>OX459116.1:7616763-8866347 GCA_949775065.1 Brachyopa scutellaris
TAAAATGATTAGTTTATTAATTGTTAAATTCTTACAGTTCATACTTACTTAACTTTCTTACTTAAACCTTGTGAATTTTGCCTAAACTTAAAAGTAATTTATCCCACTGTAATCGCTGGTTCGATATTACTATCAATTGTCACTTACTCCATTTGATAACATTATGTACAGGGTCATTCTATATACATAATTGGGTAATTGCTTACATCTTCATTGCATCGCCACAGCACGGTACGTACGAGAGCTTTGACTGTGAGAGCATTACCGTTTTGTTATGTATATGTTTTTGCAAAAGCATGACTCTGTAATGAGTTCTGGAGTAATTAAACTTTCTCTTCTTTAGCAACCACCAAACGCGAAGCATCTACCCAGTGTCGAACCAGTGTATACTTGTTTGTTTTACCATTTTTTGCCTATAATTATTATTGACTTGAAAGAATGAAATAAAGACAATATAGTTTATAACTAGGGTAGGGAACGCATGTTTTGGATGCACAAAACAGAAAACTCAGCTCTCACCCCCAAATAAATAAGCTTTGTTCAATGAGGAAAAAAGACAGATCAGAACAGCACAGATTTGTGAAAAATGTCAGATCAAGTCAGCATAGAAAATAACATACAGCCATATTATGTTTGTTGTCAAAAATGACAACTGCATTAATGATTATTTTACTTAATGTTTTCCAAATTATTTATAGCATTTTACAATAACTGATTGCGATTTTGCGATTGAACTTCAATTACTTCCCATTTGGTAAACTTAAATCTCGTCGAAACACTTTTCACTTTAAATAAAAATGTGCAACACAGCTGATTTTAACATTTCTTACAAATCTGTTCTACCTCAAGAGCAGGTGCAGAAAAGTTGTCCAGGACAAAGTCGTTGAACACAAAGCAGATCAGTCTCGGAGAGAAACTTTTCTCATTGAACACAAAAACTTTGTACTTTTCTGTTCTTCTCTGTCAAGCACAGCTTAATTGAACAGACGTTTTGTTGGGATTAAAAGCAACAGAAAGCATTACCAAACATAAACAAAATATTTTGTAGGGAATTTCGAAAAAATTAAATGTAGCAAAACGGGGCAAATTTTAAAATTAAAGTAGCAAAGTAGCAAATTGAAAAAACCGAAAAATAATGTAGCACTTTTGCTACGAAAGTAGCATTGTGGCAACGCTGTATCAGGAGTCAGTCTTCGGCTGGCTGGTCTACCTTTTGCATCGATCATAGTTCCCTAGTTCTAAGAATTAATGAATAAATGAAGTATATATATGTATAATACATCAAGTGCGTCTCATTTCGAAGAAAATAACAAGAGGAAAAATGTAAACTAGCCGATTTTTATCTCAAGTTCAATTTTAGTGCATAAAGACGTCCAGAATAAATAAAAAGTTGCGCAGTAACATTATAAAAAAGTGCTGCGACATATTAATAAAAAAAAATTATGCGACTGTATCCAACAGTCCCGAGCTATGTGTAAACATCACGCGGATGGGGTGTAGAGCTCCGCTTTATTGGAAAGAAAGTAAATTATAACTAGTCTATGCTCGATAAAATGCAGCCAATCCCATATGTATGTATATACTCATCGAATCCACTCCATTCGCAGCAGTCGACGCCAGGAAACGAACCTCGGAGCCCTAAACTCAGTAGTACTGCGCCAAAAATAGAAAAACCGCCGCGGTTATAAAAACTTTTCATCCAAGTTCTTACATAAATAATATCAGCTTGTAGGTACTCTGGGGTGGAATCGGCTAACGCGATAGTTGATAGTTGATAATCAAAATCGACACTTTTGCTCTGTGTAAGTTGATTATCAAATCGACAATCGTTTTTTTTTTTGCGTTGATTTTAGGTGACAGCTATTTAGGTGTCGTTTTCATACATTTATGTAATTTTCAATAAGGATTTTGGTGCGGTCGACTTCAAATTGGTTAATATATTAAGATAAAAACGTGTGTTTTGAGGATTGGCATATATTCTATAAAGCAAATTAGTTCAAGTGCAATGTTTACATCATTTGCAATTTTCCAACACGCGAGGACGAGGAGAGTGAGGAGTGAAAGTAATTATAAAAAGGTCCGACAGATAAGAACAAATCAAACCTTTCGCTTAACAAAATAAGTTTCTCCATGAATTCGGAAAGAATCGCGATTTGTTGCTTTGTTGGATTAGACCTACGAAAAACAAAATTGTTATTATTTTTAATATTATTAAGTTTTTTGAGATATAAATTATGTACTTACATGTTTGTAGACAAATTTTGTTGAATTAAGCTTTCAAATTATAAACAATACAATTCGAAAATGACATTTAATTCTTGACAGACTTAGAAGTGATGCCAATAAATCAACAATTTTTTGCGATCGACTTATACAGAACAAAGAATAGTTAATAATCGAAAAAGACAATCAAAGAAGCGACAGTCAATTATCGCATTAGCCGATTTCACCCCTGTTCTGTCATCGCATCACGAATAAGAAAAATAGAAAAGAAAAAAAAAAAACAAACACAAAACCAAAATAATTAAATCGCTAGTGCAAGAGCTTGTGATTTCTCCTCAGAGTTTATTTCTGCACCGATTTCAATGATTCTAACACTGATTGAAGGCTTCATCAGTATAAATAATTTTGAAAAAAAGCATATGAATGAGGTTATTATGGAAAAACATTATTTCAACGTAACTACATTCACAAATGAGGTGGCTAAAGAAAATAATGTCTTGGAGCAATGACGAAATGCACTCTGATTTTATAAATACAAAGAATTTGTTAACCCTTAATCTTAATATTTATCAGGATCTCTTTCACGAAATGTAGCTCTTATTTCTTGGAACAAGGTGCCACTAGGACATTAGAGGCCAGTAGGTAGCCAATTTATTCGTAAATAGGTTGTAGGTTTTCTACATGCGAGATTGTTAATCACTGCTCTAGAAAATCCTCTTTCTTTTGACACCTCATTTGTTAAGATTGGTTGAGTGGGAGGGACGTAAATGGTGATAATGATTGCAGAACATTGAAATGAAAAGCATTATGATCATGTTAGAGCGCGCACATACACTCACACACACACTATTGCAACGATACCCACTGCTGCCCGACTGCTGGCAGTGGTCACCACTGAAAGAAAATTGTGGGCGATGCTTTGAATAATTGTTTTGAACCTTGCTCAGCTTCAGGACAACGCAGTAGGATGTTTTATATCTCAAATGAATCAGGGACAAATTTACTAATTTCACCTGTTTTTTTTTGTTTTTCAATCTGATAAGCCATTATTGAGTTAGGGCTGTATAACTATAATTTGTCCTCCCAATATGCAGCATTTCCACTATTTTCTGAAAACCCTGCCATTTTCCGGGATAAAATATATAAAAGTTGGCCAGGAACATAAGCAATCACTTTGTCAATATTTCATCGCGCTGCTATGAAATTTGAGTTACAAACTTCGTAACCGTTCGGTATTCCGTCCCCGAAATCGCGGAATTGCTCCCCAAAATCGCGGAATTCCTCCACTAGAAATTTTGCTTACGCGCGCTTAGATGTTTACACATCAAAAATTAAATTAAAAGTCTGGTGAAAATTAGGTCTGCAGGAAATAACTCCCCAAATGGAAAACGAAATAACTCCCCAAATCGAAGGTGAAATAGGTCTACAAAAAGGTATGAAATAAGTCCTCATTTTCTCAGTATTTTTTTATGTTTTTATTGCATTGTAGAAAGTTAATGTTACATTTTAAAATAAGAAAAAAGTTTTTATATAAATACATATAATTTATACAGTAGAACCTCGAGTATCCGGTACAATGACCGGGAAGGGCCTGCCGGAAAATTGAAAAACACGAAAATTCGAATCACACTAATATTATAGATGCGAAAGTAACTCTGTGTGTCTGTCTGTCTGTCTGTCCGTCTGTCTGTCTATTACCTTTTCACCCCTAAACCGCTGAACCAATCATAATGTAATTTGGTACAGAGATAGTCTGGGACCTGAGGAAGAACATAGGCAAAAAAGCGGCCCGCTTGGTGGCGCTGGAGCAAAGTTATTAAGAAAATCCTCTCACGCTTTAACCGCTGAATCAATCATAATGAAATCTGGTACAGAGATAGTCTGGGACCTGGGAAAGAACATGGGCGGAAATACCGCTCGATAGGGGGCGCGAATCATGTTATTAACAGCTTCCATATGAGTTGATCAAAATGACTCATATTCACAGTTTATGTTGGTATAGTTCCTGAACAGAAAACTACACAATCTGGACCCGATAGCTGTCGCTTAAGTCGAGTTATTAACAAATTCTATAATTAGGAAAATAAAAAACAAACAAAAAAAAACCGGATCTAACGGACATGTTTCTTTCATGTTGAATAGTAAGAAGTTTTATCAAATTCTCAACTGCAAGGCGGAGAAGGTAGACAGGCTAATAACCTGTGGTGAAAAGTCGAGTGGGTATGGACCTAGGCAGTGGTTGTGAATTCTTATTTTATATTCTTAGTGGTTGTGACTTATTTCATATGAAAAAATTCCCCACCACCATATACATTTTTGGGAGTTATTTCGTTTTCTATTTGGGGAGTTATTTCCTGCAGCCGAAAATTAGTTGTCCAATGCCCGATTTCACAGTGCTTGCTTATGTGTTGGATTGAACATAAATACGCTGATTACACGACTCTTTTTTTCGTTCGTTTCGTCTTTTGTCTTTGTTTGAAATTTTACTATTCCCTTCCTAAATATAATGTGCATTTCAATAAACGTCAGAATCACGTATGGACGTATCCACCAATTTATTAGGAACCGTGTAATCACTATCGCACGTACCTGTCAAAAAAACGAAACGAACGAAAAAAAGAGTCGTGTAGTCAGCGTCAAACTTCACTTAAGAAGTTTTCGTTTTCACAGTAAACAGATTAGGTTAGTCATGGATTGAGTGTCACTGTCAACCATTTATGGAAAAAAGTCACTTTAAATGAACACGAAACGTCAAACGAAATTTGATTTTCATTTCCGTCTCGAGTGCTTTTCTTAAAAAAAAAAAACACTGAAAATCAGGAGAAAGGAAGACGAAAAAGTATAGTTGGAAGTAAAAAACTAATTCAATTAACTCTGTGAAAACGGGCATTAGTTTTTTAAATTTATTTTTTTCTAAAACTCTAATACGCTTTTTACTACATTTAAATACTAAATATATGCACCTAATATTCAAACATTATAACGTACCTAAAAACTTGAATTTATTTATTTGGTTTTATTTTGGAACCAAGTCTTCCCTGGAAGGAGTAGAGGAAAGACTTATTTTAGTCCTTACTGATAACCAGCGAACGGATTTTATTGACTTTGCCTTTTTTGCCTTTTTGTACTCATATTGCCTTTTTTGCGTTTTTTAATCCACATTGCCTTTTTTGCCTTTCTTCTTAACTATACGATTTATCCTTGCTCACACGAAAGAAATTTCAGTGTCCACACGTATGAGAGCAGGAACATGCACATAACAACACGCGTTGTTTACACTAACGCGCATTTTTTCGTAACTGTGCGCCTTTTCATCTAGATCTACATGTATTCTGTCATACTGCTACTTTGTTGAATATTGCGTGTGCGTAAATGCGTACTGTTCCCAAAATATTTTGTTGCTTGTCATTGAAAGTGAAAATGCCCCGTGTAAAGATTCAAGCCAATTGGAAAAAGATTTTTAGTCGACCCGAAAAACCACATATTTAACAGTCTACAAATAACAGGCGACTCCTAGTAGTTGTAGGTATTTTAATTTGCGCATTTGATCCTACTGAAGTGCGTAATATTTAGGAAGGCCTATTGAAGAGGTGTAAATACTTTGAAC
Organism: Brachyopa scutellaris; assembly: GCA_949775065.1. NCBI lineage: Eukaryota > Metazoa > Arthropoda > Insecta > Diptera > Syrphidae > Brachyopa > Brachyopa scutellaris. The sequence continues at coordinate 7,622,594 of OX459116.1, forward strand.
GGGATCCAGGAGAAATTACAACAAGCTAAAGGGCCAGTAACTGAAGATGATGAAAAAATTGTACGCGGTTTTTTCAGCAAATTAACGAAATGGCAAACTCTAAATTGGACTCAAATATTAAAGTCAACGACGTGACATCTCTTACCTTGACTCCACTAGGCTCTGCCCATGTTGAAAGATCTTTGATTTTATTCAAGGTTTTCCTGAGAGATAATCACAGGCGATTCTTACCAGAGAACTTCAAAATATTTTGGGTTGTGCAGAGCTATTACAATATTAAGGGGACCTTCTGGTCTAGATTTTTCAAAAAATCGATTTTTTTTTGATATTTCAAAAGTATAGGCCTTTAAGAATATACTGTTAAATGTTCGTATTAATATTTCCAGTATTTTGACTTCTACAGCCTATTTATTTGCTGCATACAGAAATATTACAGTAGTAGTAAATAAGTTTAAACTCATTTATCTGGAAACTATATTTTCCTGCACGGTGTGAGACAAAAATAAAAAACTACTCGACCGATTCGTCTCAAATTTTAGTATGTTATTCAGTAAACCAGTGCTTATCGTCGGAACTAAAAAACTTCTTACTTTTTACATACAAAAGGTAATGAAAAACGGTATTTTTTTCGAAACATAAATTATTTCAACACCGCGCCATTTTGTCAATTTTTAATTTTTTTTTTCATTCTAGTTCTGCGATAGCTATATTCATACTGATTAAAACGTTTTTTGTTTTTTTTTGTTTTCGATCAGTGGAAGAGCCAAAACACGACACACCGCCAAGGAACATTTTTTGGAAGAGGGTAACTGTAAATCCAATATTTGTTTAATTAAAATTATTATTATTTTTTTTTAATATTTTTGGATATTGTTAACGTAGTAAAATATATCTTCAAAGTTTAAATACTATTGCTCATTTTTTCATTAAAAAAAAAAACGATTCTAAAAACTCGCCAAATTAAATGGCGCTAGACCAGAAGGTCCCCTTAATAATAATGCATAAAAAACTTTAAGATTTCGTTTTTACATATGTACATATAATTTTTTTTAAAGTGAAAGAAATGAACAAAAATAAAGTAATTGATATTTTGTATGCCCCCCCCCCCCCTTAGCGTTTATTACGGCTTGTAGTCTTCTTTTCATGGAATGAACAAAATTCTGTACGTCATAACCGTCTGGAATTGTATTCCATTCCTCTTGTATTGCAGGTTTCAGTTCTGCTCGGGTTTTTGGGGTGTCTTTTGGCAACTTTCTTTTTAAAATAGGCCCACAAATTCTCTTTACGGTTTACGTCTGGACTCTTGGCAGGCGTATCCAATACTTTTCTGCAATTATAGAGAAGCCACATCCTCACCATATGCGCCTTGTGTTTGGGATCATTATCTTAGTAAAATTTGAATTGTGGGTTGTTGCCAACGTTGAAGCCAAATTTATTTGCGCTGTTTGCCAAATGAGTCCTTAAAAATCCAGATATTGTTGCGCATCATAGTGTTCTCTATGAAAGCCAAATCTCCAACTGACTGATAAATGACTGATAAACTACCGAATTTGGCAGTTGGAATTATGTTATGGTTTTCCAATACCTTTAACCGCTGGCGCCACACTTTATTGGGTCCATCGTTGTAATACAACATAATTTTAGTTTCATCACAAAATATGACGTCATCCCACTAGTTATCAGGTTTGGCATCGTGCGTCGTAGCGAAAGACAACCGCTTTTCAATATGTAGTGCCGAAAGCAGCGGTTTTTTGCGAGCAACTCTTGATTGGTAATTGTTTTTTTTAATGACTTGCCCTATTGTTTCGTGGCAAACCGTAACACCAAGCCCTTCTTTCAGTTCACTCGCAAGCCTCCTCCGCGTCGAAATCTGTGCGTTTTCCACAACTTTCCTCAACAAAATGCGTTCTGTTCGCTCCGATATTGTACGCGGACGACTATTCGAAGAATTTAACTCCAGTCTGTTTTCTCTTTTTGCACGATTTAAGGTGTTGTAGATTTTTTGTCTGGTCAAAGAAAATATCTGAGACAACTCCTGGACACTTTTTCCAATGCGGTGATTAAAATAAACTAGCTGAGCCACTTCAAATGATGTTCTATTACCAGGCATTTTGAATTTGCAAAGCTATTTTTATTGATTTTAAACAGGAATGAACACGTGCGTGCAGAAACATCGAAATCATAACGGTAAATTCATTCTACAGCCCGAAAAAGGAATTGTAAAAACAATTTCTTGACAGTCTCATTTTTGTGTACTTGTTGTTTTTCTTGTTGATTTTTTTATTGTTTTCAAAATGTACTATTTGTTTGCTACTGTTCGTTAGTAGATACATAAATACATTAAGCTGAATTAAAAAAATTAAGTTAATCATCTCATCAAAGAAGCCCTTTTTTATAAAGAAACTATCTAATTTACCATTTTTTTCATTTGTCAAAACAATTCCTTGACATACTGTATATTTGAGTTGTCAGCACAATTTACACCTCGATCTACTCTTTTTCAGCCTCAAAAATACGGATGAAGCTATTTCGCCTGAAGTAAGTAGCACTTCGTGAATGAATGAAGTTGGCTACAATATACATATGCAATAATTTTAAACTTACAAATAGATGGGCTCACTAGGTGCATAGCTTACAAATGGATGGGCTCACTAGGTGCATAACTTACAAATAGATGGCATTAGTAAATACATTACACGATGTTTTATCTTTCTACTGAATATCTAATATAACAAAACTTGAACAAAGACTATTTCATAATTGAATTTTAGTAGAAAACTACGAAAAAACCATAAATTTGAACAAAAAAAACACGCACGCACAGACGAAATTAAAACTAAACTAATAAATCAAAATACACAGTATACACACATTAAATTTTCATACTGGAGCTAATTAAGTTTGTGCATACCAAGATTTCTCTGGGATTATTAGTAACTACTGACATACATATTTGTGTGCAGGACTAATTTCACACTTAAACACTTCAGCAATCTCTTCAGAAAACAAAAACAAAAGAAATCTACTTTCAGATTTACACGAAAAACCGAATATGAAAGATAAAATATGTGAATTGGTCCAGCGATATTAAATTTTTAGTTCCGTGCAACCCGGACGCACTTTCAACTAAAGTGAGAAAGGATACGGTAACATTACCTCTGCTGCTCCTACCCTGTGCATGCACTCATATATTGCAGTTGCGTAGTGCTCCAACTGCCAACAAAAGCAGTAATGAATCCTCAGTGGAAGCTCTATACACATGTACATAGATGCAATGCAAAAATACATACATACGTACATATCTACATACATTCACTTGGTGGTAAATTCACTCCCACCCCAATTATATTTCTATGACTTTTCGGAGTGGTGATTTGGGAGTGTTCTTCCGGATTTCATTTATGACTATTTTTCCTGTTAGTTTATTTTTTTTTTTATTGAAAACAAAATTCGAAATGGAAGTCTTATATGAAAAAAAAAAGCAACAAATAATCTACGGTAAACCCATAGCAATAACATTCCTGGTTGATGATTGGCACTACAAGTCTATGTGAGTAGGTCCATTCGCGTACGCTCCCAAAACTATGAAAATCTATGTATAGTAGTAGTCACGAAAACCTGTTCGCTTACGCAAAAATGTCGTAGTTTTTCGTAAAAGAGAGTGCCCACGAAAGAGTAATAAATCTCACCATGCTGCGAATTTTGGCACAAGAAATTTCTTTGGGCAGATTACATGAAAACTGTCAAATCACATACATTTTGCATTTTTTGTTGTTCAACGTGTCCGTTCCCTTTTACGTGAATTCCCTATCTTTGAGAGAATTTCACATCCACTTTTCGATATTTGACATAAAACACACATCTGATGGAAATGTACCCGAACGGATCTAGCGACATTGACATTGACATTTATTTCACAATTTGAATAAAATTTGAATAAAAGGGTCTGTTCCTTTACGTGAAAATTGTTACTGATTCGTACGCATTTGTACTAGACCAACCGCGTTCCTTTACACAAAAAAGTAGGAAAAGAGAGAGGCAACGAGAGAGTAAAAAATTCCCCTCACTAAATTTTCTGCGGGTAAAAAGTGAACTATCTGTCAAAGTCAGCTGTTCCGTTTGCTTTGAATTATTTGCATTTTCTTATTTTAATGCAAACAGTAAAATATTGGAAAGAAAAGGAACATAGATGAAAGTTGAATGTTCTGAATGTTGAAATTTGCATTTCGCAATATATTGCATACTGCATGGGTTCTGGGATATCACCAAGAGTGGACTTTTCCGTCGTATCGTACAACACCACTCTGTTAACTTTTGCTTCACATACATAGTGCTTATGACAATTCGTTTGTTGTAACTTTTGTGGTTAAACGCGTTTCTTTACTTTTTCGTAATTTGCATATGTCTGAGAGAATTTTTCCCTCACTCCATGAAATTTAATAACTTACTATTTTTGGAGCAGAAAGTAAAGGAACAGACCTAAAGTGGAAGTTTTTTTTTTTTTTTTTTTATAACCTACCCACGCTAAAGTGGATATGAATACCTATACGCTTATAAATGATTACACACATCGCGAGCACATGAAGGACAAGAACGAGAGACAGACAGATCGACGTTGCTAATTTTCGTGATTCTAGTTTTTCTTGGCTATGTAAGCTCAACAACAGCATAATATGTATTATGTATTTATTGTTTACGTACTTTGTATCCTTCTCCTTATTCCTTCTCAAATTAAATTCAGGGAAAAAGGCAAAGTATTATATGAACAGAAGGTTAAAGAGGTTACTTTTTAAAAATTGGCTCAGTGAAAATCCAGACAATTTTTTGGAATGCAAATGCGTTGTTTGCAGCGGAGCAAACATTTTTTCTATGAACCCGACAAAAGTGGACTATTATACGTCATGCTGAAGGGAAACGACATACAGTGGTAGACATTCGTATGAGCGCACTATATTTTTTTCTTAATAATTCTTAAACAAAAACCTTTTTATTACTTTAAATGAAGATAGATCATGTATTTATTTGTTAACTATAATTTTAATTCATTTGTAATATTATTTTTTTCCATTTTGTTAAAAAAAAAAGCAAAAATGTATTTTAAACGTTAGACATTCGTATGAGCGCACTCAACTTTAATAAGTAAAACAAGTGAATAATTTGTATCTTATAATTCTTTTGTTAATTTAATATTTTGTGTGGCCTCCTGTACTTTGAATTACAGCAAAAATTAGATTTGGCATGGAATTTGCCAAGTTGTTTAGGATACGTATTTGCGTATACTTTGCCAGCAAGAATACCCCAGACATTCTCTATTGGATTGCAGTCTGGACTGCAAGCTGGCCAGTCAAGCAAGCGTTTATTTTTGTCTGCAAACCAATCCTTCGCTTGCCCAGAAACGTGGATTGATGCGTTATCCTGTTGAAAAAAAGTATCCTCTTCGGAGCAATTATCAAGATGAGTGATCAGAACGTCTTCCAAAAGTTCTGTGTACATCTGAGAGTTCGTTCGTGTAGTTATGAAGCAGATAAGAAGCTTTTCGTGATGTGAGAATGCACCCATACCACAACGCTTCCGCCACCAAAATTGCGTTTTGATCTGAACACGTCGCGCTTTGTCAAATCATGCCAGTAGCAGCTGTAGCAATCCGGACCATCCAAATTAAATTTTTTCTCATCAAAAAAAATTACTTTGATAATTTTTTGTTACCCTTCGTCCGAGCTTTAACACCATACGTCCGACCATTTTTGAAAAAAATTCGGATCACACAATCAGATCGACCAATTCTGTTTGCAATTTTTCTATTGGAGTAGCTTTTGTCCTTTAATAATTTGACAGAAAGCTGTTCCGCATCACTTAAGCGCTTTCCGGAAGGCATGGCTAAAAAAATAACACTTAAATAATATTAAGATAAAAGATGTGAACACAAACTTTGGAAAAAAACATTTGAATTTCTCGTCCACAGTAAAATTTTTGTGCGATGCGTTCATACGAATGTCGCAGCTAATAATGAGCTCAATCATCATACTTCGTTATTTCTTCCGACGTGATACCATTAGGCCCATCATTTTCCCCTACATACATTGCTAACACATAACAGTTGCGACGATATGGAAAACAAACTTTTACATTTCAGAAGTTTGCAGTGCTGAATAGGAATCAAGGTAAATCTTAAAGTGCGCCCATACGAATGTCTACCACTGTATCAATAAAATTAAGTCAGCACAACAGCAGATTATGTAGTGCCAAAAAACTTTTTCCTAATGCGATAGACATTTTACTAAAACACATCGTATTTTATAGGTTTTTGACGAAATTTTAAATCTCCTGTTACTTTGGTAAGTCCAACAGAAGATCTCCTGTTTTTTTCACATTTTCTCAGCGGCAACACTGATGAGTATTACAAGAGATTTATTTTCGGAGTGAATACTTCTTTAGCGACGTATTTGTTTTGAGTTTGTGTTACGTTAAGTGGAAAGTGATTCCATACATGGGAAATATGTATACAGAAAACATCAGCTGTATTTAATAAATCTATACACTTAATAAAATGATTACCCAACGTTTCAATATCAGCGCATTATCCAAAAACTACTTTACAGATTTAAATAAAACATTGCTATAGAACGAGCTTAGGGTTCAAAGATGGACTGCTGGTAGGAGCGGGAATTTTCTCGGAAAAGCCCAGCATGTCGATATCTTATCGCCTTCCGAACTTCGCTAGCGTGGAGCTACTAGCGATCCTCGAGGCCTGTCACAACTTAATAAGCGACTTAATACCCAAACACAATACTGCTATTATTAAAGATAGCCAAGCCGCAGTTAGCCATAAATTCGGCAATCATCTCATCGAGCGTGTAGAGCGATGCCAGGAAAAACTCAATCGCTTGTGTAACCAGGCTAGAGTCACATCTCTCTGGGTTCCAGGACATAGCGCCATTGAAGAGAACGAGAGAGCCGACGAACTTGCCAGGCGAGGGTCGGCCCAACATCCAACTCAAACAATAACCCAACAAAACATAACGAGACCAAACAACAAAACTACAACCACGCAACCTCTAAATAAATCACCTAACTCCCAATCTCTCTCCACAGAACACATAGATAACCAACAGCCAACAACTTCGAAACTACTTAGTCCGCCCCGCCACAACCGCCCTCTCCCATCGCCTCCAACTTTATCAACCACAAACAACTCTTCTTTCGACTCACCACTGACTTCTATTACAAATAACCTAATTAATAGTAATATATTTTTTGTCTTGCCAGTAAAAAATGTAACACCCATATAAACACCTTATGTAACATCACGAGATCATTAGTGCTAAGTAAAATTGACTACGGTTTGTTCATCTACGGAAACTCACCTCAATCCACTATCAACGCAATCAAAGCTCCCTATCACCAAGCTGCCCGCAGAAGCATCAACGCCTTCAGAACAACCCCTGTCAAAAACATACTAGCAGAAGCCGGCCTTCCCATGATAGAAGAAAGAATCGAAGTCTCGCTCGCTAAACTTTCCATAAAGCTAATAGACTCAAACCACTCAACAATCGATAAGGATGTGGCTTCAGCAAAAAACAGAAAAATCCCAAAACGCATTCCATCTGCTATAACCAAGGCACTACTTGTTGCGAAAAACCTTGAACTACCTCAGAAGATAATAACAAAAGATGCACCATTATACCCACCTTGGAGCATAAAACCCATATCGTTTATCCTGGACTTGACACGGTACAACAAAACCAACACACCAAAAGATGTTTTTCAAACATCATTCCAGTGCATCGCCTCAACCCTCAAAGCAGAAGGATGGACACTTGTCTTCACAGATGGGTCCAAAACCAACGACAGCACAGCTTTCGCCGTCATAAATGAAAACGGCGTATTGTTAATCACAGGACTTTTACCATCGCATGCATCCATCTTCACTGCGGAAGCTTTAGCCGTCTACAAAGCAGCAGGGCTATGCCTTAAGGATCATGGCAAGCATGTCATCTGCTCCAACAGCTTGTCGGTCACACATCAACACCTAGTAAAAGGACAATCTCCTCCAACATGCACCATCTGCAACTTGCACTTCGACGTTAGCCACATTCTAGGAGTTGTACTATGCACAGCCAACGCCGCAACAAACACAAACCCACCTGTCGATCTCACCAAAATATTAACACCATATTTGATTTCATAAAAAAACTAAACATAGAAATTTAAGATATATAGGGTTTTCCAATGAGAGGTGTTATTGTGAATGGCCCGCTATTTCGGTAGCTGTCACTTTTGAAGCTTTTATTCTTTGATATTTGACAAGTAGAAACTACGCCATTACTAGAAATAGAACGATACACGCTTCAACAACGCATTGAAATTATTAAAATTCACTACAAAGAGACTTGGGTCTTAAGGCTTATAAAGTTCAGTTAACACAAGAACTCAAGCCGGCCGATCATCAACAACGTCGTGTCTTTGCTGATTGGGTCCAAAATTGTCGCATCTGGGGCTCGGAAAACCCAAGAGTTATTGTTGAGAAGCCTCTCCATCCTCAACGATTGACTGTTTGGTGCGGTTTATGGTCCGGCGGGGTCATTGGACCTTACTTTTTCGAAAATGAGGTTGGATCAACAGTTACGGTGAATTGCGCTATCGAGAGATGATTAATGATTTATTATGGTCGGAGTTGGATGGTATTGATCTGGACAACGTTTACTTTCAACAAGACGGCGCTACGTGCCACACAAGCAACGAAACCATTGATCTTTTACGGGAAAAGTTTCCGGACCGTGTTATCTCTCGAAGAGGTGATAACAATTGGCCACCGAGATCTTGTGATTTCACACCTTGCGACTTCTTCCTCTGGGGCCACGTGAAGGATAAGGTCTACGCCAACAGCCCAGCGTCGATTCAAGACCTCAAAGATAAAATTCGTGAGGCTATCGAGGACATAGGGCAGCCACTTTGCGATTTGGTTATGGAAAATTTCATGAAAAGGATATGGTCCTGTATGCGTGCTCGTGGTGGCCATTTGGCTGATGTTGTTTTTCATTATTAACGGCATACCTTCCTCTTTATTATGAAATAAACATCCGATCATTTATCTCAAAAAATGGCATTTTTCTTTGAATACCAAAATAACACCTCTTATTGGAAAACCATTTATACCATAGAGCCGAAAGTCTCAGCAGCTAGTGCTCTTACGATGTTAGCTTTTAATTTTAATTATATGCTAATAAATTATAATAATAATAATAATATTAAAGAGCCTATTGTCTCTTCATTACCACTATTAATAAAAAAATTTATTTGTTATTGATAAAAATAAATAAATAAATAAATAAAAAATGTATTGATTTCGTGAATATATTTTACGCACCTATTTTAACATATGTACGTCTAAAATCATATTTTAATTTCATCGGAAATCAGCTGCTATGCAAAAAAGTGAATAAGCGCCATATATTTAGGTATGGGTCATTGTACAGAGTGGGCCAACTACAAGTTTCTTTTTAAAAATGCAATAAAAATGCGCCTCGTCAGAGAAAATGATTTTTCCCCAAAATCGTTGTCCAATTCAAGCTGCTCTAAAGCCCAAACTGCGAAGCGAGATCGATAGTCTCACACTCTCGGCTACAGCAGCCACATTTTCGTCTGTGCGCACCGTACGACGACGGGGACCATAAGTGACCATTTATATGAATTGGATCTATTTGAATTCAAAGAAGATCGTTATAGTATACAGTTGTTTGGTAGAACCACATGAAAACTTTTGTACAAAGTCACCGCAGCTAGGAATGCTTTGAAATGTTGCAATTCCTGCTTGCGATTCGCTGCCCAAATCTCAGATACATACAGTGGTGGAACAAATAATAGGTGTGCGCAAGAAAAACATTATAAAAGTGAAAATATAGAAAAAAAAAGTGTGTGTGTCAGTCACACGCGGTAGAGGTGAAACTTTTTTTTAAAAATGGTGTATATATTATTTGTATTGGTCATATAATTTTACGAATGAGATAAATACAGATAGATAGAGATTGCAAGAGAGCGAAGAGCGAAATTGACGGACAAACAGAAGAAAGATATCATAATCATATATATACCTACATACATCAACATCATTCAACACGGACAACTGAATTTAACAACTTATTTATTTTGATTCACCAAAATTACCAAAAGTTTGAATATCTATAACCTGCGCAATGTTGACTTTTGTTTTGGCTTATTCACTGTATCTCATATGGTTTCATTCAAATTCCTACCAAAGAAAGAGAAATAAATCCGTCATACTCGTAAGTCGTAAGCTCGTAAGTATTAAAAGCCAAATCCCATATTTTAGTTCTCAATCTCATTCTTAATTTTCATTATTCGCGCTCTCAATATTTCAATTCGAAAAGAGCTTGATGAGAGTGGTTTCACATAAAAGACACAATTTTTTCATGTATGAGAGCGCTAGCACTGTATACCATCCGAAACCCCACCAAGTAGCACATTCATGCACTTACACTGCGTGAGCGGCCGACCGACTGAGCTGGGCTGTGAACAAAGCTGAGACTGAGTGTAGAGTGTATCTCATTCTAACGCGTGCTAATACGTTGGGTTCTGAAAGAGATGCAATGTTTTTCGTTTTGGATTCACACCGTGAGCTAAGAAGTTTCACTTCAAAAAAAAAACTACTTAGTTATCAGTTTTTCAGTTATTTGATTAACCCTCTAACAGGTAAGGCTGCCCTGAGGGCGCCTTTACATAAACTTCATTTAATTTGAATCAATAAACATTTCGCGTTCAATGATAACTTACAGCTTTTCGGTAAACATGTAGTTTCATAGTTTTACCGGTTTGAAAGTTTCATGATGATGCATTTGGCAGCAAAAGTGCATTCTTTGCGAAAAGTCAGTGAGTGAACACAAAAAAATTATTCATCACCTAGTGTCAAATTCAAAATTAAATAAAATACAATATGTTTCTATAATTCAGATCTTAGTGAATAATTTTGTGGTAAGTACTAAACATATACCCCCTTATTAATAAGAATTCACTAACACACGGATAACCATTGAGTTAACTAACTCGTAGTTAGCAAGCTTATCCACTAGTTAGATTTCCTTATTAATAAAAATATTTTAACTAACTGACATAAAAAGGGCAAATCTATTACGTTCGAGTGAAAGGTCACAATAACTGAATGCAAAAATGTCGGTTTTGTACGAATTGTACAAAGGGAATTTAAAAAAAAAAATCTGAAATAATTCAAATATTTTTAAAATTGACAGCAGTTTATTTATATTGAATTTAAATTCCAATGGTTGCTTAGTAGTTGATTTAAATAAGGAATATGCCATATTTTTTTTATCAGCTCGTTAGCTCGCCGAAATCGGTCAGTTAGTTATTCATGAGCTAACAAATGTCAGTTAACTCACGAAAAGTTTTATTAATAAGGATTTGGACTTATCCATTGCGTAAACCATTAGTTAGAGATAACTAGCGTTTATTAATACGGCTGATATACTATCTTTGTTTTGTATGAATTTAATATGTTAATGTGATTTAACAACAAAAAACCGAAGTAAAAAAATATGTCTCTTCGACTGATTACTCTGTTGTTAATGGACTATTTGCACAAATTATGTTTCTCAATTTTTTGTATAAATGGAGAAAAATCATAGTGATATAAAAAAAGTATATAAAGTGAAATCTGTCCAGTTGGACAGCCTTATAAGTCGGCCACCTGACGAAGTTATTTATACCGTTATTGGTTGGACACCTGTATGAAGCGGCCAAAGATTCTTGCACCGCAGGTGGCCAACTTACCAACTTACCATTCTACATACTTTTATCCAAAAAGTCTGGTGAAGAGATATAAGATATCATGGATTCAGTCCAAACAGGTTCAGACGAAGATGATTTTAGTGATGATGAAGAGGGAATATCACCTGAAGATGACAAATTTATGATGAAAGTAACTCTCCACAAACAAAAAAAAAAAATAAATAAATATTTGGCTTCAGCAGTTCTAGGTAGAACCAAGCCTAGCTTCCCGCAACCATTTGTGTGTGCGCGTTATATTTTTGCACGAATGGAAGGGACCTACAGTTTTTTGCCGACTCCGAATGGCGAGTTGGGAAGCTTTACATGACTAATGATTATGTGAATATGTAAGTAATGCATATGGTCCAACACATCTCCTCTGTTCGTACCCAGCTCTTTTCCATAGTGGACAACTACACATAGGTGAATACATCATCAACGACCTCAGTGACCTCGCACAGAAAGACGTTAGAGCCCTATTTCGCTCTACTTAAGGTTCTAAATGGTTCTCTTGAGTAGCGTTGGTATCACAATGGGTCGCTTCAGGCCTAAATGTTCTGGTAATCGTTACTGATAGCCACTAAACTGTATTGTGGAGAGACAATAACATTGTCAGATTAGCATCAAAATATTGTATGTTCGTTGGAATTGAGTAGCCTATCCTTTCATCCAAGTAAAGCATTGCGTTACCATCGAAATAAAAAGAAGTACCTTGAAGTTGATTGTCCACAAATCATATGTGAATATACATATGTAGTAGGCACATGGGTGAATTCGATCTAATGGCTGGTCTTAGTGACCGATATCATATTCGACTCGAGACTAGAAACCCAATGATAAGGCTTGTTAATCATTTGGTTGGCATGGCTGCTACTGATTCATACATTTTGTACTGTCGCATCGAAGCTGAAAAATCTGCTGATGATTCAAATTATACAGAGGGAAAGTGGCTGAAGCTGCCTGAATTTCGTGAAGATATAGCTGCAGGTTTTGTGTCTTATAAGGAAAAACGTTCAGTTGGCCAGCCTTCCACACAAGAAAAAGAGCACAGCACTAGTTCTGGCATGAGCCAGAGGTCAAAACACCCATTTGCTAACATAAGGTATGAAAATAAAGACCACTTTTCAATATAGCTTGACAATGATGCAGCTAAAAAATTGCAAACTTTGCAAAATATCGCAAACACCGTGCATTTTCTCGAAATGCGATCTCCATTAGTGCTGTTCTAACTCCAATTTTTTTTCGCTTAAACAGACAAGGCTGCCCTGAGGCTGCCTTCCTATTTGTTTATCTGGTGGCTAAATTAATAAAAATTTTTTTACTTTTTCACTTAATGCGTGCTTCTTTTACCAATATCTAGCCTAAACCAAAATTCTGGTTTACCTTCCGTCATTATTTTAGTTTGCCTGTTAGAGGGTTAAGTAAACCAATTCTTCTTGAGCATCAGACTTTGAAAAAATAAAATTAAAAAGCCGCCGTTTTCAATGGAAAAAAAAGGAATTTATTCCGATCTATTGAATTCTTAGTTATTTAATGGTTCGGCTCGCAAACTTGTACTTGGCTTCTGGGAATTTTCTTATTTTTTTCTACTTTCAACCTAAAAAAAACTTACCCTTCTTTTTCTGCTTTTGCTCGATTTCTGATGCTGCGACTAAATTTTTTATAATTTTGTACCACAATATCTCAGCTTAAAATACTGATGAGAACAAACACAATAAAATGAAATAAAAGAAAACAAGTCACACGCGAGAAAGTTCAACAACATAAAATAGTTTACGATACTGATTTGCTTTTGATTAGAAATGCGTCGTGGACTGAAAATTGATCGTTTATTTTAAAAATGAATGGAAATGAGCACGTCACAGAATAAAAACTGAACGAATCAACTCAACAAGCGTGCGAATGAGACAAAAATACTATTTCCTTCTATTTGTCTATACTGTATGCGGTATGCCTATATTAGAGTGAGTAAAAAATATAAAACTCTAATTTCTGAAAGGAAATCAAACGGTCGAAATACATTGGGTAACTAGTAGTTAAGGCCTAAAATGTGGAACGCAAAACAAGCCTAACTAGTTGACAGTTGACATTTCACAAACGTCATGGTACTTTTTATTTTTACTTTGAGCGGTTTGAGAATTGTGATTTGCAAGATATTTGCACAATAAAGCAAAGAAAATAAGAAAACAATATAAAAAAGATAAAGAAAACAAGACAAGTTTAGGTTTTATCAATGGGAGACTTCGAGGATGAAATTTTATGTAAGTAACATAAGTTACACCTGTGCTTGAAATATAAATTATTTATTTCTTAGTCAAGTTGCATTATTTGCTGTGAATGATTTGCTGAGTTTATCTTTTGTTTTACAAAATCCAAAATTATATGGACTGCGATAATATTATTAATGCGATAGTATTATTAATAATGCGATATATTCATAATGCGATATATTCATAATGCGATAAAATCAAATTCCATAATTCAATTGAATACTTATTGTAATCACAAATTCACTTTACACAAATTAAAAAAAAAAAACCGCGCGGTGGAAAATCTTACATCAAATCAGCTGTTTTTGACATTTCTCAAACTGACTAATAGTTTAGGGAGAATTTTCTTGCCTAAAAGTCCAGTCACAAAAAGTTGCCTAAACGTCTAGTCAATTTTGGGTCTCTCGACCAATCAGAGGCCGTTGACTAACGAAATCTAAAATCCGGTACGCGCTCATTTTAAACTAAACTGGTATAATAGGGCAGTTGCATTGAAGGAAAAAAGTATGGTGTGAGTGCAGCGTTAAAAAATCACTAAAATAATATTTTAAACACTTAAATAACGCTCTACCGCTAAATCGAATTTTTCGGCATTAAAATTAAAATTTGAGCACTGAAATTAACGCTGAAAGCACTGATTTGGTAACGCTGGCCGGGTTGAATGAATATGTTTATTTTGAATATTTTTCCAGCTCTTCACCTCTTCTGGTTTACCTTCCGTCATTATTTTAGTTTTGCCTGTTAGAGGGTTAAGTATAAACGTAAGTGTTATTAAAACATAAAAATTGTTTTCTTTGAATTGATTTTAAAAAAATAAATTAATGAAATTTTACTTAAACTAGTGGAAAAAGTAATAGGTGTATTTTTTTTAAAGACAATGATTTTTTTTCAAGAAATAAATTAAAAATATTAAGATGTTTGTGGTGGCACTAGTATAAAGTGAAGTACCCTTTATCTTTCAATAATTTCTGATATCAAGGAGCCAAAGACTCCATAAGTTTTTGACATTTTTCTACGGGAATGCGTTCCAAAGAAAGCTTGGGTTTTGTTTATATAATTCTGTTTTATTTGGAGCTTTTTTGCTAACCATCAGTTTTTTTACATCTCTCCACAAGTTCTCGATTGGGTTTAAATCAGGTTGTGGTTAGGGGACGTTAGTCACCATATTTTGAGAAGAGCTCAGTAAAATCGCAATAGGTTTATACGTTTTTCCTTTCGCAAGAAGCTTGCGGATCAGGCCCTTCTCTTCATCGGTGCAATGTCTGCCTTGGCCCATTATTTCTTCGAAAATTGTGGGTAAAAGAAAAGAATATGACTTTTAGGAAATTTAAATAATATCAACTTACTGTCAATATTTTGTAATTATCTCAGAACGATATTAAATAATAATGGGCACCGAAGCGCAAGTGGTTAGTGCGTCGGACTACTGAGCCAGCGGTCTTGGGTTCGAATCCCGTCGCAAACACCTAAAATTTTTCACAGTGCCCACCTCTTTCGAATGTCTGACAAGCATCAAAGAGTATCATTTGTCACGATTGAGCTTTTCAACTCGCCGTTCGGAGTCGGCAAAAAACTGTAGGTCCCTTCCATTCGTGCAAAAAATATAACACGCACACACAAATGGTTGCGAGAAGCAGGCCCAGGTTCACCTCGAGCTGTAGCGCCAACTAAGTAAGTAAGATATTAAATTAATTGTCATTGTAATAAACACACCTATTTTTTCCACTTTTTAAGCATTGCGCTTCTGATTTGTAGTCACACAAATTCAATAATGAGATTACTTAAGAGTGTAATGATCGCCAATGTGCTTTTGAAAGATAACGGTATATTAAGTACTGCAAAGTTCAAAGATAAAGTTGCAGCAATTTAGTATGAGCGAGAATTGAAGTTGAAAGTTTTTTCACACCTATTATATTTTCCACCACTGTATATCGGTCGGTCTTCCTTGTCTTTTTGTCGACACATTCACTTTTGACATTTCCTTTCATTATTATGTTCGTGGCTTATTAATAAATTTGTCTCATGTCGTATATTCAGGCTGGTAGTTATCGACCGGACATAACTCGCTTTTAAAGTTAAGAGGGTCTTAAGTTTAAATTTTTGGTTGGTATTCATCGACTACTAATATGTTTCTGTCTATGCTAATTCGACTATGAGAGATCTCAATTTTCGGCTTTCCGAATACGCTCTTTTTCGAATATTCGGAGTGAATGGCGGTATTTTCCGAACATGTATGTAAGTGACAAATGGCAATGTAAAGATGGGGATGATGCAACATAGCTGTAGATAGTGAAATTGATGTTGATGGATACATTTTTTTTTTTAGCAAATTTGTCAGGAATTAAATAGTGAAGTAAAGAACATGCTCACTAAATTCATTATAATTTTCTTTTCCTTGTCGGATAAATTCGGATTTAAATTTTAAATGACAGCTGATTTCAAATTATTTTGAAGTTATCTAAGATATTAGCAGAGACAAAATAATTGTCTCTGATATTATTGCTCGTAACTTAAGAGTGGAGGGGACCACTCATAATTCTTATGAGCGCTCATAAATACGCACTAATAACGGTTGGTTAATAGCCATGTGGACATTTGGTTAATACTTTAAAATATTTATTAATTGAGTTGTTATTAGCAATTTTCAAAGCTGCCCCCGTTCAAATGTGCCCCCTTCTCCCCTATACATTATGTTATCAAATTCCAGCTTCGAAATAGAATGAAATCCAAGCTTCTTAATAGTATTTTGTATATTCGAGAAGGGTTAAGATTAGAAGATAAATGCCACATGTCCTACCGGATACCGCAAAATGGGGAAGATGATGAACTAAGATCTGCCAAACTTAGAAGTAATTTAAATATGTTTTTCAGTACAAGACTTTTTTGTGTTCCATAAGTAGAAGTGATTTTTTGTTTATATTTTTTGCTATTTTTTTGTCTTTTGTTTATCTTAATTCATCTTTGTAATAAAGTTGTTGTTGTAGTTAATACATATTGGCATATTTTGTTTTGCTCCATCATATAATTTAGCATATTTATTTTTTAATTTGGCATAGGTATGCTTTTAGAAAATTTTTGGCAACACTGACGGCTGCACTGTGTATCTTTGTTTTTTTTTTTTGTCAGCGTTCACCCGACAGAAAAACAACTCTTGAATTATATGATTATTCACAATGCATTGTTTGAGAATGTTGTGTGTAAGAATCAGGGCGAAGCCTCAAATCCATTATTTTTGTTTGTTTCCTTCTTGCAATTGAACGTCAATTCAATTTTATATTTAAGCACTTGCAACTGGTCTAAGCATATGGAACAAACTCTTTCGAAATAAATGAGAGAAAGCGAGACAAAACACAAAATACTTAAAATAATTGAACATAATTAAGTACCTATTGATAGGTAGTTGGTATACAGAAAATTTATTAGCCAGCGGAACACCCGAAAAATTGCAGTGACAAATTAATTTACCAACAACAATCTCATTAGATATATTTAATCACTGTACAAGTACTGTAAAATTCCTTACCTGTTATACATTTCATTTCCTTTGTTATTAAAATCATCTTGTAATATTGTTCTTACTTTTAGATTAATTCACCATGCTAAATGTTATACTATTTTAATTCTACCATATTTAAAAACACACCAGTATGTAGTACAGCAGAAACTATGAGCTTCTTGCGTACATTAATTCTCGTCAAAATGATTCACATTGCTGAATGGTAAAAGTACAAATGTTTTGCATTCTGCCATTGTTTAG
Organism: Brachyopa scutellaris; assembly: GCA_949775065.1. Classification (NCBI taxonomy): domain Eukaryota; kingdom Metazoa; phylum Arthropoda; class Insecta; order Diptera; family Syrphidae; genus Brachyopa; species Brachyopa scutellaris. The sequence continues at coordinate 7,640,420 of OX459116.1, forward strand.
AATTAACACAGCACTGCGAAGCACAGAAAAAAATAAGTTTTTTTTTTTACTTAGAAACGAGGGATGCAAATAATCGAATTTTCCGGAAGGCAAACTCAGTAAAAGATAAAACTACAATGTTAATACATATATATTTTTTTGCAAGTGTTGAGAAAACATTAGATAAACTTTAGATAATAGTTTTCCATGATATTGCGGTATAAATGTATTCGAATTTTGGCCAACTTTAGAGAATAACATGAAGGATAGCGCACTGCCTCAATTCACCGATATTTTCGTTAAACCAAATTGGCTTTATGTCTGCACAAAAAGCCCAAAACTACATACCTATAGGCTACAGCTGAAATTGAAGTAAGCATAATGTTAGATGAGCCGCATACGGAATTCCATATAAAATCTGATTACACGGGTGTTGGCGATTTCAATAGTGGGCGCATTCACGATTCTAGATGAAAGATAGTCAACGGCCTCTGATTGGTCAAGAGCCCGAAATTTGACTACCAACGTAGTCAACTTTTTTTGAGATCGGGGACTGGATTCGTAGTCAAGAAAATCTTAACTAAGTCTGCTTTTACACTTAGACTGGTGAGTCTAGACTCACATGGGTGCAAAAGAGTAAGAAAGTTCGAAAAGATGAGAAGGAAAATATTTTGCCCTGTGAGTCGAGGGTAAAGTTTTTGGCGACTCTTTTTGACGTTTTCCTTTTCTCTTCTTCGTTTTATCATTGTGTTGCTTCCCACCTAGTCATCTGCACAATACAAGAACTGCGAAATAAAAGAGGAATGTCAAATTTGAGTCAAGGAAAAAAGTCTGAAGTGTAAAAGCGCAAGACTCACGGATGTAAATAACAAAGAGAAATTCGAAAAAAGTCTAGACTCACAAGTCTTAAGTGTAAAAGCAGACTTACCGTCGAAAACAGCTGACTGATTGGTTCGGTTATACTGCGTGGCTGTTGTTTGCTTGTTACAAAAATGAAAATCCAAGTAAATTATAGGTGTTTTTTTTTTTCAAAACTATACACGCTTAGCAAATTTTTTCCATGTTAATTACACTATCAACTAAGCCTATATAGGCTTAAACCGCGTCTCCACGAGACATATTTCTGCCAAAACTACATCTTGCTAGAAACAGGTTTTTTTCCTGTTTACCTTCGCTGGGCAAATCATGCCAAAACATTTCAATCTACAAGCTGACGTTGACAAAGAAACAACGCGCAATTCTCGCTTTAAAAGCAGGAAATACTCTACGGAAATACATTGAATGAAAATCTACCTACCCAACCAGCATCTTCACTCTACGGAAATACCGAAAAATGAAAATCTACCTACCAAACCAACTCAGCGCGACATGTTCACTCTACCGAAAAACCCACCGAATGAAAATCTACCTGCCATACGGCCAAATGTCAGAGCAAAATCTGGATTTCAGTTTACCGTGAAGACAAAACTAAAATGCTGACATCGCGGATATGTTTTTAGTTTGGACATCAAATTAGGGGTCTCCACGAGACATTTGCATGTCAAGTCGAAGAATATGTCTTGGGAAATGTATCGTGGAGACGGGGTATTACGAAAACTGGATGATTATCCAGTCTTAGGTCCTTCGCCAGGATAGAAAAATGTGCTACCAAACTATTTTTCGTCGACAGTTATCGAAAATGTTATCGAAATGTCAAATATGACATGGAACTGGAGGAGAAATATTAAGGCCGGTAGTTATCAACCGAGCTCTGCTGTCATTTCCCATTTAAATTATTTCTGTTGATTTTTAAAATGGTTAGAAAGGAAAGAAATACGAATTTATTTGAAAAGGTTTAATAGGAACACTGATGTTTAAAATTAACGACAATTTGTTTTCGTTATTAATTTAAGCAACTCGTATAATGCGTTTACTTTGCGTCCGTCCGCTTAAAAACTCAAACAACTAATGATCTGTCTCATTCTTTTAATGTGAAGTTGCCGCTGTTGGTTACTCAATTTATATAAAGATTTAAAACGTTACAAAGTTAGATTATACTACAAAGGAAGAGAAAATTATAATTTAATTAAGTGAATAATGTTCCTTATTGCACTATTTAATTGAATTAAATTTGACGAAAAAAATTCTATCCACCAACTTATTTATGAGCGCTTTATAACTACCGGCCTTAAGTTCAATGAGAACAATGCCGATAGGGGGGTACACACGATACGACCGATCTGACGGACTTGGTCTGTCCGGCCAAGTCTGACGTGTGCGTACGCTCGAAACGACCGCCGGACGGACATGTCGGATGGTTTTCAAATTTTTTTGATATTTTGTTGGTCGGACGGACATATCTGATAATGTGTACACTTGTCCGTCCGACCTAGAGCAATTTTCATTTCTGAAATGTATTTCAAGCGGTGTGGTTGTTGGCGGAGAATTAATTATTCAATTAATAATTCAAAATTTCCATACACAGCCATATGGAAATTTTGAATTTTGGAGAAAAAAAAAATGGAAATATAAAAAATTCTGCTAATCGTCTGGAGAATTCAATCTTGTAATTCTGTTAGCAAACTTATATAAAAAAAACTTTCTTAACTTTTTCATCCATTCCTGTACCCAAATTCGATTCCTTTTTCTTTCTTAGATTTTTTCTTTAAAATTGTATCAATGATAAGCGCTACTCTCAGTACGTCCGACATCTTTTAAATCCACTTGCAAAGTGAGGTCGGACAATGTGTACGCTAACGACATCGGTCTGTCAGACATCCATCCGACCAGGTCCGTCAGATCGGTCGTATCGTGTGTGTACCCCTGATGTTAAACTGTCAACCGTCAATTAGCATAGTCCTGCCAAGTCACTGTTCAGCGTTTTTTTTTCTCATTCTCCGCTAAGCCTATATAGATTTGAAAAAAAAACACGCCTATAGCGTATTTTTATGAAGGGGTATTTTTATTATTTTTTTTTAACTCAGCAAACCGTTCACAGCAAATAATGCAACTTGGCCTATGAAATAAATAATTTATATTTCAATCACAACTTATGTATGTAACTTATGTTACTTACATATAACTTTATCCTCTAATTTATCCATTATTATTTGTGTTTCTTTCTGCTCGTTTTTTCTTTCAAAAATATAATTGATGTGCTACAATCACAATTCTCCAAACAATTCCAAGCGAAAATAGAAAATAAATGACGTTTTTGATATTTGAACTATCGACTAGCTGCGTCGTCAAAAAGAGCATTCGCGATTTCAGAATTATCTACGTACGTAGTCCCTAGAATCGTGAATGCGCCCAATGAAACTACACAAATGGTGCCATTTTTCAAAATACCTGTTTAGATTGTTCGCTTTAATTCGTCAAATCGAAATGAACAAATTTTTATGCTCGTTTCCAATCTATTTTTTTCCCTCAACTTCAAACGAAAGAAAAATTTATAGAAATAAAAGTGATTCCACTTTATTCAGGGTAATACTCCTTTCCCACCCGAACTCTTTCTACATCGTCACATTTTATTACTACGATCGTTCGTAAAAGCGAACAATTTGAACTGCAACATACATAGCTACCTTTACAAATTAAGTACGCAATGAGCATTGCATTTTTTTTTTTGTGAGAAAGGTGGAAAGCGTAGAAAGCCGGCGTGTGGGACTTTAACCCTAACTAAAACCACCTCTGCCTACAACCCCTGTTCCCCACGGTACCGCCGTTAGGCATTTCGCCTCTTCCTGTCTACATAAATATTTGTATGCCTCTGTAAATTTGGAAATGTGTGTGCTAATGCAAGAAATGTATGTGTTCGTTTTTGTATTTGTATGTGTTTGTTCTTGTATTGTCTGTACGTTCTATGTGTTCTATGTGTTGTAGTTACATTTTCTCCTTCCGTTTCCTCAGCTGCCAGGTATTGTAGGCTCCTCGGTTCTCGCTGCCCGCTCCTTGGTGCGCAGTTGCTTCATAATATTTGTGATGACTTCATCCGCTATATTCCACGCTTCGCTTGTCGTCAGCATGAATGTAATAAGTCCTCTCGATGTCACTTGGCCGCCAATTGCTCTCTATAGGATGTTTCTGGCCGCTGTGTACCTCTGACATTCGGTCAGAATATGTTTCGCGTTCTGGGTTTCGCCATCGCAGTATGGGCAGAATGTGTCATCAACGTGCGTGTATTTGTGGAGGTACTACCGGAAGCATCCATGCCCCGATATGAACTGGTGGAAGTTTACTTCTCCATGTTTTCTACTGATCCACTCCACTACGTTGGGGATCAGCGTATATGTCCATCTTCCTTTCGTTGTCGAGGACCACCTGTTCTGCCATTCTGCTTGTATAGATTCACTAGCATTTCTCCTGTCTTCCAGCTCGTTCTCTCTTATTGCCGCGGTCTTTTTAATTTCCAGATCGATGGGCAATCGACCGGAAAAAACGCTAATCGCTTCCGCTGATACCGTTCTGAAAGCACAGCATACTCTCAGCGATGCAATCCTATGCACCGAGTTTATCCGTCTCATGTATTTTTTCCGGTCCATCGTTGGTGCCCATATGGGGGACTTGGATTGATTGGTTAAACTGACATGTAGTGTTTATGTGTGTGTAATCTCTATTTTTGTGTTTTTTGTTTTATTTTTTTGGAGCGGGAAATCATTTTTTTTGATTGCGTTTATGGCTAGTTAGGGTAAAAGTGTGTTAATTTATCTGTCAGTTCAACCACGATTGAGAATTTCAACCATTTAACTGACCGATTATAATCGATAGTACAATCGATAGTTCTCCACCTCTACCCAGGGCGCACTGACTACTGTCCGTGTATTTTCATGGTTGTCAAAAAAAACCCAGTACAATCCCCATATCATCGAACCACTGTCATTCTACTATTTTCCATTTTCGAACTAAAATACAAATCTAAATCATGTTTATATTTAAATTTTATTTTATTTTATATATATTTACTTTTTTGAAATAATTTCTTTTCTTCAATTCAAAAAAACAACCACAAAAAAAGTTCGCGATATGAAAAAATAAAAGAATAGAATTTATATTATTATTTCCTCATTTTGATTTTATTTTTTATATGTTTTAGGGGTAATTTGGGGCCTATAAAAATAAATTGCTTAAGTCCGAAGGTTGACCTATTAGAAAGCGACCCCAAAATACCCAGGGCGAATACAGGCCCAGTGCGTTTTCAGTGTTGCACTGACTGACATCGAACACATCAGCGCGTTTTTAATGTGCCCTAGTGCGCCCTGGGGCTGACGAAATCTTCATAAAAAATCTATACAAATGCAAGCAAAACCATCCAAATGTCAACAAGTATAACATAAAAATGATTTGACAGGCTGTTTTTTGTGTTCAGCGGATATTATTTTCTGCGTTCAATTCGTTCGGTGCCTGGGTACTCCTTCTGTATAGACCCCATACACGATCCGACATATCTGTCCGACATTGACGCCTGTAGACCAATCTGACAGTGGATGGCATTGTTGGATGGTTTGACAGACGGTCGGATGAAAATCAAACAATCACCCTTATTCCTTGAGGCATTTATTTTAAACGACAATTGTCGTTTTTTTGTCTTGTCACTTTATAACATACATTTACACCGACCCGAAATTCACGATTTCAGCGAAATGCGAGTTCACACGAAATCTCGAGTTTTCGACAAGATTTTGCCGTGCATATGCCTGTCACCGAAGTCTCCAATTTATGGTGATTTTTTAAAACGCCTTAAAGCCTTACGGAATAAGGGTGCTTTTGTTTGATATTTTGGGGAGGCAAATACGACGACCGACTGTACGCACAGTACACATAACGTTTTGCATAGCGGCCCAATTTTTATAAGTTTGCAATAAAAATGGAGACTAGCGCGATCATAATACTAGGCTTTACACTGAACCTACCCATTGTGTGTGTTCGAAACAGCTTTATCTAATAAGAAGTGGGTGGGGCATGAGAGTATTTTTGTATATGTCATTGAGGGCATTCAGGATTTTAGATGACAGTTAGTCAACGGGCTCTGATTGGTTGAGAGCCCGAAAATTGACAGCACAACTAGTCAACTTTTTTTGAGGTCGGGGACTGGATTTTAGTCAAGAAAATCTTGACTAAACGTCAAAATGAACTGACTGATTGGTTTAGTTATACTGCGTGGCTGCTGTTTACTTGTTACAAAAATGAGAATCCAAGTAAATTATGAAGGAGTATTTTTATTTTTTTGTATTTTTCATACAGTTTATATACTGGCCTTGTTTTATTATCCACGTGATCTGATCCGGATCAGATCAACTCATAAGTTTGTGTGCGAAGTTGCCATGCGAATGAATATTTTCTTTTAAATGAAAATTGAATGCGCTTGTTTTATTTTTTAGGAGGAAATTGTTAATTTTGATTAACAGATACCGAATGAGAATAATATTTTGCAGCTATAATTTCAGTTTCACATCGCTTAAATAATATCATTATGAGCAGAAAAATTAATTTATTCGAACAAAATAACATTAAAGATATTTGGATTGCCAATAATATTTTTATATTCTAATCTGGCAACATTTACCCTTGGCAATTGTCGATAGGTGTGTTTGGTATCTTTTTTGGCACACGGAATTGAGATCTGTCAAATAATAGAATCCTCTCAAAGAGAGAGAACTCCTCTCAAAGACAGAAAACTTGCACAGAAGTAAACAAACGCTTTTCAAACAACACTTGGTCAAACCTATCAAATTGTTTTTGTTTTCCACTAACAATGAAGATTATGACATTTCACAAACTGTCAGATGGCAGGTTTGACAGAGTTGGCTCGGCCCACCCCGAGGAATTGGTCTTGCAGATAATTCATCGCAAAGAGAGATCCAAATGAGAGTAAAAAAAATTGAGAGCCATGAAACTGTCAGATTCTATTTAGTTTACGTAGAACTTTCGAAAACTAGCATGTTACCAAAGAGACCTGATAATACAGCAACATTCACAAACGAGAAATAGTCGAACTAATTTTTGGATCACGAAAATTGATCTTGACAAGAAGCAAGATCTCGGATTGTTGTTGTAATGCACACAAACTTATTTGTTGATCTTATCCGGATCAGATCACGGGGATAATAAAACACGGCATAAATGAACTTAGCTTGTACAATCAGCATAACACAGAATTTTGATCTAGTTTGTTTTATTATTCTGATCTGATCCGGATCAGATCACGGGGATAATAAAACACGGCTACTGTTGGATCATGTAGAACAATCGACAAACTCAGCAAATCGTTCACACCAAATAATGCAACTTGGCCTGTGAAATAACTAATTTACATTCCAAACACATGTGTATCTAGTGTTATTAACATAAAATTTAAATTTTAAGTTTGTTTTTGGTCTTTCTTTATTTAAAAACTGTATTTGTTGTACTATATAATCACAGTTCTCCAAATAATTCCAAGCGAAAATAGAAAGTAAACGACGTTTTTGACGTTTGAACTGTTGACTAAATATGTAGTCAAAAAGAGCATTCACGATTCCAGATTATCTAGATATTTATTGACTAAAATAATGAATGCGCCCATTAGTGGCATTATTTTCTGTAAAAAAGTGTAGCCGCATACTCAAATTTTGAAAAAAGCTGTAATTGCTTAAAAATCAAATGGACAAACTCGAAATTTTTCAAAATTAATTAATTTCGCTACCTATTCGCATAAGTTCAGTAAATCAATAATCGTTCATTTGGTCTTAATGTAGCAGCAAGCAGCCTAAAAGTGGACCCTGGTGACCAATGTTTGGCTTGATTTAATTTGTGTGGTATACAAAGAACTGATACTATTGTTTTTTATATTCCGTCAATCGTTATAGTGATATATAATCGGAACCCTCAACTATCGGTGGTTGAATTCAATCGATTTTATAAACTATGAAATATGTGGATAATTTAGCCATCTCCGCAAGCACGTACATGCACTTTAAAGTTGGAACATAATCGAGTATTGATATCTTGCGTATGTAAAAGTGGAATGAAGTTAACTCGGTTTTCTTAAAAAAAATAGTTTTCATTTGTATTCGAACACTTTTTCTTGCTTTATTTGTAAACAAGATACCACAGGACTCGTAATGAGTTTTTTGCGTGATTCTTTAACTGCTGAATCTAAAATACAAACAATATCAGCTTCTGTAAACATGGATGCACAAGTTATTTACCTTGAAATTGTTCAACAAAAATTCAAGCAACGAGAAACAGTTTTGGCGGTAAGTTTTTACAAAAGAAAGTAAAGATTTAAGATTATTTTCGTTGAATTATTTAAGTGTTTTTTTCTTCAAATACATTTTTGTGAACCAAAATATGTTAAAGTCTAATCGTTACTTAGAAATTCCAAACAAATTAAGGGGAGCTAGAGGTTGGTAAATTGGTAATTGGTATCCACAGGCAGGCAAGAGTGCGAAAACTCAGTAATACGCACGCTAAACTACCTGTGGACAGCGTTGCCACTTTGCTCCAATTGCAGTAGATCTACTGCATTTATTTCGAAATTTGAATCTACTGCATTCTTATAGTATGCTTGTTATGACTTCAAGATCGAAAATTTGTTCCCTTTTAGCACAAAACATAACGACAAAACTTTTCGAAAAAGTTGAATTTCTTATCTGAACGCAGTTGGTCTGTGTATGTATTTCAAAGTTTATTATTTTCTACATATCTAGAACCATAAATGATGAAACGGTTGAGCTTAAATGAACCAAAAGCCAAAATAATACAATAAAAACAGAAATACAAGTCAATAGCCGTGTTTTTTTGAAACGTAGCTAGCCAGTAGTTGCTAGCAAAGTCAAATTTCACACGTAAACCAAATACAACAACCAGCTGAATACAACTCTTGATTTTATCCGCAGCCAAAAGCAGCTGGCTAGGAATATTGCGATATCACATGGCAAGGTGGCGCTTAAAGCGATTTGTAGAACATTTGACAGACTGCCGTCTACGAAAATTATATAATTTCAATTACTAAATGATGTTTCACAGAAATAATCCACTTTATTATGATTTCATATCACTTTATGTAAATTATCCATTGAACAAATTACCGAAATTATTTGTTTTCACAACAAATAACAAAAAATCGATTTGGTTGAATGTCGAATACTTTGACAGTTCACACTTAACAGTTGATCGAAATCACACACATATGACCGAAATCACACACACCAATATGGAGGTAAGTCAGCTGGGTTCGGCTGGCTGGGAATCGTTTTAATGAACGACTGGCTAGCTACGTTTCAAAAAAACACGCCTAATTTGTGTTAAAAATCTTGTTTTTCTCTCGAAATAAAAATTACTGCGAAAAAATGCAATCTACTGCATTTTTTAGAAAATCTACTGCGAAAAAATAGTTTTGAAGTGGCAACGCTGCCTGTGGATAGCAATACTTGTGAGAGTGCGTACGCCGTACGCATGCTTGCAAGAATTAAGAAATGTTGGTATTTCGTCATGTGTGCGCACACTTAAGCGGTATACGGTGCCACCTCTTTCGAATGTCTGACAAGCAATCTAAGAGTATCATTTGTCAACAAGCTTCTCAATTCGCCGTTCGGAAACGACAAAAAAACTGTAGGTCCCTTCCATTCGTGCAAATATATAACACGCGCACACAAATGATTGCGAGAAGTAGGTCCTGGCTCACCTCGAACTGTAGCGCCACCGAAAGAAGACCAAATGTAACATTTAACCATTAAAACTAAGTTGATTTCTCCATTTAACCATTCAAACTAATTTGATTTCTCTACTACAAAATTTTACAGAAAACTGCCCTCGCTTGTCCTATTCTGCACTGAAATTCCTTACTAGCGATGAGTTTTATTCTTAATTATCATTCCTAGATACTTTATAGAGCTTACTCTTTCTATGGCTTTGTTGACCATAAACTTGGCTTTGGCAGTGCTTTTTTGTAGCCCATAATTGTAACTGACGCGGTTCAGTTTATAAACTAATTTCATTGCAAAATAAGAAAAAAAAGGCAAAGTTAGTTAACCCTTCAATATCGTTATGAATAAATTGAATGGTTTTCACTACCTTATTTAAGACTAGCTGACCTTCCTTCGTCCGCTTGTCACTTTTAAGGCGAAACTAATTTTCGCAGCGCACACATCTACTGCGTGCAACGTTGTGCGTGTTTAAATAATTGCGACATACCCCAGTAGGAAATTACTGCTTACCTAATCGATTCTGTAAGTGCTGATTGGTAGCTACCAGCGCTTACTTTCCTTATTACAGAATCAATTACATTTACATGGGGATGTCCAAGGGTTATAAGCACTTACCAACTGGCTTAGGGTTTTTTTCCAAAACCTTACAAAGTGTCAATTCCTCCTACCATGAGGATTTGCCATCTGCCTAAGGAGGTTTTGACAGAGGGATTATCTTGCTTTTTGTTCAACAAATAATTATGTTTTTATTTTCAGCGCATATCAATCTTTGTTTACTAGTTCAGTCTACTTTTACTTAAGTTTAAAGATGTAGAATAGAAATAACAAAATAAATTTACCAACAGAAGAAACATTTCATAAAAACTTAATTTAAAACTTGTTTCATTGATGTTGCGGTGAGGATTTTTTTTTTCTTGTAAACATTTGGCATTTTTACATTCTTAAAACGAGTAAGATATTGTTTAACCATACAATTTTTATTTTGACTCATAATCGAGGATTTGACACTTTGTCAGTTCCTCCTTTAGCAAAAATGTCAAATCCTCCTTTTTGATTACTTTTGGGACTAAAACAAAAAAAGAAGTTTGTAATGGTGCTCAGGATAAACAATAGTTTCTTAATTATTTTAAAACGAAAGAAGCTGCACTACTTTGCACTTTACTACATACATAATTAAAATATTACAATTGGATTGCTTACCATAAAAGTTAGATGAAATGGGCACAAAAATAAAAAAGACGTTTACTTCGCTTATCAGTGATTGTTTATTTATCTCTCAAACAAATCGTTATTAACTTCGTTTACTCATCATTTGAAGCTCTGCCAGGGTCTTAGTTTTTCAAAAGAGTGCTGATGTCAATTCGTCCTGCCTGTCAAATTAATCTATATATCTATCTATGTTTAGTTTAGTTTATTTATTTATTTATCTGAATCTAGCTACTACAATAATATATACAGTATGTTCTTAAATTTATATTTTTTGTTCCATATCTTAAGCTAAAAGTTATGTCTTACGTACATTATAATATTATTTTTGAATTCTCTATAGTTCGATAGGGTTGTTAACGGATGGATGCCTTTATCCACACGTAGGGCCCATTCATAAATGCAAGTTTTGCAAAGCAAACGCAATGCAAAGCAGGAAAAGCTGCGCAAATGAAAGTTTAAGTCCGCTGCAAAGCATGGGCAAATGCAATACAACTATGGCAGCTGCACGATTGCGCTTAAAATTGCGCAATGAATAGAGCTCTACTACATTTATGAATTCTCTGCTTAGCAGTGATGCCTTTGCATGCATTTGTGAACTCTCTGCTTAGCACATCTTGCGCAATATTGCATTTATGAATTGGTCCGTATTAGTAAATCGGTCGTAGGTGCTTGAACCTAGGCCTTGTGGTAGTGGGCTAATCGATGTGTAAATCAATTAGCCGTAATGGATTTCAACCGTCCTCAGCAGACTCACTGAAGATATGTAAGTAAATCAAAGTCTTGAGTTCGGTTGGTGAATGATAACAATCGATTCAGATATTCTTTAATTTTACTTTCTTATCCCTAATAATATAAAACAAAGTGAAAATTCCTTTGCATGGACCTACACACCAAACGGCTGAACGGATTTTGATAATTTTTTTTGTGTTGATTAGGTTTTGATAAGGGGCAGATTCGTGCATAAAAATATATATATATATATAAAAAATATCTGATTTTTAGTGTGAAAACCAAGAAATTCAATAATTAGACTTTGAACCTAAAAAAAGTAAACTTCTCCTTCGTCTATGTTGTTGGAATTCAGATCAGTTTTAAGAGCTTTAAAATACGCATCTTTTGAGTCCAAAATTATATTTCTACGTGCTCTAAAAGGTGAGCAATATTAATAATAGGTCTGTTCCTTTACTTGAAAATTGTTACTGATTCTTACTGGTTTAAGATAAATCGCGTTCCTTTACGCAAAAAAGTAGTATAAGAGAGAGGCAACGAGAGAGTAAAAGTTTCCTCTCACTAAAAAATCTTACTATTTCTTACTGGACAAATTTCTTCCAGTAGAAATTGAACTATCTGTCAAAGTCAGCTGTTTCACTTGTTTGAATTATTTGCATTTTTTTATTTTAATTCAAAAAGTAAAAAAATGGAGAGAAAAGGAACATAGATGAAAGTTGAACGTTCTGAATGTTGAAATTTCCATTTCGCAATATATTGCATACTCTATTGGTTCTGGGAAATCATCAGGGGTGGTCTTTTCTGTAAAATCCAAAATCATACAACAAAACTCTGTTTACTTTTGCTTCACATATGCTTATGACATTTCGTTTGTAGCAGTTTTTGTGGTTAATCGCGTTCCTTTACTTTTTGGTGATTTTGCCTTACTCTGAGAAACTTTTACCCCCACTCCTTGAAATTCAATAATTTACTATTTTTGGAGCAGAAAGTAAAGGAACAGACCTATAATCTTTGCAAAATGTCATTTTTTATTAATTTGTGAATTGATCAATGTTCTGAAACCAATCCCAGTGGTGTTTACTTTTTTTAGTTTTCTTTCGCACTCTCTTCGTACCTAATTTTTCTTTCTCATTTCTCCTAAATGCGTGTTATATCTGAGTGAAATGGATGTGTGTATTGTGTTTGTGTATGTGCCTGCTCTGCTCAGCGGAGCGCTCAAGCGCAAAGGTTTTGTCAGTGCGTATTTTTTTCTTTTTGTTTTATGAACATTATGTTCATGTGTGTGCGTGTACACTACAAAAGTTAGTTGAGTTGCATTGCAGCATGGTGAAGTTTTGTAGAGGCGTGTGTTGTATTCGTATTGTATTCGTTAAAAATGGCTTTTATTATCATATCACTTTTGCACGTGAAAAAGTTGTTTAACATGATTTGTAGAGAATGCGGCAAAGATAACAGTTTAGTAAAACAGTTCAAGTAAAAGTTTTGAGAAAAATACATTTAAAGTATTGGAACAACAAATTTTCATAATTTTCAGTTTAAGAAGCCATACTTTTTTTTGGCTGCATACATGTATGTACCTACATAAAGTCTTCAAAATTTTGTATGCGCTTCTGATTGCCTCTCCAAAATGTACAAAACTGTTTTTGTATCTGAAGTACTTCAGAAGCAACATCATTTAAAGTGGTCTTACCACCAAATCGTAGGTCCCTTACTTAGATGGGCTATAGTATGGAGGGGGGTGAAAAAAAGCCCCCCTGTTGTACGATTTTTTGTTCGCTAGAACTTCAGGAATCCACAGTTAACGGATTAGATCTACCTCTGAACTGGGACACCCTATATTCCTCTTTATCTTTGGATTCATCGGAGGAATCGAGATAAGAGTTGTTGTATTGTTTCTCTCTTTAGGAGCCACCATATTGAGCTACCAGACGGTTTGATTTGAGATCTCTTCCATCGAGGCTGCTTATTAATATGTATGTACATACGTCTTTTGGTTACCTTTCGCAACCAAAAATTACTGCGGGTTCTTGGTCTATTAGGACAACAAAGTAGATCAAAATTACATGAGCTACATCCCATAAATGTGGTAGATAGGCGAAGCAAAGCGAGCACGGGCCAGGTAGTTATTTAATAAAATCATAACGAATAACCTAAATATAATTAAATCAGAGTAAAGTTTTAAAGAATTTCAATTCAACATTTGAATTCAACGAAAAACTTACTACACTGCTATTTTAAAGAACAGCTGATTTCGACGTTTAAATGTTCAATCATTTGTTTACATTGGAAAAGTGATACGAAATTGTATATTTTTTTCCGTGATTGGTTGCTTTGGTCAAGTAGAACATTTTGTGAAATAAGGTTTTCTAAAACCAAAGTAGGCGCGACTTAAAAGATAGAATTCAGAGATTTTAAAAACGCACTGCTATTTTATCGAACACAGCTGTATATGCGAATGCGATTGGCTTGAATTTTATCGAACAAAGACTAGTTATAACCCCACCCGCGTGATGTTTACACATAGCTCGGGACTGTTGGATACAGTCGCATAATGTTTTTAATTCGCATTTTTCCAATTTCCGCTCTTATTATTTGCACATTATTTTTTGAGTAAACCATTGTCATTGATCGTCCGTCTGTTGGGAGAGGGTTGTTCGTGTAGATATTATGCTCTTCTCTTCGGCACAAATCCATCGCTATCGCTTACTCTTTTATTTTCATTCTACCCATACGCGCATTGAATAATGTAAGTAGAGGAGAGTTGATTTTCCTGATTCTCATTTTATGTAAGCAGAGCAGGGCTGGTTTTGCTGATATTTGCTAGAGACTTAAGTTGTGTTTCTGCTTCATCAGCATGCGGATGCAGATCGAGGCAGGGGAAGGAATGCACGATTTTTTTGACTTTTTTTTTTGTTACCTTTTTGCAGCGGTATTAGGTTCCCATAAGGTTAAGTCAGTACCCAAAGTATAAATTTTTACGTTTTATTTCAATTCAGAAATACAAACATTGCAGTAGGGGTAGGTACGCAGTTTTCAGTCTTAAAATTAATAAATAGTTGGTGATTTCAGACAGACCTTTCCAGTTACTCCACGATCAACACCAATAAATGCGCTCAATGCTTACATTAAAGCCTAATATCTTCGGCGTTTCAATGTGTTACTTTAACTATGTACATTTAGTGCAACTCTTAGATATAGAAAACCAAAAAGTACCATTATTTGATGGTCACATAAAATACATATGTACATACATGCATATTCAAAATAAGTAAATTATCTTTATTTTCAATGCCATTTTTTATGTAACTTCTTTTGTGCTTTTATTAATTAAAGTTATTTTTTTTTATTTTATTTTAGCTATTTGAAGCATATCAAATAATCGGTAACGAACATGCAAATCGTTTGCTGGCACTAATCTCATCAACGGGAACATATGCGATTTTCTCATTGAATGCTACACGACTACCGCCGGAGACTATTTCAGATTTAACAATTGATAAAATATTTCCACTGAATGATTTTTTTCATTTTGGGCAAGGTGTATACATTTTAATTACCAAACGATGTGTTACTCATTTATGCTAATTATTCCTGTAGGTAGCAGAGGTTCTATATCACAGCTGCAGTTTGATTTAAAGACATCAGATGAGATGCCATCGACATTTTATTACTATCCCATAAGCAGTGTGGGAGTAAATGACTTTGATACGTTCCAGGCGCAAGTGATGTCGGCCAAACGTTCATTCGAAACAAAGCAAGGAACGATTCAGCAACAACTACAGAAACAGGGAACTGACAGTGAAATAGTCTTAAATCAAATTGATCTCAGCTTCAGTTGGCTAAATTCATATAAACAGCAGGATGGAGACTTGACGGCTATTGATCGGGGTATTGCTGATGGAACAAAACGATTAAAAAAAGGCGAATCGAAATTTCAGGATGAGTTAAAAAAGCGCGAACACGAGTTCATTGTATACAAAGATTATCGGTAAGTTAGTTAATAAATATTTCTAACACAATACAGTAAAGCCATCTTAACATTAAGTTATTACTTACGGTAGGTAGGTTGAGAGGCTGAGCCATCCCAAAACACTAGGCTCCAGAGTGGGCCCATCGCGATCCCCTAAGAATCCATCCAAGGATGGTACCTAGACCGCCACAATTTCCTCAAAACATTTTATTACCCTGCGAAATTTAGAACGAGTCTATGGTTGATTCGGTCTACCTCCTCCAGGTTGCTAAAGAGGTAGGACCCTAAAATGTTCCTGCGACTACGTGCTATGCCTGACATTCACACAGAATATGTGTGTATCCTCTGCTACACCTAGATCATTACAATATGTAACTGCAAATATCCGTGCTGCAGAGTCCGAGCCTCTGGGAGTGTTTGACTGGAAGGCAATGCCCAGATAATATTCCTATAATTGTACTCATTTGTGCCCTGCTAAGTTTAAGGATTTCACTGGTCCTTTTACGGTCCAGCGCTGGCCAAAGTGCTTTGGAAACCCTGTGTCCTACAATGTTAGACCATCTATGGTCAGCCTTTCTCGTAATCATATCCTTCACCTTTGATTTGATGCAGCAAAGTGGTAGAGCTACTACAACCGCCTCGGGTAGTGGCAGTTCCCCCCTTTCCGTGCCATCTCATCGGCAATCTCATTGCCATCTATCCCGGAGTGACCGGCACCCATCGAAGTGATTCGCTGATAAGCAAACACTTTTTATATGACCTCGTCGTTGGCAGAGGTCACAAATTGACTCAATGTGCCTGCACGAATTCCTGGGGTGTTGTACGAAACAACCTGGGCACGACTTTCTTATGCTATAACTATTATCGTGAGACTTACTTGTGTGTTTTTGATACGTTGAGCCGTTCAAGAGATTAACTTCTGAAGACGTTGAGGGATTGGAAGTGCTTGTTGTGTTGGTTCGTAAGCTGTGGTCAGTTCCTCTTATTCGTCTAATGATGGGTTCTTTTTCTGTGTAGCGGCAATTCGTACAGCGTCGTGAGGTGTTTAAATACAATCATGTCTCTTATCATGATGTCCGCATATGATGTGTTACAGTTTTCTTTCGAGCAGATGAAAGCACAGTCCCTTGCCAGACCTCTTAAGTCTGCTATCCATTCTGTATATGACTGTCCTGGGAGCATCTTTTGTTGTAAGAACGTTCATCTCGAAGCAAGCACGTGCAGTTTGGATTCGAAATATTTTGTTAGCTTCGCAGAAAGGTCTTTGAATGTGAGTCTACTTGCATTTTCTGTTCCTACCAACTTCTTGAGTATGTCGTTGGTTTGATTCCCACACGTCGATAGAAAGTGAGCCTTTCTTAAGTTGTCGTCTTCCAAAGAGTGTGCGGTGAAATGCTGCTCGAGTTGGAAAAGATAGCTTTCCCACGATTTCTTTTCATTGTCAAATGGATGGAACTTGGGTATTGTGGATGCAGTCGACACTGGGCACTTGGGCACTAACTGTTCCAATGAAGTTTTGTTGTCGGCTAGTAGCTTTTCCATTCATTGCTGTTGTGCCGTGATCATTGCTGATAACGCTTCTTCCATTTTAAAATACTCGTCGCCACTTGATATATTTGTACTTCAATATATTTTATTTCTAAGTATAAGTATAATTAACAACGTCTTCAAAGCTAATGACTTCAATTTAACAAAGCAGGATTATATATAAGTTAAGATTTGCGCGGGATAACAATTCAATTTGGCGCTTGGAATATTTGACATTTTTACAATGCGGTCTTGACATTTCTTGACAATTAATATTAAGCTAGATTTGCATGTGCACTTATTCGATGCAATCAATATAGGGTATATCATTCTCTTATAGAAAAATAATAATTACGTTATATATATATTGTTGTAGAATTTATTGTGCTACATGGAACATAAATGGACAACCTTATCGCGAAAGTGCATTAAGCTTATGGTTAGCAGCTTCTGAAGATCCACCAGATATATATGCTGTTGCCTTGCAAGAGTTAGACCTATCTCCAAAAGCGATTACATTTAGCGAGAGTCGTCCTGATCCCGTTTGGATGTAAGTATTAATCTACTATACATATGATTATTTTTTTGTTTATGAAAAAAATTTTTATTGCAGCCGAAAAATTATGGATAACCTTCATAGGGGTGCGTGTTACGAAGAACTAACGTCAGTACGTCTTGTCGGCATGATGTTAACCATAATTGTTCGAAAAGAGCTTCGTCCAAGTGTGATACGGTACAAAATACAAACAGTCGGCACGGGAGCATTAAATTTTATGGGAAATAAAGGTGGCGTTGCTGTTAGTTTAACTCTAAACGAGGCGAATTTGTGTTTTGTTAACTCACATTTGGCAGCCCATCTGAATGAGATTGAATCCAGAAATCAGGATTTTGCTGAAATAAACAAGCGCTGCATTTTCGATGATGTCTACGAACGAAGAAGTATTTGGCAACATGAGTAAGTTTATTTATGTAGATAAATCGTTCTTCCACAGTGCTGGTTTTGCTTTCATTAACTTCTGTAGTTAACCCTATCGGTATTTTGATGCCATATGGCATCACAGTTTCTTGTAACTCCAAAATCCCAATCCTTTCTCTATGAACATTTTTTTGAAGTGAAACTTCTTACTCGACTTCGGAAGTTTGCGTTTAATGGTTGCGGTAAATATAGTTGCGTTAAACGTTTAACCACAAAAAATATACATAGTTGCATAGCAAAAGTTACATGCAACCAAAGAATTGTTGCATCGATCCAATAGATTGGTTTCAAAGCATTTTAAGTTAAATCGTCGTGCGAGTCAAACATCCTTCAGTGTGTTTTGACTTCAGTATACACACAACACACATTTTTTTCATATTTCCGGTTGCATCCGTTTATTGAAGTGAAACCCGACTTCGGACAATTGCGTTAAACAGCTCCGTTCAATATAGTTACGTTAAATATAGTAGATCAAATGGTCGCGTTATATGGTTGCGTGGTAAGGTTATGAGTGGCGAATAGGGAACAAAGCAGAGAGCGAAAATCGACTGAAGGGAAGGGAGAGGAAACATAATGCGCATTTGAGTATGAGAAGTATTCCAAGAAGTACCCGACCCAACAAGGAAAACACAAAAAAAAATTGGGAAAAAATATAAAAAATAGTTTTCATGCGCTTATACAATGACACTAGGATTTCGTTATAATTTTATTTTTAGTCATATTTTCTGGATTGGTGACTTAAATTATCGAATTGATGAGCTACCAGGACAACGCCCTGACTTAAACAACTATGATAAATTGCTTCCATTTGATCAATTGCGTATGGAAATGCGTAAGGGGAATGTTTTTCACGGTTACACAGAAGGTGATATAAAATTTCGTCCAACTTATAAGTACGACGTGGGCACGGATAACTACGATTCCAGGTTAATAGTTGTGCTTTCAATCCCATTCTATCTGTGTTCATTTAGCTCTTTTCAGTGAGAAATGTCGAGCACCAGCCTATTGCGATCGTATTCTATGGAAGGGTGAACGCATAAGGCAATTAATTTATAATAGTTGTATGAATATTAGACAGAGTGACCATAAACCGGTGTATGCAGAATTTCTCACAGGCGTAAGTAGTTCGTCTGAAAATCTCTATCTATTATATCTCACATATATAATTTTCTAGATTAAAACAAAAGATCAAAAGCTGTATAAGCGGGTTCATGAAGACGTACTTAAACGGGTGGACAAATATGAAAATGATAATCAACCACAAATAACTGTAGAAAAGACCGATATTGATTTTGATGTAGTGTCGTTCAACGAACTTGCCAGAAGAGATTTTACAGTAGCTAATAACTGTCATTTACCAGTCGAGTTTACATTCAAACCAAAAGACGAGAATGACAAACAAATATGTGAAAAATGGTTGGACGTTGAGCCTAGATCTGGGAGTTTGATAACAGGTGGGTAGTATTATATTACTTTGTTCTTTAGTTTGGCAAATAATGGCATAATAATAGTTTTACACTCCTGACATATGCATTCAAAGAATTCACATGTCCATCAGATATTGTTTTATTTAAATAAGAAACATAACAGCAAATTGTGGCAGTGGAGATACATATACAGGTACATATATGTACATACAGCGAGACAAATAAGTACACATACCCCCTTAAAATTTGCCGTTTTAGTATTTTCAATTCACACAAGGGAGAGCAAATTGTAGGCATGTTTCCACACATATGTAAAACTGGCGTAGATTCAGGGGTAAGAGACAAAATTTAAAGTACACTGGTCCCTCGCTTTGCGCGACTTCTTTTTGCGCGGTTTCACATTTGCGCGAAATGCATTTGCCTACCAAAATTCGATTTGCGTGGTTTAAATAAATGCTTACATTTAATTTTTTAGGAACACCCTGAATTACATGAAATTCATACCTCGCTTTGCGCGATTTCGCATTGCGCGAGACTTTTCATTCCCCTAACCTCCGCGCAAAGCGAGGGACCAGTGTACCAGCTGTAGAAATTGCAAATAACATCGAAAATGACATTCAAAGCTCGGCTCACCCAGAAACAGTTCGTTTAGTTCTTAGAAATAATAGCTGTCACAGTCGCGTCCCAAGAAAAAAACGATTTGAGTTTGGAACCGACTTTGGTGACAAAAATCAATTTTTTTGGCAAAATTTTATATTCAGTGATGATAGTACATAGTTACAATTTATGTTAAAGCCAAGGTTTGGGAAAAGAAATATGAAGAGATAAAACCAGAGAATCTTGTTCCAATTGCTAAGCATGGCGGAGGCTCGGTTATGGTTTCGGGGTGCATGTCAATGGCTAGAGTAGGAAAACTTAAGTTGATTGACGGAAATATGAATCGTTTTACATATCTCGAGATCCTAAATCATGATTTGGCTAATACTGCAAGGAAATTGGGCCTGTCACCAGGGTGGTATTTCCATCACGACAATGACCCAAATCATACGGAGGAAGTTGTAAAGCTTTGGCTTCTTTATAATGTGCCTAAGCAACTAAGTTCACCTCCACAGTCCCCATATTTGAGCCCCATAGAACATCTTCGGGAAAAACTAGAGCGACGGATAATAGAAAAAAAGATGTGCAACAAAAAAAATTTCAAAAACGTTCTTGTTGAAGAACAGTCCGATATATCGGAGCCAAATTAGGTGAATTCGGTGGCTGTTGGATGGTATTTGTTGCATTTGTCGTCATAAAATTGCGAATAATGATGGCACTGTGCGACGGTGCGTTATTACGGTGCAAAATCCACGAATTTTCTTCCCACAATTCTGGTCTCTTTCGGCGGGTTGCTTCACGCAAACGTCTCATAACGCCCAAATAATACTCTTTGTTTACTGTCTGGCCTTCTGGCAAAAAAAAATTCATGATGCGCTACACCGTTGTAATCCATGAAAACCGTGAGCATTGCCTTCTTTTTTGACTGAAAACGACGTGGTTTTTTGGTCTCGGCTCATTTGGTGAACGCCATTCACTTGCCTGATGTCTGGATTGCATTTCGTACTCATAAACCCACGTCTCGTCTCCAGTAATGATCCTTTTGATGAATGTGGGATCGGATTCAGCCTCGCAAATCATTTCTTTTGCGACGTCAGCACGGTCTCTTTTTTGCATGAAATTGAGGTCTTTTGGCACCAACTTTGCTGCTACACGACGGAAACCCAAACCATTAACCAAAATGTTCAAGTCCTCCGCTATCTCTCTGATGGTTAATTTGCGGTTATTGACAAACATTTCTTTTACTTTATTAATGTTTTCGTCGGTCTTCGATTTCGATGGTCTGCCACTGCGTTCATCATCTTCAATTGATTCACGACCACTTTTGAACCGCTCGTGCCACTGGTAAACGACCGTTTTCTGTAGAGAATCGTTGCCGAAACACTTTTCCAACATTCGCGCACCATTAAATCCGTTTTTTACGCAAAATTTAATACAAGTTCGTTGTTGCAAAATCCATTTCTAAAATTGTAAAAAATCGCCAGCACACACAGAGATAGATGTACTCTTGGCTATGTAACTTTTGCAAATGTCAAGCTATGACGCTAAGATATAGAGGGTATATCAACAACAGATGTACCATTTTAACAAAAAAAACAGAACTCAAATCGGAACGATGGGAGCGCCACACGGTGGTTATTGCGGGAACTTTTTGATCAAGGTGTTATATGAGGTTTTGAAGATAATCCATTTCCAAGTTCTTCCAAACATCTTGGATAGATTATTTGAGCTTGTTAACCGTGTTGTACTGCTTTCCATTTTGGTAGACTTTTTGTGCCATTCGTTCCCATATATTTTCGACTGGGTCCAAATCTGGCTATCTCGACGGCTACTCTAAAAAAAACAGTACTTATCAACCTGAAGCACTCTTTAACCACTTTGGCAGAAGGAAAATGAATCCAGGGCCCCCGACGTCTTCTGCAAATTCATCCAACGCATACTTTAGCAAGACACAAGAAAAATTGAAGTTTTACTTTCAACGTGAAAACTTTTTCCCCATATTTATTTTAACTTTATATTTTGCTTTCCTTTTTTCAGGTACTAGTCTAAGCATTCGAATAAAATTCCTTGCAGATTCAGGAACAATTTCTGATTTATTCAACAAGTTGCGATCTACACGAGGTAAAGTTGTTTTTGATATTTTGGTGCTTCACGTGAAGGATGGACGCGATATTTTCATTACAATAATGGGTGAATATAGACCAAGCTGCTTTGGTCTTCCATTGGAAACATTGTGTCACACAAATCGTCCGATTTGTGAATATACACTCAACGAAATTGATCAACTGGTAAGTTTTGCTGCGTTTCTGTTCTAAGTAAATTTTGTTTACACTCTTATTCTAGGCTAGTACTCAAGAAAATAGATTTAGGGTAACTATGCCACGAGAATTTTTCCTACTTATTGATTATCTACATAAAATGGAGGGCAAAGTAGAGGGAGCGTTTACACTTGATCGCAGCTACTCAAAGCATTTGCATATAAATCAGATAAGGGATTGGCTTGACAGTTGGTCGAATGAAGAGTTTCGTAAGCTCTATATTTTGTATATATATATCTGAAGTTTCTCTGTAGCGTAAAATCGTATAATTATAGCTGGGGATGCTCACACTGCTGCAGAGGCTATGCTCATGTTATTGGAAGCACCTAGTGAACCACTTTTAAAACCTTACGTAGATCAATTGCTTCAAACTAACACTCTAGAAGAAGCCATGGATCTTATAAGTCGATTAAGCGCCCCCCGACGAAATGTGTTTCTACACTTATGCATTTTCTTGAGGGAGGGAATCGACAGGAAGTATTACAATTTAAATAATATAGGTATATATATAATGTTGAAACACCTTCCGATACATAAAATAAATGATACCTTTTTCATCATTTCAGCTACATTGTTTGGTAATATACTTCTTAAAAAGAAACCAGACCAAATTGAAGGCTACCGAGATGGTCGTTGTCGTTTGCTAATGCTGCGATTTCTGCAATCGGATCTTGGCATTTTTACGCGAACGCAGATTAATTGTAGTTGAATTTAAAAAAAAACCCTTTAGTTGATAGTTTGTTGTATTCACCACTTGTTTAAAAAAAATAAAATTGTTAAATATTGCTTAAACCATATACATATGTACATATCGCACCCTCAGCACACAGAAATGAAAACTCGAATGTAAGGCTGTTCCACTTACAAGTTGTCATGGAAAGTGTTCAAATATTTGAGGTATTGTTTTCGCTCTATTGCACTGAGTGTGCGATATGTATGTATGCTCATATGTAATTATGTATACTAAAAAGAAGCAGCCAAGTGCAACATAGACTGGCGTTCGAAGGGTTTCGTACTCTGATGGTGATTTTGAGGAGGAAGTAAATGCTGTTGGAAAATTAAAACGTGAAACTCATTGCCGTCAGCTAACCGTTATTTGTATAGTGGAATAAAGTATGGAGTAGATGTGTCTCTCAGCGGGTCGAATAACTAAGCTTTAAATTTATTTGTGATCGAATTTTTTCTACTGACCCAACTATGTATGTAACTCGATTCGATTCTATTCGAAAGTTGTTTCCGATTCTACCTTTAAACGAACGAGCCTCTCTTTGTGTTTGACAGATAAACGAAACCTAAGGCCGTGTGCCAATTGCGTTAAAATATTATCCTCTGGCTAATTTTTGACGTTTCTACCAGAGGTGGATAAAATTTTAGCTTTTTGCTGTGTCGATTGGATTAAATGGGATTTTATTTGGTACTATTTTTCATTAATTTCCCACTAGAATTGAAAAATGTGTCTTTCATTTTATTCATATCACATTTTATCAGAACTTAAATTACCACTGTTTTCCCAGTTTTATATACAAAAAATAACATAAAAAAGCATAACTAATAATTAATTTCCGTGTTAATGCTTTTGTTTGTAAATTATGTGTAATTTGTTAACATGATTGATCAACAAAGTTCGTCATTTGTTAATGGAAAATACAAAGATAAAATTTCACCAATCAACATTATTCAAACTATCAATTTTACTTGTTTTTACACGATATTGCTCATTTTAATTACTTTTTTTTATAAAAAAATATGTTGAACTGGTTTTTACATAATTTTCACAATGGGTAGTTTTCCCATCGTATGTGAACACTAGTGCACTACATTTGTCCACCGACAATTGACTTGGAAAACCGAAACAAACGCAAAGCTCTCGTCGTCTCTCTCATTCCTTCATGGGTATATACAAATGTCAAATATTAGCCACAGGATAATTTTTTATGCAGATCCAGAGCCTAATATTTTGAAGTCTATATTCACCTCACTAGCGTCAAAAATTAGCCAGAGGATAATATTTTAACGCAATTGGCACACGGCCTAAAATAATTTATTGTTAATTGTAATTTGTGATGCAAGGAAATAATAATAGGTACTACATATATTAACATAGTGCGTGTCGCATTTTGGTTTTTAAACGAAGAAAACCAGGATCGCCGTGTTCAAACTAAGCAAACATGAAATCGGGATAAATCCAATAATGAATGGAGCTGAGTGAAAAAGTGTTTGTTCAGAATATGTGCATTTAATAATCAAAACATTTGTTATCAAATTATTTAATTTTAGTTTAGTAAAAAAATGTCTAACTTTCAAAAGATGCCTTTTTGTATTTGCTGTGCGGATTTTTGTCTAGCCTCCGGGGTTCTCAATCTCAAATTGATACGTCATCTTGTTTGCTCATTTTAGATGATTTCCTACGCACAAAATATATTTTAATAGTTCTATGCAATGTATAATAAAATATGAAAAAACTTGTCACCTACATTTTTGAAAATTTCGCAGTCCGACAGTTTACTCGCAAACACATTTGCACTAGAACGATTATTTGCGAATTCGAACGGTTTTGACATTTACTTTAGAATACAAACAAATATGAAGTTCGAGATTCGTTCGATTTTCGAATACTAGTGCTTGCTTTAGAATTATAGAGTACGCATTTTGCGAATTCGAGCATTTTTATTGTAGAATCGAGTTACATAGTGGGGCCCCTGTTGTTTCGTTTTCTAACATACCAACGAGTATTTACAATAAATTTCGAAAAGTTCTCGTCACAAGTTCTTGCTTAAGTTAACATTTAAACACCCCTATCGTGGAATCCGCCGGATCGGAGATTCCCTTCACTTGTTCGATTCACTTTTACTTTAGCTTGGTATCGTAGAATCCGTCGGGGAAGTTTCCTTACCGACGTGAATGACGAAAAGGAAGTGTCTCTGTCAAGTAGAACTTATGACAACAAAGTGAATTTCTGTTTTGGAATAAGTGTCCTTTGGTTTTTGCAATACAAAAGAAATACAAATAAAAAATAGTAAAATAGATAGTATAGCTCTATTTCTGGATTCGTCAGCTGCAGAACAATCTTCAGAAACAATACGCGCATGCGTAGGTGGAGCAGTAGTACAATTTATATACCAATAAACGTGTTTTCACATACATTTGTTCTTTTAAATCACATGCCGTTGTAAAGTGAATTAATTAATTAATTTGTTGATCAGAATCATTTTAAAAAATATGAGTAGAATAATAAGACTTTCCATTAGTGTATTAAAATAATTCCTTTGTTCAATATAGTACAACACAAAAATTAGAGGCAAGAGAGTATTCTCTTGAAATACATGAAAGAAAATCAAGATTTCTCTGACTCCACTTCTCGCAGGATATCAGCAAATATTTTCTTAGCCACTCACCCTAAAACTGTTTTTAAAAATGCAAAAATCATTAAATAAATTATTTTTCTTCAGTTGTCTAACTTCTGCTTACATACAATGCTTCGGGAAGATCCAGAATGTTAGATTTATCTCGGAAAATCTTCCTGCGAACTCTCTCCATTCGGTTTTCTTCGCGCTTTTCACCAATCATTTGAAAATTTTGGAAATAAATGTACATACTAAAAATGTTGAACTTTATAAATGAAATAAATGAAACACGACATTGGAATGCAAAATATTGCAAAACAAAACCTTAACGTAAAACCAAAAAACTATTCATTTATAATTTTTTATTCTTATCTTTAGATTTTTGTTTTCACACCACAATCGCCTTTCAAGTGTCAAATCAGAAAACAGCTGATTTCGAAAACATAAAAAGATATGTAGATAAAGTAGTGTATCCGGCGGATTCAATGATCACGACGATAGGTGAATGTGA
This sequence comes from Brachyopa scutellaris, assembly GCA_949775065.1. NCBI lineage: Eukaryota > Metazoa > Arthropoda > Insecta > Diptera > Syrphidae > Brachyopa > Brachyopa scutellaris. Next base: position 7,666,672 of record OX459116.1, read on the forward strand.
ACCGAATGAGTGAAGGGAATCTCAGATCCGTCGGATTTAATGATACGGGTGATTAACTCTGGGTTTCCCTACTCATTATCTACTGACTACCTACCAGCTACCAGCTCAGCTGCGAAAATACTTTCACTCACAATCACGGGAAAACCCGATCGCCATACGATCGTCTATTTACTCAGAACAGAGCGGGATTTTTCCTGTATCAGTTTACTTGATCGTAACAAAACTGAATTAGTTTTTCCGATCGACCTTGATTTCGCTTCACTCTCTGGGTCGAATCCTCAACACAATTTTTGGTTCATTGTTTTGTTGATGGACAAAGTACGAAGAAATGAAGAGGTGAGATTTTTTTTGTGCTACAATTTCCTCGCTACTATATGTATGCACACTTTTTATTTCATGTTTGCATGTTGTTAGATTCTATATCGATTTATTATTTTAATTTATAATATGAACTGAGAACAATTTATTTATTCTAATCTTCTACAGCAATACTAAGTACAGAATTTATACACTCTTCTTTGTTAATTAAGTGACATGTCTTGTTAACCAAAGACATTAATTGATTAGTATCCTGTGCCCACTGATTCAGAATATCTGACGAAGTCTTCTTTGTTGTGAAATATACAATTTCAGCTGGGCGATCAATTTTAACCCGGATCGTATCCGCGTTGGCTAATTTAGATAAATACTCTTCACACTTATCCGATGCTAAAACTAACAATTCACTCATGCGTTTTAAATAGATCCGGGAGTAGTAATTAGAGATGATTCGGATATTCTACAAACAAAAGACAAACAAATTGGGTTAGTAATAAATACAAACACATTGAATTAATTTTCCGTTTACATGTTCTATGAGACGATCTTTCAGTTCAGCGGAACACTTTTTGCCATGCAGTGAGCTTTCTTTGAACATGTCATTTTCGGTGAGAATACAGCCAAATTCCGAGTCGAAGGCATCAAAGTTGATCAGTTCCTTGCACATAAAAAGACGAAGAATCTCTCTATAAGAAGAAAAAAATGTTCCTATAAAAATGTCAATCCGTACTATAAAAATGGTTTTTACTTGTAAACAGGTATCTCCTCGAGCTTCTTATTTTTCGCCAAATGTGCCATCATATCATTTTGTTCGTTATCATAAGGCGCTAAAATACAATACAAAACAGCACACTTAAGTTTTTGTTTTTGATCTTTTAGCTGTTCCTCTGTTAGTTGTGGTTTTACAGCAGCGGTGGCAGCAGACTCAGCGCCCTCATCTTCAGATTTTTTCTCTGAACTACCAATGGTAGGCGATGGTGGATCTTCTTCCATTGGTTCAGCCGGAATTGGTTTTGAGTCAGCAATTGCTTGATAGTGGCGCGATGTTTTCAAAAATGAGCTATCACGATCAAGACGGATCATTAAATTGTAAAATTTGAATTTTAAATCTTGTTGGCGGGGGTCATCAAAGAATTTTATGCTTATTTTCTTGGCAATAATCTGAGTTGATACATAATCTTCTTTAAGAAGACATAAGCGCATTTGCTCCAGAATCAATTCGACCTAAAAGGACATTTTAATTTTTGTTAGCAGCCCAACTACATAGTTTCTATTATTTTCATTAGTTAGTGGAAGTTAAAATCAGTAGTAACGTATGTGTCGATAATTAAGCTCATAACATTAAGTGAAGGTATGTATTGTTTGTTTTTATGACGGTAGGTATTTTGTGGAAAATATTTCTCAACAAGAATCAGATAAAATAAAGCGTAGCAACGCACGCATGGTATCCGCTAGTAATGTATATCTATTGTTCATCTCTAAGGATAAGCAGAAAAGTTTGAGAGCTCTAAAAAAAAGAGTGTTACCCTGTGAAATTTATTAGTGATGCCTTAGTGGGAAAGACTAACGCGACGCGAATAGAAACCAAATATTGCATAATATTACTAGTTAGATAGTTTGGAAAAAAAGGTAAATGCAAAGGAATCTAAACAAATGTAAAATTTCTCATACTTTCTCCCTTTTATCCATGGATCCATAAGTTTCAACTTGCAGCTCTTCCATTACTGCTGCTGCTCCAGCAATATCACCATCTGCTTCCTTAATATCAGCAAGAATTTTCGTTAGCCTAGCTCTTTCTATTTCAACGTAGATTTTACCCTCAGTTACCGTACGCAGAGTGTTGATAAGCTTTAGCTTAACAGTTTTACTTGGGGTCTTCTCAACGTAAGTGCAGCACTCTTGAATCATTTTACTAACAGCCTGTTTCAGCTGCGATCTTCTTCGTGCCAAAAGTGTAATAAATTCATTCAATGCATTCCAGTTGCTCGCATTATAACAAATTTGACAGATTGCAACGAGAACTCTTGAACAGGAGACCATATCTGCACCCTAGAATATTAATTATACAAAAGATTAAATTCATGTTTTTTTTTTTCACTTCATAAATTCCTTTACCAATCTTGTTTGTTTTTCTAACTGCAACAGTGTCTCTATACACTCATGGAATACATCTGGGTTCGACCTTGCCAAATCGATTGCTTTGGGTATCTTTTCATCACAAATTGGCGCATAGTCCACTTCCATTTTAGTAATACGACCTCCATCGAACATATAGTTATCCATTTTTATTCTTTGTATACAAGGTTATAGATTGCAATATCCTTTAAACTGTATGTTTTTTACAGATTTGTAACAAAAACGCTGTAAAATTATAATACAAATAAAAATTAATAAATTGAAGGAGAATACAAGTGTTGCTATGTAAAATATTAGAATTGTATATGAAACATTGAGCGTTCCAAATTTCTTAAAATTAGGTGATGAGTGACAATAGTGAGTGAAAAAATATTATGATTATTATTAGAAGTTTATTGACAATTAATAAAATTACATTGACATTATATAATTTTTAGCTTGGGCAGCTAGGGCCTTCAGCTAGTTGTACATGAGTCGTTTTATCTTTATATAAGGTTAGTGTATAGTATATATGATTGAGTGCTGTCATCTGCCTATACACAATGTTTATGTTATCATATGTTATATCAGTTAAAAGATCGGACAAGTGAAACAAATAAAATTAAAACAAAATATGGGATTTGAACATTACGTGTATAAAGGGTTATGAGAATATCCTTATTATTTTACACACAATTAACACAATTTTATTAACTGACGCCAACGGCCTGTCGATTAACATCAACAAGACAGAACTAATTCTGTTCTCAACAAGATACAAAATGCCATCTTGGAACCCACAAAAACTGAAGGTCACGCGCCTCAGAATCTCCAAGGAAGCTAAATACCTGGGCATCATATTCGATTCCAAACTAAACTGGTAACGGAATACAGAAGAATGAAAAAACGACTCAATGCACTCTACCCCTGCAAGAATACATTCGGGAAGTAATGGGGGCTACAACCGGCCCCAATACACTGGCTGTGCACAGCGATTGTAAGACCAATCCTTTCCTACGGATCAATATCCTGGTGGGGTGCGACTAAAATCAAATCCTACCTTAGAAATCTGAATAAGCTAAAAGGAATAGCCTGTTTAGGTATAACAGGTGCGCTCAGATCCACTCCGCAACTTGGCTTAAAAACGCTTCTGCACCTTCCACCTTCGCTCTGCAAGGAACACGGCAGCCAAAGGATCTCTCAGATTAAGAGAGAATGGCAACCGGAAGCCATTACATACATAGATAATGTAACGACCAATTTTAAATGCAGAAAAATAAATATACACGAACTAAGCTAAGTATGCAGATCACTAAGAAATAAAAACTGACAAAATAAGCTCTCAGGCTATAATTGACAACTGGAAAAAACTATAAAAAACTACATTCGGAAACTGAATTGAATTGGTTAACAGATCAATCCTTACGGGAGAGTTTCCAAAATCTTGGAGGAATTCTGTGATCGAAAAAGTCGCAAACACAGTAAAGCCCCATTTAGATGATCAGTTCAGTTTCAGTTTCAGTTGAGCTTTCAGTTAAACTGCTTTATAAATGCAAAAACTGAAGCATTTAACTGAAACTGAAACTTATGGAACTCCCATCTGTTTTCAGTTAAACTGATGTGAAAATAAGTTTTAGTTCAGTTCTCGTTTCTCGCCTTCTAGCCCTTGTTCATCTTTTTCAGCTTCGTTGAATTCGGTTGTATTGTAGTATTTCCACATTTTTGTCGTAAAAAATTGTGCAAGTAGCAGCAATGCCATAGCAACAATATCCTCATTTTCAATTTTAAAATTTATAGCAGATTGAAAAATTTTAAATCTATTGATCAAAATGCGTCGAGCTCTTAATTTGCTTTTTTTTCTAGGCTTCATTAGCGACACAACTATAGCTGTTGTCATCAAACTTTCTTCGTCTATCACGTACGTGTATGTCTTGCAACGTTTGACCATTGCTCAGGAGTAAAATTAAAGCTCTGAAACTGAATACTGAACTGACGTCTAAATGCACTACCTTTTTTAACTGAACTTGCAACTGAAACTGATCATCTAAATGGGTCTTAAAATGTGAAGAGTGTCGACCAATGAACTCATTAAGAACTCTGGCGAAAATGATCGAATTTATTGCGAAACAACAGCTTATGGAATATCTAGAATGCAACAATATTCTATCAGTATACCAATCAGGGTTCTGAAAGAACTATTCATGTGAAGATGGGGTTAGTCACATAATAAACGAATGGAAGAATTAGGGAAGACAGCATAAATATATACCGCCCTATTCTGCATATCGATTGAAAGTGGATTAAAATTGATTTTAGAAATCACTCGAAATGGAATTCAGTGTTCTGCATTCCGATTGAATTCGAATTTGTGGAATCCACTTCGAATTCATTTCATTGAAATGTCAAAATCAGCTGAAAAACCATTTCAAAATTATTTGAGATTTTCATTTTCTTGTTCTTGTTTTGAGAAAGTGAATTAATAATTAAAAAAAAAAAATCATTTTATTAAAAATGAATTCAATTTTTGTTTTACATGCGTGGTGAAAATCGCGAGGCTGAAGGGTGTTACCAAAAGTAAGTGGGAAAGGATTATTATCTTGGCCTTCGTAAGTCCACAGTCAGCAAAGGTCTGGGCGAGATTTTAAACATTTTGCAATACAAGTTCTGTTCGAAGTTGACTAAACTGCAAATTACGCAGATGGAAGAAGAAAATATGTTCTTTTTGAAAAAATAAAGGATTTCGGGGATTATAGATTGCTTGGATGATACAAACATTCACCCTCACCCCTTAAAAAAATACGTTTTATTTTGTTAATAATAATTGTTAACTTCAATTTCTTATCTTTTTCCATCCAGTGGTTGGAAGACCTTCACTCTTCAATCGTTGCTTCACAAGTCCTTAGTACACGCTTTGTGCACTTTAAAAAAAACCCTTTGCAAGATCTTGATTTTCTTCCGTGTAAAGGCTGAACTATAATAGTCGAATGGTTTCGTACGACCACGTACGAAACTGTGGGAACACAAGGAATTTGTATTGTACAACCATAATAGCTTTTCGCTTCGATTCGTTAAGTCTTCGTCCGCTTTTGCTCACTTACGAAAGGAGCGAATCCATTCGCTCTCTGATGTCCCAGGTAATATTGAACATTTCATCAGGGATGAGGAATACGACAGCGAGGAAAAGGCTCAGAGCTTCAATTCTTGAACAGGCGCAATATCATGACATGGCCATGAATGCTACAAACAGCTGCACAGAAAGCAAATGAAAAATGAGATCTAAATTGGAAAATAAATCACCTGTCGAAATTTTTGCAACTCTCTTTGATAATGTGGTATGTGATAATAGTGGGCACCGTAGTGCAAGTGCTAAGTACGTCGTACTACTGAGCCAGCGGTCTTGGGTTCGAATCCCGCCGCAAACACCTAAAAAGTTTTTCACAGTGCCTACCTCTTCCGAATGCCTGACAAGCATTCAAGAGTATCATTTGTCATGTAAAGCTTCCCAACTGTTATGCCAAAAGTTTCAGAAGTGGGGCTTTATTTATTTACTTACATTTTTCAAAATAATTCTGATCATCAAATTATTTAACTAATTCACTTTGAAACGGCATGTGAATTCGCGTCAAGAAAATCAAGTCAATTCAATTCACCAAAAACAAAGGATTTTCAGAACACGAATTTACAATTGCCATTTCGAGTTGAATGTAGAACACTAAAATATTCACTTTCACTGAATCCACAATTCATAATTTCGTTCGGAATACAGAGCACCTAATTCCACTTTTGGTGGTTGAATTCACTAAAAGTGGAATGCAGAACTTTATTCTTAGTTGGCAAAAATATTGTATACAGGTAGTAAGAAAATTTCGATAATAAACTCAGAATAAATTACCACTTCAAATGCCTTGTTTTCACTTATACCTTATATAATTATCCCTCTACCCAAGGTAAGATGACTATTCCGTATTATATCAAGTGCAAAGAGCAATCTCAGTTAACAACCACCATCACGCTGGAGTGACGAAATTGAGCGAATAGTAGCAGACAACTGGATCCGCACTGCACAAGGCAGGACAGAATGGTAATTATTAGAAGAGGCCTACGTCCGACCTTGGACAAGACATTCCGCATGATGATGATGACTCTACTTATCCATGTAAATTTGTATGATGGTAAAAAATCGGTAGTCTTTGATTAGAGGGCACGTTGTTTTCCTGTCGTTGCTCTCTTTTGTGCAACTACTTTGGGTTAACAAAAGGGATTTTTTGAAAATACGCACCAATTTGTACCAGTACAGACCTAATATATTAGATTCTTCTGAATTAAAATTTTTTAAACAAACAATGCAATTTTACTTTTTCTACCTGGGGCAGTCTCATTGTAACAAATGTCTTAGCCTCCCTAAAGAAACATAAGAAACATAAGAGACTGTTGTCCAAGCGAAATTAACAGACAAAAAAAAAACAATTGCATTTGTGCGAAAGCTAACACATACCTTGTTTCAACGCACCTCATGTTGTATATATTGTTCCTATTTCAATTTAAAATAAAACGACATATTTTATTGTGATGTTACTTTTGAAATATCCAATCACCTCAAAATTACTTGTCATTACTTGGCATTCATTGTTATTTCTAATTGTATACTTATTACATTTAGTTCACAACAATACTGATAGGTTACATATAACAAAGGACGAAAGATTCGCCAACTAGCGGCACCAGTGATTGATTCAATTTTTTGATCCCGTAACACAAAAAATATATTAGAACCTTTCAAATAATATTTATTTAACAATATTCACTTCACTTACTTTACTTATATTATCTAGTTAATATCGGTTGACTTACCGCTTATAAGGTGTATACAACAAATGTAAATAAGTATTAGTAGCTTGAACACAATGTAGATAGATATATTTACCAGAATTTTTGCTTTTTGTGGATTTCCGTAGAAAAGTTAATTCAACTTCAATGTTACAAAAACTCACTCGGCAAATGTGAAATTAATGCTGACGAGCGCTGTGAAGTTGGCTACAAATTGAGTAGCCAAATATGGTCGAGTTCAGCGAGAAACCAAGCGCTTTGTCTGCTTTTACACTTAGTCTGCTTTTATACTTAGACTAGTGAGTCTAGACTCACATGGGTGCAAAAGAGTAAGAAAGTTCGAAAAGATGAGAAGGAAAATATTTTGCCCTGTGAGTCGAGGGTAATAAGTGCAGAAGCAGACTTGAGACTTGTGAGTCTAGCCTTTTTTCGAATTTCTTTTTGTTATTTACATCCGTGAGTCTTGTGCTCTTAGTCTGCTTTTACACTTAAGACTTGTGAGTCTAGACTTTTTTCGAATTTCTCTTTGTTATTTACATCCGTGAGTCTTGTGCTTTTACACTTCAGACTTTTTTCGTTGACTCAAATTTGACATTCCTCTTTTATTTTGCAGTTCTTGTATTGTGCAGATGACTAGGTGGGAAGAAACACAATGATAAAACGAAGAAGAGAAAAGAAAAACGTCAAAAAGAGTCGCCAAAAACGTTACCCTCGACTCACAAGGCAAAATATTTTCCTTCTCATCTTTTCGAACTTTCTTACTCTTTTGCACCCATGTGAGTCTAGACTCACAAGTCTAAGTGTAAAAGCAGACTTATGACTCGTGTCACACTGTCATTTTGACGCTCTTTTTTTCGTTCGTCTCGTCCTTCGTCTTTTTGACAGATAGGGGGAGGGGAATGAAGTAACGAAAGCTGGAATGAAAATTCTTAAAAAGTGCCTACAAGTTTCGTTGTTTTAACGTTAATATAAATATAATTAATTTTTTTGATCTATTTTTATTTGAATAAACTAGGCTTCGTCCTAAAGCTGCTGATACCATACAAAAGTGACACGACGAAATCGAAAACGGAAAATTTCGTCGTGATTTTCGTTTTTCATAACGCTGTTCCGCTGCGAAATTATGCTGATGGTGATTGTATTAGATAAATTTCTCCACTCACATTAATTTCTTGCAAAATTTTGACGTTTGAATTTTTTTGTGTTTTATATTTTCTTCCTCGTGTTTGTGTTTTGTTTTTTCGTTTGATTTGTGCCGGATAATTTCATAGCGTCAAGCATGGTTAGTGCACAAGAGACTGCCAATATAATTCTGGACAAAATAGACTTTGTTAAAAAAAAATAAAAACCACCAAGGCACGATTACGATAAGGTTTGAGAATGCCATTTTGTAGATCTCGATGAAGTAAGCATATAATATAAAGTAAAAAAAATGATTAATCGCTTAGTTTAGGAGATATCGAGGTTTAAAAATAAATTTTTTCCTATGGAAATCGCATTGAAATTAATAATTTTTGCTCCGGTACAAACAAAAGTGTCGAAAAGATGAGAAGGAAAATATTTTGCCCTGTGAGTCGAGGGTAAAGTTTTTGGCGACTCTCTTTGACGTTTTTCTTTTATCTTCTTCGTTTTATCATTGTGTTGCTTCCCACCTAGTCATCTGCACAATACAAGAACTGCAAAATTAAAGAGGAATGTCAAATTTGAGTCGAGGAAAAAGTCTGAAGTGTAAAAGCACAAGACTCACGGATGTAAATAACAAAGTCACCTTTTACATTGGCCGAGAAAGATCGGCCGGGACCCGAATGTCATGGAAAGGGAGGTGAGAAGTGCAGGGGGCAGCTCGCCTCGGCTGAGTAGCGCAACCGAGACGATTTTTGCGTATTCTCTTTTATCTCGTTTCGTATTTCCATTCACTTGCTTTATTCTTGTGTTCTCAGAGTTGAGTTTGTGTCGCTGGAGGAATTTTTTTAGAGACTGTGTTCGGTGAGTGTTCTGTGTTTTATGGAAAGTTGAGTGGTCTCATGATTTAATGGGGCGACTTTCCAATATGCCAAACTCCCGTTTTTATTGATTTTTTTTTTTATAGGCCGCAAATGACCCCTAAAACACGAAAAAAATAAAATGAATGTGAGGAAATAACAAAAAAGGCAAAAAAAATGTTTCATTTTCGAAATTCTAACCTCAAAATACTTAAAATTACCATTTTAATGAATGAACGTGGTCATTTTATGAGAAAATATGGTGAAATATATATATGCAATTAATAAATAAATATTGTAAACAGTTGGATGCCTGGCGCGCTGCGCGCGATTAAAAAAAAAAAACTATGGACAGGACATCGACTGAAATCATTAAAAAGTGGCCGGGTCCTGTATGGCTGTTTCCTCAACTGGTTTACTAAACAGTTGGGTGAGTATGAGAATCTCAACGCCAAAAATAATAATAATAAAAGTGCAAAATAGACCAGCTGAACGCATTAAAAACTGAAAGTAATGCATACTAGACCCACTGAACGCAAAAAAACAGCCTGTCAAGTAATTTTTATGTCAAATATATTGACATTTGTACGGTTTTTGTGCAGATTTGTAAGGTTTTGTGAAAAATTAATTATTGTTTTAAACACATAAACAAATGTCTCCTCACATTAATTTATATACAGAAAATCTTATAATAATCTATATTTACCAAAAATAATAATAAAAAGTGGAAATTCAGGTTGGCATATTGGAAAGTAGAGCCAAAATGGTTAAGAAAGCAAATTCAATTACTGAAATTCTGATATTTCTTCCTTTTCTTAGGTAAATCTGGTGATGTTTCACAGCATTTAAGTAAATCAAGAAGTATTCGCTGGTCATTGCTACCGTCTAGATATAAGACGTCAATAAAACCATAAATACACTATATCTAATCATTCAAAATTTCAATATTTTTTCCATGCATTTTAAAGACTTTTTTTGTTTTTAGTTCTATACTGATAGCAACATCTTCCGAACACAGCGCGTTAAGAATGAAGGGAGGAAAGGATTAAATAGTCGGCTGTCGGAATCGGGACGTGTATAAGTACGGCCCGAGCCCAAAAGAGAATAACGATAAGTCAGCCGACCTTTCTCGGCCAATGTAAAAGCTGACAAAGAGAAATTCGAAAAAAGTCTAGACTCACAAGTCTTAAGTGTAAAAGCAAGAAAAGAAAACGTAAAAAAGAGTTGCAAAAAACTTTACCCTCGACTCACACGTCAAAATATTTTCCTTCTCATCTTTTCGAACTTTCTTACTCTTTTGCACCCATGTGAGTCTAGACTCACAAGTCTAAGTGTAAAAGCAGACATACCATCTATCGCACACCTCATCGCCAATAGAGCTGTCACTTTGCTGTCTCTTTTGTCATTTCCGTTGCCATTTTGTAATATCAACTATCAACTATACTGAAAAAGTATGCGATGAAATGCCCACCAGAGTAAATCGGACACTTCTTCTGCTGTCTGCATTCTGCTCTTGCTTTTACTTTTGCGATAAATTTTTCGCTAGTGGAGACATAAAGCAACATTCACAAACGAAAGTGTATCAAAGACGCTGATTACACGACTCTTTTTTTAGTTCGTTTCGTCTTTCGTCTTTTTGACAGATAGGGGGGCATAGAAACGAGAGGGGAATGAAGTAGTGAAAGCAGGATTGAAAATTCAGAGATTTTTTGCGGTTGATCTTTGACGTTTCCCGTTTGACAACCAAAACAAAGCAGAGAATTTTAATGATGAATTTTAAAGTTGATTATGGAGCTAAATTTAGGGACATTTGCTAGTAAACACGCAATTATTATCCTCCATAATAAGTAAATTAAGTGCGATTTCAACTGAAATTTTACTATTCCCTTCCTTATATAACGTGAATTTCAATAAACGTCAGAATCACGTATGCACATATCCACCAATTATTAAGAACCCTGTAATCACTATCATGCGTACCTGTCAAAAAGACGAAACGAACGAAAAAAAGAGTCGTGTAATCAGCGTCATAGTGAGAAATAGTCGAACTAATTTTTGGATCACGAAAATTGATCTTGATAAAAAGCAAGATCTCGTATTGTTGTTGTATTGCACACAAACTTATGAGTTGATCTGATCCGGATCAGATCACGGGGATAATAAAACACGGCTAATATTGGACCTCAATGTGAATTAGGCTGTAAATAATCCCAAATAACATACCTGTGTACATTTCACTTCATTACTAATACAATGACAAAGTTGCTGTTTTATTTTATGGCGTATAGGCAGGGTGAGAGCGCAAGCTATAGTTTTAGTTTTCTTATTTCAGTTCATCTGTGGTCAGTTCTGTACGCGTTAAAGCCAAATTGATGATTTCGGAAGGAGTTTCTGACGTTAAGGGATAAAATAATAACACCAACAAAATAAAACAACAGTTTACAAAGTTTAAAGTAATGAAAGAGTACACATAAATGTAACCAAGTTCCTAACAGATTTAACTACTCAAAGAAATAGACTTAAGTTTAGAAACAAATTCTCGGTAACAGTGAACACGCACTCAAGCAATATGTATATTAAATATATAAATCTAATAATTAAGTGAAAACAATTTAAACTTAATAAAAAAAAGTGGTTATATATTGCTCCCCTCTTTGACGTTGAAGATTAGTTTATCAAAGAAAAAAAAAGAGTGATTTGTCCTGTGCGTGTTGTGATATAAATTAAATTAAGATTAATTGATATTGTATTTATATTCATTCAATTCGCGTTGAGGGAAACATAAATTAATAACAAAAAAAAAACCCTTAGCCTATGGTTTCGTAAAAGAAGTGTGTATAAATGTTATTCGGCAAAGCGCTTGCAAACAATTAAAAAAAATCGAAGTTCTTTTTCCTATTTTCTTCTGTATACATACGCGTATGCCAGTGTTTTTGTTGAATTTTTTTTTTGTGATTTGCTTGCTTTTTTCTTGAGCTAGTTATTACAACGACCGTTCGGTATGGTGTTGAAATATCCTCCTTTCGTTGCTGCTGATATTTAATGTAACCTATTAATCTAGGATGGAGAGGAAAGCCTAAAATCAGCGCTATTATTATTTTTTCGAAGTTTCTTATAATGAATTCGTTATCCAATAGGACCAAATAGGCAGTTTTAAGCAGAAGCTACTACACCTAGCTGCCTACCTCAACATAAATGTTCTTGACAAGTTTTCGAATTATACATTATGTACATCTTGTCCGTTCTTGAATTGAATGTGATTGACAGCCCATATGTAGTGCATGTGATCAATATATTGGATGCATAAGATGTCTCTTTTTGTTCTATCTAGAACATCTTCATGGAGCTTTTGAATTACGTCATGTAAAAGTATTTTGCAAGGACACTCCCTGCGATATGTTTTTGTTAATCGATTTGGCAAGAGTGTGTATACATATAATTCAATTGAATGCAGAGTGATATTGTAAGCGTTTGTCAATTTAATTTAATTAATTATACACATAATATTTTACCGTTAAGTATTATTAAGCGGGCTCCCACATCAAAAGAAAGATGCTTCCACACAAATTCTAATCGCATATACACTGAGTGACATCATCACCACTGGAGCTCATTAGTATAAAGTAAATGGTTAGAATGCGAAGTTAAACATAAACCGACATGTGAATCTGTTAGTTATAAACTAGCTTATATGATACACTAGCTTATATGATATGATACACTCAAACCCAGATATGTGTTCGGGTTTTGCTCATGTCTACAAATTAATCATTTCCTCTTTTAGTCATGGTAGGTAAATCAAGTTTGTTCTTTTTGTTAATAACAAAGTTCGTGGAACATGAACACAAATGTACGTTTGTGGAGAAAAGAGGCGTGTGGGTTAAAAGTAAACAACGCTACTGGGGAATGTAATTGTATAATAAATAACATTTGCATGCATGAACTATATTGGTTGAATCCAAAAATTAAACATAAGCGTGTGAGATCATTGTTCTGTTTATACTCTCCCAAGCATATAGAAAGTGACTGGATAAGGAATAATACTGTAGGATGGAAAGTGGATCAACTTATTTTTATTCGTTTTGATAAAGTCTCTACCTATGACTGGTTGGGAAGACCTATTATAGGGTCAACCTCTAAATTCACAGTTTCAAGTATTGGGAATATTTACGGCAATTGCAATTTCAACTTGGTGATCATTTTGACTATCAGATAATAAGCCCAAATAATTAATGTCACACCAGCATCACACCTAGTTACCAAAGAGGCTCACCACCGGCACTGCCATCTCTACAAAAAACAAACGCTTACCATAAGCAACCTCTCGCAAACAAAGCGCATATGCCTACATATGTATGTATATACATGTGTACATATCTGTATGTAAAACCATCTCTAACAAATATCCTAGCGATCTCTTAACCCATTTCACAGAAAACAAACAAACGAACCTATTAACCATCAACTTAGAAAATCATATTTATTTTATTTCACATCTAGACAGATTCCCATGCAGCTAGCGCTACTTACAGTTTTGTATTTAGTTAGGGGATTATAACTATACTCTATTCCAATATCAGTACAGGCCTTATGGGGGAGCTGGTGCTTGTACATGTTTTCATGGCACTCAATTCGAAATTGTCACTGAAATAAAAATCAAACCACTGACGTGTGTAGTTTTTTTTCAGGAGTCTTAAGGACACCTTTAGATCTGGTTCAACACGGTAGGCACCAGACCCCATGCCGCTGGCAGTTTTAGACCTGTCCGTGAAGACTGGAATGTCTATATGCCGAGAGACTGTGTTGTTCGTCCACTCTTCACGCACCTGGTACAAGGTTCAGTACGGTGTGTTAAAATCATCCGTTCTTATTAGATTATTTATCCATTTGGATTTCTGTAAGAATTGTACGTATTACTCGCCAGTTGCCTTAAAAAAGATCGAGCGGCAGCAGGTAAAGGAAAATGTCAAGCGCCGCTGTGGGTTTTGTGCGGAGGGCACCTGCGATGGGAACACCAGCTGTTCTCTGCACCGCCGCTAATCTTACCAGTGTCGTTTTCTTGTTAGCAGCCTTCCACCAGACTAGTGCCCCATACGTGAGTATTAGTAGTAGTCTGACTATAATGACGTATAACCCGTGCATCATTGAGGAATTTTCCTCTAGCTATAACGACAACATCATCCGCATAAGCAGTGACGTTGATACCCTTGGTGCGTAGCTCAGAAAGGATGTCATTTATGATCAGAACAAATAGCAGTGGGGAGATAACACGCACCTGCGGGGTTCCTCGCGTGACTGATTTCCTTATCAAGCTATGTCCTTGGGTAGAGTTTATAATTAAATAATTTTTGGATTAAGGATTATCGGAATTAACTTTACGGATAGCCGTGCCCAACTATGCTAATAATTAAGATATTTTTTTACATTCTTTTACGACCATCAAATGGCTAGTGAACCTTATATTCTTTTACGTCAATTTATCTAACTCAAATTTCGTTAAAAATTTCTCTCACTCAAATTTATTTTGGTGTGCATTGGAAACACGTGTTAGAGGGATTTGTGGGTACATTTATGTTACCGACTTAAAACAGATATCAAATTAAAACAATTTTAAACATTGTATTCATATGTATATAGGTAGATATAAATACATGCTAACATATATTTGTTTATTTCCAATTTTATCTGGATTAGTGTAAAACAAACTTATAATTCGAATCATAACTGTGTCCTTAAAAGAACTATATTCGACAAACCTAAATTATTCAACACAATATGGCGCTCGGTGACACAAAGAATGGCAATGTGCCTACGCTGACAAAAGATAATCAAATACCATCAGCTGTGGTAACAGCACCAAACAATGAACAAATGGAAAAAGGATCGAGTGAGAAATTGGCATCTAAAATTAACAAACAGGTAATTTTGTTTTTCAGCTCTATTTATTATTATAAGGATACTTGAAGATCCACCGCATGTATGTAGACTTAAAGTTATGTAACACATTCCTAAATTGAATTTCATTCATTTATTTTTATTTGCACCGTTTTCTATTCTAAGATGATCTGAAGGAACATACCAGAAATCATATACCTAGTCATGCCCCAAGTTCTGTTACAAGTTCAAAACGCAATAAAAAAAAACCATACTTTGTTCCACAAAAATTGTCAGTACACGGAAGATAGGACGTTTGCCTCTTAATCTGGTTGCAATAGCTTTCATAAATCGGTCCCTCTTTTAAGCTCTCACTGGGTTACCATAGTATGCATGACAAATCGCTGCAGATCGGAAAGCAATACCTGTAGGGTTACCATCTGCTGATTTAAAAACAAAATAATTTGTTGAACGAAAAAAGGGAATTGTGTACAAAGTGCACACCACCTCAATTTTGATGAAATTTTAGAATATTGTAGAGGGCAATTTTTGGAGTATTTTTTTGGTATAAATGTCATACGCCGGAAACGATTAGTTTACGAGATGTTAGCTAAAAACAAAACAAACAAAAAATACTAACTGTTCGTTTTCGTACTCACGATTCGTTTCCGCACCCAACACTTACCGCGCGCAATTTAACTTTTAATATAAAGCACAATACGCGAAAAAAAATTTAAATGCATTTTAGCGATTTCTTCAGAAAAACAAGAAACTGGAATAAACCAAAAATTGCGGCAGCTCTCCTACTCAAATTCATGTATTGGGTCTAAAAGCACATAATCCCAAAGCTCTTTGGCAAAAACCACATAAAAATCTTTAACGTTTTGCTTCAATCTTGTAATGGTAACACTGCTTTGATGTTCATATTTTCCATACACGAAGCGAGGGTTAATGGTGGCCACACGACCACAGTATGTAATAAGCTGTGTGGCAGGCTGGTGGTGATGGGATGTATGCGTATTGGACGAAAATTTCAAAAACAAAACCTATGTAAGTCAGTGGTTTTGTTTTTATTTCAGTAGCAATTTTTATTTTGAGTGCCAGGAATATATGTATGTACAGGCACTAGTTCCACTAGTGGCACTAGCTCCCGCATATGGCCTGTACTGACAATTTTTGTGGAACAGAGGATAGTTAACATTTTGTACTCAGTATTGTTTTATTTATTAGAATATAATATTGATCATTGGAAAAAATCGGTTTCAATGGAAATGGTTGCCTTTTGCTTTCACAAAGGCTTTCAAACGTGGCCATTGAGCTATAGCGGCACGCGGGACTTCCATGGACATCGTTGATGCTGCTGCGGTTATTGCCTTCGTCTTACAGGCCTTGCTCTCCAATTCTGACCATAAAGAATAATGCAGTGGACTTCCTGACGGCCAATCTTCTGCTGCTATAAATACAGGAATATTGACCCAGAGTCACTCCTGTGTGGTATTGGCCTTAAGCGCTGGAGCAGAGTTCTGTTGGAAGATCCAGTTCTCTATATTGAAAAGAGTATTGGTCAAACCCTTCACAACCACAACCCTAGCACATCTTGTTGGTAGACTTTTGCTACCGTTTTTATCTTTTTCGTAGAAGTGGAGTTGTGTGAGACCTAAGTGAGAGACGTTACTTCAAACCATTATGGAAGTAGGATGTTGGACACGTTGAACCATTGGAACAGCTTTGTTTGCTGTCTTAGATGACGTAGCACAAAATTTGTCATTGTGCTTGTTCAAAACTAAAATTTTGCGAAGTAGTTAGCCAAACCTGTTTCAAATCGAAGAGCAACATTTCGCCTACAAAATCCAAAAAAAAAAGTCCAACAAAGTCTGCACAGAAGATATCAAAATATCGCATTTAAAAAAAAGAGGGGTTGTTACAACTTACCCCGTGGTCGGGGGTACAAGTGAAAACTTGTATCATGAGTTTTTTTTTAAATAAAAAGTATTAGTTTATTTCAAAAACTTATTAAAACAATGTATGTGAGGTGGTGGTTTCGGTGGAAATCGCTTAAAGGGGGTGCAGTTTAAATACCACAACCACAGGTGACCAACTACATCCAAATAAACGTATTTCGATGTAGCTTAAGATAATTAATTCATATTCACTCTGTGGAGTTTAACAAGAGGATCAGTTCTCCAATCCTCTACTCGGATATCTCTTTAAGGTCATCGAAGAAGGGTTTGCCCGGTATGGCTAAGCACTACTCTATCGATACTGTCATGAGAAGTGTTCGGACGAAATATATAGTTGTGAGTTGTGTCCCACCACTCCGTCTGTTTAATCGAAGTACACGAGCCGCTTCAGCGGCACACCAATATATGTTAAAGCCTACTTTCGGCCGAACAGTAAAATATAAGAGATCATTCTTTAACCATTCCACACGAATGTGGAATAACTTGCCGTCCTCATTGTTTCCTGAAAGCTATGTTTTGCAGAGGTTCAAAGTAAACGCGCATAGTTACCTTACTCTTTTTCCTATCACTTCTAATCTCTAAATTTCCCCACACCCTTTCCCTTTGCTCCATCACTGGGTTTTATAACTTTAAAAGATAAAGGCTTAAGTGGTGCAGAACATTTAAAAAAAAAACAACACTTATAGGAATATGAACATTTTCGTCTAGTGAGCTATTAACGTCAGACCGTCGCCTTGCTAGTTCGTCGACTCTCCTTGTCCTGGAACCCAGAAAAGAGTGACTTTAGTCTGATTGCACAAGTGATTGAGATTTTCATGGCATTAGTCAACCAGTTTTAATGAGGTTATGAGTTTTAACATGTTAAAACTTACCCCGCAAAAATGTAAAAACTTGCCCCGCCATGAAATTTAACACAAAGATCACTATAAAAAATAATGGAAATCCACACAAACCTCACATATATACACAAACATCGCCAGAACATAAATGCATATCTACAAAAAACAACTGACACTATAACTCTTGCCTGTTAATAGGTATACCAAAAATACGAAAAAAAAATAATAAAAGTTACAAATCTCTCAATTTCGGGGACCCCACCCACAACTTCTTCCACTGACGACCAATTCTAAACGCAACTAGACACGTCGTTTGCTCTGGAAAAGACGAATATTTTTCTCTTTCACGCGACTTTTAATTTTCAGGGGAACCCTTTATTTTTTAGCTATTAAAACTTACCCCTGTTACTTCTAACCCCAGTCTCCCCTACCTAATCTAGCCATAAATTCTGAATAAAATGAAAACAAATTAATATTTTTTATTTTTTTCTTTTATTATATGTATATTTGGTATATTTATGTATATACGAAACAAATCGTATACATTTTTATTCAAAATGATCGTCTTATGCATTAACACAGGCCCTTAATCGATGTGGCTAGCGGTCAATAGCGGCACGAACTGTAGATATGCGGAACGCTCCAAGTCCAAGGTCATCTTTGATGATCCTTGAGATCGTTCTGGGAGCAATATCCATATCACGGGATATCACACTTTCTGCTTCCGATGTGGATTCCCGCAAATTACAGCACTGACCAACCATCGTTTCGTTTCATCTGGTTTCGTACTTTTTAGTTAGTTTTTCCCATAGTCGGGTTTAAGTTTTTCAAACTTAATTTTTTATTTATAACTTTTTAGTTGTAGGTGTTTCAGGAAATATGTAGAGTCAAACCCTTTCATATGACACCCATATTAAGGGGGTCGGAAAGATAACGCTAATCCACCATCTTGGTTCGTCCGCAATATTGAATTTTAAATTTCACTTAGCTTGTCGTATTCTACTTTTTAAACCCTTTCATTTGATACCCATATTAAAATGATAGTAAAGACAACTGTAATCCGCCATCTTGTGGGCGTTTGCAATATTGAAATTTTAATGACGTCATAGCGTATTGTATTCTACTTGCCAAGCCCTTTCATTTGATACGACTATCAAGGCGGTTGTAAAAAAAAAAAAAAGAAAGCCGTCCGCCATAATGATTGATGCGTCCGCCATATTGAATCTTTCTGTGACGTCACATAGCCTAGGACACTCCGGATTAGGGCGAGTCCAACGACACCTCATTTGTTGAAATCAGTTCCATAGTTTAGGCTGTACGAGGTGACATCCTAACATACAAACATACAAACATACAAACATACAAACAAACAAACCCACCCAGGTAAAATTATAACCCTTCCTTTGTCTAGTCGGGAAAAAAAGGGCGTTGCTACAACGCTCTTCCGACGTCAAACGTCAAGTGTTATTTTTTTTAAGAATTTCTGAATTCTTTTAAGGATTTTATGGCCTTTGGCTTGATATTGGAAGACTAACTGGGGCCTTTACCACAAAACAACAAGCATTGTACAAAAGGTGAATTTTAACAAGTAGCAAGCTCTTCGTCGTACAGAAAATCTTGTTACTTCATAAAATTCGCCTTTTGTATAATGCTTGTTGTTTTGTGGTACAGGGCCCTGCTTAGGGTTATCAGATTCAAAATGACGAAAAGGGGGACATTGCAAGACAAAATATGTTTTTGAAAAATATAACACCAGCGTAAAAAAAGTGAAGTAAAAAAGTTAAAGCAAATGAAACATGTCGCATATTCAGGACCTTCTTTGTTTTTTGCTAACCACTCGAAGTCAGTCAAGATTCAAAATTAACAGTCAAACTAAAAGACCACAGTAACTTGACTTCAGCGCCACCGAGCGGGCTCACCCATTCTGTCAAATAGACGAATGACGAAACGGAAACGGAAAAGGACCCAAGTTATCTTGGTCAAAGTGTTAATCGATTTTGGCGTATACATTTGACGATTCTGCTATTGAAGGGCGAATTTGCATTTCCATTGAAAAATGTTCCATTATTCCGATTCGGCAGGTTTCCACTATATACCGTAATGGACACAAAAAAGTTACCACCCTGAAATTTCATAAAATCATTAAGTAGCGATACTAATTTAACCTCTTTATGACCCACATCCGCAAAAATGTTCACGGAAAAGTAGGTAGCGGTTAAAAAACAGTTACATTTTCATGTTTTTTCTCATCAATTGCAAATCAGTTCAGTTCAATTCCACTTTTAGTAGAGTGTAGCCAAAATGGGTAAACAACTTGCCACTGAGCAAAAAGGTGTAATTGAGTTTTTAAATAAAGAAGGGCTTTCTGCCCGTGCTATTAGTAAGAGAATTGGATGCAGCCATGTCACAGTTTTTAAATTGCTAAAACAAATTGAAGTGTATGGAACTTCTGCCAGGAAAACTGGCACCGGTAAAGCTAAGAAGACGACGGAAAGGGAGGACTGAATTTTAAAAAGAATTTCATGCGCTAGTCGAAGAAAATCTGCAAAACAAGTGAATTCGGAGTTTTTCGAAGAAACACAGGTACGGTCAGCAGAAGGCTAAATTCATTGGGATTGGTAGCCAGGAGACCACGAAATAAACCATTTTTGACCTCAAAAATGAAAATTGCAAGGTTGCAATTTGCTAAAACTCATCAAAACTTGACCGAACATGACTGGAAAGCTGTTATCTTCACTAATGAGAGCAAAAGTAAACTTAATTCATCTGACGGTATCCGGTACGTACGGCGGATGCGCGGAGAAGATTTAAAAAAAGAGTGAGAATTTCCTCTATGTTTTATGATATGGGGCTGCGTTTCCTACTTCGGTCAGGGCGAATTAGTATTTTGCACCGATTCAATGAACGGAGACAGCTATATCAATGTCATAAGGGACCATTTAGTGCCTTCCATAGATGGCCTATTTCCTGTCACTATTGATCCTATCTTTCAGGATGATTCTGCACCATGCCATCAAGTTCCTTCATTATAAAACGCGATAGAGCATTAGAAATTAAATGGTGCAACTTATCCATAATTTTGTATCTTATGAGTCTCTAGGTGAAGGTTTTTGTGGCAAGCATCGGTCTAAAAAACACTGACTTGGCCTGGAAACAGGCCCGATTTGAACCCGATCGAGAATTGCTGGGCTCATTTAAAGGCTTAAATAGTGTCCAGGAACCCAAAGAGAAAAGAAGAACTTAAAACAGCAATTCAGGAAGCCTCGAAAAATGACATAACAAGAGAATACCGCCAAAATCTAGTGACTTCCATGCCACGGAGAATACAAGCTGTAATCAAGGCCCGCGGTGGTCACACAAAGTACTAATCAACTTGCCATCCTCCAATTACGTACTTCTGATTTAAAATCCTAAATAAAAGTAAATAGCTTAGTCAAATTTCAATCAAATTTGTTTATAATGTTTATGTTTGTTAAGTTCACTTTTTGTATTACATTAACACATTATTGTATTGCACTAAAAATATGATAGTAAAAACCTCCCAAATAAAAATTTTCTATGACAAGATTAACCATCAACGAGTGCTTAACGCATTTACAGAAAGATTTACTCTCTAAAAATTTTAAATCATAGTTGTAGCGATAGGTTCTTAAAAATTCGGAGGTGGTAACTTTTATTTGTCCATTACGGTAAGAGTGAGTTTGTATGAAGTAAATCCAAGTTTCGCAAGATTCTTTTATTAGCAGATTCCACTATACACAAGTTTTACTGTATTTTCAAATTCTAATATGCCTCATTACGCATTATCCGGTGAGTGACAGCATCAAATATTTTACACCATAACTTTTTTGTATGTACTTTTTTTTTTTTGCTTTCGAATTAAATACATGCCTACAAAAATATGTAGAAAAAAAGAAATTATAATTTTAGCTGGGAACTGAATCTGTGACCTCATACACACACTACACAACCACTAAGCCAGTGACCTTCATTCACGCATCATGTGTACTTAATTTTTCAGCACTTAATAAAATGTCCAGCCCCTCCATCCACATTGATGTGAATGTAACATGACGTCATTTTGATCCATTGGTTGTTTCAATTTGTTTCCCATATGTTGATGTCATTGTTTATTCATTTCACTCCTTTGCGATTTTATGTGATGCCGAACGATTTAAAAGAAGTTTCATTAAAAAAAAAACACATTTAAAGGAATCTGCTACATATATCTTGAGTTTACACAATAATATAAATATAATAGTAATCTACATATTTGAAAAGAAAATAATTAATTTAATCGTTGATGAAACATTAGCTTTATGTTAACTGAAATATGAAACAAAAAAAAAAAAAAATATTTCGATACTAATCAACATGTTTGCGAAATGTTGCTTGTAGTCTCATATCTTGTTGTCGATTGGTTCGATTAAGCAAGTAATGTTAGATCTACTACGAAAGTTGCTTCTTATGTTCTGAGATAGATGAGATGCCTACATACTGTAGTGGACAAAAGCTTTCACACAAAGTCGTTTTCAAAGTAAAATATGCATTTAAACAAAACCAAAACAATTATTTAGGAAAAAAATTATTCAATATTAACCCATATACAGTGACTCAACTTTTTGATCGCATGTTTTTTAGTTCTTACTTTTTGAATCTAAATGTTAATGCAACGAATTTTTGACGAAGTATAGTTATAGATGTTCTAGATAAGAATACGCGAAAAAAATAAAAATGTACCGTTAGATTTTGGACAATTTCGGAAATCTATTCTCGAAAGCATGGGATCAATTAGTTGAGACAGTGTCAATTGTGCATTGGGTGTGATCGTAGTATAGTAAAACTGGGAGAAGTTGAAGTTTTTTTCAAATATTATTTTAGTTCTATGTACGTATTGTTATATTGAGCCCAGGAAAAGGTAAAACATTTGCTAAGTTGTTTACGTTTGTTTTGTTTCGAGATGAAATGAAAGAACTAAGCCGCTCTAAAATAGAAGAAATCAAAGTGCCTATTGATGATAAGTGCACATACCGTGAAATTTCTATAAAGGCTGGATTTTCATTGGGCTCCATCACAGAAATAAGAAAAAGATTCAAGATTGAAGATGTAGAAAACAAAGACCGGTGAAAAACCCATCCTAAATTCTCTTGTACAAAGCCGTATTTTGAGACAAATAAAGTACGGAGTGCACGAAAATGCAGCTCAAATGAACAAAGGTTTGCGACAAAATGACAGAATAATTGTATCAACAGAGGCTGTTCGGAAAATTGTACGCAAAAACGGTTTTTTATTTATTTATTTATTTATTTATTTATTTATCTACAAGCAATATTACAGCTAACAGATTTACAACAATTTAAGTATATATGTACAATATGAGGATTAGAATAAAAATAAGTACAAAATTTCAGATTTAAATTTTTCTCGAGTTAAACATAACATATCAATATTTAAGGACACTTCATTAAAATACCTAACAGATCTTGATAAGGGTTCATTATAGCCATAATTTGTTCTGTGTGATTTTTGAAATAAGTAAAATCTCGCTCTAAGAGACCTAGCGGGTACATAAATTGGTACCAACGCAAGAAGCGATGGACACAATAAATCCCTCACCAGCATTACACCATGGATAGCACGTCTGGATTCTAGCGATTTTATTCCAAGCAATTGACATCTAGCTTTGTAATCGGGACGAAAACCCCATCGCATTTGCTGAAATATATATTTTGTGAATCGTCTTTGAATCCTTTCAAGCCTGTCAGAGTGAAGTTTAACTGCAGGACTCCAAATAACATCTGCATACTCCAGGAGCGATCTAACGAGAGATGAATATAGGGATAGTAGGACGTAGGGATCCCTAAAATCCTTTCCGTTTCTTTTAATGAAACCGACTAATGAGTTGGCTTTAGGGACCAAATAGTCGAAATGACTATTAAAAGAAAATGAGGAGTCAAGTATTATACCTAAGTCTTTAATACAAGTGACTCGATTTATAAGCTCAGATTCAATACTGTAGGCAAACGACAAACAAGATGCTTTTCTTGAGAAAGAAATTACATTGCACTTTTTAATATTAAGTTTTAGGCCATTTGAAAAACACCAATTAGACAGAGAATCAACGTCAGATTGAATCCGTTGACAATCTTCGAGACATGTTATTTTTAAAAACAGCTTTAGATCATCAGCATACAACAAAAATTCGCAATGATTTATCACCGAAAGAATATCGTTGATAAAAATTATGAAAAGTAACGGACCCAGATGGCTACCTTGGGGAACACCTGATGTACACAGGATTGCCTTTGAGCATATGTTACCAATTTGAACCATTTGTATTCTACCAGTTAAATAAGAAGATAGCCACCTTAGCAATTGGGAATGAAATCCAAATATCTCCAGCTTTTTCAAAAGTGTTTGGTGATTCACAGAATCAAAAGCTTTACTGAAGTCAGTGTATGCTGCGTCAACCTGGTATTTATCCTCAATGGCATTAGTGACATATGATGCAAAGTAGGTCAGATTGGTAACAGTAGATCTGCCGGAGACGAAGCCATGCTGAGCCTCGAATAAAAATTCGCTCGTTAGAAAATCAAGTCTTTTTTTTACCACGCTTTCGAAAAGCTTGGGTATAGCCGAAAGTTTACATATTCCCCTATAGTTCTCTATATTGTTCCTTGGGCCTGATTTAAAAATGGGGGTCAGGTATGAAAGTTTCCATTCATCAAGGAACTTGCCTTCTAGAAGGGACTGATTGAAAATTGTGAGCAAAGGAGTACAAATCGAGTTGCAACAATGTTTAAGCAATATGGCGGGTATGCCATCGGGACCAGGATTAGCATTAGGTTTAAGTGATTTAAGTGCAGAAGTTACTTCCTCAAGCCTTAATTGGATGGATCCGATATCAATCGTACTCATTAAGTTGTTTAAAGAACTACTGTTAAAACCACAATTAGAGTAAACTGACTCAAAGAAATTAGCGAACAATTCGACAGTGAAATTTAAATCCGGTGATTCAACGCCTTTGAAAACCATGGTATTTGGAATCCCAATAGATTTTCTTTTAGAATTAATAAAAGACCAAAAAGATTTACAATTGTTTTTGATATTGCTTTCAATATCCATGATGTAAGCTCTGTAAAGGAATTTACCAAGAATGACAAAATCCTTACGCAATTTACTAAAGTTGGCATAGTCAATAGAAAGTTTATATTTTTTATATTTTACGTAAGCTTTACGTTTTCGTTTTTTTAAGTCTAGAAGCTGTTTATTACTCCAGGGAGGATCTGAAGACTTTCTTCTACGAGTAAGAGGGACAAACTTATCAAAACCTGTTAATAGTATATTAATGAAGCGTTTATACATGCTTTCCAAATCAAGAAACATAAGTTCACTGAGCCAGTCAGTATTAGTGAAAATGTTATTAAGATCTACAAAATAAGCTTTAGAAAAGTTATACGTTTTTTTTATTTAAATTAACATCGGTAAAAGCATAAGTATAAAACTCTACTTCAAAAAAGAGTTCTTTGTGATGTATTGATTCATTTAATAGAGAAAAAGGAGCATTTGTTAATTTAACTTTGAAATCATCACAGCAAATGAACACTAGGTCTAAAATCTTTTTTGATGAATTAGTGATATAATTAATTTGCTTAAGATTTAGAGAGTAGAGATATTCAATAAATATAAGTTTTACTTCCTTTTTCGTATTAAGAGGAATTAACATTTTATCAGTATCTGACCACTTCCAATTTATATCGGACATATTAAAGTCCCCTAAGACACACATATTATCTGATATAGAACAAAGCTTATTGATAAATTCAATATTACTAATATGTTTATCATAAAGATCAAGGCAACTACTGGGAGGCACATAGCTAACAATAAAAAATAATTTTGAGTTAGGAAGCGTATTTACTTTGACAGATATACAGATTTGTTCTGTGTCGATAGTTGGAAGGTTGAGCATATCATGAGAGCATAAATGTGATCGAACAGCAACAATTATTCCACCTCCACGTTCACTAGATGATTTACAGCGATCGAAACGATATGTATTAAACAGGCGGCAATCAAAAAGTTCAGCAGACATAATTCCACTATAAAGCCAGGATTCAACAATGACGATAACGTCGTAGTCAATGTAGCTTGAGTTATTAAAAAGGTCTACTACTTTAGTTCGCAGACCGCTGGCATTGTGGAAATAGATCTTTAATGACGATCGAGGAGCATTTTGCATAGATGGGTGACGAGTCTTTGTTATGTCGTTATTTTCGGGGCTGTCGACTCTGGCGAGTTTTTTTGACTTGTACAGAAATGGTCGAATCATGACTCCAGTTTACACGGACGTCTGAAAGTGAAACAACCACTGTTGACAAAACGACATAAAAAACTTAGGCTAGAGTTCGCAGGAAAATACTCAACTTATACGATTGGTGACTGAGCAAGGGTAGTGTGGTCGAGTGAAACAAAATTAATCGTTTTGGCTCTGATGGTTTTCAATGGATCTGGAAAAAGACTGATGGAGCAACCCAGTACCATCGTAACCCAGTACCCAGTAACAAATCCTTAAGTTTGGTGGCGGAAATTTACACATTTGGGGGTGTATGGTCATGGAAGGTGTTGGTAATTGTGTGAAAGTTAAAGGGAGAATGTATGCCAACCGGGCACCGTAGCGCAAGTGGTTAGTGCGTCGGACTACTGAGCCAGCGGTCCATTCGTGCTCCATTCGTGCAAAAATATAACACGCACACACAAATGGTTGCGAGAAGCAGGACCCGGTTCACCTCGAGCTGTAGCGCCAACTAAGTAAGTAAGATATATCCGATATATCGGATCCGCCATCTTGGATTTTGCAAATCTGACTTCAGATTCGTGATCAGCACCCCGAAAACCCCTTTATACCAAATTTGGTCCAAATCGGTTGACTTTGTAAAAATCGTCATTTTTGGCGCCATCTTAAATCTTAAATCCTTAGTTTATCAATTATGCCACCAGAACGAAGTATTAACCTCCTATCGTAGGTGGCTTATGTTAAAATTGACGATTCTTTTTGGCGGCCAACTGTTCATGCAATATTGAATGTATTCGAGTGGAACTAATGCCCAAGCATGCCTCAATCTCACGGTATGCCACATTACGATCTTGCACCACCAGTTCACGAACAGCATCGTTTTTTTCTGGCACAACAACCGATTTTCGACGACCTTCAAGAAATTCGTGCTGTAGCGAAGTGCGACCACGATTGAATTCGGAAAACCATCGAGAAACGGTGGCTCGGGATGGCGCTTCATTACCGAAGCGAGTTGATCGGCACACTGTTGTTGGTTTAATCCACGTCGAAAGTCATAAAAATCATCGCACGCAATTGTTCAGGATTTTATTCGATTTATTTGATAAGTGTTTCAAGTACCTGTAAACAACACAAATAGCACTCGCATGACAAAACGTACGGAGTACGATTACTATTAAAAATGTCAAACCTTACGATGACAATAGGTCCGTTCGCGTACTTTTTGCACTAAATATGGGTTTTCTGTCAAATCTCGAAGAGTGGGGGTAAAATTCTCTCAAAGACAGAAAAATCACGAAAAAGTATTCGAACGCATTAAGCACCAACAAATGAAGACTGTATGTGATTTGACAGATTTGACAGATTTCATAATACACCCAAAGAAATTCCTTGGACTAAAATTCGTAGCATGGGGTGATCACTCTCTTCTACGAAAAACTACGAAATTTTTGCGTACGCGAACGCGTTTTCGTTGTTTTTCGTTATTTTTCGTGGATTTTCGTTGTTTTGGGACGGTACGCGAACAGACCTAATGTCATATCCACACTGGTGCTGCCATATCTCAAACGTCAAGTAGCAACCTACGTAGCTGCCATAAAGTTCAATAATGCAACATAATTTTCAGATACCTCGGCCCCTCTGTTTTTTAATCGGTATAATTTACGAAGCAATTTATTTCATCCATGCTCAATTGTTAGTGGAAAAGCTAAATTAGTTTCTATGCAATTGCTTATACAAGTATAATCTGTCGATACTATTTGCGGTTTGGTTATCTGCATATCTTTGCCAACGTGTCTAAAAGCAATTGTAAGACAATCTCGAACGCGTTATCTTATGATTTACATCGCCATGTCGATTCGATCACTTTATTTCACTTGTTGCCGTCATGAATGGCGTCAATCGAAGTTAATTTCTGGAAGTTCGAAACTGACCTAGATATATACCTGCAAAACTGTAATCCACAGGTAAAAACTTGGTAAGGTGAATTTGTAGGTGACGTTATGGCGCATCAAAATAATAATAGTAAAAAAAAAAAAAATTTTAGCACACTTTCCCGAGATAAATGCGTTTTCACAAAAATTGATTAAAAAAAAATAAAAATTGTGTTTGAAGACCAATATCTCGAAAACGAAAGTACGGATGTTAATAGTTTTTAACCGACCAGTGCGAGAAATCACGCATGTATAAACCCTATAACCGTTTAAGGTTTACGAATGAAAAAAAGAGAACGTAGGTATAGGTCATGGGTGGCCAAACCGTAGAACGCGGTCGACTGGTCGAACGCGAAGGCATTTACAGTCGAACCCGATGCATATGCTGTAAATTAATACATTATAACAAACACCCAGTACAAGTATATCATTCTCAAAATTTGTAACAACACTGCACTAAACTTCATCCCAGAAAGCGTAGGCAATGGAATACTGCGTGCTCTGTTCCTTCTTCCTGATCTGGGCAAAAATGTGAGTTATCGTGCCCAAAACGGAGTAAGTATTTCCGATACCCACTGTCCCAAACGTCTATGCATCTGCCATTTGTAGTGGTGTCCCACCTAGCTTGCTACCGGTCATTGAAGTCACTCTTTCTACTACCTTGCTCCTTTTTTTGACCGTCGTTTCTTGGTTACTAGAAGTTCTCCTATCCCTGCCACTGAAGCCACTGATGACCCTTAGTGATGTTTGGCAGTATTCCAGAAAGTGCTGCCTGAAGCTTTTGATGACTAGGTGATTCGAGGCTTGAAGCTAAGTAACATATATTGTCGAGTATTACTCGTAGGTATTTTACAGAATCTTTCGATCTGATAGTTTGGCTTCCTACCCCTCTGTCCAGTTATTCCACATTTTTCCGGCTGATTATTAGGACAGCTTCCGTTTTGTGATCTGCTAATTCAAGGCCGGTGGATATTAGCCAGTCGCAGATTGCTGCGTTCAAAGCTGACTGTATCTCAAAAATGTTCTTTGCAACAGTAACAACGGCGATATCGTCTCCGAATTAGATT
Organism: Brachyopa scutellaris; assembly: GCA_949775065.1. Lineage (NCBI taxonomy): Eukaryota > Metazoa > Arthropoda > Insecta > Diptera > Syrphidae > Brachyopa > Brachyopa scutellaris. The sequence goes on from OX459116.1 coordinate 7,695,882, forward strand.
ATTTTTACTTCTGCGGCAGTGTTAATTACAGAACTCCGTCATACATGATACTCCAAAGTAGGGGGCCAGTACTGATCCTTGTGGGACTCCCGCGGAGGCTTTATAATACCTACTTTTCTCCTTCTTCGGTTTCATATCTCAACCTTCTATTGATGAAATAGCTGGATATAATCTTTCGCAAGTAGTTTTACGTATCCATTTTGGCTAGTGACCATCTTATAGGTCTGCTCCCATACCTGTCCAAAACAGCCTAAATTAGCTGTATTTTCTTCCAAATAAATATAATGGGTAGGTAAGGTAGCACGCGTAACCAATTGCAGCGAAAAGTCGAACGCATAGGCTGAACGTTTGGCCACCACTGGTATAGGTAATGATGTTTTTTCGTAATAAAGGAGACGGGGCACTTTCGGTCCAAGAGCGTACATCAATGAAATCATCAATATCAAAATAGAGCTGAGCTTCAGTGCATTAAAACTGTAAAATTTTATGAAAATCGTATGTTTGGATTTTGAGATTTTTGTGTGTGAAGTTCGTATTGCGGATAGTTCTTCTGTTCCGTTTATATGCATATAAAATCATAATATCGGAAGAGCCGTAAGACGCACATACATGAATTTAATATCAAATGAAAGGTGATTCTACTATATTTCTTATGACCTGAAAATAATGAGTCTTAGATGTTCAGTTTTAAAAAAATAAATTAATCTCTTAAGACTTTAAATGTAAAGCATTTTTTTTTTGAAAATCACTAATTTCTGAAAATTTTTCAGCGACAATATACCTTTATTAACAGTTATGTGAAAGAACATTTTTCAGGCTTTAATTTGATGTATAATAATGTAACATTCAGCCATTATTAACTAAGTATAACACTTTCAAAATCCTACCTGGTGCAAATCAATCACCAATGCTCAATAACCAATCCTCAATCCTTTCAGTTGTAAAGTCTTATTTTTTTTTATATACCATAATCTACACATGCTAAAGGGAATATGAATACCCTTATAATGTTTACACACAGCGCGAGCACATAAAGAACATGTACGAGAGACAGACAGATCGGCTTAATGATAGGAAACTCAGATGTTAGGTTTCAATTTCAACGCATACAGCTAGGGTGGTGTCCAGGATAACTGGAGAGTTTTCGTGTATTATTGAAAGTTTTGCCTTTGCTTATGATTCACAGACGTTTTTCCAGATGTTTCCTATTATAGTTTGTGCGACCAGTTTACTTCAGCCATACCATCCTACTGCCAGCGTTATACATTCGCAGTAGGTTTTGACATTAATTTCTGAAACTGATCAACTTATTTTTATTTCGTGAGAAATAAATGTTTCGGCGACACTTGTATTCGAACCGTGAACGTTCAGCGTGACAAGCGACGACGACTACCACTACGCCACGGCCACCCACATGCGGTTGCAATTATGCCAGCTTTGCGGCTGGACTTGCATACTGTTCAGCAAATCTATCCGCTATTGTCTGTATGTCCATATTTGATGGATTTTTTTAAAAAAAATAACCTTTTCTGACTAACCAGTATTTCATTTAAGATTTCATGTCTTCTTCCGATTATTTTTAGCACTAAAAAAAATCTCCGGATTATTCCGTGCTGTTTTATACAATAATACATATGTATGTTAAATGCTAATTATTGTTTGACACTGCTCATATTATTTAATCAAATTAAAAAAGTAAAGTCAAGTGAGAGTTGTGCCTCTGCGTGCGCAATGAGTGTTCCGTATGTAGAGTCGGTATAAATTGCTTTTACGCAACGACCCTATAATAGCACAGATAGTATATATGTACATACATATATGTATGTTATGTATGTATTTTAATTTCAGAATAATTAAATGACTAGTGATGATCTTATTTTCTGGAATTCATGTATGTAGAAAAACGAGAATTACACGTTAATATTGTATTCGCTTGCGGGTTGCGTGTATATTCTACTGCTGCTTCTGCCACTACGTGACGTACAGTGGCGACAAAATAAATAGAACAAGCTAAGAACATTTTTTCCATCCACTTTAGATCATACATATAACTTATTTGAATAAGCAATTAGGTTATGGGACTTTTTTGTCCACTAGTGGTAAGGGATCGGCATATTTTTGACTTTAAATTTCTGTACCATCCTACTAATATACATATAAATGTGAAAGTTTGTATGTTTGGATGTTTGGATGTTTGCTGCTCAATAACACCTTAACGGTTTAACAGACTTGAATGAAACTTTTGGGAATAGATAGTCTACTTCCTGGATTAGAGATTAGGCTACTTTTTATACAAAACATACAATTCCTTGATTCCATAATTCGCACTATTCCAATTTCCGCTTTTATTATTTGGTCATTATTTTTGGGTAAACCATCATTGATCGTCAGTCTGTTGGGAGAGGGTTGTTTCTGTAGATGCTATGCTCTTCTCTTCGCCACAAATCCATCGCTACCGCTTACTGTTTAATTTTCTTTCTACCCACACGCAGTGTTACCGCTGAGAATTTTCAAAAAGTCGCAAACTTATTTTTATTTCGTGAGAAATAAATGTTAAATCGACATCTGGATTTGAACCGTGAACCTTCAGCGTGACAAGCGACGACGACTACCACTACGCCACGGCCACCCCATGAGTTGATTTAACAACATATTAAATTTCGCACACAGGGGTGTAGAATATAACTTGGAAAACATTCGACCGTGGGCTCCAGGGATGTGTTTAGCTAGAAGAATAGCGCGAAAATTGGAGTGTTCAAGAAAAAAGTCCACTGTCCACTACTGCCAAAAAACAGGGTTGGGCTAAAATGAAATTCGTTAAAATGGGCAACAAAAAACCACCTCTAGAACCGATGTTGCTATTGTTCGCCTAAGCAACGCTGATTCCTTCTTGACTGCTCGTTAAATACAACAAAACATCGAACAACAATTCAAAGTAACTATTTATATTAGCAATATCAAAAATCGTCTTTGTGAAAAAATATATTCTGACGATGTGGACCGACGAATCCAAGTTTAATCGCCTTGTATCTGATAGGAAAAAATACTAAAGACCAGGAGTACAATCCTAAATACACCCTGAAGACGTTGAAACATGGTGATGGCAGCATCATTATATGGGGTGGACTTAAATGGTACGGCGCGGCGTGTGACCCAAGCATCGCGTCGGTTTGAGGGTATTATGGACCAAACTAGGTTTGGTTAGGTAAGGTTGTACGGGGCTATGAGGCTGAGCCATCATAAAACACTAGGCACCATAATGGGCCCATCGCGATCCCCTGGGACCATCGTATGATGGCACCAAAATCGAATCATTTCCGTCAATTTCCCTGCAAAATTTTAAGGATCTTATTGTGGTCAATTTGGCAAATTTTGTACCAAAGAAATAAATCCCTAACACTTTCTTTCGAGAACGAGCAATTGCATGACAATCACAAAGAATGTGTTCAATATCCTCCGATATACCTACAGTATCTGCCAAAAATAAGTTTCCACTCAATATTTTTGGGGCATTAATGCTATTTTTTCCATGAAACGCGTAGCTACGTTTTATTTTTTGTTATTCTTGTTAAAAACTGTTATCTAGGATACTGTTCAGAGCTAATAAGTTTCTCTGCATTTCACCATTTGCGACAGATGTTGTTTTGAGCAGAGATAGTTGTGGATTGATCGTTTCATAAATAAGTTTCCACTCGAAGTGATCGGACATATTTTTTTTGCAGTGTGTACTATCTTAAAATTTTAAAGCAATACAAATTCTTTGAGGCATTTTCAAGAAAAAGTAAGACAATTAATCAATTTGATTTTCTTCCAATTTAATTCAATCAGGTATTTTTGTGACTAAATTCGTACATAGCAAAAAAAATATTTTTGCATACTTTTTAGCCTCCGTAATGGAAAAATTTAAGCAACTGACACTAGCAGAACGAAAGGCTATAATTGAAATGTGCAAAAATGGTGATTCCAATAGGCGTATTTCAATAATTTTTAAAAAATCGCATACAGCAATAGGAAAAGTCATTCAAGCTTTTCATAAACAAGGACGAGTGGAAGCCATAAAGCGAGTCGGGCGACCGAAAATGACATGCAAAAGGACTGATAAAAAGATAAGGACCATCTCAGATAATAACCCACTCATGTTAGTGCCGAAAATTCGAGCACAGCTGCTAGACGAAGGTCGCGATGCTCCATCCATGAACACCATACGCAGGAGGCTCTATGAATCTGGTAAACTTGGATGCGTTACTCGAAAGATTCCTTACGTCAGCAAGGTTAATATGTAAAGACGGATGGAATTTTATAAAGACCACGCACTTAAGGACCAAACATTCTGGGATAAAGTCTTGTGGATAGATATATCCATGATAAGATTGAAGTATTCTCATGGACGAATATACGTTTGGAGAAAAAAGGAGAAGCTCTCTCTTACAAGTGCACAAAACCAACCTTTAAGGGTGCAGAGAAAGGTATCATGGTCTGGGGATGCTTATCTTCAAATGGGGTAGGGAAAATTATACAACTTGAAGGCGAAGTTAATGCGGAAATTTAACTAAATATTCTAAAAAATGTGGCACTACCAGAAGGGAGAAGGCTAATAGGTCGCGATTTCGTCTTTCAACAAGACAATGCACCTATTCATACTGCCAAAAAAGTTAAGAATACATTCATAAAGAAAAAATATATATTTTGAAATGGACCCCCCAAAGGCCTGATCCATCCCCAATAGAAAATGCATGGGCACTTGTCAAATTACGCATTACCGAGCAAGCACCTCAAAACCTTCGCGAACTAAAAGAATGCATCAACCAGAACTGGAAAAAAATCACACCATATGAATGTAAACAACTAGTGCATACTATGGAAGACCGATTGGCTAAGATGTCTCATCAAAAAGGTGGTCATTGTGGGTATTAAAAAGAGTGGAAACATACTTTTGCAACATTGAATTTTGTCTTTCTTCTACTTACCCTAAAAAAAATGAATGAATCAATTTTTTGTCCATTAATATTATTGTTTCTGTGACTTATTTTATGTTGTTGTAGATTCATAAAAATAAATGTTGAAAAAAGTTCATAAGTGCGAAGACTTTTGATGTTAACTTTGATTACAGGCCGTGGAAACTTATTTTTGGGCGATACTGTATGTCATTGCAGTATCTGCATTTATCCGTGTTTGAAAGACCCATTCTTTTGGCATGTTTCCTCAGGAGACAATGCCCGGAGAGTATTCCTATTAGAGTTCTTAACTTTGCCCTATTCAGTCTAAGGATTACCTTGGTCCTTTTGCGGTCTATGACCGGCCAAAGAGCCTTGGATACCATATGTCCCTCTTATCTTCACCATCTGTGGCCCGCCATACTTGTGATTGTGTTGTTGAGTTTTGCCCTGATGCCGCATGATGGTGGTGCTTTGTTCACCAACTCGGTTATGGGCAATGCTCCCCCCATCCTTGCTAACTCATCTGCAAGTTCATTGCCCTCTACGCCCGAGTGTCCTGGCACCCAGCATAGTTTTATCCTGTTGTGTCTACTTAGTGATCTGAGCAACGAGCGACATCCTTCTACAATTGCCGATTTAACAATACACGAGTGTAGTGCTTTGAGCGCGGCCTGACTGTCGATGTAGATGATGATAACCTTGTCTGTTATTGGCTTCGTCACCAACAGTTTAGCCGCTCTCTGCACAGCTAGAACCTCTACCTGAAATACATAACAGTCATCTGAAAGTCAAAGACACGTATTTAGCTCCGGATCGTTTGAATAGATACCAAAGCCCGTGCCGTTTTCGGTTTTCGACCCATCCGCATAGACCGCAATGTGTGTTTGCCGTGTAGGCAATGAGTTTCCCCAAACTTCTCTCTCTCTGGGTACAGCGTTTCGTACGGTGTATCGAAGTCCAGAACTGCACGTAGAGCCAGTGCATCATTGCCGGCTTGAGCCCCCAAGTTCTACCTGCTGTTCTTTTACAGATAAAGGGCGCATTGTACGCCTTTCTGATTCTATCCTTTAAATTTAGATTCCAATTAAGCTTTCTATCTAGAATAATACCAAGATACTTTGCATGATCTGACAAACAGAGTTCCGCACCGTCCAGCTTAGGGAGCTTGAACGCTGGCATCTTGTACTTACGGGTAAATAGAACCAGTTCCATTTTGGTGGGGTTGATGTTAAGTCCGCACCTCTTTGCCCATTTGCTGATGGTCGCCAACGCGGCTTCAATGATTTTAATGGACCAAACTAAATACAAGGAAATCCTGGGCAGTGTTGACAGCTGTAGCTACAACTATGGTCCAACTTTGGATAGAAGTTCAGCGAGCCTGGAATGTCATACCTTTAGAACGTTGTCAAGCTTAATTTTTGGTATTATTACGACTTGGATGTGTTGCCGCTATCTTTATATATAGAAATTAGCTGTTCGTTTGATACCTCAGAACTCATAAACTAACCATCCGATTGAGCTGAAACTTACACTATATACTTTTTTTAATGTTTGAAGTGTTCGTACATCAAAAAATTTCGAATTTTCCGGTAGATGGCGCTGGAACTCAAAAAAAATTTAATTCACCGTACGATTGAGCTGAAACTTACACAATATGTAATGAAGTGAGAAATGTTCTTACATCAAAAGTTTTCAAGTTTTCCGATAGATGGCGCTGCAACACCAAAATTTCAGAACCATCCGATTGAGCTGAAATTTACATATTATATTTGTTATTAAGTGAGAAATGTTCTTACATCAAAAGTTTTCAAGTTTTCCGATAGATGACGCTGCAACACCGAAATTTCAAAACCATCCGATTGAGCTTAAATTTACATATTATATTTGTTATGAAGTGAGAAATGTTTGTTAATCAAAAGTTTTCCAAGTTTTCCGATAGATGGCGCTGAAAACTAAAATCTCAAAATTATAACTACAGCAATGCACGATGAAAATTGATTCAGAATTATATTTACGAACAATATGTAAATATGTATTCAATTCCAAGAACTTCTTGAAAAACATTTGCAAATAAAATTCGTGCTTCCAGATGACATCGTTCGGTACCAAAAGTTACTCGAAAAAATTTTGGAACATTTTATGACATAAACACTGTTCTCAATGGGTGTAGCGAAGCGCACCGGGAAACCACTAGTCTTTATATATAAAAATAGCTGTTCGTTTGATACCTCAGAACTCATAATCCAACCATCTGATTGAGCTGAAACATAAACTGTTTACTTTTCCTGATGTCCGAAGTGTTCGTACATCAAAAAATTTCAAGTTTTCCGGTAGATGGCGCTGGAACTAAAAAAATTTTAAACTCACCGTACGATTGAGCTGAAACTTACACAATATATTTGTAATGAAGTGAGAAATGTTCGTACGTCAAAAGTTTTCCGATAGATGGCGCTGGAACTCAAACATTTTTAAACTCACCGTACGATTAAGCTGAAACTTACAGAATATATTTGTTATGAAGTGAGAAATGTTTGTATATCAAAAGTTTCCAAGTTTTCCGATAGATGGCGCTGAAAACTAAAATCTCAAAATTATAACTACAGCAATGCATGGTGACAGCTAACTTTTGATTTACGTGCACTTCTCGCTTCATAATAAATATATTGTCTGAGTTTCACCAGTTTTCTTAAATCCAAATAGGTACATAGAGTTATCGGCATTTAATTCTCCACCAGTCATTACTCATTACTATTCACAAAAAGTCACTCGAACAAATTTCATTACATTTATGACATAAACACTATTTTCAATGGGTGAAGCGACGCGCACCGGGTAACCACTAGTTAAAAATAAGGGTTGCCGCACTAAGTACTACTTGTATCCTAATGCAATATTAACTAAATTATGTTGTAAGGCTTAATAAGATTTTGTAATGAATTTAATGAATTGGACCAAAATATATGAAGAATATTATATTTTAATTTTTTATTTTTTTACTTAAGGAAATCTGTGCTATTTGTTTTATACTAGTTAATATTGCAACAGAGTATCTTATTACATAAATTCAACATAACATCAACATAATCAATAGTTAAATACGCAAATTTAACAAATGAAAAAAATAAACCTACATGTGCTATTTATTTCGTCGCCACTGTATGTGTACATAGACAGAGAATGCACGCACACTACCACCTAAATCCACAAAAAAAAACAAAATGCAATACGCACAGTAGACAGGCAGTAGGTTTACAATATTTATCTGTCCAAAAAAAAACAAAAAAAAAAAAACAACAAGTACAACCCTCGTTTATTCCATCCAGTGACGATATGAGCAGTGACGTAATTTTTTCAAGTAGTCGAAAATATTAAGGGGAGTTAATCTGATATTTCTTCGAAATACATTCAATGTACTAAACTTTACAATTGTTTGCTATATTTTGATCAATGATAGGCTTGCTGAATTTATTTTAGATTACTCCGATTTCCTTAGGAATAAATGGGGTGGGGTAAGAAATGTTCGCAGTTTATTTAACACAAAATGTTTTAATACAATATGACTATGGGACAGACACCCCAGTTGGCGGGGTTGAATGTTTTTTTTTAAATTTTTTCATAACCTGTTTGACATTTCAAGTGTCAAACTAATATCGTTTGACTTTGGGAACTTCTGAAAGACGGATGGACGAACGGAAAGATACCGGAGTTTTCGTTTCATTTTTCCAATTTCGAAACGGAGCTTCAAAGAGATTTAAAATCCACTTGTATAAAAAAAAAAAAACCGGCCAAGTGCGAGTCAGACTCGCGCTCAAAGCGTTATGAAGTGATTCCAATACACATCAGACGTTGAAGTCTCTCTAGTGGTTTTAGAATGTGTGTTTTCTCCAGGGCTCTCCACCATACCACAACTCCGTATAGTAAGATCGGTCTTACTATGGCATTGTAGATCCAGTGTGTCACTTTAGGTTGTAATCCCCATATTGTTCCAAACATTCTCTTGCAAGCGTAGTAGCCATTTTGGGCCTTTTTAATACGTTCTTCGATATTAGGTTTCCAGTTAAGTTTTCCGTCAAAGATAACTCCAAGAAATTTAGCCTGGTTTGAATACGGTAAAGTCAAGTTGTTCATCTTAATGCCTCTAAATTTAGGAATCTTGTATTTCCTAGAAAATAAAATAAGCTCCGTTTTTTGCGAATTAATTTTCAACCCTTTTTGAAGCGCCCAGTGGCATACAGAAGAGAGTGCTCTTTCCATTAGCTCACTCATAGTGTCTAGAAATTTGCCTGACACAAGTTAAACTATGTCATCAGCATACGCGACTACTTTAATACCCTGTTCGCTGAGGATGTGGAGTAGCGAATCGACCGTGAGGATCCACAGGAGAGGTGACAGAACACCCCCCTGCGGTGTGCCCCTGGTTGCAAACTTTTTAGCCCGGGCCAAGCCCCATTCCACAGTTATGGTGCGGTTGCTTATCAACTCATGAATCCATCTGCGGAGATGTGGATTAATTCCGGCTCTTGATAGCGCACTGATAATTGCGTCATTAGTGACATTGTTAAAGGCGCCTTCAATGTCTAGAAAGGCACCGAGTGTGTATTCTTTATAGTGAATTCTGGGTAGAGCGTCCATCTTTTCGAGTATCCAAAAATCAACCTGTTCATCTTTAAGAATGCTGCAATGATGAAAAAACTCCGTTCATCTTTCTGGGTAGTTCATCTTTTGGAATAGTTCATCTTTCCGAGATTCTACTGTATGTTCAATTTCTATCATATTTTGCTTGTTCCATAATTATGTCTTTGTACTTAGATATGTACATATTATAATTTCTGCCATTATTAGCTTTTTGTTTGCTATTTTTTTTATTGTGATTTAAATTGAAGGTTTTGTCGTATTTTCCTTCAGAATCCTTACATAGTATAAAGCAAAGTCCCGATCGGTGTCATATTACCTTTGTAGTAAAGGATCTCGGGAACCACTGAATAGATTTTAACGATTCTTTTGGTATTAGATTACTAATTTCTCGGAGAAGGTTTATCAATTAGCTTTGAATTAGATAAATTTTCGGTTTTAGAGTTTAAGGGACTTCAACTGAGAAAACGAAAATTCAATTTGAAACAAACAGCTATTACTTCAGAACAGCTTCTCCCATGTGATTGATATTCATTCCTAGCTTAGTTACATTCAAAACGCAGATTTAAAGACCAAAATCATGTCTGTACAATTACTAGAAGCTGAATAATAGTACAAAATGCATTCCAAAGACGTTTTTATTTTAATTTATTATTATTATTATTATAACTTTATTTATGTGTAAGTAAATTACAAAATAAATACATCTAAAATCGAGAGAGCATTTTCAAGCATAAGCTGAATCACAGCACTCAGTGGCAATCGTGTGGCGTTGATGACGAGTTTTTTTTTTTAAATTCTCTCATTGCACTGCTTTTCGTATTTCTGGCATGCGCACGCGTAGTGGGTTTTTGATTTTTTTTTCAAAGCATACTGAGTGACTTTTAATGTGTATCACAGTCACAGCCAGTGTTGCCGCAAGCTGAAATAAAAAGTCACTAGGCCAACCTCCAAAAGTCACTAGATTTACTGAAATTTTGAAGAAAAGTCACCAGGAAAAAAAATTGTAGGAAAAATAAAATGTTATTCAGCTCAGTGACAAAAATGGAGGGCTGCATGTTCATGGGATTGAAATTGAAACTTGAAAAACGTGTCCAGCAAGACAGCTTGATTTTAAGTAAGTTGAAAAGAGATGGAATATTAAGGAAAATATGTTTTTGCATGCCACAAAAATGCTTGCTTGAGAAGTAACTAGAAGAAGCACTAGAAATCTGGTGACATGGAAATTTGTTTTGTCACTAAACGAGTGAAGATTCCACTAGATATAGTGACAAAGTCACCAAAACGGCAACAGGGGTCACAGCACTCAGTGCAGTGCCTCATTGGCAATCGTGTGGAGTAGGAGTTGATGAAATGATGTTTTTTTTTTTTTTTTTTGTAAGTCGCACTCCTCCGAAATGACTCGATCGATTTTTATGAAATTTTTTGTGTATATTTGGTAGGTATGAGAATAGGTTGCAAAGTATATTTCATCTCGCTAGGTGGAGCTGGACTCAAGTTATTAATAGCTTATTTATTGACCAAAAATGCTCATATTAACAATGATGTTGGTTCAGTGCCAGAAGAGAAAATTATAAAATCTGGACCCGATAGGTGGCGCTGGAGATTTTGGTTAAATTTTAAGAGTACGTTTTTCTAAATATAGAATACAACATAGCATCAGTGCGGTTACTCAACAACCGGTGGTTAGACAGATAGACAGACAGACAGGCAAACAAACAGACAGACAGACAGATCGTCCCATTCTTCGAACTAAATGACAATACATATATGTATTGTAACACTATATTTTTTCGACACGGGCGAAGCCGGGCGGGACAGCTAGTAATTTATATTTTCTCTTTGTAAACTCTATATCTGGTTATAAAATAATGTTGCAGGAGAAAGATAAAGTCTATCAAATTTCTGTATTGTAAAATGTGCGGTAACAAATCCTATGTAAATATCTATCTATCTAAAAATAACATATAAATTATATTTAGTTTACCTTCATAAGTGTACATGGTTTAGTACATTAGTAAGAATATCCATTTGTCCATACATAGTGGAGTGCTAAACAAATTACTACAACGCGAAATAGGCTCCCGCTGACCAAAATAATTAGTATGATGCAAATCAAATCAAAATGGTCGTGATGTTATTGATCTTGAACGTTCATATGTACATACATATGTATATGCAGTGCTGATCAAAATAATAGGAAATACAGTGCACGCCGCTTAACCGTAGATCGAGCTTTACAAAAAATTCAGAATCCTATCGTTTGTATCATTTCTGATACATAATACTGTTGTATGAGAAACGCACCGAAAAATTATGTACGTCAAAATTGATATACCTACACACATGTATATATATATAGTATATGTGTTGTGTTTTGTGTATTGATGTATGTATGTATGTACATATTTATTGGAAAAGCTTAGCATCTTGTCAACAGTGTCAACACCACCCTTTGTCACATTATAATACGAAATTATTTCTGGTTATTTTTTCGGACAGTCAGCAACATTGGGCTCATTGTGAATCGTGTCCATGACAATCGTGCATTTATTTTTTTGTCTCATATACGAGACAAGACATGTATCTTCAGCAAACGCAGAAATGGATATATACCGCGGTACATTTTTACAGATCAAAAGCCTCGGTGAAATACTTATATTGTTTCGATGCATAGTTGCAACCATTGTGAAATTTTTTTTTAAAAGCTTTTGAGCTTAATTGTGCGATGAAAAAAAATTGTCAATCTTTACATGTATGCATTATGGCCATTCAGTCCATCAACCAAATCAAGTACAATACGTTCTCCTTGATTTTTCTCCGAAGTTCCCGCTATTCCCTTTCCAAATACGGTTGCATTTTCTAAACGTAACAGATTTGAGCGCTCTCTTGTCCAAATTATGTTGATTGATCGACTTAGTGTTTACTTCACGTAACAAGAAAATCTCTCAGAAACTACATTCTCGGCGATAGTGAATTTACGATAGCTATTTAGCTATCGTCTTGGTATATCTTATGAACATTTTCATTATTTTGTCGCAATAAGCAGTCAGACAACTGTAACATTGAGAGAAAATCAAATGGAGAAAGCCAAAAAGAGTACCAAAATGAGAAAACAAATCTGAAATGAGAGCACAAATGGCATTTTGAACAATACGGATTTTATTAGAGACTCTCAAATTTCAAAAAAACGTGGGTGATAGACGACACGAGAGCAATTTTAGTGTTTGGGGAAGCAAACTTTTGTCGATAGCGTTAGGTGCTATCGCATGGTTGGCAATCGCCGTTTAAAATACATGATAGAGCCCTGTAATGCACTGATAGTAGTTGTAATACTTGGAAGGAAGTTCAAAACATTTTCCGCAAAGATTTCGTATCGGTGTCAGTGTATCATCATTTTGTTGCGCACGTAGAGCTAAGACATCAGCGAATCGAATAAGTTTTTGTATTTACTTGTATTTACTCCTGGCACATCTTCATTATTAACGTCTATGGCTAATCCAATTTCTTCGTCGGTCAAAAATCTTGAACGTGATGACATTTTTTCAAAAAAAATTGCGCAAAAGTGCCAGAATAAAATGTACAAAATTATGACGAATATAAAAGAAACACTAACTCATTTGAATGACTCTCAACGTTATGAGTAAATATAACAGTATCACAAGTTGTTCATATGAAATTTTATGTGTATCAAAAATGATACAAAGATAGGATTATGAAGATTTCATTTTATGGGGAGACCTCTGCTGCAAGCTTTTCGAAACCATGCGGGAAACAATAAGTTCGCGAACTTAGACAAAGTCACAAAAAATGGATTCGATAACGCGGTTTAGAAAAAAGTTATGAGCATAAGAAAATCCAAATGTATCATTTTTGATACAAACCTCGATCTACGGTTAATGTGATCACTTTGGGACCTGGTTAAATTGATAACAATAACCGATGTAGAAGGGAATGGGTAACTAAAAAATTAACTCATAAAAAGTGTATTTTATAGGTAGGTATATGTATTCATACGTATGTATGTATTTAACAAAAAATAAGATTTTAATACATGCATACAGAAACAATACCGCCACCGCCGCCGTGCAAATTCCCATTTGCTCCCCCCTGTTCTGCATTCCGCTTTTAGTGAATTCAACCACCGAAAGTGGAATTGGGTGTTCTGCATTCCGAACGAAGCTATGAATTGTGGATTGCATGTTCGAAAGTGAATATTTTGATATTCTGCATTCCACTCAAGTTGACAGCTGTAAATTCGTGTTATGCATTCCGAAAATCCTGTGATTTTAGTGAATTGAATTCACTTGAGATTCTTGACGTGAATTGAATTCACATGCCGTTGTAAAGTGAATTAATTAATTAATTTGTTGATCGAAATCATTTTGAAAAATATGAGTAGAATAATAAGACTTTCCATTAGTGTATTAAAATAATTCCTTTGTTTAATATAGTACAACAGTGGGCAGCGTAGCGCAAGTGGTTAGTGCGTCGGACTACTGTGCCAGCGGTCTTGGGTTCGAATCCCGCCGCAAACACCTAAAAGTTTTTCACAGTGCTCACCTCTTTCGAATGTCTGACAAGCATCAAAGAGTATCATTTGTCACGATTGAGCTTTTCAACTCGCCGCTCGGAGTCGGCAAAAAACTGTAGGTCCCTTCCATTCGTGCAAAAATATAACACGCACACACAAATGGTTGCGAGAAGCAGGCCCAGGTTCACCTCGAGCTGTAGCGCCAACTAAGTAAGTAAGTAAGTAAGTACAACACAAAAATTAGAGGCAAGAGAGTATTCTCTTGAATTACATGAAAGAAAATCAAGATTTTCCAAGATTAAGATTTCTCTGACTCCACTTCTAGCAGGATATCAACAAATATTTCCTTACTCACCCTAAAACTGTTTTTAAAAATGCAAAAATCATTAAATAAATTATTTTTCTTCAGTTGTCTAACTTCTGCTTACAATGCTTCGGGAAGATCCAGAATGTTAGATTTATCTCGGAAAATCTTCCTGCGAACTCTCTCCATTCGGTTTTCTTCGCGGTTTTCACTAATCATTTAAAAATTTTGTATTCCATTTTTTCCATTTTTTAATAAAATATATTTTTCCTTTAATGTTTAATTCACTTGCACAAAGCAAAAACCAAGAACTGAAAATCTCCAATGATTTTGAAATTATTTGACAGCTGTGAAGTGGGTTCCAAAAATTCGAAATCAGTCGGAATGCAGAACACTGAATTCCATTCCGAGTGAATTTCAATTTCGGTTTCAATCCACTTTCACTCGAAATGCAGAACAGGAGAGGCTGTGTTTGAAATAAACTGAACAAAGAACAGAAATTCAAGGAAACCCTTTTGTCACGTTTTTTCTTAAAACTTGCGCACATTCATACATGCATTGCGTTGTTTCCCAACACACAGGTCCCTCGCTTTGCGCTACTTCTTTGTGCGCGGTTTCACTTTTGCGCAAAATGGATTTGTCTACCAAAATTCGATTTGCGCGACCTTAATAAATGCTTACATTTAATTTTTCAGGAACGCAACACCCTAAATTACATGAAATTCATACTTCGCTTTGCGCGAACATTTTCATTCCCCTAACCCCCCGCGCAAAGCCGGCGACCAGTATTGTGTGTTGTATTGAGACACACAAATACTGTTGACATTTGTGTGTGTGGATCTCCAAGGGGAAAATGTGGCAAAAATGAATAAAAAATGATAACAATAACCGATGTGCTGATTACAAAAAACGATATGTATCCTGTGTAATTGTATATAATTGTTCGGGACTTTGTCAAAGTGATAATATTAAGCGAATGATAACATTAACCGTGATTATATTAAGCAGCGTGCACTGTACAAAGAGAATTAACGATTTTTGAAAATTTTATAAGACATTGCATAGGAATCCAAGTAATCTTTTTTCTCATAATCAAAACAAATTATGTTTTCCTTGTAATTTTAACAAAATACAAATCCTTATAAAAACGAGCTGCTCAAAATAATAGGTAATTCATAATTAAAATTTTATAACTGTAAAAAATCGTGTGTATAAACTATGCGCGGCAGACGTGAAGCTCTATCCCTTCATGCACATAAATAACCTTTTCTCAATAAGGACATAACAATTTTGTATTTAAATAAAGCCCAGAATAATTGAGATATCGGGCTGATATTAATTTCAGGTATAGTACATAATGTACGTAGTGGGCACCGCAGCGCAAGTGGTTAGTGCGTCGGACTACTGAGCCAGCGGTCTTGGGTTCGAATCCCGCCGCAAACACCTAAAAAGTTTTTCACAGTGCCCACCTCTTCCGAATGCCTGACAAGCATTCAAGAGTATCATTAGTCATGTAAAGCTTCCCAACTCGCCGTTCGGAGACGGCAGAAAAATGTAGGTCCCTTCCATTCGTGCAAAAATAAAGGGTTTTCCAATAAGAGGTGTTATTTTGGTATTCAAAGAAAAAAGCCATTTTTTGAGATAAATGATCGGATGTTTATTTCATAATAAAGGGGAAGGTATGCCGTTAATAATGAAAAACAACATCAGCCAAATGGCCACCACGAGCACGCATACAGGACCATATCCTTTTCATGAAATTTTCCATAACCAAATCGCAAAGTGGCTGCCCTATGTCCTCGATAGCCTCATGAATTTTATCTTTGAGGTCTTGAATCGACGCTGGGCTGTTGGCGTAGACCTTATCTTTCACGTGGCCCCAAAGGAAGAAGTCGCAAGGTGTTAAATCACAAGATCTCGGTGGCCAATTGTGATCACCTCTTCGAGAGATAACACGGTCCGGAAAATTTTCCCGTAAAAGATCAATGGTTTCGTTGCTTGTGTGGCACGTAGCGTCGTCTTGTTGAAAGTAAACGTTGTCCAGATCAATACGATCCAACTCCGACCATAAAAATCATTAATCATCTCTCGATAGCGCAATCCATTCACCGTAACTGTTGATCCAACCTCATTTTCGAAAAAGTAAGGTCCAATGACGCCGCCGGACCATAAACCGCTCCAAACAGTCACACGTTGAGGATGGAGAGGCTTCTCAACAATAACTCTTGGGTTCTCCGAGCCCCAGATGCGACAATTTTGCTTGTTGACGTAGCCAGCGAGGTGGAAATGGGCCTCATCAGTCAAGATGATTTTTCGATGGAATTCCGGATCATTTTCATGCATTTCAAGGACCCAATCAGCAAAGACACGACGTTGTTGATGATCGGCCGGCTTGAGTTCTTGTGTTACCTGAACTTTATAAGCCTTAAGACCCAAGTCTTTATGCAAAATACGGTGTAATGACGTTTTTGGAATGCCCAATACCAAAGAACGACGAGGAATGGACAAACCTGGGTTTTCTTCAACACTTTGGGCTACAGCAGCAATATTCAGTTGTTCTTGAGCGACGTGCACGGGTTTTATTCTTCACATCACTAACTTGTCCCAACAGCTCGAATTTTTCCACCAATTTCTGTATTGCCGTCCGACAAGGTGCTTCACGACGACCAAAAAATGCTTTAGTTTTGCGAACTGTGACTGCAAGATTTTCACCATTTTTGTAGTGAATTTTAATAATTTCAATGTGTTGTTGAAGCGTGTATCGTTCGCATTTTTAGTAATGGCGTAGTTTCTACTTGTCAAATGTCAAAGAATAAAAGCTTCAAAAGTGACAGCTACCGAAATAGCTGGCCATTCACAGTAACACCTCTCATTGGAAAACCCTATACTTCCTTAATTCATCAATTTGTTCTTAACTAAGATACTAAATGTAATTAAGAAATCAAACTCGTCGTGCAACATACAGGAAAGGGCAGGACAACGTCTGCCCCCGGGCCAACTAGTTTATTTATATTAACTCATATTCAAAATTCATCCTATTTATTTAACAGCATCTTTCTTATTGTTTTTAAATCATTATTTGTGTTTATAAGCATTTTTCTCTAAATTCTAGAACGTTGTTTAAGTCATAGTCTAATTAATTTACTTAATTTTTTTTTTCAGATTGATGCCACCATATCGTTCCTTAGAGCGGGTCGCAGTGGTGAATTAGGTAAAGTTATTGAATTTTTAGAATCCGGACAAGTAACAGATATAAACACATGTAATGCGGTAAGTAAATTACTTTTTAAAATTTATTTGTTGATTATTATTTGTAATTTAAAGTTTATTTATAATTTATACACGTGCTAGTCGCATACGAATTGTTGGTATGTAAAAAGAAACATTTTTTATTACCTGTATAGAATGGCCTGAACGCACTTCACCTAGCGGCAAAAGATGGATACATTGAAATTGTTAGCGAACTGCTCCGTCGCGGGGCGAATGTTGATAATGCGACAAAAAAAGGCAACACAGCGCTTCACATCGCTTCGCTAGCAGGGCAAAAGGAAGTCATCAAATTACTAATTCAATATAATGCAAATGTAAACATCCAGTCACTGAACGGCTTCACTCCACTCTATATGGCAGCGCAAGAGAACCATGATGCTTGTGTGCGATATTTATTGGCAAAGGGTGCAAATCCATCTCTTGCTACAGAGGTATAGTATTTTGTTTTAGCTTGGATTGTAGTGACATAAAAAAAAAACCTTAACTTAGGATGGTTTCACACCACTTGCCGTTGCCATGCAACAGGGCCACGATAAAGTCGTTGCTGTTTTGCTTGAAAGTGATTCACGTGGCAAAGTACGTCTTCCAGCGCTACATATTGCTGCTAAAAAGGACGATGTGAAGGCTGCCACACTACTGCTCGAGAATGAACATAACCCAGATATCGTATCAAAAAGCGGCTTTACTCCATTGCACATTGCTGCGCACTACGGAAATGTGAATATCGCGAATCTTTTAATTGAACGAGGTGCAGATGTCAACTACATTGCAAAACATAATATAACACCATTGCATGTTGCGTGTAAATGGGGTAAAACAAATATCCTGAAATTGCTTTTATCAAAAAATGCCCGTATTGACGCTACCACTCGCGATGGCTTGACACCTCTACATTGTGCAGCTCGTTCTGGCCATAAAGAAGTCATTGAGCTATTGCTGGAGAATGATGCTCCCATCTTGTCAAAAACAAAAAATGGACTTGCACCATTACATATGGCTGCCCAAGGCGAACACGATGAGGCAGCTCGTATATTGCTGATGCACAAGGCGCCTGTTGACGAGGTTACCGTAGACTATCTTACAGCACTGCATGTATCGGCGCATTGTGGTCACGTTAAGGTAGCTAAGTTACTGCTGGATCATAATGCTGATCCCAATGCAAGAGCTCTTAACGGTTTTACGCCATTACATATTGCCTGCAAAAAAAATCGCATCAAAGTAGTTGAACTTTTATTAAAACACAACGCTAGTATTAGTGCAACAACAGAGAGCGGACTTACACCACTGCACGTCGCCAGCTTTATGGGTTGTATGAACATTGTTATATATTTGCTTCAACATGATGCCAATCCAGACGCACCAACAGTCAGGGGAGAAACTCCATTACATCTGGCAGCACGTGCCAATCAAACAGACATAATAAGAATTCTTCTTAGAAATGGCGCCCAGGTAGACGCAAAAGCGCGCGAGGGACAGACACCATTACATGTTGCATCTCGTCTTGGAAATATTGACATTATCATGCTTATGCTTCAACACGGTGCCAATGTAGATTCGACAACAAAGGACTCATATACTCCACTGCACATCGCTGCCAAAGAGGGTCAACAAGAGGTTGCCGCTCTCCTGATAGAGAATAGTGCATCGCTTGATGCTATAACTAAAAAGAGCTTCTCGCCACTTCACTTGGCCGCTAAGTATGGGAAAATCCAGGTAGCCCAACTTTTACTTCAAAAGGGTGCTAACATTGATTGTCAGGGGAAGAATGGGGTCACTCCCATACACGTTGCCAGTCACTATGACCATCAGAATATTGCACTCCTGTTGCTAGAAAAAGGTGCATCTCCACATACAAGTGCCAAAAATGGGCACACAGCCTTACACATTGCCGCTAAAAAGAATCAAATGGAGATCGCAACCAATCTATTAGAATTCGGTGCCGATCCAAATGCCAAAAGCAAGTCTGGTTTTGCTCCTCTACATCTGGCTGCACAGGAGGGTCATGTGGAAATGGTAAATCTGCTACTAGAGAATGGTTCCGATCCTAATGTATCTGCTAAAAATGGCCTGACACCAATGCATTTATGTGCACAAGAGGATAAAGCTGATGTGGCACGTATCCTGCTCGATAACAATGCACAGATATCGGAGCGCACCAAAGCCGGTTACTCACCGCTGCATGTTGCTGCACATTTTGGTCAAATCACAATGGTTAAGTTTTTGTTGGAAAACGATGCAAATATAGAGCTAAGTACAAATATTGGATATACGCCACTCCATCAGGCCGCCCAACAAGGACACACATTAGTAATTTGTTTATTGCTTACACATAAGGCCAATCCGAACGCACTCACAAACGTAAGTATAAAATATACTTATATGTCTTACAAAGTCAACACTTATATAATATGAGCTAAGATAGATTTTTATTAATAATTGTATATTTGTTATATGTATGTGTTATATCAAAATATTGCTCTTGCTTATTAACAAATTCTTATTCAAAACTATAGTACCAGCGGCATTATTGTTACATTTCTTGCATAGGTAAATACAAATTTGGCAAAGATGGTATTATGGGCGCCCCCCGATTGACCTTTCGTATAACTACCCACAGCTAGAATCGCGACTTAGGTGTGAGATTCGCGCTATCCCCTTTTTCAACCCGTAATCTATTCCGCCATCGTACGTAAACTAACCGGTT
Source organism: Brachyopa scutellaris (assembly GCA_949775065.1). Lineage (NCBI taxonomy): Eukaryota > Metazoa > Arthropoda > Insecta > Diptera > Syrphidae > Brachyopa > Brachyopa scutellaris. The sequence continues at coordinate 7,716,263 of OX459116.1, forward strand.
AAGGGATACAATTCACTTTTATTTTGTCAAACCGAAGTCTTAATGCTAACCTAAATCACTAATATATTTTGTTCTTATATACTACCCTGCACCTTTGAATGCTCAATTCTCCGACTCTACTACTGTTTTCTCTTCAACTACGCTCGTCCGTTGACTCGTTTGGTCGCGACCAGTGACCACATAAAAAAAAGAAGAAACAAAAAAAAGCGATCACTCGACTTGGGACTCGTATCACTCAATTTTGAAAGAAAAAGGACATTACATAGAAAGGATATTACATAGATGTAACTAACCTTGTCCAGTAATCTGCATACGATGTTTTCCACATGTCCAGTTTCCACACTCTGGATAATGCGTGGGCCAGGTTATGTCCCAGAAAAATTACAAGAAAATGGAAGGAAAAAAAACCTCCAACAACGAAGAATTTTTATTTTTTTTTGATTGCGCCTGGAGGTGCAGGAATTTTACACAAGATACCATTCCGTATCATTGGTTATGCCCGATTCATATATCTGACAATGTCATCAGTGCTAGTCAGTATATGCCTACGGGCTAAACCTAACCCCCCCAGAGAGGCACTATGAGAACCGGCTGCGCATACTTTGATATACGAAAAGCAAAGCGAAACTTTTATTCCAACTTACCATCAAAGACCTTGTGGAAAAACGTTCGTGAGATAGGAATCGGGATCCAAAATAAATTTGATTTTACTGACTTTGACCTTAATGCGATAAACAATGAATTTGTATAAGAGCTTCTACAGCAGCAAACGCTAGTCCGAGATCCATAGAAATGCCTGTTAGTACAACCTTGTTTGAATTTGCTCGAGTTGAACCATCTGATGTGGTTAAAGCTGTTACGAGTATTAAGTCCAAATCAACTGGACTCGATGAATTGCATCCTTGCTTCGTTAAAATAATTTTACCACATATTCTTCCTGTGCTAACTCATATTTTTAATACAATTTTATTGTCTTTTTGCTTTCCTAGTGCGTGGAAAGCTGCTAAAGTAATACCCCTGTTGAAAAAACGAGGAACATCACAGAGACCTCCTGAGTTCAGACCGATATCTATTCAACCGTTTCTTTCTAAAGTTATGGAGAGTCTAATACACCAACAATTGTCATCTTATTTCAGTGTTACCGCTGAGAAAATGTGAAAAAACAGGAGATCTTCTGTTGGACTTACCAAAGTAACAGGAGACTTAAAATTTCGTCCAAAAACCTATAAATATGATATTTTTAAGTAAAATGTCTATTGCATTAGGAAAAGGTTCTTTGGCACTACATAATTTGCTGTTGCGCTGACTTAATGTTATTGATATGTCGTTACCCTTCAGCATGTCGCATAATAGTCCTCTTTTGTTCATAGAAAAAATGTTTGTTGCGTTGCAAACAACACATTTGCATTCCATAATATTGTCTGGATTTTCACTGAGCCAATTTTTAAAAAGGAACCTCTTTAACCTTCTGTTCATATAATACTTTGCATTTTCCCTGAATTTAACTTGAAAAGGAATTAGATACAAAGTACGTAAACAATAAATACATAATACATATTATGCTTTTGTTGAGCTTACATAGCCAAGAAAAACTAGAATCATGACAATTAGAATCGTCGATCTGTCTGTCTCCCGTTCTTGTCCTTCATGTACTCGCGCTGTGTGTAATCATTCTAAGGGTATTCATATCCCCTTTAGCGTGTGTAGGTTATAAAAAAACGGCCACTTTAGGTCTGTTCCTTAACTTTCTGCTCCAAAAATAGTAAGTTATTAAATTTCATGGAGTGGGGGTAAAATTCTCTCAGGCAGATGCAAAATTACGAAAAAGTAAAGGAACGCGTTTAACCACAAAAGTTACAACAAACGAATTGTCATGAATATATGTGAAGCAAGAGTTAACAGAGTGGTGTTGTACGATCATGGAGTCTACAGAAAAGTCCACTCTTAATGATATCCCATAACCAATGCGGTATGCAATATATTGCGAAATGCAAATTTCAACATTCAGAACATTCAACTTTCATCTATGTTCCTTTTCTTTCTAATATTTTACTTTTTGCCATAAAATAAGAAAATGCAAATAATTCAAAACAAATGGAACAGCTGACTTTGCAAGATAGTTCACTTTTTACCCGCAAAAATTTGTTGAGTAAGAATTCGTAAGATTTTTTAGTGCGGGAAAATTTTTATTCTCTCTTTTCCTACTTTTTTGTGTAAAGGAACGCGGTTGGTCTAGAATTTGTACAAATGCGAACCTACGAATCAGTAACAATTTGCTATTAAAGGAACAGACCTTTTATTTTATTCAAATTGGGAAATAAATGTCAATGTCAATGTCACTAGGTCCGTTCGGGTACTTTTGCATCAGATGTGTTTTATGTCAAACATCGAAGAGTGGAGGTGAAATTCTCTCAAAGATAGAAAATTTACGAAAAAGGAAACGAACGCGTTGAGCAACAAAAAATGCAAAATGTATGTGATTTGACAGTTTTCATGTAATCTGCCCAAAGAAATTTCTTGTGCCAAAATTCGCAGCATGGTGAGAGTTATTACTTTCGTGGGTACTCTCTTTTACGAAAAACTGCAACATTTTTGCGTGAGCGAACGGGTTTTCGTAAATTTTCATACATAGATTTTCGCAGTTTTGGGAGCGTACGCGAATGGACCTACTCACATGTAGTGCCAATCACCAACCAGGAATGTTATTGCTATGGGTCTACCGTAGATTATTTGTTGCTTTTTTTCATATAAGCCTTCCATTTCGAATTTTGTTTTCAATAAAAAAAAGTAAACTAACAGGAGAAACGGTCTTAAAATTGTCTGGGAACAGGAAACAGTAGATTTCACTTTTTCGGAGCTAAATAACAGTAGACTCCTGTTATAACAGGAGAAACGGCAACAGTGTCTTATTTAAACAATAATTCTCTGCTTTGTCAGTTCCAATCCGGGCTTAGGAAGCAACACAGCTGTACTTCTGCTCTGTTAAAAGTCACTGATGATCTGAGATTAGCTATGGATAATGATCATGTTTCTCTGTTAGCATTGTTGGATTTCTTATACTTATATTGAAACTTTTGACACAGTTTAAATTCTCATCGTCAGCTGCTACTCTAATTTATTCATACACCTCTCCGGTAGAAAGCAAGCAGTGGTAGTAGGCAATGCAATGTCCAACTATAGGCAGACCTTCATGGGAGTCCCGCAGGGATCCATTCTAGGCCCTCTTCTATTTACCATGTTCATCAATGATCAACCGACATCCATAACCTCCTCATCCATTCACATGTATGCCGATGATGTCCAAGTGTACCTAAGTGGTAAATTGGGGCTCATTGACGGCACCGTTTTTAAAATCAATAAAGACCTCGACAGCATTCTTCTGTGGTCAAAACAAAACTTTGTTTGTCTTAACCCAAAAAAATCGCAGTGCATGCTTATATCCAAAAATCGGTTTGATGTCGAAAATTTGCCAAGTATTTACCTGGACAATGAACAAAACGTACTTACCGATAAGTCAAAAAATCTTGGAATTCGGTTCAACAATATTTTAAGGTGGGATGATCATGTTCGTGTGGTTGTAGGGAAGATATACGGTTGCTTGCAAAATCTAGCTATGTCGCAAGACTATACACCCCAAAACACCAGATTAATGTTAGCAAGATCGCTTATAGTCCCAATCATTACATTTGGCTGTGAAATTTATTACAACTGCAGTGTTGAGTCCAAAAGAAAACTTAATGTAGCTTTTAGTAATGTTACTCGGTATGTATACTGTCTGAAACGTTTTGACCATATATCGGCATACAAAACTAAAATACAGTGGAAGTCGCTTATAACGACCTCGCTCATTATGACCAGTCGCTTATAACGACCATTTTCCTTTCAGTTGGTTGGTTTCTTTATATTTTAAGCTATTCTACCGTCGGATATAACGTCGTCGTATATAACGACGGTCCGGATATAACGACCAATTTTCGAGAAGAAAGAATCGATTTCGTCGCTTATAACAACGAAGTGAGAGAAAATTTACAAAAATTACATACCCATTCACGCATATGCAATGCATATGTATGTATATATGTATGTACGTTAATCTGAATATTTCTTGTTCATTCTAGTGAGTTTTTACAATTTTTTAGTGTTTTTTTGCGCCGCCGCTGATGGTCGTTCTGTGTATCTGTTGCATATTATTATTATCGCCAGGATAGCTGATCTTAGTTCTAGTATTTTGTGTATTTATTTGAGTTAACGCATTGTCATTAAAAAGTAGGATATTAGTAAGGAGTTTATTGATTTTATTTTCTTATGCAGCCATGAGCTCTAGAAGACGTAGGAACTTTTCTGTAAAGGAAAAGGCAGCAATTTTCTTCCGCTTGGAGTCAGGTGAAAAAATAGCCTAATAGCACACGAGTTTACTTACTTAGTTGGCGCTACAGCTCGAGGTGAATCTGGGCCTGCTTCTCGCAACCATTTGTGTGTGCGTGTTATATTTTTGCACGAATGGAAGGGACCTACTCCGAACGGCGAGTTGAGAAGCTCAATCGTGACAAATGATACTCTTTGATGCTTGTCAGACATTCGAAAGAGGTGGGCACTGTGAAAAACTTTTAGGTGTTTGCGGCGGGATTCGAACCCAAGACCGCTGGCTCAGTAGTCCGACGCACTAACCACTTGCGCTACGGTGCCCACGAGTTTGGAGTGATTTATTTTGTAAAACTTCAAAAAAAAAAAAATAAAAAAATAAATTTATTTATGAACTCTGTATGGACATCATAATCTAAAAACATCATAATTTAAAAATAAAATAAATGTATTTTGTCTGTGAATGTTTTCAAGTTTTCTCTGAATACTTATGGAGGGCAGCCGGATATAACGACCGCCGGTTATAACGACCACATTTCCTCGGTCCCTTCACCGTCTTTATAAGCGACTTCCACTGTACTTGGATGTTCGCTAGACGTATACTTAAATTTTTGTACTATGAAATTCTTGCACAAGATCGTTGTCACCAAGCACCCAACATATCTATATGAGAATCTCAACTTTTCAAATTCATCTCGTTCTTTAAATTTTATTCCTTCGCTTTCTACTTGTATTACTACTGATCGACAATTTTATGTTCACGCTATTCGCTTATGGAATTCTCTTCCCCTTGGCATTCGACGACTCTGTTTCATGGTTGGTTTTGAAGATTCTCTTTTTGCATATTTGGCTGGCGGAAATTAGGGCAATATAGGTTTGGCAATTTCCATTGATAGATGTTTGCTATACAAATATATAATACATAATTTACATACAGTGTATCAATCTCATATTCGTACACCAGCTATTAAGAAAAACATTGAATTCCTGATCAAAAACGACTTGAGATATTAAGTTAAATATAGTATAGCATTTTTACTGGATATTGAACAATTGCATTCCATTTAGTTTTGACATTAGTTAACATTCCCTTTGGTTTTGAAATAGATAAAAGTAAAAAAATAGACAAAAAGGAGCTCAATTTCGTATTCGTACACCGCTCGTTTATTCACAAAAAAATAAAAATTACTAATCTGTTCCTTGTCAAAGTTGTTTTTTGCATTGAATTATTATTTTTCAAAGTGAGATAATGAAAAAAAAGTTACTTTGTAAAGTTATTCGAAATTTCTTGGAAAAATGGGTAGAATGTACGGTGAGATATCAAATTAACTGCGGGAACAGATAATCAGATATAACGGAGCAGGAAAATCTTATAGTGTGATATCAAGTTTGGTAGGTCGGCCAAGATCAACCATCCAAACAATCATTATTCGGTTGAAACACGAAAACCACATCGAAAATAAACCAAAAAATACATCTAAAAATGTATTAAGTGCACATGACATGAGAATATTTATACGGTAAATTCGAAAAAAACCTACATATAGTGCATCAAAACTGGCAGAAAACTTTTTCGAACTTTTAATAAAGGTTTCTGAACAGAAATGCCAAGAAATTGCATCCGAAAACAAGGGTACAATTGAAGAGTTATGTGTAAGAAACCTGTCAATAGTTTAATGAACAGAAGCAAGAGATTAGAATTCACTTAACAACACCAATTTAAAGATTCCGACTTTTGAAACACAGTAGTATTTACAGACGAGTCTAAATTTAATGATTATGGGTCGGATGGCGAACAAATGGTTTGCCGAAAAACAACTACCGGATATCTTCCACATACCAAGGCGGACAGTCAAACATGATGATGGTTCGGTAATGCTGTGGGAGTGTTTTTCCGCGGCTAGAGTGGGATGACCGCATATAATTTAACGAATAAATGGACTATAAGCAATATATTGAGATATCTAAGCCAAATCTGAAGAGAAGTGCTGTTCAAAAGGGGCTCTGGAACAATTTTACCCTTTACCAGCATAATGACCCCAACCATAAAGCTTATCTATTTTGAATGTAGGCTTCTTTATCCCTCTCGAAAAGTGTTGGAAACACTTCCACAGTCATCGGATATTAATGCCGTAAAGAATTTGTGGGACGAGTTGGGCCACAGAGTAAGAAAATTTGGTACAAGGTACAAAAATGATCTCAAAGAAAGGCTTATTTTAGTTTATTTTAGTTTATATGACTTTTATTTTCATTTTTAATTCATAACATTCAATTTAATTATAAGTCTATTATGGTTTGGCCTATGGCCGTCTACCAGATTGACAATAGTTACATTTCTATTTTTGTTTTTAACAGAGAACAAAGAAAAAGGCAATATGTAAAGGGTGATTTTTTAAGAGGTTGAGAACTTTTTTTAAAAAAAAAACACAAAAAATTCGAAAAAATTAATGAAATATTTATTTGAATCGATAGTTTGAACCTTGCAATTTAATGTTTAAAGATAATTTTATGCAAATGTTGACCGCGGCTGCGTCTCAGGTAGCCCATCCGCTGAGTCCAATTTTGGCATACTCTTTCACACACATCGGCCGGTATCTCACGAATGAATGCATGGATGTTGGCTTCCAGTGCGTAAATCGAAGCGGGCTTGTCCCTATAGACATTAGCCTTGACATACCCCCACAAAAAATAATCTAATGGTGTCAAATCGCACGATCTAGGCGGCCAATTGACCGGCCCGAAACGTGAAATTAACTGTTCACCAAACTCGCCTCGCAAATTCGGCGTTGTGGTAGGTCGGCTGGCTTTAGTTCTTGCACCAGCTGTATCTTAAAAGGATTTACGCCCAAATCCTTCCGCAAAATTTTCCACGTAGTGCTGTAACAAAGGCCTAACTGCTGGGAACGGCGCCGAATCGACATTTCGCGGTCTTCTGTCACACTAGCTGATACGGCCGCAATATTTTCTTCACTACGCACAGTACGTAAACGTGTTGGTGGTTTAATGTCCAACAAAGTAAATTTGGTGCGAAATTTGGTCACAATCTTCCGAATAGACTGCTCAGAAGGTCGAGAATGCCGATCATAAAATGGAAGCAGCGCGCGATGAACATTTCGAACCGAGCACGAATTTTGATAGTAAAATTCAATAATTTGCAAGCGTTGTTCATTTGTAAGACGATCCATGAACTGAAGCTGTTTGACAGTGACACAAGGTACTAAACACACGTCAGCTGTCAAAACCAGTGTTGCCAAAACCAAACCAGCTAAAAAATCACCCTTTATATACATTAAACATTAAAAATCTTCTTCAACTATACATTTTCTATAACGAAGAGCATTTGCACAGTAGTTGAAAAGTAAGTCCCAGCCTCGGACTCCATTTAAGATTTCAATTGCTTCACCTAATTCCAGGGTATACGAATCGAAGAATCTCAATCGAATTTCTTTTAAAACTGGGCATATCTGCAAGGAAGTGAAATATATCATCTCGTATCTTCATATTGCAAAGATTTCACAAGACAGGTAGCTCTGGACGGTGTGGAATGAAATTCAAATTTAATAGCTCTCCTCTGATTTTAAAAATTACGCTGATCTTTTCTTTTGAGTTACAGTTTAAAAAGTAAGTTTTTTCTGCTAGATCGTATTTCAACTTGCTGTAATATGTCCTATACTGGGAAGACTGTGCTTTCGTTACAAATCGATCATACATAGTTCGACCTACTTTTTGCAATAAGACGTTGAGTTGTGCCTTTAGATGTTCAGGTTGCTCATCGGGTGTTATCGTTATGGTTTCTCCATAAACTGATGCAAGGCGTTCCCATTCTTGAATGAAGCTTGCTCTACTTCTTATTACACTCTTGAGTACAACTTTTGGCAGTCTGTCATTACTCATTGCCATAACTTTTACTATGTAGTCGAAATGTAGTCTCAGTGTTTCCAAGAACATAGGCGGTGCACCAGTCTCTAGATGCAGTATATAATTAGGCGTAGCACTTGGTAAACGAAATATTCGCTTTAAGAAATACTTAAGAAACTATTCTATTTCAACAAAGGAACAGTATCCCCACACCTGCGCTCCATATAAAAGAACTGAAGCTGAAGTTGTGCGAAAGAGTTTCTGCTTCGAGCTATGGCTTAAATACTTGTTGTTGATGCAGCGACCCCATACCGATGAGATTGCTCGTTTGGCTTCAGATAGTTTGGTTTCTAGATGTTTCTTCATATTCAAGTTCGAAGACACCAAAATTCCTAAGTATTTGTATTCGCGAACAACTTCCACCATTTCTTCTTGATACGTCCATCTTTCACTTTGAGAATATCTGCCACCGCCGCACAGTGTGTTATTTCGCAAATCTAGCGGAACTTAATTCAAAATTCAAAGTCGTCCGAATGAAAATATTTTGGTTTAATATGATAGATAAAACCCCAGCTATTAATATGTTATCAATAAAATAATAATAAAAACGTTATTTACCGGTGGGTGACATCACAAACAGCCGCTTAATTTTAGCAAAAAAAAAATATATGAAGGCAGTTGCATAGTGTAAGTTAAATTGATCGTTGCGTTTTTAAATAAATAGCAAAGCTAGCCCATAAAGTATATTATTTTATTACTTTTTGGTATCTAGTGAATTTTCAAGCTAAGCTAGAATTTTCTGTGTCTTCATAAAATGGAAGAAATCTTCGTTTTGTTTGAAGGCCTTAGGTTTGTTGTTTTTTTTTAGTGTTTTGTGACTTTGTGAAGCCTTTTAAAAATGTACACGCATGTATACGTCGTCTAATATAGCTTAAAATCTTGTCGTGTGTTTTATTTGCCAGAATCCATTAACTTTTTTTGCTTCTGAGTGCTCACCCCACACAATTTTTTTTTTTTTGCATGGGGCTATAGCACAGACAATCAATTTTGTTTATCATTTTTGTCTGACAAAAAATTGCACTTACTATCACTTCTGTGAACCGTACGTGAAAAAAGTTGTGAACATAATGTTTAGAAAATTTGCCAAAGGTAAAAGTTTAGCAAAAAAAAAGTTTTTTATGAAGTAAATGTTTTAAAAAAAATGCATTTTAAGTATAAAATTGGAACAACAATTTTTCATAATTTTGAGTTTAAGGAGCAATCACTTTTTTGTGGCTGGATGAAATTACACAAAGTCTTCAACATTTTTTATGCGCTACTGATTACCTCTCCAAAATGTACAAAACTTATTTTGTAGCTATAAAAGTTCAGGAGTTATATCACTTAAAGTGGTTATACCAACAAATCGGAGGTGTCCCACTTCGACGGTCTATAACTTTGAGGGGGGTGAAAATAGACCTCCTCAGACAATTTTTTGTTCACCCGAACTTCAAAAATCTCCAGTTAAAGGATTATACCTCTAAACTGGGACACCTTGTATACATATGTATGGGAAACCTATTAGTTGCAGAATGTCAGCAAGATGGGAATGAAGTATGGCAAATATAAAATGATTCAAGAGGATAATGGGAAATGGTTGGATGGGGAAATTAAGTTGCTGGAAAAGTTCTATAATCTAATCCCAGCATCAAGCATGAAACCAAATCCCGGACGACCTTTGAAGGTATTTAACGAATGTGCCCTCAAAGTGCAAAAACAAAAAAATTTACTCGAAGTAATATCGAGTAAATATGAAATTGATCCAGACAAGTTTGGAAGTTATGTATGCCAATGATGCCAAATATATATGTATGCACATACATCTTCGAAATTATGCCTGAAAGCATAATGTAAGCTTCAATATGTAAGACATCAATCAAGCTTGCATACTGCCACTTGGGCAGTTGTCCGAAGAGGCCCAGTAAGCGAGCAATACAAAATACAGCTGATACCGGCAGCATTTCAGTCGAAAGACATCAAGAAAAAATTCGAATTGAATTGTACTTAACAGATTCCTACTTCAGATGCATATCTATCAAGTCGGGCTACTGTGTCCTATTAAATGCTCACGAAGAAGATCGAAGATAGTAACAGCTCTGATGAAAAAGAAGATGACTGCCTAATTTAAAATAAAAATAAATAGATTATACAAATAAATAAATGACGGCTTAGCCATAGCTCTTACATTCATATATTGTACTCTATGTTAATATTAAAATGTAAATAAACGAAGAGCTTACTTACTTCTTACAAATAAATGAAAATCCTTGACTTAAAAACAATAAAGTGTGTGAAGAACGTAGAATGTGTAAATTTTATCATAATTTCTTGGGAAGTTTTTTATGTTAACTGGTTGGAAGAAGGTGAATAAATTACAGATTTTCATGATTTTTTTACTGAAATTTTGAGCAAAATCAGTCAATTAGCCTTTGAGTAAAGAACATTTAAATACAAGAAGTGATTGGATAATGTTTGAAGGTGGGGTAAATGCCTATATCACTGAATACGAATTGCCTTTAGACTTTAAAAATCTCATAGATATTCATATATTTCATAATCGAACAGGTAAACATGAAAAAAAATATAGTCAAGCACAACAGGAATAAAGTTCCGCTAGATGTGCGAAATAGCACACTGTGCGCCGCCTCTGAACACCATTACCTTCGATTTATTCAAGTTCACGCTAAGGTTCCAGTATTTGCAGTAAACGCTGAGCCTATTCATCATTAGCTGCAACCCATCTACAGTGTCGGAAAGAAAAACGATGTCGTCTGCATACTTAAGAGCCGGAATTTGTATGTTGCCAAACTCGATTCCACCTTTTACAGTATCTGATATGTCGTTGATGAAAAGGATAAACAGTAACGCACTCAAGATACATCCTTGCTTCACTCCCATCGTTGTTGTGAATTCTCCAGAAATGGACTCCCCATCCCATACATACGCCACATTATTTGCATACATTGCTCTTAAAATGTTGATTATTTTCGTTGAGAAACCTATATTATATAGTTTGTAGATCAGAGCATCGCGCGCTATGGTGTCGAAAGCCGCTCGAAAGTCAACGAAAAAGGCATATAGTTTTTTATGTTTCTGTTTATATATCTCCGCAATATTAAGTAATGCAAATATTTGATCGACTGTCGAGTAATTCTTTCTAAATCCTGCCTGAAACTCCTGCAAAACTTTTTTATTTTCAACCCAGCAGGTAAGTCTGTTGTATATAAGGGTGGCAAACAGCTTGGCAGAGGTGTTCAGGAAAGATATTCCTCTGTAGTTTGTAGGATCGTTATAGTCACCTTTTTTGTGCAGTGGATAGATAATTGCCTTTTTAAAACTTTCTGGAATATTTGCTGATTCAAAGATTCTGTTGAATTCCCCTGTAAGCGCAGACATGAATTCATATGTGCAGTTTTTATAGAACTCGTATGGAATTCTGTCATCTCCGGGAGCCTTTCTCGTTTTTGCTTTATTAATGACTTCTTTGATTTCTTCTAGTGAAAACGAGCTATCTAGGAAGTCATCGATAATTAGTGGAGCTGCATATTGGAGTGGTGGTGATATCTGTGGGGAATTAAGCAGATTGTTAAAGTGGTCCATTAGCTGCGTTGCTTTAAGCGACGAGGCGATGCTATTCGTTTGTCCATTTATATATTTTACAGCTTTCCAAAATTCCGCTGAAGATGTGGAGTTGTTTATAATAGCAATACGTTGCTGTTCAAATGCTGTCTTTTTTTCATAGCAAATGCGCTTGTAGTTCTTATTTGCTTCGCCATAAAGTGTCTTAAAGATGCTGGTATTATATTCCCTAAAAAGTTTTAAAAGTTTGAAAGAGTTATTTCTAGCTCCCAGACACTCATTATCAAACCACTTTTGTTTTGGGATTTTATTTTTTCTTATGGGCAAGTTCGGATCTGCTTTTTTAATCATACTCGTAAGGGCATCGACATCCGGTAAAATATCCACTGTGTGCAATCGCTCAAGTTCAGCATTTAAATTACTGCTATACATATTTCGCGTTCGGTCATTCCACACTAGTTTTGGTAAGAGTCCTAATTGCCTTATACTCCTCTCATTCGTAGGCCTAGATACCAAACAATTAACTTCGAGTGGCATATAACAAAGGCTTATTGAAGAGTGGGTAAAAATTACCATTGAAATTACAGAAATATTAGCCGAATCCATGCCCAGCCATCTTTAATAGGTCTTAGCTAACAAAGACTTTGATTCAAAGTATTTTTAGATAAAATGTGACCAAATTGACTTAATATCAAAGTGTACGAATACGAAACTGACCATAATTTTCTTAATATTATGTTTTTTATAATATTACTTTATTTGAAATATTTGAATTAATTGAAGTTAATTTTTTCATTTTAATGTGTTCTTACTGAAATCAATAAAATTTTGCAGTATTACCATATCAGGTGTACGAATATGAGATTGATACACTGTAGTTTATTTCTAAAACTGTATTTATAAGCTTTTAGTCTTTCGTTTAATCTCTTTCTTTTTTTTTCTCACTTAAAATGTTTTCAAATAATTTTTACCTACTGTAATTCAATCTAAACTAAATTAAATCTCTATTCCATTCAATTCACATCTACATCTTTATAGATTTGTAATTGTAATCTTTTTGTAAATGGTTGTTAAATTTAAATAAAAATACTAAATACTAAAAAATACTCATAGTAGTAGGAAATTCGTCCCTCTCATTTTTTTCATTTTTGTGATGACTACGACTAAGTTGCCCTAACAAGTAGTTTACGCTTCTGTAGTGTTAATCGCGTTAGGTAGGTAGCTTTCCAGCGAAGACACCTACTAATACCGTCATTACATGCGGCTTTCCTTACGGCGCTAGGTCGAAAGGTCTTGTTCTTTGTAGTCGGCGCTCAAGGTTTGTCACGTCCATAGTACGGATTATTTCATTATTGCAGTGAACATGAAGACGGGTGCGAGGTTTGCAAGCAAAGTTGGTTACTTCGTCCCTAACGGTAGCAATTCCTAGATCTTTGTGAATATCACTATTCCTTATATACCAAGGAGCATTCACGATTGCTCTTAGTATTTTGTTTTGAAATGCTTGCAGTAGAGCCATATTGCTTGGTTTGTTACAACTCCAAAGTTTTATACCATATGTCCAAGACGGTTTTAGCACTTGCTTATACAGAAGCAGTTTGTTGTATACGCTTAACTTCGAGTATCTTCCGAGTAGCCAATACCGTACGGTATTTGCACCGAGTTAATGGATATAGGTAAGTTGTTTATCTTTCTTAACGTAAAATTGACATGCGTTGATTTTGTCTCATTGAGGACTATTCGCCAGGTTTTTGTTTATTCGAATACTTTGTTAGAGCTCGTTGGAGTTTTTACCGTTGATGATTCGACTGACTCATCCGTTACAAGGATAGCCGTGTCGTCTGTGAACGTTGCTACAGCGGTCGCTTCATCTTGTGGTATATCTCTTGTGTAGAGCAGGAACAGGATTGGACCGAGAACACTTCCTTGTGGAACACCGGCGTAGATTTCTTTGAAATCAGAATATTCACTCCCGTGTCTAACACGGAAATGTCTGTTTTCAAGATATGATTCCAATATTCTGTTTCTGTACAACTTTTCCGGTAAGATTACCTTTAGCTTATACCCAAGGCCTTCGTGCCATACCTTGTCGAAGGCTTGCGATACGTCGAGAAAAGCGCTAGAGCATACTTTTTTCCCTTCTAAAGCTTTTTCAATTTCGTTCGTTATTCGATACGTACGGTATTTTTCGTCATGCAAATCATGTCTTTTGCGACGTCAACACGGTCTCTTTTTTTGCATGAAATTGAGGTCTTTTGGCACCAACTTTGCTGCTACACGACGGAAACCCAAATCATTAACCAAAATGTCTTGGACGGATCCATAGGCAATGTTTAAGTCCTCCGCTATCTCTCTGATGGTTAATTTGCGGTTATTGACCAACATTTCTTTTTACTTTATTTATGTTTTCGTCGGTCTTCGATGTCGATGGTCATCATCTTCGATTGACTCACGACCACTTTTGAACCGCTCGTGCCACTGGTAAACGACCGTTTTCCTTAGAGAATCGTTGCCGAAACACTTTTCCAACAATTCCAACGTTCGCGCATCATTAAATCCTTTTTTTACGCAAAATTGAATGCAAGCTCGTTGTTGCAAATTTAAATCCATTTCTAAAATTGTAAAAAATCGCCAACACACACAGAGATAGATGTACTCTTGGCTACGTAACTTTTGCAAATGTCAAGCTATGATGCTAGGATTTAGAGGGGATATCAACAACAGATGTATGTACCAACTTAACAAAAAAACAGAACTCAAATCGGAACGATGGGAGCGCCACACGGTGGTTATTCCGGGAACATTTTGATCAAGGTGGTATAGTAAGTCATAGAAGGGGATGGGAGGCGTTTACGGGAGTAGGTTATAGCTTGGCACTTGCTTATATTAAGCTCCAAAAAGTTGTGTTTGCACCAAGTTGAAAACTTGTTAAGGTCATCTTGGAGTGGGGAGAGTCAGCGGGTGACTTGATGAACCTACAGATTTTCATAGCATCAGCGTAGATAGATAAACAAGAATTCAAAATGATGCAATCCACTTCATAAATTGTTAACAAAAATTATAAAGGACCAAAGTGGCTCTACCTTGTGGGACTCCAGAGGTGGCTGTGAAGCAGCTGTGCACAGTCAGTACAGGCAAGATGGCCTCTCAGTCTGGTTGCAATAGCTTGCATAAACTTTTCCGTATTTTAAGCTCTGACTGGGTTACCCTAGTATGCATCAAAAATCGCCGCAAATCGGAGAGCAATACCTGTAGGGTTGCCATTTGCTGATTCAAAAACAACACAGATTATTGAACATAATACAGATAACTGCGTACAAAGTGGATACCACCACGATTTCAATGAAATTTTAGTATGATATAGAAAGCATTTATCCGAGTATTTTTATGTATGAATGTAACATGTCGAAAACGATTAGCTTACGAGACATAAGCTAAAACTCAAAAAAAAACTATTCACGGTCGCACACAACATCTACATTCTACCTTGCGCCTACCTTTATTAAAAAGCATAAAGAGCGAAAAATTGTTTAACTACATTTTGACTGATTCCCCAGAAAAATAAGAAAATGAAAAACACAAACACAAAACCAAGCGGCAACATCCTCACATACTCAAATTAATTTATTTGTTCTCAAAGCACAAAATCCCAAAGCTCTTTGACAAAAACAACAGGAAAAGCTGCAAAGATTTGCTTCGACTTAATAATGGTAACACCGTTTTGATGTCTATATTTTCATATACACCACGGTGTTTAATGGCGGCCACGCATAATCAGTGTGCCATCGATTGTCTGGCCGGCTGGTTATGGTTGGATGTATGCGGATTTGAGGAAAATTACACAAACAAAACATGTGTAAGTCAGTGGTTTGATTTTTATTTCAGTGGTAATTTTTCGAATTGAGTGCCATGAAAACATGTACAGGCACCATTGGTTAAAAAAAAAAAACTCCCCCGCAAGGCCTGTATACTGCCAATTCTATTGGAACAGAGTATAGATATGTGCGTTCATCCAAGTAAGATTTCATCCTCATAATAAACCCTGGGTGAAAGCCGAGAGCTTTGAGTTTGAAAAGGATAATGTCATGGGAGATGTTGTTTGAATCACAGGACTTACCAGTTTCATCCAGCATCTCTGCCCTTTTTTTTCACTTTTCGTTCTATAAGGTTTTTCTCACGTGTGGTAAATATTGTATGGCGCAACGAACGGTGTTTGGATTCAAGCGATCCGGTTATTTTATAATTTTTAATTATTTTTTGCCCAGTTCCCTGTCTTCTCCCAATAAGTTTTCCAATCTGACGCAACAACGATTTCCCTTCGGAATTGTACTTTGTACTTTAATACTATACTCTGTTCCACAAAAATTGTCAGTACAGGGAAGATAGGACATTTGCCGCTCATTCTGGTTGCAATAGCTTTCATAATTCTGCCCCTCTTTTAAGCTCTCACTGGGTTACCATAGTCAGTGTTGCCGCAGGCTGAAATAAAAAGTCACTAGATTTGCTGAAATTTTGAAGACAAGTCACCAGAAAAAAAAGTAGCAGAAAAAATAAAATACAAAATACTTTTTCTCTTTTTTATTTTAATTTTTATTATAGTTAGACAAACGAAGAACAACTTAACAAAAATAAAGTATTAAAGCTTATGGAAGGCTGCATGTTTATGGAATTAATACTAAAAAGTCGTGTCCAGCGAGACAGTTAGATTTTAAGTAAGTTGAAAACAGAAGGAATTCTCGATACAAACTACACTTGACTTGACTTGCTAGAAAGGACCGTCCTTCCCATGAACGTGTGTGTGGCCACAACTGAGTGAAAATTCCACTAGATATAGTGACAAAGTCATCAAAACGGCAACATTGACCATAGTATGTATGAAAGATCGCCGCAAATCGGAGAGCAATACCCATAGGGCTACCATCTGCTGATTTGAAAACAAAACAATTTGTTTTGTACAAAGGGGACACCACCTCGATTTTAATGAAATTTCGGTATGTTGTAAAGAGTATGTTTTCGAGTATTTTGGTATAGCAATACGAGAGTTTCCACACACAAAACTCATCTCGCGCAAATAACCTTCATTATAAATCACAAGAATCGAATAAGCGTTCAATTTCATTTTAACAGTTTTACCAGAAAAACGAGAAAGTTGAAAGAACAAAAGCCATGTGTGTGTTATTGGTTCTCAAGGCACAAAATCCCAAAGCTCTTTGACAAAAACCACAGAAAAAGCATTGACGATTAGCTTTAACTTAATAATGGTAACACTGTTGATGTTGATATTTTCTATATACACAGCGATTGGCAGCAACATATAATCATTCAGCCACCGACTGTGCAGTTGGCTGGTCATGCTATGGTGAGATGTATGCGAATTTGTGGTAAATTACAAAAACAAAACCTGTCTAAGTCAGTGCTTTGGTTTTTATTTCAGTGGCGATCTCTCTGATTGAGTGCCGTGAAGACATGTACAGTCACCAGTGTTCGAAAAAAAGCTCCCCCATTAGGCCTGTACTGACAATTTTTGTGGAACAGAGTATAGCTGCCGTAGATCAGATGACAACTCTTTCCGGTTTCCGTTCATTTTGCGAATAGATCACTAAATTCTTCGAATATACACTGGGTCAAAAAAGTCTCCATATACCTTGGGCGTTCATATTTGAATGTTTCTACTTTCTAAACGAACTTATATTTTAATATTATCTTCTATTCAGTTTTTCCATAGAATTATTAAAATATTTGCTGTGCATACAAATGCATTTATGCCACACTGCAGTGCCTGTATTTTACAAAATTATAGAAATACGATAAAAACCGTAATCAAAAAAGTTTCCATACACACTGTTTAATTTGAAGATTTACCGTTATGAATGCAGTCGTTGACAGTAAACTACGTCGTTTGTTTCTCCAATGACTCTTTAGTTGTATCCTGTTCATTCTAAACGTAGTGTGGTTTTGCATTTCTCGGTAAAATGAAAGTTTCCAAAGATATTCGTGCTTTGATAATAAGCATGCGTGAAGAAGGTAAATCGTTTCGTGAAATTGGGAAAACGGTCCATAAATCACATGCTACAGTGCAGTACAGTGTTAATAGATACAATGAAACCAACAGCTTGGACAATAGACATCGTTCGGGGCGCCCAAGGAAATTGGAGAGACATCACCGTAGAGCAATTTTGAAAGAAGTTAGGGAAAGACCAATGAACAGTGCACCGAAATTAACAGGTATGATCTCAGAGCTTTATGGCGTTGATGTTGTTCCAGACACAGTGCGAACTGTGTTGAGATTGGAGGGTTACAACGGCCGAGTGCCTAGGAAAAAGCCCTTGATTAGCAAGACGAACCAAAAGAAAAGGCTAGAATTCGCAAAAACACATCTGAATAAACCACAACATTTCTGAGAGAGCACAATTTTTAGTGATGAGTCCAAATTTAATGTTTTTTCTTCGGATGGGAGGATGTGCATTTGGAGAAAAGCGAACGAACAGTTAAAATCAAAAAACTTGATTAAAACTGTAAAACCACCGCCATGGAGGACTAATGAGTATGAGTATGAGTGCATCCAGCGTTGGTAATTTAGTTTTTATCGACGTTAATATCACGATCAATTTATGTACTTAGACATCCTAAAAAACAATTTAATACCGAGTGCACGGAAATTGGGTCATACAGGGACATTTATATTCCAACAAGATAATGATCCCAAGCACACCGCTAGGCGTGTTAACGAGTGGTTAACAGCTTCATACACCCCCCAATCACCGGATTTAAATTCCATAGAACATCTATGGGATGAAATAGGAAGATGACTAAGAAAATATGATACACTGGTCCCTCGCTTTGCGCGGGGGTTAGGGGAATGAAAAGTCTCGCGCAAAGCGGAACCGCGCAAAGCGAAGTATGAACCTCATGTAATTTAGGGGGTTGCGTTCCTGAAAAGTGAAATATAGCTAGTTATAAGTTTTTCCAAAACACTTTATTTAAAAAAAACGATTAAAAAGGACAATTAACAAGTTACAAAATGCATTTAGTAAAAGTAAAGGATCTAAAAAAAAAAATCTTATGTCACATTTGGTGGACGTTTAAAAAAATCTGTCACTGATTGCTTTGCTTTTGTTAGCCAGCTACAGACGAGAAAATGACTGTAATTGCAAATAACTGATTGACTGATTGCAAATAACCCGTGTGTAGGCAATTCTGATGATGATTTGAACGATTTCATCAAGTCTGCCAACCAGTTGTTGAAAAATCAAAATGTTTTGATTTTTCGGTTTGTGTTTGGGATAACTACTGAAGTTTGAATATTGGTCTTTGCGTCTGTAGGGAAATGATTACAACCAGTCCGTCAACCAGTTGGCCGATTAGTTTCTCGTCTGTAGCTGGCTTTAAACTTTTCAATATGCAATGTGCAAGTTGCTAAGGCAGTCCTTACTGCCGTACACACACATGCTGATAGGTACATACATACATATGAATGAAGCAAAAAAAAAAAAAACGTAAAAATTCTGTCAAGACAAACAAAATTCAAATATTCAGGGAAACAGAACATAACGTGTCATAATTCGCACAAAGCGAGGCCGCGCAAATCGAATTTCGGTAGGCAAATGCATTTCGCGCAAAGGTGAAACCGCGCAAAAAGAAGTCGCGCAAAGCGAGGGAACAGTGTATCAACAACACAAATGCCCTTAAAGAGGCCATTATTAGAGAATGGAATTCTATTGAACCGGAAGTGACAAAAAAACTCATTGGGAGTATGAAGAACCGTTTAACTGAAGTCATCAGAGAGAAAGGAGGGAATACTAATTACTAAAATCTGGTTTCTGTTATCGTATTTACCTTTTATACCAAGTGTATGGAAACTTTTTTGACATAACTTATTAAAATACTGAATTTCATTTTGTTTTCTTTTCCTTATTTTAAAATTAATGACTTTTGAAATGTATATAATTTATTGAACCACCTAATTTAAATTAGAATTAAGAATTAATTTGTATGTTTTACTTGTTTTTCTTAAGAAATCACAATAAATATAAAAACAAATCATCTGTATGGAGACTTTTTTGACACTGTGTATAAGAACAATCTGCACTAAAAAAACTTCTAGAGCACAACTGAGCAAATAAAAAATATTATGACTCAAATAAGGATCAGCTTTTTTGATCGTGTACGTAAACTTTTGTCACACCGTTATTTCGGCTTTTGGGAAAACCAACAACCGGTTAGCCCCTTTGCTTGGAGAATTTTGAAAAGAACTATTGTTCAGCTTATACCTAGTCATAATAGCAAATTGCGGAATTTGAATGTTTTTCGTTATGGTAATGCAGAATGCTGGATATATTTGTGGAGCATAGATTGTACGTAGACTTTTGTCACTAAGTGTATGTATGTACATATCATATCCTCCAGATCGAAAATATAAGTTCTGTGTTTATTTATTTTTTTTTTTCATCATATTATTACTTTCGTCTGCTTTTTATTTAGGAAATTTTCAGCAAAACATGAAAAACACTATGCAATGACGCATTCTTAAATGTTCTTTTTTCAATATTCTCCCACCCGAAGATCGTGCAAAGTTTAAATGGAAAAGTGTTTTTTATCTGTATTCTTTTATTTCAATCGTGCCGATGAAAAGCTCACCGCATTTCAATATTTACGCAGCAAGGAAGATTGTGGCAGTGAATGGAATCAATAATTTTGGCTTGATCTATTTTTAGTTCCAAAGAGATCACTAGTGCGGCCTGATCACACCCTCATTTTTAAACTTCCACCAGTGGCGCACGGTGTTGGTGGTGACGGCCGCCCAATCAGTGCTTTATCAAAATTGCCTATACGGTATCTAAGTCGTTTGTCGAAAAACATAGAGGGCGCCGCGCGCATCCAAAAAGAAATGTACTTCCTATTCCAACACATGTTGGAAAATTAAAAATTATACTTGTATGTACAGACATTCTAAAAATAACAAACGAAATCGGAAAGTGCACATCATTTAAAATAAATATATACAGAAATCTGTTGCCGCTGGTTGTTTTATAATTTCCCGTCCTTTTTTTATTTATTTATTTTTGTTTTGTTTGAAATGTTTCGGATAAAATACCTGCGTGTATTTGCTTTGTGAATGGAATGCATTAGTTTTAAAAATTCCGATTTAACCTTATTTGCTCATATTTATCAGTGTTCTCTGCAGTGAATCATTTTGTCCAGAAAAAAAAAAAATTAATTGGTTTGTTAATTTTCTAATACATTTTTTTCTGGTTTTGCCCCCCTTGGTAGCATGGACAAACTGCATTGGGCATTGCAAACAAACTTGGTTATGTGACAGCGGTTGAGACATTGAAAGTTGTTACCGAGAAAAGCGTTACAAACACCGTCACCGGAGTCCTTGACGAAAAATACAAAGTGGTTGCTCCTGAGTCTATGCATGAAGCGTTTATGTCTGATTCTGAAGACGAAGGTGGGGAAGATCACTTGGACCAGCATCAATACAAATATATGGCGACCGACGATTTAAGAACCATGATTAATGAAAGTGATCAAAACAACTATGACACGACCGATGATGATCAAATCGATGGAGGAGGAGCAAATGATAAAAGTGAGTAAAAACAGATCAATGTAGTTCTAGAATGATATTGTGTTTTCATTTTTTTTCCATCGGTGATATAATATTTTTTGCTGGATATATGTTTAATAGATAAATATCAGAAAAATGTATTGATGTTAACACAGGGTGATGGCGCAACGATTTTGATTCTTTTTTGTGTTTCTTTTATAAGACTGATTGGAATGGAATGACTTTAAAATAAGTCAGTTTAAGTTCATTTTAAAATATATACTCGTATACTTATAAAGTTAGGTAATTTTCTGGAAAAATACATACATCTTTGTACATTTTTGTTTACTTATGCAGATAATATGTGTGTAGGGGTGTTTAGAAATTATTTACAAAAGCCATACAAATGTACTGTAGCGTCAATCAAATCTTTTCTTAGATCGTTACATTATACACTTTATATTAAAATTCCAGATTGTGTGGCTAATCGATTCGAAAATACATGTACATACAGTGAACCAAAAAAAAAGTTGGACAGGAGCACGATTCAATCAATATGGAATAAAATCGCAAACCGTTTAATAGCTTTAACGAAAGTGCAAATGAATCATCATTTTTTAAGTTTTCCAAATAGTTTAAATTCATATTTCTAAAATATGTTTTTTTTTTTATTGAAGACACACAAGAATAAAAAAAACAGTGGTTTCCAAAGCCAAAAAAAAAAAACATGGATGCCTGGGGAACTCATTATAAGAACCGAATACATTAACAAAAATAAGCATTTCAATATATTTAGTATGGTGGCCCTTGGCTTCCAAGCTGATACATACTAATTTGTTTGTCTGAAGAAATTGATGGCGCAAAACTATAATAAGAAACATCTGGAAAAAAACTCCTGTGAATCATAAGCAAGTACAAAAATAATACACAACCCTCCAGTTATCCTGGACACCACCCATAGAGTTAGTTGAAATTGAAACCTATCATCTGATTTTCATACCGCTACGTCGATCTGTCTGTCTCTCGTTCTCGTCCTGTGTGTAAACATTATAAGGGTATTCATATCCCCTTTAGCGTGTGTAGATTATACAAAAAAAAAAAAATAATTACTGGGCGGGTAATAGGCTCATCATCTTCTTTATCTTTATCTTTATCTTTACTATCTTTACTATTATTATAAAGAGGAAAGGTTTGTATATGGGAACTTATCTCTGGAACTACTGAACCGATTTCAAAAATTCTTTCACTAATAAAAAGCTACACAATCCGGAACATCCATAGGCTATTTTTTTTTGTTTAAAAAACATAAATTAAAAAATTATTTTTTATACCTATTTTGTGTGGTTGAGCCAATTTTAACGTTTCTACAGAAACGTTTTATCAATTCTAGGAATAAGGCTTCAACTTACTCATCTCTCTTACCTCTATAATAAAGATCTGCAAGAATTTGGCCGCTGTTATCTCACCACTTTTTGTCATACATTTGCATACATTTTCTATAGGTAGGAGCTTGGCCCTTTTTACAGTAATGTTTTTGATGGGATCTCACTTCTTTTTGTTGAGTTTTTAAAAGGCTAGCGATATTTTTTTAATTTTTGGCAAATCTTGTCTATAATTACTTCTCAATCGGTTGTATTCGATGTTCGATGATAGCTGTTTTTTGAGCCTTGATATTATTAAGATCGAAATTGATTAAATTGACCTCATCTTCACCCTAGAGAGTGCAACAGAGGCTTGGCCACACGAGAAAACAGTAAACTTCTTGGCTCTTATAGATAGTCTTAAACCGTAAGGCGTTTACCGTCACAGGTATACGCCTTAGGCTCTTTCCAGTGTTCGACTACATACTGCACAATGTTTGATCTGACTCTACGTCTACGTGTATAGTGACTTCCTTTTGATAGCTAAAATTTTCGTTATATAAAACTGTTAATAATTTGAACATTTTGCCAGGTCCACTCCCCATCCCCACACCACAGACTCAATTTATCGAATCGAGCTCGAGAGTCGATTGTATTTTTTTGAACTGGTTAGTAAATTGGATTCATCCGGAGTCGGACGAATATGCAATGAAAATGAGCAGAGCAGAGCACCTCTCGAATCTTATTGAGCTAGAGTAGGACGACGCGACGACGGTGCAAAAGGCATCACTGTGGTCGATAGACTCACTCTCACACTCAGTTTGTCATTTGCCATTTGCCATTTGCCAAATATCAATTACCAATACTAACCATTCAACCAATCCATATGGAAATGAATACGTTTTGTGGGAGAATATACAATTATACATATACATATACATATACATACTGCGTTCATCGTCACATTTTTTAGTATCATTTTCATTGTATATATAATATAAGAAGTAGCACGTCTATATATTACTTGAAGGGGAGGTTGTCGTATAAAATACATTTGGTGAGAGAATTCACCACGTTTATGGTTAGCTCTCACTAAAATGTGCATTTGTGTATGTATTTGTGGGTAAGTTTCACACTTTTGTAGTGTATATATAATGTATAATACAAGGTGGTTTGTTTTTATTAATTTAAACGATTTGCAAGTTAATAAATAAGAGTTTTTTATTTTTTCCTTTATACACATTATAAATGCTACATATATCCAAAATTTCAAGTCTCTATGTCTGCTGGAAGTACCATATACATTTTGATGATCGTTGTGTCAGCTACGAAAATTAATTAGGTATAGACTTGAAACTTAGAATATGATCTAGCATAGCGCTCTTCTACTCGCAGCCAGAAAATGAGGCTCCCAGTAACTTAGGAAGCTGAATTATAAGGGTAGGTAATAGCCGCGAAGCGCTTCGGGTAAAGAGTACTGGTAGTGCCGCGTGGAACTTAGCGGTCCACTACCGAGCACCCAGATAGAGGTGGGTCGTTTTCGTTTTTTGTGTTAACGAAACAAAACAGTTGTATAACTAGTTTTAAAACTACGGAACCCTTTGAGCGCGGCCGGTTTTTTTTTTTAAACAATCGGTGATGAAAACAAGTCCTATCACTACAAACAGAAAGATTAAACTCTTAAAAAGACATACAGAAAAAAGCATCAATTAATAGAATAAGGGAAAAACTGTGCAAGTTGTTTTTTTTTTTTGGTTCTAAAAAATTACATTTTCGGTTAATTGTTCGTTTTAAAATTATATTAAATAATCTAGAAAAAGGATATAAAATTCTTTGGAGTATTTAAAGAATTAAGGTATGCAATTCTTTTGACTTCAAATTCCTATAAACTGCAAAAATATTCATGCTATAAGTGCAGTGTAGCTGCTGTCCAATTTTTTTTTTGGCTCACTGTACATAGTATACATATGAGCTAGTAGTGTTCAATTTTAAAAGTAAGAATATGAAACAATTTAATTAGTATTTCTTCTTCCCCAGATCAATCCAAAAGTTATAAATATATATTGCAACACGATAAAAATTCACTTCTCTCTTCATCTCGGCGTCTTTTGTCAATAGATACCAGAATTGGTGCTTTCCAAGTTTTAGAATGTATTTGCATTTTTCAAGATTTGTCTACCAATAAAACTACACATATATGTACATAGAAGTAGAAGTGCATGCAGCAACAGAAACTGAGCAAATTGTGACTTCCAATAAATTGCCGACAAAAAAAAAAAAAACAATATTTATTCTGCAGGGTTGCGAACCTTTTTAAAATTTAATTCATTGTTTTCAGTTAATGAATGTACAGTCAGTATTTTCATAATTTAAAGGACTAGACGTTGTGGTAGGTGTTATCGCGATGATGACCAGACTACACGGTTAAAGTAGGATGCGCTTTTTGAAGTTACACTTCATGAAACTCATATGAAACGAAAATATTCACACAGGGGAATGAGCGCTCGTGGTGGAGGGATAGAGGGATAGGTGATGGTACAATGTTCCACCTCCAATGAAGAAATTTTTTCCTTAAATATTATTGTACCACGGCTGGCAGAAAAGAATGTGACATTAAGTGATGAGGAGGAGGTCAGGTCGATGTGTTGTTTTATATTCCCCTCAAATGAGTTAAGAATTACGAGTACCTCAAATGAGGAGGAGGTCAACTCAAAGTGTTGT
The DNA here is from genome assembly GCA_949775065.1 of Brachyopa scutellaris. Taxonomy (NCBI): domain Eukaryota; kingdom Metazoa; phylum Arthropoda; class Insecta; order Diptera; family Syrphidae; genus Brachyopa; species Brachyopa scutellaris. Next base: position 7,741,733 of record OX459116.1, read on the forward strand.
AATTTCATTGCTTAACACTTCCCTCAAATGAGTACGGACAGATGGTATCGTGATGGATAAACAGAATATAAGGTATGCCAACTGAACACTCTCAAACCCCTGGTTTGATGAAGAGTGCAGACTAGCTAACGCGGAAAAACAACAAGCGTATAAAGCGGCGCTGCAAAGAAGGACTAGATCTGCTCGCATGCTCTACGAGCAAAAGAGACGGGAAGAACATCGGCTTCTTAGAAGGAAAAAGAAAGAGCACGAGAAGCGTGCATTCGAGGATATTGAGAGATGCTACTCCAGGATAAATGTACGGAAGTTTTACCAGAGGGTAAAAAGAATGTGCCAGCAAAACAAATCCCGTACAGAAACCTGTAGAGACGCGGATGGAAACATCGTAGTAGAAACACAGTCGGTGCTGAGAATTTGGAAAGACTACTTCTGCAGACTGTACAATGGCGATGACGACCAAAATTCCGCTGTCAGGCAGAATGAACCATTCAACTTAGATGATGATAGCCAAAACTCCCATACACCTGATCAAAACGAAGTGCGGATAGCAATATCCAAACTTAAGTCCAACAAGGCTGCTGGACCTGACGGTTTACCCGCAGAGCTATTTAAAGCAGCTGGAGATGACTTGGTAGTGAGCATACACCAACTCATCTCTAAGATTTGGTCAGATGAAAGTATGCCAGATGAATGGAATCTCAGCATCGTTTGCCCGGTTCATAAGAAAGGAGACCCTCTCAACTGCTCCAATTACAGAGGCATCAGTCTCCTGAGCATCGCCTACAAGATCCTATCTGCCATATTGTGTGAACGCTTGAAGCCTTTCGTCAAACAACCTGATTGGGCCCTATCAGTGCGGTTTCAGGCCAGGAAAGTCCACCATAGACCAAATTTTCACACTCAGGCAGATCCTGGAAAAAACCCAAGAAGTCCAAATCGATACCCACCACCTGTTCATCGATTTCAAGGCCGCCTATGACAGCATCTGGAGGGATGAACTGTATAGAGCCATGTCTAGTTTTGACATCCCTGCCAAACTCATCCGTCTGTGCAGGATGACGATGGAGAAAGCTCGCTGCTCCATCAAGGTCGGTAATGACCTCACCGAGACCTTCGATGTCAAAAAAGGATTCAGACAAGGTGATGCGCTGTCATGCGACTTCTTCAATATCATACTTGAAAGAATTGTTCGTAACTCACAAGCCAACACACAAGGAACGATCTTTCAAAAGTCCGTTCAACTACTTGCATACGCCGACGATATTGACATCATTGGTAGAACACAGCGAGCTGTCACCGGCGCGTTCGCGAGTATAGAAATGGAAGCGGCCAAAATGGGTTTAGCGGTAAACGAGGGCAAAACTAAGTATATGCTGTCAACAAAAAGGGACAACCAACATCGACGAATTGGACAGAACGTCACAATAGACAGCTACAACTTTGAGGTAGTAAAGGAGTTTGTCTACCTCGGCTCTGCCATAACATCAAAAAATGACATCTCGTCGGAAATCAAACGAAGGATTACTCTTGCCAACCGCTGTTTCTTTGGGCTAAGAAGGCAATTGAGCAGTAAAGTCCTTTCCCGATCGACTAAGGAGACTCTATATAAGACCCTTATCATCCCAGTCTTGCTATATGGAGCTGAAGCATGGACTTTATCGAAAGCGGATGAAGATCTCCTTGGTCGCTTTGAGAGAAAAATCCTTCGTAGGATATTCGGTCCCGTTTGCGCTGACGGGTTTTGGAGGAGAAGATTCAACGACGAACTGTACGAGCTATACAGCGACATCAGCCTGGTCAAAAAACTGCACATTGGGCGTTTAAGATGGCTAGGACATGTAGAGCGCATGGACATCAGCGCTCCGGCTCGGAGAATATTCAACTCTAACCCGGAGGGTCAGCGCAGCAGAGGACGACCTCGCCTAAGGTGGCGCGACCAAGTAGAACAAGACCTCAACCAACTTGGAGTGCGCAACTGGAAGCGGTTAGCTAAGGACCGGGCTAACTGGAAGAGGTTGTTGGTTGCGGCCTTGGTCCACCCCGGACTGTAGCGCCACCTAAGTAAGTAAGTAACTGAATACTCTCAACTCGCCATTTTCTTGAATGCTGACGTCACAATCCGATCATCTGAAGAGGAGAGTTGTGTTTTTGTTTATTTTGTTTTTTTTTCCGGATATAATTGCGTTTTTTGTATAAATTCAGCTTCATAAATGCCGTAAGAAGATGTATATGTATGTCTCTTGGGAAAATTGTATCAGGAAATGCATTGGAATGTTCTGATTTTATAAAAGTCATTAATGATTGGTTCGACATATTTAATTCAAAATGATCGTCTAGCTACTCAAGAGCAAGGGTCAAGGCGTTCGGATTGGCTCCAGAAGTAAAACGCAACATAGTCAATTTAATGAGTGAATATTGCAGTATTTGCGATCTCCTACTCGACGTTCACTACTCCCTTTTCAAAAAGAAATTCTGTTGAACAAGGAATCACTCACAATTGCTTGAATATGCTAGATTTAAGTATGGTATAACGTATGTTATAAGAAATAGACTCAATCAAGGCGACTAAGAACGTTTCTTTGGTGTAGTTAGGTCTAAGGGAGGCCTACACGATCACCCAACACCACTAGAAATACAATATAGATTACGTTCTTATATACTAGGTAAGATAATATATCCCACAGGAAGTAACTCATTTGAAACTCCACCAGAGGCAGGACAAGATGAAGATATATCATTGTTGGAGTTTAAGGAGTTAAAAGATGATTCTCTTCAAAACCTTGCCGGATAGGTATGTTTTAAAAAGTGCAAAAACAATAACTACCTCGACTCCTCTTCCAGTAGCTACACTTGTGTTGATGAGCTATCCGAGGGTGTGCTTAAGAAACCAAAGCAACAGTTTCTGGAAGAGATAAGAACACTTGAAAGTATTTTTATATTTCTCAATAAAGAATACATATTTGTTCACAACAATTAATTTATAGAAACGGACTTAAAAAAAGCAGAATCAGTAGACATAAAAGCAAAAATGTTTTTTTTGAGGTGTTGAGACATTTTTGTTTGTTTTATGGGACATTTGTACTGCCCAGGGATGGGACTCGAGTGCTTTTTTTCTTAAGTACTGATAGTTTGAATTTGGACCATTCAGTAAATTTAAAATTGCCCTTAACATTATTTTTCGCACCATTTTGAAACACACAGCAAACTCAGAAGTTTTTACACACATTTTTAGAAGAGTATTGGTATATACATTTATGAACGCAATTTATACAGATGTTTCAATGCTGCAACAATACAGTTATTTGTGTTCATAAATGTATACAACTAAACGTGTGGTAAACTTACTGCAAACAGATTATATTTATGAACTCGACCTAGCATTAACTCGTGTATAAAATGAGGGGTTGGGGCTTAAGAGCACCTGTTGCTGTCCGAGCTCAACATGTCAGTTGTGGCAGCTAAATAGTCAATTGCATTGAATTTATTTATTAATATTTTACGCGCATTGCACTATACAGTGCTTTGCAAAATTATAGCCGCACTTAATATTTTGCCGTTCGTGCTACTATAAGTACATATACACCAGAATTTACGTGTTTACCTCTAACCCCTGTATTGGAATTGGCGAATAGTTGTTTTCGGCCTTTTTCATAACTATAGCCGCAGTTGGGAAATCGCTCATTTATTAACTTACTAGCTGACCCGTACTCGCCTTGCTTCGCTCGCCTGCCATGTTTTTCTGATTTACAAAACTTTAGCTATTTCCTCGTATGTAAATGCTTTTTTGGTAGGTCCAAATGGTTTTTCGAAGCTGAAGTGTTAAAAAAAACTGTTCTTTAACTTTCTAACATACCAGGAAATCGGAAACTCTAATAGACCGGTACTTTGTATCACAAATTATTCTTTTATTAATTAATGTTCCTTAAAAGTTTTTCTTCTTTCTGTTTTTTGTTAATATCCACTATGAATAAATTGGTTTAAAAAAAAAAAAGGATTAATCGTTTTAGCTCGATTATCTCAAAAATCCCTCTAACTCGTACTAATTTTGATCGCCCGTGATAATTCGACATTGTCAGATAGAGCCGACGATAAAATAATTTATTCACCTTCATAACCTAGAATATAGCTTTTGCTATTCATAGTCACTTATAGCCTTACTTACTTAATTGGCGCTACAGCTCGAGGTGAACCTGGGCCTGCTTTTCGCAACCATTTGTGTGTGCGTGTTATATTTTTGCACGAATGGAAGGGACCTACAGTTTTTTGCCGACTCCGAACGGCAAGTTGAGAAGCTCAATCGTGACAAATGATACTCTTTGATGCTTGTCAGACATTCGAAAGAGGTGGGCACTGTGAAAAACTTTTAGGTGTTTGCGGCGGGATTCGAACCCAAGACCGCTGGCTCAGTAGTCCGACGCACTAACCACTTGCGCTACGGTGCCCACTTATAGCCGTCATTTTAAATAATTAGAGTCGGCTATAAATTGCTCATATAATAGTTTGACGTTTGGGTTTGTTCGTTCAAATCACTTAACAAAAACATACCAAAGTCGATACTAACTAATACACAGGCAAAAATGTGTTTATGAATAACGAAAAGTGTTTCCACTACAATATTTCCATCCGCGTCTCTACAGGTTTCTGTACGGGATTTATTTTGCTGGCACATTCTTTTTACCCTCTGGTAAAACTTCCGTACATTGTTCCTGGAGTAGCATCTCTCAATATCCTCGAATGCACGCTTCTCGTGCTCTTTCTTTTTCCTTCTTAGAAGCCGATGTTCTTCCCGTCTCTTCTGGGACGGAGTGAAGGCATCGGTCAAACCGTCTTGGACCACTATATTCGTGATCAGGGCGGTCAGCTCTACATTTCAAAATTATAAAAAAGTTGTTATACCAATTATCTGGAATTTCGAAAAAACTGCATCTTTGATGTAGTACTACTCACAAATGCCCCTAGACTTGCAACTATCGAATAGTTTTATTCGTTCATCCATTCATTCATTGCGCACACTTTGCTTCGACCCGGGGGGGGGGGGGGGGTGCTTGATTTGCTACTACATTTTTTTTTTCACACATACGACGCTTTGAAGAGGTTTCACCAGGAGGCATAATCCTCTATATACATATGTCTATTCATGAAGTAAAACATAAATTCAATACAAAAATTCGTAAATGCAACGAATTCTTAGTTATCTAAAAGCAAAAAAAACAAATGCAAATTCTTTTGAACGGTAATCAACAACCCGTTCAATGATACTGACCTCATTCAAACAAAAACAATCGAATACCTACTAATCCGGGCCCCCATCGCCGGAGTCAGGTATGAAAGTATGCATGCACACAAGTCAACCGATAGTCCAACAACAATACGGCGCTACGGACGGCGGACCATAAACCGCATCAAACAGTCACACGTTGAGGATGGAGAGGCTTCAATTTTGCTTGTTGACGAAGCCACCGAGGTGGAAATGGGCCTCATCAGTCAACATGATTTTTCGATGGAATTCCGGATCATTTTCATGCATTTCAAGGACCCAATCAGCAAAGACACGACGTTGTTGATGATCGGCCGGCTTGAGTTCTTGTGTTAACTGAACTTTATAAGCATTAAGACCCAAGTCTTTATGCAAAATACGGTGTAATGACGTTTGTGGAATGCCCAATACCAATGAACGACGAGGAATGGACAAACCTGGGTTTTCTTCAACACTTTGGGCTACAGCAGCAATATTCTCAGTTGTTCTTGAGCGACGTGCACAGGTTTTATTCTTCACATCACTAACTTGTCCCAACAGCTCTAATTTTTCCACCAATTTCTGTATTGCGGTCCGACAAGGTGCTTCACGACGACCAAAAAATGCTTTAGTTTTGCGAACTGTGACTGCAAGATTTTCACCATTTTTGTAGTGAATTCTAATAATTTCAATGCGTTGTTGAAGCGTGTATCGTTCCATTTTAAGTAATGGCGTAGTTTCTACTTGTCAAATGTCAAAGAATAAAAGCTTCAAAAGTGACAGCTACCGAAATAGCGGGCCATTCACAATAACACCTCTTATTGGAAAACCCTATATGACACCGATCGGGACTTTGCTTTATACTTTCTTTAAGATACGATTTCTACTAAAGATACAATGATACTTTGTTCGATACTCACATATATGTACATACATATAAACATATATATATATAGGTACATATGTGTACATATGCACTTGTATATCTGCACAAACAAGTAAGTACATATCGCACATGTATTTAAAAAGTGACACAACTCAAAAAATTAAGTTCTTCAGAAAAGGTGAAAAACTGTTTTAGGAGCGTACTGGCAAATAAGCAACCTAAACTGTTTCAATTCGAAATTTAAAGTGCAGACTGTTAACTTACGGTTAAGAAAAATGGCACAACACCAACTAATGCACTTTTTATATAAAGTATACACACCCGTTAGCTATGGGATCGGACCATAATTGAGAAATTGTCACTTTTTTCGAAGGTACTTTGATCTATTTTTGAAAATTTATAGTAACATAAGTGTCATTTGCAGGGCTAATAATGAATCTAAGTTAATGCACTTTTTATAAATATGTTGGGTGGAAGTTAAACGTGTTTTTGCTGGTGATAACTCATATATTGGGTTTTTTGAGTTGTGTCACTTTTGAAATACATGTGCGATATGTACCTACATACATAGTTTTATGGTGCACAGCACATTTCAATACAATCAAATTGAGCTCAGTTTGCGAAAAATAAATTCAAATTTGTACCTACATAAATGTATACCAACACAAATGTAAGTACATATGTAAGTTGAACAAATTACCTACATATGCATGTATGTATGTACATATGTCTCCGATGTCCTTTCTCATCTGCTCAGAAGAATAGTTATACACACACACAAAGTAAAAAAAAAAAAAAAAAAAACAAATAAAGCATGTATATACATACATATATATATACCTATGTACATATGTATATTTATTTACAAGAAATGTACGCTTGTGCATCAGATTTAATTTTCCGTCTCGTTATTCGTTCAATTTCATTAACTGCGTAGAATTTTGCGATTTGTCTCCCTCTCACACAATTTTTCCCAATATAGTTAAAGTAGAGACACCTACATTATAGGAGGAAACCATCAAGCTTCCTTTATGTGTTATATTATGAATCATTGGTTTAAGTCTTGGGTCAATAGTTATCCATTAGAAATATGCCACAAAAATTCGCTGCGGGTATAAAAATTCAGCTTTTTAAGTTCTGGTCTGTGTTTAGGCCACTAATTGCTACAACTGTTCCAAATTTCAATAGTCTAGGTTAGGTAGTCTCTGAGAAAAAGGCCTGTGACAGACAGACAGACAGACAGACACCGAACTGATTCCATTAGTTATCCATTAGAAATATGCCACAAAAATTCGCTGCGGGCATAACAATTTTGCCATCAATTATTCAATTTTTACTCTCGTATCTACTTTTAGGCGTTGTGATATTTTTCTGGATATGTAAACAGTTGAAATTAAAAAATTATTTAAAAAAAAAAAACGGTCGAAGTAGGGCAGTTGGAATAATTATGTTTCCATCTACACTTTATTCTCAATGTTTGTGATTTTATTCAGATTTTTCTGGGCGATATTTTCGGAGAAAAAGCTCGGGACAGCAAGTTGTAACCCAAAGTCGAAATTCAGCTTTTTAAGTTCTGGTACAACTGTTTCAAATTTCAGTAGTCTAGGTTAAGTAGTCTCTGTTGACAGACAGACAGACAGACAGACAGACAGACACCGAACTGATTCCATTAGTGTTCCGTTTTGGTACGGACGGAAACTGAAAAAAAAAAAACCAGTTTTAACGAAAATAACGATTATTATAGAATATATATATTTCACGTTAATCGGTGCAGTATTTGCGTAGATTATCGCGCACTAAATTTTTTAAAGTTTCGTCTTTATATAATAGTAATGATAATGATACATTTTTAATAAAACACACATACTTAAAATTCCATAATTTGTTTCAGGTGTCAACGAAACTTTGTCAGCCAAGTATGTTAATCAAACCATGTCGCCGCCGAGTCTATATCAGATTAAATCTATTGATAATGTTACTATAATCAGACCACCAGTGCATCTTGGGTAAGTAAAACGTAAAAAAATCAAATTATGATTTATGCATTTGATTATGGAATCATGTATCTATGTACATATATGTATATGTATGTATGTATGTATATGCTTACGTATAATTCGATATTTTTAATTCCTGTATTGATATTCTTGCGAAGTAATTCTAAAAACAGGTTATTGGGTAGTTAACAAATTGTTGTATGTTTCCTTTAACTGCTACTAAGTTATAAAATCAAAAAGCTGATATTATTAACAAAGTCTTATAACTACATGTAGTGAATTCATTATTTCATACAACCAGATAACTCCCCTTTTTCGCGAAATATGGTTTTTAATGCAGTCTCCTGCAAATTCTCGTCCAAAAGCTGTCAGCGGCGCCTCCTCTTTCTGATGCTGCTTCTACTGCTGGCATGAGTGATTTTAGAGTTAAAACGACGAAGACCTCCGCTGCACAGAAGTGCATAAGGAACATTAATATCTTTGCAGTTATTTTTTTTTTTAAATCATTTATAAAAATAATTGTAAAAGATTTTGAGAAAAATAAAGTGCAGGGCTATACTCTCAGCATCATCGTTTCATTTCATCTTGTGTCGTACTTTTCAGTTAGCTTTTCCCGTAGTCGGCAGTTCCCCTACTTTCCTTGCCAACTCATCGGCAGACTCGTTGCCTTCTACAACAGACTGACCGGGCATCTAGGCCATCCCAAAAGGTCCTATCGAGAATAGTGACCTTAAAGTTTTTTGTCAAAATTGGGCTTCGGCACAGTATTGTCTATGCTTTCGGGAAGTGTTAGGTTATCTAGTATTGTGGAATGACCAGTGTAGTAAGTTGACCACTGTGAAATGGTTTTGAGTCTTTTGGCAGCACTTGTTGCCAGTTGCTAACCGGTTATATAAAGGGCTGGGAGATACAGTATTATTTCTAGTGCTGCGGAGGGTGTAGTTCTTAATCAGATGGTAACAGCCTCACCACACTTAGATCCATGTGGACCCATTGTGATACCCACAATGTGTTAGTGTCTGGGTTTCAACCATCCTGAAGCCCTAGCAAATTCAAGCAGGTCCGATGGGAATCCATCGGATAGCTCGTCGATGTATTCACAGAAGAATTTGGCAAGGGCTCTACAGTATGTCAAGAAAGTGTTTTGACAAAGGAAAAAAATTGTAATTTGGACAGTTTCTTTATAAAAAAAAGAGCTTCTTTGATGTTTTAACTTAATTTTTTTAATGCTGTTTATTTTATTTATGTATCTTTTAACAAACAGTATCGAAAACATAGTACATTTTGAAAATAATAACAAAAAACAACAAGAAAAACAAAAACTACACAACAATTACGGCCGATTTCTTGACAGAGTAATAGCCCTTATACTGGGGTTTAGACCAAATGCTAGTACTCAAATCGGTACTAAGTCATTTCTTCACCAGGTTCTAACTGCCTAGCTCCCTGAATTTGGTACCGAGTACTAGCTAATACTCGGTACCAGCTGGACCCTCAAAATTGCCGGACTAGTAACGTTAATACCTGAAAAAAGTCAATTTCATATCTTCACAACAAAAACAGTACTCGATTTTGATATTTTCTTGACTGTCATTCTATAATTTGTTATTAAATTGTGTATTTCGTGTACATTGATAAAATGGATTTAATTTTTGGCGGTGAAAATTTATTTCGCGATTTCGAAGACATCAAAAACGATGAAAGAATCGAATTTCGTGGATTTAACCGCCGCATCTACCATATGTCACAACGGAATACAGTAAATAATTGGGACGATGTGGATTTTTTTCGGCGTTTTCAACTGTCGAAAACTACATTTCACTTCGTTCTCCAATTGGTAGTGGACAAATTGCGGCACCCACAGCCACGTTAAAAAAACGAATTCTATGTTATTTCAGTTGTATTCATTTGTTTCATTTCCACCTTAACAAATTCGAGTGAAATCCAAAAGAAATTAAATTCTGGATTAAAATATCATGTTGTACACGAAATAAGGCTCGTCATCGCATGGAGAGTAATATGCTGTCGATTCAGCAACAAAATTTGACTGGAAAAATGAAGCAAACATATTACAAATTGCAGTCAAGTCGGTACTAGCGGATCCCTTGAATTTCATTGTGCAGGGTATGTCAAGTGACTTATTTTTTCTTACACCGGTACATTCCGTACATGGCCTTTTTTAAATTGCATAAGCGTTTGTTGCACCAAACTGGCTTGGTTAAATTTTATATCTTGGGAGTATCTAGATACAAATCTAGAGAGCACAACCTCAATTATACTCAGTTTAGAACAAAGTAATAAAAAAAAAATGACAGAAAACAGCCGAAATTATATAAAAATTTAATTTCAGAAGTCAAAATAGTATCAAAATCGATGTTATACCAGTTTAGACGTATTAGTTTGCTAATACACCTGCGTGAACCTAGTACCGGTACTAGAAATGTGAAGAAATGCACGAGTACTAGCTTTTCGTTGATACCGAGTACTAGAGATAGCTCCAGAGCTAGCTGGTTCGGGTATTAGACAGACTTAGTACTAATGTGAAGAAATCGGCCGTTAGTCTGTCTGTGTTTTTACATAATATGTTTTTTTTTTAAATGAAGGTCAAGAAACAAAATAAGGTAATTAATATTTTGGTTGGCCACCATTAGTGTTTATCACGGCCTATAGTCTTCTTTTCAGTGAACAAATTAAGTTCTGCACATCATAATCGTCTGAAATTTTATTCCATTCCTCTTGTATTGCAGTTTTCAGCTCTGCTCAGCTTTTTGGGTGTCTTCTGGTAACTTTTTTTTTTCAAATAGCCCCACAAATATTAAGGCTGGACTCTGGGCAGGCGTATCCGTATACTTTGCTGCAATTAAAAAGAAGCCACATCCTTGGGATCATTATCTTGGTAACATTTGAATTGCGGTTTATTGCCACCATTGAAGCCAAATTTATTTATTTATTTATTCAAGAAATGACTCCTTAAAATATCTAGATATTGTTGCGCATCGATGGTGTTCTCTATGAAGGTCAAATCTCCAACTCCTTTACTAGAAATGCACCCCCACACCATATGACTGATTACTTACCGAATTTGACAGTTGGAATAATGTTACGATTTGCAAATGTTTTTAACGGCTGGCGCCACACTTTATTGAGTCCATCGTTATAGTAAATACAACATAATTTTAGTTTCATCGCAAAATATGACGTCATCACAGAAGTTATCAGGATTGGCAATGTGTGTCGTAGCGAAAGATAATCGCTTTTCAATATGTAGTGCTGAAAGCAATGGCTTTTTGCGAGCAAATCTTGATTGGTACTTGTTTTTCTCATGACTTGCCTTATTGTTTTGTGGCAAACCGCAACACCAAGCCCTTCTTTTAGTTCACCCGTAAGCCTCCTCGTCAAGATCTGTGGGTTTTTTTACTACTTTCCGCAGTAAACTGCGTTCTGTTCGCTCCGATATTTTGCACGGGCGGCCGCTCGATGATTTTAACTCCAGTCTATTTTCTTTCTTTGCATGATTTGAAATGTTGCAGATTGTTTGCCTGGTCAAAGAAAACATCTGGGACAACTCTTGGACACTTTTTCCGATGTGGTAATTTTTATTTAGCGTGTGGCAAGATACATTATACAAAAAAACATTAAATACACACTGAAACTATACAATACATATGTACATGCGAAGTACTATCAACTATTACAGATGAGTTATAAAGATTGCACAGTGATTCAAAATTGTATGTCAAGGTTCTGTAGACATTGGATAGTAGCGGAAGAGGCAGTGATGAAATCGGTTGGTTCGCCGTGGTACTTTCGGAGGTCGCATTCGGTGGTCATGTGTTTGATTTTCTGGATTGCAGCTCCACAGTCGCAGAGGGCTGAATCGGACGCTCCCCATTTGTAGAGTGTTGCCGCACGTCTGCCATGGTTCGTACGCAAACGGTTAAGACTCACCCATATTTTCCTGTGTAAGTCGTATCCAGCTGGCATGGTTGAAAGATCATTTATGTGGAATAAATCGTTCGCAGAAGAGGAACTCCACTCGTTCTTCCATACTTCCGTCGCTCTGAAGTTGCTGGAGTTAAGCTCTAGTGCCAGTCTTAGCGGAGGACGCCGTGATTTTAGTCGGGATCTTGAACTAGGTTCGATGGCGTTGTGGATTGGCAAGAGGAAGTTCGTGTTAAGTTAATTAAACCCGCGCAGTAAGGCATTTTGACGACAGAGGTATGCCGGGAGGATGTTGCTCGGCACCGGTAGAAACCTCGTTGGGGTAGAGCTAATAGTTCCAGTAATTATGCGCATTGATGTATTTAGCTGCACGTCTACTTTATTGGTGTGAGCACTGTGTGGCTACAGGCGCGCAATATTCGGCGGTGGAAAATACCAGCCCCAGGAAGCGGAGCGGAGTGTTTTAGCGAGGGCACCCCATGTTGTCGAGGCCAACTTTTGTATAATGTTGTTACGGGATTTGAGTTTCGCTGCAGTATTTGTCAGGTGTTGTTTGAACGATAGGGTACGGGCCAGAGTAATTCCAAGATATTTTGGTGCAAAGTTGTGATTAAGCTGAACGTCACTAAATTTTACCGTCAGTTTAGTATTGGCAAGTTTATTGTTGAGGTGGAAACAAGTAACTTCTGTTTTACTCATACTTGCACACAGAAGTACGAGCCTAGGGTGTCAGGGTCTTCAGTAAGTATTGCTTCGGTTTTAAGCATGGACCGGTGTTGTATGGCTATGGCGAGGTCGTCCGCGTATGCAAATTTTCTTGATTCTGTACTTGGGAGATCGTGAGTGTACAAGTTGAAAAGCAGAGGTGCCAGCACTGATCCTTGAGGGAGTCCATTGTTTAATTTTCTGAGTGAACTGTGCTCATCGTTCAGGAAGACTTGGAATGATCTGTCCCTAAGCATGTTATTGAGGATAATTATAATTATAATAAACCAACAGAGCCACTTCAAATGATGTTCTATTGCCAGCCATCTTGGATTAGGAATTAATTAACTACAACTGTTGTATGTAAAAACACTTTGTTGACAGACTACTTTTGGTGTAGTTTTTGTTTTTCTTGTTGTTATTGTTTTCAAAATGTACTATTTTTCGATACTGTTTGTTAGAAGATACATAAATAAAATAAACGGAATTAAAAAAATTAAGTTAAAACATCAAAGAAGCTTTTTTTTTATAAAGAAACTGTCCAAATTACCTTTTTTTTCCTTTGTCAAAACACTTTCTTGACATACTGTATATCTCAGTTGGTAGAGGTAGGGCAGTGACATAGAAAATGGGCTGTGTCCTCATGAGCCTCTTCGTCACCGCATCCCCTGCAGATATCATCATCATTTAGTCGTGATTTTCGTTAAATTTTGGGGCCATACCATCTGCTTGTTCAATGTCTCTAGGGCTTAGCCCTTGCTGGCCAAATCATCCGCGACCTTATTGCCTGGTATTCCGCTGCGACCAGGGACCCAGCAGAGTTATACGTTGTATTGCGTGCCAAGAACCTTTAGCTCTTCGGGGCAATACTTTACAAGCTTAGATGTTATTTGCGTAGCAGCTATTGCTGTCAATGTAAATTGTGATATTCTCTCGCTAGAACCTCAGCTTCTGGGCACCGTAGCGCAAGTGGTTAGTGCGTCGGACTACTGAGCCAGCGGTCTTGGGTACAAATCCCGCCGCAAACACCTACAAGTTTTTCACAGTGCCCACCTCTTTCGAATGTCTGACAAGCATCAAAGAGTATCATTTGTCATGATTGAGCTTCTCAACTCGCCTTTCGGAGTAGGCAACAAACTGTAGGTCCCTTCCATTCATGCAAAAATATAACACGCACACACAAATGGTTGCGAGAAGCAGGCCCAGGTTCACCTCGAGCTGTAGCGCCAACTAAGTAAGTAAGAACCTCAGCTTGGGAAACGCTGCTATGCTCTGTGAGTTGCATGGAGTTGCTTATTCTTAGATCTTCCGAGAAGCAGCCTGCTCCTATGCCTATATCCATCTTTGACCCATCGGTTAAGATTGATTTAGCGTCCTTAGGTATTGCTTATCTTAACTTGTACAGTACTTCAGTATAATCTATTCAATACAATTATACGAACAGAAATATTAAGGAAAGAGTACCAAATATACAATCTCACCTGCCATCACAAGTGCCCTCGACACGACACCCACGCTACGGCGACACTGGACATGATCCTCTACGTGCTGCCTCTCGATCTGCGTTTGAGGCAACTGGCGAGTAATAGTGCGATAAGACTCACCAACCTTGGTCTTGTAAAGAATAGCGGCAAAAGATTCTTACAGAAATCCAAATGGATAGTCCAATAAGAACGGATAATACCCTCTTCACACTTGATTTTAACACACTGTACAGAACCTTGTACCCTGTGCGTGAAGAGTGGACAAACAACACAGTAACTCGGCATATAGACACTGCAGTCTTTACGGATGGGTCAAAAACTGGAAGTGGCACAAGGTCTTTTATCTACTGTTTGGAACCAGATCTAAATGTGTCCTTAAGACTCCCGAATACCTACAGCGTTTTCCAGGCAGAAGTTATATTCTTACTTAGAGCTGCAGAGCTAGCCAGGCTGCGCTTAAGGCACTAGAATCGTGCACTATTAAATCATCACCAGTTAGGACCTGCCGCACAATGCTCAGGGCATTAGGCATGCAGAACCGGGTAAGACTATGTTGGGTGCCTGTTCACTCCGGGATAGAAGGCAACGAGTTTGCTGATGACTTGGCAAGGAAAGGAGCTGCCACTACCCGAGGCGGTGGAAGTTGTTCCACCAATTTGCTCAATTAAATCAAAGGTAAAGGATACAATTACGAGAAGGGCTGACCATAGATGGTTTAACATTGTAAGATAAATGGTTTCCAAGACACTTTGGTCGGCTCTGGACCGTAAAAGGATCAGTTAAATCCTTAGATATAGCAGGACAAAAATGATAGCTATTGGAGTATTATCTGGGCGTTGCCTTCTGGCCAAACATCAACACGCTAAATAAGAGCCTCGGACTCATAGGCACGGATATTTGTAGATATTGTAATGATCAAGGTGTAGCAGAGGATATCGCACATATTCTGTGTGAATGTCAGGGCAAAGCTCGTAGTCGGAGGAATATTTTAGACTCCTACTGCTCCTTAGTAACCTGGAGGAGGTTCTATAGATTCGCAGGTTAATAAAACGCTTTGAGGAAATCGTGACAGTTTAGTTGCCATCTTTGGATGGATTCTAAAGGGATCGCGATGGTCCCACTCTTTTTTTGGAATGGCTCAGGCTATCAACCCCTCTAAAACCAACCTAACCTAAGTCCAAGTCAAAATTGGACTTATTTGCACTTGGCATTGGACTTAATGAATGGCGCCGAGAAAAGAGTTTCAGTTTCTGCTTAAGTCTCTCTCAACGTTGTGTGAATTTTAGTTTGAATAAAAAACCAGAATCAGCGGGATTGCAAATAATCGAACCATTCGATTCTGGAAAAAATCATTTGCGATATCACTAGCAGTCCTAACTGTCATTCGTGTTAAAGGCTGTTTCCTTCTCAACTATTTGACTGCTTTCTAATAAGATAATATATTGTTTAACTTTTTTTTTTCTTATAACAACGATTATTTTATTATCCACTTATGTACTCTACACCCGTTTATAATTAATTCATTAACACGTACCTTTTGTTAAACGTATTTCATATGCACATGTACGTAACTTGAAGCACTCATTAAAAAAGCGAATCTTTTAATTAAACAGCTTTATCCAAGACATATACAAATTACAATCACCCCTATCGTAAAATCCGTCGGCGGAGGAGTTTTACCGAAAGTTGTAAATTGGTATCGGTCGAATGTTGGTACTGTAAATGTATTACGTTGCATCGAATCGAACCAACCTTTTGTTGAAGTGAACCGTTTTATGTCTCGTTGGAGAGTAATTCCATAATCCGATGAAACGGAACAGGTAAGTTTATAGGACTATGGTTCTTGTCGTAGCTAATATTTGGGCAAATTTCATTGCATAATTTTAGGACGCCAAAGATGTTTCCACATCAATTACAAGCTTAGGAGATTGGCTCGTTCCTCTTTAGTGTTCCACTCATGGAATCACCTCGGTGTCTGTCTTCCTGTCTTTCTTATTTTTTTTAATAGTAATTAGTGGCCCAAATACAGAAGTGAACTTCAGAAGTTAAATTTTGATATTGGTGGATTTTGGGGGATTAGATGGGAACATGTTAACAAAGGGCCACTATCGCTACATTTCTGAAGTGAAACTTCTTTCTCGACTTCGGACGTTAAACGGTGGCGCCAAACGTGTTACTGTCACGTGGTATGCGAGGAGAATAGGGAACAAAGCAGAGTCGGCGAAAATCGATTGAAGGCAGAGGAAACATAATTGTCTAGTGCTTTATGTGTTCGATATGGTGAATTTAATAAATTCAAAAATTGTATGAATATTTGGTGAGCACCGTGGTGTAGTGGTTAGTGCGTTGAACTACTATGCAATGCTGTGCGGGTTCGATCCCAGCCCGGGTCCAACACCTAAAAAAGTTTTTCACGGTGCCACCTCTTTCGAATGTCTGACAAGCAATCAAAGAGTATCATTTGTCACGGTTGAGCTGCTCAACTCGCCATTCGGAGTCGGCAAAAAACTATAGGTCCCTTTCATTCGTGCAAAATAGACTGGTACGATCACAAATTATTCTGTGGGCCTATGCTAAAGTATCCACAATAACAAACAATTTCATTAATTAACTAACTGAACCCGTGCTCGCCTTGCTTCGTCCTCTAAAGCCTTTCTCATGCATTAAAATATGTTATACATCAGTGATAGCGAAGAAACATCAAAGTACATATTTGTGTAAGTCCATAAAATGTTGTAATACATTTTGTTTACATTTTATCAATGTCATTTCAATGTGTTACTTTCAGCTCCTGAGTGCAGATTTCCTTGTTCTCAAAAACCAACATGCTCCAAAATGTTATATAACGGCATCTACTATAAATATCATTTTTTTCGGAAGCGCTCCTCCACCAATTTTAAGAAACAAATCAGAGAAATGTTGTCCGTTTGGATTGCCGCCTGTTCGCCCGAATATTGACTGTCAAGTGCCTTTGAGTAACACTGGACCCCAGAGACTTGACTTTTTCAGATAGGCGTTTACTTCGTCAGCTCTTGCGCCTCGTGGCACTCTTGATAACGTTTGCCTAATGTACAGTGGCGAGCAAAATAATAGCAGTGCTACCTTGAAAGCAACATTTTCCTTAATATTTTTTTTGTATTAATATTTTTTGTGACTTTTGCTGTAATATTATACTTATCAACAATATGTTGTTCACATGACGTCATATTGCAATGGTAAATCCTCACTTCTGCTTTAAAATATCAATTAGTAGTGCATCTCATACTTTTTGAGACGAGCAATATAATAGCAGTGCTTATTAGATTTCTGTATACAAATTTTGTTTTTACTTGATTTTGGAATCTAACTTATAGAAAAGTAAGATAAAAGTTCCTTCTTTTTATTTTTAATCAAATTGTAGTAAAACCGATTAATTTTTTTCGATAAAAGTGGGTCGTGGACTACACTGCACACCAGAGAGGTGCGGGCTAATTAAATTGCTTATAAAAGATGGGAAAACGTACAAACAAATTCTGGAACTTCTGGGTGTAACGCTTAAATGATAAGCAATGCTGTAAAATATAAAATGAAGGTTAAAACTCGCAGCCGGAACAAAATTTTGCATCCTTCAATGGTGAAACGTGTTGTAAAGCACTCTGGGACACATCTTTCTGCAGCAGCTACCCAGATTGTGGGTGTGCTTAACTTAACATGTGGTATTCACACTTTTAGAGGACGGCTGAGGGAACACTTTTTTAGTGCTCGAAGTCCACGAAAAGTCCCACCTCTCAAGAAAATGGATGTATCAAAAAGGCTGAGGTTTGCGAAAAAGCATTAGTCTTGCCCCGCTGAGAAGTGGAGTAATATAATGTGAACTGATGAGACCAAAACCTTCCTGTATAGCGGAAACGTATCTCAGCAGTATGTCAGGCATCCACCCAATACAAAACATGATCCTTGATTCACAACAAAAACTAAAAAACTCGGTGGATCTAATATCATGATATGGGGATGCTTTTCATACTATGGTATTGGTCCCATATACTGGCATAAAAGTATAATGGACCAGCACTCATACGTTGATATATTGCAAAACATCATGTTGTCATGTGCCGAAGGCGAAATGTTACTAAAATGGGTTTTCTAGCAGGGCAACGACCCGAAAGGCAGGACGTGAACAGTCAAACGATGGTGTCAGGATATATTGATTGAGTTCATGGAGTGGCTTGGTCAATATCCCGATCTCCATTCTATTGAAAATGTATAGGCCTATATAAAAGAGATATGTACTGCACAAAAAAAAAACAAAAAATAACGAGTTGGGAGGGGTAGTTCAGCAGTCTTGGAGATCAATATCATCCGAAAGGTGCCAGCATCTTGTAGACTCTGTAAAACGGTTTTACGCAGCTTTAATAAGTAATTAAAGGCATACTACTAAGGACTTAATAACACCTCATACTAATTTATGTAAATTTAGTATTTTCTTTTTACTTTTTTGATAAAGTAAGCTGGCGAAGAAAGAGCACTGCTATTTTTTTGTTCGCCGTTTTTTGAAGTTCCTTTCGATAAAATGCATTTATGTTAATTTATTTTAATTAAATCAAAAACTAATAATGTAGATATTATAAGAAAATAACGCAGTTTATATTATTGGTACATTTTTTTAAAAAATATTGCTTAATTTGTTGTATTTTTGAATGAATGCAACTTCTTTAGTGGCACTGCTATTTTTTTGCTCGCAGCTGTATATCCAGTTAGGTTCTGTTAACGATTTCCACTGTCTTACGGTGTGCCATAGTGCATTCGTCCCGCACATTTAGACAAGTCACGGAAAATCCGAGCTTTATCACTTTTCCGGGGAATGTTGCAAATTCGACTTTAAGTGGTGTCTAATATCTAATTGTATGGGTATTTTAAACACTGCATGAGAAGTCTTACCACCGACCGGGCAGTAGCGTAAGTACCTACTATCCCAGACGACACGCCCCACAGCCAAGGGCAATATGTATTATCTTGGCTTCGTACTAATGAACAATGAATGCTTCCCAAATGATTTCCATATAGCAAATACATATATTACATACATACAATCATACATATGTATATGAACCAAAATAAACTCCTAAAACAACAAGAGTTCATTTTGGGTAGAATATTTGTTTTTGATCGTTGTTAATAATATTTATAAACTGAAAATGCAATTCACTGCTCTAGAAAATCCTCTTTCTTTTGACACCTTGATTGTAGCACATTGAAGTACAAAGCATATGATCATGTTAAAGCACGCACATATATTCAGACACACACTATTGCAACGATACCCACTGCTGCACGGCCGCTGACAGTGGTTTCCACTGAAAGAAAATTGTGGTCGATGCTTTCAATAATTTTCCTTTTGAACAATGCTCAGCTTCAGACCAACGCAGAAGGCTGTTTTATACCTCAAACGAATCAGGGAAAATTTTTACTAAATTCACCTTTTATTTTGTTTTTCAATCCGATAAGCCATTATTGAGTTAGGGCTGAATAATTATAATTTTCCTTTTAAATATGCCGTTTCTTCACTATTTTCTAAAAACCAGGCCATTTTCCGGGATAAAAAGTACAAATGATGTTGACCAAGAACATAAGCAATCACTATGTCAATGTTTCATCAAAATACGTCCAGTAGTTCTAGCGTGATGCGCGCACAGCCAGATTTTAGTCTACAATTTTATTTTATGTATAGAAGATAGATACATAGATAGAATGTTAATTTATTCAGAATCTGTTTCTGTTTGAGAATGTTTCTCTTTTATAAGCTTCGCTATTTTTAAATTGCGCAACTCAATTCTGAATTTGAAATCAGCTGTTTGGGCCTCGAATAAAGACATGCGTGCTTCGTGTTCTTTCTGCTGTTGGCTTATACGTGCTTGGTGTTCAATTTCACGCAATTCCAACTCCCTCTTAATTAATTTTTTTCTTTAAACACTGCAACTAGTTTTCCTTCTCGGCTCGTGATGTCGATACAGCCGATATTGGTCGCTTCAGTTGAGCACTGTTGGGCTTACGTAGCATCGTAGGTGTATATTTTGACCAAGATTTGCTTGTCGAAGGTTCAGATAATGATGTTGTTAAGCTTGTATTCACAATTACATTTTCAACAGGCTTTTCAAAATGATCACCATTATGTATGGACGTATGGCATCAAATTAGGGGCGGTACAAAGAAAACAAATACAGCAGCCATACAAAAATTCCAAAACAAAGTCATTGGTGGAACAATAAATGCCCATTGGCACATAAGAAATAGCGACTTGCATCGTGACCTACAAATAGACATGATTTCAAAAGTGGCTAGAAAGCACGCTCTTTCACATAACCAGCGTCTTGAAAATCATATTAACTCCGAAATGGAGACTGTCTTAAATGTAAGAGACAATATTCGGAGATTGAGAAGAACAAAGCCTCACGAGCCATAAAAACTATGGGAAATATAGAGGCACCACGTTTTTGCAAAATTAAAGACCCAGGCAATGGTGAATGAAAAATTTTGGCGCATATCCTTAATATACCGCTAATAAGTCAACCCGAAAAGGAAAAGCAAAATGTATAGAACACAGGCTGACAAGTTATAAGACAAAGTATTGCTAAAACACCGCGAAATTAAGTTAGAGGCAACGCATTTTAACTTATAAAAAGGTTTTATTTAAAAAAATGATTTTACTTATTTCAATATTTTAATAATGAGTATTTCCCCCTTTATTACGTATCACCTCAAATATCTGGCTGGGCATGGAATTTATGAGGTTTTGAAGATAATTCATTTCCAAGCTCTTCCAAACATCTCGGATGGATTGTTTGAGGTTGTCAACCGTGTTGTACTGCTTTCCATTTTCGTGCCATTTTTTTGTGCCATTTGACCCCATAAATTTTCGACTGGGTTCAGATCTGGCGATCCCGACGGCCACTCTAAAACAGGGGTACTTGTCGAACGAAAGTACTCTTTAACCACTTTGGCCGAATGAACAGCGGCATTATCCTGCTGGAAAATAAATCCTGGACCTCCGACGTCATCCGCAAATTCATCCAAAGCATACTGAAGCATTTCCAAGTAGGTTTGCGAATTCATTTTTGGTGGAACGTAGAAGATAGGCATCTTTCCACCATACCCAAAGGCACCCCAAATCATAACACTTCCTCCTCCAAAATTGCGACTCATTCTGACTTCAGGTTTATCTCGTAAATTATGCCAATAATAGTGACACCCATCCGGTCCATCCAAATTAAACGTTTTTTCATCACTGAAGATAACCTTTCTCCATTCGGTGGTCCAGGACATGTGGTTCTTGGCAAACTGAAGTCGATTGTCCACATGGGCGGAAGTCAGCGCAGGTTTTTTGAGTTTCTTTGTAAAAACCATCGTTGGAGTCGATTGCAATATTTGTTGGACACGACGTACTCCAATGTTGGGATCCAACTTCTTTTTAATTTGCGAAGCAAAGAGCTTATTTTTTTATGCTTCCTCAACAATTTAGTTTTTTTGCCGGTTTGTTACCTTTTTTGGAGCACCTTTCGGTTTGTTTTGCCCATACTGTTGTCCTAAATTAATAAAATGATCAACAACGTTTGGAGATCTGGACAATTTTTCAGCAATTTGTCGATTGGACAAGCCATTTTCTTTATAAAATATAATTTTATTTTTTTCATCCTCTGTTAGGCTCTTTCCACGTCCCATTATATCCAATTAAACCAATTTGCTTGAAACTGCAAAAATTATTCATCTTACAATTCGAAATTTCCAAAAAAAAATAAAAAACTTCTTACTATAAATGTAATTTTCTTCAAAATTCTTCTCTTCTCTGCCTCTATATTTATTTCGCTGCGAAACCAATATTTTTTTTGCGGATCTCCAGAAACAACCACCCAGTTTGAAAACAGAGTCACTAATATTAAAGTGAATAACATGCTCATTCTTCCTTCGATATACAGACATAGGAAAAACACAGTTTTATTTTTCAGCCGAATTGTAACGGGAAATATCACTGCACTTGCCAGTGATCCCCCTGTGCCTCTATATTAATTTCGTGGAGTGTATATATTATAACTTTAACCCTTTGACGCACAGGAGAAAATGAGCGGAGCGATTTTTGATTAACGCATATTTTTTTACTCATTTGCAGTCTAATAAAACATTTTGCCATTTTCCAGCGAAATGGGTTTTTCCGGTTGGGGACATATGTGTCCCTGTATGCACCAATGGTAATTTTTTACCCTGAAATACCTACATTTAGCATGCTGATATCTAAGTAATTGAAAATTAGTTTTCGATAAAAAATATAGACAAGATGCTTCAAAAATAATCAATTAAACATTTTATTTATTGCAATTCAGGTATGAAATATAAAAATATAGTTTTGATATCCTATACGAGTATGTATAGGGGAAACGAAAACTGTACTAAACTTACTCGTCCTAAGTAACAGTTTCTGCATACATAAGTACATAGTTACTGCAGTTACGATAATTTGTGTAGCACAAGTGTACATCACAATATCGACAAGCATTGTTAGTTCTGTTTTCTACTTTGAACTTTGCGCATTGTACACATCTTTTCCTCTGATCTTTTTTGATCATGGCATGGTAACTTGCATACTGAGCACTTGAAGAGTTGAACAGCCTCTTTGTTGTACAGACAGTACCCACTAGATGGGATGGATCTTTTTCTCGAGGAATATCCAGTTATCAGGGATCTTGCGATTTGCTGGCGAAATTCTAAATTTGTTAGGAGAGGTCCTTCCACTCGCTTCTCTTCATGCAGTTTTGTGTACACAATGTAAGCATTGTTGACAGCTATATCAAGGATATCAAAGAACAATCGAAGGTTGTATTTGATTTTTGATTTCCTGACTACCTCATAACACACTTTCCTTTGGTGCATAAGATCCACATCCCCCATATACTTTTTATAATGTTTGATAACATCGGGACATGTGACAGTGATTCTCTCAGCACTTCCTGATTGTCTCGTAGTGGCAGTTAATGTTGGATTTGGAGATAAGAAATTAGTGAGCATGTGCACAGCCTTGTTACACATCCATTTTATGAAAGATATTCCGTTGTAGCTAGTGGAAAAGATGTCTGGAAAATGTGGATATGAAAAGATATCCTTGTCAGCAGGTATTTTTTTGGGAACCTTTCTTCTTTTGGTTCGAACAGTCCCACATGCTTTTATATTTCTTTCCATCAAATTGTATTGCAATATAGAAAATGGGTAGAATTGTATTATATTGAAGTAACTATTCGAGTAAATACCTCTAATTGGGGAATATAATACACGATAAGAACAACTTTATTGTAAAATAACAACGTCTTGCATGTGAGACGAGTGATAACAAATGCGTAAAACATTAGGTACCGTTGACGCATACAGGGACACCGGTGTCCCATTGTGTTTTCCGCCCGTAAGTTTGTCCCCGTCGATGGAATTTGGCAAAACAAAGTCAAAACACAAAGTAAACTTACCAGACAATACTGTTCAATTATTGAATGGTCCAAAAAAATAAATGAAAGTGGTCTTCTATTATCTTTAAATTACAACTTTAGTCAAATAGAGATTTTGTTTGTTTACTTTTGGTTTACAGTGTTGCCATGAGAATCAAATTAAAACCGATGTATTTAAAAATCTAACAACTTTTTATTTTTCAAAATCATGCTCATAGGAGCATTAGTATGATGATTTTAACTAAGGGGGCACATATGTCCCTTATGCGTCAAAGGGTTAAACATTCCCCAAAGCGATTAAAATACAAGAAAGAAAAATCATTTCTCGATCTTTCAAAGATTGGTTTTGATTCCCAGGTGTTTTTGGTGCGGTGAGAATTCTACTCGCTTGAGAGCGATTAACTAGTGAGTGTCTTTTGAAGATTTCCACCTCGGGGCAAAAAAAAAAAAAAAAAAAAATTAATTTATAAAAAAGCTGTCACAACAATATAAAAATATAAAAATCCCTGGGACTTTTTTAAATCTCATTTAAATGTAAAGGCTCCATTAGAAGCGCTCCATTAAACTAATGGAGAGTGAATGAAAAGAAATTTAATGGAGAGTAGTTAATGGCAGCATTAGCTTAGTGGCGGCTTTAGTTAAAACTCCATTAGGCACTTTTTAATTTTTTTTTTTTTTTTTTATAATCTACACACGCTAAAGGGGATATGAATACCCTTTTAATGTTTACACACAGCGCGATCACATAAAGGACGAGAACGAGAGACAGACAGATCGACGTAGTGGTAGGAAACTCAGATGATAGGTTTCAATTTCAACTTTTTAATGGAGAGCGAATAAATTGGGCCTAAAAGCGATGTAGATAAGGTAGTGTATCTAATGATCACGACGTTAAGTGAATGTGAACCGAATGAGTGAAGGGAATCTCAGATCCGCCGGATTTAATGATAGGGGTGAATTTTCCTAGGTAAAATCTACGAACAACAACATTCAGAAGAAAATCTCTGAATAGCTCGACATAAAATAAATCACAAACCAACGCTTATCAATTCAATCCATATTTACAATGAAAACTACTTGCCACCACTGTAAATTACATTAAAGCAGCTGTTTCGCTAGCGAACGCTTCTGTTAACTTACTCATTGGTATCAGCTCACAGATTCTACGATAGGGGTGAATAACTTTAACATTAAACTCTTGATAACCTACATACTTTGTTATATTGATGAATTAACTGTGCCTGTATATGTATATACAATTAATGCATGCAATCCTTCTTCCAATTTGATCCCAACATACACGTACTCGCAAATCATTTTTCGAAATTCAAATTGAAAACCAAAACAAACATACCCAGAGGGAACCAGGATGTTGACT
Source organism: Brachyopa scutellaris (assembly GCA_949775065.1). Taxonomy (NCBI): domain Eukaryota; kingdom Metazoa; phylum Arthropoda; class Insecta; order Diptera; family Syrphidae; genus Brachyopa; species Brachyopa scutellaris. Next base: position 7,766,822 of record OX459116.1, read on the forward strand.
GTTTTTGTATATTAAATTACCTTGAAGAGTGCCTGGAAAGTTTCGGGGGACGCACAAAAACCCATCCTATGTGCAGGGAAAGGTATAAAGTATAAGTATTTTTACATATATGTATATCACAGTTTTATATTCACTTACTTCTTGTTTACTTACTAATTATGTATTGTCGAGCATTTCAATGTCGGTGTACTAATAATATGTACGAGTAATATAACAAACAAAAATATGTTTCTTTTTATAATTTTTTTTTATTTTTTTTTTTTTTTTATAATTTAAGGCACCATTTTTGTACACCAAGTTATTTAAAATAACAGACGTTTCCTTTGAGTGGGAAATGTTAAAACATACCGTTAGTGAAAGTTAATTACAACGCCCTTGCGCATAGCGACCAGTTTCTCTTCGCTTGATTGATTTCTTAATTTTATTAATTGGTCAACCATCGGCTATAACGTCACTGGATATTACGACCAGTATTCAATGGAAACTTCATAAAAACATGGAAAAACGAACATTCAAAATGAGGCAAAGGGGTGCGCGTGTATACTGGCAGTATCTGGACTGATAGATGTACATACAGTGTTCCACAAAAGTCTGCGTACAGCGATGAAACTCTGCCAAACAGCGACGTTATTCACAAACGGAAAACATTTTATATTTGAAGTGAATGTATTTCAGTAGAACAATATACACGGCATTCATTTCGAACAAAATTTAAATAATCTTATTATTTATATAAGAAAAAAATAATAAAAACAAAAAAAAGGCATCGAATTCATTCCACAAAAGTCTGCGTACAGCTGCAGATGTTCCTTGCTTGAATGTCTTCTAAGAAACGGTTAACTTTTTTTCGTAAGAAATGAACACGCAACGTGGTAGTTTGGATGTAATGCTTATAATAGGGAATAGTTTTTTTTTAGATTTTCCGCATAGATCAACGAACTAAATGCCAAATAAACAATTAAGTGTGTCTGAAAGGGGCAGTTGATTCTTAATTTGTATATAAAACAACAAAAGTAAAACAACAAACATCCGAATCAATTTTAGGAAGCCGGTCGACGATCCAAAAGACAATTTATCGCTTTAGGGATGATGGTCAGGTCAAATCAAAGCCAAGATCTTTTAGACCATGGAAGTTTACTCTGAGAGATAAGCGAACAACCAAGCGGATTGTGGACCAGGAGCCTGAAAAGCGCTGAAAAGATAAGTTCCTATCTCGGAATACACAATAATACAATAGTGCATCCAGAAACGGTAAGAAGAGTCATCCTGGAGAGTCGTGCACAACCAGAAAAAAAACATTTGTCGATGAAAATAATAGACATAAATGTCTTAAGTTCGCAAAGAAGTAGCTACGTCAAAAAATCTCCAGACTCCTAGGTTCTGGCGCAAGGTTATGTTCTCGGAAAAGTCAAAACACATTATTTTTGGCTCCGATGGCCGCTTGAGGGTCTGGAAACGTCAAAACAAAGCGTTAAATCCAAAGTTTACCACCAAGACAGTGAAACAGGAATGTGGAGTTTCGATGGTATGGGGCTCGGGGGTCGGAAAGATGGAACTTATTGAAGGAATTATGGACCAGTTCATGAACATTTATATTCTCAAACAAAATTGAAAAAAAAAAATCAAATGCTGGGAATTTCGGATTATTTTCACTTTCAAGAATATAATGACCCCAAACATACGGCCCATAATGTGCGAGTTTGTGGCTATTGTTTAACGCTCCCACATAATCTAAACGCCCGCACAGAGTCCATCCCTCAATCCTATTGAGCACCTGTAGGATTGATTAGAACGCAGAATCCGAACACACGAAAAACGGAATAAAGCGCAACTTAAAAATGCCTTATTGTCTGAAAGGAGATTTATAAAATGTTCCTGCACAGAAAAACTATGCCAAGTCGCTTGAAAGAGGTTATGCAGTTGAAAGGATATCCGACTAAATATTGACTATAAATGTAAAAAGATAAATTTACTTTTTATTTAGTTAAGCTAATTGTTCACATTTTACTTTACAGCTGTACACAGACTATTGTGGAGTGAATTCGATGACTTTTTCTGCTTTTGTTAATTTTTTCAAATAATAAAAAAAATTTAAACTTTGTTCAAAATGAATGCCTTGTATATTGTTCTATTGAAATACATTTAGATCAAAAGTATATTATTTTCCGGTTGTGAATAACATCGTTGTTTCTCAGAGTTTCATCGCTGTACGCAGACTTTTGTGGAACACTGTATATTCACCAAAGGCCCAAGTACACATGTACATACGTATGTACGTTACATTTTTTTATGTTCACTCTTCATGTGCGTAACTTTTATTTACATTATCTAACGATATATGTGTATTTCTTTTTGGTGGCTGTAATAACTATTTGGTTAGTTTTCTTTTTGTATTCTGAAAGTTGCAATCTGTTCCCATATTTATTTCTGCATTATTTTATACAACAGTTGGTTTCTAATGACCACTTGATCGGTCCATTGGCCGTTTTATAAGCGACCTTCACAGTTCGTATACATATATGTATATTACCACCCAGGACATGCTCCTTTCCATGATATTTTCAACAGATATTTACAATTACAGTGGACGTCCAGTATAATGTTTGAGGTCATTCCCTATATCGAGCGCTTTCGTTATATCGATCGATTTATTATACTTTTTTTTTAAACATAAGTCATTAAAAATATGTTTATTTAAATGTTTTTTATTTAATGTTAAATTGAATAGATGATGGTCCTGCCATTTAAGCTTACAAATTTTGTAGATTACTTTGAAAAAAAAATAAAAAATAATAATCACCGAGTGTGAGCATAAAATTCAAAACTGTTGGAGTAACCAAAAGTAAACGTTTTCAAACAAGTAGGCGACGAGTGGACAAAGAAGACAAAAAAAAACATGGTATAGTTCTTTACTCTTTGGTTGTGTGGACTTGCAAATTCAGAGAAAAAAAAAACCGAAAAAAAACTATCGTATGGAAACAAGAACAGACTCGCCGTTAGTATGTACGAGGGCGGTCCCATAAGTACTTAGCCTCACCGGCCGATGGTGCCAGTATCGCAAGAGAGATTCACTATCGTCTAGTACATTCTATTGTCAGACGGCTACTGTCAAAACTCGAATTGGACTCGTAGTTTTGTTTTGACCACGTGTGGAAGCCAGCTTGTCCGCGAATTTTCGAATGAGGGGGTCATCGCCGCCACGGAGGCCTACTTTGCAGACCTCGAGAAAACCTATTTTTTGGATGGGTTAAAGAAGTTGGAGCTAATGTATACTAATTTAAATCTTAAAAGTGTTCGTTGTATCGCAAATTCGCTATATCGAATATTCGTTATAATGGACGTCGACTGTAATATCATTGAGAAACTCAACGCATCACCCTTTTAAATGAAACTTCTGTAAGTAACCTTAACACTTACGACGCACTCTAAGATTCTTCACGGACGATTGAGCCATTACCATTATTCTTATTATTATTGAATGGTAAGATGCACCGTAACTTTAAGGTGCCCCCTTCAAGTCCTAGACGAAGGAACATCCCACTCGTCATTATTCCTATTGGAATCGGTTGGGGAGAGAGAGAGAGAGAGAGAGAGAGCTTCGATCACACCTAGCCTATGGTCACAGCACTTCATCCAGACAAATTTCCTTGAGAAATCGCAGCCGGAGATTGGGTGCTATGAATTGTATTTCCTCTGCTGTGATTTGGTATTTACCCAAGCCCTTGAATCTTTTCTGTGTCTGTTCTGGAGTTTCACTGGACTCATTGCAAGATCTGCAAGAGTCTTCATTTGATAGACCTAGCTTCCTGAGATATCCCCTGAGTTTACAATGCCCCGTAAGAAACGCAGTCAGGATGCGGAGTTTGTTTTTGTCAAGGCTGATGCAAGCTTTGAATCCCTTCAGGTTGTTATTACCCTTCGCCTGTCTTAGACACTGAGTTTTTGTCCTGGACTAAGTCCTTATTGTTTTCTCCCATGATCAGAGCTCCTCTTTTACGGTGTGTTCCCCTATGCCGCAGAACGGTTCCGGCTTGAGGCCCACAAATGGTGTGGCAGCCACTTTCCTGGCAAGTTTGTCCGCATGTTCATTACCTTCTATGTAGACATGTGTAGATGAACTCGTCAATGCAGACACCAGAGACACTTACGTACACATCTGCTCGGACAGCCAAGCCACGCTTAAAGCACTTGCAAACCCAACAACTAACTCTAAGCTAGTGAAGAAATGTAAGGAAAAACTCAACAACCTTGCAAGATTCTGCATGGTAAATCTGCTCTGGGTTCCTGGCCATAACGATATACCGGGCAACGAAAGAGCGGACAAACTAGCAAGAGCAAGTACTGAAGACCCCCCACAGCTACCACCAGAGGTACGGGGATTCAAGCGGTGAAAACCGCTTACAGTCTTTCCTTTGCTAAACGCCATTCGCAAATGTGGAGTCAAATCCAAACATGTAAGGCTGCCAAAGACATGATAGAAAACCCAAACCCCCAACGGGCCAAGAAAGTACTAAATCTAAGCAGAGCACAACTAAAATTGATGATTGGCCTATACGGGCGTTATATACGGGACACATCAACTTGAACAAACACGCGAACAGACTGGGACTAGTGCAACATAGCATCTGCCCAGCTTGTGAAGAAGAGGACGAAAGTATCGCTCACTTCCTCTGCGATAGTCCTGCCTTATGTGAAATAAGGCACAAATACCTAGGAAGACACATCCTACCTGGGCTGACATCGCTTAGATCCATCGATTTCTCGAAAACACTGGAGTTTACACGACACACAGAGCGCCTTCTTACCTTTCCATTCTCCCCCCAACAAACAAACCCTTTCACTAACAAACCACCCAACCCCCCTTTTTCTCAGATCAGTTCCTGAGGGGAACACAACGGGCCCGACTCGAGGCCTACGTGAAAAGGAAAAACCCTTTTCCTCACCTTCACAAACCAACCAACCTTCTATCCCCAGGTGTCCTGGTACCCAGTATATAGTGACGTTGTTTCATTCGCCCAGTCTCTTTAGTTTTTCAAGGTATTCCCAGACAATCTGGACCCCGATTGCTTTCATAGCTGCTTGGCTGTCTGACATTATTGCTATGTCGCGTCTGTTTTAGCGCTTATCAAGATTGAGTTGGGCACATCTGTCGATAACACAGATTTGAGCTTGAAAATTGCTGGTGTAGCTGCCCATGGGTTCGAATAGTTTAGTTCCGGGCCCAAACACTTCTGCCCCCGTTCCTTCCCCAGTTCTTGAATCATTCGTGTACCATTTAATGGTATGAGGACTCAGCCTGTAGATGATAGATTTGTTGCTTCAGTCTTTCTTGTGACTGAGTTTAATGTCGCTGTTCTTTGGCCAGTTAAATGTCCTAATGCCAACGTTCCTAGGGAATGCCAGAATGGGAAGGTTATTAGTCATTTTAGCATAATCCTTATGGCTGATACATTTTCCTCTAACAATTCCTTCTTTGGCCATTCTTAGAAACGTTCGATTTGCAGTTTTATTCCCTATCAGGTACAATGGAGTAAGCTCCAATAACACCTCCAGTGCGGCAGTTGGACAGGCTCTCATTGCACCCGTCATGTGTGTATATCTCTCGAGCCATTACCATACCATTCTGAGCTCTGTGAATTTCAATTTCTTTCTACATGTCAGCTTGAGTTTAAGTCGAAATATTCATTCAATTGAATTGTGATCGAAAATATAAGAAAAATAACGAAGAACCTAAAGAAAGAATTTGAAAGATATTTTTTTTTTTGAATTAAAACCAGCTATGCACTTTTTTAACACAATTATTTATTGTAAATATTCATCAGACGAAATTGATATTTTATTGTTTACCTTTAATCGCAGTTTCTTAGTATCGTTTCTGGTTGATGCTCGCGGTGGAGCAATGCGTGGCTGCCGGCACAGTGGAGTTCGTGTGATTGTGCCACCTAGATCTTGCGCACAACCAACGCGAATAACTTGCCGATACGTTAAGCCACAGCGTGTACCTAATCCACCACCCTTAATGGAAGGTGAAGCATTAGTCAGTCGGGTCATGGAGCTATCGCCAGTGGAGGCAAAATTTTTAGGGTGAGAAATACTTCCTATCAACTTGATTAACAGTTATTAAATCAATTTTTCTTATTTCTTATGCCAACAGTCCCGTAATATTGGAAGTACCACATTTTGGCTCATTGCGTGACAAAGAACGAGAAATAATTATTCTCCGATCGGACAACGGCGAAACCTGGCGCGAACATACACTCTACGATAGCGAGGAAGCCGTTCGTGACGTCCTTAACGAGACATTCGAATCGAACGAACTCAACCACTTGGAGGACCTGCACACATCTCGCATTGTACGTATTATAACACGCAACTTCCCACATTTTTTTGCGGTTGTGTCGCGCATTCGGCAGGAAGTGCATGCAATCGGACCCGACGGTGGCACTGTGTCATCGACGGCTGTGCCTCAAGTGCAGGCAATATTCCCGCCAAATGCGCTCACAAAAAAAATTCGTGTCGGCCTGCAGGCTCAGCCTGTTGATTTGAATGGTTGTTGCAAATTACTCGGCCAAGGTGTGGCTGTGTCGCCAGTAGTCACCGTTGAACCGCGTCGACGTAAATTTCACAAGGCTATCACATTAAGCATCCCGGCACCAAAAGCATACACCCAGGGCATGGTGAATCAATACTCAGGCAATGCGCCTACTTTGCGTTTGCTCTGTTCCATAACAGGCGGACAGAATCGTGCTGTCTGGGAAGATGTAACTGGTTCCACACCGTTGGCATTTGTTAAAGATAGCGTCTCATTCACCACGACTGTATCGGCACGTTTTTGGCTAATGGATTGCCGGAATGTATCCGACGCCAGCCGAATGGCAACAGAATTGTACTCATACATGGTGCAGGTGCCATTCATGGTGAAATTCGTGGTGTTTGCTAAACGAATAAGTAATACTGAAGCAAAACTAAGCGTATTTTGTATGACTGATGATAAAGAAGATAAAACACTTGAGCATCAAGAATATTTCACAGAAGTGGCAAAAAGCCGTGACGTAGAGATACCTGAGGATCAAGATATCTATCTGGAATTTGCTGGAAATCTGATTCCCGTACTTAAATCGGGTGAACAGTTAAATATGAAATTCCATGCGTTCCGTGAAAATCGGCTGTCATTTCTGGTACGTGTAAAGGATCAGGAAGAGGCGTTTGGCCGTATGAGTTTTATGAGTGAGCCCAAGATTGTAAAGGGAGAGGCACCACAAATACCGATTTGCACATTAAATATAACGCTGACCGGACGTGAAATAATCGAGGATAGTCGCACTGGAAGCCAAAAGAGTTTGGATCACAGCCTCAACTATCGCGATATGCTGAACTTTGGATACCGTCAAGCGGAGGAGACTCAAAAAGTTGATATTCGCCTATCGGACATATGTAATCTAGTAGAAGACGATTGGGTAAGCTTGGCTGAGGAGTTGCATGTTCCACAAAGCGATATTGAATTAATTAAATCGGAATATTCTGATAAACCAGCTTCGCAGCAAGCTATGGTAATGTTGAAACTATGGATGCGACAATCCGGACCCAATGCGAACAGTAATACTCTCGAACAGGCCCTTCGCAAGATCAATCGCATTTTTAATCTTGAATTGGTGACCGATTATATGGAGAAGGCAGTTGCAAAAAAGCAAATTGAACAGTCTGGTTTTGATATCATGAACGATGAGCTGGGTCCATCTTCATGTGAGACGTCATTAGTTCAACCAAAAACTACTCAATTCAATATAATAGATAATGACAAGGCTACTCCATTACCTGCTTCTGTAGAATCACTGCAAATAGAAGAAAATCAAGTGGTTGCTGCTAGTAACTCCGAAGAGAAATCTGACAACGACTCAGAGTTCAATGGAAAACATGATAGTGGTAGCGAAGACTATAATAATGGTAAGCTATAAAATTAAAAAAAAGGTAAAACTGTGAACTTAACTTGAAATGCAATTTATTTTAAGAATTTCAAGGATTTTTAAGAAACAAGTCAAAGACGTCTTCGCCGAAACGTGATGAGGCTTCTACGGTCAAGTCTTCCTCTCCATTACAAACTCCAATCAAGTTAAATAGTGTGGCTAGCTGTGAAACTGTGATGACTAAAGCAGAGGACCCAGATACCTGGCATTCGAATCTAGACGCAGAAAGTAAGCGATGAAGTAATATAAAAGTATTTCCGTAGTTTTCCATGAGGATTAACCTAATTTAATTCATACTATACCTAGTATGAAATGCATTAATTCAGAAGTACTAGAATTTATGACTAGTCAATAGAAAAAGAAGAAAAGAGACAGCATGTCAAAATTAGTTTTGACCACCTGTGGTTTTCACTTTCCTTTTTGTATAATTTTTTGTTTAAGGAACAGAATGCGATGTACTAGTAAAGCGGATCACGTTGTTTTCTTAAATGCAAGAATGCTGTGTTTCTCTTTGTGTCTATGTCCTTCCACCCATTCTCTGTCTCTTTTTCTTTATATTTTTTCTTTCTTTAGCTGAATTATTGTCCTGTCACATGTTTTTTAACTTTTCTCTCATCCTGTTAAACTTGCTATAAGTAACTAACACTATACCATACATTCTATTCTAAATAGCATATAATAGCTCTTTTAAAAATACTTTTTTCAATTCTAATTGAGATCTGATTGCATTCATTTTAAATAGGTACATTACTTGTTTTATTTTGCCCACTAATGTGTATATAAAAACTATTATTTCCTTCCGTTTAAATTTTCATAATATGTATATTTTAAATACTGGATGAAGTACATACATACTAGCTCTGTTGCTAGTCCTTACGTAATATGTAAGTACATTGTGGTGGAGCGTTTAAGAAATCTTTTAATCGCTGTATCTGATAGTATGCAAATGCAACACTTATGTTTATAAGTTTCAACTTTATCGGCTTTTTCTAAAATGCAGAATCCACTTCCGAAATAACATCAAACAGCAAATATCATGCTGTATATTTTTTTGTACATTTGGTGTTTCGAACTCTTAAAAGAGATTTGTTTTTTTTTCTCGAAACAACTTCATTTTCATCAACTTCTGATAACGTTTATACGTCTGCGCCGTAGAGAGGGCGTGGAATAAAAAGTGGCTTATGTACAATAAATATTCCTAAGATTTGCTACTCAAAAACCTTCCAATATTAAAGAATTCGCGATTGCAAATAATGAATTTCTTCGCTGATATCAATCGCCCCAATTATGCAAGTCGTATTTGCGAGTCACATACGAACATACTCATATTTTGTTACTACGGTAGTCGTGTCACTACAAACATACTCGTACGCAAATGTCTTTTTTTTTATCTGTCATCGGATTAGATCTTCGGTTTATAGCAGGTAGTATGCAAGTCATATTTAGTCGTATTTTCAACGTTTTTAGTGGTATTTTCTTCGACTGCGATTTCTTAAGTGATTCTACAAGAAATTCAAAAAAAAAAAAACATGAAAAATAAATTCTTAGTTCTTGAATTGAAACTATTTAATGTTTTACGAAAGTTAGTTTGCTACATATTTTTCTTTTACGTTTTAAAAATTTTTAAAACAACAACCAATTCGAAGCTTTTGTATCTGCTATGCTTCCCGCAGCCATTTGTGTGTACGCGTTATATTTTTGCACGAATGGAAGGGACTACCGTTTTCTGCCGTCTCCGAACGGCTCGCGAGTTGGGAAGCTTTACATGACAAATTATACTCCTGAATGCTTGTCAGTCATTCGGAAAAGGTGGGCACTGTGAAAAACTTTGTTTATGTGTTTGCGGCGGGATTCGAACCCAAGACCACTGGCTCAGTAGTCCGACGCAGTAACCAGGTTTTTTCTATGCCTATGTAGGATCATCTGAACAGCACCGTTCTTCGCAGTCGAAGAAAATATTTACCACTAAAAACGTTGAAAATACGACTAAATATGACTTGCATACTACCTGCTATAAACCGAAAGTCTTCTGCGATGGCATCCGATGCCGTTGACAGATAAAAAAAAAAAAGACATTTGCGTACGAGTATATTCGTAGTGATACGACTTGATTTCTTTCCGAAGATACCGCGGATAACGTAGCTGATAAAAGGTTCCAATTCCACTATGGACAATTGCCTTGCTTAAATACAAACCGCATTTCATTTAAATTGTTGGAAAATATCCGCTGCGATATTCCCATAGTTAAATATAGTTTCCAACAGGAAAAAGTCGCTGGGGGCCAGATCTGGAGAATGCGCTGGATGCGGAAGCAATTCGAAGCTCAATTCATACAATTTTGCCATCGTTTTCATTGATTTGTGACATGGTGCATTGTCTTGATGAAACCGCATTTTCTTCTTCTTCCAATGGGCCCGTTTTTCCGCGATTTCGTCCTTCTTCACATGCTCCAGTAACGCTGTGTAATAGTTGCTGTTGATGGTTTTCCAATTTTCAAGATAGTCGATAAATTATTCCACGCGCATCCCAAAATACAGACGCCATAACTTTGCCAGCTGACTGTTGAGTCTTTCCACGCTTTGGTTCATCGCGTGCTGACTATCAATTGGATCCGGAGTGAAATGATTGTCACACATCGACGCAAAAATTCTGGTTTATTACGATTGAACAGCTTCAAACACTGCTCAGAATCATCAATTTGTTGTTGTTTTTGGTCGATTGTGAGCTCACGCGACACCCACTTTGCACAGAGTTTTCGCATACCCAAATATTCATTAACGATATGTCCAACACGTTCCTATCTTTAGAGTGTCAGCTATTTCGATCAAGTTCACTTTACGGTCATCCGAAATCATTTTGTGGATTTTTTTGATATTTTCGTTCGTAACAGGCTCTTTTGGACGTCCACTGAGTTCATCGTCTTCGGTGCTCATATGGCCTGTACGGATTTTAGCAAACCACTTACGAATGGTTGCTTCGCCTGGCGCAGAGTCCGGATAACACTCATCAAGCCACTTTTTGGTATCAGCAGCATTTTTTTTTTTTCATAAAAAAAAGTGTTTCATTAACACATGTAATTGCGTTTTATCCATTTTTTCAAAATAAAAAAAGTTGCTTCACTCAAAATGCTATATCCCACAAACTGATAGTCCGACAGCTGTCAAATTTATACACGTATATTTTGTAGATTGGTACTGGCTAAAAATTATATGGGTTTAGTTCTAGTGGCGCCCTCTTATCGGAACGATACCAACTTTTCAGCTGAACTGTTACATTCATACAATGAATTTGGCAAACTCATTGCGTTTGAGCTATCACTTATCAATCTGTGAATAATTATTTTTAAGGATGTGTTCATCATCTATTGGGTGGCCGTGGCGTAGTGGTAGTCGTCGTCGCTTGTCATGCGGAAGGTTCACGGTTCGAATCCAGATGTCTTCGAAGCATTTATTTCTCACGAAATAAAAATAAGTTGATCAGTTTCAGAAGTTAATATCGGAACCTACTGCGAAGGCATAACACTGGCAGTAGGATGTTGGATATGGCTGTAGTAATTGATCGCTCAAACTATAATAAGAAACATCTGGAAAAACTCCTGTGAATCATAAGCAAGTACAAAAAATAATACACAGCTCTCCAGTTATCCTGGACACCACCCATAGAGTAAGTTGAAATTGAAACCTATCATCTGAGTTTCCTACCACGATCTGTCTGTCTCTCGTTCTCGTCCTTCATGTGCTCCCGCTGTGTGTAAACATTAAAAGGGGATTCATATCCCCTTTAGTGTGTGTAGATTATAAAAAAAAATAAAAAATCTCGGAAGAAAATTCTCCAATGGACGACTCCTTTCCATATGTTGATCACGTCTTTTAGTTCTTGCATTCCTTGGTGATTTTGGTTGCTTCCAAGTATCTATTCTTTATTCACAATTTCCTGGAGAATGTCAACAGGTCCTTCTTTTAATTCTGACAAGTGGATGTTGAAATTTTGGAAGTGCGGTGCAGCAACTTATATGGAGTCGTATTCAACGCATACGACTTGCATAATAACAATCGAAATACAATACGATAGGAGTACGACTCGAAATGAGATACGAGGTACGACTTGCATAATTGGGGTGACATTTTCCACTCCGATTGAGGTACCTCGAAAACATGTGAATTGATCGCATCATTGAAAAACGTTGACCTCGCATTTTATTTTTGATCTGCGGGAATAAGAAGAAATCATTGGGTGCCAAATCAGGACTGTACGGCGCCGGCGGATGACCCATTTATTCGATGTTCTGAATGCTCAAAAATTGTTTGACCCGATGTGTGAGAGCTTGCATTGTCTTGGTGGAGAATGATTCGTCTCCTGCGATTGGTTTCCCTTATTTTTCCGAACACTTCTGGTGGTGTACCATTCAGAAATTATCATTCAACGTTGCTCTAATGGCACGGTGGCGACATGTCCAATTATTCCCAGAAAGACAGGCGATTTGGCTCGTCTTAAAAGACCCATACAGTCGATTGTTGTTTAGTTTTGTGTTCATATGCATAGATCCAAGATTCGTCGCATATAGCGATCTTAAAGACCGCGATTGAATTTTTTCAACATTTCTTTGCACCAATCAACACAAACCTTTTTTCAACAATTGTCAAATTATGCGGTAGCCAGCGCGAACAAATCTTTTTGACGGCCAAGTGTTCGTGCAATATTGAATGTATGCTAGTGGAACTAGTGCCCAAGCATGCCTCAAATTTCCTTTGTAATTTTTTCCGTAGATTTTTGGATCCTTTAAATAATTACCATGCTGTTGGTGATCACTCCGAAGAGAAATCTTAAATTTCTTAATGAATTTTTTTTTGAGCTTTTCTCTCTATTAATCTAAAAGTATACAAAATGGTGTTAAATTAGCCGCAATTCAAAAATTAATAAATTCGGCTACTGCGCCGAAAATCATGTTGAATGATATTGAAAACATAGCTGTCATTTTTCAAGATCTAGAAACATCTTCAACGAAAATATACGACAGAGAGTCACCGTCGGGAGTCGTTACCGATCCCAGCAGACAGCAACGAGAAGAACAACAGCAGCAATACCAACCCGAACTGGTACAGCAACAAATGCAAAATTTAGGCAGTAGTCTAGAATTTAATAGCGATGACACCGCCATTACTACAAAGAAAATATTGAAAATAGATAAACAATTGGAATCAAATGGCAGCCAATTTCTCGCACTTGATACTAGCGTAGATCTTGCAACAGATAAGCAAAAGCATTTCACTAATCTGAGTCCAGGAGTTCAAGTTGCAGTATTGGACAACCTCGAAGATCAAAATTTGAGGGAGACATCCAGCTCCAATTCAGCTGATATTTTTGAAGTAGATAACGCTTCCAGATTATCACACGGTGCTGAAGTATTATCTTTAACGTCAGACGTTGGTGAGCCTCAGGATGTAATTAACGACGACGATCAAGAAATGTTTGTACAACGACATCCCAAATCAATGATAACTACAATGACAACTTCGACAAAGATAGCTCCTCCACCAGTGTTAAAGGAACACACAGAAGAATCCCAAGATATTGTAGTTCTGCCCAAGTCACTAGAGGAAATGATTTTTCCCGAAATAGAAGCAAAACAGCAAGTTAAAGATGCTATTAATTTGCAACCTCAGATGCAGGCTACTGCCATCACCCTTGACAACAATGAACCAAATTTCCTGAATTCGGACATCGGTATTAGTATAATGGCACCAGCAGGCAGCACTGAAGGCAATATCTCTTTCAATACAAATAGTACTGGCACTGCTGGGGCAAGTGGCGGGGGTAATGATTCACCATTCTATAATCCGTTAACTAAATCAAAGAACAGTAGTACCAAATCACTTGAAAACAACATTAACAAGACCTACTTCTCATCGTCGGATTCTGATATCGCATTGCATGAGCCAGGTGTGGAGTTGAGCGAGGACGAAGAGCAAACAGGTAGAATTTCAAATTTCAAAAAAAAAAAAACAAATATACAAATGTATATAATTTAAACTAATTTATTTTTATATACACATCGTGCATATACAGTTACGAGCAACTAATTAGAAACGATTGTGTTTGGTTTTATCACATTTCGTTTTCCATGAAAATATATCTACATACTATAACTTTGTTAATAAAAATTAAATGAATACCTACTTTTATTAACAATAAATATATTCATTACTTTGTTTAATTAGATTTTTGCATTAAATGTGAACATTATCCAAATTTAAACCTTTAATGCATGCTTTAATTATTTTTGACAAGTAGTGTTCACTTAACATTTTTTCGGTTTTCTGACTATGAGTTGGATTTTTCGTTCCAAAACTTACACACAAGCCACTTCCAGGAATTGAAAATGATCGTATAGATACTCAGAGAGGGATCAAGACCAAAATAAAATAGTAAATAGCTAAAATTCTCTAAAGCCCGTATGACACTACCTTCTTTTCCCTTTTTTAATGCATTAAAAATGAACTTAGAGCACAGTAAGAAAAATGTTAAATACAAAATCCCAATAGGTGTGAGTGCGTACACAAGAATCAAAAAGATACGAACCTGAAAAAAAAAAAAAAAATTAAAAATGTATTTCAATTCACTTTTCCCAGCCGCTGGCAGCTTGTTTTTTGACGTTTTCGCTTTTTTTTTGACAGATTGTTATTTTGTTTATACTCCGCAAAACAAAAAAAAGGACCAAAACGTTTGTGATGGTTTAGCGTTTTAATGTAAAGATAAGTGCTCGTGGTAAATTGTATTTTATCATTTGGTCTTATTGGCACTATGTAATGGTATTTGTTTATTTGTTTATTTTATTTATACTTATATACTTATTTTTTATTTACAACCTTGGTAGTATATTATCACAGCGGGTTTTCTAAAATGGTTAAACCCCTCTGTTCTGCATTCCACTTTTAGTGAATTCAACCACCAAAAGTGGAATTGGGTGTTCTGCATTCCGAACGAAACTATGAATTGTGGAAAGTGAATATTTTGGTGTTCTGCATTCCACTCAAGATGAGACAGCTGTAAATTCGTGTTCTGCATTCCGAAAATCCTGTGATTTTAGTGAATTGAATTCACTTCAGATTCTTGACGTGAATTGAATTCACATGCGTTGTAAAGTGAATTAATTAATTAATTTGTTGATCAGAATTATTTTGAAATATATGAGTAGAATAATAAGACTTTCCACTAGTGTATTAAAATAATTCCTTTGTTTAATATAGTACAACACAAAAATTAGAGGCAAGAGAGTATTCTCTTGAATTACATGAAAGAAAATCAAGATTTTCCAAGATCAAGATTTCTCTTACTCCCCTACTCGCAGGATATCAACAAATATTTTCTTAGCCACTCACCCTAAAACTGCTTTTAAAAATGCAAAAATCATTAAATAAATTATTTTTCTTCAGTTGTCTAACTTCTGCTTGCATACATACAATGCTTCGGGAAGATCTAGAATGTTAGATTTATGTCGGAAAATCTTCCTGCGAACTCTCTCTATTCGGTTTTCCTCGCGGTTTTCACCAATTATTTAAAAATTTTGTTTTCCATTTTTTGAATTTTTTTAATAAAATATATATTTCCTTAAATGTTAAATTCACTTGCACAAAACAAAAACCAAGAACTGAAAATCTCCATTGATTTTGAAATGATTTGACAGCTGTGTTTGACATTTCAAACAAATGAATTCGAAGTGGATTCCAAAAATTCGAAATCACTCGGAAAGCAGAACACTGAATTCCATTCCGAGTGAATTTCAATTTCGGTTTCAATCCACTTTCACTCGAAATGCAGAACAGGGGGGAAATTAAGTTTTTTTTAAGTTCTTTAACACAATAACTGGTTACATATATAATATTATGTGAACAATTGGTTGCCCTCCCATTATTAAAAAAAAATAATAATCTTTCAATTTAATTTGGTCTTCTTTTTTTTCGAGGAGTGTATTTTTTTGCTACAAGTTCTATTGGCCTTTTTCGTGCGAAAACATTTACGTACTTTTTAATGCATTAAAAAGTGGAAAAAAAATGTAGTGTCATACGGGCTTAACCAGGGCACATATAAAAGTATGATGCAGATATGCAACCGTGTGCATTAAAGGTGTAAAGCACAGTATATACGAGTCTCATTAGAAACAAAAGGAAAACAAATATCTGCTTTCAATTAGTTACTAGTAGCTGTATATATTATGCACAATATTTTTAAATACAGTAGAATCCGCTTAAGGCGTTCTTCAAGAGACTGTCAGAAAATAGTGTCGTAAGCGGAAAAGCGAAAAATTACCATGAAATGGGAAAAGGTAATAATCAAAAATTCACCACCAGGTTACATGTTCTGTATGGTTTGTATGTGAGACAACAGTACAAAGAGTGCGAGAACGGCGATGACGACCTACCGTTACTGAAATCAAAACGAAAAGAGAGTAAACAAAAAAGTTAAATAAACACGAAGAAAGCAAGATCAGCGCGCATTACGTGGAAAATAAAACGTATTAACCGTTTTTTTTCTTCATAACAATACTTGTCAGAATGAAGTGACTGGAGAAAAAGAGTTTTAAATGCGTGAAATCGTTAACGTCTTAGGCGGATTCGAATATTATATTTTTACAAAAAAAAAAAAAAAAACAGAAGTTAAAGAATTATTTATTTATATGTATCCAATTATTATTAACAGATTTCTGTTTGCACAAACTTTGTGTCCGTTAGAGCAATAATTATATTTTTTTCAATACATATGTACATACTACATAAATTATGTTTGTATGTATGCATATGTTTGCTTACAATTAATGTGTTTTTTGCATGCCATTGAATATTTAAATAATTATTGTTTTTCGCTTCTTTATTTATTTATTTATTTCATCAAGCAGACAATTTTACAATTAAATATAATCATCCACACTACAGAACAGTATTTTATTGATAACAATTAAGAAGCGAACATCTGTTTGGATAAAGATTTATGTACATGAATCACAAGGTTATACATTAAAGATGACCGAAATACGTTTTTTGAAAAAAATCTTGACTGAGGTAGGAACCAAAATCAACATGATTACAAAATAGTATTAGTTTCACTTATACTTAGCGTTGAAGGTTGCGGGATCGCAGCTGCCTTGACAGAGCATACACATTAACCAGGAACAAAAGAATGGGGCAATTTGTATGATATTTATTTATTTTATTTATTTATCTACCAGCAATATAACAGCTAACAGATTAGCAACAATTCAAGTATAGATTAGAATAAAATTAAGTGCAAAGTTTCAGATGTAATTTTTTCTCGAATTAAACATAACACATCAATATTTAAGGACACTTCATTAAAATACCTTACAGATTTTTTTACATATTTGTTTCGATTATTTCACAACAAAGATTTTGATACATATACAGCTGCGGTAAAAAAAATAGCACCATTATACGAAGCAAGTTTTTTCAACTTGCAAAAACGAAATAAATCCGTCAAAACATACTTTGAACATACAAATAAACACAATAAACTCAAAAGAAGGTGTTTAGAAACATAATCGTAAAATTTATTCATTAATTTGGAAAATATTTAAGATTTTTCACTATAACTTAAGAAACAAGCGGTAACAAAAATAGCACCACAATTTCATTGTGCAATTAAAAACGAAAAAAACTAGGCAAAATTAAAGATTTCATTTATGACTATAATTAATAAGTTGAAAGCATTAAAATTAATATTTCGTCGCATGTCATTTGTTGGCTTATACGGCTTCACATCGTCTTGTCATAGAATCAATCAAATCCTGACACCTCTTGACGGCAATTTCGTTCCAGGAGTTTTTAACCGCAGCCCAAAGCGTTTCATTGTTGGCCGGTTTTACAGTTGAAACAGTTTTTTTGACATCTGCCCAGAGGTTTTCAATCGGATTGAGATCAGGCGACGGCGCTGGCCACTCCATGACATTCACCGAATGATCACCAAACCACTTTTTAGCCTTCTTGCTGGTATGTTTGGGGTCATTGTCTTGCTGGAAGACCCAGGATGACGGCATTTCCTCCTCAGCATAAGGCAGCATCACTCTATCCAGAATATCAACATAGACGTGTTGATCCATGACAGTTTTTATCCAATGTATGGGGCCAACTCCATAGTAGGAAAAACAAGCCCATACCATTATGCTTGTCCCTCCGTGCTTAACCGTTTTGGTCGTGAATTTAGGGTTGTATTCTGCGTTCGGAGGCCTCCTGACGTAAGAACGAGAACCTTTGCCGCCAAACATTACAATTTTACTTTCGTCCGTCCATAAAATGTTCCTCCATCTCTCTATTGGCCAGTTTAAATGTCTTTTTGCGAAGTTCAAACGCTTGGTTGCATGCTTAGTGGTTAGAAGAGGAACTTTTCTTGGACTAAACGCCTTTAAATTGTGATCTCTAAGTCGGCTGCGAACTGTTTCAACACATGCTCCAATGTTAAGTTCTTTTTGAGCTCCGTTGCAGGTTTAAACGGCTCCTTCTTGCTTTGCCGGACTAAGCGTTGGACGAGTAATGGCGACATAGCAGGTTTTCGACCACGAGTTTCAACATTTGGTACAAAAATAATTGCATTGCGTATCATTTTATTCGAACAGCCAACTAAATGTCTAACTTCTGCATAAGTTTTGCCCTCTGCAATCAATTTTTGAATAACTACGCGTTTTTCGGAACTACAATGCTTTCCGCGACCCATAACTTCGTAATTAATTAGAAATTTTAATATATTTCCATGCAAAAGCCACTTCAAAAATAAACTAGAACACTGTGATGCTTTATTTTACAAAATCGAACACAAATGACTTTCTTGCAGCAAAAACGTAAGCGTGGTGCTATTACTTTTACCGTAAAAAATCGTGCATCCCCCTCAAAACTGTTCTGCAAAAAAAAGAACCGTTATCATTTTGACACCAGTGATCTCACTTTTAGAGATAACACCTTAAGCAATAGTTTATAATAGTAGCAGCTAAAGAAATTGTTTCAGCTGATTTTTTTTCTGTTACATTAGTTAAACTACTATCGTTGGTGCTATTTTTTTTTACCGGCACTGTATGTACCTTCTTTGTACATTTTCTGTGCGAAAAGTAATAACATAAAGAAATATTGTTTGTATGCTTTCAAGCCAACGATCATTACCACCGTCAATGCACCAGCGGGTATGCCTGTATGCAGTACATGCGTGTAGTATACATGATTGGGATTGATGCATGCTAACATACATATGTATATGTATTGTAATTGTTCGATCATGTCTAATTCATTAACTGGATAAATTCGGGTGCAATTTTTTTATGATAAGCAGATGAAGGGCTTGGATCAGATACAGATATGTATATATGTATTATGTTTTGACGTTCTGGCGGTAAGAACGTGCTGTTTATTTAAGAAACCTTGACCTTCGTATCAATGCGAAATTAATACACGTTTAGTCAGCGCGACGGGTATCCGGGTACCCCTTTGTATTTTCTATGGGCCGGGGCAATTATAGGAAGAGTTATGTATATAAAGGGAAAGAAACATTATCTGTGAGTGAATTTAACTCAGTTCCGAATCTATATTTAGAAAATTGTTGTTTATTTCGACTTAATTATCCATTTTTTGAGCAAGAATGACATATGTTTATAGTCGGACTATGCTGGTCGCAGATTGGATTTTCGCAAAAGCTGCCGCATTTTCTAGTTTTTTGCCTGGGCTTACTTTGCTCCGAGCAAATATGGTATGCTCCTTGAATTTTGAGCTGTCCATCGGGTCCCTGTGGTGTTATCGATTCTGATGATGCAGGTGTGCGCGAACGTATGTTCTCATCAAGCATAGCTTCAATGCTATTTTTTGTGTTGAAATTGCGGTAAATAAAATGTTTTTCCAATCATTCTTGAGTATTCAGCATACAAAGCTGTTTTCCCAGCCTTTGCAGGAATTTGCGTCGGCTATCCTTTCTAATTGCAGCTTCCTTGTTATGTTGAGTACGAAGAAGGTAGGACGCCAATGCACATATTATCAAACATGGCAACTGGCCATCGTTTTGCAGTAAAATGACTAAGCATTTTGTCCATTACATCAACACCACCTTTAGAGCTATTGTAGTATTTTATGATGTCTGGCTTATGTTTATCATTCGATATAGCATTGTCGTGGTGCATTATGGATAAAAGAATGACGGAACTACATATATTTTTTAGGGATGTCGGAAACGATAGTTTTGTTTCCATAGTTTTGTTTCAAATAGAGACGACTGCTGCCCTATGTCCTCGATAGCCTCACGAATTTTATCTTTGAGGTTTTGAATCGACGCTGGGCTGTTGGCGTAGACCTTATCTTTCACGTGGCCCCAAAGGAAGAAGTCGCAAGGTGTTAAATCACAAGATCTCGGTGGCCAATTGTGATCACCTCTTCTAGAGATAACACGGTCCGGAAAATTTTCCCGTAAAAGATCAATGGTTTCGTTGCTTGTGTGGCACGTAGCGTCGTCTTGTTGAAAGTAAACGTTGTCCAGATCAATACCATCCAACTCCGACCATAAAAAATCATTAATCATCTCCCGATAGCGCAATCCATTCACCGTAACTGTTGATCCAACCTCATTTTCGAAAAAGTAAGGTCCAATGACCCCGCCGGACCATAAACCGCACCAAACAGTCACACGTTGAGGATGGAGAGGCCTCTCAACAATAACTCTTGGGTTTTCCGAGCAGATGCGACAATTTTGCTTGTTGACGTAGCCACCGAGGTGGAAATGGGCCTCATCAGTCAACATGATTTTTCGATGGAATTCCGGATCATTTTCATGCATTTCAAGGACCCAATCAGCAAAGACACGACGTTGTTGATGATCGGCCGGCTTGAGTTCTTGTGTTAACTGAATTTTATAAGCCTTAAGACCCAAGTCTTTATGCAAAATACGGTGTAATGACGTTTGTGGAATGCCCAATACCAAAGAACGACGAGGAATGGACAAACCTGGGTTTTCTTCAACACTTTGGGCTACAGCAGCAATATTCTCAGTTATTCTTCAGCGACGTGCACGGGTTTTATTCTTCACATCACTAACTTGTCCCAACAGCTCGAATTCTTCCACCAATTTCTGTATTGCGGTCCGACAAGGTGCTTCACGACGACCAAAAAATGCTTTAGTTTTGCGAACTGTGACTGCAAGATTTTCACCATTTTGTAGTGAATTTTAATAATTTCAATGCGTTGTTAAAGCGTGTATCTATCTATATCTTTTTAGTAATGGCGTAGTTTCTACTTGTCAAATGTCAAAGAATAAAAGCTTCAAAAGTGACAACTACCGAAATAGCGGGCCATTCACAATAACACCTCTCATTGGAAAACCCTGTATAATAAATAATGAAACACTTTAACACGAATGTTTACGTTGAAACATGTTCGGACGGGAAAAACATATACAAACCAGTACAATATAAATAGGGGTACCCGGGTGTACTTCGCATATAACTCCGTATTAGCGTATTAGCGAAATAAATTTTATAAAATTTATGGATTATATTTATTTTAAATTAAGTAGGCCATTCGAAGCAGAATTAAATTTCAAGAAGGTACTGAAAATATTGTTATGTAGTCCTTTGGGCGAAATAAGTTTTATATTGGTTCAATTTTCAAAA
The DNA here is from genome assembly GCA_949775065.1 of Brachyopa scutellaris. Taxonomy (NCBI): domain Eukaryota; kingdom Metazoa; phylum Arthropoda; class Insecta; order Diptera; family Syrphidae; genus Brachyopa; species Brachyopa scutellaris. The sequence continues at coordinate 7,788,434 of OX459116.1, forward strand.
GTATACCCGGGTACCCTCGAATTGATACGAAGGTTAAGGGACTTCAAATGAGAAAACGAAAACTCAATTTAAAACAAACGGCTATTACTTCAGAACAGCTTCTCCCATATGATTGATATTCATTCTCACCTTAATTACATTCAATATGCAGATTTAAAGACCATAATCATATCTGTGCAATTACTAGAAGCTGAATAATAGTACAAAATGCATTCCAAAGTCGTTGTTTTTTTAATTTTTTGTTAAGCAGAAGCTGAATCACAGCACTCAGTGGCAATCCTGTGGAGTTGATGATGACCGATTTTTTTGAAATTTTTTGTGTATATTTGGTAGGTATGAGAATAAAGTATATTTCTCTCGCTAGGTGGCGCTGGAGTCAAGTTATTAACAAAATCTATATTAATTGACCAAAATGACTCATATTTGCAACATATTATGTTGGTATAGTGCCAAAAGAGAAAACTACGAAATCTGAACCCGATAGGTGGCGCTGAAGTCAAGATATTAATAGATTCTTTATTTAGCAAAACAAACAAAGAAAAAATGCGGATCTAACGGACATGTTTCTTTCATGTTGAATGAAATTCTCACCTGCAAGACGGAAAAGGTTGGCTCTATTTAAAGAATTTGGTACCGGATAATCATCTGTGGTGAAAAGTGGAGTATGTATGGACCTAGGTAGTGGTTGGATGCTCATACGTACATACATACATATGTATATGCAAAACTAAAACACATCCCCAATTCCACACTATACATCGACGAAAAGTTGGTGGCAGTCTGATGAACTTTTCATTGCATTAACCACGAGAAACGATAAACGCCATACAATTTTCTGAGGAAATTGACAGAAGTAGTGCATGCAATGGCATGATACGAACTATAACGTGTAACAGTACAAAAGCTCTCATATTCGGGATTGGAAATTCTTCCCCATGAACGGTATTCAGTCAGTCTGAAGACATTTAGTCAGCAGAAAGTGGCCAAAGCCCATAAAATCCTTTCAAGATATCATTGCGTTGAATATTCAGAAATTCTTAAAATAATTAATACATGACGTTTGACGTCGGAAGAGCGTTGTAGACGCCAACACCTTATATTTTGAATCAAGAGAGATGTATAAAAAGTATTATTGACATGATTGACGCATTTATGGATGTTGTGGTAAGCGAACGCAATCCTGCCAGCCTGTGCAAGTGTAATTCACATGACGTTGGTTTGCTAAGCTCCCTTTGGGAGATCCTAACATTGAAAACGAACCACGTGGAAAACCAGACAGGGTATTGACGACAATGATGTGATAGCAACGGTATAATCAGACTCAACAAAAACAGTGCGGGACATTGCAACAGAACATGGGAGTAATCTGTCATGACAATAAGTCAACTCCTATCTGTACTGAAAAAACTCGACAAATGGGTTCGTCATGAACTGAACGAGGTACAAAAACTACGCCGCTTAGAAATCTGTGCATCACTGAGCTTAAGGCAGCAAAATGAACCGTTTTCGCACTGTATAATCACGTGTGATGAAAAGTGGATTTTGTATGACAACCGTAAAAGATCTGGGCAGTGGTTGGATGCAGAAGAAAAACCAAAACACACCCCTAAACTAGGTCTTCACCCAGAAAAGGCTATGGTGACAGTTTGGTGGACATCGCAAGGACCAATCCACTTTTCATTTCCTTAACCAGGGGAAACGATAAATGCGGCTAAATATTGTGAGGAAATCGACATGGTGCACGTAAAATTGGCTGAAAAGCTACCCGCGTTGGCGAAAAGGGATGGTCCAATATTATTGCACGACAATGCTGGCCCCATACATCACGCACAATGGTGAAAAAACTGCTACAGTTGGGATGTTTCCCTGATGTTTCTCCAACGGACTACCACCTTTTTTGCAGTCTGGAGTCGTTGTGTAAAAAAGGAATAATGCACCTTGAATGTCGTTGGTAAAATGTCCATATTTTGACTAAATAAAAAATTAACTTTTTGCTTCAAAATCGGACATTTCATGTTCATGTGATATGCTCGAGTATATCGGCAATTTGGTCAACAGTCAAACCAACGAATTGTTTTTGAAACATGGGGGATGTGAATAAAGGAAAAAGTAAGAACTATTTCATCAAACTTAACTATCCAGTTCAGAGTCGTCCGCGTTACCTTTTGATTGCTACAGCTAAATACATAGTAGTCTTTTTACCTGACTATGGCAAAGCCAAAAGGAAGGGTTGTGAATCTCACTGGCTTTGTATATGTTTCATATGTGTCTAAGGCTATATTACGTCACAGAAAACTCAACCTCAGACTATAAAATTGAATATAATGTATGCTATATAGTTAGTTTAAATATTTTACAATTATAATGCAACGAACCTTATAAAAAATGTATCAAAATGAATATTCAACCTGCAACCAATTTTTTTTTTTTTTTAAAGCTATCTCTTCTGCCCAGCGTCATATTTTAATTTTTAATTTTAATCTGACTACCCTTTTTTATATATAATCGATTAGCTATTTAAATCTGAAAATTCATCCATTTATATTGAAACCTTATATGTTTAAGTTTTTTTCCCCAAAAAGTGTACCACAAAGTGCCATGCAGTCACATAGAATATGTTCCGCAGTTTCGTCGTCTTCCATGCAAAGACGACATTCAGTTTCCTGAATAAGACCTATTTTGTTTAGGTGATTTCGAAGATGGCAATGCCCTGATAGAAATCCCACTAATCTTCTGATATCATTTCTATTGAGGAGTAGGTTGTTTTTGGATTTATTTTGGAAGGGTATAATGGCTCTTTTAGCCTAACGAAGACCCTGGGTATTTTCCCAATAAGAGATACACATGTTGTTTTCCCAACTTTTGATTTTTAAGTTAATAGCTGAATTTTAAAGGTTGCAAAACGGCTCAGGGCCGAGAAAGGATGCAGCCGAACCTTTTCTAGCCTGTTCGTCAGCTTTTTTGTTTCCATCAATACCCTCATGTCCGGGCACCCACCAAAGTTTGACTTTGTTTCTGTGGGTGAGGTCTTTGAGAATATTGAAGCAGTTCAGGACTGATTTGGAGTGCTTTAAATCTTTTAATATATAAACCTCAATGTCACGCTCTTACCTGTCAATTTTACGGTTCGATAAACACAAAAACTAATACACACAATGAAGTGAAATTTCAGATTCCAGTTCATTAACACCCTGTGCCGATTATAGGCCGATTTTTAAATTAATTTATTCGCAATATTATTTAAATTAATACAAACATAAAAACACTTACAAATGCCAATTTCTTGGGAAATGTCACTTAGTCAAACTACAAATACTAAAGCAGCCCATACACAATTCAATTCCATTGTCAATTAAGTTTACAGATGAATTGATATTCGGCCACACACTACACCAACTGAAATGAAGGACTTTGTATAAAATCCCACAGATATCTGGAATTTTCTTTATGTGTGCGTTTAAAGTCATCTTGCTGTTTACGTTTCGCTCACACACACTTTCACAGATTGCATAAGCCTAGTACAAATTCCCCTCAATTTGACAGCAAATCAAATGACTTCCCCACACACAGTCAACTGAGTTGAAATCAACTTCCAAAAATCAAAATCTTTTAATTTTACCCCAACCAGCTCGTCAACCTTCAAATCGATCACTGACAGCGCCACACACGGGTTGATTTCACCACGAACCGACTAAGTTGACGGTTGAGTTAAATGGTGTATGGTCAACATTACAATCCACACTTTTGCGGATTGTATTTGTTGGTAGATTGCAAACCTTGGGGTGCGATCGCACTGTCTTTGATTCTTCAAACAAAATGACAATGTATGTATGTAACACTATATTTTTTAGAAACGGGCGAAGCCGGGCGGGACAGTTAGTATAATATAATATGTAAGGTTAGGTTATGAGGGTCGTTTGCAGCAAATGCAATTTCACCAGGAGGTTCATCAATGTCAGGTCGACTGGTATTTTTTCACCTGGTCCCGGAATTATAATTGTGCCCAAGATACTTTTTCTTCGCTAGTACAGCCCACGGTGGTTGCCAGCTCTTCATCCGAAAGGGAGGAGGTTCGCTATTCACTTATGATACTTCAGCTCCTTTCGCAGTAATCATAAACTGCTCTCTTAAAAATATTAAATAGATGTTTTCGTGTTTGTATTGTGATTAAACTTATGCTTGTATGTATGTAGCGATTTATCTATCAAATTTGACGTTAACTTGCTATTGCATGGCATTGTCTATTTGTGCTTTCTTTTTTACGAGTCACCGCATTTATTTCAATAAAAATAAACAATTTATACCTTTTGCATTTGTGTTGAAAACTATATATTTACCTTAAGAAAAAATAAATTCAACTTAATTACTTGAACATGCATAAATTTTGTCTTTTTTTTTCTTTCCAATATAGAACCGGAGTTTTATCAAGGCAATGATCAAGCCTCAATGGATATTGTTGTTCAGACAACAACCGATAATGATAAGTAAGAGCAATTTTATTTATTTATGAACTTTAGATGACAAAAAAAATAAAAATCAATTAACTTTATCTAACCGTGGCAAAATCAGTTGTTGTAACAACTTATGAAGTTAGTGATAAAGGGTTTTCGAATAAGAGGTGTTATTTTGGTATTCAAAGAAAAATGCCATTTTTTGAGATAAATGATCGGATGTTTATTTCATAATAAAGAGAGGAAGGTATGCCGTTAATAATGAAAAACAACATCAGCCAAATGGCCACCACGAGCACGCATACAGGACCATATCCTTTTCATGAAATTTTCCATAACCAAATCGCAAAGTGGCTGCCCTATGTCCTCGATAGCCTCACGAATTTTATCTTTGAGGTCTTGAATCGACGCTGGGCTGTTGGCGTAGACCTTATCTTTCACGTGGCCCCAAAGGAAGAAGTCGCAAGGTGTTAAATCACAAGGTCTCGGTGGCCAATTGTGATCACCTCTTCGAGAGATAACACGGTCCGGAAACTTTTTCCGTAAAAGATCAATGGTTTCGTTGCTTGTGTGGCACGTAACGTCGTCTTGTTGAAAGTAAACGTTGTCCAGATCAATACCATCCAACTCCGACCATAAAAAATCATTAATCATCTCTCGATAGCGCAATCCATTCACCGTATCTGTTGATCCAACCTCATTTTCGAAAAAGTAAGGTCCAATGACCCCGCCGGACCATATACCGCACCAAACAGTCACACGTTGAGGATGGAGAGGCTTCTCAACAATCACCCCAATTATGCAAGTCGTATCTCGTATCTCACTTCAAGTCGTACTCGCATCGTATTGTATTTCGTTTGTTATTATGCAAGTCGTATGCGTTGAATACGACTCCATATAAGTTGCTGCATGTTAGCAACGCATTGCGTCGCACTTCAAAATAACTTTTTCCTGTCAGTACTGGTTTCCTTGCCGCCGAGGTCAAGGAGATGTCTTATTACAACTGCTCCCGAAAGATGTCACCACAAACTCAATAGATTTATTCTTTAATGAGCACATGAAGGAATATCCTTATAAGGAATTATATTCACAGATTGTTAAGAGATAGTTGAAACGCAATAAGTGCCAAATTCATTGTGTATGTATGTATGTATATATGGATGTATTTTCCGAAATTTAAATCACAATTTTCTAACTAAAAAAATAATTTACCATTGCAGTTTAATAAAACTATTCTGTTGACAACCATTTGTCAATCTTTTAGATGAACGTGCAGCACACATCTGTCTTTTGCGATGTCGACATTAATCTCCGTAGCATATACCAAAGCTTCGAATTGGTTGCTGTTTTTAAGTTTTTTATAAAGTAAAAGTAATTTAAGTAGTAAAATAACTTCGAAGAACATTAAATCGTTTCCATTCAAGAGTATACAATTTTTTTTTTTCATGTTTGTCAAATTTCGTATAGAGTCAATTAAGAAATCGCAGCCGAAGAAAATACCACTAAAAACGTTCAAAATACGACTAAATACGACTTGCATATTAGCTGATATAAGCCGAAAGTCGTATGCGATGGCATCCGATTCTGTTGACAGCTGCAAAGTCATTAGTGTACGAGTATGTTCGTAGTAACACGACTTCCATAATAACAAAATACGACTATGTTCGTATGTGACTCTCAAAAACGACTTGCATAATTGGGGTGAATAACTCTTGGGTTTTCCGAGCCCCAGATGCGACAATTTTGCTTGTTGACGTAGCCACCGAGGTGGAAATTGGCCTCATCAGTCAAGATGATTTTTCGATGGAATTCCGGATCATTTTCATGCATTTCAAGGACCCAATCAGCAAAGACACGACGTTGTTGATGATCGGCCGGCTTGAGTTCTTGTGTTAACTGAACTTTATAAGCCTTAAGACCCATCTCTTTATGCAAAATACAGTGTAATGACGTTTGTGGAATGCCCAATACCAAAGAACGACGAGGAATGGACAAACCTGGGTTTTCTTCAACACTTTGGGCTACAGCAGCAATATTCTCAGTTGTTCTTGAGCGACGTGCACGGGTTTTATTCTTCACATCACTAACTTGTCCCAACAGCTCGAATTTTTCCACCAATTTCTGTATTGCGGTCCGACAAGGTGCTTCACGACGACCAAAAAATGCTTTAGTTTTGCGAACTGTGACTGCAAGATTTTCACCATTTTCGTAGTGAATTTTGATAATTGCAATGCTTTGTTGAAGCGTGTATCGTTCCATTTTTAGTAATGGCGTAGTTTCTACTTGTCAAATGTCAAAGAATAAAAGCTTCAAAAGTGACAGCTACCGAAATAGCGGGCCATTCACAATAACACCTCTCATTAGAAAACCCTGTGTATGTAAATGTAGTTATTATTGTGTTAAAAAAGGTGTGTGGTTTGAGGCAAGATTATAGGAAGTAGTATTTTTATAAAATCTGAGTAAAATTTATCAGGTCATATACATAGCTTTAGATTTAATTGTTAAATCTGCTCCACCTAAATATACCTTATCAACGCCTCATAATGAAAAACCAGTTTTCAGTTTTCTATTTGGCGATGTTTTTCCAGAATTGAGAGCTGGAATTGCTGGGTCTAAATTTATTTTCATAAAAACTATTTTGGTTCATGCGGATCAGATCAGTTTCTTTATTCCGAGTACATTTCTAATCATCATAATTGATAACGGATTTACATACATATATCTTCTCCACCTAAAAAAAAATAAATGTCTGGGTTTGATGAGTTCACAGACTTCTCGCGTGAATCATTGTTTACGTACCCTTTTTTGTTTCTCTATGCACATGCTTATTGAAAAGATGCATAATATTCGAGTCAAAGTATTCGACTTTTCTGGATGTTTCGTTTGTTGAGTATAATGGTGCGAAATTTAAGTTAGCGCTTTCGTTGGCGAGGTTTTCTATATTAGTTTTGGAGAAGTCATAACAGGTTACTGCCTCATTCACTGTAACTGATGGTAACAAATTTAGTGTCAATATGATCATATCATGATGAGAAAAGTCAGGTGCTAGAAGTTCGTCATAGTGCTTAATTAAATATGAGCGTGACACAAGAAAGACATCAATAAGAGAAGGTGTTATTTGGCATAAAATGAGTTACTTACTCATCTTTTTTACTTCTATAATAAAGTTCTGCAAGAACTTTGCCGCTGTTATGGCCTACATTTTAAATAAGAACTTACTGCATATGCACTGACATATTATGTTCTTTGAATACGCTAAGCGTCGCACCACTTTTTTTTTTTGTTGCGTAGAGAACTATACTTTGTTCCAATAAAATTGTCAGTACAGGGAATATAGGATGTTTGCCTCTCAGTCTGGTTGCAATAGCTTGCATAAACTTGCCCCTTTTTTTAAGCTCTGACTGAATTACCGTATTCTGCATATAAAATCGCTAGTAATACCTGTAGGGTTACCATTTTCTGATTTAAAAACAACACATATTATTGAACATAATAAAGATAATTGTTAACAAAGGGGATACCACTTCGATTTCGATGAAATTTTATGTAGAAATTTTTACCGCACACGAGATCACTTTCGCCGGCAGAAAATCGGTTTTGTTGGCGAAGGGACTGAGGTCTGCGGTAAGAAACGACTGAAAATCTTCTACCGAGCTTGAGCGGTTGAAAGATGTAGGAAACTAATGCGTACCTACAGAACGTTCAAAATATTTAGCTCTGAAAAAATACTACCACAGTGAAAAGGGGTTTACGTATAGTATACAATTTCTTCTGCCGGTAAAAATGTTTTCATACAAAAATTTTATATGAGATGCGATAACGTCGTTTTTAATTCATACCATAAAATTCAGCTTGCTATAAACTTTTGAATATTCCGATAGTTTTTTGGTGGCAGATAAGACTTCTTTTTTGTGCAATACACATTGCAATACAAGTGCAATACACCGTTGAATTTTTTTGTGAAATAAGTTTCACTTCTGACGCGCGAGAGTAACGATTAGCAAGGACACATTTTGTGTGGAAAATTTAGTTTATCGCGAGCACCGTACTAGCCATAAGTTTAAAAATAAGTTTATGGCTTAGAAGCTTTGCAAAAATGAGAAAAAATTGTATGTGCATCAGGTTAGCACATATAAATTTTTTCCCAGTTGAATAGCCTTTTTTGTGTTATTTTTCTAAAAATAAATATAAAAAAATATTACGAAATGGAGAATCGAAACTCTTTGTTTTATTTAACTGAGAATTGAATCGGCCATAAACAACAATAATTTCAAAATGTTAGCTCATTTAGTTTGGCTGGAATCACTTACGCGAGGAAGTGTGCTAATCTGATGAGGCGCAGTGTCGTATGTCCTTGTTTTTATGCACAAAAAACAACGTTTGAACAAAAGTATACATACGTTGTGTAAAAATACAAATTAATGAATAAGAGTCACGCACTTTTTTTTCGATTATTTTTATGTATCAATGTAATATGTCGAAAACGATTAGCTTACGAGGTATAAGCTAAAATCGAAAAAAAATTACTATTCATTTCCGCTCAGAACATTTACCTCGCGCAAATAAAGATACAATATAAAGCAAAATACGCGAAAAATTGTTTAAATGCATTTTACGGATTTCTCTAGAAAAACAAGAAACCGGAAAAAAAACAAAAAAATAGCGGCAACACCCTCTCATACTCAAATTTATTTATTGATTCTCAAAGCACAAAATCCCAAAGCTCGTTGACAAAAACTGTAACGAAAAAAGCTGTAACGATTTGCTTTAATTTGGTAATGGTAATACCCCGTCTCCACGAGACATTTCCCAAGACATGTTCTTTGACTTGACATGCAAATGTCTCGTGGAGACCCCTAATTTGATGTCCAAACTAAAAACATGTCCGCGATGTCAGCATTTTAGTTTTGTCTTCTCGGCAAACTGAAATCCAGATTTTTCTCTGACATTTGGCCGTTTGGGGGGTAGTTTTTATTCGGTGGGTTTTTCGGTAGAGTGAACATGTCGCGCTGAGTTGGTTTGGTAGGTAGATTTTCATTTTTCGGTATCTCCGTAGAGTGAAGATGCTAGTTGGGTAGGTAGATTTTCATTCAATGGTATTTCCGTAGAGTATTTCACTGCTTTTAAAGCGAGAAATGCGCGTTGTTCCTTTCTCGACGTCAGCTTGTAGATTGAAATGTCTTGGCAGGACTTGCCCAGCGAAGGTAAACAAGAAAAAAACCTGTTTCTAGTCAAGATGTAGTTTTGACAGAAATATGTCTCGTGGAGACGCGGTGTAATGCTGCTTTGATGGTCATATTTTCCATAGACACAGCGAGAGTTGATGGCGGCCACGCATATTCAGTATGCCATCGATTGTGTGGTAGGCTGGTCGTGGCGGTATGCGTACGGATTTGAGAAAAATCACAAAAACAAAACGTGTGTAAGACAGTGGTTTGATTTTTATTTGAGTGCCATGAAAACATGTTCAGGCACCGTTGGTTAAAAAAAATCATTCAAAAAATATCAATTTTCATGAGGAGCTTCTCAACTTGCCGTCGAGAGTCGGCAAAAACTGTAGGTCCCCCTTCTATTCGTGCAAAAATATAACACGCACCCACAAATGGTTGCGAGAAGTAGGCCCCAGTTCACTCCGAACTTACCCACTATGTTGTAAATCTAACTAAAAGGGAAGCTCCAGTAGAATTTGAATGTATATTATATTTATACTTTTTTTTGTCATTTTATATCATAAATATTTATCATTTGCATTTATTCCATAACAGCGATGGTCATACAACAACCACCACAACTTCAGTGATAAGGAACAGCACAGCAGGTGACAATCAATCCGAAAAGGAGCGCATACAGACGTTGTTGGAAAACTCCATTTTTGATGCTGCATTAGCTGCCACACAAAGTGGCAACTATAAGGAACAATATCAGCAACATGACCTCACGGCTCCATTCGGCTCTGGTGTATTGGTAGAAACAAGCGAAACCCCTGTGTTTTCAACTACTACCACAACAATGACGGTGACAAAAACAGAACCAGAAACTATTCAAGATGGCAGTGAAAAACCTATTGGAAATAACAACAATAACGATACCAGTAAAACTGAACATCACGATCTACCGCTGCCGTCAATCATTATTGAACCAATAACAAGTGTCGTCGAGCAATTTGTAAACCAAGAGAAACAACATTATTAACTAAAAAAAGAAATAAATTTAATTTAAATAATTGCAATTAAAAACAAAGAGTGTCAAAATGATAAAAGCAGCAAAGGCAATTTTATTTTTTAATTATTAAATCAACGAAAAATGCCTTCATATATTTTCTGTTATCGTATATTTATTGAAACATATTAACTATATATGTATATTTCACTATTGGCGATGTTTGGCTTAACACAAGAGACCAAATTTAACTTCAACATACAAACTAAAAGAAACACTTGTATTTATCTAATCTATATACATATGCTTACAAATATTAACATTTATGAATATAAACTCTATATGAAAATACTAATTATATATATATATATATATGATTATATGTATATATGTTAACACAATATATCTAAAATATATTAAAACAAAGTCACAAATGTAGTATGTATGTATACATGTACAAATAAATATTGACCATTGATTAAAACTACTATCAGGAAGGTTAGACTCAGTGAACGCAGTATACCTGTATACCTGCTGTAAGCAATTCAATCGCGTTGCAGATTATGGAATTCGAATCATTGTTTGGAATGTGACACCACACTCTTTTCTCTATATGAATAAGTACCATGATGATGTTGTCATTGTCATTATTTCTTAATAAATTTTTGAACTGTCATAATGCTAAAATAGTTAACCTAGTGAACATATACCCTATTATCGTATATCAGAAATGTAATAGTAATAGAAATGTCAAATGAAAATAAAGGCTTGGTTAATGGAGAGCAAAGAAGATAGATGTTCTTTTTTTTTAATTGAATACTTGTTTTGAATTTGTGTTACGTTAAAGGGGAAATTGTATACAGAAAACTTCATACACAGTGCAATGTTGTTGTGTTGTTCGCTTTTACATGCAAAGCCAGAAACTCGAGGTCGGCATATTTTTTTTTTTGAATTGTCTCGGCTTATATAGGGTTTTCCAATGAGAGGTGTTATTGTGAATGGCCCGCTATTTCGGTAGCTGTCACTTTTGAAGCTTTTATTCTTTGACATTTGACAAGTAGAAACTACGCCATTACTAAAACTGCGAACGATACATGCTTCAACAACACATTGAAATTATTAAAATGCACTACAAAAATGGTGAAAATCTTGCAGTCACAGTTCGCAAAACTAAAGCATTTTTTGGTCGTCGTGAAGCACCTTTTCGGACCGCAATACAGAAATCGGTGGAAAAATTCGAGCTGTTGGGACAAGTTAGTGATGTGAAGAATAAAACCCGTGCACGTCGCTCAAGAACAACTGAGAATATTGCTGCTGTAGCCCAAAGTGTTGAAGAAAACCCAGGTTTGTCCATTCCTCGTCGTTCTTTGGTATTGGGCATTCCACAAACGTCATTACACCGTATTTTGCATAAAGACTTGGGTCTTAAGGCTTATAAAGTTCAGTTAACACAAGAACTCAAGCCGGCCAATCATCAACAACGTCGTGTCTTTGCTGATTGGGTCCTTGAAATACATGAAAATGATCCGGTATTCCATCGAAAAATCATCTTGACTGATGAGGCCCATTTTCACCTCGGTGGCTACGTCAACAAGCAAAATTGTCGCATCTGGGGCTCGGAAAACCCAAGAGTTATAGTTGAGAAGCCTCTCCATCCTCAACGTGTGACTATTTGGTGCGGTTTATGGTCCGGCGGGGTCATTGGACCTTACTTTTTCGAAAATGAGGTTGGATCAACAGATACGGTGAATGGATTGCGCTATCGAGAGATAATTAATGATTTTTTATGGTCGGAGTTGGATGGTATTGATCTGGACAACGTTTACTTTCAACAAGATGATCATCGTGATCATTAAATCCGCCGGATACACTACTTTATCTACATGGCTTTTTATGTTTTCGAAATCAGATGTTTCCCGATTTGACACTTGAAAAGGCGCTTGTGGTGTGAAAACAAAAATCTAAGCAATAAGAAATAATACAAAAATACTTTTTTGGTTTTACTTTAAGCTTTTGTTTTGCAATATTTTGCATTCCAATGTCACGTTTCATTTAATTTATTTATAAAGTTCAACGTTTCATGTGTTTACAGTTAAAAAATAAATAAATATACGGCGTCAGCAGTCCTATACAGAACCAAGCCTAGCTTCTCGCAACCATTTGAGTGTGCGTGTTATTTTTTTCCTACATATGTATATGCGACAAATTGAAGATTCGTTGATGTGTAAGAATAAGAAGTAAAGCAAACACCCGGTTAACGCAGACGTGTTGGATAGCTTCACTGAATGCTTTTATGAATGAGCTGTCATCTTAGTTTCTCTGGATTGTAAACTCTGCATTTTCCATTTTGTCTGTCAAGCCATCAGGTTGAGAGAGATTCCAGCGTTTAAAACAGGGCACTCATTCGTCGTTTATTGCCTGATGATATTGCCCCGACGATGGTTTGGTATCACGTAAATCAATAATCGACAAAGCGATTATCATAAAGACGATAATCTGCTTCACGTATCTCAATAAGACCACAGCGTTTGCGCGATAGTTAATGAGGTCTCGCCTTGCATTGATTTGTATGCCTTTCTTGCATGTGGTCTTTTTTTCGTGAAGTTTACCAAATGTTTCGGCATTTAAATTTTTTGGTTGTAGAAAGTGAAAATGAAAATTAAAATTAAAAATTACAAGCAATACGAAGGCGAAGAAAATTAAGAGATGATTCAGATCCTTTATCTCTTCCAACCCAAATTTAAGTTCCTACATATGTAAATACAAACATTATTAACTACTCCATTTACCACTATTCAAATAATTTAACTGATCGTAGGTTTGTTCAACGATTTCGACTATCAAAAGAAGCATTTGTATTGGTATTGGAAACAATAAATATGCCAGATGTTTATCGTGTAATATCTAATATATAAAAATCTCATGTGAATTCTTTGTTAATTATATTTTATCCCGCTAGGTGGCGCCTTGGCGACAGCTATGTGCTTCGTCGCCAAATCTGCCGTGATAGTAACAAAGCTTATTACTGGTGTCAGTGCGTCGGGTTTGACTGGCTGATCTCTGACGAGTTACAGAGCGTTTCGGAAATTGTTGTTTATCTTTAAGAGCATTTATATCCATGCGTAGGGCTTCAATGGACTTAACTACTTCATTAAAGGTCATGGTGCTAGTTTTTGAAATAGCCTGTATCTCTTCTGTTGGAGCTGGCGACGCAATTGTGCATAAATGAGAGTTGGACATATCCAATATCTTATCGCCAACTTCAGCCAGTTTGTCAAGGTTTTCTTGACTGGTTGCTATCAATACGGTATGCATGTTTTCAGGCAACCGATCAATAAAAAGTGTGCGCATAATAGACTGGTGGCATCTTCCGGAAGCAAGATACTTCATGTGTGCCAAGATCTCTGAAGGTTTTTTTCCTTCAGTGTCTTCACCTCGCAGCATTCGTCATAATTGGGTCTCAGGTGTTGGGGCGAAGTTACTGATTAGCCTCTCTTTCAAAGCTAGGAATTTATTAGTGGTTTGTGGATTGCTTACCAAATCCCCAACTACTCTTAACGCTTCTCCCTCGAGGCTGACTAACAAGTGGGCGTATTGTTCAGCGTCGTTCGATACACCACCAAGTTGAAATGCGATTTCGACTTGTGGTAGCCATAGCTGCGGATAGACTGCATTGAATTTTGGCAGTTGTATTCGTTGTGCCAAAATTCTCGGAGCATCTGGAAGAAGCATTAATGTATTAGGAATGGAACTCACTGGCTGGTTGGTTGCAGTTTGAGGTGTTGGTCTTGGTGGAACTCTAATTGATGTGGACATGGGTACCTCCTGTCTCAGTTGGTTGTCCTTTAAAGTTCGTATAGCTTCGTTCGCCAACGATAATTCCCATCGTAACTGATTTAGAAGATCGACAGTTGCTAAATCGTTTGATTCAGCCATTTTGGGGCTTTCGTCGCTTGAAAAATGTTCTGGGCTTGTATCGATGGGATTTGTTGCCCGAGTTCTAGGTCGCTTCATGTGGTTGAAAGAAAAGGTTGGGAAATTCCACTGGATCACGTCGGGGTCACCAGTTTATAGCGATCGTAATCGACAGCTATAATTATTTGATAAATAAATCAAAGAATTATTTAGAAAAAGATATTTCAAATTTTATTAGACAATTTGAAATAATATTTAATAATGATAATTCAGTAGAAATTAAATTGTCCTTAGAAATATTCGTTACGATTCGTTGATCCGTCTTGCTCGAGAGTCCTTGAATAAAGAAATGTTTTCTCGATTGGTCGCAGAACTTTCTATTTATTTCCTAACAAACAGAACTGGTCGAATTTCTCTCTTCTCTGTTTCGAAGTTTGAGTGTTCGAAAGTTCAATTGGTTTTGTGTTGACAGCTGGAAATTGACGTGTGTTAATTACACGCTACATTATTAACAACTTCTATATTTATAGACCGAAAATGCTTATATTCAAAATATATGTTAGTTCAGTGCCAGAAGAGAAAATTATAAAATCTGGACCCGCTAGGTGGCGCTGGAGTCAAGTAATTAACAACTTCTACATTTATGGAACAAAAATACTCATATTCAAAATATATGTTGGTTCAGTGCCAAAAGAGAAAATTGTTAAATCTGGATCCGCTACGTGGCGCTGGAGTCAAATTATTAGATCTACATTTGTCTACCATAAAAATGAATGTATGTATGCATGTTTGCCTTTTATAGACTCGGAAACTACCCAACCGATTTTTGTAAAAATTTTAGCGTACGATTTTCTTAATATAGAAAACAACATAGCATCAGTGCGGTTACTCAACAACCGGTGGTTTCGGTACCTGTCATACAAAATTAAATTTCAGGTGAAATGTGAATCATTTTGATCAATTAATATAGACAGACAGATAGATAGGTAGATAGACAGACAGACAGACAAGCAGACAGACAGATGGACAGATAGACAGATAGACAGACACACAGACAGACAGACAGGCAGATAGACAGATAGATATACAGACAGATAGACAGATAGACAGACAGGCAGGCAGACAGACAGACAGACAGGCAGATAGATAGACAGACAGGCAGGCAGATGGACAGACAGACGGATAGACAGACAGACAGACAGACAAATAGACAGAAAAACAGGACATGACAGATAGATAGATAGATAGATAGATAGATAGACAGACAGACAGAGAGAAAAATGGAAATCGAAGTTGAAAATAGAGCAGCAGTGATTGCTTCCTACTATATACTTCCTTTCTATCACACCCAAATAACTATGTGCGCGGGCAAATTTTGAAAAGATAGTTGGAGCGAAGCGCACCGGGTTACAGCTAGTATGTATGTATATTTATCCAATACGAAGACCTGATGATGATTTTAGAGTTGCTATCGCCCAAAGTACGCTATCAAAAATTGTTGCTGAGACTACCAGCATTATAGAAACCAGAATCTGTCCTTTATGGATAAAATGGGGAATTTCCAGCGATACCGACAATGCTGAAATAAAACAATGGTTTCACCGATACATACAAAAATCATAAATAAAAACTCTGTTCCCTTTATATGTACTTAGTTGTTGAGTGCATAGACGGTACACATCTTGTTGCACAGAGACCACGATAAGATGAACAATTGTACATTTTCATCGGCATTGATGCCAAATCAGTTCACATTTTATTTATATCATATTTGCCTTGGACAGTGTTGGGTTTATAGCCCCTGGCCATCCATATAGTTGATCAAAATTTCTAATTGATTCTGCGTAGCTGACCTTTCAATAATATTTAAAGAAGTTTTTAATTATTCAAATAAATATAAACAAATACCAATTACTTACATTTTGAAATCTGCTTATAGAATCACCGGCTTCAAACACAAAAATGCACTCAAAAGTATAACACAAATATCATTTATAACAGTTTAGATGACGTTAAGCTTCTATTTCGCCTACTATTTGAGAGATTCTGAAAGACACTGAAAGTTCTCAAGCTTTGAGTAAAATAAACGATAGACGAGACGACAGTCATTGAGTTACGCGAAGCAAACTGATGATGAAATCGGCGGCTATTATCTTTTCGACGATTATCGTCCTAAACCAACCTCAAAAGTAAATATTCTTGCTGCATCAGCAGACCCACTATAGTTAAGGGCTTTAACTTAAGGTACGTCTCATCGGGTCCCAGGAGTTACTAAAAAGCTATTGCGCTGAACTTTTAAATCTTGATAGCGATGTCAAAGACGTTTTTCTATTGAATCGGAAATTAAAAGCTGCGTTAAAAGTAAAATATTTTTATTATTTGGTATTATAATTTTTAAAAATGTTTGTCCTGCTTTTACATTTTTGGACAGTTCTACAAAAAATCTTATTTTTAGTTCTTTTTTTTTTATCTTAAAAACTATTATTTATAAAAACATATATATTATGAATGTTTGTATGTATCAGTTAATACAATTTTAAAACAAATAAAAATAAAAATAAATAATTTCTTTATTTTATTGTTCGGTTTAAAACAAAATTCATTTCATTTATTAAGATATTAGTATCACCCTGTGTTAGGCAACACATTAATCAGCATCAATATTAATGATAAATATGCTCGATTTAAGGCCCCTCTCTTCTTTTAAGGTTTATAAAGCATTGTAATCGACAAAATTGTCTTAAAATAAAAAGTATGTGCATATCTGGGCACCCTGTAGTCCGAGGAACATAGTACATTTAACACCAGTTACAGCTATTAAAAAATGTGTTCTTTAATTAAAAAAAAAATAAAATATTAAAATATTTTCAACGGTTATGAATTTTAGCAACGAAAAATGTAACTAAGCGTTTGGCGTGGTGTAGTAGCGCAACGATATTAAAATAACTGAACTCTGTACAGTGGCTCACAGTCAAAATGGCCCACTGCTGATCAAGTTCTTTTCGTTACGGAAAGTACGTGAAATCATTAGATGTGTACAAAAACGAAAAATGTTTACGTATGAAAGTTTATTGTATTATTATTGTTTTATTATTGTATACAAATTAATTCAGTCTTCAAAACAACAACAAAAAATATTAAAGAAAAAAAGATGAACAATTTCCATGTCACAGTGAAAATGGCCCAACCAAATAACGGTCTCTCAAATAATCAGTACTTTCGATTATTTTGCTTCTTTCCTTCTTTTAATTTTTTCAGTCACATTCCCGTTTTCAATTTAACTGCATTAATCGCTGGCACGTGTTCATTTGACTTAGTTTTGCGAAATGGGGCGTTACACTTCAATTTAGATCTGCGAATTAATTATTGAAAATTAGAAAAAAGGAAAAAGTCAGCGATATATATGTAGCAGAAATAGTTGATATGGCACGAGAAACAGTAAGAAATATAATTGCGAGGTACACCAAGGAGCAAAGCATTATTAACAAGCCAAAAATAAGTCCAAAGAAGATTTTCACCGTACGCAATGGGCGCTGGATCGTCATGAAATCCAAGAATAATCCAAGACTGAGTGCACCAAAGCTTCGTGATATGATGGAACAACATCTCAAGATTAACTGCAGTGCTGAAGTAATCCGAAGAGTTTTGCGCAGAGCTGATTTAAATGGTTGATTTTCAAGGAAGAAGCCATTCATTAGCCAGAAAAATAAAAAGGTTCGTTTGGAGCTCGCTCACAACTACGCAATGAAAGATGTCTCGTTCTGCAAAGACGTTTTATTTATGGATGAGAGTAAATACAATCTTTTTGGGTCCGACCTCCGACGGAAGAGTCGACGTTTGGAGAAAGCCTAACGAAGAGATGAATCCACAATATTTGCGTCCAAAAGTAAAACACGGAGGAGGTCATGTGATGGTTTGGGGTGCCTGCGCAACACCCATCGGGGTAGGTAAATTACATTTCATTGAAGGCAATATGGAAGAATAACCAATATTTGATTATACTGAAAAGTTTACTGCTAAACTGCTCCAATTACAAAGGCATCAGTCTCCTCAACATCGCCTACAAGATCCTATCTGCCATATTGTGTGAACGTCTGAAGCCTTTCGTCAACAACCTGACTGGCCCCTATCGGTGTGGTTTCAGGCCAGGAAAGTCCACCATAGACCAACTTTTCACACTTAGGCAGATCCTGGAAAAAACCCAAAAAGTCCAAATCGATACCCACCACCTGTTCATCGATTTCAAGGCCGCCTATGACAGCATGTGGAGGGATGAACTGTATAGAGCCATGTCTAGTTTTGACATCCCTGCCAAACTCATACGCTGACGATATTGACATCATTGGTAGAACACAGCGAGCTGTCACCGGTGCGCTCGCGAGTATAGAAATGGAAGGGGCTGAAATGGGTTTAGCGGTAAACGAGGGCAAAACAAAGTATATGCTGCCAACGAAAAGGGACACTCAACATCGACGAATTGGACAGAACGTCACAATAGACAGCTACAACTTCGAGGCAGTAAAGGACTTTGTCTACGTCGGCTCTGCCGTAACATCAAAAAATCAGATCTCGTCGGAAGTCAAACGAAGGATTACTCTTGCCAACCGCTGTTTCTTTGGGCTAAGAAGGCAATTGAGTAGTAAAGTCCTTTCTCGATCGACTAAGGAGACTCTATATAAGACCCTTATCATCCCAGTCTTGCTATATGAAGCTGAAGCATGGACTTTATCGAAAGCGGATGAAGATATCCTTGGTCGCTTCAAGAGAAAAATCTTTCGTGAGATATTCGGTCCCATTTGCGTTGACGGATTCTGGAGGAGAAGATTCAACCACAAACTCCACGAGCTATACAGCGACATCAACCTGGCCAAAAAACTGCACATTGGGCGTTTAAGATGGCTAGGACATGTAGAGCGTATGGACATCAACGCTCCGGCTCGATTCTAACCCAAAGGGTCAGCGCAACAGAGGACGACCTCGCCGTAGGTGGCGTGCATAAGTAGAACAAGACCTTAAACAACTTGAAGTGCGCAGGACCGGGCTAACTGGAAGAGGTTGTTGGTTGAGGCCTTGGTCCACCCCGGACTGTAGCGCCACATAAGTAAGTAAGTAAGAAAAGTATTTTAAAACAAGAAATTCAGGGCACATGTAATTTTCATCATGATAATGACCCCAAGCACACCGCTGGAATTGTCCGAGCTAATGGCTACTGTACCACTGTCCAAGAACAATCACCAGATTTGAATATTATTGAGAATCTATGGCAATAGCTGGAAATCGATATACGAAAACATCAAATTTCAGGCAAAATGGATTCAAAAAGGGTCCTGTTAGAAGAATGGAATACAATTTTCCCCGAATACACCAAAAAACTCGTCGAATCAATTCCAAATCGCTTGAAATCCGTAATCAAACAGAAAGGATTCCCGACAAAGTACTAGAGTCCCTTTTTACTTTTTTGTTTCTTCATATTTCTTGCTAGCTGTTGCCTGTCCGGCATTGCCCGTGCTTTAAATCAGTCGCGTTGTTTGATTGTACTATGATAGAAAGGTTGTTCCCTTTAGATGAAACGATTGCATAAAAAATTTATGGAAATGTAATATACCTGTGTACAAACACATCTACACACATATGTACATAATATGTATTTTATGGGCATCGAATAATGGTACTTTCTTGTTTCTTATATCTAAGAGTTTTACTTAATGTTCATAGTTAAAGTAACATTATGTAAACGCCGAAGATATTAGGCTTTGATGTAAGCATTGAGCTCATCTATTGGTGTTGATCGTGGAGTAACTGGTAAGGTTTCTCTGAAATCACCAACTATTTACTAATTCTAAAACGCAACAACGCAAAATCATCCCTCCTCTACTTTAAGCCACAACCCCACAAAGCATTAATACTAACACGAACAACCCTCTCAACAGAATGACGATCAATGACAAAGGCAATGGTTTCCCATCATTCAATGCGCGTATGGGTGGAAAGAAAATTAAAGAGTAAGCGATAGCGATAGGTTTGTGGCGAAGAGAAGAGCATTATATCTACAGTCTACATGATCAACCCTCTCCATACAGACTGACGATCAATGACAATGGTTTACCCAGAAATAATAAGGGCGGAAATTGAAAAAATGCGAATTATGGAATCAAGGATTTGTAATTTTTGTATAAAAAGAAGCCTAATCGCTAATCCAGGAAGTAGAGTATTTATTCCTGAAAGTTTCATTCAAATCTGTTAAGCCGTTAAGGCGTGATTGAGCAACAAACATCCAAATATCCAAACTTTCACATTTATATATTAGGAGGAAGTAGGATAGGATAGGATAGGATAGGATATAATCTTATCATGGCCCATTTTCACTGTCATGAAATTTGTTTATCTTTGTTTCTTTATTATTTTTTGTTGTTGTTTTGGAGACTGAATTATATTTTTTTTTTTTGTTTTATTAAAATAAAAATGCAATACACTTTCATTTTGGTTTTTTGTATTTATTGATTTCACTTAATTTTCGAATAGAACTTGGTCAGCACTGGGCCATTTTGACTGTGAGCCACTGTATATGTAAATACTTTTTACCCTCGCCAACTATATATAATATAGGGTTTTCAAATTAGAGGTGTTATTGTGAATGGCCCGCTATTTCGGTAGCTGTCACTTTTGAAGCTTTTATTCTTTGACATTTGACAAGTAGAAACTACGCCATTACTAAAAATGGAACGATACACGCTACAACAAAGCATTGCAATTATCAAAATTCACTACGAAAATGGTGAAAATCTTGCAGTCACAGTTCGCAAAACTAAAGCATTTTTTGGTCGTCGTGAAGCACCTTGTCGGACCGCAATACAGAAATTGGTGGAAAAATTCGAGCTGTTGGGACAAGTTAGTGATGTGAAGAATAAAACCCGTGCACGTCGCTCAAGAACAACTGAGAATATTGCTGCTGTAGCCCAAAGTGTTGAAGAAATCTCAGGTTTGTCCATTCCTCGTCGTTCTTTGGTATTGGGCATTCCACAATCGTCATTACACCGTATTTTGCATAAAGACTTGGGTCTTAAGGCTTATAAAGTTCAGTTAACACAAGAACTCAAGCCGGCCGATCATCAACAACGTCGTGTCTTTGCTGATTGGGTCCTTGAAATGCATGAAAATGATCCGGAATTCCATCGAAAAATCATCTTGACTGATGAGGCCCATTTCCACCTCGGTGGCTATGTCAACAAGCAAAATTGTCGCATCTGGGGCTCGGAAAATCCAAGAGTTATTGTTGAGAAGCCTCTCCATCCTCAACGTGTGACTGTTTGGTGCGGTTTATGGTCCGGCGGGGTCATTGGACCTTACTTTTTCGAAAATGAGGTTGGATCAACAGTTACGGTGAATGGATTGCGCTATCGAGAGATGATTAATGATTTTTTATGGTCGGAGTTGGATGGTATTGATCTGGACAACGTTTACTTTCAACAAGACGACGTTACGTGCCACACAAGCAACGAAACCATTGATCTTTTACAGGAAAAGTTTCCGGACCGTGTTATCTCTCGAAGAGGTGATCACAATTGGCCACCGAGATCTTGTGATTTAACACCTTGCGACTTCTTCCTTTGGGGCCACGTGAAAGATAAGGTCTACGCCAATAGCCCAGCGTCGATTCAAGACCTCAAAGATAAAATTCGTGAGGCTATCGAGGACATAGGGCAGCCACTTTGCGATTTGGTTATGGAAAATTTCATGAAAAAGGATATGGTCCTGTATGCGTGCTCGTGGTGGCCATTTGGCTGATGTTGTTTTTCATTATTAACGGCATACCTTCCTCTTTATTATGAAATAAACATCCGATCATTTATCTCAAAAATTTATAATGGATTTTAGCATTTGGAAGGCATCCAAAGTGCTTCTTCCACTTTGGGCGATTGGCTGGAAAAAAAATGTTTTTCTTTGTAAAATGATATAAAAACGGTGCTGCGGACACAATTATGACCAAGGTTATTAACAAATACAATTTTCCGACGTACCGCCAAAATGAGAGCATTTTCGAAAAAACAAACACAGTTTTTTTTTTTATTACAAATTGTATGTTATTTACCACTTTATAACAGCATGCTTAGTGTTTTAAATCTATTAAATACAAAAAAAAAAAAAAAAAAAAACAATAAAATAAAATTTGTAAAGCGCAAGCTAAAGACAAAATAACAGGTTATATTGGAAATTTGTTACATCGGGTATATTCGTTACTAGTTCTTGTATTCTTATTTAAATATAACTTAATATAAACATTTTATCATATAAAAAGTAGTACATATGTAAAAAAAAACCTTATCAATAAAATCCTTTTATACAATTATAAATTTAACGAGCATATGCCAAGTCTTTATTAATAAATAAAAAAAATCGTACAAAGAAAATATGTGTCACTTCGAACCCGTGCTGATTCTGCGGATTGATATCTGTGCCAATGACTCCTAAACGACATCAGAGCAACAGGACAAGATTCGACGCGATATATTATATAAACTGTCGTTAAATTTATGCCGAAAAGTATTGGGCGGCGGTCCACCAGGCCGGCTGTGGCATCCAGTTGGCTGAAATTTTTCATTCAATGTCTCAGAAGTTTTTCAAAAACCAATGTGTTATTATTCAAACTCTAATTAGTCGTTGAGTTATATCGTTGTATATGAAACTAATAGTACTATTATCAAGCAAGATTTTTTGTTTGTTACTCGGCAAGCCAGAGGGCGCATCGACATCGAAAAATACATACAGTTGGTCAAAAAAGAAGTCGGACACTTACTATTTCCTTCTTTTCGCCTTAAAAGAAGAAAAGTAGAAATCACCAACTATCCATGTTTATTATTGTTTTGAAAGTCGTGATCCTCTTCTTTAAATGCTCAACAAATAAATTTAAATCCACCTTAAAAAACCCTTTTTTTTTTTCTTTTTTTTTTTTCAAAAGTCTCTCAATTTTTACCTCAAATAAGAAATCGGACATGTGGGAACACCTATCCATCCTTGTATTCTTAACGGGGAAAAAATATTCTTTTTTGCCTATTATATGCCGTTATTCATTTGTGATGTTAGTTAAAACAAAAATATATTCAATTTGGAAAAGAAAGTCAAGATGGGGAGACAATGTGGTCATACAACGCTAGAAGTGCGAGAAATAGTAATAAAACATTTTAAAGAAGGAAAATCTGTGCGCGAAATTGCAAAGATTATTAAAAGAAGTCACTCAACAGTAGGTGATATTATTAAAAGATATAAAACAACAAAATCCATTGAAAATTTATCAAAATCTGGAAGACCTAAGAAATTCAGTGTTGCGGATGAGCGTTGGATTGTAAAGCAAGTGCAGAAGAATCCTCAATTAAGTGCACCAAAATTGACTACAGAGGTAAAAAATTATTTGCATAAAGACGTTCATCCGGAAACCGTTAGGATAGTTTTACGGAAAAACTATTTCCATGGAAGAGTCACCAGAAGGAAGCCATATATCAACAAAAAAGGACAGAATAAAAAGAAAGGAATTTGCTAGACGTCATCAAAGCAAAGATTTTTCGTTTTGGAAATGTGTTTTGTTCTCAGACGAGAGTAAATTGAAATTATTCCGATCTGATGGACAAACATATGTATGGAGAAAACCTAACGAAGAGCTCAGAGAGCGGAATTTGCGCCCAACTGTGAAACATGGCGGCGGCTCAGTTATGGTTTGGGGTTGTATGTCCGCGGCTGGGCCAGGAAATCTTGTTTTTATAGACGGAAATATGGATCAGTATAAATACATTCAAATTTTAAAAGATAACCTAGACCAAAGTGCACAAAAATTGGGAATTGGCGATGAATATCATTTTTACCAGGACAATGACCGCAAGCACAAAGCTCATAATACTCGGCTGTGGCTCCTGTATAAATGTTCCAAGGTGCTAGAAACCCCTCCAGAATCACCGGATTTAAATGCGATAGAACACCTGGAGCTATTTGGAGAAACAATTGAAAAACTACTCCGTTTCAAGCAAAAAGGACTTAGAGCGTGCTTTGAGATGTGAGTGGGACAAAATTCCAGCTTCTTATTGTGAAAAATTGGTCAAATCAATGCAAAATAGGTTGAATGCGGTGAAAAAAAAGTAAAGGTCTACCGACTAAATAGTAACCAAATTTTGGTTTTTGACTTTTTTAATTT
The DNA here is from genome assembly GCA_949775065.1 of Brachyopa scutellaris. Classification (NCBI taxonomy): domain Eukaryota; kingdom Metazoa; phylum Arthropoda; class Insecta; order Diptera; family Syrphidae; genus Brachyopa; species Brachyopa scutellaris. The sequence continues at coordinate 7,813,139 of OX459116.1, forward strand.
TTCTTATTTTTATTTAATTACATAAATCAAGTGTCCGATTTCTTTTTTGAGGTAAAATTTCATGGAGTTTTATTAATTTATTTTTCAAAAAATTATGTTCAAGCGGATTTTATTTAGTTTGTTATATGTTATGAGCCTATAATATAAGCTATCAAAAAATGTATAAAAATAAATTGAATGAGTGTTTTTTTTTTTTACATATTTTGTGATTTGAAGAAGAAAGCAGTAAGTGTCCGACTTCTTTTTTGACCAACTGTAACTTTCTACGGATTGAAATATTATGCTGACCATACACCATTCAACTCAACCGTCAAATTAGTCGGTTCGTGGTGAAATCAACCCAATGTGTGGCGCTGTCAGTGATCGATTTGAAGGTTGACGAGCTGGTTGGGGTAAAATTAAAAGATTTTGATTTTTGGAAGTTGATTTCAACTCAGTTGACTGTGTGTGGGGAAATCATTTGATTTGCTGTCAAATTGAGGGGAATTTGTACTAGGCTTGTGCAATCTGTGAAAGTGTGTGTGAGCGAAACCTAAACAGTAAGATGACTTTAAACGCACACATAAAGAAAGTTCCAGATATTTGTGGCATTTTATACAAAGTCCCTCAACTCAGTTGGTGCAGTGTGTGGCCGAATATAAATTCATGTTTAAACTCAATTGACAATTGAATTGATATGTGTATGGGCAGCTTTAAGAGAGTGATGACGATGAGTGAAAATATTGAGTGAGGACTAAAAAATAAATAAAAAATATGGAATTTGAGTGTTACTTTCGTTATTTTCGTTGAAAAACAGGATAATCCTGGGAGAATTCGGAATTTTTTTCGAAAAACTCTTTACTCTTTTGCCGAGCGTAGTACAGTCGCAAAAAGGCCTTATCCCCGAGATCATTCAGCTAAAACACAGGATACGATTTCTGCTGTAGCTGTTGCCATCGTAACTATTCGACCCGGAACTTATCTGCTCAAATGGGAATAAGCAGAAAATCAAAAAGATTTGAGCTGATTTTCCCACAAAGTTCAAATAACAAGCAAATTGAACCCAGCAGACTTGCCGATTCGCTTGGAATTTAACCAGAAAATCATTCAAATGGTGGAAGAGGACAACAACATGTTAAAGTTCATTTTTATGTCTGACGAGGTACATTTTGATTTTAACGGCAACGTAAACAAGCAAAATTGTCATATATGGAGTCACTCTAACCTGGAAATATTCCATGAGACGGAACTGCATCCAGCTCGAGTCACAGTGTAGTGCACAGCTCCATACTTTGTTGAAGTAAACGGTCGCACTGTAACGATACGGCGTATTCTACGATAGGGGTGATAAGCATTGCGCAGGTTATATTTCTTTTTCTACATTTTGGGAAAAGATACATTGGGTCTGTTCCTTTACTTGTAATTTGTTACTAATTCGTACGAATCTGTACGAATTCCAGACCATCCGCGTTCCAGAGTGGTGTTGTACGATTTTGGGTTTTACAGAAAAGTCCACTCTTGATGATATCCCAGAACCAATGCAGTATGCAATACATTGCGAAATGCAAATTTCAACATTCAGAACATTCAACTTTCATCTATGTTCCTTTTGTTTCCATTATTTTACTTTTTGCGTTAAAATAAGAAAATGCAAATAACTTAAAACAAACGGAACAGCTGACTTTGACAGATAGTTCACTTCTTACCGGAGGAAATTTGTTGAGAAAGAATGCGTAAGATTTTTTAGCAAGGGGGCATTTTTACTCTCTCGTTGTCTTCTCTTTTACTACTTTTTTTTTTTGTAAAGAAACGCAATTGGTCTAGAATTCGTAAAAATGCGTACGATTTCGTAACGATTTTTAGGTAAATAACCCTTATAAGCTATTCATTTTTTTTACAAGGAAGTGAATAATCTGTTTTTCGATGATTCAGAAAGAAGTCATATCTTGAGCTACAACAGTATTGTATAGGGTTTTCCAATGAGAGGTGTTATTGTGAATGGCCCGCTATTTCGGTAGCTGTCACTTTTAAAGCTTTTATTCTTTGACATTTGATAAGTAGAAACTACGCCATTACTAAAAATGGAACGATACATGCTTCAACAACGCATTGAAATTATTAAAATTCACTACAAAAATGGTGAAAATCTTGCAGTCACAGTTCGCAAAACTAAAGCATTTTTTGGTCGTCGTGAAGCACCTTGTCGGACCGCAATACAGAAATTGGTGGAAAAATTCGAGCTGTTGGGACAAGTTAGTGATGTGAAGAATAAAACCCGTGCACGTCGCTCAAGAACAACTGAGAACAGGTTTGTCCATTCCTCGTCGTTCTTTGGTATTGGGCATTCCACAAACGTCATTACACCGTACTTTGCATAAAGACTTGGGTCTTAAGGCTTATAAAGTTCAGTTAACACAAGAACTCAAGCCGGCCGATCATCAACAACGTCGTGTCTCTGCTGATTGGGTCCTTGAAATGCATGAAAATGATCCGGAATGCCATCGAAAAATCATCTTGATTAATGAGGCCCATTTCCACCTCGGTGGCTATGTCAACAAGCAAAATTGTCGCATCTGGGGCTCGGAAAATCCAAGAGTTATTGTTGAGAAGCCTCTCCATCCTCAACGTGTGACTGTTTGGTGCGGTTTATGGTCCGGCGGGGTCATTGGACTGTTATATATTTCATCACACCTCTGGTCACACTATTCATGTGTCATTTACTCTTGTTATAATAATCTACTATAGTATGACAGATTGGAGTTGCTCCAGCCTTCGACCAGTACACACGTAGTAAAATATAATCTTAAATAACTAGCTACTTTTAATATCATGTACTTTTATTCTTTTATAATTAAACAATAAATGAATTGAATATATATGGAATAAAACAAAACAGTGGCGACGAGGAAAAACATTTATAAAAGTCATACAAAAAAAATAAAGTCATTTGTGCAGAAACATAGTGAGGTTAGAACCACGTGTGAAAATTCGAAGTATCGAAATAAAGATGCTAGTCGGCAGCATTGAACCCTTTCTGCCTGGAGGCAATTTTAAGGCGTACGAGGACAGACTACGCCAATTTTTCAAGATAAATGATGTCCAAGAAGATGGCCAAACACCATTATTAATCACCGTAATTGGAGCAGAAGCATATGATGTCACTAACAATTCCTGATTTGCCTAGCACAAAAAATTTCGAAACCCTAATTTCACTGCTACGAACGCATTTTGCCCCTACGGAAAATAAGAGAGCAGAAAGGTACAAATTCTACAAACTAGGTCAAGAAGAAGGTGAGTCCATAAGCGAGTACATAGTCCGATTGAAATCGCAGGCGCAGACGTGTCAGTTTGCGGACTTTATGGATAGTGCAGCGGGCAGTAGTAAAGCGGTAGGCTCAAAACCTATCGACAGTGGTACGGCAATAAGTGATATCAGCAAATATAAAGCAAATATTCTCGATGATGTTCTAATCGATAGATTTATAATTGGGCTACGAAACGAAAGAATTCAACAATGTCTACTTAATGAGGACAGTCCTAACTTCGAAAAATATTGTCAAAAAGCGTTGAGTATGGAAGCATCAGAAAAGGCATCAAGAAATATGCAACCGCACACATATCATGCAATCACATCAAAGGTTAAGCATCGTTGGAACGAGAAGCAGAATCACAATCCAAAAACCCCGCTGAGTAATAAGAACAGCAATGAGTCGTCTTCGAAGTGGAATAAGTCAGCGTTCAACAAGGGCAAATGGTCAGCAAAGGTGAATAAACACTGTCATAGATGTGGTCGTGATCATCAAGAAGCAAACTGTCCAGCCAAGCAGTGGGAGTGCTTCACATGTGGAAAAACCGGTCATACGTCAGTTGTGTGCAGAAGTCAGAAATTCGTCAAAGTCATACACAACATTTTGAACAACCAGCAATCAGTGTTTAAAACAGTCAACATCGAAGGAGTCAAAGTCAAAATGGAGGTGGACACAGGAGCTACGGAATCGGTCATAAGCGAAGGGGAGTATCAAAAAATTTTTTTACATTTGAAGTTAGAAAGTCCTGAAAATAAATTATGTACAGTTACAGGTAGTCGTATAAATGATATCGCATCTGTCAAGGTGAAGGTGGTGTTTGGTGGTAATGAGCAGGTGTTGAAATTAATCGTTATACGAGGTGATAAACCCACAACATGTATTATGGGACGCTCCTGGATCGATCGGTTGTTTCCAAATTGGCGAAGAAGTTTTGAATTGGATCAAGTCAATCAAGTAAGTTCAAATAGTTTTGATATCACAAGGGAGATTCAACAACTTTTTTCGGGGGTTACAAAAACAGAATTATCATCACCAATTACCGGGTATGAGGCAGACATAGTTTTAAAGGAGGATCAAACTCCAATTTTTCACGCGGCTTATAATGTACCATACAAGTTGAGAGAATCCGTAGAAAATGAACTCGATAGGTTATGTAAAGAAGGGGTCATAGTGCCTATAAAACACAGTCGATGGGCAAGTCCCATTGTTATTGTTCCTAAAACAAATGGTGGTATAAGGATCTGTGTAGATTGCAAAGTTACCATCAATAAGTGCATTGAAACGGAACACTACCCTCTACCTAAAATAGAGGACATTTTCGCTCAACTTGCAGGTTGCAAACGATATTGTGTAATTGACCTTACGGGGGCCTACCAACAATTGTCCGTCACTAAAAGTTCTCAAGAGTTATTAGTTATCAATACACTGAAAGGTCTCTTTGCGTACACAAGGCTAATTTTCGGTGTTAGTAGCGCACCTTCAATCTTCCAATCGGTGATGGATAGAATCCTTTCGGGATTGGAAAAAGTATTTTGCTATCTAGACGATATTATTATCGGAGGTCTTGACGACCAAGATTGTCGTTCCAAATTAATTGAAGTTTTAAGCCGTCTCAATAACCACAACGTGAAAATAAATCTGGAAAAGTCAAAATTTTTGCAAAGTAGCGTAAGATACTTAGGACATACGGTGTCAGAAAAAGGTATTTGTCCAAACGAAGAAAAGGTAAAGGCAATTGTGCAAGCTCCTGCACCTACAAACTTATATGAATTGCAATCATACCTCGGACTTCTCAACTATTATGGTAGATTTCTACCAAATCTGGCATCTACCTTATGTCCATTATACAAATTACTTCAAAAAAAATCAGTTTTTATTTGGTCTAAGTCCTGCGAAATAGCATTCGAGAAAAGTAAAGAGTTGTTACTTGAAAACAATGTGTTAGAACTATACGACCCGCATAAGCCTATTATTGTTGCCACGGATGCCAGTCCCTATGGAATTGGTGCGGTCTTGTCCCACATGGTGGAAGGTGTAGAGAGGCCAGTGCTTTTCGCGTCTAGTACATTGAGTGCCGCCGAGCGCAATTACTCTCAATTACACCGAGAAGCTCTCGCTATAGTGTTTGCACTTAAAAAATTCCATAACTATATTTATGGTCAAGAATTTGTATTACACACCGATCATCAGGCTCTGAAAGAGATCTTTAATCCAAAAAAGGGTACCGCTTCAGTAGCAGCGGCCCGTCTCCAAAGGTGGTCAATTTTACTTTCTATGTATAAATACACTATAACCTATCGCCGTAGTTCTCAAATGTCGCATGCAGATGCTCTCTCACGCCTCCCCCTCCCTACTGATTCAATGATTGAGGAGACCCCTATACATTATTTTCACAATGAAAATCAATTAATAGATTTTAATGTAGTTTGCGAACACGTTAGACATGATAAGGTTTTGCAGATGGTGCATGATTCCTTATTAAAGGACTGGCCCAGTGTTATTTCACAAGAGCTACGACCGTATTTTCAGAAACGGAAAAGTCTGTCAACAGATAAGGGCTGCGTTTACTATGGCGACCGAATAGTCATTCCCTTTTGTCTTCGGGATCGAGTTCTGGGTATTTTACACGAGAACCATTCGGGCATAGTAAATATGAAAAGGCTTGCTAGGTCCTATTTTTGGTGGCCTCTATGTGATGAAGATATAGAGAATAAAATAAAAAACTGTTTAGTCTGTGAGCAAACACAGCATGTACGCAAAGAAATTATCACCTCCCATTGGCCTATGAGCACCTATCCCTTTCAAAGAATACATGTCGATTATTTTTATTTCAAAGGTAAAACATTTTTAATTTGGATAGACTCTTACAGTAGGTATTGTGATATCAAAACTATTAATTCTACTAACGCGTCGTCCTTAATAACTGCATTCGCAGCAACAGCAGCAGCTCTTAAAATTTTTGCAACATAAACGAAACACCAAATGCTCCTCAACCTCAAAAACACCATCGGAACTACTTTTTTCTTATAAACCTAAAACTATTTTAGATAGAATGAAAAGTGAAAATGTTGAAACTAATACGGAAAATACTAAATGTAATGAATTTTTGAGAAATCGAAATCAAAATAAGCTTAAGAAAGAAGGTGTTGCATGGTCTTCAAATTTGTTTAGGGAGGAAGAAGAGGTTATGTACCGAAATCATTTTAAGAATTTCATTCGTTGGATTCCGTGTAAAATTGTTAAAGTAATAAGTAAATTGACATATTTGGCAATTGTTAATGAAAGAATACGATTAGTACATCAAAATCAATTACGAAAGAAAGAATTGAAAGATAAAATGTTCTTTAATAGAAAAAATATAGACTTGTCAAAAAATTGTGAGAAAAACGTAGATAGTTCTGCTACACCTAAAATAAAGCCATGCGACACACTGAAGTAGATTGTAAAACTGAAAAACTTGATGTCCCAGTAAGAAGATCAAAACGAAAAAGGAAAATACCAAGACGGTTTACATTTTCCGATTTTGAATAAGACTAATATGCCTATGTATGTATATGGATGTACAGGCTTAAGAAAAAAGGGGGAAGGTTGTTATATATTTCATCACACCTCTGGTCACACTATTCATGTGTCATTTACTCTTGTTATAATAATCTACTATAGTATGACAGATTGGAGTTGCGATGTGACAGATGTATTGAGCTCTCCTTCTTCTTGCTCCAGCCTTCGACCAGTACACACCTTGTAAAATATAATCTTAAATAACTAGCTACTTTTAATATCATGTACTTTTATTCTTTTATAATTAAACAATAAATGAATTGAATATATATGGAATAAAACAAAACATGGACCTTACTTTTTCGAAAATGAGGTTGGATCAACAGTTACGGTGAATGGATTGCGCTATCGAGAGATGATTAATGATTTTTTATGGTCGGAGTTGGATGGTATTGATCTGGACAACGGTTACTTTCAACGAGACGACGTTACGTGCCACACAAGCAACGAAACCATTGATCTTTTACGGGAAAAGTTTCCGGACCGTGTTATTTCTCGAAGAGGTGATCACAATTGGCCACCGAGATCTTGTGATTTAACACCTTGCGACTTCTTCCTTTGGGGTCACGTGAAAGATAAGGTCTACGCCAACAGCCCAGCGTCGATTCAAGACATCAAAGATAAAATTCATGAGGCTATCGAGGACATAGGGCAGCCACTTTGCGATTTGGTTATGGAAAATTTCATGAAAAGGATATGGTCCTGTATGCGTGCTCGTGGTGGCCATTTGGCTGATGTTGTTTTTTATTATTAACGGCATACTTTCCTCTTTATTACGAAATAAACATCCGATCATTTATCTCAAATGGCATTTTTCTTTGAATACCAAAGTAACATCTCTTATTGGAGAACCCTTTATTTCTTTTTTTTTAAATAAACACTCATGCCCGTTTTCACAGTTCTTGCTTAAGTGTTGGATTTTTTAAGTATATGATTGAATATAAACATTACTTAAGAAGTTTTCGTTTTCACAGTTGGTGGTTTATTTAAGTCATTGATTGAGTGTCATTGTGAACCATTAATGGAAAAAACTGATTGTGAATGAACACGAAATGTCAAATTAAATCTGATTGTCATTTCGGTGTCAAGTGCTTTTTAGATAAAACAATGGAAAACAAAGATAAAAAGAGAAGTGCTAATTTCAGTGTAGTGGAAGTTGAAGTGTTACTAGAAATAGTTATGAAACACAAAACAATTGTTGAGAACAAAAATACTGACACAATTTACGCAAAGGAAAAAGCCGCTGCATGGTTAAAAATTGAGAAAGAATTCAACTGTACTGCCGGCAACATACGCAGACCGGCAAACAGCAGATATTAATAATATGAACGAAACACTGCATGAACTTCTGGGAAGCCAAATAGATGGGCTTCCTTCGATCTATGACTCAGATTTCTTACACTCAACCCAAAACGGTATGTAAAATCCAATTGTTTATTGAACAGCCATCTAATGATTGTTTTTTTTTTTATGTTTCAGAAACGGAAAATGTTGGTGACAAACCGTCGTGCAGCACCCAATCGAAAAGAGGCAAAGAAAACACACCAAGCCAACAAGCGAGTCTTGATCCAGGTATAGGGAAAGATACTGTAACAATTTAAATACATTTTTGTCTTCTATTAAAATGTACACTTCGCAGATTTGTGCAATTACCGAAAGCCAATAAAAAAGAAAAGGCTATTAAAAAAACCAAACCAAACAGCTTGTGATAAATGGAAAGAGCTAGCTGATGCGAATATTAAAATAGCCGAAGAACAATTGGTTCAAAACAGGGAATTCCAAACACTCCGTATTGTGCAAATGGCAGAAGAACATGAAGCCAAGATGTATCTTTTCGAAGCACAGATGTCAACTACAGATGGAGAAAATTGAAAAAAACATTTATGTACTTTTTTGTAAAAATGTCAAATGTTCCTTTTTTATTTTAAAATAATTTATGTCAATTGGTCCAATATTAAATTAAATATATGTTATGTTAAGTTTGTTATAATCTAATTGCGTAACCGGTTTTCATTTAAAATGTTTGCAAAATAAGCATTAATCAAAACATTTCTTACTACTGTGTTTCCTTCTCCAACAGCCAGTGGAACTTCAACATTGTTAATAAAATCAATGCGCTCCAACAAGTAATCATCCAATGGTGGTGAATCTACATCCCGATTCATGCAGCAAATGTTGTGAAGCACTGCTGTTGCTACTATTACACTCTGCACCGTTTCATTTTTTAGTTTCAGTCCTGTTGCAAGGACAGAAAATCGTCTTTTCCATACACCGTACGATCGTTCAATACAATTACGTGTTTGAATCAGCGATTCGTTGTAGCAATCCTCTTGTGGTGAATTGCAACTTCTTAAAGCTGTCATCAGATAGCTCCTGCATTGATATCCGCCATCAGCAACTATGAGGTTGTTTCCGAATTTACCGCTTTCGAAACGTGCTCTTATTCTAGAGTTGTTAAATATCGTTGAATCATGTGATGATCCCGGCCATCTCGCAACTATGTCCATTATTTTCAAGTCTGCGTCACACAGCGTTTGAACATTGAAGGAAAAAAAATCCTTTTCGGTTTCTGAAGACTTCTCCATTCGATCTGCCTTTTAATGTCAAACAGATATGATTAAAAAACCAGCAGACTATTTAATATACAAACCTGGTGACTGTGTCCGAATGTGTGTGCAATCTAAAGCTGCGAGTGTGCGTGGAAACCGAGCAAATCCATAAAATTCTGCATTTTTGAAGTGAAACTTCTTACTCGACTTCGGAAGGTTGCGTTAAACGGTCGCATTAAATGGTCGCGTTATGGTTGCATTCAACATTTCACTACAGTGAACTTACATAGGCACCGATGCAGAGTAAACAGAATGACCACGTTTTGAATGACAAATATTAATCGCAACCGAATAATTGCTGCATCGATCCAATAGATTGCTTTCAAACCATTTTAAGTTATATAGTCGTGCGAGTCAACCAGCCTTCAGTGGGTTGTGACCTCGGTATGCGCAGCTTTTTTCGTATTTTCTTTTTCTGCAACCCGTCTCCTCCGATTCCATCACCGAAATCAAGCAGCATCGAGCGGTTAGTGCTTAGTCGAGTAAGAAGCTTCTTTAGTTGTGGTCCCCCCTAACTAAAGAAGCTTCTTACTCGACTTCGGTTGGTTGCGTGGTATGTATGGATATCAGTGGTGTGGGGAATAGGTAACAAAGTGCTTAGTCAAGTAAGAAGCTTCTTTAGTTGTGGTCCCCCCTTACTAAAGAAGCTTCTTACTCGACTTCGGTTGGTTGCGTGGTATGTATGGATATCAGTGGTGTGGGGAATAGGTAACAAAGTGCTTAGTCAAGTAAGAAGCTTCTTTAGTTGTGGTCCCCCCTAACTAAAGAAGCTTCTTACTCGACTTCGGTTGGTTGCGTGGTATGTATGGATATCAGTGGTGTGGGGAATAGGAAACAAAGTGCTTAGTGGAGTAAGAAGCTTCTTTGGTTGTGGTCCCCTTTAACTATAGAAGCTTCTTACTCGACTTCGGTTGGTTGCGTGGTATGTATGGATATCAGTGGTGTGGGGAATAGGTAACAAAGTGCTTAGTCAAGTAAGAAGCTTCTTTAGTTGTGGTCCCCCCTTACTAAAGAAGCTTCTTACTCGACTTCAGTTGGTTGCGTGGTATGTACGGATATCAGTGGTGTGGGGAATAGGCAACAAAGTGCTTAGTCAAGTTGTGGTCCCCCGTTACTAAAGAAGCTTCTTAATCGACTTCAGTTGGTTGCGTGGTATGTACGGATATCAGTGGTGTGGGGAATAGGTACCAATGTAGAAACGGCGAAAATTGATTGAGTGGAGAGTAGTATTGTGCGTGCGAGTAATATTCCCACAGATCAGAGTTGTAATATTTTGCATTCTTTTGCCATATTTTGTTTTTTGTTTTGATTTGAAGTATTGTGCATATATTGAGTTATTTTAATTTATTTGGTACAAAATGTAAGTGAATGTAGGTAAATTGAGTAAAATAAAGCAAAATAAGGCAAAATTATAATGCAAAAAAATGCTAATGAATGCAAAGAATGCAAATGCTTAGAAAAAAATAATGCTGGTTTCCCTGGATCGAATAATTTAGGATCTTTTCCAAGTGCTTCTGATCATAAGGCATTGTTGTAGAATTTGGATAAATAGTTTTTCTACTTGCTCTTGCTTTGGTTTCCACAGTCCGGTGATATGTTGACCAGAGACGCGGCCAGTGTATGAACTCTGAAACTGCGAAAGTAACTAAACGTTCTTATAGAGGTGAAATTCTGGGACAAATCATCACACATATTAATTTTATTTATTTTCTTTAACTTTTCTTTAACTTAATCAATTTAAAATTTCATCTCAAATTAAATTGCAGTTTCTTTCACAAACAATCAAAACAATTCTGCTTTCTGACACTTCACAGCTGATATTTGAAGTTTTTCCTCAGACAGCTAACAGAAAACGTTCGCTAACCGTAATACCTCGACAGCAGAAATTCGCCTGGGAGTTCGTCTCGAGTCGAACGGTCGATTCGCTAACCGTAATAGGGGTATTAGTTGGTATTTTATTTTACTCAAATCTGAAGGGGAACACATACCCACAATTTTCTATTTACATATATGTAAATAGTAAATAAATTTACGAAGATCATCCTTTAGTTATGAACATGAGAGAGGAGTAAAGGGAATATGTCACATTATGCATGCTGCATGCACAATACTATATAAAATGGACTCCAATATTCATTCAGCTTCAAATTTTTTCATGGTTTTTTCTCACACAGAGTTATGTGAGATGGGAAACCGAATATAAAACAGGGTTACCGATAGGTAATAAATGCCACCATATGAAAACTTTTTCACGGTCTGGCTACGTGCCGACTATATCTCTCAAATAGTGGATTCTGGACCCCTTTTGCAATTATTTTGTGGGACCAATTTTTAAATTAATTAATTTTTTAGTCCACATATTTACTCTTTTAGTTTATTCACATAATTTTTTCTCAAAAAGCACCAAATAAGTCTCAATACTTAAAGTTCCTTTAACTTTAAAGAAAGCTATTAAATGATGATAAATGATATATTTGTCCGTATGTGTGTATTTCTACTATTTATCTTCTATATAATTAAATACCTAGCGCAAGAGCTTGTGATTCCTCCTGAGAGTTTATTTCAGCACCGATTTCAATGGTTCTAGCACTGATCGAAAGTTTATCAACTGAACTTTGTTCAAATTGTATACACAATTTTGAAAAAGTGCATAAAGTTATTATCAAAAAACATTATTACCTATACCTACGGGTATAGGCTTTCTACATGCGAGTTTCCTCGCACTGGTACACTAGTTTAACATGTTTTTGCACCAAAGCGAGTTTTTAAATTTCCCCATACGTAACTCTGCTCAAAATTAACAAAGATAGCACAACTTCCTTTGACAACTCCCATTTTGGCATTAACAGAATAATCTCTCGCATGTAGTTGAGAGAAGAAATCTGAATATTTTTTGGTGCTCACGGATGTAGTTGTTCCTCGGTAAACAGGGGGCACCACCATCGATTGGCTCAAGTGATAGTACTATTAGTTTCATATTCAATGGTTACATTTAGCATAATTGATTCGAATTCAAACTTCTTACTTATTTCTAAGTTTACCATTTGGAAACATACTTGAAAAAAAAACCAATCATCACTAATACGACAGTAAATGATAAAATGCTTGTTTCAATAGCAGAAATTTAATACAAAATAAATATTCTATGAATTTTTGTGATCTTAAATCTAATTATATAAACTCACATATAGTAATCTATGCGGGTGGTTGTAAATTCTGCTGTTGATACCAATACAGTACAGGGTACATTAGGGTTGTAGTAAGAGTATCATTGTGCTCCTCCAAGGAATTACTTGCATAATGTAGAACCAACTTCTTCAGACTCGGATAAATATTATAGGGTAATGCTAGCCCATACCCATTTTCTGTCTCGTAAATAATACAATGTTGAACGATATTCCTGCATGCAATGGAAAGAGCATAGTTGCCATTGTTGTTATCAATTGCTTTCCGGACACGTATCAGGAATGTTCCCGTTGGTGCATCAGTCAGAAATTCTTGAGCGCGATTACGAGTGCAATCTGCTAAGAACCACAATGATTCATTATTATGTGGGAGATTTGATTCACTTTCGTATTTTTCCTTCCAATCATCATAACCCATGTCAATCAGTTGTTTGATTTCTTCCTCTTTGATGCCAAGGTCCACGAGGCGGCTGCAATCAAATAAATATACACATGTGACATATTAATCGATGATCCAAATATAAAAAATAAAAAATCAATAAAACGCTTGGTGTATCCAAGTCAAAATGGAGTACCCCGTTAAAATAACAAAGGATGACTAGAATGCTTACATTGGCGGAAAGCTAAATAGCCTTATTGCGACTCACATAATTTTCTTTAAACTAAAACTAAAAACATTTTTATGATATCTGTATACATATTGAACATAAGTGCGTGTATAAGGTTTTAATATTGGGAAGAGGAATCCACTGCTTGGCAGAAAAAAACATGGCAATCTTTAACATGTTTAAAAGTGAAGGGCCTATTTCGGACATTGCAAAGGACTTGCAGTGTTCCAAAAGAATCCTCTATAATGCTGTAAAACACGTCAAGGCACGCAAGGCATTAAAAAACCTCAAAAAAAAAAAATGCGTGAGAATCTCGCGCGTTAGAAGTGTAACTTCTTACATTTGGCTCTCAGTATTGTTACAATAGCTTGCATAAATCTGTCTCTCTTATAAACACTCACTGGATTACTGTAGTAGCATGACAAATCGCCGCAAATCGGAGAGCAATCCCCGTAGGGTTACCATCTCCTGATTTGAGAACAACACAATTCGTCGACCGAAATAAAGATAAATATTATATGTACAAAGTGGACATCACTTTTGGCATCGATGCATAAAGATACTCGAAAAAATACCCTCTACATCATACAAACATTTCATCGAAATTGAGGTGTTAACCATTTTGTACACAATTACCGAAATAGATCTTGTATTGCAATGTGCATTGCACAAGAAAGAAGTCTTATCTGCCAGCAAAAACCAATCGAAATATTCAAGTGTATGGCAAGCTGAATTTTAAGGTTTGAATTAAAAACGGCGTTATTTATTCTTCATATTATCTTTAGGAATAAAACCAAAGAATATACTAACCCAAGAAGTTGCATCAAATAAAAAAATTTTGTATGAAAACATTTTTAGCGGCACCTTTTCACTGTGGTAGTATTTTTTCGAAGCAAAATATTTTGAAAGTTGTGTAGGTATGCATTAGTTTCCTACATCATTCAGATTCAACCGCTCAAACTCGGTAGAAGATTTTCAGTTGTTTCTTACCGCAGACCTCAGTCTCTTCGCCTACAAAACCGATTTTCTGCCGGCAAAAATCATCTCGTGTGCGATGGCTCAATGTTTGCATGGTGGGGTTGAATATAAGAATTTTATTTTCTTCGCTTGTTTTGTTGTTGTTTTCTTCGCTTGCTTGTACTTTTGATATTTTGTAGCTCGATATGTACGTGAATTTTTTTTAGAATTTATTTTACTGCCTGTTGAAGTTGGAGAAGGGGAAGTGTTTCACATATTCGTCTGACTCAAGCAAATTTGCTCTACCGCGGCTAAAAAAGTTTCACTTCAAAAACGGGAAAAACGACAAGATTCATGGACAGATCAATGGTCGCGGCAAGTCGAAGGGACCCATTCTAGACCTCAATTGAAATAAGAAGTCAAATTGAAGACGAATATGGCGTAAATATCACGTCAAGACTTGGGCAGCATTTGCATGGCATGGTGTTACAGCAAGTTTCTTGAACTGCTACGACTACACGAGCTTAGGTCATGCCGACAGGCCAAAATGTTAGTAGACGCCCCCAGGGCAAACAGAACTAAGTTTCTGTTACACCTTAGCAGAGATGACCTCAAAATTTTCACAGAACTGGTCACTGGGTTCACTCCCTTAAACGAGCACGTTTGCGAGATGTGCCTGGAAGAAGACGAGACAGCTGAGCACTTCATTAACGAGTGTCCGGCCTTTGCTCGGATCAGAAAGCCACTCTAGGCAACTACGTCCTACGAGACGTTGATCTACTGGAGCTCAATCTTGTTGCTCTATTGCTTCGCTTTGCGAAAGCGACGGGCAAATTTAGATCGATGTATAGCTCAGCAACAAATCGGTAACACAGCTTATGGGGTGATACTTCACCAAAGTACAATGGGCCTACAGGTCTACGTGCTTGTTGTCTCTATACGATAACCCCCTTCTAAGTACAATACACAATAAACAATGGCATGGTGTTGGTCCTACAGCTAGACTATCTGGCAGGAAGGATCAATATAAGTACAAGGAAATGTTTTTAAATCATATAGGGCCTAATGCGTCAGAAAATTTGGCCTTAGCTTGGTGGTTTGTTAATGATAATGACCCAACGCATATACCAAATTCAGATTTTACAGAGTCCATACCAAAACTCAATCAAGATTCTGTGGAATGATGTGGAAAGGGCCTTAAGATCAAAATACAGTGGTGGCCAATTTTAACGAATACCGATATAACGAATGATCGATATAACGTACCCTTTTTTCAAATGCATTATCGGCTCTATTTAGCGAACAAAAAAAAAATGTTTTCGATATAACGAATGTTGCTACAATATCTGTATGTACATGCTTTAAAAAATAGAAAGAGACAAATTTACCTAAGAAATACAATAATGTTTAGGAAACGGTCGATGGAAAAATTTGGGTGCTGTACTTGCTGTACCTTGATCCAACCATTCGCTTATTTAAGCTAAGCGGAGGATTTGGAATCTTGGAGCAATACTGAAATGTCTCTTCAAGAAGATACGTGTATCAGCCGACTCGAGGCCGTTGAAAGTGTATTAACTGAGCCAAATAGAACAACGTTGGAAGTTCTGAAAAACTTGTTCTAATAAGTCTACGGGAAATAGCTACAAATTTCTGCGTTGAACGTTTGCAAAAGCATATCCTTATTGCAGATTGCTTTTTGGAAAAGAAAAGGAAAGAAATTAATTTTGTTTTAGTTTCTTTTACTACTTGCTCTACTTTTTAACTTGTTTTGTTGACTTTATGAATAAATTGAATAAAGTGTTATGAATTAAAACAGTATTTGTACATTTGTTTAATGTTTCGTACAAGGAAAATGTGTTCGATATTACGGCCCCTATTGCGAGTGTCGATCAACGATCGATAAGCGACAACTATCTGTGCTGAGTGATGATTTTGGTACTGTATATTGTGATTGCGATCGATATGTCGATTTGACAGTCGCCTATAGTCGATCACAAGTTTCTAGTCGATGCTTTTTTTTTGAAATGTGAAAGAGTTTTGTGCGAATCAATCGACGCAATCGACAATTGTCATGACGATCGTTGATCGACACTCACAATATGGGCCGTCGATTTTCTCGATATAGCAAATGCAACTGGCCATTATATCATACGTTATATTGGACCACCACTGTAATTGGAAATTTGGTCTTCCATTCAAAAAGCACGTGGCCAAAACCTTACGACAATTAGCAAAGAAGAAACAAACAATACCCCAATTAATATTGAAAGTAAAAAACATAAAAAGATTTTAAAAATATGAACAATTTTGGAATTTCTTCGTATTAATACTCTGCAGTGCTATTTATATTTCCACCCAGTTTTCTAACCAATTAAGTTTCTTATTTTTGTATTCTGTATTGTGATTAGGTAATAACGCCCGTTAGGTAATACCGCCCAAATCGATATGGAAATAACGTCCAAAGAAACAACTTGTTGTTGTATTTTTTTTTTTCATTTTGGGTGTTATTTCCTAGTCAGGACTCATTTTGCAATAGGCAATAAAGCCCAAAATAACAAGTAGAAATATTTGAAAAGGAAATAATGCCCGAAAAAGGAAATATCACCCAAAACAGTTATGACAAAATGAAATAACACCCAAATAAAATTATGAATCGTCCAAATGGCAATATTGTTGAGTAATTTCTACTAAGAATGGTGCCTTTACGTACCCAGTCATTGAAAAATGCAACCCACTCAAAGTTCGATGACAGATATTGCAAGCATCTTCGCAGTTTTAAATTAACTGGACTCCACTATTAGTTTGATTGCTTTTTCATCAAACAATAAGAACGATTGTACCAAACCAAATGATTCCCGCGTGATTCTCAATGTCACGATTTTCCCTGTCAAACTTCCTCCAGGATAAACACAAAAACTATGCACACAACGAAGTAAAACTTCGAACACCTGTTAATTAACATCCTGCGTTAAGTATAGACCCCTTTTAAGTATAATTTAAACATAATATATTTCTTAAATTAATTGAAAATTAAAACGCTCTTACGAATGCAACTCATTCAAAATACAAATATATCCACAACTGTGGATTGTAAGTATTTGTAGTTTGAATAAGTGACATTTTGCAAGAAAGTCTTCTAAACAGGAGACACATAGTCGCTGAACTCGGGGGAACCCGTCAAAAAGTGATGGCATCCAGAGGCACGCCGCAAGGAGGAGTTATATCCCCCCTTCTCTGGATCATGATCGTTAATGAACTACTTCTAAGACTTAGATTCAGTGGGATTAAAGCAAAGCAACTGCATATGCGGATGATGTAGTGCTACTTGCTACGGGCAAGTTCCCAAATACTGTCAGCGAACTAGTACAGAGCGCTTTAAATACGTTAAACAATTGGGCGAAACAATGCGGACTCGGGGTCAACCCTCAGAAAACCGAACTAGTGCTATTCACCAACAAGAGAACAATACCAGCCTTCAGGCTGCCGACCATTGAGGGAACTACCCTCAAACTGTCCGAAAGTGCAAAATACTTAGGACTCATACTTGACAGGAAGCTTAACTGGAAGCTGAACATGAAAGAAAGAGTAAAAAGGCATCAGTTGCCTTTTATACCTGCAGTAGGTTCTTCGGGAAAAACTGGGGATCCAGACCACGAATAACACTGTGGATGTACTCTGCGATAGTAAGACCAATACTAACATAAGGAGGACTGGTCTGGTGGCATGCTGCCGTCAAAACTAGCAACCTAAAGATTATGACCAAAATACAGAGAATAGCATGCACTGGTACAACCAGCGCGATGAGAACAACGCCAACAGCGGGTTTGGAAACAATTCTCAACCTCCTGCCTCTAGATCTCCTACATGCAGGAAGCGGCAGCAAAGAGCGCTCTCAGAATAAGCCAGTCAAAACACTGGAGACCGAATGCATATGGGCACACCAAGATACTTAGCAACTATGTCAATAGTAACGTAAACTCAGACTACACTGTCCCATACTTAGATTTCGATAAACCCTTCTCGTGGGCCTTCCCAAGTAGAGAACAATGGGAGAACAACGAAGTATCAAATGAGTCTAAGTCCATCTACACACTACATCCATCTACACTGATGGGTCAAAAATGGAAATAGGTATAGGAGCGGGTTGCTTCTCGGAAGATCTAAGAATCAACAGCTCCACACGACTCCCAGACCACAGCAGCGTTTTCCAAGCTGAGGTTCTAGCAGTGACAAAGGCTGCCCAATTGGTGTCAATGATGACAATATCCCGAGATGATATCACAATTTACATTGACAGCCAGGCGGCCATAAAAGCAATAGCTGCTACACAAATAACATCTAAGCTTGTGAAATGTTGCCGCGAAGAGCTTAAGGTTCTTGGCACGCAGCACAACGTAAAACTCTGCTGGATCCCTGGCCACAGCGGGATACCAGGCAACGAAGCCGCGGATGAATTGCCCAGAAAGGGCTCAGCCCTGGATATAGAGCAGGCAGATTACACGGTTAAACCTCCACTCTGCAACCTCAAGGCCAAAATCGAACAAAAAACACTATCTGAAGCTAATAGCCACAGGTCGCCGTGGCCATGGTGGTTAGTGCGTTGGAGTATTACGCAATGCTGCCCGGGTTCAACTCCTGGCCGGGTCTAACACCGAAAAGAGTTTTTTCACGGTGCCAACTCTTTCGAATGTCTGACAAGTAATCAAAGAGTATTATTTGTCACGATTGAGCTTCTCAACTCGCCGTTCGGAGGCGGCAAAAAGATGTAGGTCCTTTCCATTCGTGCAAAAAATATAACACGCACACACAATGGTTGCGAGAAGCAGGCCCAGGTTCACTTCGAGTTGTAGCGCCAACTATGTAAGTAAGTAAGCTAATAGCAGGTGAAAATCACTAACTACCTGTGAAATATCAAGAAGGATGTGGCCAGAGTACGATACAAGCAAAACCAAAAAGCTTCTACAAAAAGATAGGAAATCCCTGTCAATACTGATAGGAGTGTTAACTGGCCACAATATGCTAAGATATCACACGAAAAAATTACGACTCAACGATGATGACTTATGCAGAGGATGCGGTGACGAAGAGGTTCATGAGGACAAAACCCATTTCCTCTGTCACTGCCCTAACCTCTGCCAACTAAGAAATAGAACCCTAGGAAATTTTTTTCACCGTCAGGTCTGCTCAAGTTTGCCAGGAGATCCGGATGGTTGGAATCAAGCCACTGATATCACATGTGGGAAAACACTATGGGTATCACAATGCGTTCACATGAATCTAACTATCCTCATCAGCCCGCTTACCTAACATAACCTTTAAGCAATTCTAAAGAAATTTGCAAGCAATTTGTTGCCCCAGATTCAATTCAGAGGTGCTCCGATTTGAGAGGCTCGCCTTTTTGCAAAAACCAAGTGTTTGCATGAAGGGCGGTTCATTTCGGAGGTACCCCAATCACAGAGTGCCAATCAGGAGGTTTTACTGTAGTAAGAACCATTTGTGAATTTGTTTTATTTTGACTAATACATTTTTGTTTTATAATGAACCTGGAATAAAAATGTACATTGTCAATATTTCTACTTACTCTTGTAATTTATCCTTTTCAAATGACAGTGCTTGTATCTCGGGTTTAGCTGCATTAATCTCACGCTCAACATGTTTATACTCCTCTTTCTTTTCGTCTATGAATTTGTTTAATTTTGTCATTTCGTCGCTTAAAAACTTCACATGATCTTGCAAAAGCGTTTTATTCTCCTGCAACCTATCTTGATCCAGAGGTCGGGCGTTCTTTATCGAGTTCAAAAGTACTTTCATTTGCATATGCAACATTTGCTTGGCAATTCCAAAAACATCCAGTGCGGATTTCTTTTCACTTATCTCACTTTCTGCTGTCTCAAAAATCTCTTTTTTAATCTGCAAGGCTTGCTTCTGAGCGTTCAACGCATGATGCATTTGTAAAAAATGTTCGGTTAAATCACGAAGATCAATATTACCACGATTGGTAATGTCAATATTGGACTCCTCGTCATTTGGACGAACAATGGGTTTCATTAAAGTGATATTAAGCGTTTTATTGTACAGCTTCAATGAGTTGTTTCTATAGTAATTGATTAAATCAACGACCGAGTGAAATTTACATTCGACAAACCCGTACATTCCATTATCATGACAAATTTTGATCAGTTTTTCTGTACCATCTTTGATTAATGTCAAAGTGTATTCTCCGTCTTTAGACAGCGCGTCACGAACCAGAAAACTTCCATCTGGTTCGCCAAAAAGAATGCCCTTCACCTCTTCACGGGTTTTTCTTCCCCAGTACCATTCCGCATCTTTGAGTTGCTCAATAGCTTTAGTTTGAAGATCCAGTTGATGTATCATAGTAGATTTTCCCAAAGATGTTGGATTTTTAGTCGATTGTTGTGATTGTGTAGTGGCCTTTGATCGAATTAACGAATCAGTATTTACTGATGGAGATGTGTAAGGAGATGAGTATCCAGCCAAAGATGAATTATGTGTACTAGCGCCAGCAATGGGAACGGGAACTGATGCTTTCCACGAACTTGCAGAAGAAATACTTGATGATGTGCTGGCACTGGACGTTGTGGCACTGACTCGAGAAATCTTACGGGGTGGTATGGCTGGTGCCTCGTCAAATCGTGGCACGGTTTCGTTGCCTTTCCAGGATTGAAAGAGAATTTCAATAACTCGAATATGGTGTTCTGTGTTATTTATCATTTGGCTTAAAAAAAAATAGAAATTTGAATTATATGGTTTTGTTTCGCAGATATTTATACATATACACTTACATAATATTTTTCCATGGTGGACGAATGAGTATATGCGAGAACGATTGTAGCATAATCGTTGGTGGTTCCCGACGCTCATTAGAAAACTGAATTTTTGAAATTCGACGCAAATGATCCATAAAGAATGTGAGTGTATTAATGTGATGGGCACCTAGTTGTTTGACACAATTAACGACATGGTATACACTAGCTGTCGGATCTTCTGGGTAAAGCTCTGAGAATTAAGAAAACCAAATATTATGCGAACAAATACTCTATTTAAGAATTTACAATCAACTAAACAAATAATTTATGTGTTTACGTAGGGATTAACAAAAGTTCGCTTAGTAGTTTTGAGAAAAAAAAGAAGATGCATTTCTGTAGCTTATAATCTAATACACACTCTTGCACAAATCTTAGCACTTGCACGCGGGTTTGTATACTCACGCGCAGTGTAACTAAACTTCATTCTTTGCATCTAATTCTATCCATCCTTATCATTCGGTTCTTAACAAAGTTCTTTTAATAAGTCCAAGTGAGACAAACGCTCGCGTCTGGAAAGCCACTATTTTACCCACTTTTTTCGTTATAATTTATTTTTTTAGGGTTTCGTACCCATAAGGTAATACGGAACCATGGTAAGTTCGCTAAGTCTCTAAAATGTGTGTCACGATAAAAACATCAAGAACCGTTCTAGCTAGGAACTTGAAACTTAAACTTGGTGGTCCACATATCTAAGACAACTTATCATTCAAAAATATTGCGAAACAACTATACAACTACAAAATATTTAGAGTACATTTATGATAAAAAAAAACGCTGTTTGTAGATGTTTAGCTAAATATTTAACGAAAACTATAGCGAACTATTCAAATCTGTAGTCCTCTTTATACTTTATACTTATCTTTATATAAAGGGTTTTCCAATGAGAGGTGTTATTGTGAATGGCCCGCTATTTCGGTAGCTGTCACTTCTTTGACATTTGACAAGTAGAAACTACGCCATTACTAAAAATGGAACGATACACGCTTCAACAACGCATCGAAATTATTGAAATTCACTACAAAAATGGTGAAAATCTTGCAGTCATAGTTCGCAAAACTAAATCATTTTTTGGTCGTCGTGAAGCACCTTGTCGGACCACAATACAGAAATTGGTGGAAAAATTCGAGCTGTTGGGACAAGTAAGTGATGTGAAGAATAAAACCCATGCACGTCGCTCAAGAACAACTTATTGCTGTTGTAGCCCAAAGTGTTGAAGAAAACCCAGGTCCATTCCTCGTCGTTCTTTGGTATTGGGCATTCCAGAAACGTCATTACACCGTATTTTGCATAAAGACTTGGGTCTTAAGGCTTATAAAGTTCAGTTAACACAAGAACTCAAGCCGGCCGATCATCAACAACGTCGTGTCTCTGCTGATTGGGTCCTTGAAATGCATGAAAATGGTCCGGAATTCCATTGAAAAATCATCTTGACTGACGAGGCCCATTTCCACCTCGGTGGCTACGTCAACAAGCAAAATTGTCGTATCTGGAAACCCAAGAGTTATTGTTGAGAAGCCTCTCCATCCCCAACGTGTGACTGTTTGGTGCGGTTTATGGTCCGGCGGGGTCATTGGACCTTACTTTTTCGAAAATGAGGTTGGATCAACAGTTACGGTGAATGCGCTATCTTGTCGGTAATGTGTCGGTAATGTGAACAACTTTTCACTTGATCATTGAAAACGATCGGATCGGATCTCTCCATTCAAAGTTTGACGTTACAGATCCGCGAGAAAATCGTTGCCGATCTGGTGCTTTTGCTGTGGAGTTGACTAACTTTTTTTTTTACTGCCAAGAACTTTGAAAGTTGAAAGTGCAGAAACAAACAAATGGAATCAGAAATAGTGCGGCATAACATCCACCATTGGATCGATCTTATTTTCGGCCAAAACCAAACGGGACAGAATGCAATGGTATGCAATGCAAACGGGACAGAATTCCAATTTTCTCTGGTGTTGTCACAAATCGGGAAGGATAAGTGTGTATAAATGTTCAAGTCTGGTCTCCACGCGTATCGTCAAAAGTCGCCAAAGTTATGTAAAGGGAATCAAGTTGTATAACTCCGCTTTTCAAGGTCAGCCCCAAGAGTAGTTTGATGATAGAGGATCTAGAAGAGGCAGCAGAAGTTCAAAAGAATGGTAATGGCACAGAGTTGACCTGGTCACTGCCAAAAACTTTGAACGTTGAGAGTGCAGAAACAAATAAATTATGAACTAACATCTGGCACACGTAAAATATACAGATCATTACATAAAACATGCGACCAAAACAAGGAAATTTGAATGGAAATAAATGTAAATACTAAAAAAAGGTTGAACTTTATGAATAAAATAAATGAAACACGACATTGGTATACAAAATATTGCAAAACAAAAGCTTTAAGTAAAACCAAAAACGTATTTATTTATAATTTTTTATTCCTTAGATTTTTGTTTTAACACCACAATCGCCTTTTCAAATCAGAAAACAGCTGATTTCGAAAACATAAAAAGGGATGTAGATAAAGTAGTGTATCCGGCGGATTTAATGATCACGACGATAGGTGATGCGATGTGAACCGAATGAGTTAGGGGATCTCAGATCCGTCGGATTTAATGATAGGGGTGATTATTTTATTTATGAAAACTAAGCATTTAAATATCCAACCGAATTTTTAAATTCAATAGATATGACAGGAATGCCAACACACAATCGTCGATTGAAGATTGGGTCGCCGATAATTATTCTGCTTCGTAGTTTAAACCCACCCAGGTTATGCACGGCACACGTTTTGTATTCAAACGGATCACCGGAAATGTTGTTGAAGGAACCATTTTGAATGGAAAGTTTTAGGGGAAATGGTTCTGTTGCCCCGTGCAATTAAATAAAATGTTTGTTTTTGTTTGTGCTTTATGAAAAATTTGTGTTTCTGTGTTTTGTTTTTGTTCATTCTTCTACCCCCCTAATTCATCAATCAAAGTAACATCAAATTCATATTTTCTTAATCTTAACTACGATACTAAATGTAATTAAGAAATCAAACTCATCGCGCAACATACAGGAAAGGGCAGGACAACGTCTGCCACCGGGCCAACTAGTACTATTATAATACATAGTCAAACCTCTTTATTATATATTCATCATTCATATTCATCATAGTTCACATCATTTTTAGCTACCGGAAACAAATTTGTTTCCGACTTAGTAAGACGTTTTTTCATTCGTTACTATTAGGGTTCGGATTTTGTTGACCAAAAAAAGCCAAAAAAGGCAAAATTATACCGCTGAAAAAGGCAAAAAAGGCATTTATTAATAATAAAGGTTTAATGCATTATTAATAACATTGTTATAGCACAAGAGATGTCACGTCGTTGACTTTAATATTTGAGTCCAATTTAGTTTGTCATTTCGTTAATTTGCTGAAAAAACCACGTAGATACAATTTTTGCATCACATCTTCAGTTACTGGCCCTTTAGCTTGTTGTAATTTCTCCTCGATCCCGTTCAAAGTGTTTACACCTCTTCAATAGGCCTTCCTAAATATTACGCACTGCAGTAAGATCAAATACGCAAATTAAAATACATACAACTACTAGGAGTCACCTGTTATTTGTAAACTGTTAAATAGCATGTATAATTTTCGGGTCGACTAAAAATCTTTTTCCAATTGGCTTGAATCTTTACACGGGCGGAACAGCACGAATTTAAGCACACGCAATATTCAACAGACTAGAAGTGTGACAGAATATAAATCTAGACCAGCGGTCTTGGGTTCGAATCCCGCCGCAAACACCTAAAATTTTTTTCACAGTGCCCACCTCTTCCGAATGCCTGACAAGCATTCAAGAGTATCATTAGTCATGTAAAGCTTCCCAACTCGCCATTCGGAGACGGCAGAATGCGCGCTAGTGTAAACAATCCGTGCAGTTATGTGCATGTTAATACGAAAGAAAAACCTGCTCTCATACGTGTGGACACTGAAATTTCTTTCTTGTGAGCAAGGAAAAGTCGTAAAGTTAAGAAGAAAGTGCACATCTACTTTGAAAAGGGCAATGCGGATTAAAAAATGCAAAAAAGGCAACAAAAGGCAATATCAGTACAAAAGGGCAAAAAAAAAGGCAAAGTCAACAAAACCCGTTCCCTGGTTATTATGATCTTTTGCTACATAGAACCCTTTGAGCGCGAGTTTGACCCGCACTTGCCCGTTTTTTTTTTTTGTTATTACTATTTACAACACACGATATGGCTGTTTCAATTCCTTGACATTCATTTTTAAACTGAAGAAATGTACGAAGGCAAATCTGTTAGTGTGGATGAAGAAAAGAGCAACACACTTGCGCGCGTACTTACCTCAACGCGCTTGCTCGCAGATTTGCACATGAGTGTGTACGCCGAATAACAATATTTATGTCCAAATAAATAAAGGTAGAAATGGAGACAACAAAGAGAACAATTAATGACGTGAGCTCGCCAACACAGGAAGAAATTCCTTTTGTCATTCTCTTTCGGATTTCGACGTCAACTCACGCCAGTCAAAATTCTGCACGAATGCCAAAATGCATACGGAATATATGCACCATCTCTTGTTACGATTTGAAAATGGTTTCGAGGATTCCAGACTGGCCATATTTCTGTGGAGGACGAATCTCGTTTAAGTCGGCCCAAATCCTTGACCGACGACACAAATGTGGCCCTGGTGAAGGCTTAAATTGACGAAGTTGCCAGGATCATCTCCTGTGTTGATAGCGGATGAACTAGGTCACGAACTTTAGATCATCCCCTGAAATATTCGAAAAAGTCAGCTTGATGCGTTCCAAACATTTTTAATGGAAAGCAAAAAGAGGCTCGTGTTCGGTTTGCTCAATATTTCCTGGATAAGTTTGAAAATGGAGAGTCAAGCTGTTTCAATAAGATCATTACAGGTGATGAATCTTGATTTTACAAGTACGACCCGGAAACTAAACAGTAGTCCATGATATGGAGCCCAGAAAATGCAAATGCTCCAGTAAAGGTCAAACAACAAATGTTATGATGTCGATGTGAAAATGGTCGCCGTTATCTCGCTTAAAACTGGTTTTCCAAAATTTACTTGGACAGCGAAAAAAAAGGAGTTGCACTGCTACTTTTTGAAAATGTGCCTGCGCACACTGCTGAAAAAACCAACAACCTTCTTGCGCTCTCGGGCATCAATGAAATTCGACAAGCAAAAAGCTCCAAAAAGAGATTTTGACACCTGTTTGGAAAGGTGGATCCATCGGTTGAAGAAATGTATTAAAATAAATAGGAATTATGTGGAGAAAATAAAATGTGATGAAGGTTAAATATCAACTAAGCGAACTTTTGTAAGTCCCTACGTATATTGTTTAGTTGATGGCAATTTTATTACTAGACAAATACAGATATCGATTTTTGTAAATATATATGTACTCACTTGCAGCTGCGATGAATTTCTCATACCAAACCATCGGTATCAACGGATCCTTTAGTTCTCTCAAATATTTTTTAATAAAGCCAACTAATTGTTGTGGCTCTACTTTATCGTAGGAACTGTAGTCGAACTCTGCTGCGGTAAGTAATTCAATTAGATCGGTGTTATAGTTATCCGGTATCGATGTTGATTTGTAAAGTTTATACAAATCAATTTGTAAATGATTAACCTTCAACTCGAGAGCATTTGTGGCCGAAATCAAAACGACAGGAGCACTGACTTTCTCCGCATAAAATTGATGGCATAGGCCAATACCAAAAATCGGAATATATCGAAGAGTATAACTGGTTGGTGAAGAAAATTGCTGTTCATCGGTTTCAGCCGCTGCTTGTAGGGAAGTGGCTGCAAGGGACACTTGGTTAACACCAGCAGTGGTTAAAAGACCGTAGTAACCACTAATGGTATTCGCAGATGTTATTGATCGAGCTGCTGGGCAATTTATGGCTAGGCCATTCCCCAAGCAAGTGCGATGAATAATAAAATTACAAAGTTCACACTGCAGCCCCTGATGTATAACACCGCGAAGATAACGATTGCACTTTTCACAAATTTCTGGAGAATGAAAGCTAGACTCGATAAAAATATGCTGCCGATGAGGTGGAACTGCCTCCTTTGCTTCCTCGTCATCAGATGGTAGCGTTATTGCTGGTTGTACGGATGTAAGAATGCCACTAGTAAGCTCTCTCATGCATTGTAGAACAGCCAAACGATGGCTGCAATTTTTTATACCCATATTCTAAGACAAATGCATTAATTAGACAATTATTAGAAAAAAAAAAGTTATTCTAAATAATTTAAAGAATATTTACATTCAGCTTTTCGTCGTCGAGATTTGGTAAATCACACCCCATCACATTGTTGGCTTTAAATATCTCAACTAAGGGATATAAATTGACTGCAGTCATCCATTCAAGAACGTTGGTATTTGTCCATTGTATAAAAGGCTAAAGGTAATAAAAATGTACATATTATACAAAAAAAAAATTAAAATAAAAATTGTGTATGTGATGTTTATTTATTTACAAATTTATTTATTACAAAGGTTTTGCAGTCGAAAAAAATTGGGTAACGCGTTTCGGTGATATATGTGCAACTGAATGCGTTCTTCCTTATGGCCAGAGCATAGTTTCTATTCTTGTCTGCCTCTCTCCCAAGTCCTAATCAGTCCGTGCAGAAAATCATTGAGTTCATTCACTTCGTACTTCTGCCATTCACAGAAGGCGTTGCAACACTGCTTAGACAGGACTATAATCTTTGGCCATGGCTATACTCTGAACATCATCATTTCGTTTCATCCTGTTTCGTATTTTTTAGTTAGTTTTTCCCGTAGTCGGGTTTTAGTTTTTTTAACATATTTTTTTTTTGTATTCAGTTTAGCTCGAATACGAATATTCCTATGCGGTAAAGAGTTTAGGTATGTATTTTATTTTAATGAACGTATAAGGCATTTATATAATACATTCATAAATTAACATTCGTTATACTTAACGATCACTGTATTATATTGCAAATATATCCTCCTTAATTTTAACACAGGTATTATTACTTATTTTTAACTGGGAATCTTAAGATAAATTAAATGAGAGCAAGGAGCATGTTTAAAAGGTTATAATAAGCCTTAAATAAAAAACTTACCGAGTCGCTTTGGTTGACCTTAGCCAATACTGGTTTTCCCACTCCATCGCATGAATATGCACCGTTGTACTGGGAGCATGGTATGTGAAAACACGCCTGACAATCTGGCAAACAATACAAACAAACAACATCAAATTAAACAACAGTTACAGCTATATTTGAATTGGCGAGTACAATTATCGATAACTGATCCTAGTTTATCGGGAATAACCTCGTTATGAGTTGCATTGTTGCGATTTAAAAGATAATTTTGGTACTACTACTGGACGAGTGCGCGATTTTTTGTATCTTCGAAGAAAATTACTGAATCATAGTTAATTTTAATAAAACCATATTATAGTAACAGCAACTCGTCCAGTGTAATCCCACCCTCAAGATGTAAATTGCCACCAGAGGGCGATCACACTGGGCGCAGTTGACTGCCCTTCTTTTTCTTAACTCCGCCATCTACGCCGCCGCCATCTTACTCTCTTAAAGTCTCTTTTTTAATTGTTCACCGACAATGACGAAGTCAAAGTCAACACATACACGACCTTAGATATCATTTTATGTATAAATTTAAAACAGTCTTTTCATGTCCTCAGTTTGTTCTCATACATTGTAGTATTATAATTAAATACATATTTATGTTTTTTCACACCAGATTAAATTTTCCAATCGCAACAATATCAACCCTATGACGAATAGTTCTAAGCACTAACCTCTGCAAGTAACTCCTTGAGAACCAGTTCCCCAAATATAGTCATCACAATGGCAACAAAGGATAGGAGTAAGAAAAAAAACTGTTTGCAAATAATGCCTGCATATATTCCTTGGCTTTCGTGTGGTATTTATGACTGGATTAAATAAACAGCAACCTGAAATGACAATTAAAGAAATTATTAAAAGTTGGAAATATGTATGTACAACTTGTATACTGTAGAGGTTAAGGTGGGTGTCAATTTGAGAGTAAAACTGCTGCGAACACGAGCAGCTTTCGACAGCAAACACGCAGGTGGACACAGGACACGCGGAAAGTTGACTTTTTACTCTCGAAGTTTGAACTTTTTGAGAGTCACACGCCAGAGGACACATGTTTTGATCACTATCGGAAATTAGCGCGCAGAATTCCAACAGAGCTCGTATTTGGCGAGTAGCTGTCGAGAGTCAACATGGCGAAACAGTGGACATCGCAGGAAACAAATCAACGAGTCTATTGAAACTTTGTGAAAAACTACTGATAAATCATTGCATCGTATTAAGTTTTCTTTTTTACTAGTTGTCAAACGGCAAAATTTCTGAGCATCTTCAATTTGAAGCTGTCTTGTAAGAGTAGACTCCGCACCTAATTGGCGACAACGACCAACCCATGGGTTAACCCCGATTTTTTGTTTTTAAGGCAGCTACAACCTTTCCCTTGTAAGAATAAATGTCACGGGAGTACAGTGTGAGGGTTACGAATACTTTGTATTAAATGGTATAAAAAACAATATTAGAAATGTAAAATGTATGCAAGTGGTACTTAATTCAACATTAGAAATCACTGTCCTGCACAATTTACAAAAATGGATTTACGAGGTTTGCATCCTTAGCCGACGATAGAGAGAATGAAGAGAATCGTTTGATATTTCAAAACAAAAGCGCCGAATTTTTGTCTAACATATGTAGCTTCCAAAATTACGTTTAATTAGGTAAGCGGGCTGATGAAGATAATTAAATCCTCATCACACTTAAGTTCATGTGAACCCATTGTGATACCCATTGTGTTTTCCCACCCGTGATATCAGTAGCTTGATTCCAACCATCCGGACCTCCTTGCAAACTTGAGCAGACTTGACGGTGAACGGTCAGATGGCTCGTCGATATGTTCGAAGAACAATTTTCCTAGGGTTCTATTTCTTAATTGGCAGAGGTTAGGGCAGTGACAGAGGAAATGGGTTGTGTCCTTATGAGCTTCTTCGTCATCGCATCCTCTGCATAAGTCATCATCGTTGAGCCGTAATTTTTTCGTATATCTTAGCATATTGTGGCCAGTTAACACTCCTATCAGTATTGACAGGGATTTCCTATCTTTTTAAAGAAGTTTTTTGGTTTTACTTTTATCATACTCTGGCCACATCCTTCCTGATATTTCACAGGTAGTTAGTGATTTTCACCTGCTATTAGCTTACTTACTTACATAGTTGGCTACAACTCGAAATTAACCTGGGCCTGCTTCTCGCAACCATTGTGTGTGCGTGTTATATTTTTTGTACGAATGGAAAGGACCTACATCTTTTTGCCGACTCCGAACGGCGAGTTGAGAAGCTCAATCGTGACAAATACTACTCTTTGATTGCTTGTCAGACATTCGAAAGAGGTGGCACCGTGAAAAAACTCTTTTCGGTGTTAGACCCGGGCAGCATTGCGTAGTACTCCAACGCACTAACCACCACGGCCACGGCGACCTGCGGCTATTAGCTTCAGATAGTGTTTTTTGTTCGATTTTGGCCTTGAGGTTGCAGAGTGGAGGCTTAACCGTGTAATCTGCCTGCTCTATGTCCAGGGCTGAGCCCTTTGTGGCCAATTAATCCGCGGCTTCATTTTCTGTAAGTTTGCTAAAACCACTAGTGAAGAGTCTTTAAAGAGCTTCGTTGCATCCAAACTTCGATGCACAGAAGATGATGTTTTATGCTTTAAGTTAGTCAAAAAAGATACTGATATCTCTAAATTTAAATTTATTAATTTTAAAATTGGAATACCAACTCATTTGTTCCATCTGTCAAAAGACCCTAAAAATTGGCCATATAATGTATTGGTGAAAGAATTTCGTCGTCTCCAAAATATGATCAAGCTGGGGAAAATCAGCAATGACTTGAAAAAGTTGATAAATCTAATTGCAACACTCTGCCAAATCAATTTAGAAGTGTATCTTGTTCTTCGTCAGACTCAAATCAGATTACTATTTATTTGTCAGAATGCAGGAGGTCTGCGAACTAAAACAAATGAATTATTTCTTGCTAGCTCATTGCATGAATATGATGTAATTGTGATCACGGAATCTTGGCTAAATACATTTATTATGTCTGCTGAACTTTGATTTGAATTTGATTTTTTAAATAAATATTTGTACAAGCAATATATTTTGAATATAAAATCTCAAATAGCAGATAATTCAAAAACTTTTTGGACATTTTTGAATGGAAAAAGGATATCTAATTCTTTACAAGAAAATATGGAATCTAATAACCAATTATCAACTGATCCGCAGGGTACTTGTGAACTTTTCGCTCAATACTTTCAATCAGTTTACGTTGATCATTCCTCGCTTTGCCTTCCGCAAATTGATATACACGTTCAAACCAATATTGATATGGGATCTTTGAGTATTTCAAAAAATTAATTCCTGCTAAAATGCTGGTTCTGATGGGATACCATCTGTTGTTTTAAAACAGTGCCAGTCATCAATAACTCTTCCACTGCAGATAATTTTGAACTTATCATTATCGTCCGGTATATTTTTAGATGAATGGAAGTTGTCTTATGTCACTCCAATATATAAAGCTGGTTCAAAGTGTAATGTTGAGAACTACCGTGGCGTATCGAAATGATCTGCAATACCGAAACTTTTTGAATCAGTTGTTAAGGTAACCTGTATTTAGAATAGAATATGATATTAGCCCCGACATCACATGGAAAATAAATGAGTACAACTGGGAACAATTAAACCAACTCACTGAGGTTAATCACCTATATGAACACTTCAAAAACACTTTTATAAATATCATGACGTCTTCATGTGCTTATAAAAATAAAATAAAATTGAGGGAAAATGAACATGACTGGATGACAAATTAACTTAGAGACGCATGGCGAGAAAGAGATCGACTATACAGGAGGTACAAAAAAAATAGAAGAAACATATTGTATGAAAGAGAATTTAAACAATATAGAAATGATCTAAACAAAAAAATAAGCACTGCGAAATCAAACTACTACAGAGCCCAGTTTCAACAAGTGAACAAAAATCCTAAAGAAACTTGGAAACTTGTCAACAAAATACTAGGTAGGAAATCCGTCAATTTAGATGATGTGCTGTCTAAAAATTTCGCAAACGAAAAAGACTTTGGTAACCTAGCAAACCAATTCGCGAAAAATATATCATCAGAAATATTCAATACGATACACAAATGCCATATGAAATGCCTTCAAGGACCTTCAAACAGTGTACAGCGCTCTATATATCTAGAAGAAGTCACTAATACAGAAATAGAGAACATCCTTAATTCACTCAATGTAAATAAATCGGCAGGGGTAGATGGAATAAGACCCAAAGTTCTTAAAAATTGTTCATTAGTACTGGCCCCAACCCTAACCAAAATAGTTAAGCTGAGCCTCGAGCAATCTAAAGTGCCTCATATGTTAAAAACGTCAATTTTCCGTCCAATATATAAAAGTGGGAAGAAAAATTAAATTTCGAACTATAGGCCTAAATCTATCCTTTCAACTATAGATAAGGTATTAGAAGAAGTTGTAACTAAGCGACCATATGAGTACGTTGAAAAATACAAACTCCTGGAAAACAACCAATTTGACTTCAGGCAAAATAAAAGCATCAATCGACTACTCGGAGACTTTACGAACAGAATCAATGGAAGCCTCGAAAAAAATCACAATTTAATTGTACTTTTTATTGGTTTTAAAAAAGCATTTGATACCCTATGTCATAAAAATATTTTAAAGCAGTTAGAGAAAGTTGGAGTAAGAGGTACTATACTATATAAAGTAAAAATTAAGGACCACTTCAGTGAAGAGGAGAATGCAGAATATGGCGTACCACAAGGATCTGAGCTAGGCCCTCTCATTTTTATAATATACATAAATGATTTGCTATCATTCCTAAAGAAAAGTACAGGATTTGCTTACGCTGATGACACAGCTATTGTTGTAAGCCATAAAAACGTCGAAGCAGCCGAAAAGATGATGCAAGATGAGTTCAACGCAGTCTCAGCATGGTGCCACGATCATGGACTTACTATAAACGCAAAAAAGACAAAAGTAATGCACATCCGACCACCACATGTTGTTAGACATAAAATTAACATTAAAGTACACAGTAATGAATGTTTACATACGGCAGAAAACCAGTTACACATACAAAACGAGGAAGATTGCTCAACAACAATCGACAACGTGTCCACATACAAGTATCTTAGAGTAATTGTAGACTACACTTTAAAATGGAGCTTCCACATACAAAAACTAACAACAAAACTTCGACAATCTGCATACGCGTTATTTCACCTGAGTTACAGATGCACGCCAGATGTCCTATACCAATGCTATTATGGACTTGTTGAATCGCACTTGAGATACGGTATACTAGCATGGGGAAATGCACCGCAACAACAAAATCTTAAAGCGACGGTAACCAGAATACAGAAAATGGTGTATCGAGTAAAGCTACGCCAACACGATATCAA
The DNA here is from genome assembly GCA_949775065.1 of Brachyopa scutellaris. Classification (NCBI taxonomy): domain Eukaryota; kingdom Metazoa; phylum Arthropoda; class Insecta; order Diptera; family Syrphidae; genus Brachyopa; species Brachyopa scutellaris. Next base: position 7,846,713 of record OX459116.1, read on the forward strand.
CTGGCAACAAATTGATAGCAGTGCAAGACTGTTAAACATCAAAAATCTTCATAAGCTGGTGGTAGTATCACAATTTAAAGATGACACCACCTACAAAATCCCGACACAGCAAATTGTAAACATAAGAAGACGACATCAAAACAGATACTCTATCCCGAGATACTGCAACGAGTAGGGACGCCGGAAATACGAAGTAGCAGTTCCTACAATATTCAACGAATTACCCGTAGATTTTAGTAATGTACCAAAACCAACCTTTTTGAAAAAAACTAAAGAATTCTTTTTAAACTGCGAGCAATTTTGATCTCTAAATTAACTTTAACATAAAAGCATCTTTCAAATTTAACTTTAATTACCTATTATAGAACTCAAAAAAAAATAAACATCTTCGTAAATAACCTTCTGCAGACAAGCCCATACGGCTTTGCAGATATACTTTGTAAAAACATTGTAACTTTTTGAGAATTAATAAATAATAATAATAATAAAAAAAAAAACATATTTTACTATTAAAGAACATATATGTAGTGCGCAACATGGATTTGTGTCCGGCAAATCAACTACGACTAATTTGATGCTGGTTACTAAGTATGTGGGCACCGTAGCGCAAGTGGTTAGTGCGTCGGACTTCTGTGCCAGCGTTCTTGGGTTCGAATCCCGCCGCAAACACCTAAAAAGTTTTTCACAGTGCCCACCTCTTTCGAATGCCTGACAAGCATTCAAGAGTATCATTTGTCATGTAAAGCTTCCCAACTGAGAGAGACGGCAGAAAACTGTAGGTCCCTTCCATTCGTGCAAAAATATAACGCGCACACACAAATGGTTGCGGGAAGCTAGGCTTGGTTCTACCTAGGACTGCTGAAGCCAAATATTATTACTAAGTATGCAATTGATGCCTTTGAATCCAATTATCAAGTTGATGTCGTATACACAGATTTTGTAAAAGCTTTTGATACAGTGTGTCATGATATTTTAATAGCGAAATTATTTTCATTTGGAATTCATGGATCGCTTCTTCTGTGGATTTCCAGCTTTCTTAAGAATAGAAAGCAAAGTGTTAAGATTGGGAACGTTATTTCAAAAATAATAAACGTTTCATCAGGTGTCCCGCAAGGTAGTCATTTGGGCCCTCTTCTATTTAATATATTCATAAATGAAATTCCTTCTTTGCTTATGCATGCATGCTCATTGTCTAATTTATGCTGATAATATAAAAATATTCCTGCGTGTTAAAAACTTGACTTATAGTTTAAATCTCAAAGAAATTGTCTTCCATTGAACATAAATAAATGTCATGTCTTTACTGCTCATCGTTCTTTAACTCCTTTATTATTTGAATACTCGATTTTAAACACTATTCTGTTGCGTAGAACTGAGGTAAAGGACCTGGGAATCATTTTTGATTCAAATCTTACCTTCTCTTCTCACATGGACTACATAATTTCAAGAGCTAATTCGATGTTGGGTTTTCTAAAACGAAATTGTTCAGAATTTTCTAATCCATATGCTATTAAATCAGTTTATATGTCGTTAATACGTCCATTACTTGAATATTGTTCTGTTGAGTGGTATCCGTTTTATTCAAATGCAATTGCTCGTATTGAACGAATCTAAACATCTTTTACAAGATTCGTTGTGAAACAATTGAAGTGGAACCTTAACTTTAAGCCATCATATTTAACGAGGTGTGCTCTTATTGGCATTGAAACGTTAAAAAAAAGACGGTCTGTTCAATGTATAATGTTTGTATAAGATATTTTCTCTTATCGCATTAAATGTCCTGAGATTGTTCATGTTTTTCTAATATAAGTTCCCGAAAGAATAATGCGTCCTCGTAGTTTTCTTTACAGTCCAAGACATAGATCTAATTATGGTTCCAATGCACCATTTACTAGATGTATTAAACTTTTTAATTAACTCCCAAGTGAGATAGATTTAAATCTTGTAAGAACTGAATTCAAATTATCATTGCAGCATTTAGTTGATTAGTTAAGAAATTTATATTGAACTGTTAGTAATCTATTTAGAGTTAAGCTCAGCTGATGAATGAAGAAATAAATAAATTATTCACATTAAAAATATTTATTGCACTTAACGTAGATATATCATATCTTATTCTTTTTAGGAAACCAATCTTTTTAGCAATTTTCTTACAAATTTAATCTACATGTTTAGAGAAATTGAGCTTGTTATCAATTATAACACCTAGGTATTTAATTTCGTCAATTTGTTCAATGCTCTCACCATGAATTGACATTCTTACATTAAAATCTTGTCTGTTGTCGATCAGCATTTGCTTCGTTTTCGAAATGTTGAGTTTCATTCTGTTTTGTGTCAGCCAGCTGTTGACTCGTTCCAAGTTCTCTTTAAGCAATCTATGACTTTCATTTATGTTATCTTCAGTCACATATATTACCGCATCGTCAGCAAAAAGAGCTAGATTCGCATTCTGTAAAACCTTTTGCATGTCGTTAATGTATATTATAAAGAGCAATGTACCTAACACTGTTCTTTGGGGAACACCTAGGTTTACTTTAATAGAGTCCCATTCGATTTCATTTATTTTTACTATTTGTGTTCTGTTTGAGAGGTATGAAGAAAACCACTTTAACTCTTTATTCCTTATACCATATCGTTTGAGTTTTAACAATTAAATATTTCTGTCAATTGTTTCGAAGGCTCTTTTAAGGTCCAAAAAAATACAGTTCACAACCTTTTTTTTTAGACACTTCTTCTTTCCAACTCGTAACCACTAAATTAATCGCACGTGCGTGCACTTATTAAATTATTTTGTTCGAAATAGTCATTGAGCTGTTTAAATATTATTTTCTCGAACACTTTTTCAAAGAGGGGCATCGCGTTAACCGGTCTAACGCGGTTTTGGTGTATCGTTCCTTTCTTTATTACTTATAGTTACCAATTAAGTTTGGTGATCACTAATCATTAATTCACTCACCGTGGTAGCTTCCGCGTATTTAATATTTGTAATAACGAAGTCAACCAAAGTTCTTGCTGTTCGCGTTATCCTTGTTGCTTGTTTCAATATTTGCTTACATGCATTATCCTTAATAATTTTATCGAGACACTTTCTATATGTATAATTAGTGCGAAACCAATCAACATTAAAATCTCCCAAGACTATTAAATCATCCTTTGATCCACATATTTCTTCCATAAATATTGCAAATTCGTCACAAAATATTGCTTGAGGTGATCTAGGCGATCTATAAACACCTGTCACTAGACATGAGTAATTACTTACATTAACGCGAATAATTAATCACCAAAAGTTCATACCGCTAGCATAAGTTTTAATATTCTTAACACTTATTTCTTGTTTTGTGTACATTATAACATATCTGTCAACTAGTTTTTTGAATTTATTCCGACTCCATCATATAAGCCCCACTATGCATCGCCGAGTTCACATCGCGGATGAAACACAATGGCGCATGCTTACACTGTGAAGAATCAACACGAAATTAATGTTCGCCAAATGTGTTGTGATTCGTGAATTTTAAATAGCTATGAATATACTTGTAAGATTTAAAGCGAAAAACTTGTATTGTATATAATTGAAAACATCAAAGAAAACATTACCATCTGGAATAGAAATGAAATACAAGATGAAGAACACCTAACCAGATGCTCAGCCTTAGACGATGCTAGAGAGCAGAGCTCCAAGACCATGCATCTATACTGGGTTGCTCGAGGAATGGTGACCTAAGTCAGTTTCCTCCATTAGTGAACAACAACAACATAACCATCTGAGTAAAACATTACGAATGGATTTTAGTAAATGAAGCAAATCATAAAAACCATTTTTTTTCATTATTGGAAAATGCTTCTCTTGAACACATTAAAATTATTTGGAAATTAAAACCAGAAAACTTACCCGTAAAAGTAACATACATGCCATCCTTTATTGTCAAGTTGAGCATCCGCTGAAATTGAGCACCGCCTGCTGTGGAAGCGTGTTCCTCCTGTTCTTGGTCTTGCTGTTGATTATGCTTTGGATTTTGATAATAATTTGGACGAACACATTGCAAGTCAGTTGACTCTGTTTGATCTTGTTGATTATTTGGGGTTACTTGGTAGGGCTCAATTATCAGTTCTTCGGAGTATGATCTCTCTGATGATCTTATTGACGACGATCTTCCTGACATTGGTGCCGGCGAAAGCGAATGATGCTGAAAATGATGGTATGCGTGCCTTTGCCTAGCACGATGGTGCGAATGTTGATGATATTGATGTTGACCTATTGTATGCTGCGGTGACTGTTGCTGTTCACTTTGAGCAGCCGCATTTTCAACCGATTCTTTCGCTTCCTGTGCTGTTTCTCCATCGGACATATTATTGCTGCAAATCTCTTTTGCCAAATCAGGAAATAATTATTTCTACCGATATATTTCTCTTGATATTGCAATTGTAACACGTGAGGTGTAGAGACAGTTTAAGCACAGTACTACAGTACTAAAGTTACACAGCTATAGTGATTCATTCTCAAAGGATGTTTAGGAAACCATATACGGCTGATTGGTTAGTTCTATCGCAGTTTTTTTCTGTAACAGGCAGTAACAATGCAAAGTTACAATAACTAACTTTATGTTTCTTATGAAATAATTTCTATCTTTCCACAACATAGTTTCTGACTTTGCATTATAGCAGATGTATCTAAAACGAAAAAATAATAATAATAAATTATCAATTGATTTGAAGACAAATCAGAAATATCAAACAACTGTAAAAGACCAGTAGGGTCGAACTATTAAATTGATGAGTAAAAGGAATTGACGATTTACAGCGTAAGAAACATTAAACCGTTCGCACTTAACAGATACTTTAAGAAAACTCCATACCATCAGGTGTGCGAATGAATGGCTCCGGATCTATGCATAATACATACTTCCTTCTTCTTCCTCTTCTTCTTTAGGTAGCGCTACAGTTCGGGCTAAGACAGGGCCTGCTTCTCGCAACCATTTGTGTATGCTTGTTATATTTTTGCACGAATGGGAGGGACCTACAGGTTTTTGCCGACTCCAAACGGCGAATGGAGAAGCTATTCATAACAAAGACGGTACATACACAAAGTATGGAGAGGATAGAGTAGTTTTCATTCCCAAAGTCAAAAAATCAACCTTGAGGGATTCAACCCCATATAGCCCCACAACAATCCGGAAACAAAAAATTGTAAGCTTTGTACGACTACTACTTAGACATATGTATGTACCACAGCCTCACATCAGCACATGCTTACTAAAAACAGCCCTCCAATGTGTGCCTCCTGCAACTCCACTTTAGATGTAAAACATATCTTGAAAAAGATATTATTAAAGCCCATTACATTCTAGTAGCCAATCCAAGTATTGTACGAGAATTGATGAAATATAAAGTGTATATGTTACCGGCCAAACCCGATTTCAGGCAAAACTAGTTTGTCCTAGGCCAACTAGAACACCATGTTCGCATTTGCGAGTTTTGGGACAAAAGTCGCATATCGTGTGAACACGTGGGAGAACTACCCATCGTGAAAGATATGTTAAAACCAGTTCAACATCTTAATATACAAAAACGTTTGTGCGTATGTACGTCCGATTTTCACGGCTGAACCACTGAAGCTATCCACCTTATATTCACACCATATGTTCGTGTGGTGCTCCGGATGTTTTTTTTTTTTATATAAGAGCCCCCTAGGTGGCGTTGAGGTCGCTTTTTAAGAATTCTTGTTTATGGACCGATTTGGAATAAAAAAAAAAATGTCGTTGGTAAAATTTGGACCCGATAGGTGGCGCAGATATTTACGAAAATGTGGTTTTCCCCATACAGAATTTTCATATCAACAATATTAAATTTAAATGGAATAATATAGTTTGGTGTAGTCACAAAAACTTCCCACCGGTGGCGTTGGCAATTACCTGTCATGTGAGTAAAATGACTGTTTGCGTACACGGGCGCAGCCGGGCGGATCAGCTATCTAAATATATCAATATATATATGGACAGACAGATGGGTAGATGGATATGTAGACATACAGAGAGATAGACAGACAGACAGATAGACATTTTATTTTGATTTTTGTACATTAATAAAATTAATTCATTTTGAGTATTTATTTCACCTTAATGAAAAACTGAATTTAATTCAATTCGTGCAAATACAATTAGAATTGATTGTTTAGAAAATGTTGATTGGTCAATTGTTTAGCTTTGTATTTTCCATTAACAAGTTACGACCTTTGTTCTTTAAACATGCACACAAATCATATACATATGTATATTATTTCTGTAGTATAGGTACCATTTGCAGCTCTCACAGTTAACCAATCTTAACACTTCCCGTATGATTTCCATGAGTTGATGGATGGAAATCATATGGAAAATTTGGATGTTGGATGGGAGATTTGGATTTTGGGGTTTGGAATCAGCGTTGTGCTGAAGTACTCAATTGGGTAATTCGGCTCAAGTATTTCTGATTTGGCTCAATGCTCCGAGCCACAGAGAAATGGCTCACATTTGGCTCAAAACTTTGTTCTCTTAAAAAAAAACTATTAAAATCAATAAAACTGAAATAAGGAAATAAGAATTCAATCTATATAACATTGAGACAAATAATGACAAGCGCTTGAAATATGAAGTTCACTCACTTATGAGTTTTAAAGATCAACTAAACCGTTACGCAACCACTAAAATTAAAAATTGAGTTCGCGTACGAAGAACAGCCGACGCTCTCTTACACCTAGACTTTTACATATCCAACGCACTCTCGGCTCGCAACCATGTTACCATTCTTTCCCTTGACTTTGAGAAGGCATTCGACAGGATAGGTATCCACTTAGTCCTAAAAAATTAAAAGATTGGGGTATTGGCCCAAAAAATTTCAAATATGTCAGATCTTTCCTAACGAACAGGAAAATCTGCGTAAAAACAAGCAACTGCTTCTCCCCTTATCTCCCTTTATTCAATGGTATCCCCCAAGGATCTCCACTTTCAGTGGTACTTTTTATCATCGCATTTGATGACCTCACTAATATAATTGCTACACATAAGCTATTAGATTACGGCGTTTATGCAGATGATATATTTATCCTGTGTAAACACAGTAGTCCGCTCATAACACAACAATTATTTTCACTCTTAATCGAAGACATTTTATTGTGGTCTGAATCTTCTGGTGCAAAGCTTTCTTTAGACAAATGTAAAACATTGCACGTTTGACGTAAAAAGTTATGCACCAGTTTGTTACTAAAAATGAATAATATAATTATAGAAAATGTAAATAGCTTAAGTATCCTAGGACTAGTTTTTAACAAGAAATATAATTGGAAAACTCACTGTACGAAATTAAAAAAAAAAGCCTAGCTGCTAGAGCGAACATTGTTAATTTTCTTGCCAGTAAAAAATGTAACACCCATATAAACCCCTTATGTAACATCACGAGATCATTAGTGCTAAGTAAAATTGACTACGGTTTGTTCTTCTACGGAAACTCACCCAAATCCACTATCAACGCCATCAAAGCTCCCTATCACCAAGCTGCCCGCAGAAGCATCAACGCCTTCAGAGCAACCCCTGTCAAAAACATACTAGCAGAAGCCGGCCTTCCCACGATAGAAGAAAGAATCGAAGTCTCGCTCGCTAAACTTTCAATAAAGCTAATAGACTCAAACCACTCAACAATCGGTAAGGATGTGGCTTCAGCAAAAAAAAACAGAAACATCCCAAAACGCATTCCATCTGCTATAACCAAGGCACTAATTGTTACGAAAAACCTTGAACTACATCAGAAGATAATAAAGATGCACCATTATACCCACCTTGGAGCATAAAACCCACATCGTTTATCCTGGACTTGACACGGTACGACAAAACCAACACACCAAAAGATTGTTTTCAAACATCATTCCAGTGCACCGCCTCAACCCTCAAAGCAGAAGGATGGACACTTGTCTTCACAGATGGGTCCAAAACCAACGACAGCACAGCTGTTTTATATATCTCTTCCAGGAAGTATTTTGTCATTCTGAAAAGAATGATTTGTTGCTGAGACTCGCCACTTCACGAATAAAAATAAAAATCTGACCATATTCGTATACATATGTCTAAAGATTTTTAAAAGAGTAGTTTTCCTTCAGCTGAAATCGAATGGTTAGAACTTCCTATATTTACAGATGGCTCCACAATCAAAGACAGCACATCCTTCGCAGTTACCTATCAAGAAGAATCCCCGTTGAACATAGAAACACTACCATTTTGTTCATTCATTTTTTTCAGCTGATGCATTAGCAGCAACGTGGAAAATATGTGATATCTTAAGATAGCTTATCAGTACTCAATGCAATCAAAAATCCAAACCACAACACGGAATTGGTCAACAAAATCAGAGACTGCCTCCTTAGAACCCCTAACAAACTGAGGCCAATGTGTGTCCGAAGCCATGTAGGGATTCAAGGCATCGAACATGCCGACACTGCTGCCAACCTTACATACCGTGCGACAGTTCTTAGAGTTGAAATTTACACTAAACAAAACCTGATAAGTACCATCAATAACAAGCTCTGCCTCATACAACTTTCGGATTGGCAGAACTACCACCAGCATTCGCTTATTAACACGAACAGAAGCCAACCAGTTTGCTCCACCACAATCACAAAATCTATGAACACTACCTTCATCAATGTTCATTTTTCGGTATTAGGTGTTTCGGGATTTTTAGAACAGCGTGTTTTATTTTTTTGGGATTTTGTGCATTCGGGATTTTGTGCCGTTTGCAATGGTATAAGGGACACAGCTCTACTGGACAGTAGCAAACATGATCCCGCAGACATTCAGAGAATAGTCACAGAACAGTCTGACACTCTTGGCGGAACATTTAAATCAATCTGTTCTATTAAGTAAATGAAAAATCAGAAGAACCCACCATGGTAATCTAAGGTACGTCAAAGCATCAGCAAACAGAAAACTCAAAGACTTTTCAATGCTGCTAGGAGAACAAATCTAAACTGGGGTTGGGAAAATTAAAAACCCTTGTCGAAGATGATTGATAGATTAAAGATGATGATAGATTAAAGCTGAAACGCAGTACGCCAAACGCTGTTCAAGACAATCCTTTCGTATCGAAATCGAAAACACTACAAAATCAGCAAAACTTAGAAAAGAAGTACATGAGGACGCACCCCACTTCCTCTGCCTCTGCCCAGGTTTCTACCAAATAAGACACCTCCGGAAATCCCGAATCGAAACGAATGAGAAAAATACATTTATGGGCATCATCATTTATCTATCTGTACTGATCTAAGTGTGAGACTAGTTGGATACCCCTCAGCATCAACTCAATAAGCTAACAGAAGACGTATTACTTGACAGTATTATTTACACATAAAAGGTCTGTTTCCGTACTGTCCAAAACAGCCGAAAACTACGCTCCCGTCTCTCAAAAACTATGAAAAATCTTCGTACGGGAACAGGATTTGACTGATTTCGGCTGTTTTGGACAGTACGGGAACAGACCTAAAGTGGTACTGGGTTAATCGCAAAAGAATGAAACTGCTTACAATGAAACCCACGAACAAAAAAATTTGCGAAACTGTCGTATGGAAGTCACGAATCTAAAAATGTGGACAACGATGTGGAGTGGTAAATAAACTCGAAATAGAAGTTAAAAGGAAATTGTTGGTGCTGCCGGTAGTTTCAACAGTGTTCTAGTTGTCAAATTATTCTACTAATGGTGGGTACGTCCAATTGGATGTAATTCTAAACAGCTCAGCAGGCGGCAAAGCCAGGAAATATTAAGTTATATTCAATCGAGGTTGTTTGTGTTTGTAAATCGTAAATAGCAATTGGAAATTTGAAAAATGAGACATTTAGTTTTTTTCACAGGCAGCAAAGTAACCGGCGACACGTACATATTAACGCTGGTATGCAGTGAATAGAATCATTTCAGATATTTTATGGTAACGTTTATACGTTAACAAATCATTTACACCTTTTGTGAAAAGATGTTCATAAACTTTCACTGTAAAAGAAACAAAATTTAAAGATATATTATTCCTCATGATATTAATGAAAGAAATCCGTTTATTGGTGTAACCAATCAGAGTAAAACGTGCATAGAAACTGAAAATATGTAGGTAGGTACTTCTATCCTAATTTATGCCGCTAGCACTACATGACATATGTATATTGTCGATATATTTTGCATTTAATTACTGCGGTAGGAATATAGTTGACATCAATTGGGATTAAAAACATTATTAGCAGAAATGTTATGATTTTGTAGTCTAAAGAAAATTGTAATAAAAAATTGTTGGGACAACATATTAAAGCAGTCGGGCGATAGAACCACACTAAACGGAGATTTCACTCACACACAACACATGATATCAGCGCGGTAGGGGCACTTACTTTCAACTAAAAACTGGGTAACGAGTCAAAGTAAAAAAAAAACCATTTCGCCACAATATTAACCACAAACAAATCAAAAGATTATTTATCAAAAATCTTACGGAAAACAACAATGCAAAGCGTTAATTAGACTTTATTTCCAAACACGAAATAACTGATGTACCGGACCCGACTGCGTTTTGTTTGCACTGGTTTTCTTCTCCCCCAATCATAAGTAGCGGCTGATTATATATCTTTGGGTCTGTTTACACTAGTTGAAATTTACGTTTTATGATTGAATTGTATTGTATGCCATTGCTGCCATGTCCGCATTTTTAGTGATAATCTGGTACATCACTGGAACCATTGACATATTATATTTGGACTGCTAGTACCCAACTTCGCGTTGGTTCCAACATAAGCACTAGCCCTCTTGTTTCGTAGCGGAGAAAAGTGGAAGCTTACGTTGTGTTTGAATTCACGCAAGCCGTTGGTTTGCGATTTAAGCAATAAAACAAAATATTAATCAACAGAAAAAACTAATTCGATATAAATCTACCATATTTATCCAGTTTATGGGTCACTAACTACTATTTTAAAATTTTTACTAGAATGTATGGTAGTGGCATCTGTTTGATGGCGGATAATTATTTCACTTTGCTATCCATACGAAACACGTGGCGCTAGTATGTTGGAACCAAATTGTCCGCAGACGATGTATGAAAATGACATTTCACTAGCAGTCCATATATAATATGTCAATAGCTGGAATTAAACGCATTTTTCCTATTAAAGATAATGTCAAATGCTTTTTATGCCAGAAACACATGCAGATATTCTGAATGCAGTGCTGTGTGCATAACAGATGTGCATAGTTTTTCTGACAATTCTTCCGTTGACGCTGATTACACGACTCTTTTTTTCGTTCGTTTCGTCTTTCATCTTTTTTTACAGATAGGGGGATATAGAAACGAGAGGGGAATAAAGTAACGAAAGCAGGAATGAAAATTTTGAGATTTTTCCCGGTTGACGTTTTTCGTTTGACAACCAAAACAAAGCAGATAATTTTAATGATGAATTTTAAAGTGTATTTTAGAGCTTCATTTAGGAACATTTTACATTTGCTAGTTAACACGCAATTATTATCCTCCATAATAAGTACATTTAGTTTGATTCCAACTGAAATTTTACTATTCCCTTCCTAAATATAAAGTGAGTTTCAGTAAACGTCAGAATCACGTATGCACGTATCCACCAATTATTAAGAACCGTGTAATCACTATAGTATGTACCTGTCAAAAAGACGAAACACGAAACGAACGAAAAAAAGAGTCGTGTAATCAGCGTCTATGAAATTATCCCGCACAAATCAAACGAAAAAACAAAACACAAACACGGGGAAGAAAATATAAAATACAAAAAAGTACAGACGTCAAAATTTCGCAAGGAATTAATGTTCCGGACAATAAATTCTGTACGAAAACTGAGTGGAGAGATTTATCTAAAGTCAGTGTGACACGAGTCATAAGCGCTTGTTTTCTCGCTGAACTCGACCATATTTGGCTACTCAATTAATTTCACATTTGCCGAGTGAGTTTTTATAACATTAGCCGTGTTTTTTTTGAAACGTAGCTAGCCAGTAGTTGCTAGCAAAGTCAAATTTCACACGTAAAACAAATACAACAACCAGCTGCCTACAACTCTTGATTTAAGGCGTGTTTTTTTGAGACGTAGCTAGCCAGTCGCTCATTAAAACGATTCCCAGCCGGCCGAACCCAGCTGACTTACCTCCAAGTTGGTGTGTGTGATTCCGGTCATATGTGTGTGATTTCGATCAGCTGTTAAGTGTGAACTGTCAAAGTATTCGGCATTCAACCAAATTGAATTTTTGTTATTTGTTGTGAAAACAATTAATTTCGGTAATTTATTCAATGGATAATTTACATAAAGTGATATGAAATCATAATATAGTGGACTATTTCTGTGAAACACCATTTAGTTATTGAAATTATATAATTTTCGTACACGGCGGTCTGTCAAATGTTCTACAAATCGTTTTCAGCGCCCCCTGACGATGAGTAGGCGTAAAATTCCTAGCCAGCTGCTTTTGGCTGGGGATAAAATCAAGAGTTGTAGGCAGCTGGTTGTTGTATTTGTTTTACGTGTGAAATTTGACTTTGCTAGCAACTACTGGCTAGCTACGTTTCAAAAAAACACGGCTTTTATCCCCATCCAAAAGCAGCTGGCTAGGAATTTTACGCCTACTCATCGTCAGGGGGCGCTGAAAACGATTTGTAGAACATTTGACAGACCGCCGTGTACGAAAATTATATAATTTCAATTACTAAATGGTGTTTCACAGAAATAGTCCACTTTATTATGATTTCATATCACTTTATGTAAATTATCCATTGAACAAATTACCGAAAATAATTGTTTTCACAAAAAATAACAAAAAATCGAGTTGGTTGAATGCCGAATACTTTGACAGTGCACACTTAACAGCTGATCGAAATCACACACACCAACTAGCTGTAGCGGTAAGTCAGCTGGGTTCGGCTGGCTGAGAATCGTTTTAATGAACGACTGGCTAGCTACGTTTAAAAAAAACACGCCTATTGATGTTGAATATTCTTGTTTTAAAAACATGTTCAATTAACTTCTCTACGGAAATCCACAAAAAACAAAAATTCTACTTACCTAATATATCTATCTATAAAATAAACTAGATCAAAGTTCTGTGTTGCGGTGATTGTACAAGCTAAGTTCATTCTGTCATTTAGTGCGAAGTTGCCATGCGAATGAATATTTTCCTTTCAATGAAAATTTAATGCGCATGTTTTATTTTTTTAGGAGGAAATAATTAATTTTGATTAACAGATACCGAATGAGAATAATATTTTAAAGCTATAATTTCAGTTTCACATGACTTAGATATCATTATGAGCAGAAAAATTAATTTACTCGAACAAAATAACATTAATGATATTTGGATTGCCAATAATATTTTTAAATTCCAATCTGGCAACATTTACCATTGACAATTGATAATACAGCAACATTCACAAACGAAAGTTTTAATAATTTTTGGATCACGAAAATTGATCTTGATAAGACGCAAGATCTCGTATTGTTGTTGTAATGCACACAAATTTATGAGTTGATCTGATCCGGTTCAGATCACGGGGATAATAAAACACGACTAATAAAACGCGGCTATGGTCACCGTTTACATTGACCGAGCACCAAGAAAACTCGGCCGACACTAGAATGTCATGGAAAGGAAGGTGAGAAGTGCAGGAGGTAGTTCGGCTCGGCTGGGTAGCGCAACCGAGACGATTTTTGCGTAGTCCCTTCTATCTCGTATCGTATTTGCATTCGTTTGTCTGCTTTGACACCTAAGACTTGTGAGTCTAGACTTTTTTCGAATTTCTCTTTGTTATTTACATCCGTGGGTATTGTGCTTTTACACTTCAGACTTTTTTCCTTGACTCAAATTTGACATTCCTCTTTTATTTTGCAATTCTTATATTGTGCAGATGACTAGGTGGGGTGCAACACAATAATAAAACGAAGAAGAGAAAAGGAAAACGTCAAAAAGAGTCGCCAAAAACTTAGTCCTCGACCCAGAGGGAGTGTTTTTTTCAAGTCTATATAGGCTTAGCGGAAAATGAGAAAAAAAAACGCTGTACAGTGACTTGGCAGGACTATGCTAATTGACGTTTGACAGTTTCACATCGGCATTAGGTCTGTTCCCGTACTGTTGCAAACTGAATTGTTTTCATTGAAAGTAAGGCCGGTAGGTATCAAGCGCTCATTAATAAGTTGGATAGAATTTTTGTTCGTCAAATTTAATTCAATTAAGTAGTAAAATAAGGAACATATCCACGTAATTCATTTTAGCTTTCTTTTCCTTATCGGATAAATGCGTATTTCTTTCTTTTCTACCCATTTTAAAATGAACAGAAATAATTTAGATTTGAAATGACAGCAGTGTTCGGTTGAAAGCTACCGGCCTTCATATTTCTCCTTCACTTTCATGTCATATTTGACATTTCGATAAAATTTTCGATAACTATCGACGAAAAACAGTAGGTCTGTTTGGTAACTAACACATTCGTAAGATTCCTACACATTCCGTGTTTGTTAACCCAAAATATTCGTGAAAGAGAGAGCCAAATGACAGTTGAAAAAAAATCCCCTCCACTGAGAGCGTACACAATCCTACACAGTCTTTTTCTTCGCGTAGGTTTGAACAACTCTGTCAGACCAGCCATCTGACAATTGTGAAATGTCATAATCTTTAGTTGGTGGAAAACAAAAACAAATTTCCGCTGGTTGAGAGGATTTTCCCCCACTTCTCAATTTATTTATTATTTGACGGCGAGTTAAGTCTTACACAGAAAAAAGATACCAAACAGACCTAGTTTGGTAGCACATTTTTCTATCCAGGCTAAGCACCTAAGACTGGATAATTATCCAGGTTTCGTAAGCTTATATAGGCTTAATTGTTAGTGTAATTAACATGGAAACAATTTTCTAAACCTGTATAGTTTTGAAAAAAAACACGCCTTTAGACTTGAAAAAAAACACGCCTTTTGTATGTACTACATACGCTACAATTTTTCCAGCCGATATTCCTTCAAGTTTTTCTTTCACTCCTCATTTGACATTCGGTATGCTCATTCGAACACAAAAAATAATTCCAAACCAACGATTGTCATAACACCAAAATTTACTGGACTCGAACACAAATAAAAATATACAATTAAAAAAAAGTTAACGAATATCAATACAAAAAACTCTGTCCAGTGCAATTCGAACACTACTATGAGAATCACACAAATGATAAGAACTGGAAAGAAAACGAATGAGTATAAAGAAATCGAGTGGAATTCCTGCTGCCAGATTGTCGTGCCTGGAAAAATCGTATCATGTCAACCTGACTTACTTATGCCGTATTGGATATTGGAATGGAACCAATTTGTCATCAAACTAGACTACTAAATCTATTCATTTACAAACCTTTGCTTCAACAAACTGCAAAAAGTACTCGTAGTTCGATTCACGGCTCTTTCTAGTTTCAAAAATTGTTTTTAAATGACGTATCAATTGTTTTAATTATTTTTTTTTGTGATTCATGTTTAAACAACAGTGAAATTAAATTTTTACGCCATGACTCCAATCGAATTATCAACGTCGTCTAATAAATCGGTGTTGACAACCAGCAATAAAATAATCATTACGAAGGAAGTGAAAAATGCAATTGATACGGTAAGTTTGGTAGTAAATAAAAGTTAATACATATTGTATTTCCTTGGAGAGATTAAGATGGAGATTAGACTTTGTAATTTTCATAATTAAGTAACTCCATCTCAACGATACTTATAATCGGCCTCATAACAATACCTCGTAACTCACAAATTTCAAATTTTACAGGAGGACCGAAAATGTCTGCATAAGCCGAAGTTGCAAAGACCAATTTAGAGTTTTAAGAGAGATACGAGGTTGCTTGTACTGGGGCGCTAGCAAATTTCGTAAATCTAAGATGTTTTTAAAAAGTTATTTTAACAATAAAAAGTGGAGTTACAAAGTATTCTTATGAGGCCGCCGCTATGTCAAAGTACAGCCTGTTGGCAAGTTAATATTACCGTGGCGCCCACACTGTTACTAGTTAACTAGTTTTTAACCCGTTCAAATAATGCAAAACTGAGGGAATTAAGAATTGTTATTGTTAATGTAATTTTGAATATTGCTGTTATGTGAATTTATATGTATGTATTCTTGTTTATTAAGTAATGTACTAACTTAATAGATACGTTCAGAACGGATAACCATGTAGTGTCGGTGCCATGCTCAGATTTCATTGAAAGTGTTGTAAAGGGTTTTTCATTAAGCATGTACCTACTAACTTTTAAATTGAATAAAAAGAGTTGTGTGTGAGATATCACAGAAAGTACATTCAATACCATTATGTTTTAAAAATTATATCATTCAAGTGGCCTTCGCGACGGCGGCTTCGTTTACAGGACTCTATCCGAGAGGTCAAATTGTGTATGTCACTGTTGCCTAAGTCGGTCTGCAGTTCACCATTGGTTTGAATGATGTTGTTCTCCAGTTGGTCAATTGTTGTTGGTTTATTACTTTAGACCAGCGACATAACGTAGCACCAGAGAAAACATTCTAAGGGTGTTAAATCGCACCATTTTTTTTTTTTTCATTTTTAATGCATTTTTATTTGTTAATTCAAGTATTCCTTACATGCTAGACAAAAGTGCTTAAAACTAGCTTAACTAACTTAACTATCGTACTCTAACTTACTGGCCCCACACGGGCACTCTAAGCTAAACTTAATACTCATACTATGTCTTTCGACGTAACCTAACTTAAAGTATTGAATTTTAATTAAACTTACAATTTAAAAGCTAAGAAAAATTTTTTTTTTTTAAAAAAAAACTTAGCAAAAGAACACCATCTTTGCGGGCATTCCATATCGCCTCTTCTAGAAATAACGCGCCGCGCAACAACTCCGATGTAACGCCCGATGTACGGCACGATGCGCTGTCTAATTATAACCCCTTTTTGAGGCTACAAAAAGTCAGTTATTATGGCCGATACTGTTCACCATTGACAGTTACCGTCTGGCCATTCACGTTTCTGAAGATGTATAGCCCAATGACGCCGCCTGACCAAATTCACACCAAACGGTAAGTGTCTCGGGATGCAATGGAGACTCTTGATACTGCTGTGGATTATGTTCTCCCCAAATGCGACAATGTTGCTGGTTTATGAACCCGTTTATATAAAAATGTGCTTCGTCACTGAAGACGATTTTTTCGCCAAAATTTGGATCCGTTTCCAACTGCTCGAAAGCCCAATCAGCGAACGTACGACGACATTGGTGATTTTGGGGCTTCAATCTTATACGCATTCATGCCCAAATCTTTTCGAAAAGTTCGGCAAGTTGAGGTCGCAGAAAGCTGAACTTTTTGTGCACGACGAGCAATCGAGAGGTTTAGGTCTTTGGACCTATTCCCTTCAAAATTTGGTTTTGTTTCCACTTTATAATAGGTCTGTTCCCTTACTTTCTGCTCCGAAAATAGTAAGTTATTAATTTTCATGAAGTGGGAGTAAAATTTTCTCAGAGTAAGGTTAAATTACGAAAAAGTAAAGGAACGTGTTTAACCGCAAAAGTTGCAACAAACGAAATGTCATAAGCATATGTGAAGCATCTGATTTTTCAGCTGCGAAAAATTGTTTTCTCTCACGAAACACGATGACCGTGGGCATATAATGTTGGTTTAACAGCTCACTGTATTTTTTTCTCGCTGGAATAACTGGATCGCACAAGCTTCTTACCACGGAATACGCTTCTGCTCCGATTGCTTTTAATAGGGTCGCATTCTTTTGCTTCTCTTCAGAGCAATCCACTTCTTCGAAATGAATTTCCAGCCGTTCACGCCATAATGCCCAATTGTCCTTTTCAGGGTTAAATTCCGGCATGTGTGTGTTCGCGTACACCATCGGCAATATGGTTGTTTCCGCCTCGTCCGGCATTTTGTTGTATATGACTCTTCAAAATGTCAAAAATTGCACAACTGCGTGCGTAGTTAATCACTCTTTTTTTTAAAAAAAAAAGATCGACGCACGTTTAATACAAAAAAAAAAAATTTTCTCCTCGTCGCCAATTGTAGTATATTAAAAGACCGGCGTGGTTGGTGGTTGACAATAGAGTGACATTTATTTCTTACACAGGAAGAGAAAAGGAACATGTATGTATAATTCAGACTGTTATATAAGTTATACAAGTAACACTACAATAGCATGGGCCGCAGCCTATACTTTTAATTTATACTCTTGAATGCCTTAATACTCAACAGTCATAAATATGTGAAGAATGTCAGATCAAGTTAGAACAGAAAATTACATCCATAGGCTTGTTTGATGTCGGCCTTAGGGCGCATTTGAAATGCACTGATGCGTTCGATGTTAGTCAGCACTGACTTGCTTAGGTCAACCAACAACCTCTTCCAGTTAGCCCGGTCCTTACCTAACCGCCTCCAGTTGCGCACTTCAAGTTAGTTGAGGTCTTCTTCTACTTGTGCGCGCCACCTTAGGCGAGGTCGTCCTCTGCTGCGCTGACCTTCCGGGTAAGAGTCGAATATTCCCCGAGCCGGAGCGTTGATGTCCATACGCTCTACATGTCCTAGCCATCTTAGACGCTCAATGTGCAGTTTTTTGACCAGGTTGATGTCGCTGTACAGCTCGTACAGTTCGTGGTTGAATCTTCTCCTCCAGAACTCGTCAACGCAAACGGGACCGAATATTTTACGAAGGATTTTTCTCTCGAAGCGACCAAGGATATCTTCATCCGCTTTCGATAAAGTCCATGCTTCAGCTCCATATAGCAAGACTGGGATGATCAGGGTCTTATATAGAGTCTCCTTAGTCGATCGAGAATGGACTTTACTACTCAATTGCCTTCTTAGCCCAAAGAAACAGCGGTTGGCAAGAGTAATCCTTCGTTTGATTTCCGACGAGATGTAATTTTTTGATGTTATGGCAGAGCCGAGGTAGACAAAGTCCTTTACTACCTCAAAGCTGTAGCTGTCTATTGTGACGTTCTGTCCAATTCGTCGATGTTGGGTGTCCTTTTTTGTTGACAGTATATATTTTGTTTTGCCCTCGTTTACCGTTAAATCCATTTCAGCCGCTTCCATTTCTATACTCGCAAACGCACCGATGACAGCTCGTTGTGTTTTACCAAGATTTCAATATCGTTGGCGTATGCAAGTCGTTGATTCTCAAACAATTCTTTCAAGTATGATGTTCAAGAAGTCGCATGACAGCGCATCACCTTGTCTGAATCCTCTTTTGACATCGAAGGTCTCGGTGAGGTCATTACCGACCTTGATGGAGCAGCGAGCTTTCTCCATCGTCATCCTGCACAGACGGATGAGTTTGGCAGGGATGTCAAAACTAGACATGGTTCGATACAGTTCATCCCTCCAGATGCTGTCATAGGCGGCCTTGAAATCGATGAACAGGTGGTGGGTATAGTTTTGGACTTCTTGGGTTTTTTTCAAGGATCAGCCTGAGTGTGTAATTTTGGTCTATGTGGCACTTTACTGGCCTGAAACCGCACTGACAGGGGTCAAACAGGTTGTTAACGAAAGGCTTCAGGCGTTCACACAATATAGCAGATAGGATCTTGAAGGCAATGTTGAGGAGACTGATGCATCTGTAATTGGAGCAGTTGAGGGGTCTCCTTTCTTGTGGACCTGGCAGACGATGCTGAGATTCCATTCATCTGGCATACTTTCATCTGACCAAACCTTGGAGATGAGTTGGGGTATGCTCACTACCAAGTCTATCCAGCCGCTTGAAATAGCTCTGCGGGTAGACCGTCAGATCCAGCAGCCTTGTTGGACCTTAGCTTGGATATTTCTATCCGCACTTCGTTTTGATCAGGTGGATGGGAGTTTTGGCTATCATCATCTAAATTGAGTGGTTCATTCTGCCTGACAGCGGGGTGTTGGTCTTCATCGCCATTATACAGTCTGGAGAAGTAGTCTTTCCATATTCTCAGCGCCGACTGTGTTTCACTGTGTGGGCACCGTAGCGCAAGTGGTTAGTGCGTCGGACTACTGAGCCAGCGGTCTTGGGTTCGAATCCCGCCGCAAACACCTAAAAAGTTTTTCACAGTGCCCACCTCTTTCGAATGTCTGACAAGCATCAAAGAGTATCATTTGTCACGATTGAGCTTCTCAACTCGCCGTTCGGAGTCGGCAAAAAACTGTTAGTGCAAAAATATAACACGCACACACAAATGGTTGCGAGAAGCAGGCCCAGGTTCACCTCGAGCTGTAGCGCCAACTAAAGTAAGTAAGACTGTGTTTCTACGCCTGTTGTTTTTCCGCGTTAGCTAGTCTGCACTCTTCATCAAACAAGATATTTCGTGGTGGTGGTCGTGTTAAACCCAGCACATCATTGCTGGCCGTGTTGCCACTGGTCTTCTGTACTAGCTGTTGCTGCGGTAGGACTCGTAGCGCGAGATCGGGATACGCGTTCTCTGTAGGTTCTGGCGGTGTCTTTCCGTGCAAGAAAAAAGGGCTGTCAAAACATGAAATCAGCTGATTTATCATTTGGTCTTTTTTTTCATTGCGTTAGTTTTGTGCATTGTGCTTGTGTTTTTAGTGTTGGTAAAACATCAAACAAAAGAAGTGCAAAAATATACGAAAATTAACAATATTTGATTTATGTTAAGTTGTCAATGCATGACAGTTGTCAGGGCAAACTATTTGCGTTCGATGAACTGGGTTTTTGCACAACCATGTAAATACACTGACTGATGTTACTTCTGTTAAACATGCAATCAACATTTAGTTTTATCAAATGTCAGGTTGTTCTTAGTTATCTTAAAAAACACAATATTTCATTTTAATGAAACTTCACTTTACTTTAAGGTACTCAAAACTGATGATCCTATGGATTCGCCCAGCTTTAATATGGTTGATTATATTAATCAAATGTTTCCCAACGAGCAATCACTTGCGGGTATCGATGATATAATTTCTAAAATGCAATTTGAATGCACTGTTATCGATGATAATATTCGCAGTGTGGTACGTGGTCAAACGAATACAGGACAAGATGGACGCATCGCTCTCAACGAAGCACAAAAAGTTATTAATAATTTGTATACACAAATTATTGATGTAAAGACACGTGCCGAAAAAACTGAAGAAATGGTAAAGGAGATTACTCGGGACATTAAGCAGCTAGATTGTGCAAAAAAGAATCTCACGTCGGCTATAACTACTCTCAATCACTTACATATGTTAGTGGGTGGTATTGATAGTTTGAATAAACTGATTGAAAAACGATTGTATGGTGAGATCCTGAATCCGCTGCAAGCGATTTCCGAGGTTAATCAACATTTTCAACAATACAGTGATATTCAAGAAATCAAGGTAAGTGAAGAAAAAAAAAACATTAAAACGACGGGGATTGCTAGAGTTATTTTAAAGCGTTCATCACTATTTATGTGTATGTACATATGTATGTATAATAAACATGTAATAAACATACATACAGTCTTGGGCAAATATATTAGGCACCCTATACAACTCTTAATATCTTCGGAAAACAGAAGTTTAAGTGAATTGAAAAGAAGCAGATAGGATAAATAAATAGTTTTATTAAAGATAACTAGTATTTAGTCACGCCGCCTTTAGCCTTGATGACTGTAGCGACTCTCTTGGGCATAGTGCTGACTAGCTTGCGACACTCTTCCGAAGAAATATCACTCCACACTTGTAACACATTTTTAAGTGCTTCTTTTGATGTTATGGAGTGCTCCTTAATCCTACGCTTTAGAATATTCCATAGATGTTCTATCGGATTGAGATCCGGGGACTGCGAAGGCCACTCCGATAGCTCTACATTATTCTCCTCAAACCACCTCATAGTTAGGGCTGATATGTGGCAGGGTGCATTGTCTTGTTGGAATTTGACATGCACTATGTTGGTGTTCCCGAAAATGTTGGAAAGGGCAAGCTTCTTCCTTGCTTTGCATTCTCTAAGTCCAGCTTCCTCAAGTCTTCATTTAGCGCTTTTTGAAGTAATTCTTATTCCCCGATCCTTCGACAACTCAGAAGCAAGCTCAGAAGAGGTTTTCTTTCGATTTTCGAGCGATGATCGTATTAAAAATCGGTCCTCCCGAGGCGTGGTAATCTTTTTTCTCCCGGATTTCTCGCGATTTACATACGAACCAGTCTGGCTGTACCTCTTAGTTGCATTTTGCACTGGACAACATGAACATTTCACTTCTTATGCTTTTTGAGAAATGAATGAAAAATTAATAAATTTTCACTATTTTTAACAAAAAAAGGCAATTGGTCATGCGTCTGTCGATTTCGAGCAATGATCGCCGGAAAATGCGCAAAAAACCGCAATTGCCTACGCATTCATTTCATTCTCATTTTTTTCTTTTTTAGGTTAGTTTGAAGATTATAGGTTAATTAATTCAACGACGAAGCATACATTTTTTTTTTTTAATATTTTCTTATACGGGATTCGAAGATCCTCTTTGCTGGAGCATTGTTGTCCATTCGCTCGATGTGGCCGAGCCAGTGTAGTCGACGTGTTTTGGCTTTTCGGACGACATCCACATCTTGGTACAGCTCCTCCATTCGCCCTCCTCGCATACGGGACCGAATATACGACGAAGAATTTTTCCCTCGAAAGTATTCAAAATCTGCTCTGCTTTCCTGCTTATCGTCCAACACTCATCTCCATACAGCAGAACTGGCAGGATCAATGTTTTGTAGAGCATGCATTTTGTCTTCCGAGTTAGGAGTTTAGAACCCATTTGTTTTGCCAAACCGAAGTAGCAGCGGTTTCCTAGGGTAAGTCTTCGTCGAATCTCCACTAAGGTGTCATTCTTGGAGTTGATGTTTACTCCGAGGTAGGTAAACTCCTTAACCACTTCGAAGTTACTGTTGCTAACAGTGACGTTTTGTCCTATGCGGTGGACAGATGTTTCTTTGTTTGTTGACAACATGTACTTGGTTTTGTCCTCATTCACTTCAAAGCCAACTCGTTTCGCCTGTTCTTCAATTGCCGTGAAAGCCTCTAAGGCGGGAGCGACCGATGATGTCCACGTATCCCAGTAGCTGGACAGATTTGTAAAAGATAGTGCCTTCCGTGTTTACACCTGCCCTGCGCACTATCTGTTCCAGCACAATATTGAAGAAGTCACATGACAGCGCATCTCCTTGCCGAAATCCGGTGCATGTTTGGAATAATTCGGAAGAACTGTTTCCAAATTGCACGTTGCACCGCGTGTTTTCCAGCGACACGCGGCATAGCTGGATCAGTTTAGCCGGGATCCCGAATTCGGCCATCGCTTTGTAGAGCTCAAGGCGATGGATGCTATCATATGCGGCTTTGATAGCTGATGACAGTCCCGTACCCCCACCACATGATGACGGTTTTTCGTTACATTCTTGAGTCGGTTTTGCTCCGGTCATCGAAAATGCATGACGCGCGTAAAGAAGTTTGACTTCAAAAAATGTTTGTGTGTGTCAGTCACACGCGGTAGAAGTGAAACTATAACTATAACAGTAGACCGCCATCTTGGTGGACCGTCATGTTGAATTTCGAATGACGTCATTGTGTGTGTTTTTAGTCGATATGATGTAGGTTCGCTGGAAATCCCCGGGAATTTGTCTGCTTGCATTCTTAGATTTTCGTAAAGCTGTGTAGCTTGTATCTTGTATTCCGTGTGTATTGATATGTTCTTTTTAAAGTTTCTTAAACTGACGCTGTTGTTGTTTTGACTGCCCCTGTGATGATTCTGATTGCGTTGTTTTGGGCTATCTCTAAACGATCTCTTTTTTGGTCAGAAGATGTCAACAAGAGCTCCCCTCCATATTATATTATCGGTTTTATATACACCCTATATGTTCTGTTTAGTAAGTCACCCCCCATTTGCCCCATATAAATAATATTTTTTTTTATTCTTGAAATTACATGCAATGATAAAAATTGATATTTCTTCATTAACATATTTGTACATAAGTTTTATCGAAAATGTCTGCATTCTTTTAGAGCCTATCGCAAAGTGTTGATCAAATACAAATTGTGCTTGCTAAGCAAATTACCGAGGACTTCAAAGAAGCATTTTCCTTTACACAAAAGCCGTCGCCTAGTGGACATCATCGGCTTCCACTTTTTCAATTAGCGGACGCATGTAAAGTTGTGTCAGTCTTAGACCCGAAAGTCAAAAAGGATCTACTTAAATGGTTTATTCAGCAACAGCTAGAGGAGTATGCGCATCTCTTTCACGAGAATCAAGATATCGCATGGCTGGACAAGATCGACAAGCGCTACGCTTGGCTCAAACGCCACTTACTAGATTTCGAACAAAAATTCGGCTCAATATTTCCATTAAATTGGGAAGTGTCTGAACGGATAACTGTACAATTTTGCAATATGACTCGGAATGAACTGTCGGCTATCATGGCGAAGCGCTTAAATGAAATTGATGTGCGTCTTCTTTTATTCGCTATTAATAAAACGCACATATTTGAACAGCTGCTATCGAAAAGATTCGCAGGCGTTACATTAACAGGCGAACATATTAAGACATTGAGTGTCGATTCAACTTCTGGGACAAATGCAACTGTCAATCAACAAGGATCGTTTCATGATATCATTGGAGAATGTTTCAAGGCACATCTCGATATATATATCAACAGCATTGATCGTAATTTAGCTGAATTGCTGGATCGTTGTGTTGAGATGACCAAGGAGCCAATGCGGGTTGCTGAAATGAAGACTACTGTTTTTCCAAGGTTTGTATGAAGTCGGAACAGTTTATTTTTTATTTAAGTGAATAATTTTTATTAATAATATCTTAGTTCTGGAGATCTCTTTGTGTTTTATAAAAAATGTATGGTCCAGTGCACACAGCTAAGCAACGACCAACCGATGTACGACTTAGCGATGCTGTTTAAAAAATACTTGAGGGAGTATGCGTCTAGAGTTCTCGAGTTAAACACACCGAAAATGCAAAATATTCAAAATTCTATAGGTAAGCGAAATTTTGTGAACTTTAATTTTATCATTCGGTGTTCAGTGAATAATTGTTTTTATTAAAGGCAATTCGATGTCATTACTAACAAAAGATCTGCAGAACTTATCGACGGCTGCTGGTCAAGTGTTTTACAATTTCCTCAAAGAAGGCGAGTCTCAAAGGTTTACTAAAATGGATTTGGTTAGAATATGTTGTGTTCTAACAACAGCCGAATACTGCCTTGAGACTGTTCAACAGTTAGAGGATAAACTAAAAGACAAAGTAACTCCAACTTATGTAAATAAGATTGATATGTCCGAAGAAAAAGACATATTTCATAGGTGAGTGTGAAAGGTAAGATGTACGTAAGGACCAATAAAAGTTCGCTTAGTTGCTTGAATAATATAACACAAGTAGAATTTTAACGTAAGGTGTTGCACGAACTTGTCTTTCAAAATTATTGGAACCATCGAATATTTCCGGTGATAATTCAATATTTGTGATACAGCCATGACATTCAAGCTCAGTTCATCAATTATCATTTCCTTGTCGTTCTGGGATGTTCGTTAGTTTTGTATCGTCGGACGAGGATTTGGGCCGACTTTCAAGATATTCGTTCTTCACGCTTAAATCGTCAGTCTGGCATCTTGAAAACCAC
Source organism: Brachyopa scutellaris (assembly GCA_949775065.1). Classification (NCBI taxonomy): domain Eukaryota; kingdom Metazoa; phylum Arthropoda; class Insecta; order Diptera; family Syrphidae; genus Brachyopa; species Brachyopa scutellaris. The sequence continues at coordinate 7,872,331 of OX459116.1, forward strand.
TTTGAAAATGTAACAATGGATGGCGCTTTAATTCCATATGTATTTGTGCATTCCTGGCGTGAGCTGACGTCGAAATCCGAAGAGAATAGCAAACCGAATTGACGGTGGAACCTCAACCGGCCTTACGTCACTTATTTTGCGTTTTCTCCTGAAATATGGAAACAAATATCGTTAGATTATAGCCTTAAGAATTTGTTTTTCAAAAAGAATTAATTGGCACCAACTAAGCAGCGTACTTTTGTTAGTTCTTATGTATGTTTGTACAGAATATCATGCAATGCGATAATTACATACACATATAAAATAATTACGCACAGTTGAGAAGCAAGCCCTAAGTTGTATGTACTCACATTTGGGTCGGAAGAGATAAAGGATCTGAATCATCTCTTAATTGTCTTCGCCTTCGTATTGCCTGTAATTTGTTATTTTCGTTTTCATTTTCATTTTCATTTTCTAAAACCAAAAAATTTAAGCGCCGAAACATTTTGTAAATTTCACGAAAAAGAGACCAATAAAGGCATACAAATCAATGCAAGACGAGACCTCATTAGCTATCGCGCAAACCCTGTCGTCTTGACGATAATCGTGTAGACGATTATTGATTTACATGATGCAAGACTATTGTCGAGGCGATATTATCAGGCGATAATCGACTTAAGGGAATGAGTACCCAGATTATCGATTTTAAAATCGAGTATGGTGAAAGGAAACTAGATTTTACAGTTTCCGGGTTACTCGAGTTCCCACTTAACTAAGAGTCGACAGTATTACTATATTGTTGTTATTATTGAAATTCCCTAACATTCACAGGTACGATAGGAACAGGACCTCAGTAGCATTGACTGGCCTATATGGTACTTTTCCGAGACATGTTATTAGTATATAAATCTCAGTGTGACGCTCTTACCTGTCAATCTAACGATTAGACACACACAAAAACTAATGCATACAATGAAGTAAAACTTCGTATTCCAGTTCATTAACATCCTGTGCCTATTATAGGCCGGTTTTTAAATTAATTTATTCGCAATATTATTTAAATGAATGCAAAAATAAAAACACTAACAAATGCCACTTTCTTGCGAAATGTCATTTATTCAAACTACAAATACTTAAAATCTACACTTGTGGATTGTGTATATTGATAGACCTTCGCACTGTCTTTGATTCTTCGAACAAAATGATAATGTATGTATTGTAAGTAACACTATAGTTTTTAGACACGGGCGAAGCCGGGCGGGACAGCTAGTAATAATATAAATATATACTTGAATGCAAAAAATCGTAACTGAATAATATTTCATTTTGTAAAATTTTATAGAACAATCTCCAACTGTATTCAGCTACTGGTGCAGGATTTGGAAAATGGCTGTGAAACATCCTTAACTATGATGAGCAAAGTGAGTCTTGCAAAATTCTTTCTTTATAAACTTTTATTTATTTTATTTTTTTTCTTTGACATTTTACTTTAGATCCAATGGCAAAACATAAGCAACGTTGGTGACCAAAGTCCTTTCATAAATACTATCATTGCACACTTCAAACAAACCGTTCCAATCATTCGCGATAACCTATCGACATCTCGTAAATATTTCACACAATTTTGTCACAAATTCGTTAGCTCTTTTATTCCGAAATTCGTCAATACTTTGTACAAATGTCGACCGACCAACTCAGATGGTTCCAATAATATCCTGGGATGTGAGCAGTTGCTTCTTGATACGCACAGCTTGAAGACGGTGCTACTTGATCTTCCTTCGATTGGTTCAAGTGTAAATAGAAAGGCACCAACTAGTTATACCAAAGTGGTGGTCAAAGATATGAGTCGCTCTGAAATGATTATTAAAGTTGTCATGACACCAATTCAACCCGCAGCAGCATTCACCGCACAAGTTTTGAAACTATTACCAGACATAACAATAGCCGAGTATCAGAAGATTCTTGATATGAAAGCTGTAAAGAGATTAGATCAATTACAGTTGATTGAAATGTACAAGAGATCAGCCCCACCTCTCATTGCTTCAGGAGCCGACAATGTCATACAACTTGGAAGCAGCTCTGCGCAGTTTTCTGGGGTAACTGAAGAAGACAGCAGTGTACAGGCTGGAAGTAGTTCAGTCAGTGCTTATAATGGAACACCAAATAAACGCGCCTTTCTTTTTAGTGGGTTTAGTAGTAGCACTGAGAAGCAGTTCGATCCAAACGCATCCGGAGTACAGCCTACTGGACTAAGTGCCTCACACACGGCATCATCATCTGATAGGGGGCGAATTCGAAAACTGGAAAGCCTCTTAAAAAAACGTCTTCCCTAGCTGATACCTCTAATGTACTACGTCTTATAATTCTGTTCATACAGTGAACGGATTTGTAATTTTATCTCCACGGATAAACATTCCAACATTTTTTAAAAATTCTAAAAAAAACACAACTGCAGCAATGTACAAACATATATTAGTATTTATAACGTAATAATAAAAATAACTTTAACGACTTTGAAGAAAAGTTTTTTTATTTCTATTGCAAAATAAAAGTAACATATTGGCGCAAATTCATAGTCAGATAAAGCCGACAATAAAAGAATTTATTCACTTACATAACCTAAAATATACTTTTTGCTATTCATAGTCACCTTATAGTCGACTTTAAACTTATAGCCAGCTCGAAATTTAAAATGAGTCGAACGTCACTTTAAATAATTAGAGTCGGCTATACATTTTTTCTCATAATATTTTGACGTTTGGGTTTGTTCGTTCTAATCACTTAACAAAAACATACCAAAGTCAATACTAACTAATACACAGGCAAAAATGTGTTTATGAATAACGAAAAGTTATAGCCGGATTTTTTATTTAGTGCCGGCTGTAACTATAGTTGGCTATAGGCATGGGCTGACTATGAATCGGCTATAGGCATGTGCCGACTATGGATTCGCACCATTAATTTTAAGTATTTCAGTTCTATTTCGTACGCCTTAAATCGAATATATTTTCGTTTTCATTTACAAAAATTTAAAAGTGGATTATTGTAGGGAATTTTTAATGGTAGAATGTGCATCTTTATTTTTGGGACAAATTAAAAACTTTGGCGTCAAAACTCCGGCACGTGAATTGTGGAAATACTGATTGCCCTAGAGTTTATTTATTTACTAGCTGGCCTGACAAACGTTGTTCTGCCCTTTCCGGTAAGTGGTGCGATGAGTTTGATTTTTAGGGTTCCCTACCCATGTGGTAATACGGAACCATTATAAGTTCGCTCTAACTCAAAATAGTCTGTCACGATAAAAAACATCAAGAACCGTTCTTCCTAGAAACTTGAAATTTGGCACACTTATATAGGGTCTTCCAATGAGAGGTGTTATGGTGAATGGCCCGCTATTTCGGTAGCTGTCACTTTTGAAGCTTTTATTCTTTGACATTTGACAAGTAGAAACTACGCCATTACTAAAAATGGAACGATACACGCTTTAACGACGCATTGAAATTATTAAAATTCACTATAAAAATGGTGAAAATTTTGCAGTCACAGTTCGCAAAACTAAAGCATTTTTTGGTCGTCGTGAAGCACCTGGTCGGACCGCAATACAGAAATTGGTGGAAAAATTCGAGCTGTTGGGACAAGTAAGTGATGTGAAGAATAAAACCCATGCACGTCGCTCAAGAACAACTTATTGCTGTTGTAGCCCAAAGTGTTGAAGAAAACCCAGGTCCATTCCTCGTCGTTCTTTGGTATTGGGCATTCCACAAACGTCATTACACCGTATTTTGCATAAAGACTTGGGTCTTAAGGCTTATAAAGTTCAGTTAACACAAGAACTCAAGCCGGCCGATCATCAACAACGTCGTGTCTTTGCTGATTGTGTCCTTGAAATGCATGAAAATGATCCGGAATTCCATCGAAAAATCATCTTGACTGATCAGGCCCATTTCCACCTCGGTGGCTACGTCAACAAGCAAAATTGTCGCATCTGGGGCTCGGAAAACCCAAGAGTTATTTTTGAGAAGCCTCTCCATCGTCAACGTGTGAGGGGGGGGGGGGGGGGGGTGGGGGTTCATTGGACCTTCCTTTTTCGAAAATGAGTTTGGATCAACAGTTTGGGTAAATGGATTGCGCTATCGAGAGATGATTAATGATTTTTTATGGTCGGAGTTGGATGGTATTGATCTGGACAACGTTTACTTGCAGCAAAACGGCGCTACGTGCCACACAAGCAACGAAACCATTGATCTTTTACGGAAAAAGTTTCCGGACCGTGTTATCTCTCGAAGAGGTGATCACAATTGGCCACCGAGATCTTGTGATTTAACACCTTGCGACTTCTTCCTGTGGGGCCACGTGAAAGATAATTTCTACGCCAACAGCCCAGCGTCGATTCAAGACCTCAAAGATAAAATTCGAGAGGTTCGAGGACATAGGGCAGCCACTTTGCGATTTGGTTATGGAAAATTTCATGAAAAGGATATGGTCCTGTATGCGTGCTCGTGGTGGCCATTTGGCTGATGTTGTTTTTCATTATTAACGGCATACCTTCCTCTTTACTATGAAATAAACATCCGATCATTTATCTCAAAAAATGGCATTTTTCTTTGAATACCAAAAATAACACTTCTTATTGGAAAACCCTTTACATTACGTAGGTCCACATACATGGACAACATATTACTCAAAAATATTGTGCAACAATAATGTTAATGTTACAACAATGTTAAGAACTTTAATAGGAATACATTTCGGACACTGTCTCCTGAGAAAGCATGCCAAAAGTATGGAATATTACAGTGCGGACACAGCAGAGCACGACCTCGCCTAAGTTGGCGCTCACAAGTGGAAAAGGACTTCAACCGACTTGGAGTGCGCAACTGGAGGCAGTTGGCTAAGGAGGCCTTGGTCCACCCCGGACTGTAGCGCCACCTAAGTAAGTAAGTGAACAAACCACGGTTTTATCATATTTAAGACTGAAGTAAGTAGTATCGGGGGGAATTGCATTCTTGCACACATTTGCGGCACCGGCAATAACTAATTAAAGAAAATATTTCTGAAATCCTTGCTTTTAGCCCTTCCGAATGCTATCTCACTTGACTTTTGAGAGATACGTATTGGAACGTATGTACGTGGACCACTGATGATATGTATAACTAAGCCAAGTTTTAACGGGACGGGGGAGGTTAACTCCGTGCCGTTTTTAGCTTACGCAAGATCTTCCGAAAAAAACTAAGAAATCTATATTAAGTGAAGACGTTTTAAAACATTAATTTTGAAAAATAAAAATTCATTCCTAATTAGTAAATTAAGTCATTTAATAAAAGTTTAGGTATCAATTTATCATTTTAAATGCAGTTTTGAATTCTGACCGCTGATCTCATACGTATGAAACCACTGTGCGACGCTTCCGTGCTTTAGGTCATAGGTTCCTGGCAGACATAGCAGAGTTCGGACATTCTAAATTATCGGATCTTCTAAGATTCATCAAGAACACAAACTCCGTTAAGGAGTGAGTGAGTAGGACTCGTTATCGAATCATCGAGTAAATAAAGTAAAATCATACTCGCTAACGTGAGCAGTAATGCCAAATCGTCACATTTCGATAACGAGTAACTCGTTAACGGATGCGGTAATTCGGCCCCAGGTTTACAAGTTGGTAAGAAGAGAATTTACTCGCAAACTATGAGAGGAATGGAATTTCGGATTTCCGAGTGGAAATGATTGCCCGGACAATCGCACACCCTTCCTAACCTAACCTAACCTTATTCTTTCTATATTATCCAAAATTTATTTGAAGAATGCTTATTTTAACTAAAATAAAATATGACTACATATGTATCTCCAGTTTGAAGTTTACAGTGGGCGATTTCCCAACTAAGCCATTTATGTATGTACATCTTTGGCAACCCTAGTTGTGCTTTACTAAGGTTTCAATATACAAACAGAAAATCAATAAAAACAAATAAATTGTAAATTGAGAATTGTTGTGTGTGAGTTGAGAGAAATAATAAATGATTATTTAAAAATTACTCGAATCCATTGATAGTGTTAACGTATAAAAACTAATATTTCATGCAAAGATAATATTGAGATGTACTTGCGTGTTTTTAACATGAACAAAATGTTATATATAAAATTAAGTTGTTTTAAATTGATTTCAACGAAGCCACAATTAATTTCATTTGCGCTAATTGAATTGCTACTTATTACGGAAGTTTGTTTGCTACCTCCGGTTATACGCATTGGTAAGTGTTGATATATTCCCACAATCAAATTGAAAAGAATAAACAGCTCTCGGAAATTAAGCCAGTTTTTTTTTTTTTAAAAAACGCCAGAGAATTTTTGTGTTTTCAATTTTGGAAAAAAAGAGCAGAAATTTGTTTGGAAATCATGCCGGCCAGAAGTGCAAAATGCAGCAGAAAGTAAAATGGAAATAAGGTTAGAAAATAAACATACACCCCTATCATTAAATCCGCCGGGGGGAATGATTCACGAAAATTCGAAAATCGGTATCATTGAATCCGTTCGAAGGGAATCGTCCACTTGTCGATAATGTGAACAACTTTTCACTTGATCATTGAAAACGAACGGATCGAATCTCTCCATACAAAGTTTGACGTTTCAGATCCGCGAGAAAATCGTTGCGGATCTGGTGCTTTTGCTGTGGGGTTGGCTAGCATTTTTTTTTTTTTACTGCCAAGAACTTTGACCGTTGAAAGTGCAGAAACAAACAAATGGAATCAGAAACAGTGCGGCATAACATCCACCATTAGATCGATCTTATTTTCGGCCAAAACTAAGACAGAATGCAATGCAAATGGGACAGAATTCCAATCTTCTCTGGTGTTGTCACAAATCGGGAAGGATAAGCGTGTATAAATGTTCAAGTCTGGACTCGACGCGTATCGTCAAAAGTCTCCAAAGTTATGTAAAGGGAATCAAGTTGTCGTATAACTCCGCTTTTCGAGATCAGCCCCAAGAGTATGTAGTTTGAAGATGGAGGATCTAGAACAGACGACAGAAGTTCAAAAGAATGGTATTGGCACAGAGTTGACCTGGTCACTGCCAAAAAATGAATGTTGAAAGTGCAGAAACAAACAAATTATGAACTTACTTCAGGCATACGTAGAATACACAGATCATTACACAAAACATGCGACCAAAATAAGGAAATTTTAATGGAAATAAATGTAAATACTGAAAACGTAAAACTTTATAAATAAAATAAATGAAACACGACATTGGAATACAGAATATTGCAAAGCAAAAGCTTAAAGAAAACCCAAAAAAGTATTTATTTATATTTTTCTATTCCTTAAATTTTTGTTTTTACACCACAATCGCCTTTTCAAGTGTCAAATCAGGAAACAGCTGATTTCGAAAACATAAGAAGGGATAAAGTAGCGTATCCGGCGGATTTAATGATCACGACGATAGGTGAATGTGAACCGAATGAGTGAAGGGTGTCATCGAGCTGAACAATAATATTCTAAAGTTTCCATTTTCATGCCATTATCGTTCATTTATTAATTTATAAATATCACTCAAATAGTGTTCTAACTCATTAGAATAACGAGTCGAGATTGTGCTGCCTTGGCAACTCCGTCCCTCTGATTGTGGCGAATTGTTTTTCAGTATGTCATTGCTGTAGGCGAATTCTTTTCCTCGTTTTTTCAATTTAACGTCTGCCATAACCTCAAATACAATTGAATTTTATTCAAGTAAGGATAATCTGAGGTGGCGGTTGCTTTCTTATATTCCAGGTAAATCTGCGCGTTTAAGCTATTTAGAAAACTGAATTTAAATGTTATTATTATCAATAGATTAGAAGCCCACAATAGATTGAGCAGTATTTTATGTTTAGTTGCCCTGGCAAGCGTTTTGATAAGGCGGCACAATCCCGACCAATGTAAGTTAAATCTTGTGTATAAAATTGCGATTGAAATAGTTTATGTTTCGTTTATTTTTTTAGAAAATAAAATTGAATTCCCATCGAGAGGTTGTCTACTAGTTTTATTTTCGTAGAACTCGATTGGGCCGGATAGTTTGATGATTATTTTTGGGGAATCGGATTGGTGCAATTTCTAATCGTCGCTGGAGCAACATTATTTTATTTTATTATTATATTTTAGAAACGGGGATAGTTCTCAAAAGCCCAAAGTCTACATTATGCAAGTAATGATGTTTGGGCCCAGGTGTTCGCCAACGTGCTCTCAGTTCGTGAAGAACCATCATGCCAACCTGTTCCGGGAGGAATGTCCGGAAGCCGTTGACGGATTAACTAAGCGAACGTATGTAGACGACTACTTTAACAGCCACGATTCCATCGCTAAAGCCGTTTCTGTGACCAAAGATGCCATCCGGATTTGTAAGTCCATGAACTTCGACCTTGTGGGCGTTCAATCAAACAGTTCTGAGCTCCTGAAGCAAATGCCCGAGAGCCACGTGAATCCTAAGCTCGTTAGTATTGACCCGAACGAGTGTGATAGTGTCGTGTCAAAAGTGTTGGGTATGTATTGGCACCCATCCTCAGACTGCTTTACTTACAAGTTATCAGTTGATGACTCTCTGGAGAGGATGATGCTACCTGATGCTATACCAACCAAAAGAGAGATGTTGAGAATGATTATGAGAACTTTCGACCCGCTTGGTCTAATCTCTCTTTACATAATCCGTGGGCGTATTGTACTCCAAGAAGTATGGCGTGAGGGTTTCCTATGGGACGAGCCAGTGTCAGAGGAGCTAAGGATCCAGTGGACGAGTTTCATGAAGGAGTTGAGAAACATTGAGAGACTCAAAATTCCTCGACATTACGTTTCGTGGAGTCCAGATGTTTCCAAGGTTCACCTAATCGTTTTCGCCGACGCTTCGGAAAAGGCCTTCTGTGCTGTAGCTTACTTACGTTTCGAGCACAACAACAACGTGGAGGTAGCTCAAGTTATGGCCAAGGCTAAGGTGGCACCAGTAAAGAAGCTGTCGGTACCCCGGTTGGAACTGCAAGCGGCAGTGTTGGCTGTTCGTTTAACCTCAACAGTTAAGAGTAGTCACACAATACGGATTGACGAAACATCATTTTTCTCCGACTCCAAAACAGTACTTTCGTGGATAAATTCGTCAACATACAAGTTTCCGTCTTTTGTCGCAGTGCGAGTCGGGGAAATTCTGGATTCGTCTTCAGCACGGCAATGGTTCTATGTCAGATCCTGTGATAATGTGGCTGACGACGGTACGAAGTGGTTCGATTCCTCAATGGGTAACCAAGAGTCGAGGTGGTTCAAAGGCCCAGGCTTTCTCAACAAGTCCATAGAGAGCTGGCCTATTACCCCGGGGAACATCGTGGACAAGATCGGAATTGGCGAAATCTCAAACTCAACCTTTGTGCTTCACGTTAAGAATCCTTCAGACGCGGTCGATATTTACAACGAGCTGTCAGCGAGATTTCGCGCAAGGTGGACATCGTCTGTCAGGTGCCTGGCGTTCATGCTACGTTTCTTGGATATCATGTGTAAACGGCCTGTAAATAAAGAATCTTACATCACACCGGAAGAGTTTTACCGTGCGGAAAATTGGCTATTCCGAAGGATTCAACGGGATGCTTTCCCAGGCGATGTTACCTCTCTTCGTTTAAAAGGAAAGGTCAGTTTCTCGAGTTCCATCCTGTCACTATCTCCATTCCTTGATAAAGACGGTACGATTCGGCTAAGTTCGAGGGCACAGAAGGCGAGCATTTCCTATGCGGCACGCAATCCTGCAATATTGCCAAAGAATCACCCGCTGGTGGATCTTTTTATCCAGCACCATCATGATCGCAACTTTCACTCGGGTTCAGCTTCAATCATCTCCGACATGCGTGAGCGAGCTTGGATTATTAGCATTAGAGGGGCGGTAGAGAGGGTCAGATCCAGATGCTTCACATGTAAACGGCTCAGGGCCAAACCAGCGATGCCGATTATGGGGCAGCTCCCCGAAGCTCGCCTAGCTTTTAATTTGAGGCCTTTTACCCATGTCGGAGTCGACTGCTTTGGGCCACTTTTGGTCAAGTTTGTGCGAGGGACGGTGAAACGCTATGGGATGATCTTCACATGCCTTACCTTTCGTGCAGTCCAGCTTGAGCTTTTGAATGATTTGAGCTTGGATCACTGTACAATGGCACTTCGACGTTTCTTGATCAATAGAGTCGTCACTCGATTCCTGTACAGTGACAACGGGTTAAACTTCATCGGATCTAAGAACCAACTGGATAAGGACATCAAAGAGATGGAAAGTGGTCTCAGTGATTACGCTGCGAAATATGAGGGCATTTTGTGGCGTTTCATCCCGGCTTATTCTCCATGGATGGGAGGTGCGTGGGAACGTCTAATTCAATCCATCAAGAAAAGCGTCGAATTCGTTCTCAAAGGAGTTATCCCGCAAGAAGATGTCCTTCGAAACGCTCTAATGGAAGCCCAGGGGCAAATAAATCGCCGTCCGCTAACCCATATTCCAGTCGATCCGGAAGACCCCAAGCCCCTCACTCCGAACGCTATGCTTTTCGGTGAAGAGGACAGAGACGTTACGGCCCCCGGAATCTTCACGGAGAGAGATCACTGCAGCAAGCTTCACAGTCGCCGCACGCAACACTTAATGGCTGAAATTGTAAGACGTTGGTACGCGGAGTACCTACCCGTTATTACCAGACGGGGTAAGTGGCATACCAGTTCAAGGCAAGTGGAAGTTGATGACGTTGTTGTCATTATTGAGCCCAACGAGCTCCGCGGGGCTTGGCAGATGGGTCGTGTGGTGAAGGTGTACCCAGGTCCCGATGGAGTAGTGCGGATAGCTGACGTACGGCTACCGAATGGTACAATCAAGTCAAAGAGGTCAGTTGGTAGGCTCGCTGTTCTAGATGTACGGTCTTCACATTAGAAGTTCAGACGGCCCCCGGAATGTCATCGAGCTGAACAATAATATTCTAAAGTTTCCATTTTCATGCCATTATCGTTCATTTATTAATTTATAAATATCACTCAAATAGTGTTCTAACTCATTAGAATAACGAGTCGAGATTGTGCTGCCTTGGCAACTCCGTCCCTCTGATTGTGGCGAATTGTTTTTCAGTATGTCATTGCTGTAGGCGAATTCTTTTCCTCGTTTTTTCAATTTAACGTCTGCCATAACCTCAAATACAATTGAATTTTATTCAAGTAAGGATAATCTGAGGTGGCGGTTGCTTTCTTATATTCCAGGTAAATCTGCGCGTTTAAGCTATTTAGAAAACTGAATTTAAATGTTATTATTATCAATAGATTAGAAGCCCACAATAGATTGAGCAGTATTTTATGTTTAGTTGCCCTGGCAAGCGTTTTGATAAGGCGGCACAATCCCGACCAATGTAAGTTAAATCTTGTGTATAAAATTGCGATTGAAATAGTTTATGTTTCGTTTATTTTTTTAGAAAATAAAATTGAATTCCCATCGAGAGGTTGTCTACTAGTTTTATTTTCGTAGAACTCGATTGGGCCGGATAGTTTGATGATTATTTTTGGGGAATCGGATTGGTGCAATTTCTAATCGTCGCTGGAGCAACAAAGGGAATCTCAGATCCGTCGAAGCACGCCGATGAATGACTAATGTCGTTTTCGATTGGGCTTTTCAGATTTTGCTCTCAGATTTCAGATTTTTCGTGCTGGTTGGAAAACAAACGAGATTGATCTGTTTTTCTGCAATTGTAATAGTGTGACATTTCACATCTTGTTCGTAAAAGAAAATAAATAAGAAATAGTTTCTGATAAATATTTTTGTTGATTGATATTTATTTTGATGTACTGCGTTGACATTTCATATAAAATGTGCTGGTGTTAGTGCAAGTAGGTGTAAGTCTCGAGCTGAATCCGAGATTCGCAACAATTGATCTAGAGCAAAAAGAAGTGCTTTTTTGGTCGGTTGGAAAATGAAAATTGTACTAGAGCGATAAAAATTGATCGAGATAAACAAAAAAGGTGATTTTTTTGCCCGATCGAAATCGACATTAAATAACTGTTAACTTGCAACCACTGATATCTCAGAGAAACTAATTTCAAACTGCAAGGGCTAGACTTTTGTATAGAAAATTTTTTGTAGTTTTTTCCAAAAAAAAAAATTTGGCGTAATTTCCGGGAGCCGAATAAACCTCCAAAATTATGATTTGGTAGCTTGTAGTACTTTTTGTCTTTTATACTGAGAGGTACTACTCTCAGTTGGGTTGTTACCTGATTTAGAGTGTATGTTTTGGAGTCCAAAAGTTAACAACAAACACAGTATTTAAATTATAATATTTATTAATCACTACTTTTGTAAAATGAAGTCTAATACTACGTTTACACCAAAACCAAATCCGAGATTTCGCGGTTGAAATCTTGGTACCTAAAAAAGGTGTTTACACCGGAAAAAAAAGATTTCATTTGACACATCATGTTCAAAGTGGAAACAAATTCTTGTGAATGTTTTTTTTCTGGAAACATAATCAGCACAAAAAAGTTTGGAGAATTGTAAGTACAATGTTTATTTTAAATTAATAGTATGCAATTATAAAGAAAAATAAATATGTACAGCGATATACAGAGGTACTTTCTGAGAAAAATAAGTAACATGTAGAGCAAATCGAATATGTAGTCATTCCAACGTAGGTTAGCATTCACATACGTACCGAGAATGGAAAGCTTTTCGGTTTCAAAGATGCAACAGCCATTCATGGAAAATGGTTGATGGGTAAGATTACGCTTTAACGACAGAGGACAGCATTCGGTTTTTTAAGCATTAGGTTCCACTCTATTATCTATACCCCATTTGGTTCTGCTGTCAAGGTCGGAATTTAATGAGCTTAACATACGCGACCGTTCCAGTCCCACAGCCGAGCAGCACGTGAATCTGGAACCGAATATGTAAACCTGAGGGTGCAATCGTCAGTGAAGGCATATATTGGATTAGATGTGACAGACAAAAGATCATTAATGAAAATAAGAAAGAGTGTCGGAGACAAAGCTGAGCACTGCCGGACACCAGCATTCGTAGGGTGAATTGCAGACTTCAAACCATCCAATACAACTTGAAATGAAAAGTCCGAAAGGTAGTTACTAAACCATTGAAGAAAATGTTCATCGAAGCCATATGCAGGCATTTTCGATAAACGAGCTTGATGCCAAACTGTCAAATACATATACACTCACCAGGGTGATGAAGAAAATTGTTCCATTTTTCGGTGAGATATGCCATCAGATCATCAGTGGATCTTTTGCTACGGAAGCCCTTATGCCGGTCATTGAGTAGCTTTAATAATTCAAAGTATTTTATTAACTGCGGGTTTATTAGCGTTTCCATGACCTTGGGAAGAAGGGACGCAAGTCCCTTGGGTCGGTAGCTGGAGAGAGAGAGAAAGAATCGCCTATTTTAGGGACGTGCTTGACAAATGCTGTTTTGCATCTACTCGGAAAGAGTTCAGAGGAGTAGGAAAGACGAAAAAGCTTACGCAGTAGTTTTGCAAGCGTGGAAGAACACCGCCGCAAAACTATGGGAGATGTAACGTCTGGACCGGCGGATTTGTGAATGTTAAGATCTTTAAGCACGCTTGCAACTGTACGAGTGCGAAAGTCCCATGTCCCATGGAGTATCCAACGCTCTCGAGTGATATCACCTGGTGAGAACTTATTGTTATAAGCGTTACCGTTGTGCGACTAATGTCAAAATTTGAGATTTTGTTAACTTTCCTAAGACCTTGAGACAACTTTTTCCCGAGTTTGCGACTTTTTATAGAAATGTGGAGACTTTTTATGGGTTTAACGCCAAGATCATCAAAGACCACAGACGTAAAATAACGTTGTATTTTAATTAATTTATATACTAGATACTTGTATTGATTAGCTTTAAAATGTTGTTACCTTGCAATATGTTAAGCAACTTTCACGCGAATTTTATTATTTCTTTCAGGAGGCATGTTTAACGAAGACCAGATGAATAGCCCTGCAGAATTGGCTTTTAAATATGCCGTACATAGTATTAACCGAGATAAAGAAATACTCCCTGATACAACTTTACACTACGACATACAGTATATTCCCAAAAACGATTCATTTCGTGCAACTAAAAAAGGTGCTTATTACAGTTGTTATATAGTTCTTTAAAAATAAACAAATTTATTTTAATATTTATAAAAACAGTTTGTACTCAAATAAAACTTGGAGTTTGTGCAATTTTTGGGCCATTCGATGCCGTATCTCGTGCGCACGTTCATTCAATATGCGATGCCCTCGATATCCCACACCTGGAATCACGGGTAGATGTCGAAAATCGAATAAGAGAGTTTTCGATAAATCTACATCCATCACAACAGTATGTTAATATTGCATTTCAAGATGTTATTCGTTACTTAAATTGGACTAAGGTTGGAATACTTTTCGAAAAGCATTACGGTATGTAAATATGTATTATCTACATACAGTTAATCACAAAAGTAAGTAAACACCCAGAATTTTATAGTAAACACTAGCTGTAACCCGGTGCGCTTCGCTCCACCTATCTTTTCAAAATTTGCCCGCGCACATAGTTATTTGGGTATAATAGAAAGGAAGTACATAGTAGGAAGCAATCACTGCTGCTCTTTTTTCAACTTCCATTTCCATTTTTTTCTCTATCTGTCTGTCTGTCTATCTATCTATCTATCTATCAATCTATCTATCTATCTATCTATCTATCTATCTATCTATCTATCTATCTATCTATCTATCATGTCCCGTTTTTCTGTCTATCTGTCTCTCTGTTTGTCTGTCTGTCTGCCTGTCTATCTGTCTGTATGTCCATTTGTCTGTCTGTCTGTCTGTCTGTCTGCCTGTCTGTCTATCTGTCTGTCTATCTGTCTGTCTGTATGTCTATCTATCTGTCTATCTACCTGTCTGTCTGTCTGTCTGTCTATATTAATTGACCAAAATGATTCACATTTCACCGAAACCACCGGTTGTTGAGTAACCGCACTGATGCTATGTTGTTTTCTATATTACGAAAATCGTACGCTAAAAAACCAAAATCGGTTGGGTAGTTTCCGAGTCTATAAAAGGCAAACATACATACATTCATTTTTATGGTATATAAATGTAGATCTAATAATTTGACTCCAGCGCCACGTAGCGGGTCCAGATTTTACAGTTTTCTCTTTTGGCACTGTACCAACTATATTTTGAATATGAGCATTTTTGGTCCATAAATATAGAAGTTGTTAATAACTTGACTCCAGCGCCACCTAGCGTAATGAAATATACTTAACAAAGAACTCTCATGCTTACACAAAAAATTTCATAAAAATCGGTCGAGCCGTTTCGGAGGAGTTCGATTACAAACACCGTGACATGAGATTTTTATATATTAGATAAGAAAAAATCCGGTCAAGTGCAAAACGTACTTGCGCAATAAGTAAATACATTATGTAACAGATTTACGAGTACGTTGATAGATTTGTGGAGACAAATGTAACCAACTTGATAAAACTACCTGATTCTGATTAACTTTCTTATCTGCTCAGAAGAATAATTATACATCCACACAAAACAACAAATAAAGTCTGCAAGAAATTTACGCATGTGCATCATTAAATGTGTGGAATTTTGGAATTTTTCTATCTCTTTGCAGCTATACACAAATTCAATTGTTCCCAATAAAGTAAAAGGAGATACACTTAATTATAAGCATAGATTAAGATTCCTTTATGTTGATTAAAATCAGTGGATTAAGTATACGCTCAGTGCTGAATTTTGGGGCATATTTCTAGGATCAACTATTCAATGCAAACCAATGATCCAATCCGGATCATGGGTGATAATTAAACTCATTTGGAAAAAACTTCTGTGAATCATAAGTAAGGACAAAACCATCAATAATGCAGAACTCTCCAATTATCATGGACGCCACCCATATAGTTAGATGAAACCTGACATCTGAGTTATCTATCACAATGCCGCGCCGATTTGTCTGTTTCTGTTTCTCGTTCTTGTCCTTTATGAGCTCGCGCTGTGTGTAAAGTGTACACTGTGTTGTGTATGAGATGGTATAGGAAAACGCAAGATACTTGTTAGTTAAGGTTCTTTATTAGGTCTAATCTAATTGCTGGTTGACTTCAGAAAGAGGAAGAGGAAAGTTTTTACAATTGTACAAGTAGGTAATAAGGTGGTAGAATTACATCTGGCAAATATCGATACACCATCGATAACAATGCATTACAATAGTGTTGCCACTGTACTATTTTAATCAAATTGTACTTTAAGTATTTAACACACTGTAAACATTATAACGGCATTCATAAACCCTTTAGCGAGTGTAAATTATAAAAAAAAATATTGTAGCTGGGCAGTAAGTTAATTTCTTTTGGAAAAAAAAATTTACTTTTATAAAACAAATACCATATTTGATGATTAATTAACTTTATAGGTCTCATCCAATTACGAGATTTGGTACGAACTTCGGGGCTTGAAATGCATATTCGTGAAGTTGAGCCCTCCACGTATATTCAAGTTCTTAATGAGCTGAAGAATAAGGAAATCAACAATATAGTGATTGACACCAGCACTGAAAACATTTCCATTCTACTGAAAGCGGTGTGTGTACAATAAAATAAACATTTTTTACCGAGCTCAGATTATTAATAACTCGGATTGATCTTTTACAGATTCTACAACTTCAAATGAACGAGTACAAGTATCACTATTTATTTACAAGCTTTGATATTGAATCTTTTGAAGTGGATGATTTCAAATACAACTTTGTTAACATAACATCATTTAGACTGGTTGACATTGACGATGTCAGTGTAAAGGAAGTTTTGAAAGACATGGATATTTTCAACCAAATGAATAGCAACAATGGAGCAGTATTTCGCAGAACTCGCACAATTGAGGTAAGTTCAACGGTATTTAATTCCGCCTCTTATATCAGTCTTGTTAAACGGCATGAATATAGAAGACCTTTATTTTTTGTCAAATTTCGGTAAAGGTACGTTATATTACCAGGGATCGAATTTTGTTGCCCCAAAAAAAGCTAAAAAAAGACATTTAATAATAAAAGTGTTTATGCATTATTATTAACATCGTAAGTGCACATCCAAAAACATTTTGAGGTTTTCTGGTAACGATCGCCTGCGATTATCTCTTAGTAAAGCCTTGAATGAACTGAAGGATCGCTCAACATGGACAGAGACTGGTGGAGCCAAGATCAAAGATATCACGTCCTTGCCTTTAATTCCTGAGTCCAAATTGCAGTGCCGTTTCCTTGATTTGCTAAAAAACTGCGCATAATTTTTTCATCACATCTTCAGCTACTGGCCCTTAAGCTTGTTGTTATTTCTCCTCGATTCCATTCTTCAATAGGTCTTGTTAAATAAAACGCATTGCGCTAAGATCAAATTCCATTTCATTCCATTCGAATTGTTCCATTCCACAAATAACGTTGTTTATTACAAAGCGTTACAGTGACCTGAAATGTGTGGAATCCATTTTCCGTGTAAATAAAATGCATTGAGCACAATTTAATTCCAAAAGAGTGTCATTCTCTTAATAGAGGGGCTCGACTTTCGAAAGGGACATTAATAATTAGTTTTAGGCGGAACAAAGTTCGCCGGTTCATCTATAAGTGGCTGGCTACACGATCAATTCCATACCGATTCTTTTCAGTGAGACAGGTACATTTTATGTGAGTTAAAACAAGAAGGGTTGATTTCACCAAAAGCACACCGAAAATCCACTTTGAACAATAATTTTTCGGTGGAAGATGCATGTTCTTTTCTCAAAGCGTTTCATTTCTCATAAATGTTTTAATTTTTTTCTGACCGTCGGAGGGTTCACATCACGGAAAACTCAAAAATATAGTTCTTGGTGTAGGCCAGCCACTAATAGATGTGCTACGCGAGCGACGCGACTTTCTGCGTGCATGGGTGTGGCCGTAAATATACTAAAACTAGGTACTAAGTGTTTAAGCATTCAATAAATTTAAGGATTTTTTTTGCCTATTCCTTAGACTGAACCAGCCCTCATGTACGACTCTGTTTACATCTTTGCGATCGGATTACAAAACTTGGACTTATCACATATTCTTCAACTTTCAAATTTATCGTGTTCTGACGGAACTCCTTGGGATGGTGGATTAAGCCTGATTAACTACATTAATTCGGTGAGTTTATTCGCGGTTAATGCGAGGTAGTTTTCTTGTTCACACATAGATATGTAAACAGGAACGTATTTAAGTATCTACAGATGAATACATTTAGATAAATTTGAATTCTAAGAAAAACAGTGATTACACGACTCTTTTTTTTCGTTCGTTTCGTCTTTTGTGTTTTTGACAGATACATTTATAATGCGATGTGACTACTCCGATAATCGCTTAATAAATCAACTTCATGTTTCTTTATAATACCTTTTAATGTCAATGTTATAATTATCATGTTTTTTCCTTTTAATAGGTTTTTAATAGGTTTTAATAGGTTACTATTTGTTCCCTTGTAAATCTATTTAAATATACATTTTTTAACTTTATTTAATCTTTGTTAAATTATTGATTATTTTGTTAATTAATTAATTGTTATTGATGTACATATTTTTTGTTAATTTATTTATTTGTAATAATTTTTTTTTGTTATCCATATTATTAAATTTTTCTGTTCTGTTGTTACTTATTTCTTTATTGATTTAATTATTTATTTATTTATTTATTTATTTAATTATTTATGTATTTATTTTTTATTTATTATTATTATTATTATTATATTATTAGTTATTTATTATTATTATTATTATATTATTATTTATTTATTATTATTTATTTACTTAGTATTAATTTATTTATTTTCTGTTAATTTATTTATTGTTATGCCCAATTTATTAACTTAAGAATTAGTCCTTGTTTGTTAATCAAATTACATTTTTCTGTGATATTTTTTTATTTTTATTAACATAATATTTATTTATTAATTTTTGTATATATTAAACATATATTTTATTGTAAACATAATTTTTTTTTATCAAATTGAGGATTTTGCACGTTTTTTTTCCCTCAAAAGAAATAAATTTTCAATTAAACAAATAAATTTAGAAAATAAGACAATGCTTCAGTAGAAAGATATATACATAGTAATATTGTAATATTGAATTGTAAACTGTGCGGTAGTAATCCATTGTATTTTAAAACGAAATAAATATCTATCTATCTTTTTGACAGATAGCAGGGATGAAAATTCTGAGACTTTTTCCGGTTGATCCTTGACATTTCTCGTTTGACAACCAAAACAAAGCAGATAATTTTAATGATGAATTTTAAAGTGTATTTTGGAGCTAAATTTAGGGACATTTTACATTTGCTAGTAAACAGCAATTATTATCCTCCATAATAAGTAAATTTAGTGCGATTCTAACTGAAATTTTACTATTCCCTTCCTAAATATAATGTGAATTTCAATAAACGTCAGAATCACGTATGCACGTATCCACCAATTATTAGGAAACGTGTTATCACTACTGTTGGAGAGATTTATGGCTATGTGTTAAGCTGCCCATACACATATCAATTCAATTGTCAATTGAGTTTACACATGAATTTATATTCGGCCACACACTGCACCAACTGAGTTCAGGGACTTTGTATAAAATGTCACAAATATCTGGAATTTTCTTTACGTGTGCGTTTAAAGTCATCTTACTGTTTACATTTCGCTCACACACACTTTCACAGATTGCACAAGCCTAGTACAAATTCCCCTCAATTTGACAGCAAATCAAATGATTTCCCCACACACAGTCAACTGAGTTGAAATCAACTTCCAAAAATCAAAATCTTTTAATTGTACCCCAACCTGCTCGTCAACCTCCAAATCGATCACTGACAGCGGCACACACGGGTTGATTTCACCACGAACCGACTAAGTTGACGGTTGAGTTGAATAGTGTATGGTCAGAATCACCAAATTGTATCATCCCTGTGCAACCGAATACTACGAGTGTAAACACACTAAGTCGTTCAGTGTATCGCCTGCGATGTTTTATCGTTCAGTGCGTCGATGCCACGTTTATAATTATTCGTTGAGCAAGATTATTCGGCCATTTGCATTTTAGATTGAAAGAGTGACGCTTGCGCAAGGAAGGATACAATTGTAAGTTTTACTTGTACTTTTGAATCGTTTATAATAATTATATATTCAGGAAATAAAAACCACACTTCAGCGAACCAATGTGCGTTATAATTTATACTCCGGCAGCGACAACACTATTTTTTCCACGAATAGAAGGAACCTACAGTTTTTTGCCGACTCCGAACGGCGAGTTGAGAAGCTTCTTATGACAAATGATAATCTGTGATTGCTTGTCAGACATTCGAAAGAGGTGGCGACCGTGAAAAACTTGTTAAGGTATTGGACCCGGGCTGGGATTGAACCCGAGCAGCATGTGTTGTAGTCCAACGCACTAACCACCACGGCCACGGCCACCACTAAGATTCGAACATGTTCGCCTCATGAAATAATAACTGAAAGAATATTTAAGTTCTTCAGAGAAGCGCAAAGTAATTTATTATTATTTCTCTCTTTAAAATGAAGGACGATTTTGCAGTATTTGGTTAGTCTCAAAAAGTCAGTTCCATTTAATATTTGATGAACTTGGTTTTTAGATCAGTCATCCCTTTTAAACATCGGTCTTCTTGCCTGCCAAAAAATTGGGCACCGAGCAACAAAATGAAAGACATCTTGTCTCTGCCTCAAATTGCACATACTGCAGAGTATGGGAAGATCATCTCTATAGCACCCCTAACCCGCTCAACAATAATGTCATGAAGTCATGACATTCGAAAAGATCATGTAAAGTGTATAATAATGTCATTACTTGGAATGATGGGTGGTTTTGACGAAAATCCAGATTTTCTGATTTCAAAGAATCATTACTGCCAATACTGTCTAGTAGCTTGTAACTAATGTTTAGCTTGTAATAAGCCGAACAAATGGAGGCTTTTGCCCCACTAAAATCAAAATTAAAATTAGTGAGTGTGTTATCTGTGATTGTGTTAAAGAAATTTGAAGTTATTTGCTTTCTTTTCAATTGGAAAATAATTTGGAAAGTGGCCAAAGCATTAATATTTCTTCACTATTTTGTGAAGAAAATATTTCATGAATTAAGCAAATGATTTCACTATTTCTTGCTGCAATCTTCAACGAAGTGGTTTATTTTGTAGAAAAATGTCGAGGAAGAAGGATGAAGAGACTTTCGAGGTTATAAACATCATGAATCGGGCGTCCTCAATTCAATGCAATGTCTATGGAAAATGAAGTAAGCTACAGGGAAAGGTTGGCGGAAATATTGGTGCCTAACGAAGACCTAGAAGCGTCCGATGCGGAGGTCGATTTACTCATCGAAGAGCATGGTGTTGATGATGAAGATGAGATGGAGGGGCCACCTGAAGGGGATTCCGGGAAGAATGGAATCCTGTGGATGAAAAATGCACCCATGACAGGAAGGCCACAAGCTCATAATATTCCCATTGCGGCCATACCCGGGCCATCTACTTCTTTTATAACTAGTCCCGCTTCGATTTTCAAGGCTTATATTACGCCTCCGTTGGTAGAAATAATTTGTCGGAAAACAAATCAAAAGGCCAAGGACATGGTTCGCGTTTGGAATGAAGCCCATCCCAATTTAGTGCCGAAAGTTTGGACACTGACAAACGAGAAAGAGATGTACGCGTTCTTTGGCCTCTTGTTGTTTGGTGGAACAAGGGGAACAAGTCGTACTTGATTTGGTTCATATGTACAAAAATTCGGGGCGCACCATTTACTGTGATAATTTTTTCACGACATTGTCCTTGGCAGAAATATTGATAGAAAACAAACTAGCTGTCGTGGGCACAGCTCGCCACAACAAACGGTTTGTTCCAGATGAATTTAAAAAACACCGCAACCGTCCGGTGTGTCAAACATTGTTTGGATTCTACAACGAGAAGGTGTCTCTTTGTTCGTACGTTCCAAAGAAAAGCAAGGCCATTATCCTTTTATCTAGCCCAGCATTATACCTGTGACACTGACGTTGCCAATCGGCAAAAGTCACCTCAAATATTAGACTACAATGAGAATAAGCTGGATCAAATGTTGTCTGGCTACACCTGCAAACGCGGGACAAATCGGTGGCCCTTAGCCATGGTTTACAACAGGCTGGATATCGCCGGGTTAGTATCATACATCGTGTACAACCATTTGGCACCGCGGAAAGAATCGGACAAACGGCGCAAATTCCTAAAATACTTATCTATTCAGTTAGTGATTCCACACATGGAGGAATGAGCTAAGCAAGGAAGTGTCTACGGAAGTCGCTAATTTTTCCACAAATGCGCCGGGCGGTTTCGAAATGTTTGTGTACGTTTTTTCATTATTTTCAGATTCTATTTACATTCCATTTTCGTTGCTTATTTATCAATCTCACCTAGTTAAGCGCCTTCGGGTCAGTCATCCATCCTAGGGTCTAACACAAACGAGGTCGATTGTATAATCAGAATGGCCTTACTGTAATCACTAAATTTTAATAGCCTTTAAGAAAATTTTAATATTATAGCAGGGTGACTTGGCACATCGAATCCTGTATATGGACGAACTGTCAATCATTCTCCATTTTCTGATCAATCAATTGTGACAAGTCATCAAAGAGTTTATTTAACGTGCTTACATTTAATTTTATTTTTTAATTTAAAGGTTGAATGGAAAGGACTGACTGGCCCGATCCAATTTAAAGAAGGTCATCGTGTTCAGTTTAAGCTGGATTTAGTTAAATTAAAGCAACATTCAATAGTTAAAGTTGGAGAGTGGTCACCTCAGACACGACTGAACATTACCGATCGTTCCAAATTCTTCGAATCCGGATCAATGAATGTTACCCTAGTGGTTATCACAATTTTGGTAAGTAGGTATAATAATTATGTACAATGTCACCATAGTACAGTTACTTTTTATACAGAATGTCATTTAACCCGTAAGTTATACAGGGTGGTTTGGTTTGGGATACAGATATTTTGAGATCTGATTCATTGGTTTATGTAATGAAAAAGATCGTATGGGATGGCGGGCCTATCTTGAACACCCACGGACCTACAGGGTGTTTAAAACAGTTCCTTCAGTGTAGTAGGTACCAACAGTTATTAAGTTATAACTTCCAGTGTATAAAACTTAGAGCAACGGAAAGGGGCTCGCATCATAAACAATTGATTAGTGTTTATCCGAGTTAAAAACTATTATCTTCCGTTCCTTCATTTTTGAGATATTAATCTTCAAACACAGATTTCTTTTTCATTTTTCTTTTACTTTTTTTTGTGAATAACGCGTTTATCGCGGGAAAGTGTGCTTATAGTTTTTTTTTATTATTATGTATTATAAAAATGCGCCAAAACGTCACCTACAACTTCACCCTACCAAGTTTTTACCTGGGGTTTACATTTTTCCTGGTTAAGTTTAAGTCAGTTAAGTCACAAGAACCATTCAAGAACGAGCATTATCCCGCATTTGGCCTGATGGGCAACACGGCATACAAGGTACCGCTTCTTCGTTGTTCGGTGGACGTAAACCGAGCAACGTATAACGCACAACCTATACTGAATAAAGAACGAAAGTGTACTGCAATAAATGTGAACACGACTTAAGTTTATAGCATCGTTGACTTCTTTATCTTTTACACTCGATTTCTCCTTCGATGATTAACAAAATTTGCTGAAATGCCCAACCTTAAAACAAGTATGGCATGTAACATTCCGCGCTGGACAAATACGGCGGCGATTTTCACTGAAGTTTTGGCCGCAATTAAAACAGTGGTTTCGTTTGATGATCGCAACACTTGAATAACCTCCATTTGCAATCTTTTTTGGTCCAATAACTGTTTGTTTGCAGCTGCTGCTTCGAAAACTTTACATGTATCAATGACTTTTGATACTTTCTCGTCCTTTGAATCCAAAAGTTTCATTTGGAGTTTTTTGTCATTAACACCAATGACAATACGGTGCATTAACATACGATCAGCATATGATGTCTTGCAATTCGCGAACTCGAAGTCGCAATATTTTAATTCAGTTTCGTACTCAGCCAATGACTGCCTCTCCTTTTGCCTGATCATGTCCAATTTGAAAACTTCCATGGTGATATTTTTACGTGGTAAGCAATAGTTGTCTAATGCTTTTAATACCTCCTTCAATATACTGGTCGAGACGTTTCGATTCTCATTATCTGCGTCGTCGTTCTGTGCATTTTCCTCAGCATCACGATTAGTTGAGCAATACGCAAATAATGCAAACATTTTTTTAAGGTTCTCTAGCCTAAGATACCCGCAAAGCTATGGGTTAGCTGAAAAGGGAGTTGCAATTCCAAAAAATATTCTGAAACGACGCTATGAGGCAAACGAAGTTAGTAAATTTCAATATCACATATTAGAATATAACACAACACCCGTTGCATCAATGCAAGTCTCCCCTTCGCAATTGTTTTTTGGTCGTTTAGTGAAAACCCATTTACCAATTGTGGACAAATTATTACACCGTGATAAGACTGGAAATTTGAATTTTGAAAGGAAATTGAAGGAAATGAAAAAAATCCAAAAACGCTCCTTTGACCAACACGTAAAATCGTTGCCGGCCTTGAACACGAATGGTCTTGTAATATTTAAGAAGAACGGGAAGGAGTGGCACTACGGGAACATTTTTAGAAGTGTTAACAATCGTTCTTATATTGTAATAATAACTATGATAATCACTTTCATCGTAATCTTCGTTTTATTGTCAAAACTAAAAATAATGATTTCAATACAAATGAGCTGCTGTCGGACGAATCATCATTAGGCGTTTTCCTTTTTTAGTTCAGAGCAGAGCCTGAGTTGTCAAAAAAAATATTCGTGTTTCTTTTTTAGCTCAGAGTGTGGAACGTAGTGGAACGTGTGTTTCTTTATTCAGAGCGTGGGCTGAGCGCGCTCGATGCGCTCAGAATAACTTGACTGAGCATCATGAGTAAAATGCTGAGCGCAGCCAAAAAAACATTTGACAGATTGGAAAAAATCGAAAACAATTGAAATGGCGGATGAGAATTTCTGTTTCGGCGTAGAAGTAAGTTAATACAATTTAATAATCACATTAATTAAAACTAATAACTAGTTTGGCTATGCATAAACTTAATTTAAGGTTATAAATGGATGAAAAACAATTTAAGGTTATAAGCGATTGAAAAATCATATGACAGCTAAGTGCGCAATTGTGTTTCAAAATTAAATCAGAGCGCTCAGTGCTCAGACGCGCTCTGAACACAATTAGTTCAGAGTGCACCCGATTCGCTCAGGCTCTGTTCAGAGCTCAGCTCTGAACTAATAAAGAAAAACGCCTATTAAGAGACATTTATAGATCAAAAATTGTAACATCGTGTGACTTGCCAGCCTGTCGTTATTAAAAATCCAAACATAAATGTAAATCTCAACCGGAATCGGCGAGGTCGAATCAAATGGCAACTGAAAACTAAATTTAGCCGAAAAATGTTACTGATCATGAAAGTTCTGAGTCCGAGAGCATTGACTCGTCAACGACTCATAATCCATTAAGCTAAGTCACTAATAAGCCATCTGATACGAGATACCAGACTTCACGCTGTGGTCGAGTTGTTAAACCACCAAGTCATTTTATTGATTAACTGTTAACTCTTACTAGTTGTATGTATTATTTTTATATTAAATAAGCGTCTTATTTTAATGAAAAAAAGGGTGTAATAAATGTGAACACGACTTAAGTTTATAGCATTGTTGACTTCCATTTTGTAGTTTGTAAAACGTCAACCCAGTTGAACACCGGCAAGCAGAGAGGCAGGGGTAATAAAGAGACATTGTTTAAACTTAATTATCTGTGTTTTAATTTCATTGACTTATTACATGTACAGCCAGCTTTTTGTGTAACTAGCGACCCGTGCTCGCCTTGCATCGCCCACTGCCACTGTTAGGGCAAAACAAATTGTATTGGAGATGTGTGCCGAAGAGCATGATATAAACACAAGCAGTCCTCTCTCAACAGACTCATGATCAATGACAATGGTTGACCGATGAAAATTCGATTTATAAAATTAAAGAATTTTATTTTTCCGAATTCACCCACTTGATGGAATTATAGAAAACCCTCGCTAAGCGGATGTCCATGTCATTAAAGGAATTTTCTGTCCCAATTTCAGTCCGTTAGGTCCAGCGGTTTAATCTGTGAGTTGCCTGTTGTTGGTTTTATTGGTTATATCTATTTTCGTATTCCACAAGGTCTGGATCTTCTGATAGATTGATGAATTCACAAGAAGAAAAAATAGCCCAACCACTAAACAAACATCCCTAAGCCTGACATATCAATGTACATCCGGCTCCGCCTTGGTCATACTGCATAAGGTCTGTTTGGTAACATGCTAGTTTTCGAAAGTTCTACGTAAACTACATAGAATCTGACATTTTCATGGCTCTCAATTTTTTTTCCTCTCATTTGACTCTCTCTTTGCGATGAACTATCTGCAAGACCAATTCCTCGGGGTGGGCCGAGCCAACTCTGTCAAACTAGCCATCTGACAGTTTGTGAAATGTCATAATCTTCATTGTTAGTGGAAAACAAAAACAATTTGATAGGTTTGACCAAGTGTTGTTTGAAAACCGTTTGTTTACTTTTGTGCAAGTTTTCTGTCTTTGAGAGGAGTTCTCTCTCTTTGAGAGGATTCTACTATTTGACAAATCTCAATTCCGTGTGCCAAAAAAGATACCAAACACACCAATATACTCACAGCACCTGCTCAAAAGGGAATCCTCGCCAATCTGCCCCACTCGTTTTAGCGCAACAACGGTATCGCATCTACTAAACCCATCCTTTCTAGCATCACACCCACCATTGCAATACAATTTTAGTCCAAGCCGAAACCTATTCGAACTAAGCCAAAGCAATATAAATAGGTTAAAAAATATTAGTAAAACTTAATACATATCTCCATATACTGTACTGTGAGCTGTAAGCGGCTTCAAACTACATTAGCCGTGTTTTTTCGAAACGTAGCTAGCCAGTTGTTCATTAAAACGATGCTCAGCCAGCCGAACCCAGGTGACTTACCTCCAAGTGTGCCGTGTGTGTGATTAATTAATTTACAAAAAGTGAGATCATAATATATGTAGTTGATTATGTTTGCGAAACATCATTTAGCAATTGAAATTATAGCCGTGTTTTTTATTAAGTGAGTACATACTCACTTTTCAATTTACCCGCAATACAAAAACAAATTCGCTTGCTATAACACTAGGTAAAATTCTCCAAGTAAACGCTTTACTTGGTACAGCAGTTTCAGACTCTGAATACCAATGGCGCTGAAATCGGTTAAAGGTTGGAGGAAAATTTGTTTTTGGCATTTGTAATTGGATGCGTCTATAAGTTTTACTTTTTTTTAAATGAAGTTGATAAATGCAGTGCTTTTTTGTGATTGGTTAAAATACATTTCTTTTATAAATATGAACATATTTTGTTAGGAAATAATGGTCAGATTGATAGCATTTGATAAAAAATATTTGTTCGTGCTGTATTGAATTGAAAAGCTTAAAAAAAATTATAATAATACCTTTATACATGCAAAACCCTAAGCCTTTTGTATGGTGAATTTGTAGGTAACATTACAGCGCACCAAAATAAGAAAAAAAATAAAAGTTATTAACACACTTTCCCGAGATAAATGCGATTTTCACTTAAATTGATTAAAAAAAAATGTAAAAAAAATTATGTTTGAAGACCAATAACTCGAAAATGAAAGCTGGAATAGTAACAGCCATGGGAAGCTGTGATAAACATTGATCAACTACCTATCGCACGGACCCACTTTGGTTGCTCTGGGTTTAATACACCAGAATTTAAAATTGAATAATTATTATTGGTACCTACCTACTTCTCTGAAATAACTTTTTTAATCCCCACGTGCATAGCTCCGTGAGTGTTGAATATAGACCTACACTTTTATATGTTTTTTTATAACATAGACCAATGAAAAGAATAGTTCTCCGCAGTAGATTTTATAATCATAAATCCCTTTAACCAATTTATCGTGAGTGAATTATAAAACAAAAAACAAAAAAATGTGTGTGCTTATGAACGTAGCCTCCTTAGATATCAAGCAAAAAATATGAAACAAAAGTCAAAAATGTAAAGTGAGAAGTGCAGGGGGTAGCTCGCCTCGGCTGGGTAGCGCAACCGAGACGATTTTTGCGTGTTCTCTTTTATCTCGTTTCGTATTTTCATTCACTTGCTTTATTCTTGTGTTCTCAGAGTTGAGTTCGTGTTGCCGGAGGAATTTTTTTAGAGACTGTGTTCGGTGAGTGTTCTGTGTTTTATGGAAAGTTTTGAGTGGTCTCATGATTTAATCAAACATTTGATTTTACATTTTCAAATGCACGAAAATCTTTATAATCTAGCTCATCTAGATTATATTAAAATGGTTAAGAAAGCAAATTCAATTACTGAAATTCAGATTTTTCTTCCTTTTCTTAGGTAAATCTGGTGATGTTTCACAGCATTTAAGTAAATCAAGAAGTATTCGCTGGTCATTGCTACCGTCTAGATCCA
This sequence comes from Brachyopa scutellaris, assembly GCA_949775065.1. Lineage (NCBI taxonomy): Eukaryota > Metazoa > Arthropoda > Insecta > Diptera > Syrphidae > Brachyopa > Brachyopa scutellaris. The sequence goes on from OX459116.1 coordinate 7,900,912, forward strand.
AGACGGCGATGAAACCATAAATACACTATCTAATCATTCAAAATTTCAATATTTTTTCCATGCATTTTAAAGACTTTTTTTGTTTTTAGTTCTATACTGATAGCAACATCTTCCGAACACAGCGCGTTAAGAATGAAGGGAGAAAAGGATTAAATAGTCGGCTGTCGGAATCGGGACGTGTATAAGTACGGTCCGAGTCCAAAAGAGAATAACGATAAGTCAGCCAACCTTTCTCGGCTAATGTAAAAGCTGACATAGATAAACAATTTAATTTGACATGCATATGTCAAGAATTTATAGAAATGGGCGTATTCAAGATCTTAGTTGACTAGATATGCAGTCAATTCCACGGCCTCTGATTGGTCGAGAGCCCGAAAATTGACAGAACAGCTAGTCAATTTTTTTGAGGTCGGGGACTGGATTCTTATTCAAGAAAATCTTGACTAGCCCACTAACAACCGCCAAAAACAGCTGACTGGTTGGTGGGGTTATACTGCGTGGCTGTTGTTTGCTTGTTACAAAAATGAAAATCCAAGTAAATTATGAAGCTGTATTTTTATATGCAGTTCCTATACTGTTGAATTATGTAGAACAATCGACGAACTCAGCAAATCGTTCACAGCAAAAAATGCAATTTGGCCTATAAAATAACTAATTTACATTCCGATCACATGTGTTACACATGTTACTTGCATAAAATGTCATCCTCTAATTCGTGCATTCATATTTCTAAGTTTGTTTTTGCTCTTATTTTCTTTAAAAAAAGAGATTTATTGTGCTGCAATAACTATTCTCCAAACAATTCCAAGCGAAAATAGAAAGTAGATGACGTTTTTGACATCTGAACTGTCAACTAGATATGCAGTCAATTTTGGCATTCAGGATCTTAGATTGACTGCATATCTAGTCAACTAAGATCTTGAATGCCCCCAATGTGACAATTTGAAAATCACAAAACAGCTGTACAAAAAGTGTTTTTTTTTAAGTGAGTACATACTCAGTTTTGGAAACACAAAAAAAACGGGTATACTCACTTCTATACCCAATTTTGGTACAGCTGTTTTGTGATTTTTAAATTGTCACATTTCTATAAATTCTTGACATATGCATGTCAAATTAAATTGTTTATCTATGTTTTCCAACGTTTTGATGGTCAATAGTTTGAAAATATAGATGCATATGTATTTAATTAATATATTAATGTCAAATATTCAAATATTTAATATGAGTTTCAAAAATTTACATTTTTGACTTTTGTTTCATATTTTTTGCTTGATATCTAAGGAGGCTACGTTCATAAGCACACAAATTTTTTTGTTTTTTGTTTTATAATTCACTCACGATAAATTGGTTAAAGGGATTTATGATTATAAAATTTACTGCGGAGAACTATTCTTTTCATTGGTCTATGTTATAAAAAAACATATAAAAGTGTAGGTCTATATTCAACACTCACGGAGCTATGCACGTGGGGATTAAAAAAGTTATTTCAGAGAAGTAGGTAGGTACCAATAATAATTATTCAATTTTAAATTCTGGTGTATTAAACCCAGAGCAACCAAAGTGGGTCCGTGCGATAGGTAGTTGATCAATGTTTATCACAGCTTCCCATGGCTGTTACTATTCCAGCTTTCATTTTCGAGTTATTGGTCTTCAAACATAATTTTTTTTACATTTTTTTTTAATCAATTTAAGTGAAAATCGCATTTATCTCGGGAAAGTGTGTTAATAACTTTTATTTTTTTTCTTATTTTGGTGCGCTGTAATGTTACCTACAAATTCACCATACAAAAGGCTTAGGGTTTTGCATGTATAAAGGTATTATTATAATTTTTTTTAAGCTTTTCAATTCAATACAGCACGAACAAATATTTTTTATCAAATGCTATCAATCTGACCATTATTTCCTAACAAAATATGTTCATATTTATAAAAGAAATGTATTTTAACCAATCACAAAAAAGCACTGCATTTATCAACTTCATTTAAAAAAAAGTAAAACTTATAGACGCATCCAATTACAAATGCCAAAAACAAATTTTCCTCCAACCTTTAACCGATTTCAGCGCCATTGGTATTCAGAGTCTGAAACTGCTGTACCAAGTAAAGCGTTTACTTGGACAATTTTACCAAGCGAATTTGTTTTTGTAGTGCGGGTAAATTGAAAAGTGAGTATGTACTCACTTAATAAAAAACACGGCTAATGTCTAATCGCCCAAATTTTTTTTGTTGGGTGATTTGAGCTGGTTGTTGTATTTGTTTTACGTGTGAAATTTGACTTTGCCAGCAACTACTGGCTAGCTACGATTCAAAAAAACACGGCTATTGTACATTATGTATATGTTTGAATAGCGATTTGAATAAATCTTAAAAAATGGGCATTTTGTTTGGATATGATTTTTTTTTTGTTTTACGAAATTTCACAAAAAAAACTATTATTTACAATTAATTTATTATATCGAAATAGGAAACGCCATACGTCATGATGCACTATGGAAAAAATTTTACTGGGAATAAACGATTTTTCGGATTCTGTGTGGATATTCTGGATCTTGTTGCACGCGAAGCTGGATTTGATTATATATTAGATTTGGTACCTGATCGCAAGTACGGTGCAAAGGATCCAATAACTGGAGAGTGGAATGGAATGGTTGCAGAGTTAATGAAATATGTAAGTTATTCTTGTTTTCGTCTTATGACTTTTTTCCTCGATTTCAATACTGAATTTTTTTTTTAACCCTTTATCGTAAAGATTTGCCTCCGAAACCTATTGGAAGCGTGCACGCGATTTGTCAAGATCCCGCTATGAGCATTTCAAATTTTGCCCTTGGTGGACCGCAATTGTACTCGGATCCGAAATGTGGGGGCCAAAATTTCAGGGCATTTTTACTCGAATACGGTGTACTTCTGAGAAAAATTTCATGAATACAAAAGTCTAAGCATTGGCCGAGGATTATATTGGCGCATTAAAAATAGTTTTTTTTTTGTCATTTTTGGATTTTTTGAGATGGCCAATTTTAACCAAATTGATAAAAACGACAATAAAACAATTTTGGATCGATTTTCGTTCTCAATTAGGGTTATGTTTCCACCTGTTCCACGTTGGTTGGTTGGTTTGTGAGGGTGAGGAAGAGATCTTTCTTTTTCACGAAGGCCTCGAGTCGGGCCCGTTGTGTTCCACTCAGGTAATGAGCTGAGAAAGAAGGGGTTAGGGGTTTGTGAGTAAAAGGGTTTAAAACACGCTCTGTGTGTCCTGTGAACTCCAGTGTATTCAAGAAATCCATGGATCTAAGCGATGTCTGCCCAGGGATATGTGCCTTATTTCACATAAAGCAGGACAGGACCATCGCAGAGGAATTGCGCGATACTTTCGTCCTCAATCATCAGCTTTATTTATGCTCTACCTAGATTCAGTACTTCCTTTGAAGGTTGAGGGTTCGGATTTTCGATCATATCTTTGGTAGCCTTGCATATTTGGATTTGACTCCACATTTGAGAGTGGCGTTTTGCAAAGGGAAGACTGTAAGCGGTTTTCACTGCTTGTACCGCCGTACCTATGGTGGTAGGTAACTTTTTTTTTTTTATATAATCTACACACGCTTAAGGGGATATGAATACCCTTATAATGTTTACACACAGCGCGAGCACATGAAGGACGAGAACGAGAGACAGACAGAACTGTAGGACTTTTTTCGTCTTCAGGCCCTGCTCTTGCCAGTTCATCTGCTTTTTCGTCTCCCGGTATGTCGTTGTGGTCAGGTACCCAGAGCAGGTTCACGGTGCAGGGTCTTGCGAGGTTGTTGAGTTTTTCTTTGCATTCCTTCACTTGCTTGGAGTTAGTTATTGGGTTTGCGAGTCTTTTAATCATGGCTCATTGACTTTCCGAACAGATACGTATGCAAGTGTCTCTGGTATTGGCATTGAAGAGTTCGTCTACGCATCTGAGAAAACTTCCACCTGGAAAACAGTCAGCGAGGGTTCTACATGAATGGATATATTTATTGGAGGATCAGGGCAGTGTAGACCAGCTTCCGATTCTCCGTTAATATGTGATCCATCCATGCCTCCTACTTCGGCAATAGATGTGCCTTATTGCCAGTTTTCGCGGCTGGTAAAATTGACTGTATAGTCAGTTTTGAAAATGTTTTCTTTCTCTCTGAGATCACTTGGGTTGCTGACAAGTCCAGAGGATTCTGAAACATCCTTCCAGATAGCTCTGTGTCCTGCGATCCTCTCATCTTTAATGTGACCTAGCGACCGCAGTCTGAGCGCAGGAAGCCCCGCTGTCTTTTTGACCTCAAGTTCCATAGTCCCATATATCTAGTTAAATCCCCCTATGGACGGGGCTTTAAATTCTGAACTCTTTAGTCTCTTAGAGAAGAGCGAGGTTATTAGCGTATGCTATACATTAAAACCGTTCATTGCAAGGATTTTTACGAGTTCATCTACGACCAGTACCCATAGTAGAGGAGATAAAATTTCCCCCGGGGGGTCCCGTTCCGGACGTACCCTATCCTGTTTCCGGTGCCGAGGTCGGCGAAAATGGTGCGGTTTGTGAGCATATGATTTATGAAGTTATTTATTGTTTTTCGTTTGCTATACATAGAGAAGGCTTTCATTATCCCTTGGGTCACCTGTTCCACGTGGTGTGATTTCGGTGTCCGAATTAAAAAATATCACACTTTTCTACTAAACAAACTTTTTTTCGTATTCAGTCTGTTGTCTAGGTATCAAATTTTTCAAATATTATATTTTATTTCAGAAAGCTGACCTAGCCGTTGGCTCAATGACTATCAACTACGCACGAGAAAGTGTAATAGACTTTACAAAACCCTTCATGAATCTTGGAATCAGCATCCTCTTTAAGGTACATATAATAGTAGTTAGCTAAAAAAGATGCTCTAATTTTTTAGATTTTTTTTTTTTCAATAGGTTCCCAGTACGCCACCATCACGGGTATTCTCCTTTATGAATCCACTGGCTTTTGAAATATGGTTATACGTTTTGGCGGCCTATTTTTTGGTATCCCTTACAATATATACGGTCGCTCGGTTTTCGCCATACGAGCTACACAACTTGAGTCCCTGTGATACAGAAAATGAAAGGATTGGCAATCAATTTACAATAGGAAATAGTTTTTGGTTCACAATTGGAACTTTAATGCAACAAGGCTCTGACCTGTGTCCAAAGGCTGCATCTACTCGGATCGTCAGTGCAATTTGGTGGTTCTTTACATTAATAATGATATCGTCGTATACAGCGAATCTTGCGGCATTTTTAACTGTCGAAAGGATGATAACACCGATTGAGAATGCTGAGGATTTGGCATCACAGACTGAAATCTCATACGGAACCTTGGAGAGTGGATCAACAATGACTTTTTTTCGGGTAAATACATAAGTTGTGTTTTTTTTTTCAAATCTATATAGGCTTAGCGGAAAATGAGAAAAAAAACTACGCTAATTGACGTTTGACAGTTTCACATCGGCATTGTTTTCATTGCAAGTCAGGCCGTTAGTTATCAAGCGCTTGTTCACTTAATTCATTATAATTTTCTTTTCCTTGTCGGATAAATTCATATTTCTTTCTTTTCTACCCATTTTAAAATAAACAGAAAAAATTTAAATTTGAAATGACAGCAGAGTTCGGTTGATAGCTACCCGCCTTCATATTTCTCCCTCACTTTCATGTCATATTTGACATTTCGATAACATTTTCGATAACTATCGACGAAAAACAGTTTGGTAGCACATTTTTCTATCCAGGCTAAGCACCTAAGACTGGATAATTATCCAGTTTTCGTAAGCCTATATAGGCTTAGTTGTTAGTGTAATTAACATGGAAAACGTTTTCTAAGCCTATAGTGTTTTGAAAAAAAAAACACGCCTATATTTAACGATTATTGCTTCGGTGGGAACATTTTTCCCAATTAAAATTATAATTTGGCACTGGACAAAATAAATAGCACATGTAGGTTTATTGTTTTTATTTTTAAGATTCGCGTTTTAAACTACTAAATACGTTAATAAAATTTATGTAGCAAAGATATTCTGCTGCGATTTTAGTATAAAACAAATAAAACAGCGGCCGAATTACCGTGACGATTTGGCATTAACGCTCACGTTATCGAGTGTAATTTTACGTATCATTTACTCGATCATTCGAGAACGAGTCATTCGATGCGTTCTCAATGTGATGTGCGGTGTTTACAGTAGGCTTAATGTACAGTGAGCCGAAAAAGTATTCATCTCTACCCACTTCTGAATAAAAAGCGTTAATTTGTCATTAACCCATTAGAAGTCACTGTACTCAAGTGAGTACACCCATACTCTTAAGCGTTAAATAAAGATCCCGTAACGTTCACTTCGGTTTTTTTCTTATTTTACGTCATCATAGCACTGTTCAAGTTTATCAATAAGTATTACGCGCGTAGTGTGCCGTTCTTTGAAAAAAAGACAGTTGAAGTTGTGTCACCGAAACGCTGTGAAAGTATGAGAGTGATTTTATATTTGTTATAATAATTACTACTTATAAGTTGTTTTTTTCATTTAATTGGTATAAAATACAAGTCAGAGTAAGTAATAAGAAACAATATAGTTAATTATTTATAACTCAAATAAAACTAGGGTCATAGAAATATGACTGTACTCGGTTGAGTACAATGACAACATACGTAAAAAAAACACCGTTTTTTAAAAAAAAAAAAAAAACTGTTTTTTTTCAGGACCTTGCAATGGAGAAACATCATTTTACAGCTCAAAATAGCTACAGGGGGCTTGAAGAAGCTATTGAAGCCATTTTACAAGAAAGCGATGATGAAGAATGTGACTTGGTTATCATACCACCTGATCCATGTGCGTTGACTGATGAAGAGGAAGGTGCCGATGAGGATATGGCGACGCGTTTCAGACCGCAGGAAGTACCTGGTTCTATTGACGTTTTTATAAACCGAGAGGATAGTGGTAGCGAAGACATTCAGTTTGACGACAGTGATGATGAACCGCTGGAGTCAAAAAGAAGAAGACAAGATGCTACGCGCCAAGCCAATCCGAACCCAACCTGGCGCAAATGTACCCCTTCATACTCTTCAACTGCTGGAAGTACTAACGAAGTCTGTGACAGAAGGAATGTTATTTATGAAGAGCTGAATGGTCTCAAACCCGTACAAATTTTTGAAAAATTTATTGACAGTGATGTTATTGATATGATCGTATCCAGTAGCAAACTATACGCTAATCAAAACAATAGACATGAGTTCCAACTGGATTCCACTGATTTAAAAAAGTACTTAGGGGTTTTGATACTTTCTGGGTACCATAAACTACCCCGAGGACCAATGTACTGGTCTCTAGATGAAGATATAGGAGTCGAATTGGTGGGCGAAGCCATGCCGAGACATAGGTTTCGAGATATAAAAAGAAACCTTCATCTTGTAGACAACGACTTAGCAGCAACGTCGACTGACAAAATGTTCAAAATAAGACCACTTGCAGACAAACTTATGCAGAAGTTTTTACAGTGGGGAGTTTTTCATGATAGTATCTCTATCGACGAATCAATGGTGAAATACTTTGGTCACCATCCCGCCAAACAATTCATTCGTGGAAAACCCGTCCGTTTTGGATATAAGAATTGGGTAGCGGCCAGTTCAACAGGGTACTGTTACTCATTCGATTTTTACTGTGGAAAATCGCAAACACAGACTTCTGATCCTTTGGGTTCCCGCGTAGTCAAAAATTTATTGGAGAAACTGAATTGTATCCCAGCAAATCATGAAATTTTTTTTGACAACTTTTTCACAAGCTACAATCTTTTACTAGAATTGGAAAGCCCAGGCTACCGTGCTACGGGAACAGTGCGAGAAAATAGGGCTAAAAAATGTCCACTGACTAGTATAAAGGAAATGAAAAAGAAAGAACGTGCAACTTATGACCATAGGTTTGACAAGAAAGGCGAACTTTTGTTGGTAAGGTGGAAAGATAACAGTGTGTGTACCATGGCGCCCAACTACGACACCCTTAAACCGCTGGGGACAGTCAAACGATGGTGTCCAATAAAAAAGGAGAAGACGGACGTACCGATTCCTCGTTTATTCCAAACGTATAATAAAAATATGGGAGGTGTGGATGAACTCGACCAGTCTGTTTCATTATATAGGATTGCTGTGCATGGTAAAAAGTGGTGGTGGGTGTTATTTACTAACTTGGTAGACGTGACAATTGCAAATGCCTGGCGTTTACATGTGATGACTAATGATAATCCTATGGATCAACTCATGTTCCGCCGCCATATCGCACGATATTATTTGCGTCAAACGTCAAACAATCGCGCCAGGCTGCATCAACAGTCGATGGCCTTCCTCAAGATGGAGTTGGACATTACCCTGCTAAAATGAGAAAACAACTGCGGTGTGTCCTTTGTCACTCAAGGGTGCGCTGGCTGTGCAAAAAGTGCCTAAAAACACTTTGCATCGAAAAGGCGTGTTTTGAAAATTTTCATACCTAGGCGGTCGGTGTACTCAATTGAGTACACCCCTATAACTTCATAAAAACAACAATTTTTCATTGTTTTTTTATATTTTTTGGTTTTTTGTTCTCATTTCAATATAAAAATAAAGATAATTTAAAAAAAATATTATTACTTTGACTTTGACCTCTAATGGGTTAATATAAATAGTTAAAAATATTATTTTTATTTTCTTTTTATTACCATTGAGTTATCTCTTCGAAAGCAGTGAAAACTCAACTGTCTCATTTTTGTTTTTATTCATAAAAGCACATACATTCGAAATCCATAAGTTTCCCCGCCGAAAAAGTATTCGTCTTCACGCATTTAAAATGAATATACGATTAGTCTGCGGGATTTATTCACTGCTTTTGGAGTCAAATTGCTCCGATCAGGACATGAGTAGTTGGAAGTTGGTTTTGAAAGTACTCGTAGTGCATAACTTTTTCAGAAAAGTGAAATTTAAATACATGGGTGGAAAAAATAATGAAACTACAAGAGAAGAACGAAAAATTATAATTAATCTATTTAATGGAGGTCAAAAGTACAAGGAAATAGGTGAAAGTGTAAATAGACCAATTACGACGATTAAAAGTATCATTTATAGATAAAAAAAAAATAAAGAAAATATGAAAATGCTCCCAGATCTGGGCGATCACAAAATTTGACGGAGAGGGAAAAAGCAAAATCGTCCGTAAAACTAAAAAAAACCATAGGCTGAGTGCTCCAAAGATTGCTGCTGAAAAAGAAGTTGAGATGGGGAAATCATTTCTGATGACTGAGTGCGAAATCTCCTCCACCAAGCTGATTATCTTGTCCGCGTGGCTCGCAAAAACCATTTATCAGCAAGGTAAATAACATTTAGCGCCTGAAATATACTAAAACGTATAAAAACCATGATGAGCAGTTCTGGAAAAGAGTGTTTTTTACGGACGAAAGCAAGTTCAGGATTTTTCAATCGGATCGCAAAGTTTTAGTGAGGAGATAACCAATAACTGAAATGGACGAAAAAGCGACGGTGATACACTGCGAAGGGTCTCTTATGGTATGGGGCTGCATGTGCTCTAATAGAGTGGGTGTGTTGTGCGTTTTTGAAGAAACTATGGAGAACAAACACTATATTAACATTTTGAAGAATCATCTCCAAAAAAGTGTGGACAAAATGGGTATCAGTAGTTCCTATATACATATTTATCCCGGACAATGACCAACAACACACTGCGTGGAGTACGAAATGTGGCTCTTATATGTACAGTACACCTTCATATATGTATGCAAACTCCTCCGCAATCACTAGATGTTAACCCTATTGAACATCTTTGGGATATCTCTGAAAAAAAACCAGAACCAGGCGTATTTCCAATAAAAAGGACTTTAGAACTGGGCATTATGAGGAATAGGCTTCTATTTCATCAAACTTCACGACAAACTTGGTTGGTTCAATTCTAAGAAGATTGGAAGCAATTATTAAACATAAGTGGGGATCCAAAATATATTAATCTAATTTCATTATTATTCGTTGAGTTAGTTTTTATTGACTAGACCTAAGAGACGAATACTTTTTCGGTACTGAATTGATATCTGAATTTTGTTTTTTCGTATTTTCTTTTTCTATCAGTGAAGAATTCTTTAATTCTCAGTTTAAATTTAAATCATTTTAATCGAAGAAAAAATATATGCAAAATAAATGTTTTGTATTTATTCAAATAAGAAAACAATCATCGTTGTTGCAATAAGGTGAAGCAGACGAATACTTTTTGGACTCACTGTATGTCATATAAATCCGGGAAGCATTCGATCTAAGTACACAGTATTTTATCAAATGCTTAGTAGTTCCGGACTGGATGTTATTATGGTTTCTGAGTCGTGGCTGAATTATTCAATTTCATCACAAGCTCTAAGTTTGCCAGGTTTTAGACTTTAATAACCCATCGTTAATAGATTTATTTTTGACTAGCTCGAAGTTGCGTATATTGGGTAATGATCAGGTCAGGCCTACATCTGAGCTTATGCACGATTTTATATTCTGCTCGTTTAAGTTACACGCAAATAGCTCACAAAATGTTAGCAAGGTAATTACACATAAGTCTTTTCGTCACATCTATTTTGTTCGCCTTCATGAAACTGGTAGTCAGTATAATTGGAGTGAAATTTACAACACTCCTGATCTTAATAAGAAAGTTTTAGTTTTTGAAACCTGTATTAACAATATGTATGACAGATAGTGTTGTGTAACTCCCGAAGGAGCCGTTCAATTGATCGGCTCACTTTGGTGAACTAAATGAACTAGTTCACATATCTTTAGTTCAGTAGTTCAGCGGTTCACCTCTCATCCGAATCTGGATCTGAATTCTGAACTAGTGAGTTGTGAAACACAAACACAATACAGATGACCCCAGTCGCGGATGGCATGCATTCCAGAACTAGTTCTAGAAGTACTTCTAGGGAGACGGAACTACTTCTCAACTTGATTACAGCACATGTAAAAAAGGCATTACATTTAGCATTGCATGTCATAGGACGGAAGCGATCTCTTTTCCACTCTGCAATACCCAGAAGTTGTCCCAGAAGTACTTCTCAAACACATTACTGTCAAGCCGTGTTTTATTATCCCCGTGATCTGATCCGGATCACATCAACAAATAAGTTTGTGTGCATTACAACAACAATCCGAGATCTTGCTTCTTGTCAAGATCAATTTTCGTGATCCAAAAATTAGTTCGACTATTTCTCACTATAGTACACTTTCGTTTGTGAATGTTGCTGTATTATCGACAATTGCCAAGGGTAAATGTTACCAGATTAGAATATAAAAATATTATTGGCAATCCAAATATCATTAAATGTTATTTTGTTCGAATAAAATAATTTTCTGCTCATAATGATAAGCCTTACGAAAGTGAAATTATTACTACAAAATATTATTCTCATTCGGTATCTGTTAATCAAAATTAACAATTTGCTCCTAAAAAATAAAACAAGCGCATTCAATTTTCATTTAAAAGAAAATATTCATTCGCATGGCAACTTCGCACTAAATGTCAAAATTTATTTAGCTTGTAAATACAATCACTACAACACAGAACTTTGATCTAGTTTGTTTTATTATTCTGATCTGATCCGGATCAGATCATGGGGATAATAAAACACGGCTAGTATCGAGCACCAGAAATTTTGCTGTATCAGTTGTGTATTTTATTTATATTTTAAAATATCCAAAAATATGCAGTCTTAACGCATTTCTTTTCCTTTGGCATAAGCTGTTTTTAAGAAAGTATTTCCTTTTTTTTTGATGCTCTATAGGATTCGATGATTGAGACATATCGTAAAATGTGGCGATTTATGGAAAATAGGAAACCATCAGTTTTTACGACTACTTATGAAGAAGGAATAAAACGCGTCCTGGAAGGCAATTATGCTTTTCTAATGGAGTCCACGATGTTGGATTATATTGTGCAAAGAGACTGTAATTTAACACAGATCGGTGGGCTTCTTGATGCCAAAGGTTGTACCGAGTACTCGATTGTAAGTACCGTTGACTCCAAACTAACTTTGGAAAATTGTATATTTAGGTTATGGTATAGCAACACCAATGGGCTCTCCATGGCGAGATAAAATCTCACTTACAATCCTGGAGCTGCAGGAAAAGGGAGAGATTCAAATGCTTTACGATAAGTGGTGGAAAAATGCAGAAGATTCTTGTGTGCGCAAAGATAAAGGCAAACAATCAAAAGCCAATGCTTTGGATCTGGATAATATCGGTAAGTGGAGGTTTATAGATTTTTTTTTAGATACAAGTTTTTTATTTGTATATTTGAAAGCAATAAACATAGAAGGCTGATACATACATATAAATACATATACATAGACACTCACATACTACGTACATAAATACAAATCATAATAAGACTAGAAGTATAGAGAACAGAACTGAGACGACCGGCAACGAGTGAAGACCTAGAGAAGACCGAAGACCTAAGACCTAAAGAAGACATAATAGAGAAGACCTAATTGAAAAGACCTTTTATATAACGACTGTACCAATAACTTTAATAATAACTAATAATAATAAATAAATAGCTAACAAATTTATATTTTTAATTTAATTCAAGTTCATCAAAGAACCAATAGCGAGGTTATTTGTTATTATTTTAAAAATTTTCATTTAAGATTTTCCTCTCTATATAAAAGGTCGATTTTAGAGTACTTTGCTGGTTTTAGGATGCCAGTTTCATTTAGAATTTGTTTTTCCAATAAGACATCGCTTTCGAACATCGACTTTGTCTGCCACAAAAATGGGCACGGACCAACAAAATAAAAGACACAGTGCCGTTCGAGAAATATTGCTCAAACTACTCCTCTCGAAGTTTGGCATGTTGGTAACAATAACTAGATATTCTGTAATGACTTAATGAGGTTTCGTTTTCTTTGGTATTTTCAAAAGTTTCATGACACTTTTCTCTTATCTCCATTTAAAAGACGAGGCTATGATCAGAATTATAGGGATCACAACCCTTCCACTTCACTGCATTCCTACTGGTCCGCCTGAGGGGTTCGCCGGTTCGACCTCAAAAAATATCTGCAGGCCTCCCGATTTTGAAACACTTCATCATTGAGGCCAATCAGTTTCTGCATTTGTGTGATCCAGGAGTTTTTAGGCCTGCCTCTTTTACGCGATTGTAAGAGAACGTTGATTACCATTGCCTTTTTGACGGGGTTCGTAGGATCCCTTCTTTGATCATGACAATACCAACTGAGCCGGTCGTGCTCCAGATTCTTCGAGATAGGTTCTTTGACGTGAAGGCTTCCTCGGATTTTGGAACTTCTTATTCAATCTGCGAGTTGATTTTACACCCACTTCCGGATATCCCATCATCCTGGTATAATTCCGGAGACAATATAATATGATTTACTTGATTACGTTGTAAATACAATATGGCGGGCGCCCTAAGATGGTGGATTACCGTTGTATTCACGATCTCCTTAATATAGGTATCAAATGAAAGGGATTGATAAGTAGGCATAGATTAGTTAAGTTCTAAATTCTCACCGAAGCCAATGTACGGATGCTTACATACCGACGTTAATTTTTAAAAAAAATTCAGATACTAAAAAGTAGAAAAAATAGTTTTTTGAGTCCAAAATCACATTCAGTGAGGTGTTAATATCGGCGCCCACCAACACGGGACGAACATTTTGTTTTGATTTTGTTTTGTTGTTACGTGTGCGAGCAGCAGCGGCAGCAGTGTTGTTGTCACCACTATCATAAGCAACGGCGAAAACTTCATCAACAGCTGACGGGGGCATATGATCAGATGAGCTGCATTGACTCGTATTTTTATCTGTTCCAGCAGATGAATGAGGAGCATTAGTGATGTCCAGGGCTCGGATTTTTATGCGCTAAAAAATACAAAATATGCGCTTAAAATGAGAAAATATGCGCCTAAAAAATGAAAATATGCTTTGAAAAATTTGAAAAATAATAAAAAGACGTTGAAAATTTGAAAAAATGCAGTATTTTATTTAACAACAATAAGAAAAAAGAACTTCAAAAATAAATAAACAAAATAAACTTCATTTAATTGAAAAGAAAATAAAAAATATTGCATTTCAATCTCATTTAAATAAGGTCCAAATTCATTGAATTGATTGAACTTGTTAACATTTTTTTTTAAATTTTCAAAAAGCGAATACATCTGCATTATGTGAAACATTTTTGCACAAATAACCGGCCACAGAGGTCTTAACTTTCGACATTTTATCTAAAAAAATAACTCACTTGAAGAGAATTGAGAATTGTAAACAAAATATTTATTGAAATAAATTCGTACCGTTAGGATATACAAAATTTTAATGTTTCTCATTCCAAGTTACAATTTTTTTTGATCAGGTAGAAATAGCAAACAGCACGGGAATGGCATTGGAATAACATAACAGCTGAAATTGTGTTTAGTGCTGCCAAGTTATCAATAGAATTTTTTTCCAGATGAAAGATAGAATTTTTAAGGTTCGTTTGCATTTCGGTGAAATCAATTTTTTAAGTGTTTACAGTTAATTTTTTTTGAAATATGCACGAAAAATATGCATTTATTGTTGAAATATGCCAAAATATGCATTTATACCAAAATATGCAGAAATATGCGCTAACGATTGAATGCCATTTTAAAGCAAATGTCTCAATTCGAAAAACTATCTGATTCATTTGCTTCTAAGGATGTCCAAAAAATATATGCATTTGCATAGAAATCCGGGCCCTGGTGATATCAATGTTGTCTCTCTCTATCATGTTATTGTTTGAAACGGCATGTAGTTGTTATCATTTCTATTTCAGAACACTTTAAATCTTTCTTCCCTAGTAGGATGCCAAAATTTTCTTATAAAATGCGACTGCTCAACGATATTTTTAATTCGATGCAATTTAAACCATTTGAGAAGCGAGTGTTCAATTTCTTCATATTCGGATTTACATTCCTTTTCATTTTTGAAGAATTCGACTGAAAAACTTGTTGTACTCTTTCGAAACGAAACAAACGGTAATTTGCTTCCTATGTTTCTATTCTGCACAGGCAACTACAAACATAAATGTAGTTGGTTTTCATTTGGTCGCTTTATCCGGAGGTAAAAACTCAAAATCTTGCAAAATTCGGGCGCTATATCCGGAATCGTCGTTACATTCGAAGTCGTTTTACCAGAATGAATTTGTATGGAAACTAAGTTGTGAAATCATTGGACTCAGAATTTGCGTCGTTATATCCGCATGGTCGATATAACCGAGGTCGCTATATGCGGATTTCACTGTACTTACAATAGCAGTAGCAGCTTGGCCATGAGTAGAAAAGAGCAATGATTCAAGGAAATGTAATACGTAAAATAACATATTCGCATAGCAGTTAGTGTGAGTAGTTTGTGGGAGTGCGCGAATATGTAACCTATTGTTGTTGTTTTTGATTTATTTGTTTACTATTATAATTTTTTTCTATACTTTTCGAATAACCTGCCCTATTTTTATATTTGCCTTAAAAAAGGATTTCGTCTTTTAGACTTTTTTTTAAGAAAGTAAAATGAAGTAGAAATTCGTTTCAATAATAAAAAAAATTAAAAATAATTGTTTTCTATTAGGTTACTTGTTACATTTTTTATTACTAGCAAGTAAAGTAATATCATCCTTAGCACAACAATGCATTTATAATATTTAAGTATAAATGACCAATAATCAAAATCAATACGTATGCACACACGCATGCACATTACATTATTATAGAACCAACAACAGTATTACAAATAAAAGCACTAAGCAGTTAGCCTTAGCAATACCTGAAAGCTAAGAACCACAGAGAAAACATGATCTTCCGTAAACTGTGATTTTAGGAGTGATTAAAACACTGCTATTCTTAGCTGCTATTTCCCTTAACTGCTCACTGTGATCACTGCTGTTTGAAAATGACTCTTTAGCACATCTCTATTTCTGCTGGTAGTTCCGGTCTCCCAATATTTATTTTTTTTTAAATCCAAAAACTGCAAAATTTTTTAGGTGTTTGCGGCGGGATTCGAACCCAAGACCGCTGGCTGAGTAGTCCGACGCACTAACCACTTGCGCTACGGTGCCCACTAAAATTCGTAACATAGGGAAATTTCTTACTCTCTCGTGAGCGCTCTCTTTTACAAAAAAAACTACGAAATTTTTGCGTATGCGAATGTGTTTTTGTAACTTTTCATAGATTTTCGTAGTATTGGGAGCGTACGCGAACGGACCTATTCTTTTAAACACACTTGACAGTTCCTTATAAGATATCACCATAAATTCTTTTTGGAAATGCTAAATTTATTAATATGTATAATTATCTTTTTTTTTATTTTAAAGGTGGAGTTTTTGTGGTACTTCTCTGTGGTCTGGCTGTTGCGATATGCATGTCAATCTATGAATTCTTTGAACACAATAAAAAATGTAGCTTGCAAAGTACTTCACAAGAAGGTGAAAACATAGCTACTGACTGTGTCAATGGTACAACACATAACATAACTAGATGCGTCCAAGAAACTCTGTGTGAAGAGATGATAAATGAATTTTGCTATGCTCTACGATGTATGGGTCCTAGGCAGCGACCCGCACTTAAGCGGCAATGCTCCAAATGTACATCAACGATATCTGGAAATGAACTTATAGAGTCGAGAAAATATTCAATTATCGAACGAAGGCACCTCAACAATAAATTTGACGATCTGTCCTATCATCAGATTGCACGATCTGCAAGCAGAAGTAGTAATATTGACTCACTTTGAGATGAACATATGTATATATACAGATACCTATGTAGGCATTCTAAGAATAAGTCCCAAGTCCGTAAACTGCGATCCACCGTTCCTGAATTTCGAAACTTCATTACTACCATCGTCATTAAAAGATCTAATAAGAATAATAAGAATAAAAGCCCACTGCACAGCTGACCAGTAGCCATCACGGAAGGGCCGCGATCGCTGCGAGACGATGCTGTGAAATGGCGATTGGAATCCTAAAAAATGTTGCTTAACCTAAATCTTATATACTAACTATTTTTGAAATAAAACAACCTGAACTACAGTAAATATATTCGATTGTGTTTCTTAATACACGCCTCTTTTCCCCACCTAGGAGATTGTTAAAGCCATATTTTTCCAGGTTGACATTTTTTTCTGTGTTTTGTTTGTTATGCATGAAAACAACTGAAGATAACTTCCCGTAGAACATTTCTTGTAAGTGAACTTGTTTTTCGAGAAGTTCAACTTGTTTTGAGGCCTTTTTCTTGTGCACTTGCACTCCGTCCGTATTAAAAATCGATACATTAGGGGCATTTACATCATTTTCGTCATCTTCGACGAAACTTATGTCCATTTCAAAATTTTGCGAGGCAGATGTGGAAGGTACATTTATATGCACTTTCTTTTGACTGATACCAAAACTTTTTGCACCTTCCACCCCGTCAACAGTTCCTTTAAGGCAAGCTAATTTTATTACCTCATCTTCCAATGAGGTCAGAAATATTTGATTCGGCTCCCCGCCTCCTGTTGTTTTTAATTCGCGCTTATTATGAGCCAATTTTTTTTTGATTGAACTTTTATAATCTGACCAAACCTACACATTAAAATTAAAAATAGAAGAAAAGTACAATTCAATTTCATATACTAACATACCTTCTTTCACTCACTTACTTCTTTCATTGGAGGTCCCAATGAATTGAGATTTGTCTTCTTATTTGCCTTATTTGTAAAATTTCTGGCAATGTCCAGAGAAGTTTACATCGCTTGGACCATTGCCACAAATTGCTCTATTTTAGTTGTCCGTTTTCTATTTGCAAATTAATAATTTATTATTTTCAAAGTTAAACAGGTTTTATGTTTCTTAGGCTTACGACTTATTGTAGTTGTCCATGTTAAATTATAATATCAGTTTTTCAAGTTATAAATAAAAAAGTTGAACCAAACGTCCTCGATTCTCTTTCGTTTTGTAACGAATTTAAAATTGTCAAATCTGTATGGAGTGCGAATCCCCCGCGTTTTCCATAATGTCATTTTTTTAACGAATGACGTGCACTTTGTTACCGACATGTTGCACTTTGTAACCGACACAAAACGAAATGAATCCGACGGCTTCCATAATATGAAAATGTTCAAAGTCAGTTATACTCCCTCCGAAACGAATCCGCCGGTTTTCATAATAGGTCTGATTCATGCCGATTATGGAATCGGGCGGATCGTACTCCCCGGGAGTACCTACAGTTTTTTGCCGACTCCGAACGGCAAGTTGTAAAGCTCAATCGTGACAAATGATATTCTTTGATGCTTGTCACACATTCGAAAGAGGTGGGCACTGTGAAAAACTTTTAGGTGTTTGCGGCGGGATTCGAACCGAAGACCGCTGGCTCAGTAGTCCCACGTACTAACCACTTGCGCTACGGTACCCACATAGTTATTAATTAGGGAAGTTAGACCAAACAAAAAAAAAACATGATTGCACTTTAGTGATAATTATTTTTTTCCAAGCAAATACTTTAAACACATTAATTTCTTAATTTTCTAGTTATTTTCATTTGTTTTTTTATTTATTTTCCATGTTTAGAACTAGACCACTTGTGATTTTTGATTGCATTCGCTGGCCATCCGCAGGTATTTTCGCGCGAATGCGATACGTCAAACTTAGTATGAAGTGCGAATCGACTGCGTTTTCAGTAATAGCAATTTTTTTACCGATAACAGTTCACTTTAGCGGGGTTCACATTGAACGATTTGTTTGACACACTTGTTGGACGACCAAATTAGGGTAGCGTTCGAATTGAACGATATGTTTGACACACATCATTTCTGATAAGATGTATTACTGTGAACATGGGGCGGGTATTTTATTTACTTCTTTAATTGCAGCATTATCGTCTTTGAATTCCAAATCAGTAGTAAATAATCCTTCCATATCTGTTTCCTGTTTTTTTTGGAATTTTAAATCTTTGAAATACCAAAAATTTTAAAACATTTTATCCGCGCTCGATGTTTACTCATTGAATACACAAAAAAAATAAAAAAATGACCTGAAGTTTGACAACAAGCGTTCACATTGAACAATATGTGTGTCAAGCATGGCAAAAAGTTGAAAAATTTGAAAAACCATACGATAAGTTGGACGACTTGTTTGAACGCCGTTCGAATTGAACGATTTGGTAGGTCGTCAAACAAGTGTGTCAAACAAATCGTTCAATGTGAACCCCGCTAATGTTCGCAAATCTGCATATGATTGGAAATATGATATCTGCAAATTGTGTCGCATATCGTGTGAACACCTCGCATATAGGCCACAATATTTGCGATCCCATTTGCGAACATATCATATGCGAACAACCGAGTTTTGGGACAAAAGTATCGTGTGAACACGTCTATAAGCGAGTTTGCAAACAATGGGCGCATTCCGGAACTTATGTCGATTTCGATTGGGCAAAAAAAGCACTTTTTTTTATCTCGAGCAATTTTTATCGCTCTAGTACAATTTTCATTTTCCAACCGACCAAAAAAGCACTTTTTTTCTGCTCTAGATCAATTGTTGTGATTCTCGGATTCAGCTCGAGATTGACACCTATTTGCACTAACATGCCGTCTCCACTAGCGATACATTTATCGCAAAAGCAAAAGCAGAACGCAGACAGCAGAAGAAATGTCAGCTCTATTGGCGATGAGGTTGGCGATAGATGGTATGCGATGAGAGCTGCTTTCTATCGCATGCTATGAAAATATAGCTGCTATAATGGTCTCCACTTGCGATAATGACAGCATGCTTTAAAACATGCTCTGGATTTATCGCTAGTGAAGACCGTATGTAATGCCAGCAAATTTTATATGAAATGTCAGCGCAGTACATCAAAATAAATATCAATCAACAAAAATAATTATCAGAAACTGTGTAGAATACTTAGAAAATGTAAAGAAAGTGTTTTAAAATTGTATTTATTATTTTCCTTTTTCTTATTTATTTTCTTTTACGAACAAGATGTAAAATGTCACACTTATACAATTGCAGAAAAACAGATCAATCTCGTTTGTTTTCCAACCAGCACGAAAAATCTGAAATCTGAGAGCAAAATCTGAAAAGCCCAATCGAAACCGACATTAGTTTTCAGTATTTTGAGGTTAGAATTTCGAAAATTTAAACATTTTTTTTTTGTTTAATTTGTTATTTCCTCACCTTGATTTTATTTTTTTGTGTTTGTGTGGTGTGTTGTGTGGGGCCTATAAAAAAAATTGTTTAAATCCGAAAGTGAAAGCGGCCCCCAAATCTAAAAAAAAAACTATCAAAAATTTGTGCCAGACAACACTGCTGTATATTTGCTTGACTAAACTCAGTATGAGTTTGACAATTGGCAATCTATAAACAAAACAAACCTAACCTTAAAGGCTAGGTCTTTTTTAGATTTTTTTTTATCTAAGTTTAAACTTTAATTGTAGGCAATTAATCAAGTAAATACTACGGGTGATGGATAACGAAGCAAAAGTAAATACATTTTTCGTTTCGGAGAAAGTCGCGAAAATCCGCTGGGTACCGGAACAATTCAAGGATTGTGAAAGATTTCTTACCGGCAGCTGGGATTCCACCAAAAACTCAGTTAAAGTCTGGAAATTAGAAAAGAACGAGTATTCAGATGATTACGACGAATATATTCCTAAATGTAACGACAAAATACCCATCACTGGTGATGTCAGTGGATTGGAACTTCTGAATTTAAATAATGTTGCTGTTTCCACATCAGATGGTGAGTTGGTTTAATTGAATTGGTTTGTAGTGTGTACAGTTTCCTCAACTAAATAGCCCATTTCAGCTGAACATTGCTTTACAGATACTATATCTATTAAACCTTATTTACAGGAATCGTTACAATCATAGAAATAAACCGGGCAGTGGAAGAAGATCATCTACAAGTCGCTGGTAAATCGATCCTTTTACATAAACGAAACTCTGGAAGGTCAGCTCCTTGTACGGGCTTGTCGGTGTTTAGCAAAGATATCGCCACTGTTGGCGAAGATGGACGGTAAAAATAAGAATTTCACTATTTTACATGTGATTATATTAAAATGTTTATTCCTTTCTTACAGATTAAACATAATATCGGCCCACAATTTGAACGTCATTAAAACAATTAATGCAGATAGTTGCGCATTGACCGCTGTATCGTACATTAACCCAAAAGAAGTAAGTTTTATAAATTGAATGGACAAAATCTTATTATCGAATTTCTTAGATACTCACAGCTAATCGAATGGGAGTAATAAAGCTGTTTGACATTAGATCAGATAATGACGAACCAACAACTTCCTTTATGATTTCATGTGAGGATGATCGAAAATCAAATTTCGTATCCTGTCTAGCATACCATCCTACTCAAAAGCACATAGTAAGTTTAGAAACAAAACTTAATTCCTACTTATGATAAACCAACTTTTATAAAAAGGTTCTCGCTGGAAGTGAAGAAGGCTCCATTACGGTATGGGATTTGCGACAACCAGGTTTTCCTGCGTCATATTTAAGCGCACATAGTAGCGCTATCACAGAAGTTGGTTTCCATCAATCGGAACCCTCTAAGCTGTTCACCGCTTCAGAAAATGGTGAAGTCTGGCAATGGACTCAAAATTCGATGATCATTCCTACGGATATTGAACCACAAATATTGAGGCAAGATTCGGACAACACGAACCCTTGGTTAAATGGCGAACATGCTAAAAGTCGAATCAACGTCACAGCACTAATAACTGACTTACGAAAGCCGATAAATACTTTTGATTCGTTTGGCACAAAAATTGTCTGCGGCAGTGATAGCGAGGCTATTTATTTTATTGATAGTTTTATATAAGAAAATGAAAACGTTTTCAAAAGCTTATTAATAAAATGCATTTAATATTTTTCAGTGAATAGCGTGTTTATTTGATTTCATTTAGTGGTAGGATGTGAAATGTTGAGTACGGGTACGCACTAGCCACTAGCCCTAAAAATATTGCTAAGTGCTTGGTTTGCTTTTTTTTTTCTGAACTGGCTTTGGTAAAGGTTGGTATCCACAGGCTTGCGAAATTGCGCAAATTTTGGATTTGTGATTTGACTCACTATTCACTTACCACAATTCTGGGAAGCTTTCGGAAATATCTACAAATTCATACCAACACAAATGACAAAATCGACAAAATTTGGGCACAGGTGATCATGAATGCGCACGCATGCCAGCGGATTTCAAAAAATATTTTAAACGCAGCATTGCGTGCGCAATCTTGCATGCCTGCGGAAACCATTACCAACCTTAAGGCGCCCAGTGACAAACAACAGAAACAGGAACAGAAGCAGAATCCCATACATTTGCAACTGAAACAGAATTAGCAACAGAATATTTTTTTTGTAGCAGCAGAATTTAGCGACAGAAAAATGTCGTCTGGCGACAGAACAGAATCAAGTCAAGATGAATTCTTTCTGATTCTGCCAGCAACAGAAATGCCAATAATTATCGTAGTAGCCATGATTTTTGCTTCTGAATTTGAATTTGTTCCGCAATTGGCTATATGCTTTCATTTTGCGTTGACAAGAGGGAGAAATGGAAAAAAAAAGTTTTCAGTCGACGAAGAGGAAAAAATTATAGATAAACTGAGGTAGCCATGTTTTTCTCGTCAGCCTGAATATCTGTTCCAGGTTTTTGTAGATGAGCAAACAAAGCAACGCAAACAGAAACAGAATTTACGACAAAACGAAAGCGCTTTCTGTTCTGTTTCTTTTTCTGTTCCTGTTTCTGTTGTTTGTAACTAGGCGCATTTAAACCGTTCATCGAAATCACCAATCCAATATCCATACGCACTCATATCTTTTGTTTTGGATTGGCAGCACTGACCAATCATGCCTTCCGCAATTATTTGTGGACACATCTGTATTTTGGCGGAAACTTTGTTTTGTGTTTATATTTGTGTTGTAATTAATTTCAGTTTATTCACATCATACATTCCATACAGGGTAGCGTTCGAATTGAACGTTATGTTTGACACACATCATTTCTGATAAGATGTTGAACTGTGAACATGGGGCGGGTATTTTATTTACTTCTTTAATTGCAGCATTATCGTCTTTCAATTCCAAATCAGTAGTAAATAATCCTTCCATATCTGTTTCCTGTTTTTTTTTTGGAATTTTAAATCTTTGAAATACGAAAAATGTTAAAACATTTTGTCCGCGCTCGACACCATATTTTCTATGTTTACTCATTGAATACACAAAAAAAATAAAAAAATGACCTGAAGTTTGACAACAAGCGTTCACATTGAACGATATGTGTGTCAAGCATGGCAAAAAGTTGAAAAATTTGAAAAACCATACGATAAGTTGGACGACTTGTTTGAACGCCGTTCGAATTGAACGATTTGGTAGGTCGTCAAACAAGTGTGTCAAACAAATCGTTCAATGTGAACCCCGCTTTTCTTACCGACGTTTTCAGTAATACAAAAAACTAAAAATTGAAGATAACTCTTGCCGCATCTGATCCGACGGATTCCATAATCGGCATGATTATCTTCAGAAAGAAAAATTGGCACATGCGTAGGAGGAGCAGTAAGACAATGGAACTACCAGATAAAATGCACTTGTTGTTTTAAATTTATTTAAGAACTGTTTAATGTTGCAGGTTTATTAACAATGTTCAACTTAATTAATCGACTTTTTAATAATATTAGGTAAACTCGGAACTAATTTTTAAATCCTCCCAAAGTGAAATTAGCAGCTTGCCCACGATTTTTCCTGAGGAAAATCACCAACACGATGTTGGAAAATAATCATATTTACTGTGTTAAAGCACTTAATTGATCAATGTTTGTCTTTTATTTGCTGCAAAATAATTTTTGTGTAAAAAGTGTTTATTCAAATTATCAAGTTATCAAGTAAAACAAATAAACAAGATGAGATCGGCAACGTTTGAGCTGCGAGTGA
The DNA here is from genome assembly GCA_949775065.1 of Brachyopa scutellaris. NCBI lineage: Eukaryota > Metazoa > Arthropoda > Insecta > Diptera > Syrphidae > Brachyopa > Brachyopa scutellaris. The sequence goes on from OX459116.1 coordinate 7,924,880, forward strand.
GAAATGTCCAATTTTCTATGAACAAATTCGATTCGAACGTTTTCTACGATGCCGTGAGACTACTTTACATTACCGACAAGGGGAAGATTCACTGCGTCGGAATCAACGATACCGATGCTCAAATTACAGTGAATCTTTCTCACCGGCGCGGCGGCGGATTCCACGATAGGGCTGATAGATGCTGGTCTCGCTGGGGCTAAGAGAGCCTTTGCTCTGACAAGAAGACTGTTTCACAGCAGTCAGCTTGACTGAGTAGCTAAGCCGCTATTGCGATGCACCGTTTCCGAGAGGTGACCGAGGCTACGGCCACGCTCAGGTCTCGGTGCCGCGAGGGGACGTTGTAACGGCGATGGCCCCAGCGCCCGAGGACGCAATCAGGATCCTGACCACTCGGGGCATAAGGCAAAGAGCGCTTACCAACTTGATTGCAGTTAGTTTAGGTTAAGTAGCGATATTAGTGTTAAATTAGCGTAGTCGCAGTACAGTCAGGTTAAGGCCGAAAGGCGAAAGTTAATAACAATGGGGTTAAGCTTTAAGTGACCCCTGTTTTTTAGATTTAAGCATTTTTGTCTAGCATGTAAGTTTATACTGAAAACGAAGTAATAGAAATGATTTTAAAAGTAAAAAGTAAAGTACGGGGAGAAAGTCGTGAGGTCCATACCGAGAGCTAAGATATGTATATGTGGTGACACACACACACACACAGAAGTAAGTCGCTGGAAAGCACTGCACAACAATTCATGACGTCACAAGTCACACCACCGACTCTGACCGCTAAGCGACCAGTGGAGTTTTTGTGTGCCCGCTAAGAAAGTCAGTCGTCAGCCACCAGCTCCCCCGTGAACTTCTTTTATAAGTCTAATTGTGTTCAAACCTAATTTGGATTGTTAAATAAATGAATTACTTAACATTAAATTAAACATTGATTAGTTCTCTTTGGAATAAGACACTAAATATACATCAAAAAAGTGCACCGAAGCATTCCACTATTCACAAGTTTTACTGTACATGTGTGTATATGGATATATCTAAGTATGTTTTTAGGTACGTACTTACATATGAATATACCTACATATGTACATACATATATATGTACTTGTACTTTCTACTGACGTTCTTATATTCTCTGAATTTCTATTCAGAGGTTTGGGTACACAACTCTACAACAAAAACATTGAAGCAAAGACAACCAAATTCTTTTAATTATGTATGTAGCTATTATGTATTTAAAAAAACGACTAACTTAATTAATTTATATTAATTTTAAGGTAACAATAATTGAATTTTCGATTTCCTAATGACATAAATAGTATGGCTGGAAGCCAACATTATATGCTTCAACATGTCCTCGTTATGTACCACATACGCTTAATAACTACGTGCGCGAAATCATCACATTAATCACAGGTCCTGAGTTATCCAGGATAAGTTGGGCTTCCATAAGACAAAGTTTTGTGAAATCGTATCCATCTACTTCAAGCAATTTATCGTTGGCGTGTAAGAATGTAGCTGCTGATGTGTTGGGATGCGTGACACGAACAAATATCCCCTGAAAAACGCACAAACCTTTTTATATAAATATGGCCACATAATACATTAAAAAATTACCTGATTAAGTCTTTCTTGAATCTCAAAGCCGATCTCATGGTCCCTTTTAATGGCAAATTGCTTCTGCAAAAAAAAAAAAAAAACAATAAAGGTTAATTAAGCTAAGCAATCAAATTTAAACAGTGTTACACTCTATTTTAACTTGGAGTAAGTATTGTCTCGTTTTGGTGTGTGGAGCAGTGGCACAGGCCGTCCCTTGGTAGAACAACGATGAAATAATAGGACAAAATACAAACAAAGACGACAGGAAGTGACGACAAAACTTTACTATGAAACATGACTTAGGTTGTGACTGGGGGTTTTCTTTAAGGGGCTACCTCTATTACCCCCGCCAGAGGGTAATCAGATCAGAGCGAAAGGTTAGGTTATGTTAGGTTGGGTGGCTATCTCCACATATGATAGGATTCATTTAGACCAAAGTAGGTCCATTGTGTTGCCACATGAGCCGACTCTTATCGCAACTCTTGGAACCATTTTGAGAGTTGGATGAATTTTGAAATTGATGAAATATCTTGAAGGTCTATAAAGAAGTATTCCCCCAGAATCTTTTTTCTCGAGGACAGAGCTGGGCAACTGCATAGTAGGCAATAGGGGGGAGCAGCTGTGGCAGAAGTCATTGGAGACGATTCCTAACCTGTTGGCATGTCTGCCTATTGCGCAATGACCCGTCAATACGCCAACTATTATGCCGATATGTGTTCTGCTAATTTTTAGTAGGCTGCAAGTTATACGTTGGTTTAGCTGTGGCCAAGTCTGTCTGGCCCGCTACAGATTACGCCATCTTCCATTAGCCTGTTGTAGAGCTTACGTAGAGATTTTGTGTTTTATTGTTTCTATTGGTACATGGGGTTCACTTTCCGTGATAGATCTTCCCAGTTTTGTACCTTTGTCTGCTTCACAGTTATCTGGTATATCGCTATGACCAGGAACTTAGCACAGCGTGAGCATGCATCTGCTCGATATCTCGTTTAGATAATTCTGGGGTCGAATCGCGTCTTCCGTGAACGAGTAACTCGTTTTCGTAGGATGTGTATTCGGGACTATCGCATACCTGAACGTATATCCGTAAACGTAATTTGAGATCACCACTTGGCTTAACGGATACCTAAACGTATACGTTCAATCGTTAAGTCATTCGATTGGTTTTTAGTGTTCGTAATTTCTGTCGTGCGAAAATTAATAAAGAAAAATGTAAGCTTTATAATTATAAATTGATTATAAATCTATTTGGATTTTAATTAATATTTTTTTTTTTTTTTTTTTAAAGGGGTACTGACCCGCCAGTTGCGGAGGGCACCGCGACCTAAAAGATCTATTGTACCATGAAGTCAGTTTAGGGAACCAGAAGAGGCTCAATTCTTTTGATGAATTTGAGGATCTCACTGGTGGAGATTGTACGAAGTTCCGTGGGAGTTAGAATTTCTCTGTGGAACTGTTGTCTCCGGATATATGTATTAAAAAAAATACATTTTTAGGACAAATTGAAACAAAATAAACTCCACTCAGAAGATCGTTTTGGCAGAGTACATGAGATTGCTTGAGCACACAATTAAATGCTGTAGGACCTCCGGTTAAAGAAACAAAAGCGTGGGAGAAGGTTGGAAAACACATTTAATTTACTGAATCTCTACTTATTATTTTGTTTAAGGTTTTTGCAGACCAAAAGTTTTAAACAAAAAAAAAAAATTATTATTTAACAAACATCCAAAAACAGAACAGGAGGTGGACCATATGAAGAAAACATCTCACGGAAGAAGACAATTTGTTGATTGAAGCAACCGGATTGGAAGCATCAGTTAAGGGACTTCCAAATATTAAGACATTTGGTAGTCCCCAATTACTCGAGTCAAAAGCTAAGACCTCAACAACGCCAAGAAAGATTCTGTGGAGGAGTCCCTTCGATTAATATTGGAAGGCTATCCAACAGACAGTCGCAGGGAGCAAGGCAATGATTGTGAAGACAGCCACATGTACAAATATTAAATAAGTCGTGAATATTAAGTTTGATTAACTATTTTTGTTTTTTTTTATTATTTATATATTTATGTCAATTTTATCAAAAAAAAGTTTAACTATACTTATGTTTTGTAAACCAAAAATGAATGAATTTTACGTATTAAATAGACAATGTTTGATGTCTATCTATCTAAAATGATCTCTTTAAAATTAAAAATGTTTTATTTTGCGGAATTTTACTTCTGAATGACATTTGTTTGACGTTTGGACTATTACCATTTTAACTTTATTCTATTACAACTACCACGTCAAATTAAAAAATTACGTTCCGTGAGCATTCGTATGACACAATCTCAATACGTTCGTTCGAATGACGGATCACGTAATTGTTGTTCGTACGATTGCCGATCCGTTCACGGAGGACGCGACTCGAACCCTGATCTAATAATTTGTGATTCGAGTGTTTTTATAACTGTTTGGCTATCGGTGTAAATGAAAATGTCGCGATTATACATTGATTTTATCGAAAGCCACTCAGCGTCTTCACGAATAGCCATCACCTCCGCTAGGAAGACACTACAGTGATCTAGAAGCCTCAAGGACAAGTTCAGGCTGAGCTGGCCCGAAAAGATACCCGCTCCTATACCATCACCTGTCTTGGACCCATCTGGCTTGCTATTCATGTTTAAACAAGTGCTCTCAACGTAGAAGTGCAACCACAGTCAGTGTTTGGTGCCTGTATATTCTTGAAAATTGCATTTACCGTTTCATTTCATTTTGTTCTCGGTCGTGACCAGTCTTACCTAGGTTAGGTTAGGTTGGTGGGCTATCCCCATCATGTGGTTGGATTCACTTAGACACTTCAGTAGGTCCATTGTGTTACCAAATGGAGTCGATTATTATCGATACTCCCCTACTCCTACTCTTATGTCAACAACACGCGGTGTTTCAAAGTGGTCACCCATCTAAGTACTTTAGCCCGACGCTGCTTGATTTCGCTGATCTAACGAGACCCGATGTCATTTTTTCATTTTTTTCATTTTGAATGCATTTTTATTTATCAATTCAATTATTACTTACTAGACAAATGTGCTTAAAATTAGCTTAACTAACTTAACTATCTTACTCTAACTTACTGGCCCCACACGGGCACTCTAAGCTCAACTTAATACTTATAGTATGTCTTTCGACGTAACCTAACTTATAATATATAATTTTAATTAAAGTAACAACTTTAGAGCTAAGACAAGTTTGAAAAAAAAAACAGCAACAGGACATGATGTTTTCAGAGAACCGATGTTTTCAGCGTGGTATGGTCGTTGACAGTCCTACCTAAATATTGTCACAATTTTGGAGACAAACCGTGAGTTTTTTAATATATTAAAAAAAAATAAGTTTGAAAAACTGAAACCCGACTACGGGACAAACTAACTTAAAAGTGCGAAACAAGATGAAACGAAACGATGCTTTTCAGTGTATCGCCATGGCCGCATGCCATAGCCGTTATAATAACGAATTTATACAAGTAAGTACGCACTCATATTACCAAAGTACTGGGGCCCTACTCTGTATTTCGTTTCGAAAATGAAATTTTCCGAAAACGAATATTTTGTACTCTCTATTTCGATAGCGGAATGAAATCTACTACTTTCGAGTTTACAATTCCGAAAGTGGACTTTTGGTGCCTGGTAACTCGTTTCCTAATGTTAAAAGCATTGAAATACGGAAAATTTGTTTTAACAACTAATTCGCTAACGGAAGGATTTAAAAGCACCTGAAAATGCAAGTTTTTTAAGAAAATCTTAGTGATAATGACAATTTAAACAAGCAAGCAATTCATGTGTGCACATCCCGATTAAACCAAAGGACAAAATTGAAATTGGAATTGAAAACAAAGTGTGTGGCGGGTGAAAAATCTGACGCGATTTGGTTCTCAAGTGATAATACACCTACCCCAGCCACATCTCATAATCTAAGTCTAAGTCACAGGTCCCGAGTTTCTAGAAGAAACGGAAAGTATAATGGATGTTGAGTAAAGATACACTAATTTACCAATTTTATTCCTTGAGTTTCTTCAGTTTCTGAATAGACATTGTTTCTGTCATTTTTTCAATGCATATTTACGCATTTATTTTTGATTATTTCAGGTAAAACTAAATAAAACCGAAGATGGTTATGCTACGGGCTCTAGCTTCTTTCGCATCACTCCAATAGCCAAACGAAATTCACCATTCGATTCAGCATGAAAAAAATACATAGGATATGACCCACAGTGACATTTTTCAGTATAAATAACTGGGTGAAAATGCCATTTCCATTAAATTGCCGGTTTCGTCCCACTGTGCACTGGTGGAGCGACGACATCAGAAGAATAACTGGAAACTAGATCCACAAAGTTAGAAGAGGCCTACTTTCAACTTTGGACATGACAGGTTGTTTGATGATGATGAGGATGATTGAATGTGTGTTTTATTATTAAAAACGATATTATGAACCTTGTGCACACGCTTTTTTAGCGTGCATTTCCCATATTCAAAGAAAATTAAACTTTAATGCTGGTATTACGACCTAGACAAACTATTTTCCTACGCATAATACAATTAACCGATCTTACAGTTGAGAGAACATATTAGGCTCTGAGATAACACAGTTTTGGTCTTCTTAATCTTACTAATATATAAATCAGAATGTCACGCTTTTACCTGTCAATTTTCTGACACGATTAACACAAAAACTAACACACACAATAAAGTTTAACTTCGTCTTCCCGTTCTACTGTGCGAGCGATAGGCCGATTTTCAAATTAATTTATTCGCAATATTATTTAAATGAATGCAAAAATAAAAACACTAACAAATGCCACTTTCTTGCGAAATGTCATTTATTCAAACTACAAATACTTAGAATCCACACTTGTGGATTGTATATATTGATAGACTGCAAACCTTGGGGTGCACTGTCTTTGATTCTTCGAACAAAATGACAATGTATGTATTGTAAGTAACACTATAGTTTTTAGACACGGGCGAAGTCGGGCGGGACAGTTAGTACATATATAAAATAGACTGCCGTCCGTGTGTGTACTCATAACTCGAGAACGGATCGTTTGATTTTCACGATTTCGGGCTTGATCGTATTGGCCCAAGGAATGAAACTATGAAATTGAAAATCGGGCAAGATCCGGTTTTCAGTTCCTACAGCTAGTTTTAATATGTATTGAAACTCACTTACCACAGTTGGATTTTTGTGTAAACCGAAAAGCCATGTTGCTGTTGAGCTGGAGCGCTGTGGGGCGCTCCATTGTTTATTGTTACTATTCAGCTGAGTTTCTTCGGCTCCATCGGTGTTATTTTCCATTGAATCGTAACCATTTATAGTTCCATTTTGTTGTTGACGTTGACTTAATATTGAGCCAGGCCGCCGACTTTCGCTACTTGGACTTTCAGCTAACGATCCACTATCAACAACTGGCAACGAAAGCATACTATGGTGTTTTATTAGACCCTCTTCACACTCAAGTGAATATGTACGGTTTAGATTACTGCAATTATTATTTTGATGATCAATTAAATCATAGTCATTTTCATTGAAACCACGACGACCTATTGAATTATCCACACGTGAAGATATATAAACGTCATAGCCATTAGTGGCATTATAACCTCTTCGATTATTATCTCTGCTTTTACTATCTTCCTGGTCTTCTTCTTCTTCGTCGTTCTCAAGTTCACCCATTTCAGTACCAACAAGCCCCACACCCTCGGCTTCTGAATCATTGACATGTTGAATCTGATTACGAATAGTATCGTAATTCAAGAGGTCTTCTCGCGATTTCTTTGTAAATGCCCGTGCAATATGATAAGGTGGCGGCTTACTCATCTGTATACTGTATATGCTATGTGGTGCTTGCTGACTATAAGAAGATATAATGGATGGAGATGCACTTATTTGGCGTGCTGATCCAGAGCTCTCGTAAAGTGTGTCACGCAACTGCTGATCGTAAAGCGATGGTGAATGCGGATAACCTTGATCTATGTAATTTTGTTGGACGTTAGTAGTAGGCTGATGCAACGAATTTCGATGGTGTCGATAGTATTGCGGGTGATGTGATGACAACAGTTCTTGACTTATAAATGCTGTGGGGGTTAAACCGTCTCTGCTTATGTCAATTGATGGTGAATGCTGAGGTGTTTGAAGATGAACTGAGTACGTTTCATTGGCTTGCCCATTTATCGTATTAATAGAATTCGTACAGACAGGGTACATTTGATTATATTGCTGCTTCAGAGATTGTGTGTTCTGATTTGTGTCTTCAACTACATCTACACCAATGCTTCTACTGTGGTCAATATGATTAATCATATAACTTGGCTTCTGCTGCAATAACACAGAACTTCCGCCAGGATTCAATAAAACACGAGCCTCTTTAACACCGTCCTGTGTGTGAGCAGGTCCTGTTGATGAAGCTGTGAACAACAAATTATTACCATTGACTTGATCAGGTAGCGTAGATATGGAGACGGGCAAGTTAGTTTGTGCTGTTACCATGGTATCTACGTATGGTGCATGTTGTCCATGTAGTTGACCTTGATGGTTGTTACGAACGTATTTGGCCATAAGACGCAGTTCCTTCGGATATGGAGTTGGTGATCGCATCAATCGATTTGCTAATACCTCAGATCCCTTAACCTCATCAGCGAAGCATATTCTGCGTGAAGGGCTCGTCACTATTTCACTATTTGTCACGAATGTGGCATCATTGGCTCTTTCTCCTTTTGTAAAGCATATTCTTTGTGACTGAGCTGCAACTTCAGCTTTTTCGTCATCGTGAAATATTCTTTGTGAAGAGTTTGGCACTGCCCTGTCATTGAAAACAAATGAGTTAGCGGCTTTTTCCTGATCTTGTTGATGTAACCACGAGGTAGTTGAACAATTATCGCTGTAGTCATTCGACTGCACCGTGTCCTTCTGAGACAATGCTTGCTGTGGCAACATGAAGCAAGTTAAGTAGGTTTTAGATGCATTCAAATACTGCAATTGTACCAATGGCTGCGATTGATTGTCACTTATCCATAGAGCAGTGAGTTTTGTCAAGCTAAGCATGGATACAGGAAGGTAGGTAATGTAATTATCGACTAAATTAAGGACATGCAGGTTAACCAAGTGTCCTATATTCGGTGGCAATTCGGTGATTTTATTACTACGAACACTAAGCACGGCCAAATTATTGCAGCTACATATTTCAGCTGGTAGGCTTCGTAAAATATTCTCATCGGCACAAAAGAATCGCAGCTTTCTTAGCATTCCTATAGTGCTGGGTAATCGGAATATAAAGTTATGACTTATAACCATCTCTTCAAGATTCTCTAAATGGCAAATGCTATCGGGCAACTCACGTAACTGGTTCGCTTCACACTGCAGTGTGACAAGACTTTTTAACATGCCTATGCTAAACGGCAAGGACTCCATGTCGTTTGTAGAGACCGAAAGTACTTCCAAGTTTCGCCAATTGCTTATTTCATTAGGCAGTGTTGAAAGTAAATTGTTGTTTGCCTCGAAATGTTTAAGTTCACGCAAATTGGAAACATTTGGGGATATACGTCGAATTCGGTTCACATCTATCCAAAGTTCCCGGAGTTGTGATAATTGGCAAATAACATCGGGCTATTGGTCAAAAATAAAAAGTTCAATTAGAAAGTACTGTTGTTTTCAAGTTACTAAATACATTGCTTACCAGTTCTGAAAACTCATTAGCGCCAATGTCAATTCGATTCAAGTTACTAAGACGTGAAATAGATTTAGGCAAAGTAATTAAATTATTTGAACGCAATTCGAGTATCCTTAGGTTTATCAACCGACCGAAATTCGCTGGAAGGAATTCTAAATTCGTCTCATTTAGCAAAAGTTCTTGTAGTGATATCAAGCTAGTGATAGCATCTGGAAGTCTTTGCAAGTTATTCAAACTAAGATCTAGCCGCGTAAGATTTTTGCATGACTTTATATTATCCGGAACAGTTGACAAACCTGGAAAAATATAAGCAAAAAGTAATATCAACTTTGTACGAACATACACATGAGTACAATATATGTTAATATCTCTCCAGCTGCTGGGATAAGCAGACAAATACCTACTTCATCGATCGCTCTCACAGTACCATCTAAAGGATTTTACGGAAATCATAAAATAGGCGAAAGGAGTTGGTCCTGCAGTCAAGTACACGTTAAAACGCTACTGTTGGCAGCAGTTACAGAGCTCAACGAATGACCCGCTAATAAAGATCCGATAAGCTCCTTGCTCGGAAGAAATAATGGATGCTTTTGTTCTGATATCTGATTATTTAGAACGAACACACTCTGTCTAATATTAGGTCCTGAGGGCGAATGGAGGAAAATATGCGACTGCGATCATTTTGAGCTGAAGAAAATTAAATTTTCAAATTCCAAAAACATACTTTTGGCTAGTAGCAATAGGTTCATCTGCGTTATGTCTAAGTCATCGTACTGATAGCACCTACAAATTGGAGTAAGATTATGGCAGGTGGTAAGTCCAAACACCACTAAGGGCTGCCGCAGGGAAGAGTACTGTCACCATTGCTCTTGAGTCTCGTTGTCGACGAACTACTGGAAACACTGACCAACCCCGGTATCGACTGTCAAGCTTATGCTGATGACATTGTCCTAATTGTCCGAGGAAAGTACGAGGAAACCTTATGTGATATAATACAAAAAGGGCTTAGAGTAACAAAAGAATGGTGCAATAAAGCGGGACTAAACACATAAACCTGGCCAAGGCAACGCTAGTACCCGTCACAAGAAAGAGATAGCTTCCGCACCTGAAGACTATTACCCTCTCAGGAACAATCATCACTGCTGTGCTAAAAGTCAAGTACTTAGGAGTGTACCTTGACAGTAAACTCATCTGGAAGAAGCACATAGAAGAGGTTACCAAGAAAGCGACTCGTGCATTCATGATATGCAAAAGCATAGCCGGTAAGAAATAGGACTGTCGACCTCATATTCTCAGATGGATGTATAATGCATATTGGCATGGTGAAACCTGTGGTCACCTATGGGGCAATAGCATGGGGAAAAGGAACCAGTCTGACTTCTATAAGAAATACACTAAATAAATTACAGAGACTAGCATGTACATATCTGCATAACGGGTGCAATGATAACCTGTCCCCACTGCAGCTTACTCCACTGCAGCTTGTAGTTACTGAAACTGCAAGGACGTTTCTATGAATGGCCAAAGAAGAAATAGGAAAATGTATTCGCCAGAAAGACCACGCAACAATGACTTATAAACTTCCCCTTCTTTCTCCAGAGACGATGGCATTAGGACCCTCCTTTCACGTGCCGGCCAAAGTTATCCATTTGTATTCAGCTTGTAGTATTGAAGTCAGGCGGGACAGTGGGAATTAAAGAACTTATATAATCCTCAATTAGGTAAGGTTAGGAGGGTCGTTTGCAGTGAATACAACTTCACCCAGAGGCCATAAAGGTCCATTGTGAATACCCTAGTTGTGCATGTCGAAACATGCATTTAACAAAACCAATTCGATATTCTAATAAATCTCTATAGGTCTGTAAGAACCGTGCTTCAATACAAGATAGGCGCCTTTCTTGAAGAACCGGGCACTTCTATTTCACCCTCTTCCATACAGCTTTGACATAAGTCATTTCTTATTAAGTATGTAGAGAAAAAAATCAGCCTAACCAAAATAATCTAAGATCTCGCTCCTGTCAGTTTTTGAATCAAGTGACATTCGAATTACATTAAAACCCTTATTTTAAATATTTACTTTCCATTTCGACTTAAATTCAGATTTTGTAGTTGTCGTAAAGATCCGATGGCATTTGGCAATGACTCCAGTTCATTGTCGTTGACAAAGAGCAAACGTATTCCTTGACAATAAAACAATTGTGGAGATAGGGCTCTGATCTGCAATGGAAAACAGTTATTCAATAAAACAATTTAATATAAATACATACTATTATATAAAAAATGAAATATAATGAGACAAGTGGCCTATTTCAAAATGTTACTCTTTGCAAGAAACTGTAGGTCCCTTCCATTCGTGCAAAAATATAAAACGCACTAATGGTTGCGAGAAGCAGGCCCAGGTTCGCCCTGAGCTGTAGCTCCACCTAAAGTAGGTATCATTTTGTGTATTACTTTTTTTTATGAAAACGAAGAGGAAGTGTTTTCGTTCAACTTAACGAAAAATATTTTTATTCACCCCAAATGGAGGGTTCCCTTTAAAACCCATTGGGTGGTGTGAATAAAAACTGAGGGTAAGTGAAGTTGAACGAAAACACTTCCCTCACACATTTTGACATTTAAGGGTCCCTCCATTTTGGTGTGAATAAAGTCGCATTTCATTAAGGGAACACTCGAGAAAGTTGAGGGTGCTTGTGAGGTACTTTTGAAATAATTAAACATGAATACCATTATGCGGACGATGAAAATGTGGATGAAATCTAAGAAAAACCGACAAAAAAATAAGATTTGAATGGAGGATTAAGATTTTGTTAAGATCGCGCAATTTAATCCATGTTTGTTTGAAAAAAACCAAATTCCAGCAATAAAAATTAATAAACAAAATGCGCTGCGAGCTGTAGAAGAAAAAATAAATAAAAGTACATGTGCCATTGAACCGAACAGCTCCAGTTGAATTATAATTAATAATGTTAAAAACAGCTGAGTTGCGCCAAAATAAAATAACCCATGTGACCGAAACGCCGAGAACTATAATTTTTAATTTTTCGCGTTTGTACGTCCCAAAATATGATTATTAATTTTTATTTCAGTTCTGGTGGTAAATCTCAGGTAACTTGGGAATTGAATTTGACAGTTCTACACTCAATTTTTAAAACTTCAACTTGAGGGGAAGTGCCTACTTAAAGAAAAATTTTATTCACACCAAACTGAGTGAACCCTTTCTAGAAAACACTTCCCTCAAGAGGGTTTACTTCGAGGGGATTTAGGATATTGACTTAAAAATAGAATATCTGGAAAGTAAAAAAAGGGATCCAATTTATTTAAACGCAGTTAAAAAGGGTGTTATTTCTTCTAAAATTAAAGCCTGAAAAGAAGCTTCTGTAGTAAGTATTAGCGGAGATATTTGAGTTAGTATGGGTCAAGGTGAACCAAAGTAGGTGTTTTCTTAAGTTCTCGATAAATGGATGTCCAAATTGGAGATAGACCCTTGCTGTAGAACATTTTTTTTCTTAGAATAAGCCCACGAAAATTAGAATAAATTGCCAAAGTCTTGACATTTAACTTGGAAACACCCTGTATTTTCTAAATATTCTACACAGTTTCTAGTAAATATTTTTGTTGATTGATATTTATTTTGATGTACTGCGTTGACATTTCGTATAAAATGTGTTGGTGTTAGTGCAAGTAGGTGTAAATCTCGAATTGAATCCGATATTCACGAAAATTGATCTAGAGAAAAAAAGTGTGTTTTAGGTCGGTTGAATATTTTCCAAGAGAACTAAGTTTCAATACTGTTTGCGTAACTAAATCTGTCTTTCAAAATCAACGAATTTATCCGTATTCAGTGCGCTGGAAACCATTTGAACATTTTAAGATCTGCTAATCTTTATTAGAACTTTTCATTTCATATAACTTCCGTCGGAATGTAATCATTATACACATGTACCAGGAATTATACCTAACTGGTGCGACTTTTTTGTTTTTGAAGTGAAACTCCTTTACGCGCGTCATGCATTTTCGATGACTGGAGTAAAACCGACTCAAGAATGTAACGAATAACCGTCATCATGATGGAGGTATTTGTATGTAAAGCAGCCCATACACAATTCAATTCAATTGTCAAGTGAGTTTACAACTGAATTTATATTCGGCCACACACTGCACCAACTGAGTTGAAGGACTTTGTATAAAATGCCAAAAATATCTTGAATTTTCTTTATGTGTGCGTTGAAAGTCATCTTACTGTTTACGTTTCGCTCACACACACTTTCACAGATTGCACAAGCCTAGTACAAATTCCCCTCAATTTGACAGCATATCAAATGACTTCCCCACACACAGTCAACTGAGTTGAAATCAACTTCCAAAAATTAAAATCTTTTAATTTTACCCCAACCAGCTCGTCAGCCTTCAAATCGATCACTGACAGCGCCACACACGGGTTGATTTCACCACGAACCGACTAAGTTGACGTAATTATAATTTCAATATGGCGGACGCCCCAAGGTTGGCGGATTTCTGTTATCTTTACTACCTCCTTAATATGGGTATCAGATGAAAGGGCTTGGCGAGAAGAATACAATACGATATGACGTCATTCTAAATTCAATATGGCAGACGCCCCCAAGATGGTGGATTTCCGTTATCTTTACTACATCCCTAATATGGGTATCAAATGAAAGGGTTTGACAAGTAGAACACGATATTGCTTACTTATACATACACTATATATCTTTTGAAACTAAAAAGTTGTAAATAAAGGACACCCAATGAATATATAGCTGGTTAAATGAAAATTTATTTATTAAACTTCTTTACGCGCGTCATGCATTTTCGATGACCGGAGTAAAACCGACTCAAGACCGTAACGGAAAACCGTCATCATGTGGTTGGGGTACGGGACTGTCATCAGCTACTTGGTTAGTGTACTGCGCCGTGAGTGTAATACAACGAGTGAAATACTTAATTGATTGTCTTTTTTCCTCTCTCTCTAGCCAACGACGCCACGCCAGGCATCAGCTACTTGGTTAGTGTACTGCGCCGTGAGTGTAACACAACGAGTGAAATACGTAATTAATTGTGGTTTATTCGATTTGGAACAGAATTTTAGTGTCAAAAATGAGTAGAAGTAGGACAAGTAGGACAACGTCTGCCCCCGGGCCAACTAGTAAATAGATAATAATAAGAGTTTTCTATTAATATGGCTACAAATATAGAAGACAAAAATAAGGTTTTATTCAATTGTGAAAAACATTTAATAGAACATACGAACATTAGGACTTACCCTATTCGAAGTTAAGGAAAGCTCCTCTAGAGTTCGTTCATGCTGAGAAACATCTGGTGGAACATCGGTAAGCGCACAGTTGCTGTAATCGAGTTTCGTGACGTCTTCGTTATTTTCAAACCGCATGCATGGAAAACATTTCCAAAACGACATCTTGAAATTTCTTTTGCTCTTCTTTCTGTTTCTTTGTTTAAACGTTATTTTGCTCTTATAAAAAATAACCTATTAACTAAGTTATTCTATTAACTTCACATTCATTAATTTAAGAAAAACGTATAAATAATTAAATATTATATTAAAGGCACAAAGGGAGGATGTACTTTTATGTTTATAAATTGTGTAAATTGAATAAGTGTTCTATACTATTACACATACATTGCTTATAGATAACGCATTTGGATAAATTGGTTTATAACAAGAAAATATACTTTGGCTTTTTTGTTCGGATTCAATTACAGTTATTTGTGCGTTACGTTTATTTCTTTTCTATACACATTAAATATAAGTGAATTAAGAATATGAAAAATATATCAGTCTTGGTAAAAAATTGGAAACAGTTTCAATTGTCTATCTGAAAGAAAAATAAATCAATATTTGTATCATCTCTTGTAAATTAATATTAAGTTTAAGTTAAGTTATACAATGTCTTGCTAAGAGTGCTACAAAATAGGAGCGGTTGGGAAAGGTTGAAATAACGAACATACAGTCGTGGACAAAAAAAAAACTCTCGCAATCGAAATAATTGTGATCGCCGTGGCCGTGGTGGTTAGTGCGTTGGACTACCACGCAATGCTGCCCGGGTTCAACTCATGGCCGGGTCTAGCACCTAAAAGAGTTTCTTCACGGTGCCACCTCTTTCGAATGTCTGACAAGCATCAAAGAGTATCATTTGTCACGATTGAGCTTCTCAACTCGCCGTTCGCAGTCGGCAAAAAACTGCAGGTCCCTTCCGTTCGTGCAAAAATATAGCACGCACACGCAAATGGTTGCGAGAAGCAGGCCCCTGTTCACCTCGAGCTATAGCGCCAACTAAGTAAGTAAGCAATCGAAATAATTTGTGTTCACTTCTCTCCGGCGGGAGCCAGTATGCTGAAATTAATAATAAGTAGGGTCCGGATTTCTATGCTAAAAATATGCTAAATTTCCAAAATCCATGGAAATGCATACATAACATTGACTAATAAATGCATATAATGCCTATTGCACTTTGCTTATCTGTGTTTGCGGTAAAAACCTGCGCTAAAAATCTGCTAACTGTGTCAGTAGTAGGAACCTGCGCTAAAGACCTGCTAAATGTCTGTATCCTGCTAAAATGGTCCACTTTGTTTTATTATGCCCGTTATCTGATCCGGATCAGATCAGCATAATAAAACACGGCTATTAGCAACTAACGCAACTGTCCCACTGGAGCGTTAATGTTCAAGGAGGATAATGTGTTTGATGTTCTTGCTTTTAGTGAAACCCATTAAACTGATCAAATTCAGAACTGCGAAATAAGTCTAACGAAGTATAATACAATCGTGCGTTGCGATAGTACGAGTAGTAGTAGTACGAGGTGGCGTAATTCTTTATATAATGATTCTTTATATTGACATGATGCTATGGGGTATATGTGTTAAAATATATTCAAACACGTTTAGTCAAATTGTTACAATATCTTATAGATCTCCGAGTGGTTCGGAACGTGAGTTTTGTACAGTGTTCTCGGAATGGATTGATAGTGTGCTGCATATAAACCCCAATGTGGTTTTTCTGGTGGATTTCAACATACATTTATTGTGATATGAAATTTTGGTAATTAATAACTGCCGACAAATAATAAACAAACCAACAAGGATTACGGAATTCTCGGGAACGTCAGTTGACTTCGTAATACTATCTGGGGAGGCAAATATCTGGGCAAATACGATTCCTGAACTAAAATTAAGTGATCACGAGCCAATTGTGATAAAAGTAGGGAAGAGTTGTGTACCTTGGTCCGAGCGGGATTCTTCTGGTTTAACTATGTTCTTCTGACAGAAGTTCCTCTACAAATTGTGTGCTATATTGTAACACGTTGACTCAGTTTGAAATTGGTACTGTGACGTGTTAGCCTAGTGAGTAATTTGCTAGGAATGTTTTTTACCTCGAAAAGTAGCATTTTATGTATATTTGTGAAGTGTGTTGTGGAAAAGTAAAGCTCCGGATAATTTGTATAAACAAATTACTGACCTATCTCTTCAGTTGATGTCAGGTTAATTTAAGTTACTAAAATAAAAAAAAGTTACAATTATTAAAAGAAATAAAGTGCACATGGTGTACCTTGATCGAAAGCTTTTGGTGTACCTTGGTCCGGTCCAATTAACACATTGATTCATATTTCATCTGTAATCCTTTTGGATTTCTCGGTATTTGAATCTAGTTCACCTATATCAGGTATAAATAGACCTCAGGTCGATAAAACTTTACTGGAGGAGTCTGTATAGGATGTTTAGAATACTAGTCATATGAGCGTCCAAGGAAAATAACTTTGCTTTCAACTTTTTTCAGCATTTGATATAAAATGTCTTTGCTTTTTGTAGTGAGTTGTCAGTTTAGATATATTTTTATATTTTTTTTAGCTATAAAAATCAAACTTAATGTGACTGTTGTCGATAGAACTTGCAATTTATTGTGTATGGTCCGAGGTACACTTACATAGTGTACCTTGGACTAAGAAAACCAAGATCACTTTTTTAGCTCCTGAGATAAATTGACAACATTTTTTAAACATTAAATAAATATTTTAGAAAGAGTAAAAAATTGGTAATAGTTTCGAGGCTTTAACTATATGGAGAGATAATATGGTGAGGAGTAAACACTGATTATCTGAAAACTGGTCCGAGGTACACAACCATCCCCTACATATTATAGAATAGAATAGACTTGAGGTTTGTGGATATATTTAAGTATCGAAAAAATTGATTCAATAAAATCATCAGTCGTAAATGTGCTCGATTAATTTCTCACCCTGACTTTACCGTATTGTTCGTGTTATTACTTCATGTTATGTGTAAAAGAGCAAACAATAAAAAAGAGGAGCTGGTATTTGTGATAATAATTGGCTTACCGGTGAGCTCAATCTTTTAAAAGTTAAAAAAATTCAGTGTTTCAAAAAGGCATGTGTGATGGATAGAGCCACTGATTGGGAAAATTATAGAAACATTAGAAATACATATAAAAATAAACTACAATGAACCAAAAGAAGATATATACGTATGTAAACAAAATTAAATTGTGTATTTGGGGTGTGTTTGGGGGTGAGGTTTACTACGTAGGCGCATATCGGCTGACACATTCCAAGTCAGGACCAGGTATGTGAATCGTGCATGCCAGCAGCGCGGGCTTCTGGTATCTTGAGAAGATTCCCACCTCTCTGGCGCAACCAAAAAAAAGAGGTTATCTGAGTAAATTTAAACCTTAAAAAATGTGGGGTGGGGGTTTCCGAGAAAAGGGAGGTATCATATATTATACATTGGCTCTATATCTAAAAAATAAATTATTTTTTTATTTATTTTGTTTGTTTATGTTGAAGAAAAAACAATTTTTTTTTGTATTCTCAATGTCCGGTTTGCTTTTTTTTCGATTTCTTGTAATTTAGAGGTAACATCTTGCGCGAAGTAGTCCCGAAATGAAAAAAGCATATTTTTAAAGCATAAAAAGTGGGCACCGTAGCGCAAGTGGTTAGTGCGTCGGACTACTGAGCCAGCGGTCTTGGGTTCGAATCCCGCCGCAAACACCTAAAAGTTTTTCACAGTGCCCACCTCTTTCGAATGTCTGACAAGCATCAAAGAGTATCATTTGTCACGATTGAGCTTCTCAACTCGCCGTTCGGAGTCGGCAAAAAACTGTAGGTCCCTTCCATTCGTGTAAAAATATAACACGCACACACAAATGGTTGCGAGAAGCAGGCACAGGTTCACCTCGAGCTGTAGCGCCAACTAAGTAAGTAAGTAAAAAGTTTATTTCGAGCGAGTTCCCATAAAGAGTTTCTCCTTGAATTAAATAAATAAAATATGAAAATTATTTTCCGGAAGTACACATATGTGCACCGCAGGTCCGAAGAGGTTATAGAAAGCGTAAATGTAATTAGTAGTTATATTCCTGTAAATAACTGTTCTTACTGTCTGGACTTAATCGATTTTCAGTGTGTGTTTAAATTTAGACAAATCGGCATAGATGAATTGCGATCTATATGTAAAAAAATTAACAACAAAAGTGACTTTAATATCAATATTGGAATGGTACTAGATTGTTTTGATATAGTCGGTCCAATCATTCTAAGTATTGTAAACGAATCTTTTTGAAATGGTGAATTCCCAAAAAAACCTAAGAGAATCGACGGTTATTCCAATACCTAAAGAATTGGGAACAAAAGCTTGCGACAAATTTAGACCAGTAAACATGATGCCAATCTAAAAAAAAAAATAGCTGAAAAATGTGCTTTTGATCAATTCTATAAATACGTGTGTGATAATTAAATCCTAATCGAAAATCAATCCGGTTTTAGACATAACCACTCGTGTGAAACGTCCCTTAATTGGTTGGTGATGAACAAGATAATATCCGTATTTTATTATCGCCACTGATCCATATAAATCATTGGTTTATATGCATTACAACAACACTACGAGATCTAGCTTTTTATCAGGATCAATTTGATCTAAAGATTACTTCGGCTATTTCTCAGTAGGATGCACTTGTGTACTTGTGAACTTTGCTTATCTGTGTTTGCGGTAAAAACCTGCGCTAAAATCCTGCTAAATATCTGTATCCTGCTAAAAAGGTATTTATCTGAGCTTAAAAGGTGTGCAATGTAATTCAGTTTATTTTATTATGCCTGTGATCTGATCCGGATCAGATCAGCATAAACACGGCTTATATCACTGTTTTTAGACTTTCAAAGGACTATTAGCTAAAAGGTGATTAAGGTCCTGAACTTAATTGATTTAAGTCTTATTTATTCGACAGAACCAAAAAAAAAACAAATATAAAAAGTGCAATATCAAGCGGCAGTAATACATGTTTTGGCGTACCACAAGTAACTATACTGGGTCGTCTGTTGTTCTTATTGTATATTAATGATATATGTCAAGTGTTAAAGAAATGTAAGATGTCCCTATTCACTGATGACGCTAATGTTTGTGGATGGGAATGATATGTGTGTGCTTAAAGAGTCTATGGAGTCTGATCTTAAAAACCTGTGTGAGTGGCTACAGTTCAATAAACTCAAAGTAAATGTAAACATTTTAAGAATAGACGGACAAATAATTGAGCAAGTGGAAGAAGTAAAATACCTTGGTGTGATACATGGCTTATATAATAAAAAAATCGCTAAAAAAATGGTTTCCTAAAAAGAATACGAAAATGTATGTAGGACCACCCTATACTTCCACGATCCACAAAATGTTCACAGCGAGATCCACAACTTAGCAGAGGAGAAAGAGTCTAGCTGATACGAGCAGAGGCTACGGTCGTGCGGTATACGTCAGTTAAGAGACGCAAATTCGAGTTCCTTTTTTGTATTTTCAATATTACATATTACAACTATTTTACTTTATCCTTTTTTTGAATAAACTTAAAAACAAAGAAGAGAATAAGAGTTGAAATTTCAAAAAGAATCCTCCCCTATTATCGTCCTACATGGTGTCAGAAGTGGGATTTTGAATAAACTTTTTTTATACTAGAAGAGAAGTAGAACTCAAACGCGCGGGAAAGTGAACATTAGAGAAAAGCTAACATAAGAAAAAAAAGTGAAGACATAAAGTTATAAGAGATATGATATGACATGAAAACAGTGAATTGAATAATTTTGCCTACAAGATTATGAAGTGATATTAAAAAAAAAAAATAAAAATTAATTGTTGGAGGAAACGGAGCATTAAAAATACCGCAATAACCAAGTCAGGCCATCAGAATCGGTGAGATCTTTCCGTTTTTCATATACCAATACTTCTATATAAGTAGCTTGAGAGCTTAATTGCAGTGCATGATCAGCAATTTTAGCTTAATTAAAATTTGGAAATCTAAGCACTTCTGCTTGAACACATAAAAAGCTTTAATACTGCGTTATCGACCAAAGTATAATAGACGTTCAGTATCGAACTGTCAATTGCTTTTGTTTACACACGTTTTGCATGCTGTTTTTTTTTTTACTTTTTTTTCGCATGAACCACAATATTTTATGATAAAGATTCTTTTATTTGTATCATAACAATGATGAATGATAAACAATAGGCTAACCGTTAATACGACAAGTTCATGGATGAATTATTAGAGGTCCTAGCAACTCGAGAGTTGCAGGAACGACTTATGGAGAGAGGCGCATCGTATAGGTATAATTTAAAAATTGATCTTATTAGACGACTTGCGAATCTTATGACAGAAGAGGATGAAGGAGATGAACCACTCATAGTAGAAGTCAACAATAACACGACTGAAAACGAAGAGCAACTTGCAGAAGGAAACGAAGAGCAACTTGTAGAAAAAAACGAAGCGAGCGAAGATAAGGGACAAGACAACTTTATAGACGGAGGTGAAACACTCGTTGCAGAAGTCAACAATAAAACAGCCGAAAACGAAAAGCAACGTGTAGAAGGAAACGAAGCGGGCGAAGAAAAGGGACAAGACAATTTTATAGAAGGAGGTGAACCACTCGTAGCAGAAGTCAACAATAAAACAGCCGAAAACGAAAAGCAACGTGTAGAAGGAAACGAAGCGGGCGAAGATAAGGGACAAAAAAAACTTTGCGGGCTTGGAAGGAAAGAAGGAAAGTTCAGAACAAGTGAATACTATATCAAATCGAAAACAGTTTTGTGTTTAGAGACGTGGAGGAATCTCTCGAACAGTTTACGGGCGAATCCAATACAAATGTTAAGAGCTGGTTGAAAGAATTCGAAGAAATTTCTACGGTTTGTAGATAGAACAACGTCCAGAAATATTTGTATGCCAGGCGTCAGTTACGCGGTGCAGCTAAGCTGGCTATCGAAGCAAAATCTGGGATTAATAGTTATGACAATCTAAAAGCTACGTTGTTAGCGGAGTTCCACGATTCTCGTCCCAGCATCGACATTCATCGCGCGCTTGAATCTCGTAAGAAGCGATCGACGCAGAGCTTATTGGAATATTTCTACACAATGCAGCAAATTGCCAATGAAGGAAATATCGACGATCTATCGCTGATAGCATATGTTATGGAAGGCATACCGGGGGATGTCATGAGTAAAACCGTCCTTTATGAAGCGACGACCTTGGAAGAGTTGAGGAGGAAGAGGAGTTTTGGAGGTTTACCATCTATCAAAATATGCGACGGTCCACTGGATATGTAGTCAAACCAAAACCAAAAATGGAGAAGCAACCAAGTACGTCTGTCAGAGATAATCGGGATGGAAGGAGATGTGGCAATTGTGGCTCATTCTCGCATTCTCATCAAGAATGTCCACAAAGAAGTAGAGGATCGCGATGCTTCTCTTGTAATGAATTTGGGCATATTTCAACAAATTGTCCACAAAGAAGGCAAGGTTCAAATGGTGGTTCAGGTGGTAGGGGTAATGTCAACCGTATTAGTTATCCTAATAGCTCGACGATTTTTCTAAATATTGGCTGTAGAATTTATAGTGCCTTAATCGATACCGGAAGTGAGGTCACCATAATGAAAGAGTCTATAAAGCGTGAAGTGGGGCTAGGCGATTTTGATCCCGAAGTGGTTTTACTTGCTGGATTTGGGTTCAAACGAGCCTCGTAAACCTTTAAGCTCTTTGCTAGTGGATATAAAGGTACACTGCGAAAAGTATTTGGTTCGTTTTCAGGTAGTTCCTAACGAATGGTTATCGGATAACATAATATTGGGCAACAATTTTCTAGAAAATGTATCACTACTAATCGAAAATAGAGAGGTGAAAGTTTGCAAAGCTAAGCCAACGTATAAACACAAATCTTATGAAATTTTTTTGGATGAAATCAAGTTAATCAACGTTGTCAAAAACAACACGCAGGATTTGGTTCGAAAAGTAAAAGATGAGACGATAAGAGCTGAATTGTTGACGTTGATCGATAACTACAAGCCGAGGAAAGTTGAGAAGCCGTGCATCGAAATGAGTATCCTGCTTGAGGATGAACGTCCTATATACCAAACGGCGAGAAGACTGGCTGCCACCGAAAAGGAAGCGGTTGACAAGCAGATCAAAGAATGGATGGATGATGGTATCATACAGCGTAGTCGGTCGGATTTTGCCAGCCCCATAGTTATTGTGAAGAAGAAGGACGGAAGTAACAGGCTCTGTGTCGACTATCGCAAACTCAATTCTAAAGTCATCAAGGACAGATATCCTTTGCCACATATGGAGGACGTGCTAGAGTAGCTTTACGGTGCAAAGGTGTTTACGACATTAGATCTCCGAAATGGATTCTTCCATGTAGACGTCGCGGACTCTAGTAGAAAGTACACATCATTCTTAACGCCAGACGATCAATATGAATTCTTAAAAGTTCCGTTTGGGTTGTGTAACTCACCTGCTATCTTTCAGAGGTTTGTCAACACCGTATTCTACTTAGATGATATCGTTATTCCTGCAGAAAATGAGAAGGGGAACCTAGAGAAGCTAACAGTTGTTATGAAAGTGGCTGCGAATAATGGTTTAGTTATTAAATGGGAGAAGTGTGATTTTCTTAGTAGGTCGATTCAGTTTTTGGGGCACGTGATTGAGGACAGGAGTATAAAACCGTCAACAGAAAAGATAAGGGCAGTAAAAGGATATCCAAAGCCCTGTAATGTAAAGGAAGTGCAAAGTTTTTTGGGGCTAACTGGATTTTTTCGGAAATTTGTACCCAATTACGCAACCTACGCTAAGCCCTTGTCCGACTTGATAAAAAAAGACAATAAGTTTGTTTTCGGAACAGATAAAATTGCTGCTTTTAAATCTCTAAAACAATTGTTATGTAGCGAGCCTGTATTAAAACTCTTCAACCCTGCTCTACAAACGGAGCTACATACTGATGCCAGCATGGTTGGTTATGGCGGAGTTTTGCTACAGAAACACGAGTCAAGCTATCATCCATTTTTTTATTTAAGCTTTAAAGCATCATCGGCAGAAAAAAATTATACTAGCTATGAACATGAAGTCCTGGCCATCGTTAAGTCATTAAAGAAGCTTCGAGTGTGCTAACTGGGGCTCAAATTTACAATTTACACCGATTGCAAGGCATTTCAAGCCACAATGAGTAAAAAAGAGCTGTGTCTACGGGTGGCAAGATGGGCCCTAATGCTGCAGGAGTTTGACAGCGTCGTCAAAGTTTGGTACAGATACCATATACGAAAAGTTTCCACGTAAGTTGTAGTTAGAAAGTAAGCGATAGTTGCGATTTCCAGACTTCATAAAGAAAGTCTTCAACACTTTAAAGCAGTACAAATGTCGGACTGGCAGAATTTTCAGGTTGCAGAACAATGGAAAACTAGGATGTCTACTAGGTTTACGGCATAAATTACGTAAGATATATTTCTGAAGAATTAACAATGGCTCATTTTAGAATCAATTGTAAGTCCCAAGTATTTAAATTCATTCACTTTCTCAATTAAAAAACAATTATCACTGCAATTTGAGCTATCACAAAAAATGGGAGAATACGTACAATTGCAATTTGATAGTTTGTATTTTAGGCACTCAGGTGCATGATAAAAAACATTCGCATTCAATTTGTTGAGCGATGACAAACTGAAAAAAATTATTTTAGTTTTAGAGCTTATAATCAGATTGTGTTCAGCAAACCAGTTTCTTAATAAATTAAGATCCCAATTAATGTCAGCAACAAGATCAAAAGGACTGTACAAACCATAAGAAAAACCTATATCATCGGCAAAAGCTGTAGGTGAACCTTTAAAATTTAGTGCAAGAAGTGAATTAACAGAATTGGTCCCAAAACAGAGCCTTGGGGTACTCCTAAATTGAAGAACATAACTTCGCTCCTTATCTCATCTATCTTCACTCTCTGCGACCTATCTTTTAAGTATGACCTAAACCAATCCAGTATGAATCCGCGAAATCCGGCTTTTTCAAGTTTGCACAGCAAAATATTGTGATTGACCATATCAAAGGCTTTTGTAATATCAATAAATAAACCAGCCGTATATTTTTTCTCATCGAGGTTTGACATTATATGCGTACAAAACTGCAAGAGCGCATCTTCAGTCGACCTACCTTTCTGGAAACCAAATTGATTTGGGCTAAAAAACTTGGTGTTGTTCAAAAAATTTACAATTCTATTTTTTACAAGTTTTTCGAAGATTTTACTGAAAACCGGAAGAAGTGATATGGGCCTGTAGTTACACATCTCAAAAGCAGAACCTTTCTTAAACAATGGCACTACATCTGCACATTTCAGTGCTTCTGGAAAAACACCTGCAAATATGCAACGATTAAAAATATCTGCCAAGACATCCACTAGGAAACAAGCAACTGTTTTTACAAACAGATTTGAGATACCATCAGCTCCGCACGAGTTAGAATTTTTAAGAGTACCAATAACTTTTAATATCTCAAGAGAAGTTATGGGCTTGTATACAAAACTGTTACTTTGTAACAGTTCAGCAGAGCTACAAGTGGACGATGAACAGACACAAGGCGTTAGAACTGGACAGCTACTGGCTATATTTGTGAAATAGCTGTTAACGGCTTCAGCAATGGCAGGTTTGTCTGAAACGTCGACGTTATTAACACGTATCGAAGTCGGTTTTTTAGAAGAGGAAGATATATTAAGCAAGCTATTTACTATTTGCCATTAATTTTTTAAGTTGTTGATAACTCGACTCCAGCGCCACCTTTTGAGTCCAGATTTTGCACTTTTCTATTTAGGCACTATACCAACATATATTTATTGTGAATATGACTTATTTTGGTCAATTAATATGGAAGCTGTTAATAACTTGACTCTGGCGCCACCTAGCGGGTAGTTTGCTTGCCTATGTCCTTCCTCAGGTCCCAGAATATCTCTATACCAAATTACATTACAATTGGTTCAGCGGGTTAGGCGTGAAAAGATTTTGTTAATTACTTGACTCCAGCGCTACCTAGCGGGCAGTTTTTTCAATTATGTCCTTCCTCAAGTCCCAGACTATTTTTTTGCCAAATTACATTACAATGGGTTCAGCGGTTAAGGCGTGAAAAGATTTTGGTAATGACTTGGCTCCAGCGCCACCTAGCGGGTGGGTTTTTCGCGTATGTGCTTCCCAAGGTCTCAGACTATCTCTCTGCCAAATCCCATTAAAATTGGTTCAGCGGTTTAGGTAATAGACAGGCAGACAGAGTTACTTTCGCATTTATAATATTAGTGTGATGTACATACATAGATAATAACATATTATAATAAAAATGTGCATAATAGGCGTGTGTTTCGGTAGCACATACGAGTATATGTACATAGGTAGGCTAAGACAAATTGCGCATAAAAAAACGATTATCGCGGCTTACTGGCACTACTGGGCATAGTGATAGTTCAGTGGTTTCTTATGTTTCTTACGATAGTTATAGCGAGCTATACAGCTTTTAGCTCAAAACACAGACCCTTAGCGCGAAAGCAAAGTTCACAAGCGGAAGTGCATCCTACTGAGATATAGCCGAACTAATTTTGAGATCTAAATGAGAAACAAGATCACGTATTGTTATTGTAATGCATAAAAACCAAAAATCCACTCCGGATCATGGGTAATAATAAAACGCGGCTAGTATTAGTTTGCCTTTTGGTTCCCTCCAAACCTTTTTGGAACGCCTCCTCTAGCATTTCTCTTAATAAAAATGTTTCTTCTGAAATGTATAATCTGAATGTATAATTTTTTCATCAGTGCGCCATTAGAAAAACATCGCGAAATGAAAGGCGTAAAAATAGGAGTGCAAGTTGATCTCTAGTGGTGAACGGACGTGTCCTTTTTTTCTCTCGAGTGACTTGTATTTTGAAAGTGTATTTTGATAGTGCAGTGCAGAAACAATGAGTGTCGACAAGGGGTCGACACAGTGGACTCAACC
The DNA here is from genome assembly GCA_949775065.1 of Brachyopa scutellaris. Taxonomy (NCBI): domain Eukaryota; kingdom Metazoa; phylum Arthropoda; class Insecta; order Diptera; family Syrphidae; genus Brachyopa; species Brachyopa scutellaris. The sequence goes on from OX459116.1 coordinate 7,951,485, forward strand.
CCCTCTCAATATTACAAACAATCAATTGATTTCGTCATCCGAACCTTTATCCAATGAGGATAAACAAAAAATAATAGAAACTATTGGTGGCTATACACCAACGCATACATACTTACAGGCTGACGCCGACATCCTGGCGACAGCTATGGACACACACGACAGTGAAAGTGTATCAGTGTCGGTGAAAGATAAAACTGAACGAAGTAGCCTAATGACATCTGCAACGAAAGTATTGGTGATGCCAAATACCGCAGATAATTTCACATCAAAAAATAATAGTGCTGATTCAATTTCACCGAACGATTCGGTTGGAAATATAAAAAACAATTTTGCGATTCCCATTATTAACTCTATTTGGAGTAACGATGTAACAAGTTCTAAAAACCAGAGCGAAGTAGAACTCAAAAGAATACTGAAGGATGATCCTAATACATTCAGGAACATTATTAATCGCAAACGAAGAACAACGACTAACCACCTATCAAGTTCAAAGAAAGCAGCCTTTGAAGAAGCAAGCAAACTAACCAGCAACCGATTCGCGTTGCTGGATGAAAACATTCCTGAAATTCCGGCAACTACATCGGAGCAGCCAAAGAGAACACCGCAGAAGACCACCGAGTGGTGTCCACCAATTTTCATCAAAGGGGTAAATACCAAAAACCTACTGGAATTCTTTACGAATTATAAAGTTAACTTAGATGATGTAAAATTTGAAAACAGAGGATTAGGTAGAACAAAAGTCTTTGTAAAGGATATTGAGTTACACTCGTTCTTAATGAAGAATCTCCGCGAGATGAAATATAATGCTTTTTCCTTTGTTCCCAAGCAACTAAAAAAATTTTCTATTCTGCTGAAAGGCCTTTCAGATGGCTTCACAGTTAAAATGATTGAAGATGATATTCTTAAAGTGGACCCTTCATTGAGGGTGTTAATCAAACCATTCACCACTAAATGGTCCAAAGATAATGGCATGGATCTCGGTATCTATACGTGCGTGGTAGATGATAGGGAAAGCCTTAATAAGGTAAAAAATATTAAATTCATCCTTAGACACAGAATTAGATGGGAATCTCCCAAACGAAATGAAATTATCCAATGCTTTAATTGTCAAAGATTTGGCCATGTTAGTGCCTACTGTGCCTTTGTCAGTAGGTGCGTCAAATGTAAGGAAGTGCATGAGCCTGGTGCCTGCTCTCTAAATATAAGCATGGATAGGACCAAAGTAGCTTGCATTAACTGCGGATCGGCGGGACACCCCGCAAACTTTAGTGAATGTCCTAAAAGGATCGAATATCTAAAGAGAAGGGAACATTTTTCTTTAAGAACGCCCAAAAATGTCGCAGCTAAACAACCTGCCACACAGAAATACCAATACGTTTCAGCCTCCGGCTCATATGCTGATATTCTCCGAGGCACGCCGGTCACAGCTTCGACTTTTATTCAGTCTAAAAACGAACCTAAGAACTCATCTTCCTCTTTTAGCGAGTTTCTTAGTGAATCAGACCGACTTTTTGGACTACCAATAAATCTCTTAATCATTCGTGTTCGCGAATTTTGGCCCACTTATTTAAGACTCAATGAGTCGGAGAAACCTGGTGCTTACCTAGGTTTTATTGCCTCGATCTCACCATGATCCTAAAGCTCCTATCTGCAAATATAAACTCTCTCATCTCTTACGAAAAATGCTCCGAATTAAACCTGTTGTTGAAGGACATCTCACCAACAGCAGTTTTAGTTCAGGAAACCTTATTAAAGGGAAACCATAAGAGATCTTTCGACAATTATACCTTAGTGAGAAATGATTCCGGCAGAGGCACAGGTGTTTTAATAAATGATACATTTAAATTCAATACCATCACATTCCGGAATAATATTATATCTACAACAATAGTCTCGATAACCCTTACCCACTCCACTAGTCAACATAAAACTATAGCTTTTGTTTCCATATACATCCCTTGCAATACTGGCGACAGATTGATCAAAGCTATGGACGATCTATGTTCCCTTCTCTCTAGATTCGATTACGTTATCATTGGAGGAGACTTCAATGCGCGTCACAGTTTTTGGGGCGATACAACTTCAAACATGAACGGACTTCACCTCTTTAATTGGTTCCAAAGCAACGCCTTCCTAAGCATGGATATCATTTCCCCAAATAGCCCAACCAGACCTAGTTCTCAGTCAATTATAGACTTCTATGTTGTCTCAGCAAACCTCCTTGCTCCACAACATGCTGCTCGGAATTTCAATTGCTCAACATTGGACCCGTTGTCTGACCATTTTTCAGTTTTTCTGGCATTAGAGCTCTGTAGCACCTCCCCTTTACTGACAGAACCACCAATTAGGATATCATTTAAAAGAACTAATTGGGAACACTTTAATAATGACCTCACACAGAAACTTAGGGCACTCAACATACCAACAGACAGGAATCTCTCAAATGAGGAAATAGAAAATTTCGTACACCTTTTTTCTGCTTCCATTCAGGATTGTATTGAAAACCACTCAAAAAAAATTAAAATCAATACATCTTATACAATTCTAAACGATGAAATCTTAAAGCTCCTCAAGCTGAGGAAAATCTGGAAGGCTCAGCTTAAAAGAATTTTTCATAGAATAGGCAATAGAATTAATCAAGACTACACTTCCCTCTCTTCCCGGATCACCTGCTTAAGCAAATTAATAAAAGACAAAATAAAAATACACATGAACAAACAATTCAGAAATAGACTTAACCAACTTAGACCATCCCCAGCTGTTTTTAAAGAAATTGACCGAATCACTGGTCGAAAACGTGCAACCGATATATCATCAGCCCCTATTGTATACCATAACACTTCCTATTACTCAACCCAAGAAAAACTAACCGCATTCAAAAATTTCTACACGGATTTATACTCGCGTACTATACCCCAATTCAATCCCGAACACTATTTAGAGGTTTCAACGCGAAACAACTCTTTCCTTGCTTGGAACTCCAACACCGTATTAACCCAATTTTCGTCAAACAATAGTTCATCCTCCACTTCAGCTGACGAGTTTGCCTCAGTAGATATGATTGAAGCAATCATATACAAACTCAACAGCAAAAAATCTTCAGGACTAGATAACATTTCAAATTTTATAATTAAAAAATGTTTAACCACTATCCCTCAATACTTAACTCCTATCATCAATAATTGTATAAATAATGGTTACTTCCCTCTCATCTGGAAAAATGCTAAACTCGTCCCTATCAAAAAAAAAGAAAACTCCAACGACATCGGTAATTTCAGGCCTATTTCCATGCTATCTAATCTAGGAAAAATTCTGGAGAGAGCACTCTACTGCAAAGTAGAGGACTTTATATCTGAACAAGAAATCATCCCCGATAGACAATACGGCTTTAAAAGAAAACACTCCACTGAACATGCGCTTCTTCATCTACAAAACATAGTCCTAGACAACCTTAGGAACAAAACATGCACTGTCGCATGCGCTCTCGACCTCACAAAAGCTTTTGACCTAGTTTGGCATGATGGGCTGCTCTCAAAACTAATACTATTGAACTTTCCTCCTTTTTTCATCAAAATGATCTTTAGTTTCCTTACTAGTCGCTCCCTTAGCATTTTCTTTGACGCAAACTTCTCCTCTCCAGTCCCAGTTTCTTCAGGAGTTCCCCAGGGGTCCATTCTTGGGCCTCTGCTCTTCAATATTTTTCTTCATGACTTCCCATCCCAGTATCAAACTTCAAACTCAATTCTTTATGCGGACGATACGATAATCTATGACTCTCACGTAAGACCACACAATGCACTTCACGGCATTAGAAAACACCTTGAGGTTATACTCCCGTACTACAAAACGTGGGGTATCAAGTTAAATGCCTCCAAATGTGAACTCATATGTTTTAGGAATGCTTCGACGAAAGGACATTATCTCGCTGTTAGAGAGAGCAAAGAACTCAATCTCACCATAGAAGGAAATTGCGTCCCAAGGAAAAGTTTTATCAAATACCTCGGACTTTCTTTACACGAAAGATGGAAAATGAATCTCCATGCCAGGAAAGCTATAAACAAATGTAGAGCAGCCAGTGCAAAATTAAAAGTCCTCTTAAACTCCCCTGAGGTCGAATCCAAAACGAAACTTTTAATGTACAAAACACTCATTCGTCCAATCGTGGCACATGGCTTCGCGATCTGGTTTCAAATATCCCCGACGGTTGCTCATGAGCTACAGAGACTTGAAAGATCTATACTAAGAAAATGCACGTTAAAATACAGGAATCCCTCAGGCAAGTGGTTTAGTAATGGAATCTTATATGAGGCCTCTAGAACAACGCCTTTACTATCCTACCTCACCAACCTAGCAAAACTTAGACTTTCCAACCTAGAACGTCACCCAAATGCTTTTATGCAAAACATCCACAATGATAACATAAGGTACTCAATCCTCGACAGATACTATATATCCCCGATTAGCATCCTCAATGGACGGTCCACACCACTCTTCGAGATGGAGAACGATTGCCATTTTTTACCTTACTTCTACAAGAAAAGTAGTAACTTATCCTATAGAGGTTGAATTAAAAAAAAATGTACTAATGAATTATAAAAAAAAAAAAAAAAAAAAAAAAAATAATAATAATAATAACATATATATATATATGTATATATATATGTATATGCATGTACATATGTATTTATATGTATAGATATGTAAAATATATACATATGCATGCTCTTTATAGAATATTTATATATGCATCTCTAAGTATACATATTAATATAAATTTTGTATCAAACAATACTCAACCAGTAAGGTATAAAGTAAAACCATTAACTGTATTACCCTATATGTAGTTAACCACTCTGTTTAATATAACTTAAAAACTTATCATTTCCATCAAACTTGTTTCTTTATATCATTATCATAATCGTTTCAATAATCTAACTTATTTCCACTTATGTTTGAATTTAATCCTTAAACTGAATTATTTTATATTGTTAATCATCATGTACAAATTATATCACACATTTATGAACTCGCAAATCCATTTTTTATAATTATTAAACTAAAATTTATGAAACACGTTGTTAAAAACCATTTGGAACTATAAATTTGATTAAATCCAGTAAGCTTATATCCTTTAAAAGCATTAACATTCCTGCTCCACATTTCGTCTTCGTGTAGTAGCAGTTGGCGTGGTTGGTGAATATATTCTCCCCCCGCCCCCTTTGTTTTCTTTGTTACCTAGTTTTAAGTCATTTTCTTTACTTCTATGTTTCTGTTGAGCGAACATATTCTCTTTACTGTAATCTTAAACACTTTTGATACCTTCCCTTCTCGTTAAGTAACGTAAGAATTTAAAAAAAAACCTTGCTGTGACAGCCAGACCAATTCCAAGTCGGCTTTATAAATACTAATTTATTTATGTATTAAAAAAAATTATGTAATAATGTAAAAAAAAATTGAAGTCTCAATAAAATCTACATACATACATACAAAGGCGTAAAAATAAAACATAATAAACCCAACAAACTGAAACAGTTAATTTTCCTTTAAAATTAAATTTATGTATGTATATGTTAGCATAACTGATCATTACCAAAAATTAACAAAAAAAAAAATAAAATAGATACACTAAACAGATGTTACTAACAGAAGCAGAAGTACATACAAAACATGACAATATCCGACAAAAGTAAACTTGCGCCTACATGAATTTGCTAGGCATTTGTTGTATCGAGCGTAAAATGTTTAAACCATTCGTTATATAGGACCATTAATGGGTAACAAAATTTCATTCGTTATATGGAGCATTCGTAATACTGGACGTCCACTGTAATTCTTTATCTCCGAATACAAACAGTAGACTCGAGCAATATACAGTTGGGGAAATTATGTCATTCAAATATGTTCCTGTCACATCCGTGCTATGTGACATTTTACCCCTATGTATATACATATTCTTGTCATATATGTGTGATTTTGTTTAATATATTTATTTGAAACTAAATATGTTCGTTATTTCTTTTTTTTTTTTTTTATATCTATTCTTTGTACATTGTGTACTTTAAATAACTAAATTTAAAATTAAATTTCTTGCTGTTTTTCTTTTATATTTTGTGGTTTTTAGTAGCAAGGTTATGCGCATACAACATGCTTTTTTAAGGCATATAAGTCCGAGCCTATATTGTTTTAGTTATTGTAATATTTTTACTATCTGAATATCCTTGAAGACTACGGGTAAGTGCTCGGTATTTTCTTAATGTCGTAATAAGTCACAAATAGTTCGTTTTCTTCAAAGATTTTAAATAAGATTTAAAATTCGAATATACAAATTAAAAACTAGTCCTCACACAAAAAATTTGTATTAAAAAATTCATTTAGCAATTTAAATCTTTTACATACATAAAAAAAATGTTAATGTAGTGCTGTAGCTTTACTGCCCGAACACAATGGCGAAGCTTTAGTGGAAGTAGGCAGCGCTGTCAAAGTTAAAATACACTGCTGTAGTATGAATTGTATGGTGAAGCGCAAAGCTCAGCCAACTTCAACTTTTTACTTCCACTACAGCGTCACCATTGTGTTCGGCCAGCTAATCGAACAGGTGAATATGGCTGTATTTTTCTGTGCTGACTTGATTCTGCGGGGTTTAAAGTCTGTGAAATGCTATATTGATGACATACTCATTGGAGGCAAAGATTATGAACAATGTAGACAGAATTTATTGTTAGTTCTTCAGAGGTTTAAAGAATATTATGTCAAAGTTCATCGTGAAAAGTGTACATTTTTTCAACCGACTGTGAAATATCTTGGTTATGAAATTGGTGTTGAGGGTATAGAGCCAAGAGAAGATAAAATGGATGCAATTTTAAATGCACCTGCTCGGCTGTTTGCAACAGTACGGGAACAGACCTATTGTAACATAACGGACCTCCAGTGTTCCTGTCCCTTTCAAATGAAAATATTTATACTTGAAATTGGAAATACTTGTTACTTGGAATCTGGCTCCGATACCAAGTAACTACTAAAATCAAAGTATCGAATACAAAAAGGACTTGGATCGAAACAAAAGTATCGAGTATATAACTCATATTTACTTGTATCGGAACGTCCCTATCTATCAGCCAACGAGCGACCAGGCGAACGCGACATTGTGATTCGGCTCTTAAGCTCAATAAAAAAAAAACCTATCGGTAAGTACCTTACTCTTAAATTCTAGATTTAAGTACTCCCTTAAGTTTGATGTTAGGTTTAAATTTCTAAGTCTGTTTAAGTTTTTTCTTTGCTTGTATTAAGCTAATAAAATAAATAGTCGGGTTTTTCTAATTGATGTTGCGCGAATCATGAAATTTTGCCAAACTATCAGTTCGCATCGTTAACAAAGTTCCTATCTGTGCTAGGGACTTAACTCATGTTATTTAAAAATTAACTATCAAAATAGTGTTTCATAGGGAAACCACAGTGGTCCTCTTTTCTTTAATTATTTAATGTTGAAAATCATTTAAATGAGAATGTTCGAACAAAATGAACAAAAAAAATTACTTTCGACTAGCTTTAGTTCTGATATGTACATAGGTACATTAGTTAGTGTACGAGCTAATACTTAATTCATTTGTAGCTTTTCAAGTCAATAAAATGTTTAATAAAGAAATTCGATTACCCTAGATAAACGCGGTTGCAAGCACTCCACTGTATGTTTGTTTTTTAGATATTTAGCTGTTTCAAATATTAGATACATCATAGCAATACATTTCAGAAACAAGATTTAAGAATTTGAAGTTGATTCAATTTTTACAAAAATTAACCTTTACTGCGTTCACTTAGTTAAATTTTCAATTTTTTAAGAACCACTACAGTAACTTTGCTGCGTATTTCATTTATATTTAAAACTAAAAACAAACCTTTTCTCAAGTTTTGGATTGTTGGACTTCATTGAGAAATATGTACATAATTATATTTTATGTCACTACCTTCCAGATCATAGCGGCGCTAATTCTTCCTGAATTATTTAATTTACTTCGATTTCCCAATAGATGTTAATTTAGCTGTAGAATTCTCCAATGTTTTTCAATTATCTTCAAATTGTATACAAGAGTTCATCAGCGAAACAGGTATAAAATCTTTGTTTACCTTCTCATTTTGGGAACATTGCACTTCTACACTTTGGAATATATCTTCAAAACAGTTGATTATTTAGATTATGATGTTGTCCATTCTTGGGTTTTACCGCTGCTGTATTTTGTTCGACTGCATACAAAAATCGCGGATTTTCCTTCGAGGACACGAATTACAAGAGTACTCAAACATTTCTTTTTGATAAATTGCACTTTAAAAAATTGTATTAAACCAAGAATTTTCATTTTATAAAGCATTTTGTTTGCGCACAATATAAACAGAATGGAACTACTAATGATTTTCCAATGCAACTGTGAATATTTTTCAATATTTCGGTGTAAAAGCAAAAAACAAAATACTTCATTCTAGAAATTCCACATATCTTCCCTTACTTCATCTACTGTTAGTAAAAAGTTCATGATGAAGTCACAGAGCCTGGAAATATTTTGTTAGTACTTCCTGTAGGTGTCCGCGTCCCAAAACCTCAAAAAGCATTCCATTCAGTGATGCCAATTCGCTAACTCTAGCATTTTATTAGGTCTGTTCAGTGAAAAAAAGTCAGATCAGAACAGCACAGCTTTGTGGGAAAATGTCAGATCAAGTCAGCACAGAAAAATACAGCCATATTCAATTACAGCTGATTTTGACAGTATAGGTGTGTTTTTTAACTTTTATTAACACAAATGGCACATCTGTCAAATTGTAAAAGTGGGGGAAAATCCTCTCTTCTTCTTTCTTAGCTATTGAATATTTTCACGAAAAACTAATTTTCTTTTATTTTATTAACAAGAAGAGATTGACATTTCACAAATTGTCAGATTGCTGTTTGAAGGCTGTGCCTCGGTGACTCCATGAAAAAGATATAGCACGATTTCGCCAGAGGGGACATTTTTTGACACTGTCATTTGGCTCTCTCTTCTCTTGATTTTTGACAGTTGGATGTAAATTTTCATAAATTAACAGGTTACCAAACACACCTTATGTTCTACCTCAAAACTAGGTGCAGATAAGTTGTCCAGCACAGAGTTACTGAACACAAAAAAGATCAGTCTCGGACAGAAACTTTTTTACTGAACACCAAAACCTGTACCCACTTTTCTGTCCAGCACAGAGTTACTGAACAGACCTATTTTGAACTAAAATTCGGTGCTTACACTTATTGATCTGAGCCGTATTTTGTTTTCACGCGTGTAAATACGCTTCAAATAAAAATACACGTCGCCGTCATCACAAATTATTGATAGCACAGAAATATTTATGACAGTTGCCACTATACAAAAATATGGAAAATTAATAGGTCTGTTTGGTGTGTTTTTTGTGATAAAAATGGGACATCTGTCAAATAGTAAATAATTTGCAAAGTAGGGAAAATCCTCTCTTCTTTTTTAACTATTAAATATTAGATCTATTTGGTGTGTTTTTTGTGATCAAAATGGGAAATCTGTCAAATAGCAATAATTTGCAAAGTGGGGGAAAATCCTCTCTTCTAATTTTTTAACTATTAAATATTTTCACGAAAAACTAATTTTCTTTTCTTTTTCTAACAAATTGTGGTTGACATTTCACAAATTGTCAGATGGCTGTTTGATAGATGTTCCTCGGTCACTCCATGAATGAAGGTGTTGCACGATTTCACAAAAGGGACAATTTTTTGAGACTCATTAACATTATTTTAGACCTCGTTTGCATCTCTCTTCTCTTGATTTTTGACACATCCAGTTATTTTACCTAAAACTCCCGCACACGAAACAGACCTATTTTCATGGAAAACTAATTTTCTTTTATTTATAATAAAACTAGCTGTCCCGTCCGGCTTCGCCCGCGCCCAAGACCACTGTGAATAAGCAGCAGCATCATTTTTCTACTGTTATTTGGTTGTACCCCATGAAATGTTTGATTTAATAGCAAACATTTAAAAGCTAATAATACTTTTTATACATTTATCTTTAATCAATTAATGAGGTGTAAGCATCTACAACGTTCTTCCGACGTCCAATCTCAAGTATTAATTTTTTAAGAATTTCTGAATTTTCAACGCAATGATATCTTTAAATGTTTTCATGGCCTTTTGCTTGGTATCGGAAGACTGGTGGCTAAAGGACTTCAGACTGACAGGACAGTACCGTTGGTGGGAAAGAATTTCCAATCCCAAAAACAAAGAGCTGATGTACTGTTACTCGTGAGATATGGAATTTAGCATTGCCATGTAATAGTATCGTTCCATGCCATTGCATGCACTGTTTATGTCGATTTCATTACGATTGGTTCAGCGGTTTAGGCAAGAAAAGGTTTTGTTAATAACCCCCTATCGAGCGGTATTTCCACCTATGTCCTTTTCCAGGTCCCAGATTATCTCTGTACCAAAATTCATTATGATTGGTTCAGCGGTTTAAGCGTGAGAAGATTTTGTTAATAATTTGACTCCAGCGCCACCTAGTGGGCGGCTTTTGTACCTATGTACTTCCCCAGGTCCCAGACTATCTCTCTGCCAAATTACATTATAATTGGTTCAGCGGCTTAGGTGGAAAAGGTAATAGACAGACAGACAGAGTTACTTTCGCATTTATAATATTAGTGTGATGTGATGTGAATAAAATGAAAGGGACATTTTTCAATTCTAGTGGGAAATTAATGAAAAATAATACTAAAAAATTCACATTTAATCCAATCGACACAGCCAAAAGGTAAAATTTTATCCACCTCTGTTAAAAACGTCACAAATTAGTCAGAAGATAATATTTTAACGCAATTGGCACACGGCCTAAGGCGTTTTGCTGTGTCGATTGGATTAAATTGGATTTTTTTGGTACTATTTTTCATTAATTTCCCACTAGAATTGAAAAATTTCCCTTTAATTTCATTCATATCATATTTTATTAGAACTAAAATTATCACTGTTTTCCCAGTTTTAAAAAAAAAAAAAAACATAAAAAAGCATAACTAATAATTATTTTCCGTGTTAATGCTTTTGTTTGTAAATTATGTGTAATTTGTTAACATGATTGATCAACAAAGTTCGTCATTTGTTAATGGAAAATACAAAGATAAAATTTCACTAATCAACATTATTCAAACTATCAATTTTACTTGTTTTTACACTATATTGCTCAGAATAATTACTTTTTTTTATAAACAAATATGTTGAACTGGTTTTACATAATTTTCACAATGGGTAGTTTTCCCATCGTATGTGAACACTAGTGCACTACATTTGTCCACCGACAATCGACTTGGAAAACCGAAACTTCAAACATTAGCCACAGGATAATGGGCGCATTCAAGATCTTAGTTGACTAGATATGCAGTCAATCTAAGATCCTGGATGCCAAAATTGACTGCATATCTAGTTGACAGTTCAGATGTCAAAAACGTAATCTTTCTATTTTCGCTTGGAATTGTTTGGAGAATAGTTATTGCAGCACAATAAATCTGTTTTTTTTAAAGAAAATAAGAGCAAAAACAACCTTAGAAATATGAATGCACGAATTAGAGGATGACATTTTATGCAAGTAACATGTGTAACACATGTGATCGGAATGTAAATTAGTTATTTCATAGGCCAAGTTGCATTTTTTGCTGTGAACGATTTGCTGAGTTCGTCGATTGTTCTACATAATTCAACAGTATAGGAACTGCATATAAAAATACAGCTTCATAATTTACTTGGATTTTCATTTTTGTAACAAGCAAACAACAGCCACACAGTATAACCACACCAACCAGTCAGCTGTTTTTGGCGGTTAGTTAGTGGGCTAGTCAAGAAAATCTTGACTGAAGAATGAAGAATCCAGTCCCCGACCTCAAAAAAATTGACTAGCTGTTCTGTCAATTTTCGGGCTCTCGACCAATCAGAGGCCGTTGAATTGACTGCATATCTAGTCAACTAAGATCTTGAATGCCCCCAATTTTTTATGCAGCTCATGAGCCGGCTAATTTTTTGAAGTCTATATTCACCTCACTAGCGTCAGAAATTAGCCAGAGGATAATATTTTAACGCAATTGGCACACGGCCTTAAGGTGGGTATCCACAGGCATGCAAGAATGCGCAAATTTTCGGTTTGCGCAAATTTTTTGCGCACATTATTTTGCTATCCACTAGCATGCATGCATGCGCGTTCCTCATATGACTCACCCTTATCCCACCACAATTCGGGTAAACTTTCATAAATGTCACCAGATTCATACCAAAACAAATGACGTAAGCAACACAATTTGCGCAATCATTGCTATCCACAGGCGGGCCTGAATGCGCAAACCTGTGTTTGCGCACGCATGCCAGCCTGTGGATAGCCTTGCCCGTGTGTTTGCGCATGCATGCCTGTGTGATTTTAAAAAGTTTTTGCCTCCCTCTTTGATCGGCTGGACTGGACTAGAGTAGGCAGATACTCACTAACCCACCTTTTCCAGAAGTAGTTTGCAAGTTGTTGGCTTTTTCTCCAGCTTTTTCGTAAAATTAGATCCTGATCGCTAAACATGCCGGGTGGTTTACTTCCGTCTGATGAGCCCAAGATGAAGAAGTTGGGTGTCAGCGCCTCAGCATCTTCCGCTTCCAATGACACATAGGTTAAGGGACGCGAGTTGATGATGGGTTCAACTTCTATCAGCGTGGATAGGTGTGAGTCATCCTTCAGCCGTTGATTGTGCGTTATCTCCTTCAAAACCTTCTTTACCGATCCCATCAATCGCTCCCAGCTCCCCCCATATGAGGAGACGCTGGAGGATTGAATACCCATTTGGTGTCGGGGGTAGTAAATCGGTCCGTCACTTTCACCATGTCCAATGAATTCAGCGCTTCCTGCAACTCCCATGCCATCTTCGGATACCTTGGCTTTGCTAGTGTTTGTTGACAATGAGTGCATTTTCGACGTACTGCCCGCAGTTCCATGCGGATTCCAGGTATCCAGAAATGTTGTCGAATTTTATTGAGGACCGTCTCATGAGAACCGTGGTAATGTTGCACGTGGAAATGCTGGATAATCAACGTAGTCACAAGATGATATCTCGGCATTAGCAACGGACGTTTCGTCTCCAAGTCGACGCACCTCGCCTGGTCAATTCGACCCCTCATGCGCAACAAACCTTCGCCGTCTATGTAAGGGGAACATTTGAAAATTATACTGGACTTACCCGCTTTTCGTCCGCTAGCCAAAGCCTTCCACTCGTCGTTATACGCTTCCTGCTGCACGGTTCTGATGATAAATTCTTGCACTCGCTTCAGTTCTGTTGACGACAGTGTACATGGACAACGATGTTCAGCCCTTATTGCTTTTTGGAGGTTGTCTGCTACGCGAATAACCCTTGCCATTGTGCGTCGCAACCGCTTCCATGATGAAAATCTCTCCACTTTTATAAAGGACGTCTCTGTTTGTCGATGCGTGAACAAAAACTTCGGCCTTAACTCTTCCTTGGGCTCAGCTTCGAACGTTGGTGGCTCACATGGCCACTGGTCCTCGTGGTCATACAAAGACGGTGGGCCTTGAAACCATCTCTCCGTGGAATGGAACGTTGGCATCTTTTTCCATTTTGTGGCGTCGTCCGCAACGTTTTCTTTACTCGGGATCCACCTCCATTCAGCTAACTTAGAACCTTCAAGTACTTCTCTTATTCTGTACAAAACAAACTGGTTGTATCTCTTCGGGTCCACCATCAGCCATGATAGAACGGTACGTGAGTCGGTCCAAAATACTCGCTATTGGATTTTGAGTAAATGTCCCTTTTCGATAGAGTCCGCTAACCTTACTCCGATCGTCGCAGCCTGAAGTTCCATTCGCGGAATAGACATCGATCGCCCTGGAGCCACCTTTGTTTTGGCCCCAACGAATGCGCAGTCAACTGAGTGCCCTGCAATTATCCGAAAGAACGTCACCGACGCCATCACGTTCTCGCTGGCGTCAACAAAAACGTGCAACTGGGTGAAGACGTCATCAGCCGAAGTTAACCTTGAATAGCATCTGGGAATTCTTACATCCTCCACCTGCGGAAGTACACGTAACAATTCTTCCCATTGATCACGTAGGCGCAAAGGTATAGCTTCATCCCAGTCTACTGCAGATCTCCACACCTCTTGCAAGATTACTTTCAATATCACCAAATAGTGCGCCAGGAATCCCAAAGGATCGAAAACAGACATTAACACCTTTAGCAACTCACGTTTAGTTGGCGTTCACTCCCCTCGAAATATTTCTTGCTGAATTTTGACGAAGCGCAACGAAAAATTAAATACGTCGGGCTCAATCCTCCACCACAAACCAAGAACCTTGGCCGCATCCACTTCGGTATTACTAGCAGATGAAATTTGCTTGTCACCACCCGTTTCCTCGCCTAACGCTCTCATCACTCCATTTGAGTTCGACAGCCAACCTCGAATTCGAAATCCTCATTTAGAATGGATTAACGCAACATCCCTTGCTAATTTAAGTGCCTCTTCTTCGTTGGAGACGCTGTCCATTAGATCGTCGACGTAATGGTTTCTAGTGATGGCGACTACAGCTGGAGAAACGATTGGCGTTGACATTTCTGACATACTGAGCAACGGTGGGCGAACATGTTGCCCCGAAGGTAAGAACTTCTATGCCATAAACATCAGGAGAACCGCTGGTACCTACTTCGCGCCATAAGAATCTTTGGCTATGTTGATCTTCTTTGCGAACTCTGACTTGGTGAAACATTTCACTAATATTACCACATACAGCCACTTGATTCGTTCGGAACGCATACAGTACAGTTGGTAGAGTCACAAGTTGATCAGGTTCCTTTAGCAGAAATGTATTTAACGATACGCCTCTGGTCTTTGCTGCTCCGTCCCAAACCAATCGAACCTTTTCTGGTTTGTTAGGGTTCCTAGAGATGAAGGTCGGCATATACCGCGTTCTCGGACATACCTGTTGCAGTTCGTTCTGGTCCAACTTTCTTGCATACCCCTTCTCCAGTAGGTTGTTGATCTGTTGGTCGAACTTGACCCTTAGCTCAGGATCCGTAAGGGTCTTCCTCTCGATGCACTCTAACCGTTTTAAAGTCATGCTGTAGCAATCCGACATCTCCACGTTGTCATACTTCCATAAAAGTCCACTTTCCTAGCGGTCACCAATTCGTCTGGTTGTCTGCTCCAGTATCTGCAACGCTCTTTTTTCTTCTGTTGACTCGATGACATCTTTAGCTGTACCGTGATTCTCTAATGCGAAGAAATCGCGCACTTCCTCATGTAGTGTCTGTTCGCATTCACATACTGCAAAGTGATGAAGCATCCGATGTTGTTCACAGCTTCCGTTACCTCCAGAGACAACCCACCCCAACCGGGTTTCCATAGCAATTGGTTAATTTTGTTTACCTTCACATATCTTGAGTGCCACACCTAGGTACTCGTTCGGAATACCTATCAATAGCTTAGGCTGTACCTTAGAGTATGTCTTCAAAGGCAATCTTTTCAAGTGCTGGTACTTTTGCTTAGCTACGCGAGCGTCGAATGATTGTCTTAGCAGGCTTAGCTTCTGCACTGTACGAATGTCCTGCAACATGTATCGCTTTGGAATGTCTGTTGACTCTTGACGTGGGGACACCTCTACGGATACCACTTGCGATTTCTCCTCCACTCGAACAATGTCAGCAGTCCATTTTAAACACTATGGTCGATCATCCCCTCGCAGCTACAACTCGTCAGCTACCTCCTGTTCCAACAGCGTTAAAGACGAACCGCTGTCTAGAAATGCGTATGTATCAACTGCTTTTCCATTCACATGTATGGTTACTGGTGCGATTCGGAACCAAACGTCATCCTCCTGTCGCTGGTGTGCATTGACTGGTTTCTCTGTTGACGTAACAGTCGCGCTGTTGTGTAGCAAACTATGATGTCGTTGTTCGCAACCATTTGTGCAGCACCCTACCTTTACGTTACACTTCTTACGGTTGTGTTTCTTTACCACCTTCCACCTATCTGCTACAGCTAACTGCTTAAATTGCTTGCAGTCCAATAGCCGATGTTCTCGCTGACAAACAAAACATCCTCCTTGGCTGCTGTTGACATTGATTGTCTGCTGAGATTTACGTGTCTCCTGATGAGTATGTATCTGTCCCACACGTTTTTCATTTCTACCCACAATCGCTGGTAACAACGTCAACGTACTTGCAGCCTCAGCCAAAGTGTTCAACCAAGTACTGAACAAATGTCAAATTATGACTTCATCCGCAAATGTCAAATCGCGTATTAATGTTATTTTCTGTGGTTCTCAAACTGGAAAAAAACGAAGGTGGTGGACGACAAGAGACTGGTAGAGTTTCGGGAAGCATCGTTTCGTCGACGTCTTTTGGTACTGTCGTGTGATCGCCAATCGTCGGTGAAAGTACGTGATGAGAGCCCGGGATAGCAAAACAGACCAGAAGGCATTGAAGTTTATGGCCCTGGGGAGTAATTTTTCAGTTAACGTGGACACTCTGGAATCAATTGCGATGACCGAAGACCCACTGAGTGACATGCCATTTTAGAAAACAAAATGAATAAAAATACATACACTTTTTTAAAGAAAATATTCGTTTACTTATCAATGTCAATGCTATCCTCCACGAAGTGTTCTGAATTCTTTATTTCCAATTCTCCGAGAATGGCACTTTTATTTTGGTATAAAGCGGACATTCTGATGGAGAATCTCTCGAAGAACATTTAGCTTTTTTTCTTTTCTACACAAGAATATACAACCTGTATTTATTGGTCAGACTGTGTAGTTTAATTTCTTCGAGCGAAAACTAAATATGGTTTTGTGCAAAATATTATGCTATTTTTTTGTAAATATGTTTTTTTTCTAGCACCACGGAGATCATCGTACCTATATGTTATGTTTCCTCCCACCGTACAATGCTAAACTCTTCATCTTCCAGGGGCCAGATTCTTCTTGTTTTTATTTTCGATTGTCTCCATTTTAATTTGTTCCCTGAAAATTAGATTAATTTATTTAATTGTACCTACTCAGCAAAGCAATTCAAAACAAATTTTCATGACTGTTTTTGTTTTTCACCATTACAAAATGGTGTGGTGAATTATTAAAAACGTGTGTTCGATTTGACGACCTGCCAACTGCATTGAGATTTCGGCAGGATTTCACGAAATCTCGATGAAATCCGAGATTTCGGTGACAGAAAAATATATGGCAAAATCTCCTCGAAATCTCGAGATTTCGTGAAATGAATCTAGTATTTCGCTGAAATCTCAGATTTCGGCTCGCTGTAGGTGTAGTATAAAAAGTTTTTTTTCAAAACTATATAGGCTTACGAAACCTGGATAATTATCCAGTATTAGGTGCTTAGCCTGGATAGAAAAATGTGCTACCAAACTGTTTTTCGTCGATAGTTATCGGTATAAATTGGTATCGAAATGTCAAATATGACATGAAAGTGAGGGAGAAATATGATGGCCGGTAGCTATCAACCGAACTCTGCTGTCATTTCAAATTTAAATTATTTCTGTTTATTTTAAAATGGGTAGAAAAGAAATACGAATTTATCCGACAAGAAGAAGAAAATTATAATGAATTAAGTGAACATGTTCCTTATTTTACTATTTAATTGAATTAAATTTGACGAAAAAAAATTCTATACACCAACTTATTAATGAGCGCTTGATAACTACCGACCTTACTTCCAATGAAAACAATGCCGATGTGAAACTGTGAATCGTCAATTAGCATAGTCCTGCCAAGTCACTGTTCAGCGTTTTTTTTCTCATTTTCCGCTAAGCCTATATAGATTTGAAAAAAAAACACGCCTATCATGTAGGTATACAAAAAGGCAAATAGAACAAAAAATAAAAAATAAAAATATTTGGCTTCAGCAGTCCTAGGTAGAACCAAGCCTAGCTTCCCGCAACTATTTGTGTGTGCGCGTTATATTTTTTACACGAATGGAAGAACAGAACAAATCATTTAACTATATGCGGGAATAAAATTAATTTCATATATCTATTGTATCTGTCGAGAAATACGACTAAAAAGAACTCAGCGTGCAAAGCTCGAAATGAAATACTTGTAGTCCGTAGTATATGTATATGTGTATGTGTGTATTTTATTTTGCAGTTTGCACTTCTGCTCGCTTGAAGTTCTAGTCAAAGACAAAGGCAATTTAAAAAGGCGGAAATTAATATAGTAATTCTCAAATGACAGATATAAAGAATATGACGAACTTCGGTAGGAGAGTGAGAAAACAATATTAAGTTTTCGTTCAAATAAAGTTAAGTTGAAATTTAAGTTAAGTAAAGACAAATTTGGCACGTAGATGGCACACACATTTTGGACGTATAGGTACCAGAAATGAGAAACACTTTGATATCTATATTTTACTCAGTTTATTTATTAACAAAATTGAAAAAAGAAAATAGGATAAAAAGGAAATACATTAAATGACTTGTCGTCGCAAAGTTACAGAAAGGAATGGTAAAAACACGACGGTTTATGTTGAAATTCTTCTTAGCGATAGTGGTGTCATCTGGTCGTGACAACTGACATTTGTGTGAACGCCACATTACTCCCTCTCTAGTGACGAAGTCGCGAAATTGGCAAATGTCACTTTCTTTGTTTTTTTTTTATTTGTATATGTCTTAATGACATCTTCAGAATTAGTTTTGTTATCGTCTGGATGAATTTCTCTTTCAAGATGTGCTGGCTCCAGTCTCTCCACAGATATATTAATCCTCCGACCGTCTGCTTCAATCGTAAATAGACGATCGTTTATTCTTTGGATGACTGGAAAAGGACCTCTGTATGGCTGTTCGATGGGCTTCTTCACAGCGTCGCAGCGAACGAAAACATGAGAACATGTGGACAAGTCTGGATGGAGGAATGTTCTTGACTTGGATGAGTGGTGAACAGTTGGTGTTGGTCTCACTCGTCGCATGACTTCTCGATGTTTCTCGACAAATATCTGTGGATTAACAAAACAGTCGTTAGTGGTGAAAAACTCACCAGGGATTCTAAGATTTATCCCGTACAGCATCTCAGCAGCCGAAGCGTTGATATCGGTTTTGTATGCGGTCCGCAATCCGAGCATAACTGTTGGAAGAACATCAATCCAATTGTGGTTCTCGTGACACATTAGTGCAGCCTTTAAAGACCTGTGCCAACGTTCGATGAGTCCATTTGAAGCCGGATGATAGGGTGATGTTCGAATTCTGACCGTTCCGCACATATTAGTTAAGGCATTAAACAGTGCGGACTCAAATTGAGTTCCTTGGTCAGTGGTGAGAGTTTTCGGTGAACCAAAACGTGCAATCCAGTTATTGTAGAATGCTGTGGCTACTGTGTCCGCGTACATATCTTTTAAAGGAATGGCCTCAGGCCATCTGGTGAAACGGTCGATCATGGTGAGGCAATATCTGTATCCCTGACATGGCGGAAGAACTATGAGGTCAATGTGGACGTGGTAGAAGCGATGATCTGGAACTGCTATTGCATTGGGAACTAGTTTAGTGTGTTGTTGGACTTTCGAACGTTGGCATTGGATGCAGGTGCGTGACCATTCCAACGCGTCTTTTTTAATGCTGGGCCACACATATTTTTGGCGAAGTTGGCGGCTAGTTGCCCTTCCACCAGGATGAGAGAGACCATGCACTGAATCAAATACGTTTCGGCGTAGTGCTGGAGGTATGTACGGCCTGATTGTACTGTTCGAGATGTCGCAGTATATCTTGCAGTCTTGACCCATCGTTAACTGTTGTAGTTTAAGCGCTGATTCTTTCTTGCTGTCAAGAACAGCTTTTAGTTCTGCATCCTGCTGCTGATGATCATGAAGTTCATGTAAGTCCAGCTTAAACGGCATGGTGATGGAGTTAATGCGTGACAGTGCATCAGCGATGGAGTTGTTTTTCCCAGACAAATAAGTGAATTCCGTGGTGAACTGTGATATATAGTCAAGTTGCCGAATGCGTCGCTGTGGTGCCTTGTCTGAACGCTGTTGAAAAGCGTATATGAGCGGTTTGTGGTCGGTCTGTACGATAAAATGTCTGCCGTCAAGAAGATGTTTGAAAAATCGCACGGCTAAATAAATTGCCAGCAATTCTCGGTCATACGTGCTGTAGCGAGTTTGAGTGGGCGATAGTTTGCTGGAAAATAGACCAATGGGATTTAAACTGTTGTTGCTCACCTGCTCCAATTTGGCTCCCACTGCAGTATCAGACGCATCCGTTGTCAACACAAATTGTGCCCCAGGGTCTATGTGATTCAGCATGGTTGCCTTGCTGATGCTGTTTTTGCAGCTAGTGAATGCTTCTTCGGTGAAGGCAGTCCAAGGAATAGGTCTGTTGTCATTTTTCTTGGAATCTTTCAGGAATCCGGTCAAGGGTGCTTGTATGTGAGCACAATTGGGTATGTAACGCCGGTAGTAGTTCACGATACCCAAGAAGCGACGTAGTTCCATGATCGTTGATGGTTTCGGATATTTGATTATTGCTTCTACCCTGTCTTCCGGTGGTTTACTGCCAGTTCTGTTGATGGTGTGTCCCAAGAACGTAACTTCTGACTTGCCAAATGTGCATTTGGGTAGATTGACTGTCAGACCGTGTTCACTTAGGCGTTGCAAGACCTTGCGCACATGTTGTCGGTGCTGTTCTTCTGAATCTGAGAAGATAAGAATATCATCAATATAGCAAAAAATGAAATCCAAACCCTGAAGTACGAGATTCATATGCCTTTGGAAGGTTTGTGTCGCGTTCTTGAGACCGAACGGCATTGCTGTAAATTCAAATAATCCGAAAGGCGTAGTCACTGCTGTCTTTTCAATGTCTTCGGTGGCCATCGGAATCTGATAATATGCTTTGTCTAAGTCTAGGATGGTGAAAAAACTCTTGTTGTTGAGAGATTCGGTAAAGTCCATGATGTGCGGAATTGGATAGCGATCCGGCTGTGTCTGAGCGTTCAAGCGACGATAGTCTCCGCAGCATCTCCATCCTCCAGTTTTTTTTTCAACTAGGTGAATTGGACTTGCCCAAGGACTGCTAGAAGGGCGACAAATTCCAGTTTTCACCAGCATCTCGAAGTTAGCTTTAGCTTGTTTCAGTTTGTTACCCGCGAGTCGTCGTGGCCGTTCTGACATTGGTCGACCAGTGGTAATAATGCGATGTTGTACATTACTGACTCGAGACTTGGTTGTTCCTTTGTTTTTGTTAGCTTTAGTCAAAAGGAATTCTTTTACGATGTCACTGTATGGTTGTGGACAGGTAACTTTCGAAAGTCCAAATATAGCGGCATTGTGTACAAATCCAGGGACGGTTAGAGATGTAGTTGCATCGATGATACGTCTTAATTTGAGGTCGATGATTAACCCATAATGTGCTAGTAGATCTGCACCAATGATTGCTGTTTTCACATCTGCTATTACGAATGTCCATTTGAAAATCCGTCGAAGTCCCAAGTTGAGAGCAAGGATTTTCTCACCGTAAGTGTAAATTGGCGAGTTGTTTGCTGCGTAAAGAGTAGTTCCTCTTCTGATGTGTTTGCAACTGCTTGTCCGTGGTAAAACTGAAATTGTCGAACCAGAGTCGAGTAGAAATTTCTGATTTGTATTCTTGTCGAATATATGTAGGCGGCATTCCTTGTGATTTGTTAAGCTGTTGTCTACCGCCTGAGAAGTCAACAGCGACTTTAGTTTAACTGTTCAGACTTTGGATGATTGCAAGGTTTGTCGCACCTGCGAGCTTCATCTCCAAATTTTCGATGAAAGTAACAAACCTTGAGTCCTGGTTGGGATGTTGATGATCTCGAATTGGATCTCGCCCTTGATTTAGAACGGTTTCGATAGTTCCTGCTGTTGTGGTTATTTGTTAGGGCCTGAACCAGTGTAGTCAACTTTGATAATGAATTTTCAACAGCATGAAGGCGCCGTTGAAAATCATTCGCTGACAAACTGGTTGATTGCACCTCATCATCTCGAGTTTCTGTGGAAAATACAGCTTGGGCGGACGTGTTGTCCACAATTCTGTCTGCGATTTCTGCAAGTGTGTTCAATTCAATGTCGTGGCTTGCTGATAGTATACCACGTACGTGATTGGGCATGCGTGTCAACCAGAGTGTTAGCAGCATCTCGTCTGGCACGTTCTGACCAGCGAGACGACGGATTTCCCTTAGGAGACTTGATGGTCGTCGATCTCCGAGCTCGAGGCCTGTCATTAGCCTGTTGAGCTGACGTTCTTTCGACTCGGTGAACCTGGAGATTAATTGTGTCTTAAATGCACCATACTTATCTTGTTTGGGCGGTGTTTGGACAAGGTCTGATACTTCGTTCAAAATCTCCGGGTCCAGCGAAGCGATGACGGCATTGAAGCGATTATTGTCGGAGAGAATTCTATGGTTGTGGAACAGCGCTTCCACTTGAACAAACCATAGGGCTGGATTGATTTTCCAGAACAACGGAATCCTAATATTTTTTAATGACGCGATCTCCTGAATCTCGGCCGTATCGGGCAGTGTTCGTGATGACGCTGTACTTCCGCCATCGGTGTTCTGATTCTCTTCCACTGGATTACTCATGGCGTTGATTATGTGCGCTTTTATGTAAAATAAAAAAAAAACTAGTTATTTTTGCTGATGGATTTTAATTATCACTTGAATGTCCTTTGGTGATAAGTGTACATATATTTATGTGCGTAGTAAAAAATATGCGCGTGTCTGATGATCGGCGACAGTGAGATCACCCTTTTGTTCGACGTAAAAATTCAACGGTAATCGTGCGTCCGATGTCTGGCACTGGTTTAACTACGTATATTTGTTTAAAATTGATGCGTTAAGTAAATCGGTGTGTAACTAATTACATCACCTCGGGGTCACCAATATATAGGTACCAGAAATGAGAAACACTTTGATATCTATATTTTACTCAGTTTATTTATTAACAAAATTGAAAAAAGAAAATAGGATAAAAAGGAAATACATTAAATGACTTGTCGTCGCAAAGTTACAGAAAGGAATGGTAAAAACACGACGGTTTATGTTGAAATTCTTCTTAGCGATAGTGGTGTCATCTGGTCGTGACAACTGACATTTGTGTGAACGCCACAGACGTTCTGCAACAGTATCTTTATTTATACATTTATTAACTGGTTCCTCTATGAAAAAACATATGCTAACTGATTGTTGTATCGCTAGACGTCTTCTTTTTCGTTCCTGCACACGGCGAAAATCCACTTTTCCATTCGTCAAGTTCTTAAAAGTGTCTATAGGTTGATGTACTCGTTTTTAGATCTACAAAACCACACGGTCGGAAATATGGCGCTGCATGCAGCACACTCACAAAGTGAATCCACCAGATGTCACTAGCAATCGGTTTAAGCATACACTTAAGGTGTGTGGCTACGCTGTAATAATTTCACATCTAGATGCCACTTGTGAAAAGGTTCTTATATGCACTACTGATTCGTGTCTCGAGTATATCATATTTAACAACCGGATGCGGAACCTAAGTTACATACATCTCTTCTAATCAGTCCGTGCAGAAAATTATTGAGTTCATTCACTTCGTACTTTCGCCATTCACAGAAGGTGGTGCAATTCAACTTAGACAGGACGACCTTCTTTCACCCTTGATCCTGAGTGGCGATTTCAATACCAATTTTAATATTCCGTTGACTGAACCCCTGATCGAATTTCTAAAAGACTCCTATAGGCTTCAAATGAACAGAGAAATTTCCACCACTCAAAGTGGACGCTAAGGGGGATTTGAATACCGTTATAATGTTTACACACAGCGCGAGCACATGAATGACAAAAACGAGGGACAGACAGATGTCAGGGTTCAACTAACTTTATAGGTAGTGTCCAGGATAACTGGAGAGGTGTGTATTATTGCTTTGTCATTGCTTGTCATTCACAGATGATTTTTTTTCCAAATGTTTCTTATTATTGTTTGAACGATCAATTTCTTCGGCTCTTCAATTACTTCCAGCGTTATGCCTTCGCAGTAGGTTTTGACATTAACTTCTGAGACTGATCAACTTATTTTTATTTCGTGAGAAATAAATGTTCCGGGACATCTGGATTTGAACGGTAGGGGAACCTGGGGACACTTGATCCTTTGCAAGACTTGATCACTGGCTATTATATCGATGTTTAAAGAGGCTGTCAAGAGGAAGTCCATGTATTGATTTGGAAAAGGTGGAAATATGGTCAAATCTCTTCAGTCCGTAGATATAACGAGCAATACTGTTATAGGCTGGCTACCTTAAGTTTGCGTTTGTGCTCATAATCGCAACTAGAAAAAAGTTCACAGCCAAATAATATAATTGGAATGAGCAGGGTTTTGGCAAGAATCATTCCTGTTTTCAAGGGCGTAATTTTTTGTGCTGTCCAAAGCATTCGGAGACCTCCATATAATCTACGAAGAGTTAAGCGAATGTGGCTATTCCAAGTGAGTGACTTGTTAAATACTAGGCCAAGGTTTTTCGCAGAATCAACAAACTCGATAACACCGATTGAGGTATTATAACAGGGAAATAAGATGTATCTACTGGCTTTCTTGAAATGGCTAGGTATTTTGATTTTTCAGGGTATAGGCAAAGACCATTTGATCGTGACCGGCACAGAATTCTATGTAGATCCTCGTTCACTTCACAAGCTCCATTTTCAAGAAGACCTAGACATCATCAGCATACATGACAATGTAGCAGTTGAGTACGTACGAGGGAAGGTCATTGATGTACATCTAGAAAAACGACGGACCCAGGATCGAGCCTTGTGGAACACTTCTGCACAAAGGAAGGAAGTCTGACACAGAATTGTTTGCGACAACTGCCTGATACCTGCCATTAAGGTACGAACACACCAGTGGCGATTCCTGGTCTTAAGCCTTGGGTTGGCTACTTGCTCTGGAGAAATTAAAAATCGTTAATTTTTAAAATTTATTAATTAAGTACGATATAGGTATGTATGTATTAAATAAAAATGTTTTTATGGAATAGTGTATACAAATGGCCAATTTATCGAAACATAAAATCGGCTTAAGACATCTCTACTCAACTTACCGTCTCACTTCACAAGTATGTAAGCACGCACGCACTGGATTTTTGTAACAACTACATATACGCATACGCACCTTCGAAACTAAAACAAGAAAGACAAAGTTCTCCGCTGCACGGAAGTGCATAAGGAACATTCATATTTCCTTGTAATTATTTTTTTAAAAATCATTTATTGAAATAATCCTAAAAGATTTTGAGAGAAGTTGAGACCAGGGCTAAGCTCTCAACATCATAGTTTCATTTCATCATGTGCCGTACTTTTCAGTTTTTCCCGTAGTTGGCAGCTTTCCTTGCCAGCTCATAGGCAAACTCGTTGCCTTCTTAGTACAACAGATGGACCAGGCACCCAACATAGTCTTACAAGGTTTTGTATAATGCATACAGCATACATAATGCTCTTAGCATTATTCGGCAGCTCCTGAATAGTGCCATTTGAAAGTGAACTATTTTAGCGCCTTAAGTGCAGTCTGACTGTGTTAATGTGTTAATGTTAATTTCATGCCTTAAATACGCTGCAGGCACCCGGGAGTCTTAAGGAAACTTTTAGCTCTGGTTCCATGCAGTACTCCGTGAGGACTACACCGTACACCTTTTATATGGGATTCACACTAGCGTCGAAATGAGATAATTTTGAGTTTCAAATAAAAAGTGTTCATACCTACGCTTGCTAATTTCGTGAATGGATGCATTCAGTTCCGATAGTAAATCTATGACGGTGCCATGTTATAAAATGTTTTAATATAAAATTATTTTTTTTATATACATAAGTATAGGTGTTACCAACACACCACTTCGACTTTTTATTGTAAACTCAGTTGGTCTCCGAATGCTGCCGCATTACTCATAAAATAGCTCTGTGTACTGTCAATTTCATTTCTATTTAAAATACACCTTAAACACGCTCATTTCATTTCAAATCTGACAGAAGAAGAAAACGGCAGCAACGGCAGACCAAAGTGAGTAAATTAAAAATTATAATAATTTATGAATTTTAAAACGTTTCTTTTTTTTTAAAAAATAAAGTTTTTTAAAGCATTCTCCAAGTGGAACAAAACAGATGTTTCATTTTTCATTTGGATGCTACAATAAGTTGGAAACCCGACCAACATTTCTTTAAAAAATTTGTTGGCAAGCGTTGCTGATTTCATAAGAGTCCCTGGAAACTTCCACAACTGCGCATTACTCATTTTCAACGCGGATGCAACGAGCAATAATGAGTCAAGCAACAAGTGGTACTGGGGTTGAAGATCCAACCAAGGGAAGTTGCCGAATATGTAAAAAGGAAGATACTATGCGAATGGTTCAGTGCGACAGATGTGATGGGTGGTTTCACTTCGAGTGCGTCCATGTCGACGACGAGATTTCAAAGCAGGACTTTATTTGCGACATGTGTTCCGCTTCAACATCGACAGCAAAACAGAACAAACAGCGATCTACAGCGACAGACGGCGGTAACTTTCAGTCACCAAATGGGGTGACCTCGCAAGAAGGACAAAAGGTACGTACAGAAAATTTGTCTAATTCATCAAATACAAATATGTGCGGCGCCTCCAAACAACGACGTAGTATGAAATTAGAACTAATGCGTCTGGAGGAAGAAAGAAAAATAAACATGCAATACTTAGAGCAAAAGTATTCGGCTATGCAAATGTATAAGGATTCCGATGAATCCGACGAAGATATTGAGATTGATTTGGGGGAGCAGCAGCTTCAGCGAGGCATACATTGGGCGGATGGCAATGGTTCCACGCTGGGTAAGGTAGGCAAGGGTGAAAAAGGTGCTAGGGTTAGTTACGGTTGTCACGAAAACGTACAGGGCATTCAGACAAATAAATTACCAACGTCATTAAATATGAGCGGAGTGCAATCAGGGTCAACTGCTCGAACATTAAATGCAGATCAGGCTTGTGCGCGTCAGGTCGTTCCAAGAGAGCTTCCAGTTTTTAGTGGCAAACCAGAGGAATGGCCACTTTTCGTAAGTAGTTTTGAAAATTCAACAAGACTGTGTGGATTCAGTAATGATGAGAATCTACTTCGGCTACAACATGCACTGAAAGGAAAGGCTCTTGAATATGTAGGTAGTAGACTTATGATACCGGCACTAGTACCTGAGATAATTTCTACTTTGCGTATGGTATTTGGAAGGCCAGAACACATTATATATAATTTACTGGCAAAGCTACGTGCGTCACCAGGTGTAAATGCAAACAAGTTAGAAACTCTGGTGAACTTTTCTTTGGAAGTAAAAAATATTACAGCTACTATGGAGGCAGCTGAACTTGAAGCACATTTAAATAATCCTTTGCTTATTCAAGAGCTTCTCGAGAAACTTCCAGCACAGATGCGGCTCAGTTGGGCGATTTTTGCCCAAACAGTTCATGTTGAGAATTTAACAACTTTCAGTAATTGGCTATTTGAACTAGCGGAAGCTGCAAGTAGTGTGATCTCTATCCCGATTACCAAATCTAGTCAACCAGACTTTGAGAAACGTAAAACACATCGTGTCGGTTTTCACGAAGAGGAGGGACAGTCCACGAGAAAAAGAATGGATCACAAGCCCACAGAGGCACTAAGGTGCTTTGCATGCTATGAAGCACATTTAATAGTAAAATGCGAAAAGTTTAAAGGGTTAGAATATGGCGAAAAGTGGAACGTGGTGCACAAGAACAAACTATGCCGCACATGTTTAAAGCGTCACGAGGCCAACTATTGTCCAGATCGCAAAGAATGTGGAATCAATCACTGCACCGCTAAGCACCATCCTCTACTCCACAAATCCCATATCAACAATGATAAAGACAAGCCAGATGTAGTCGCAGTACACCATGTAGAGACCTCCAAAGTATTATACCGAATTGTACCAATTACTGTTCATGGAAAGAAATCATCCATCGATGTATATGCGTTTCTCGACGACGGGTCTGGTCCCACTCTTATCGAGAAAGATATCCTTGCGCAATTAGAAATTCAGGGCTCAAAGTCAGATCTGTGTCTAAAATGGACTGATGGGTCAGTACGTGTAGAGAAGAGTTCGGATAGTCTTGATTTAAAAATATCGCCTAAAGGTAACATCGGAAAAATATATTCATTACGAAACGTGCGGTCAGTAAGTGCACTTGATCTACCTTCGCAGACACTAATGGTATCGGAACTTACTGAAAGATATAAACATCTCAAAGGTCTTCCAGTGGAGTCATATCGAAATGTTGTCCCGAAAGTGATCATTGGTATAAACAACAAAAGCGTAGCCATGCCATTAAAATTCCGAGAAGGAAAGGTAGATGAACCTGCGGCTACTAAAACGCGCCTAGGCTGGACAATATACGGTGAACTGGATCGAGACGCCACAGGAACAAAAGGAAATACGAGTGAGGTCCATAGGCAATTACATGTATGTGAATGCGATGACGATGTGGCTCTGCAGCACCTAATGACAGAGAATATGAGAATTGAAAACGAACTGTCGGGTGCACAGCCAAAGGATAAGTTGGATGCAAGTGAAAATAAAAAACTACGAGAGCACGTAAGGCGAGATGGTGATTGTTTTGTTGCAAGATTGCTGTGGAACTCAAGCAATATAACTATGCCCGACAACTATACAATGGCTATCCGAAGACTAAGCTGTTTCGAAAAGAAGTTAAATAAGGACCCAAATTTAAAGATACTGGTCAACGACCATATTAAAAGCATGGAAATTAAGGGCTATATTCGCAAGTTAAGTGCTGCTGAGATAAATACAGATTTCCCGCGAAAATGGTACCTGCCGATATTTACAGTCAGGAATCCAAACAAACCACATAAGATAAGAGTGGTATGGGATGCCGCCGCGGAATGCAATGGCATATCCCTAAATGGATGCCTTGAGAAGGGCCCAGATCTGCTGACATCGTTAACTGGAGTCCTATTCAATTTTCGAATAGGAAAAATAGGAATATGCGGCGATATTTGTGAAATGTTTCACAGGGTAGCCATCGATGAAGAGGACCAGCAATCACAGCGTTTTATGTGGCGAGACGGGGATTCCAGTCGGCCTCCGGATATCTTCGTGCTTAGAGTTATGAGTTTTGGTGCAACTTGCTCACCGTCGCTTGCACAGTTTGTTAAAAACGAAAACGCCAATGAGTGTATAAAGGACTATCCAAGAGCAGTCAAATCTATTGTCGAGAGGCATTATGTAGACGATATGCTAGACAGTATAAATTCCGTTCAAGAGGCTATTGAGCTTGCAAAGGGTGTCAGAGAAGTCCACAAGCGCGCGAATTTTCATATTCGAAACTGGTTATCAAATTCTATCGAGGTCACCAATGCTCTAGGAGAAATAGGTACTGCGGATAAGTTTTGCCGGGCAGGAAAAGTAGTAGAACAAATCGTAGAAGCAGACAAGGTATTAGGACTGTGGTGGCAAACAGCTAGTGACACATTCACATTCAATTTAAAATTTACAAAGGCCAGTCAGGAAATTCTGCGCGGAGAAAAATTACCGACCAAGAGGGAGCTTCTTAGACTGCTCATGTCCATTTTTGATCCATTAGGATTTCTATCATTTTTTACAATTTATATGAAAATATTGCTCCAAGATGTCTGGCGCAGTGCAATAGGTTGGGACGAAACCATACCGGATGACTTGGCAACTGCATGGAAAAGATGGCTGTCATTTCTCAAGAGAGTGCAAGATGTTCAGGTGCCAAGATGCTACTTTGGCCTATCCGTTAGCAACAAGAGTAAGATGGAATTACATGTATTCGTGGACGCCAGCGAGACCGCATATGCCGCAGTAGCGTACTTGAGAATCCTAAGCGCGAAAGGAATAGAGGTGTCCCTGGTGTGCTCGAAAACGAAGGTGGCCCCATTACGTCCTATCTCTATACCTCGCATGGAACTTCTCGCCGCAGTCATGGGCGCCCGCCTCGGAAATACAGTCATCAAAGCCCACGATTTCAAGATTGAAACAACCATGTATTGGTCGGACTCAAAAACCGTTTTGTTGTGGTTACGCTCCGATCCAAGAAGCTACAAGCAGTTCGTCATGCTACGCATAGGTGAAATTCAAGAAACGACGGAAATAGCGAATTGGTACTATGTCCCAACGAAGCAGAACGTAGCAGATTTAGGCACTAAGTGGAGCCAACAACCAGACTTCGATCCAAGCGGGCCATGGTTTACGGGGCCCGCATTTTTGAAACAAAAAATAGACCGATGGCCCAAGTATCAAATAAACTTCGAAAGCAAATGTGACATAGAACTACGACAATCTTCGGAGCCGCAGCAATTAGCAGTTCAAGTCCATGAACCAATGCCTGTTGTATGTTACAATCGTTTCTCTAGATGGGAACGTCTGCTAAGATGTCTAGCGTATGTTAAGCGTTTTATAACATGTCTGAAAACAACAAAAACCGTAAAAAAGGCTTCAAAGATCGATCCAAGAATAAGTAACATAACTAACTTCACTGCTGACGAATTGCTCTGGAGTCAAGAGTTTTTACTTCGCCTTGCCCAAACCCAAACCTTTAGCCATGAGACCTGCCTGTTGCTAAAGAATCCTGATTGCCTGCTCCCCAAATCAAGTCCACTACGTTGTATGTCGCCCTTTATTGACAAAAATAAGATAATTAAAATGCGAGGTCGCCTTGAGAACGCCAAGGTGATAGGTGACGCAACTAAGAACCCTATCCTTTTACCGAAAGATCATTATATTACGAGGCTGCTGGTCGATTGGTACCATCGCAAGTTTAAGCATGTTAACCACGAATCAGTAATCAACGAGATCTTTCAGAGGTACCACATTCCAAAAGTACGATCACTTCTCAGAACTGTTCGCAGTAACTGCCAGCTATGTAAAATCCGAAGAGCACATCCTAATCCACCAGAGATGGGACCTCTACCAGAAGCGCGTTTGTCGGCTTATACAAGACCTTTTTCGTACGTTGGGCTTGACTTTTTTGGCCCATTTTTGGTCACAGTCGGGAGACGCCAGGAAAAGCGATACGGTGTCGTCTTCACATGCCTAACATGCCGTGCTGTTCATATAGAGGTGGCACATAGCTTATCAACGGATTCATGTGTGATGGTAATTCGGAACTTCATCGGTCGTAGAGGGACACCGCTTCATATCTTCAGCGACAATGGCACCAACCTAAGAGGGGCAGAAAAGGAGCTTCGAGAAGCCCACCAAATGATCGATTTTAACGCAATCCAAGCTAAATTTACAAGTCCGGACAGCAAGTGGACCTTTATCCCTCCTGCTAGTCCTCATATGGGGGGTGCCTGGGAACGTATGGTTCGTTCAATAAAAACCGTATTGTACCAAATCATCACACGCGACACCAAACTGAACGACGAGACGCTTTGTAATGTGCTGGTGGAGGTCGAAAGTATAATTAATAATCGACCACTGACCTATCTATCCTTGGACACCGCCGAAGAGGAAGCTCTAACTCCTAACCACTATCTTTTGGGCTCATCATCCGGCTGTAAGCCTCCAGGCAAATTCGAAGACACCGACAAATACGCAAGAATGTCATGGCGTCATTCGCAGCTCCTCGCTGACAAGTTCTGGAAGAGATGGGTGGCTGAAGTCTTGCCAACGTTAACTCGGCGAACATCGTGGTTCCAGAAAATTAAGCCCATTGAAGTTGGGGATGTGGTAATTATCGTCGACCCTAATCTGCCCCGGCATTGTTGGCCGAAAGGAGTTGTGACGAGCACGAACGAAGCAAAGGACGGACAAGTAAGGAGCGCAACCGTACGTACCATACATGGTGAGTATCTCCGGCCAGCTACCAAGATTGCTGTCTTAGATGTGAAAAAAGATGGTGGCAGTGTTGTTCAATAGTGTAAGGTATGCACTTACGATGATCGTGATACCGGGGGGGAGAATGTTACCAACACACCACTTCGACTTTTTATTGTAAACTCAGTTGGTCTCCGAATGCTGCCGCATTACTCATAAAATAGCTCTGTGTACTGTCAATTTCATTTCTATTTAAAATACACCTTAAACACGCTCATTTCATTTCAAATCTGACAGAAGAAGAAAACGGCAGCAACGGCAGACCAAAGTGAGTAAATTAAAAATTATAATAATTTATGAATTTTAAAACGTTTCTTTTTTTTTAAAAAATAAAGTTTTTTAAAGCATTCTCCAAGTGGAACAAAACAGATGTTTCATTTTTCATTTGGATGCTACAATAAGTTGGAAACCCGACCAACAATAGGTATAACGTATAGTAATAATAATAGTTGAATGTTATTGTTTAAGAGTTGGGTAGATAAAGTCGACTATTATATAGCTAACATTGGATAGATGCGGCGCTGCCTCGGGTTAGTATGTTAAAATATGACTTTTCGGGTGGGTTTTGCCACTCCGGGTATTTCAACAATTGTCAGGCACTCACGTGGATATCAAGTCGACTATAGAGCCGACTGTAGAAAAGTGGCCCAATGGGCGCGGAGCTCAAATAAATGGACAGATATTGTGTATGCACGAATCTTATGGCCGACGCTCTTTGGCTCCACATGCAGTTGATCAGAGTGCCTCTACGCGGCGTACAACTTCAATTTCTTTTTTTCAGATAACATCCCATATTTATTAAACCATTCCATGAGATATTTGTGTTTTGTATGTTATTCCATTATATTTTTCGTTTTTATATCACTTTACTTGTGCTGAACGGGGCCAGTAGCTTTGACAATTGTAATCTGAACCACATAGTTCATTTACGGAAATAACTACTAAACACTAAATATCTCCTAAATTAGCGATATATTTTTTTTTTTAGTACTGAATAATTTTTCTTTTGTGTTTAGATCACCGAGATCAATAAGAATCCGTTGTTTAATCTTTGCGCAGCGAAAACTTTAATATTCCCTTATTAATTTGTTCTGTCATTGTCATTCAGAATCATTCAACTGCATTCAAGTTAAGTTTGTTCGATTTTATTTTCACATAATTTTGAACGAATTTCAACGAAATTATGTTGAAATGAGATAACTTTGATGTGTCAATTCGTATGGGAAATTATCTCATTTCGAGCATAATTTGGAAATTCGCAACGAAATTAGCTGTTTTGCCCTGGTGTGAATACCGTATTAGCCGGGTAAAAATGGAAAAGAAACAAAAAAACAACAACAAACCAAAGGAAACAACTTTCTGTTCTATCAGCACGATTGAAAACTAGAAAAGAAACGAAACCAAACAAAAAAAAATTGGACTGTCCTCGTCGAGAAACAAACCTGGGATCCGCGGATGAAAATCCGACGCACTATACACTGCGCCAAAGCTCTATATCAAAATCTGTATCCAATTCTCATATATGTTTTTCCGGTAACAGTTTTGAAACCAAATAAAAAAGAACACAAAATGTATGTATACCTTACCTACACACCACACCACTTCCAGCCTGATGTCTTAAGCTCGTATGACACTACATTTTTTTTCCACTTTTTAATGCACTTTTTAAGTACGTAATTGTCAGCCGCGCGTAAAAGAGACAGAAATATTTTTGCACGAAAAAGGCCAATAGAACTTGTAGCAAAAAAATACACTCCTCAAAAAAAAGAAGACCAATTTAAGATGAGTGATTGTTTTTTTTTAAATAATGAGAGGGCAACCAATTGTACACATAATATTATATGTGTAACCAGTTATTGTGTTAAAGAACTTAAAAAAACTTAATTTAAAAGTTGTTTAAAAAAATATAGTAAAAGACAACTTTTAATCGAACGAAATAATGATAAGATCCAATAGCATAATACAATAAAAATATATAAAAAAAACAGAATCGATAACTTTGGTAGTATTAATAGCTCGTAGATGATTACTTATTTATAATAGTTTACTGCAAATGCATTGACATTGAATTTATAAGGTTTTGGATCTCATTTTGATAGATGTTTTCCCTTAAATCTGGACTGCTTCTTTCAGTTGACGAGCGCTTTCCAACTTTTGACCACTTTGGAAAACCCGCTGTGATAATATACTACTAAGGTTATAAATAAAAACAAATTATTATGTTTCATTAAACACATGCCTGCTAACAGAAAATGTACGGGCCATTAAAATTATTTTATTTAAATAAAGTGCAAAAAACCACGTGTGGTCCATCAATTTATCGCACAGTGATGCTTTTTCTTTCCTTTTAAAAAAATAATGGAAACAGTAAATAAAATAAACAAATAAACAAATACCATTACATAGTGCCAATGAAACCAAATGATGGAATACAATTTACCACGAGCACTTATTTTTACATTAAAACGCTAAACCATCACAAACGTTTTGGTACTTTTTTTTTGTTTTGCGGAGTGTAAACAAAATAACAATCTGTCAAAAAAAAGGGGGGAAACGTCAAAAAACAAGCTGCCAGCGGCTGGAAAAAGTGAATTGAAATGTATTTTTTTTTGACAGTTTCATATGTTTTTGATTCTTGTGTACGCACTCACACCTATTGGAGTTTTGTATTGAACATCCTTCTTACTGCTCTAAGTTCATTTTTAATGCATTAAAAAAGGGAAAACAAGCTAGTGTCATACGGACTTTATCTCTCATAGTTGGCGCTGATTTTCGCGCCAACCCATTCGTTTATTTTACTGGGCTTTGCATACGACGCGACGTGTTGTAAAATCAAACACCAACACTATGGTATAGATATAGATTGTATGGAATTGGTTGGCGCAAATTTTAGAGCCAAACCATGTCTCAAGGGATATTTTTTGCATGTGAGTTTTAAATTGCGTGCAAGAAAAAATTATTTGAAAATAGGTAATTCTAGTTTTCATGCACTACTCTTCATAATTACTGAATTTCGTTATTCGTTTCGTATAAAATATATTTCATGGCATTTATTCATCTAAAATCTTGGTTTGGCGCCGCCAACCTAGCCAACTGAGAGAAATCGCCACTGATACATACGTTTATGTATATGTACATACATAGTATACAAACATTGCAGTAAAATTGTTTGATCATATTGTTGTATCCAGCCCAAAAGGAACTTATCGAAGATAGCGCCATCTAGCCGAGAATAGACGTATCTGCTGTAGACCGTTTAGTTCCACTATGTGGAACCAATTCTACGATCCCAGTATTTGGAATCTAGATGGTTCTCGTCCTAGAACATTACAGAAGGTTCGAGTATTTTGGTTGATGTATAAATACACCCCAACAGGAGGCGCGGTCAGTCAGTGAGTTAGCAGAGACTCAAGAGTGAGTTTATTTGAAAAGCGATACAGTGCGATAGTAAAGGAAAAGCGATTGACGAGTAATTGTATTTGAGATTGTTAAAGAGATAAAAAGAGATTGTGAAAAGCGATTGTAAAAGATAAAGAATGAGGAAATTGCAATGTGCTTATGCAAATAAGAAGCGACAATTGAATAAAGAGTGAAATTGCTGGAAAAAGACTTGTGTTTAGTTATTGAATACAGAATAAGGTTTTATCCAAAACGAATCCTTTATATTTCTATCTACAGGAGATAGAAAACCCACGACTGGCCTGGAATATTACAATATGCATCGGTGAGGGTTATTCATTGCTATGAAGTTTTGAGTTTTATGAAGTTTTGAGAAAGCATTACATATGTACATATTTAGTTATTGATTTTATTGAATTCTTACATAGGATATGTTGATATCGTAAATACATAGTTACTAAATAAAGGCACACAAAAAGATAGAAATAGTCACAATTTCAAAAGCACATTGAGTGTGACATTCTTTACGTTTTGATTTTGTGAGGATGTGCACTTGGCAAACTTTTCTAAAGCCCGTATAGCACATAAATCATTGGGAATGATTCTCCATCCATCAAATCAAGGAACACTTCGCGGTTCTCGTAGCTCTTAGACTGAGATACCTAACCTAGTATGTATGCATTCTGCAACACTTTTTGTTCGAATGTGTCTTGGAATTTGAGCTCTTTTATTGTTGGGTGGAATGCAAAAGTGTTAGCAAAAAAAAAAACCGGACAAGCGCGAGTCCGACTCGCACTCAAAGGGTTTCTTACCCCCCTGTTCTGCATTCCACTTTTAGTGAATTCAACCACCAAAAGTGGAATTGGGTGTTCTACATTCCGAACGAAACTATGAATTGTGGATTGTATGTTCGAAAGTGAATATTTTGGTGTTCTGCATTCCACTCAACATGACAGCTGTAAATTCGTGTTCTGCATTCCGAAAATCCTGTGATTTTAGTGAATTGAATTCACTTGAGATTCTTGACGTGAATTGAATTCACATGGCGTTGTAAAGTGAATTAATTAATTAACTTATTGATCAGAATCATTTTGAAAAATGTGAGTAGAATAATAAGACTTCCCATTAGTGTATTAAAATAATTCCTTTGTTAATATAGTACAACACAAAAATTAGAGGCAAGAGAGTATTCTCTTGAATTATATGAAAGAAAATCAAGATTTCTCTGACTCCACTTCTAGCAGGATATCAACAAATATTTCCTTACTCACCCTAAAACTGTTTTTAAAAATGCAAAACTCATTAAATAAATTATTTTTCTTCAGTTGTTTAACTTCTGCTTACAATGCTTCGGGAAGATCCAGAATGTTAGATTTATCTCGCAAAATCTTCCTGCGAACTCTCTCCTTTCGGGTTTCTTCCCGGTTTTCACCAATAATTTAAACATTTTGTTTTACATTTTTTCATTTTTTTAATAAAATATATTTTGTCTTAAATGTTTAATTCACTTGCACAAAACAAAAACCAATAACTTAAAATCTCCAATGATTTGACAGCTGTGTTTGACATTTCAAACAAATGAATTCGAAGTGGATTCCAAAAAATCGAAATAACTCGGAATGCAGAACACTGAATTCCATTCCGAGTGAATTTAAATTTCGGTTTCAATCCACTTTCACTCGAAATGCTGAACAGGGGGGTTATTCTTTTTTTTTATGTAATACATATGTTAGATATTACCGAAATAGAAAATAATATTGTAGTTTGGCTCTTGACAGATGCACCAAAATATGACGAATGAAAAAACGTTTTACAGTTTTTGATATTTGAAAATTATACGAACTTCAGCATATTTTGTAAGGATGTTTCTAAAAACATATGTACATATGTATATACATATGTTCATTTGTATACCTTCCTTATCGATACGGAATGATATGTTGTCTCAAATATGTAGACACCGAAAAGTATAAGTGTGCCAAAAATAGATAGATATTTTAGGTGTAGAGCGAACTAATAATCGGTTTTTGGTTAAATATTAATTTACGTCTAGGGCAGCGTTGCCAGGTTTTGGTGGAAGAAATTCCCTTTTTTTCATGAAAAAAAAAATTTTTCCCCGATTTAACGTTTCATTTCCCCCGTTTTTGATTTACTTTCGATTTCGTTGATTTGCTAATAAATCACTTCTTTTTATACAGTCCTATTTTGTTTATTAACAACATGACAGAGCAATAGCACTTACAGTATATAAATAACTGAAAAAATCATGCTGTACATATGTACATATTATGTATTCATTCGATAATGGTTCTTTCTATGGTTGTAAGAGTAAGAAAATATAAAACTAAAAATAAAAAACAAATCACTTGATTTTAGTATTAAAATATTTAAAGGGAGCAAATACATATTCTAAAATGAAACAGGATATCATTTGTCAAATACAGTGGCGAAAATTCATAGTCAGATAAAGCCGACAATAAAAGAATTTATTCATCTACATAACCTAAAATATACTTTTTTCTATTCATAGTCACCTTATAGCAGGGATGGAAAAGTCGATACAATTGTATCGAATTCGATACAAATGAGTTTGTTCAAGTACAAAAGTACAATTTGCCCTAATTCGATACAATTAAACAATCTGTATCTTTCAAATTATTTTGCATGCTGTATTTTCCAAAAAAAATCGAAAATCAAATCAATTAACAACGACACATACCTACATATATTTGTTTCAAGTCGAAACTAGCGGAATAAAAAACTTAATAAGGAACTCATCCTGCTATGAATTTAACGTACATACAGTCATTGGCAAAATTATTAACACAGAGCGATGCTCGCACTCTATCGAATCAATAAAGCTGCAAAACTTTTTAAATTACAACAAATACATGAAGACCTTTTATATTTTTAATCTTTATAATTTTCTTAAGCCAGCAAATAAAAAAAATTGTTCAAATTTCAACAAGTAACTGTAAAAATAATACAAAAATAATGGCACAATTATTTACACACCATTTAAAACTGGCAAAATTATTTACACAAGTGCAAATAACTGTCTTGGGAAGGTAACGGTGCTAAATTTCTTTGATTAAATGGCTCTTGGCGATGCAGCCAACTACTGCCATTAGTTTAGCTCAGTAGCTCCAGAAAAGTTAAACGCGATGGTTAAAACGATTGAGCTATCCCTTGACAAAAGAGCGGCTATTGTTGTGGGATTCCAGGGGGGTGTTTCGGCAGCGGAACTTGCTAAAAAAAACGGTTGCAGTCGGAAAACTGTTTACAATCAAATTTCAAAGTTTAAAGAATGTGGAAGTGTCAAAAATAAAACCGGGAGAGGCAGAAAAAGGGTGACATCGAAAAGAGAAGACGTTAGAATTGTTCGTTCTTTCAAGAATAACCCGTGTGAAAGGATTCGAAATGTGCTGAAGGACATAAACAAAGATCGGGAAAATAACATCAGTGAGAGAACCCTACGACGAAGACTGAAGGAAAGTGGAATAAATGCCTACGTCGTCCAAAAAAATCCGCATATAACACCTAAGAATAAGCGTCTTAGGTTACAATTTGCTAGGGAGCACATTAATAAGCCACCGGAGTTTTGGAGGAACATTCTCTGGACGGACGAAACAGCTTGCTCCTTGGATGGTACCTATGGCCGAAAATTTTACTACGCCGATACTAAAACGAAGGCTAAGCAACCCGTTACGCAACCTACAAGGCAAGATCATGATATGGGGTTGCATATCCAGCAGTGGTGTAGGACCACTTGTAAGGTGCTGCGATAATATGAAACAGTCACATTATTTGAATATTTTAAATGATGTTGCACTGGTCGCAGGATCAAGATATATCGGGAGTGAATTTGTCCTACAGCAAGACAATGCACCGATACATACAGCTCACAACATCAAAAGGTATTTGGCAGAAGTGGATCAACAAGTTTTAAAATGGCCCCCGCAAAGTCCTGATCTTAACGTCATTGAAAATCTTTGGCATATTGTAAAATCGAAAATTCCCGAAAACATTGGCAGAACTGCAGATCAAACTTGGAAGGAATTCATAACAGCTTGGAGTACCGTTCCAGTAGAGCAAGTCCAGGGTTTAATAGACTCTATGCCCAGTCGCCTTGCAGAAGTTATTGCAGCAAAAGGAGGAAACACAACTTATTAAGTAACGTTACTTTAAATAACCGTTTTCTATGTAGAAAAATTCCTATTTTTTTGCTTCCAGGAGTTAAAACAAAAGAAACAGCACTTGTGTAAATAATTTTGCCAGTTTTAAATGGTGTGTAAATAATTGTGCCATTATTTTTGTATTATTTTTACAGTTACTTGTTGAAATTTGAACAATTTTTTTTATTTGCTGGCTTAAGAAAATTATAAAGTTTAAAAATATAAAAGGTCTTCATGTATTTGTTGTAATTTAAAAAGTTCTGCAGCTTTATTGGTTCGATAGAGTGCGAGCATCGCTATGTGTAAATAATTTTGCCAATGACTGTACGTGATGTGGCAATATTTTGAACACAAATGTAAGAAATGAGAACATTAAGTCTGAAAAGCTCATAGACTTAACTATGAACTGAACATGTGTATTAAACTAAAGTGTTTTTGTTTGTAAGATTTGAGATGTGCTCAGTGAGGAAAAGTTAGAACAGAAACTCACAGATTCGTGAAAAATGTCAAATCAAAGTTAGCTCGGAAAAGTACAGCCCATATGTTAGTTGTAAAAAATGACGATTTCATTGTCGATTATTGTACTTATGTTTTCCAAAATTTATTGCGTTTCCAAATAACTCGTTTCCCTTTTTCCGATTGAATTTCGATACTTATTATTATTTCGATAAAAATCGATAATTTTATTAGATAAACTCTGATTTTGTGATCTTTTATTTGGTAAACTTTTCTCGTCGATTCACTTTTCACTTCGAGTAAAAAAATCAAATATGCAATCACAGCTACCTATGTTACCTCAAGAGTAGGAGCGAGATTTCCTATATTTTCTATTCTAGACAACCTCACTGAACACAAATCAGATCAGTTTCGGACACAGACATTTTTCTCACTGAGCACAAAACCTTGTACTTTTCTGCCCAGAACAGTCTCACTTAACAGACATTTTGTTATGAATTTATTTATGTTAATGTATTAATAATTTTTATTTTTCATGCGGGACTTAGTTTTCAATACAATTGGCTCCACTTCAGTCCAATCTTAATACAGTTTTAAGTACAATTCAAAAAAGTCATTTTCCATCCCTGCCTTATAGTCGTCTTTAATTTTATAGCCAGCTCGAAATTTAAAATGAGTCAAACGTCACTTTAAATATTTAGAGTTGGCTATAAATTTCTCATATCGAATATTTTGACGTTTGGATTTGGTTCGTTCAAATCACTTTACAAAAACATACCAAAGTCGATACGAGCTAATTGTGTCAAAAATGTGTTTACGAATAACGAACAGTTATAGCCGGCTTTTTTATTTAGTGCCGGCTGTAACTATAGTCGGCTATCATGGGCTGACTATGAATTTGCGCCTATGTAATTTGTTTTTAACCAGAAATTGTAAAGCATCCATTAAACCGAGTGGACATTTTTTGCATCATTCGTAATATAGAACTATCAATGGGAACAAATCTGATTCGTTGTATTGGAAATTCGCTAAATCGGATGTTTGTTAAACTGCACGTCCACTGTATATAGAAAGGGTTGAAGTCAGTGCCGTATGCGCTGTGGCCAACCTTCAGCCAAATGCAAATGTGAGATTGTGTGTCTAAAATTGTTTGCACTGACGCACTGTATTCCTGTGTTTATATATTTAATCTATTGCTTTACTAAATAGTATTTATTTATTGAAAGTGTTAGTGAATGGAAACATTTTTTAACGCAGTTCGTTTTCCCCGTTTTGAAATCTTTTTCTTTAGCTAATCCTGCTACTAGAGAAGATGTACTAATTTGTGGATTTAGCTTCACTTTACGTATTTTTTGACGGTTTTCGACCATGAGGAAAAGTAGTAGTCATGAAAAGCAGAAACAACATAGGTCCAAGGCTGCCCTGTGGTACCCCAGAATGGTTAATTATTTCAAAATATTTTTCAAATCCAATCTTTACAAATTGAGAACGATTAGTTAGGTAGTCGGTAATCCACCCAAGAGTGGAATGAAAGCCCAGAAGTTCAAGTTTCTTTAATAGAATACGATGACTTATTATCAAAAGCTTTAGATAAATCCGTTAAAAAAACATCTGTTTGACACTTGTTTTCCATGTTTTTTAAACAGAAATTTGTAAAAAGAGTCAGGTTAGTTGAGGTAGATCGACCATGAACAAATCCATGCTGATAATAAGATAAATGATTCTCAACCGCACTATACATTTCTTTCTTCACTAATCACTATAGACTCAAAAATCTTAGGAACCAACTGTAGTTTAGAAATGGGCCTATAGTTTTCAACAACTTGCTTAGGACCTGATTTAAAGATGGGAGAGATGAAACTAAAACTAATGGGGCTGCACTGTTAGATTTCCATTTAAATTGTTATCATTTCCGAAAACATATTCAAAAACATTTTTGAACGCAGTTCGTTTTCCCCGTTTTGAAATCTTTTTCCCCGTTTCCTCTTTTGGGTCGAAAATCCCCGGAAACGGGGAAAAATCCCGCAACCTGGCAACGCTGGTCTAGGGCACTACATATGTCCCTTAACGCAATTGCGTTGAATTGTGAAAAAAATAAAGCACGGCAAAACACAAATCACCAACAAATATTTGTTATTTGTTGGTGATTTAATTGAGGAAAAATAAAAATTCCATAGTAATGTTTCTATACCCGGGTGTTTGCCTTCAAGATTAAGAGTTTTTTTTTAATGGCGACAATGTGAAGGTTAAAAGACGTAGCCCCGTAGACATACATACAACGACGATGAACCACAAAAACAATTAATTTCTTATAACCAAAACAGAAGTATCCTGAAGTCCATGTAATGTACATACAATTACTGGATGTCTTATAAAGGCCAGATGTAAAACTTTAACTGGGAAATAAAAAAAAAACATAGAGAAGGACTCTCAAAGAAGTAAAACAGCCTCCATGTTTTACTTGAAATAATTCAGAAAACAACAATTTGAGATTTAGATTTTCGACATGATGCGCGAAATTCAAACTCAACTGCCATAGCTTGGCAGTGCATGTTGCTAGGAGTTTCTATCAGTATTTACAAACACTGCCTTATAGCATCCCTGACCTGTGCATCTTGTGCCTGGTATCTCTCTTTGATAAGTATACCATAATTTTAGTTCATAACTTACTGTTCATAAAGAGAGTAGTGCGTGATATTCGTAAACAAATTCGCATTTGAAAAAAGTGTTCCAAAGAATAAAATTGTTTCACAAAATATACTCTACAATGGCTGCTCAGCCCGAGAAAAAAGAAGGAAGGACCATTATCCGCGTGAAGGTTGTCAGCGAAGACGGTTCTTTTGCTAATTTCAAAATTAACATGGCATCACCATTTCGAAAGCTTGTGCAGTCCTATTGTGAAAGAACCGGGAAAGTTAATGAATCGCTCCGCTTTCGATATGACGGCGAACTTATTCCATCAAGTGCTACACCGATTTCACTTGGACTGGAGGATGGGGACACCATTGAAGTCTACAAGAGGATATGCTAAAAAATCTTATTTACAAATAAATAATACTAAAGTTAAAAAATGATTAAGTTTAAATATCTCTCTCAAATCTACAAATGTTTATATGTGTATATATGTATATTGAAAATAAAATTATGGATATAAGTGTGTGTATGTGAATGTGTACTTCATATTCTCTCTTTATATGGGAATGAAAGAAAAGAAAAAGAAAACAGTGTTTTCGTGTGACATTTTTTTACTACTCGTATTATTCTGATTTCGAGTAGTAGAAAAGTTGTTTCCACTGAAAGATAAGTACTTTGAGATACCATCGCTCAACTGTCCAGATATTGATAGACACACTAAGTATCTGCAACCAGTTTCAAGACATTCTGACTTATTTCCAATACCTTGGTTGGTTTGTGAGGGTTAGGAAAGAGATTTCTTCTCTTCACGTTGGCTACGAGTCGGACCCGTTGTGCTCCCATCTAGAAACTGTGCTGGAAAAGAAAAGGGTTGGGGTTTATGTGAGTGAAAGGGGTTTGTGCAGTGGAATGGATGGGTTAGAAGGAATGTTCATCTGCTCTTTCGTTTCCCGGTATGTCGTTGTGGCCAGGTACCCCGAGCAGGTTCACTATGCAGGATCTTGGGAGGTTGTTGAGTTTTGCTTTGCATTCCTTCACTAGCATAGAGTTAGTTATTGGATTTGAGGGTGCTTTAAGTGTGGCTTGACTGTCCGAGTAAATGTGTAGGCAAGTATCTCTGGTATCGGCATTAACGAGTTCGCCTGCGCCAATGAGAATTGCAAAAACCT
The DNA here is from genome assembly GCA_949775065.1 of Brachyopa scutellaris. Taxonomy (NCBI): domain Eukaryota; kingdom Metazoa; phylum Arthropoda; class Insecta; order Diptera; family Syrphidae; genus Brachyopa; species Brachyopa scutellaris. Next base: position 7,995,198 of record OX459116.1, read on the forward strand.
CCGCCTGGAAAACAGTCACCGAGGGTTCTATGTGAATGGATATATATTTATGGGAGGATCTGGAGGGTGTGCACCAGTTCCCGATTCTCCGTTAATGTGTGATCCATCCGTGTATATTTGTATGCCCCTACTTCGGCAATCACCGTGCCATGTGCAAATTCGACAGCTTATAGTCGGTTTTGAAAATGTATTCTTTCTCTATGAGTTCACTTGGATGGCTGCCAAGTCCAGAGGATTCTGAAACATCCTTCCAGATAGCTCTGTGTCCCGTCGGCCTCTCGCCTTCTTCAAAGTGGCCCAGGGTCCGCAGTCTGATTGCCCTTTTTACCTCAAGTTCCATCGGAAGAATATTCAGAATAGTCTCTATGGCTGCCGTGCGGGTATGCTGGATTGGGCTTCAGTTATTCCTAGACATGGCATTCGTTGGGGGTTTGTTTGTAGCGCTTTAGCGCACATAGCTGTTGTTCACAGCTGTTCAGCAAACTAACTCAATCTTTTGATATTAAAATTAATGCATCCCTAGATTTCTGCATACTGGGTAAGCTCTCCTCTTATTTTTAACAGGCGTTTTAGTGCAGTCTACTCATGAAAAATTGATATCAGGAAATATGTATTCGTAAATAAAGTGTACACTGAAAATTCGTACACAGTGCCGTTTGAGAAATATTGCTCAAACCCTTTCTTACTCTTTCGGATGGCAGTTCTTAGAATTGATGAGAGCTGCGATGTTTTCTGCACTAGTAGCAAAATATCTTTAAATTAGCGCACGAAAGTAAATGTAATTATGAATGAGAGTTGCATTTAGCTCGTGATAGCCGTCCAAGATGAACCAAAGTAATAAAAAAAAAATTAATGCATTTTTATCCGTTTGAATTGTGTACATGCATGTACCTTGTTTGTATGATTACACTCAAGTTCTGTACAAGTTCAACGTAAGTAGGTAAATGTATGCATTTATGCAGTTCTTTTTGGATACTATTTTCCTAGTAGCTACCCTTTACAGATATTTTTCAAATACCATCAGTAATGGTAACTCGCATCATCTCTTCAATTCGAGTTGGCAAATCGCATGCGCTAAACTTTTCTCTGTTTACTCGCCCATGCATACATATGAACATACGTAGATACTCCCATCAAAATGAAATTGTATCTGCAGATATTATTTACATCCGGAGTAAAATGGTTGTGTTGTGTCTTTTCAGTGTTTATAGCATGCTCTTGAGATTTATATAAACAATACCGTCTTTATTATTTTATTATTTACTCAATGGACTGTAACTGTCTGTAGCTCCGTCGTTTGACGATGCCAGCCACCGGTCCAACAAATTTTGGAAGTGGATTCAAAAGATTGATGGAACATCTATATCCTTTCGTGACAGGATAAAGGTACAAGAGTCGATATAGAAACCAAGTTTGAACAGAATTCCAATCGGAGGGTACTTAAATTATATGTAATGAGTGTGCCTTTGTGCCGGTGTTTTTAAGTATCTTAAGTGCACAATTGCTTAATGTACATACATACCTTGTATCTGGGTTGAGACTATACATAATATACACTTTAACCAGTATGTGACCAAGTTCTTTTTTTGTTATAAACTTTTTCTATACGGTGATCAGGGCTAGGGGACTTAAATAAGTGGCTGTGGTATAAAACACCAAGTTATAGTTGAAGTTATGAACGATACCGTGAACTAAGGGCATATGAACTAACGGCATAATTGCGGTATATCACTTTCATATGCGAGTTAACGCCATAATCCACTTATGGCTTTAATTCACTTTCAAATGTGAACTAACGCCATATGGTATTATGGCAATAGTTTTTATTAATAGTGTTAAGCACAGAGTGCCCCCTTTAAGGGCCAGTAAGCTAGATTAAACCAATTTTGTTAGTTTTAAATTATATTTAAGCATTTTTGTCTAGTATGTAAGAAAATATTGAAAATGGATTCATAAAAATGTTTTCAAAGGTATAAAAAAAGTATTAACTCACATTCGTATGTGAACTTATACCATAAAATGTTTTTGATCTCTAAAGCACAGCCAGTGCAATATAACAGTTTTGATAAAACATCCAATATCACACCACGATCGGCTCACGTTTAGTTTCCAAATCGATCTGAATCAGTGCGGGCTTAAATCGCGAGGGTTCTGGAGCCCAACGACGAGTTGCTTATGTATTTGCAAGATAAAAAAATCCGATCAAGTGCAGGTTATACTTGCGCAATAAGTGCTCCGTAAAGGTTCAATCACATTCAGATTTAACTGCAAAAAGTACACAAAATGCGAAAAATATGTTCTTTCTCTATCCGATACACTAAATATTCTTAGCACTCTGTCGCAGGTTTCCGAAAGTAAAACACTTCAAAGCTGAACACAGTCTAGCTTTCACGTTTTCTCAATTTTCAATTACTCATACCCTCTCAAAACATTATTAATCACAAACCCCACATTTGTGCACTTACACACACAAAATCTCCCTGTGCGTATCTACTTTTACGTTATTGTGTTGTTTTGTTTTTATAGCAGGTTTGAGAAAATGCTTAGGGACAATTCTACGCATCAGAGGGCCCCTGCGTATGCGTGTAGCTTTCCAAGTTTCAACTTTTTGCACTTAAATTTGTATGTGATTGACACTTTACCTTGCGATTTGTCTCCCTCTTGTGTCTGTAAGCAAATTAAATTTTTCCCATTGTAATAAAAGTAGAGATGCCTTCATTATTATAGGGAACCATCAAGATAAGATTCCTTTATGTGTTATAATTATTGGTTTAGGTCTAATTTTAATCGTTATTCGGCAACTTAGGGATATGCAACAAAAATTAACTTCGGGTATAACACTTATACATATCATCAATCATTCAATTTTTACTCTCGCAAATACAAATTTATCTGCTTTTATGTGATTGTGATATGGTTATGCATTTTCTGGATATTTAAACAGTCGAGTAGTTGAAATTAAAAAAAAAGAATTAAAAAAAACTGTCGGACGTGGGGCAGTCCTGATAATTTAGTTTCTATGGTACGCTTTGTTCTCAATGTTTTTTATTTTATTCAGACTTTTCTGAGCGATATTTTCAGAGATAATGCCTGGGACAGAAAGTTGTTAACGTTGTGTTAGAAACCAGCCCCCAAATTCGAAATTCAGCTTTTCAAGTTCTGGTCTGTGTTTAGGTCACTAATTGCTACAACTATGTCAAATTTCAATAGTCTGCGTCAAATAGTTTCTGAGAAAAAGGCCTGTGACAGACAGACAGACACCGAACTGATTCCATTAGTGTTCCGTTTTGGTACGGACGGAACACTAAAAACACAATATGCCGACTTCTTTTGTGATTCCTTTTGGCTTTTGAAACTAGCATATCTTACTGATACCTTAAAATATCTTAGTATTTGAAATAAAAGCCTCCAAGGATATGAGGTAAATATTCCAACAGCCAAAAATAAGATCAATGAATTTATGAAAAAAATTGCGGTATGGATCACTTCTATACAAAAAATGGTGTTTGAATCGTTTCCATCCACTCAAAAGATTGTTCAAGCTTCAATTTCAGCTGGTCAAACATTGAATGTTGGTGCTATATCTCTAATATGATTATGGGCCTAGAAACCTTACAACATGGGCTTATAAGCTACTTTCCCGACAAATCTGAAGTTGACAATAAGCGCAGGTGGATACTTGATCCTTTTCTTAATATATCCATACATTCAGCTGACCTTAACATGCAAGTGAAGAAAAAACTGATTGAGCTTTCTGCGGATGGAATGCTGAAGCTCCATGTTTTTATTTCTGATTTTGAAGCTCCCGATCCCCTAATATCTGCCGCGACACACACTTTCAAAAACACTGCTCTAGATATCCCAACCCTTATTCTCCCAGACGTCCGCTGAAAGCCGTAAAACAGCCATCAAGTGTTGCAGACGAAATAAGGTTGGATAACAAAGGACATTTGATTATTTCGAGCACGACACAAATTTTATGTGTGGAATGTCACAAAAACACCACCAAAAAGAGGTTGGCTGCCACACTAACTGCTTTGAAGCCTTTCACTCTTGATTTAATTTTTTTTTTAATAATACTTAATAATACTTCATAAGATTTAATAAAAGCCATAACTATGATAAAATGTGTGAAACAAATTCTAATTTACAACTAGTGTTTTCTTATTTTCGTATGTGCCCTCATGTGCTTATCGCGAAAGCGGTCCATAACTTACAAGCACTTATTTAAGTCCCCTAGCCCTGGTCACTATATAAAAAATGTTTATAACAACAAAAAAAGAACTTGGTCACATACTGGTTAAAGTGTATATTATGTATAGTCTCAACCCAGATACAATGTATGTATGTACATTAAGCAATTGTGCACTTAAGATACTTAAAAACACCGGCACAAAGGCACACTCATTACATATAATTTAAGTACCCTCCGATTGGAATTCTGTTCAAACTTGGTTTCTATATCGACTCTTGTACCTTTATCCTGTCACGAAAGGATATAGATGTTCCATCAATCTTTTGAATCCACTTCCAAAATTTGTTGGACCGGTGGCTGGCATCGTCAAACGACGGAGCTACAGACAGTTACAGTCCAGTGAGTAAATAATAAAATAATAAAGACGGTATTGTTTATATAAATCTCAAGAGCATGCTATAAACACTGAAAAGACACAACACAAACATTTTACTCCGGATGTAAATAATATCTGCAGATACAATTTCATTTTGATGGGAGTATCTACGTATGTTCATATGTATGCATGGGCGAGTAAACAGAGAAAAGTTTAGCGCATGCGATTTGCCAACTCGAATTGAAGAGATGATGCGAGTTACCATTACTGATGGTATTTGAAAAATATCTGTAAAGGGTAGCTACTAGGAAAATAGTATCCAAAAAGAACTGCATAAATGCATACATTTACCCACTTACGTTGAACTTGTACAGAACTTGAGTGTAATCATACAAACAAGGTACATGCATGTACACAATTCAAACGGATAAAAATGCATTAATTTTTTTTTTATTACTTTGGTTCATCTTGGACGGCTATCACGAGCTAAATGCAACTCTCATTCATAATTACATTTACTTTCGTGCGCTAATTTAAAGATATTTTGCTACTAGTGCAGAAAACATCGCAGCTCTCATCAATTCTAAGAACTGCCATCCGAAAGAGTAAGAAAGGGTTTGAGCAATATTTCTCAAACGGCACTGTGTACGAATTTTCAGTGTACACTTTATTTACGAATACATATTTCCTGATATCAATTTTTCATGAGTAGACTGCACTAAAACGCCTGTTAAAAATAAGAGGAGAGCTTACCCAGTATGCAGAAATCTAGGGATGCATTAATTTTAATATCAAAAGATTGAGTTAGTTTGCTGGACAGCTGTGAACAACAGCTATGTGCGCTAAAGCGCTACAAACAAACCCCCAACGAATGCCATGTCTAGGAATAACTGAAGCCCAATCCAGCATACCCGCACGGCAGCCATAGAGACTATTCTGAATATTCTTCCGATGGAACTTGAGGTAAAAAGGGCAATCAGACTGCGGACCCTGGGCCACTTTGAAGAAGGCGAGAGGCCGACGGGACACAGAGCTATCTGGAAGGATGTTTCAGAATCCTCTGGACTTGGCAGCCATCCAAGTGAACTCATAGAGAAAGAATACATTTTCAAAACCGACTATAAGCTGTCGAATTTGCACATGGCACGGTGATTGCCGAAGTAGGGGCATAGAAATATACACGGATGGATCACACATTAACGGAGAATCGGGAACTGGTGCACACCCTCCAGATCCTCCCATAAATATATATCCATTCACATAGAACCCTCGGTGACTGTTTTCCAGGCGGACGTTTTTGCAATTCTCAGGGGCGCAGGCGAACTCGCCCATCCCGATACCAGAGATACTTGCGTACACATTGACCCGGACAGTCAAGCCACACTTAAAGCACTTTCAAATCCAATAGCTAACTCCAAGCTAGTGAAGGAATGCAAAACAAAACTCAACAACCTCCCAAGATCCTGCATAGTGCACCTGCCCTGGGTACCTGGCCACAACGACATACCGGGAAATGAAAGAGCAGATGAACTGGCAAGAGCAGGGACTGAAGACATGGTAAATCTCACAGCTACCACTATGGGTACGGCAGTACAAGAAGTAAAAACAGCTTATAGCCAGTCTTTCACAAAACGCCACTCACAAATGTGGAGTCAAATCCAAACATGCACGGCTGCCAAAGGAATGATAGAAAATCCAAACCCACACCGGGCAAGGAAAGTACTGAATTCGGGCAGAGCACATATAAAGCTGATGATTGGAATATGTACGGGACACATCAACTTGAACAAACATTCACGCCGACTGGGACTAGTGCAGCATAGCACTTGCCCGGGCTGCGAAGAAGAGGACACTTCATCTGCAATTGTCCGTCCTTATGCTCAATAAGGCACAAACACCTGGGGAGGCATATCCTACCTGGGCTGACTTCGCTCAGATCCATCGATTTCTCGAAAACACTGGAGCCTACACGACACACAGAGCGTTTCTCTTGAATCCAAACATTCCGTCTAACCTTTCCATTTCACTGGACAAACCCCTTTCAGTCACACAAACCCCAACCCTTTTCTTTCCCAGCACAGTTTCTAGAGGGGAGCACAACGGGCCCGACTCGTGACTTCAGGTACTATGAAATCATTTGAGGGTAGACGTAGAATAAATCAACACATTGGGCCACCGCACACGAGACTAATTCTACCGGCAGAAAACCGGTTTTGTTGGCGAAGGGACTGAGGTGTGCGGTAAGAAACGGTAGAAAATGTTCTACCGAATTTGAGCGGTTGAGCGAAGTAGGAAACTAATAAATACATACACAAATTTCAAAAAATTAGGTTCACAAATGCATTTTGTGAGTTGAGCAGTCTACGTCGTCGGTCGTCCCATACAAAATGGAAAATATCGAAAGAGGAAGTCAATTAAACTCATGGACGAAGGAAGAAACATTAGAGCTTATTAAAGAATATAAAAAATACGATATTTTATATAAAGCACTACACCCGGACCACTTTAAAATAAATATAAAAAAAGCCATTGTGGTTATTGTTAATCAGCTAATAAAGTGCAAACCAAATGTGACAGAGAAATTGGTGCGAAATAAGTTGAAAACCCTGACGCAACAGTTAGGAAACGAAAAAAAAAGATAATTTGCAGTAAAAAGAGTGGCGCAGGGATTTCATCGGTCTATAAACCAACGCTTCGGTGTTTCGACCAACTTTCTTTTTTATTCCATGCAAACGATGAGTGTACTGGAAAATCAAATATGCACATATCAGAGGTAATAATCATTTGTAAAAGATGATATTTTGATTTTAATAATTATGTTTTATTACTACAGATGTTTGAGACCAGCGCTACGGATGCAAATAACTGTGTAGATGAAAATGAGCAACCGACGAATTGGCAAAAAGTATGTTTAAAGTGAAAAGAGTAAACAAATGCAATTTTTCTGTACATCAAACTAACCTTACTTACATATGTACCTAATCCCTTCTTTTTTTCTTTTCAGCCAAAAAATAAAAAATTAAACAGCGATATTGAAAGCTTCAAGAAAACGGCTGATATGTTTTTACAAATATTGCATGAGCTGACTCAACATAGAGATACATCGAAAATAAATACGTTTTGCGAATATCTAAAAGCAGAACTCAAAACACTAGAATTAGATGAGAGCTTCGACGAGATTCACATGGACTTCTTGCTATCATTGAACAGAGTCAAAGCCAAGGAAAGAAATCTAAACAATGACATCGGGGAGGATTACTCATACGTAATGCTCCCATCTCCTTTTATTCAAAATACAGGATAAAAAGACCAAACTTCACCATTTTACAGGATTTATTTTGTTCAAAACAGGAGTTTAACAGGAATTTTCCTTCTAACAAAAAAACAGGGAAAAAGAGCAAAATTTTGGGATTTTACCGTTTTTTTTAAAGATATTTTCAAGATTTTCCACATATTTTTTTTTTTATTGAAAAAAAAAACAAAAAAAAAAAAAATTAAAATTAACATTGGATACAAATGAATGTCAACTGTCAAATTTCGAGTCGAAATTCTAACTGTCGTCATCTGAGTCGTTATCGATCTGTTCGGTGCTTCCACTTATTCGTACATTATATTTTTCATTATATTTGCTCTTTGCAATTGATAGCATTATAATTTTTGTTCTTAGATTTCATTTACATACAAACTATTGTGTATGCATTTGCAAGTATATAGCACAATACATTACACATATGTACGTCGAGCATAAAAACCGGCTTTCTTAATGGAAACATAAACCAATTTACGAAAAGAGTGATCATTTTTATTTTGTTAGGTCGTCATTTTTTTCGATATCACTAGTGATTTTGCAAAACAACAAACGAATCACGGGCAAAACGACTAGAATCTGACAATCGCCAGTGACAATCGCTTCCATTCGCATTCTCCTTTTATGGGCAACTTGAGCAATTGACATTTCGGAAGGATACTTAACGTAGGATTTTGACACTAGCTTCCGATTGCTTTCAACTATTATAGTTCAGCCTTAAGAATGGCTTTGAGAGTTTCTACTTTGAGTCAGGTTTTTTCTTCGGTCCATGTTTTGTTTATTGCGGCGAAAACTTGTTCGACTGAGGCAGTGTGGCGCAGAGAAGACACACACAACACAACGGCAAAGTTAGTGTGGTGAGTATTTTGAAGTGCAATGGTGAAGTTAATGAAAAGCACACAGAATAATTCCGAAATCTGTGAATTTTGAGTTTGGAAGAGCTCAGGGTATAAATTAATTTTTAGGTGTAGCGTTTTACAGGATTTTCACAGGGAAATACAGGAGGCAGGATTTTGTATGAAAAAACAGGATAATCCTGCGAAATACAGGATAAATGGGAACGTTACTCATACGTAATGTGACCATTTATTTTTTGGCAAAAAGCGGCGGGTTTTTTTTTAAGCTAAAAGCGGGCGTCTATTAGCGGGTTTGGCGGGCTTCGCAAAAGTAGATTAGCACAGTCAATACATTGGTGGAATTGGAATACAAACTAGAAATGAACAACAATTACGTTCTCCGTACCGCTTTTCCCAATAGTTAAAATTATACCACCCTACGTTTCACATTTTAACTTCGAATTGTCATCGGTTTTTTTAATATATGGAAAAGCGGCTTCAAAATCTAGTTTAAGCACAAGAACTTTCTTTGGGTTAATATATGAAAACTGTCTAATCACATACATTTTTAATTTTTTTTTGGTTTAACGCCGGCCGTTCGTTTACTTTTTCATAATTTTTCTGACTTTGAGAGAATTTCGCCCCCACTCTTTGAAATTTGAGAGAAAATACATAGGTACTTGGTTCAAAAAGTATGCGAACGGACCTTGTATCGTCGGATAGCGAATGAATAACCTTGGTTGTTTCTTTGACGCATGAAATATGCAGTTTTCGCGCACTGATGCGAACTGAAGTTGTCTACGGCAGTTTAGATCTGCCACCTTCATAGTCACAATTCCAATGCAGAAGCATTGACATTGCTAAATTAGACAACACAAAGAGGCATATTCAAAAAATGCTCTGTTGTGAGTACAAAATTCGAAAATTTTCTCAAAAAGCGGGGAAATGGTTGTGGTGGCGGGTGGCGGGTTTTTGGATGAAAAAGCGTGTGAAATGGTCACATTACTCATACGTAGAGATTTCAACTCCGCTTAATTCTAGAACAAATAGTTCAGACGATTATTACAATGATGATCCCCTCATTATAAGAACTGAAGTACTATGCCCAGCACACAATGAAGTCTCGAAATCAAATTCGCCTTCCACAAAAAGAAGCGATATTTTAAGTGAAGCTTTTCAATGAATTTTCGAATAAAACAGCGCTCAGTTTCATTTTAAATGTAGTATAGCTATGTATTGTTTAAGTTTTTTTAGATTTAGAATTAAAATTCAAAATTCATTACACATTGATTACACCAGTCTACAATATTTTGTAACAAGGATAAGACACATAATGTCTTGTGTTTTGTTGCAAAATAAATACGCTGAATTAATTTACTCCATTTATTGTTTAATAATAAAATAGCTTAAAGTATATTATATTAATATTAAAAGTAGTTATTGAAGATTATAATTTACAAGGTGTGCACTGGTCGAAGGCTGGAGCCAGAAGAAGGAGAGCTCAATACATCTGTCACATCGCAACTCCAAACTGTCATACTATATTAAATTATTATAACAAGAGTAAATGACACATGAATAGTGTGACCAGAGATGTGATAAAATATATAACATCTTGCAGAACAGAATTACTCTAGGAGGTCAGAATTTTGAGATATACCAATCTCAAAGTGCTAAAAGAACGGTTTTTGGCGATATTTGAAGAAATTTTTTGAGAACAACAAATTTGTATAGCCATTTAACTAAAGCATCCTTTAGTACTACTCTTTCCCTTTCAATACCATTTTAGTTTGTTCCGCTACGAGTAAGAATTCAGTTTCTAAAAATTTGTTATTTTGTATTAATAATTATTATTTATCTCAATTGATATTTGGTGACAAGTACCGTCAAATCAACTATCAATTTTGAAATAATACTACTACAATGTATACATTTTGTTCTCCCGGCAGAAATCATCCCGTGTGCGCTCGAAGTATGGTATGAAACCGGCTTTCCGCCGGTAGAATTGATCTCGTGTGCGGTGGCCCATTGACTTGACTTCCTCCTCATTTGGGGTGATCGTGATCCTTTACTAATTTGAGGAGAATTAAAACCAACACCTCATTTGAGGTGGGACATTGTACCACCTCATATTTCAAAATGAGTACCTCATACAAACTCATAACAAAATCGTGTCCTACCCAACACTACCACCAACCAACCAAGGTATTGGAAATAAGCCAGAGTGTATTGAAACTGGTTCAGATACCTAGTGTGCCTATGCCTACCATCATCTGGACAGTGTTGAGCGATGGGATCTCAAAGTACTTACCTTTCAGTGGAAATAACTTTTCTACTACTCCAAATCAGAACAATACGAGTAGTAAAAAATGTCACACGAAAACACTGATGTGCAGTTTTTTCGCTCCCAAATAAAGAGAGAATATGTAGTAGGTATGGTTGTGTATGTACAATGTACACACATGTATTCATATCCATCATTTTATTTTCATTATACATACATATACATATAAACATTTAGATTTAAGAGAAATAGCTTTAGTTAAGTAGCTGCTTTAATTTTAATGTAAATATTATTAATTCGTTACTTAGATATTTTATGGTTGCCTCGTGTAGACTTCGATGGAGTCCCCATCCTCCAGTTCAAGTGAACTCGGTGTAGCGTTTGCCGGAACAATATCGCCGTCATGTCGGAAGCGGAGCATTTCAGGAGTTTGTCCGGTTCTTTCGCAATAGGACTGTATAAGCTTGCGAAATGGTGTACCCATGCTTATTTTGAAATTAGCACTAGTACCGTCTTGGCTGATAACCTTCAAGTGGATAACAACCCTGCCGGCCTTTTTTTTGGGCCTAGCAGCCATTGTAAAGTTTATTTTACGAAACAAATTTATTATTTAAAGGAACACAATTCAGATCCTATTATGAATAGGTACCACACACGACTCACTACATTGACAGTAACTTACGAACTGAGATTATGGATATGCTATACCTACCAAAGAGAGATATCAGGTATCAGATTCACAGGTCAGGGATGAGACATAATTTAAGGAAGTGTTTGTAAATACTGATAGGAAATCCTTGCAACATGTACCTATGAGTTATGGAGCTGACGGCAGTTGAATTTGAAAATTCGCGCATCAGGTTGAAGAAACCCAATTTTATGTCTAAAATTCTATATTTGTTGAATTATTTCAAGTAAAAGCTCCCAATAATTTCGACTTTGTTCGTTTTTGGCCCGAAGATTACAGAAAAAAGGTTTAACAGATGGGACTGCTTGTTAATAATCTAGGGCCGAGCCCTTTCTGGTCAGTTCATCTGCGGCTTCGTTACCTGGTATCCGGCTGTGCGCTTTACATTGTGCTGCGTGGCGAGAACCTTTAGCTCTTCGCGGCAACACTTTACAAGCTGCGATGTTATTTGTGTAGCAGCTAATGCTTTTATGGTTGCCTGACTGCCAATGTAAATATTGATGTCCTCTCGTGATATTGTCCTCATTGATACCAATTGGACGGCCTTTGTCACTGCTAGAACCTCAGCTTGGAAAACACTACTGTGATCTGGGAGTCGTATGGAGATGATTATTCTTAGCTCTTCCGAGAAGCACCCCGCTCCTATGTCCATCTTTGACCCATCGGTGTAGATGGACTTGGCGTTCTGTGGTATCTTGTTTCGCTCCCATTGCTCTCTGCTTGAGAAGAGTTTATCAAAGTCCAAGTATGGGACAGTGTAGTCTGAGTTGATGTCACCGTTGCTGGGCTGTTGGCGTAGACCTTATCTTTCACGTGGCCCCAAAGAAAGAAGTCGCAAGGTGTTAAATCACAAGATCTCGGTGGCCAATTGTGATCACCTCTTCGAGAGATAACACGGTCCGGAAACTTTTCCTGTAAAAGATCAATGGTTTCGTTGCTTGTGTGTCACGTAACGCCGTCTTGTTGAAAGTAAACGTTGTCCAGATCAATACCATCCAACTCCGACTATAAAAAATCATTAATCATCTCTCGATAGCGCAATCCATTCACCGTAACTGTTGATCCAACCTCATTTTCGAAAAAGTAAGGTCCAATGACCCCGCCGGACCATAAACCGCACCAAACAGTCACACGTTGAGGATGGAGAGGCTTCTCAACAATAACTCTTGGGTTTTCCGAGCCCCAGATGCGACAATCTTGCTTGTTGACGTAGCCACCGAGGTGGAAATGGGCCTCATCAGTCAAGATGATTTTTCGATGGAATTCCGGATCATTTTCATGCATTTCAAGGACCCAATCAGCAAAGACACGACGTTGTTGATGGTCGGCCGGCTTGAGTTCTTGTGTTAACTGAACTTTATAAGCCTTAAGACCTAAGTCTTTATGCAAAATACGGTGTAATGACGTTTGTGGAATGCCCAATACCAAAGAACGACGAGGAATGGACAAACCTGGGTTTTCTTCAACACTTTGGGCTACAGCAGCAAAATTCTCAGTTGTTCTTGAGCGACGTGCACGGGTTTTATTCTTCACATCACTAACTTGTCCCAACAGCTCGAATTTTTCCACCAATTTCTGTATTGCGGTCCGACAAGGTGCTTCACGACGACCAACAAATGCTTTAGTTTTGCGAGCTGTGACTGCAAGATTTTCACCATTTTTTTAGTGAATTTTAATAATTTCAGTGCATTGTTGAAGCGTGTATCGTTCCATTTTTAGTAATGGCGTAGTTTCTACTTGTCAAATGTCAAAGAATAAAAGCTTCAAAAGTGACAGCTACCGAAATAGCGGGCCATTCACAATAACACCTCTCATTGGAAAGATCTATACACGCAGAGATGGGTTCCAAGACAAGCACTTTTGTGTTTGGAAGCTTGTGATGATCAATTTGATGTAGATATGTTAATAACATTGCAATTGTGACTTTTATTTTCCAAAATTACGTGGTCAAAGATATAAGAACGAACGCGAATTTTCAATGAATCGCGTATAAGCGCCGTGTATGTTGAGGGAATATCGGAAAAACTGAATTCTTTTTAAGCGAAATCGCGTATGCTTAGACCGCGTATGTGGGGGGTACAGTGTACATATATATGTAAATTTTATAACATTATCGAACATTTCATCTATCAATATATATCTTTATATATAAAAATTAGCTGTTCGTTTGATACCTCAGAACTCACAAACTAACGATCCGATTGAGCTGAAACTTACACTATATACTTTTTCTGATGTTTGAAGTGTTCGTACATCAAAAAAATTTAAGTTTTCCGCTAGATGGTGCTGGAACTCAAAAAATTTGAAATTCACCGTACGATTAAGCTGAAACTTACACAATATATTTGTAATGAATTGAGAAATGTTCGTACATCAAAAGTTCTCAAACACCAAAACTTTAAAACCATCCGATTGATCTTAAACTTACAGAATATATTTGTTATGAAGTGAGAAGTATTTGTAAATCAAAAGTTTTCAAGTTTTCATATATGTAGATGGCCAAAATCTCAAAATTATTACTACAGCAATGCACGGTGACAGCTAATAGCTAACTTTTGATTTACATTACGTGCACTTCTCGATTCATAACAAATATATTGTCTAAGTTTCAGCTCATTCGGATGGTAAGTTTTTGAGTTTTTAGGATATAATTGTTTGGACAGTATTCTTAAATCCAAATAGAGTTGTCGGCATTTAATTCTCCACCAGAGTCATTACTATTCACAAAAAGTCACTCGAAAAAATTTCATTACATATATGACATAAAAACTATTTTTAATGGGTGTAGCGAAGCGCACCGGGTAACCACTAGTGCATATATAAAAATGAATTGGTGTCTGTTTGTACAAGCATAACTCGGCTGAACATCATCCGATATGCATGGAGATTTTTTTGTTGGATTCGTATTGAACCAGGTAAACACACAACGGCGCCGTAAATTTATAAGAAAAATTGGAAAATTCAGAAAAATCGATTTTACATACATTTTGTATGGGGAAATTTCTGTTTTTTTCATTTTGATCACAATATTATAGTTCAAATGGTTGCAAAAAGTTCTAAATTTGGAAAATCTTCCCGGAAAATAATTTTTTTCATTTCGACAGTGAAAATAATTGCCAAAGCTCCAAATTTGGAAAATGCATTACTATTTTGAGATTCTATTCCTTCGAAATAACTGATATTTTTTATACGTTTTCAAATTTTAATTTTCGAACTATATACATATTCATTCAAATCAATATATGGGGTGATTGTTGTTTTTCAATTTTAGATCGACGAAAGTATTTTGTTCTGTATTCAAAGAAGCGAATAAAAGTATTTGCTCAGTGACCAAGTGAAATTCGATGGATTGGTGTTGAATTTTGTGCTTTGAGTTGCATCAATACAAATTAACTTTATTCATCCACTGTTTTCCTGCGATTTGGTAATTTCGAATATTCATTAATTTTGTGGATAACGATTTTCAATAAGGTATTTTGTCAACGACCAATTTGTGTTTAATGCAATTGATTGACGGTGAAGTGTAATAATGCCACCGATAAGACGATCAAACATTGGAGCTCGCAATGAAAATATGAGACGGGTGGCTAATCTACGTGCGAATGAAACGAATGAACAGCTTGCACATCACAATGAATAGGCCCGTTTACGAATGGATAACATGGAACCGCTTTTATCCAAGAATGAACCTTCCCATACTTCCTATGTGGAGCAATTGACCCATTCCATTCTAATTGTTCCATTTCACATACAACGTTGTTTATAACAAAGCGTTGCAGTGACCTGAAATATGTGGAATCCATTTTCCGTGTAAATAAAATGCATTGAATTCAATTTAATTCCAAAAGAGCTTTACAATCTTTTAATAGAGGGGGCTCGACTTTCGAGAGGGACATTAATAATTTAATCAATTTTAGGCGCAACAATGTTCGCCGGGTCATCTATAATAGTGTACATTAAGTATATATGTATTTTAATTCTTTTTACCCGACTACGCAGAGGAAGGGTTACGATTTTAACAGGCTGGGTTTGTTTGTTTGTTTGTTTGTTTGCATGTATGTAAGGATGTCACCTCGTACAGCCTAAACATTGACATATTATATATGGACTGCTAGTGAAATGTCACTTTCATAAAACGTCTGCGGACAATTTGGTTCCAACATAACTAGCGCCACGTGTTTCGTAGGGACAGCAATGTGAAACAATTATCCGCCATCATACTTATTTTACGTAGAAACTGGGGCCATCTATTGCCGTATATACAAGTTACTACGAAAATACGTTAAATTTTAAATTGTTGCCTCGTTGGTACCAACAGATGTCACTACGAAAATTTCAATACAAAATTTAAAAATATCCGTTACTTTTCCTTATTGACCCATAAACTATCTAAATATTGTAAATTTATTTGGAATTAATTTTTCGTGTTGATAAATACTTTGTGTTTTTGCTTTATAATGCAGTACAAAATCCCACAATTTATTAAAAAAAAATACTTAAATCACAAACCAACGGCTTTTGTCAATTCAAACACAAACTAAGTTTCCACTTTTCTCCGCTACGAAACAAGAGGGCTAGTGCTTATGTTGGAACCAACGCGAAGTTGGGTACTAGCAGTCCATATATAATACATATGTCAATGAGCCTAAACTATGGAACCGATTTCAACAAATGAGAAGTCGTTGGATTCGTCTTTATCCGGAGAGTGTCCTAGGCTATGTGACGTCACAGAAAAATTCAATATGGCGCGCGCACCAAGCGAAATGGCGGACTACCTCTTCTTTTTTTCTCCTTTTTTTTTCTTTTTTACCCGAATGGTCTTTACAACCGCATTGATAGTGGTATCAAATGAAAGGGCTTGGTGAGTAGAATACAATACGATATGACGTAATACTAAATTCAATATGGCGAACGCCCCCAAGATGGCGGATTTCTGTTATCTTCACTACATCCTTAATATGGGTATCAAATGAAAGGGCTTGGCAAGAAGAATATAATACAATATGACGTAGTTATAAATTCAATATAGAGGACGCCCCCAAGATGGCGGATTTCTGTTATCTTCACTACATCCTTAATATGGGTATCAAATGAAAGGGCTTGGCAAGTAGAATATAATACAATATGACGTAATTATAAATTCAATATAGAGGACGCCCCCAAGATGGCGGATTTCTGTTATCTTCACTACATCCTTAATATGGGTATCAAATGAAAGGGCTTGGCAAGTAGAATATAATACAATATGACGTAATTATAAATTCAATATGGCGGACGTCCCCAAGATGGCGAATTTCTGTTATCTTTACTACATCCCTAATATGGGTATCAAATGAAAGGGCTTGGCGAGTAGAATATTATACAATATGACGTTATTATAAATTCAATATGGCGGACGCCCCCAAGATGGCGAATTTCTGTTATCTTTACTACATCCCTAATATGGGTATCAAAAGAAAGGGCTTGGCGAGTAGAATATAATACAATATGACGTAATTGTAAATTCAATATGGCGGACGCCCCACAAGATGGCGAATTTCTGTTATCTTTACTACATCCCTAATATGGGTATCAAATGAAAGAGTTTGACAAGTAGAACACGACATTGCTTACTTATACATACACTACATATTTTTTGAAACTGAAAAGTTGTAAATAAAAAATTAAGTTTAAAAAACTTAAACCCGACTACGGGAAAAACCAACTAAAAAGGACGAAATAAGATGAAACGAATCAATGATTTTCAAAGTACAGCTGTAATCGCATGCCGCTTTGTCCAACGAATGCGTTATTTTATAAATACGTTATTGTAACGGCATGCGACCACGGCTATACTCTGAAAATCATTGTTTCGTACTTTTTAGTTGGTTTTTCCCGTAGTCGGGTTTTCGTTTTTTAAACTTAATTTTTTATTTAAATATCTGTTAGAGGAGAGATTTTGTTACGAACAACTGAATGCATTTTTTTGTTGTCATTTCTACTTTATCAATTTCAACTTTGAGGTGAAATTAGTTTGTACCCGCCAAAAGTATTTTCTAAAAAATATTTAAAATATAAATTTCTCTTTATTTATTCTTTTTTATTATAACATATTTTGCAAATGGAAATAGTAGATATGTATGTACTTTGTGTAATGCTTTTTAAAAAAATATAAAAATAGGACAAGATTTTCTTAAAATACTTGCACCCAGCTACAGTACCGTACATTGTGGACAATTAAGTTCAAGAATCAAAATAAATTTATATCTCCTTTTTTGCGTTGAAATAAAAATAAACAGTTAATTGTACATACATATATATATGTTTTTCTATTGTTGTTTTACAAGAGTTTGTTTTATTTTAAGCATGGATACGAAGTTACATACATTTTAAGGAAATATTTGTATATTTGTCACTTTTAATAATTATTTGTACTTACATTAAACCTCCCAGACATTAAATAGCATAACTCTCTTCTGTGTAATTAATGTCCAAAAAAAAACCTGAATATATTAAATCTTTTCTGTTAAAATAAGTGTAATTATACATAGATTACCATTGATGCGCTTGGCAGTAAATAGGAGAAATAAAATAGTGTGATAAGACTTCGATGATATTTAGACACATACATATAGGATTAACATATTAAAATACAAAGCAATTAGAATCTAAGCCCGAGCTATCGGGAGTGATAGGCTCACAGTGACACAATACTAAATAAACAGACAGAAGCTAAGTGAAATTCTATCTTAAGTTAAAACAAAAATATCTGTGTTGTTTTAAGAAATCATTATTTAAAATACAACTTACAATGACAACTGACAAACAATCCATGACTGACATCGGTAGGCGATCAGTTTTGAAGATATGTGTTCGTGATGTTATTTTTGTGGTTTGTATTTATAAATATAAACATAAACTTTATGTACCATTTTATATTAAACAACACTACTGAAAATTTGAAGTTGTTCATATATGTATTAAAAATCAATATGCATGCATATCTGTCTATGTATTTTTTAATTCGTTCTTCATGTCTGTGAAAGAAGAGATTTCGCATACATATATTTTATTTATTATAAAATATTTAATAACTTAATGGCATCAAATGCACTGTTGCGTTTTTGTTAAGTCTATTTGGAGTGTTGTTTTTTATTCAAACTCTAATTAAGAGTAGTATAAATAATCTAAAGTTTACGATTTTATCCGCTTAGTTAATATGTATATATCTTATGAAACTATTACATTCTTGTTGATTTAAAATAATTTGTGCCTTGTTGTAACTGTGGTCATTTTCAATAAATTAGAAGGGAGTTGTTTTGTTCTTGTTGTGTGGTTGTTTGGTTTTTTTTTTTTTTTTTTCATCACAATTTAGAACAACATTGAGAAAAGACTGCGAACTCCTGTAGATGTTGAAGATGAGCCCAAAGTGAAACCACTACCAGATGTTCTATGACGTGAGGCATGACTGGAAACATTGGACTTGACGCGCTCATATACAGCCACATCCTATGAAAGAAATTAGAAGAAACAAAAAATTTATATATTTTTTGGAATCGTACACGTATCTAAAAAAATATTAATTAATTGCAAGCGACATACATACATCTTTGCAAGAAATAAAAGCTTTTCTTTCAACCTTTCCAAAGAATAAATTGAAAGCATACGAGCATGGTGGTAGGTTATTTGTTTTAACTCCTCCCGAATGACCTCACTTTATATATATATACAGTCAGTGTAAAAAGTCTGCGTACATTATATCCTCTTTTAGAAAAGCTCATAAAACACTCATATTTTCAAAACAAAATTGGATATTTTTATGTAGGAATGACGTCAGGATTTTCTTATTCATTACATTTAACTCTTTTCTGATTTTACACATTTATGAAATCTACTAGCGCCATTAATCTAAACACACCACTAAAATTCAAGCACAAAAAGTCTGCGTACAGGATAATTTCCGTTACTTTTTTCCAGTTTCGCTTTTACAAGCACTATAAATTGTTATAAAGTTTATCATTTGAAGTGAAGAACTCGTAGAGTGTGTTGTTTTTCTTCATATTTTGTTATATTTTAAGTGATTTTTGACTAATTTAACTATGAACAAAGAAATTTCGGTAGATATTCGAAAACTTATAATAAAACTTCGTTCGGAGGGCAAAACTTTGAGAGCAATCGGATAGATTGTTGACAAGCCACATTCTTCTGTCCAAAGAGTTTTGGAAAACTACGCAGCAACCGGAAATTTTAGTTCAAAATACATATAGATCTGGCAGGCCGCAGCTGCTTACCGAAAGAGAAAAACGCTCTGTTTTAACGGAAGTAAAAGCGAATCCACGAATAAGTGCTTCGAAAATAGTTAAAATAATGCGGGACAAATTTGACAAGGCAGTAAGCAGCGATACCATTAGAAATGTGTTGAGGAAAGAAGGGTATCATGGACGGTCGGGAAGAATAAACCATTAATTTCGAAAACCAACAAAACGAAAACGTATTGCATTTGCAAGGCACCATGTTGACAAGCCTCAAAGTTTTTGGAATAATGTATTTTTTTCAGAGGAAAGAAAATTCTGCATTTTTGGACTAGGTTAGGTTAGGTTATGGGGTGGCGGCTTAGCCTCACATAGACCAGTGTTGATCCATAGTGATACCACAACTCCTCAGAGTAATCAATTAATTTCTGTTGCTTTGTTTAAACAAAATGAGTTTGTCTGTTGAGCAAATTTAATAAGAAGGTGAAGTTTTATGTCTGACATTTCTACGAGTGACTTGAAATAGAATTTTCCCATTAGTCTGTGCCTTCTTTTTGCCAATGCAGGACAAGCGCACAGGAGGTGCTCTAATGTTTCTACCACACCCGGTTCATTGCAGTTTCTGCATATGTCCGACGAGACTAGTTTGAGCCTACGAGCGTGATAACCTATAAGGCAATGCCCTGTGATGACGCCTAGTAGTAAATTGCATTCCACTCTTGATAGCGAGAGGATGTATTTGGATCTATGGCTACTGCAGTGCGGCCAGAATATTTTCGTTATTCTGCAAGAAGTGGATTGATTCCACTTATTGTCAGCTGTGCTTTGTAATTTAGCATCAATTTTTGAGAAGTAGTGCTGGATCGGTGCTACTATGATTTCGGGTTCTGAACTAAGTAGAACTCCCTGTTTAGCCTGTTCATCAGCTTTTTCATTGCCTATGATACCTTGATGACCAGGAAGCCAATATAAGCAGACTGTGTTACTTCTGCTGAGTTCCTGAAGTAAAGCGTAGCAGTTTAAAACTGTTTTCGATTTTATCACATTACTTTTTAGTGCTTTGAGCGCAGCTTGACTGTCAACATAAATGTTAATGTAGGAGCCTTCTTCGCAGTTCCTTAGATGCTCTGCGGCTTTTTGAATCGCCAAAAGTTCAGCCTGAAAGATGCTGCAACTATCTGGCAATTTGAAGCATTGTTTGTAGTTAGATTTTGGATTGAAGACTCCAGCGCCCACGCCTTCGTCCTGTTTCGATCCGTCCGTGTAAATATTAATGCTGTCGAGTGGATCAGCTGTACGCTGTATCCAATATTCTCTAGAGGGAATTTTTATGGAAAAGTTTCGGTCAAACAGGGTTATTGGCTTGAGATAATCTGTACTAATATTAGCAATATTGATTACGTTACCATGTCCAAATAGTCTAAACTTGAAGCCATTAGACTCTTTAAGCCTTAGCACTGTTTTAAAAACGACACTCTTAGCAAATAGGTCTATTGGTAACAAGTTCAGTATGGTGTTTAGTGACATCGCTGATGTTGTTTTAAGTGCTCCAGTGATTCCAATACACATCAGACGTTGAAGTCTCTCTAGTTGTTTTAGAATGTGTGTTTTCTCCAGGGCTCTCCACCATACCACAACTCCGTATAGTAAGTTCGGTCTTACTATGGAAGTGTAGATCCAGTGTAACTTTAGGTTGTAATCCCCATTTTATTCCAAACATTTTCTTGCAAGCGTAGTAGGCATTTTGGGCCTTTTTAATGCGTTCTTCGATATTAGGTTTCCAGTTGAGTTTTCCGTCAAAGATAACTCCAAGAAATTTGGCCTGGTTTGAAAACCAATTGAAGTCTCAAGTGTACTCGTGACCTCATGGATTGCTGTCTCAGTAGATTTACCTTTTTGATAGGCGTGCTGAGCAGGTGACAGAAAGTTTAATGGGATAGACTCTCTTATATGGGAATCTAGAATTCGTTCCATAGTTTTTAGAAGAAAAGATGTCAGACATAATGGTCTGTAGTCTTTGGCTTTTACATGGCTGGTTTTTCCACTTTTTGGAATGAATACAACCGGTGAAGTACGCCAGGATTTAGGGATCGTGTTGTATTGTATACAACCTTTAAAAATAGACCTTAGCCTTTCTAAAATTATTTCCAGAACATTTTGCAACATCGCAGGAAATATCCCATCTGGCCCTGGTGATTTATATGGATTTTTGGACTAAACGGACGCGGTATTGTGTGGAGAAAACCAGCAACTGAATGGAATAAAGAAAACCTATTCCCAACAGTAAAGCACGGGGGTGGTGGGGTGATGGTTTGGGGGTGTATGGCGTCAAATGGTTTCGGGAATTTGGATTTTATCGAAAGCACAATGGATACATTTAGGTATTTAAGCATAATAACAAAAAAAAATCCCAGGAAGTGCTACTTAAATCGGCTTGGGTAATCATTTCATGATCCAAAAAGATAATGATCTTAAACATACAGCTCATGTTGTTAGCTTTGGCTTCTATATAATGTCCCCAAGCAGTTACAGACACCCCCACACTCACCTGACCTGAACTCCATTGAACATTTATGGGAGTTGTTGGAACGACGTATCCATCAGCACGGCATAACGGCCATAAATATGCTAAAAGAGAAGTTGCTTGAGGAATGGTCTAAGATACGCCCAGAAGACACAAGAGTGTTGGTGGATTCAATGAGAAAATGGTTGAAGGAAGTCATATTCAACAGAGGGTACCCAACAAAGTGTTCAAAAACATTTTATTCTTTATTTTTATAATAATTTTTTATAATGTACGCAGACTTTTTGTACATTATTTTTTATGATGTGTTATTTTAATTGATTGTTTTTTTAAACTGTACTAGTTTTACCTATTTTTTGTTATCCTGATATTGAATTGAGCTTATCTCTATTAAACCCTGTGCAAAATTAAATGTTTGTTTGATTTAAAAAATATGTAGTTTCTATTGCATTTAACTATTTTCCATATTATGTACGCAGACTTTTTACACTAACTGTATGTGTGTACTTTTAAGCCCCATTTAGATGATCAGTTCAGTTTCAGTTTCAGTTGAGTTATCAGTTGAGCTTTCAGTTAAACTGATGTGTAAATGCGAAAACTGAAACGTTTAACTGAGACTGAAACTTATGGAATTCTCATCAGTTGTCAGTTAAACTGCACAGAAGTAAAATAAAAGCTCAACTGAATACCGAACACATTTTTCAACTGAAATGTCAACTGAACTGACAACTGAAACTGAAACTGGTCATCTAAATGGGGCTTCAAAACATAAGGGAAATATTATTGGTTATGGTAAGTCAATGTATTAAAGATAAATAGAATAATTACATGCTTTTGAAATTCGATATCAGTTAATAAATGATGAATATCAGTTACATTTTGAATATTCTATGAAAACTGCAAAGAATGCCGTGAAGTTTAGGCAGATCCTCCATTGTGAACGGGCTTACACTTCAGCGAAACTTGTCTGTTCACTTTAGAATATAATTTACAGCTATGGCCAAAAAAATAGCAACACTTTTTACGTTTTAAAAAGAACTTGCATTGCGTTTGTTTTGTGCGAATGAAATTATGAAAAATGAAATGAAATAAATATGTTGTGAACATATTCTAAGTAGAATCAGTGTGCAACAAGGAAAGAAAGTGATCATCGATCTGTTACAAGGTATTAAATAAGCTGGACAAAAAAATGGCAATAAAAAGTAAAAGCACAACAAATAAAAAAAGTGGAAGATTATTATCGTGTACAGTACATGTATGCAGCCTCTGAGGATATTGTATACTATAGGGTTCTCCAATGAGAGGTGTTATTGTGAATGGCCCGCTATTTCGGTAGCTGTCACTTTTGAAGCTTTTATTCTTTGACATTTGACAAGTAGAAACTACGCCATTACTAAAAATGGAACGATACACGCTTCAACAATGCACTGAAATTATTAAAATTCACTACAAAAATGGTGAAAATCTTGCAGTCACAGTTCGCAAAACTAAAGCATTTTTTGGTCGTCGTGAAGCACCTTGTCGGACCGCAATACAGAAATTGGTGGAAAAATTCGAGCTGTTGGGACAAGTTAGTGATGTGAAGAATAAAACCCGTGCACGTCGCTCAAGAACAACTGAGAATTTTGCTGCTGTAGCCCAAAGTGTTGAAGAAAACCCAGGTTTGTCCATTCCTCGTCGTTCTTTGGTATTGGGCATTCCACAAACGTCATTACACCGTATTTTGCATAAAGACTTGGGTCTTAAGGCTTATAAAGTTCAGTTAACACAAGAACTCAAGCCGGCCGATCATCAACAACGTCGTGTCTTTGCTGATTGGGTCCTTGAAATGCATGAAAATGATCCGGAATTCCATCGAAAAATCATCTTGACTGATGAGGCCCATTTCCACCTCGGTAGCTACGTCAACAAGCAACAAGATTGTCGCATCTGGGGCTCGGAAAACCCAAGAGTTTTTGTTGAGAAGCCTCTCCATCCTCAACGTGTGACTGTTTGGTGCGGTTTATGGTCCGGCGGGGTCATTGGACCTTACTTTTTCGAAAATGAGGTTGGATCAACAGTTGCGGTGAATGGATTGCGCTATCGAGAGATGATTAATGATTTTATATGGTCAGAGTTGAATGATATTGATCTGGACAACGTTTATTTTCAACAAGACGGCGCTATGTGCCACACAAGCAACGAATCCATTGATCTTTTACGGGAAAAGTTTCCGGGCCGTGTTATCTCTCGAAGAGGTGATCACAATTGGCCACCGAGATCTTGTGATTTAACACCTTGCGACTTCTTCCTTTGGGGCCACATGAAAGATAAGGTCTACGCCAACAGCCTAGCGTCGATTCAAGACCTCAAAGATAAAATTCGTGAGGCTATCGACGACCTGTATGCGTGCTCGTGGTGGCCATTTGGCTGATGTTGTTTTTCATTATTAACGGCATACCTTCCTCTTTATTATGAAATAAACATCCGATCATTTATCTAAAAAAATTGCATTTTCCTTTGAATACCAAAATAACACCTCTTATTTTTTTTTGAAAATCTATTGATAGAAAAAACTAATCGATCAAAAGGTATTGTTTCTGTTTCAACAGTGAAATGTTTTTTTTATTATTTTTTTTTATTTTTAAGTCAGAACCGTACATATGCGCGCATATGAAAACATATGAATACATCAGCTCGGATTCGTTAAATTTTCGTCCATTTTCGGAAACATAACGCGGCATCTCCACGAGCCATTATTCATGCCTGCGCTCATGTCGGGCTTGGAAAATATCTAAATGGAGGCCACAATCAGTAAGACAGATCTTGCAACGCGCCATCTATGTCTGGCTGGATTTTCGGTTCGACATCTATGTCTGGACATGAACTGTCACTTTGGTGAACATTTTTCAATTTCGTTGAAGTTTTTAAGAGAAGTGATATGAAAAGGTCCACTACACAAAATTTGACATTTGTTTCGCTTGTTTCTCTTGTTTTTCTGCTCTCTAGATAAATATGTCCAGCATTAGTAATGACTCATGGAGACCCCGTGTAAGAGAAAACGATTTCATTCGGATATGCAATTTTGACAGTTGTTTGGAATTTAAAAATTAATCAAATAAAATACTCATATTTCAATTGAACGTGTGCGGAAAAATAGTTGTCTTTACGACTTTACGACGGATGCGTTTCATTTAAAATGGACGAAGAAGGAAAATAAGTGAGAGTTAATAGCTTAAAACCAACAACAATCAAGTCAAGAGCTCAAGAGAAAAAATGTTATATAGATTTGACAGATAGCTATTATGGCTACCCCGTGTAGTTTGTAAAATATAAATGGGAACATTTCGTTAAATTTTGACAAAAGCTTATGTATATTTTCCTAAGCGCATTATGATTGGGCCTTTACTCTCCGAATACGACGGTGAAGCTACAGTTACAGTAAAACCTATAGCGCGAACGCAGTGCGAAGTTACAACTGTAGTATGAGGTCCGTTCGCGTACTTTTTGCACTAAATATGGGTTTTCTGTCAAATTTCGAGGAGTGGGGGTAAAATTCTCTCAAAGACAGAAAAATCACGAAAAAGTAATCGAACGCATTAAGCACCAAAAAAATTAAGAATTTATGTGATGTGACAGATTTGACAGTTTCCATAGTATACCCGAAAGAAATTTCTTGGACTAAAATTCGTAGCATGGGGAAATTTCTTATTCTCTCGTGAGCACACTCTTCTACGAAAAACTACGAAATTTTTGCGTACGCGAACACATTTTCGTTGTTTTTCGTTATTTTTCGTAGATTTTCGTTGTTTTGGGAGAGTACGCGAACGTGCCTATGAATATATTTGATGAGGCGCAATGTATAGCCAACTTCAACTTTCGGACGTGCTGCGCTACTTTCAATTGTGTTCGGGCAGGTACTCTCCGAGCACAATGGAAAGTGGCTGTAGAACAAACTGTCAAAAAGTCGCTCACTGAAGTAGCAATGCACGTCCAGAAGGCTGGAGCGCAGCACTTCTGTTTTGCTGTTAAAAAAAAATATTTTTAACCTTTTTTTTAATATTTTTGTAACTAGGATTAAAGTCCCATCAAATAAATATTACTGCTCTTTATAATGGCAATACATTTTGCCATGGACTGCTCTCCCATTTTCTTTTCTTTCTTTATTTTCAACTGTCAAAAAAGAACGCAGCGCGCTCGAAAGCTGAAGTTGGCTCATCTTGCGCTGCAGCTACTCTTTATACTACAGCTGCAACTTCGCATTGTGATCGGGCAGTTAGAGTTGGATGTGTTTTTCGATGTGTTATTTACACGCAGTTAATGTTTATAAAATGTATTATTACTTCGGTGAAGTTATACTAAAATACAAAAAAAAAAATGTATGAATGTACTCGAATGCAAAAGTGAATTCATATTATAAAAACCAAAACAGCAAGTGAAGTATGAGCGACAAAAAAGAGATGACTGCCACTTGGTTACACGAGGAAACAGTTTGGGTACGATATCTCGCCTTTTATACAATCCCGATTTTAAAAGCCCGCTTCTTATAATCCCGTTTATTTCAATACCGTTTTTTATAATTTCGCTTTTGCAATGAAAAGTATTTGTTTTATTATGCATGTTAGACAAATTTCTTTTATGTTCAATTGTATATTGTGAGCGACACGACACGACTCAAGAAACCTGATTTGGAATTTTTTTCCTATTTTTCATAATTTTCCGGCTTTTTTTTTGTTTCTTATTTCATTGTTAGAAAATGGAACAAGCAATATTAAATTTTGAACGATGAAGTTGTTGAAATACAAAAGTGGGATTCTGAGAAAAGTGCACAAAGCGGGATTAAAAGGAATCTCACGACGCAGTATTTAAAAAAACGCGATTTTATTAGAGACGGTGTTTTAAATTCTTTAAAAACGGGATTTTTAATGAAGCGTGATTTTAAGACGCAGTACTTAAAAAAAAACGGGATCTTAGAAAATGGTGTTTTGAAACTTTTTTGACAGGATTCCTAAAAAAACGTGATTTTAAAAAGCGGGATTCCGATATGCCCCCAAAGAAACTAGTAATCACTCTTGTTAGTAGTAGTTAAAAAGCTAAGAGATTTTAAACTTTTTACTATTATAGTATTTGGTAATGAAGATGACATGACGTGTATCTGATAGTTTCGTAATATTACGACCGTTACAAGTATGCTTGGAAGCTGCGAAATTTTTGTTTTTATAAAACATTATTATTAGGTTTGCGACTAAGTTTCCGGACTAATTTTATATTCAAGGTTTATTTCATCCCAAACAGAAATATCGTTTTAAACAGCCAAACGCGCTATTTTATGGCCTATCATATACATATGTATATCTTATTTTATCTATATATAAAAATGGTGTGAAAAATTATTAGTAATTCATCAATTGAGAACGGCTGGGCCGATTTGGCTCAAATTTTTTGCAGTTGTTCGTAATTGCCGAGAGAATGTTTCTATGAGAGAAAATTTTGGGAAAACCCTCCAGAAAAGTCGGAAAATTGAAAAAATCGAAAAGTGAAAGAAATCACTGTGAAATAAAGCGTAGCAACGCACGCCGCTATCTTCTATATATATAGAAGTGTGTGCATGCATAAATCGAGAACGGATAGTTCGATTTTCGCGACTTTGGGCTTGATGGATTCGTTTTGGCCCAAGGAATGACACTGTGGAGGAAAATTCTGGAAAATTTCCAAGAAAATTGGAAAATTTAGACAAATCGATTTTCCATACATTTTATGGGGAATTTTTTTTTTTCATTTTGACCGCTACAAATGGTTGCAAAAGTGAATGACGCGACTGTTTGTGTGCACGGGCGGTTCAGCTAGTTATATCTATATATAAAAGAGTCTGCCGTCCGTGTGTGCACTCATAAGTCGAGAACAAATCGTTCGATTTTCACGATTTTGGGCTTAATGGATTTGTATTGGCCCAAGGAAGGACATTATGGAGGAAAATCGCGGAAAATTTCCAGAAAAATTGAAAATCCGGGAAGATCTGGTTTCTAGTACATTTGTTCGAAACAGATAGCGCTGCACATTAACAAACTGGGACGGAACGAAGTTCACTGGGTCAGCTAGTTTTCATATAAACTTTCGCTCTTTATTTACAATATGGAAAAAAAGTCGAGGCGGTATTCGAGAACTTCTCAAATACGAGTATGAGCTGGATCACTCCGTAAATGAGGCCATAGAAAACATCAATCGAGCTAAGGGGCCTGGAACTGGCGCACGAAGAACTGCTTTTGACTGGTACTCAACGTTTAAAAGTGGAAATTTGTCAATCGAAGACAATCCAAGATCTGGTCGCCCTTCAGAAGTCGATCGAGGCGCTGGCTGTCGTCAACGCTGTTGAAGAGCATCCGTCTGGCCGAGGATTTCGACTGCAGCCACACACAAATTGAAAAAATACTGCACAATGCAGTTCAGTCTATTAATATCTGATGGGTTGGAATGAATTTGACCGCCGCGCCCTTCGAAACCGACGAATTGCATTGATTTTCATTAACGAGAACGCCAGGCCTCACAGATCAGAGGGAACGCTTGAAAAGATTGCAGACTTCGTTTGGGAGCATCTAGAGCATCTAGGGCATGGCACCCAGTGATTACTACCTTTTTCGATCCTTGGAGCACTGGTTGTGAAGAAAAAAGTTCAAAACCATCGAAGAAATTTGTGGATCTCTAACAAAATTCTCTGCTTCCAAGGATCGGCAGTGGTACCGTGATGAAATCGATAAACTTAAAGAATAATGGCAAATATTTAAAGGAAATAACCAAGAATACTTTAATTATTAATTGTAAGTTATTTTATTTATGTTTCGTTGAATATAAACCTTGAATATAAAATTAGTGCGGAATCTTAATTACCAACCTAATAAATTGATTTTTTGGTCTTCAAGCATTGGCTTATATGTGGAATTTCATATCGAAATTAAAATGTAAGAAATACATACAAGTAGGTACAGTGTGTAGATTCAGTATATATACGACATTCTATGTTAGCCTGTTACGTAGACTATAATGCGAAATAATTTGTTCAGTTTTTCTTTTTTCATTTCGACTGGTTATAGATCGTACGTCATCATTCGTTTCATTTCCACTCTCCTCTCCACTAATGTAATTAGTATTTGAAATGAGCGTGAGGTCAGACTTCGTTGACGATTGCTGCAAATAACAATATTTTGTTAGGGGCAAGTTCTTTACAGCTGGCTTAAGTTATAGTCGCCAAAGCAAATTTCATATGATTTGGAGTCAATGTGGTAGGTACTGACATTTATTAAATCCAATATCTGTGAATGAATTTCTACTTTAGTTACTTATTGTCATTATCGATCAACAGTCCATATTTTAGTATTGTGGATTGCAATTCATTTTTTTGCATTATGTAAGCTAAATATTATGATTTTGTAAAATACGAATGGAATGGCCTACAATATTCTTGGACTTTGGCACGAGCCGTGTGACATTATGTGTTTTCTGTCAAATTTCGAAGAGTGGGGGCGAAATTCTCTCAACGATCGGAAACGACAAAGCCAAATGAGAGTGTCAAAAATGTCCCCTCAACTGAGACGGGCCTTACGAGTTCTTACACAAATTCTTCCTTGGGTGAAGTGGGCCAACGCTGTCGAGCCAGCCATCTGACAGTTTGTGAACTGTCATAATCTTCTATGTTAGTGGAAAACAAACAAGTTTTACCAAACGCGTTTCCACTGTCCGAGAGAATGTTCCCCACTTCTCAAATTATTTATTATTTGACAGCGTTGGCCCACTTGACATACCACAAAACATACCAAACAGACCTATGGTGTATGGTGTTAAAATTCGCAGCATGGGGAAATTTCTTACTCTCTCATGAGCACACTCTCTTTTATGAAAAACTACGATGTACGAGAACGGATTTTCGTTACTTTTCGTAAATTTTCATAGATTTTCGTAATTTTGGTAGCGTACGCGAACGGACCTTAAGCTACCAAACAGACCTATGGTGTTAAAATTCGCAGCATGGAGAAATTTCTTACCCTCCGTGAAAAAACAAGAAACTTTTGCGTACGCGAACGGGTTTTCGTGACTTTTCGTAAATATTCGTAGTTTTGGAAGCTACGCGTACGAATTTAATTCAACTATGGTGGAGTGACTCAGACATTAGACATCAGACAATAAGTTAAATATTTCGTTACGGTATCATTAGAAAAAAATCCGGTCAAGTGCAAGTCGTGTTCCGTACTATCATTTTTACATACATATACACGTATGTACGTAAAAGATTTACGAGCGTGTTGATAGATTTCTGGACACAAATGTAAGGAACTTGATAAAATTACCTATCTTACTTACTTAGTTGGCGCTACAGCTCGAGGTGAACCTGGGCCTGCTTCTCGCAACCATTTGTGTGTGAGTGTTATATTTTTGCACGAATGGAAGGGACCTACAGTTTTTTTGCTGACTCCGAACGGCGAGTTGAGAAGCTCAATCGCGACAAATGATACTCTTTGATGTTTGTCAGACATTCGAAAGAGGTGGGCACTGTGAAAAACTTTTAGGTGTTTGCGGCGGGATTCGAACCCAAGACCGCTGGCTCAGTAGTCCGACGCACTAACCACTTGCGCTACGGTGCCCACTTGAAATGTGGGCACCTATCTGCTCAGAGTAATAATTATATTATGTACATGAAAACAAAACAACAACTAAAGATTACAAGAAATTTACGCATGTGCATCATAATGCATCATAATGCGTGGATTTTCGGAATTTGTTTCTCTTTCTGTGGCTGTACACAAATTCAATTTTTCACAATGAAGTAAAATTTGTTGCAAAATTATTTGTGTACAAACAAACGAAACGCGTTAAAACGATCGTACCGGCGCCGGCGCGTCGGACAAAGTAGACAATTAACTCCGCACAACTATCAACGAATGGGCAATTCGCTGCGCCGCACAGTGGGACGAAATGGTAGATTTACTGGACATGGCATTTTCACACAGTCATTTCCACTAAACAATTTCACCGTGAATCATATTTTATGTATTTTTTCACCCTGAATCGAATGTTGGAGTCTGTTTGGCTGTAGGAGCAACGCAAAAGAAGATACAGCCCACAGAATATCCACCTTCCAGTTTATTTAGTTTTATATGAAATAATATTTCGTACGAATTATAATAATTTTTAACTGTAATAAGCACTAATCAATTGTCTTTGAAACAAGCCTACCTTGGTTGCTCTAAGTTTAATACACTACAAGTTATGATTAAATAACTGTTGGTACCTCTTTCTCCGAAGAAACCTTTTTAAACACCCTGTAGCTCAGTGGGTGTTCAAGATAGACCCCCCCGCCCATACGATTTTTTTCATGAATCAATGAATCAGATCCCAAAATATCTGTATCCCAAACCGGACCACCCTGTACGAGTAGGTACCTATACAGGCACTGCCTATTGGTTGAATTTTACTATGGTAGGCAATTGTTCGAACATGAATAGCGGGCGGAGTAGGACGAAGTGGGATATAATTCTTTCACATATCTTTCACTAAATACCTAAGGCAAACACCTGTGTACGTTTTTCGGAACAACTCGGAACCTTTTTGTACGGGTTGAATTTCCCGAAAATACGGTCAAAAAAGACGTTAGTTCAAACAAAAAATAACAAACCTTGGCTACTTAAGAATTTCCTGACACCTTGTCGGACCGCAATACAGAAATTGGTGGAAAAATTCGAGCTGTTGGGACAAGTTAGTGATGTGAAGAATAAAACCCGTGCACGTCGCTTAAGAACAACTGAGAATATTGCTGCTGTAGCCCAAAGTGTTGAAGAAAACCCAGGTTTGTCCATTCCTCGTCGTTCTTTGGTATTGGGCATTCCACAAACGTCATTACACCGTATTTTGCATAAAGACTTATAAAGTTCAGTTAACACAAAAACTCAAGCCGGCCGACCATCAACAACGTCGTGTCTTTGCTGATTGGGTCCTTGAAATGCATGAAAATGATCCGGAATTCCATCGAAAAATCATCTTGACTGATGAGGCCCATTTCCACCTCGGTGGCTACGTCAACCAGCAAAATTGTCTCGGAAAACCCAAGAGTTATTGTTGAGAAGCCTCTCCATCCTCAACGTGTGACTGTTTGGTGCGGTTTATGGTCCGGCGGGGTCATTGGACCTTACTTTTTCGAAAATGAGGTTGGATCAACAGTTACGGTGAATGGATTGCGCTATCGAGAGATGATTAATGATTTTTTATGGTCGGAGTTGGATGGTATTGATCTGGACAACGTTTACTTTCAACAAGACGGCGCTACGTGCCACACAAGCAACGAACCCATTGATCTTTTACGGGAAAAGTTTCCGGACCGTGTTATCTCTCGAAGAGGTGATCACAATTGGCCACCGAGATCTTGTGATTTAACACCTTGCGACTTCTTTCTTTGGGGCCACGTGAAAGATAAGGTCTACGCCAACAGCCCAGCGTCGATTCAAGACCTCAAAGATAAAATTCGTGAGGCTATCGAGGACATAGGGCAGTCACTTTGCGATTTGGTTATGGAAAATTTCATAAAAAGGATATGGTCCTGTATGCGTGCTCGTGGTGGCCATTTGGCTGATGTTGTTTTTCATTATTAACGGCATACCTTCCTCTTTATTATGAAATAAACATCCGATCATTTATCTCAAAAAATGGCATTTTTCTTTGAATACCCAAATAACACCTCTTATTAGAAAACCCTTTAAAATTACTATATTTAAAAAAAAGACTCAAACATTCTTCCCGACTTGATTATATTGCGATAAACGAGAAACCCAAATTATCACGAATTTTCGTTAAAATGGCAGATTTTTATACTCGTTTTTGAGGTTGTTTATTGAAGAAACGTGTGGAAAAACGAGACCGTGGGTGCCAAAATTTAGTTGACATGTCCACCAGTGTCTATATAACAACTGTATATACTTTGGAAAGCCGTACTAGATACAAGCAATTTCGACCCATGTCGCAATTTTTACACCATTCGTCCATTCGTGAATAAGGGCGCCACACAATTTTTTTTGTTTTTGGGAAAATTGTGAAACCTGGGAGAATAAAGAATTTTTGGTCCCGAGGGTGAAATAACCAACCAAAAAGTCAAAAGAAAGAAAACAAATGTGTTTCTTTTGAACTACTTTATAATTATAACGGCCGATTTATTCAATATAAAGGAATGTAATTAAGATGGAAGTCTATGTGCGAAGATGTGAGGCAGTGATTGAAATCAAAGGTGCTACGACCAAGTTCTAAAACCAGGTTGAGAACTTTTAATGTAAATTACAGTGGACTCTCGGTAACTTGAACATCCAAAACTTGAACATGCTATTTTTCCCCTATGGGTATTCTATAACTTGAACGGACAGTTTTTAAGGCTCGATACCTTGAATTTTTAAATTAAGAACTCTATAAGTTGAACAATTAAAAAATGAATACCTCTTTAACTTGAACAAATTTTATGTGACAACCAAAACCGTTTTAAATTCGATTCTTCGCTTTACCCCTATTTCATAAAGGGAAATCCCATAGAATTTCTTTTGTATCTCAGTTTAAAGATCTAAATCATTTTCTAAAGCCCCTTATTCCCAGAACAAAAATCGTTGCGAGAAAAAAAATCGTTGCGAAACAAAAATCGTAGCTTGTGGTGCGAGATTTTGAGGGTAAATTCCTAGAATTTCAAATGTCGCAACGAGATTTTTGACGTGTACGAGTTTTGACATTTTTCTTCGTCATTTTAGAACTTTATTTTTTGTGTTATTTTCCTCCTCTTATCAACTCATATTGAACTTAGAGTATTTTGAACAACAAATTTAAATTTTTTAAAAGAGGAAATGACGTTTAAAGGCTCGAAAATATGTAGTTTCCCTTTATGCTACTCAAAATTAATACAATTGTTTCCTCTTTCATTGAAAACAATGTCAAAAAATCGCATCGAAAAATAAATCGTTGCGAGAAAGAATGGTCCGGGCCATTCATTTTCTCGTTGCGAGAAAGAATAGTTTCTCGCAGTGAAGGTGCGAGAATTTTGACGTTTTACGCTACGATTATTTTTCTCGCAACGATTTTTATTCTAGGAATAAGGGGCTTAAGCAATTTTCACTGTGACAAGCTAGTGCGGCTTGAATCAAAAAGTTTTATCTTGTTGATGTCGTTATCGTACAAAATAGTGTTACAAATAAGGAATCAGTTGAACTATTCAATAAAACCAAAACGAACGAATATTCTCGGAACTGACAGTTGTCCAGAGTTTTCCAGAATTTACTTTGCAAAACGTACTGCATAAGGCCAAACAATTAAAAATAACAATTATTTTTTCAAAGTTGTCTTAAAAACAAAAGTATGCCTTATTATTTATTAAAAAAAAAACATTGTTAAACTGAATTTGTTTTGATCCAGTAACTTGAACAATCCAATAACTTGAACGGCCCTGGTTTCGTACGTGTTCAACTTAACGAGAGTCCACTGTAATTCATTACATGAAAAAAAAATAACAATTTCAATTTTGTTTCTATAATTTTTCTTTTCTGGCTAAAATCATCAGTCTAAGGAACGAGCTAATATACAGTCCTGTGTAAAAAATTAAGACCAGTACGATAATTGTTCACTTTTGTTCTAATGTTTTCCAGATGAAAGTCTTGTACAGAAGTTTAAAACAGTCCTTAAATTAATGCACCCGAATATATGTAGACCTACAATCGAAGATTGATAAAGAATTGAAAATACGTATGTTAAAGTTGAAACTCAATATCTTCTAAAATTATCCTACTAATTTTTAATACAGAACTGTATATTTCGTTTACGTGTTTGCCTTCAGGTTTTTAAATTTTTTTTTATTAAAAAGTTAAAAACTACCTTGCTTCTATTACTTTTTCCAACACTGTATAGATGCAAGGAATGGAACAATGCAATCAAAGCCAAATTATGTATCTCGTCCTTTTTTTGGGCCATCAAGTACAATCCACATAATAAGTGTGAGTTGTATATGTACATATTTTGAATGAGTGACATTTCGTCAAAAAATGTATTTCGTTAGTGTTTATGTTTTTCAATTAATCTAAATATTATAACGTATAAATTTATCTCCGTAGCAGTTTGACAAATAAAAGCGTAATATTAAGATTTATACATATGTATATTGTTACTAGCTGATCTGCCCGGCTTCGCCCGTGTACGCAAACAGTCGCGTTACTCACATGACAAATAATTGCCAACGCCACCTGTGGGAAGCTTTTGTGACTACACCCAACTACATTATTACATTTAAATTTAATATTGTTTATATGAAAATTATAAAAGGGGGAAACTACATTTTCGTAAATATCTGCACCCCAGCGCCACCTATCGGGTCAAAATTTTGCCAAAGACTCTCTTTTTAGGTCTGTTTGGTATCTTTTCTGTGTAATGCCCAATATCGCTGTCAAATCATAAATAATTTGAAAAGTGGGGGAACATCCTCTCAGCCAGTGGAAATTTGTTTTTGTTTTCCACTTAAGTGAGGTTTGACAGTGTTGTTCAACCTTACCCAAAGAGAAAGACAGTGTAGGAATTCGTAAGGTGGGGAATTTTTTACTCTCTCATTTTCCACTCACAAGACAGGAAATCCGTAAGAACTTACGCATTCGCACGAATTCGTGAGTTACCAAACAGACCTTTTATTTAAAAATTATATTGTGTGAATTTGAGCCAATTCGGTCCAAAAATAAGAATTTTGAAAAAGCGACCCTAGCGCCACCTGGGGGTTCTAACATAAACAAGAACCATCCGGAGCACCACACGAACATATGGTGTGAATATAAGATGAATAGCTTCAGTGGTTCAGCCGTGATAGTCGGACATACATACGCACCAACGTTTTTATATATGTATTAAGGTAATGTTACTGCATCTATCGCTTCATGCAGCTTTGTTGCACATCTGTCAGGCTTGAGCAATTAACAAGTCCTTATATCGATTTGTGACGCACCTATTATCTTGTCCTCATCTTAAGTACTACATTTTAAAAAGAAGCACAGTACTCGCATTAAAGCCGTTCAGCAGAGCTCATTCGTTGTGCACTTAAAGCGCTTGCCCAAGACGATAATTTTAACGTTCCACCATCGGATTAAGCTCTTACAACCCTTGTCTGAAGACATAATTTTCATGCAGCGATTTTTTCGAATTCTCTCTCTCTCTCTCTAATGACAAAAAGTAACTGCATAGAACTCACTACAGTCAGATATCACGAGGAATGCACTCCAAGTGGTGAAGCGGTGGCGTCGAGAGATTCGATCATCTTCACAAAGAAGAATCTGGAATTTCGGCCCTTTACGATATTCGGATCTGAATTAGCCAATAAGGTTGGAATTATCATGTTTGCAGATAAGATCCGGAAGTCAAAAATGGCGATACATCAATGCAAACGTGTATGTGGACAAAGGTGGGGACTCTCACCGAGGTCAGCATACGATGACAATAAGACCCATTATCACCTATGTCTTGATTGTATGGTGAGTCCAACGTCTTGCATGTATGGGAATTGTCAGTGCAGTACGAACAACGCCAAGTGCGCAATGAAAGTGATCTTAGGAACCTTGCCGTCAGATTTATTCAATAAGAAAACGGCCCGGCTGCACCGGGATGCGAAATGGCACACGAGCGGTACCATCTATGAACATAGGAAAATCCTAGATCTTGTCACAAACGAGATAAGGAAGTTGAGCATGCCCATGGATGAGATAACAAGGTACGTGTTCCGAAAATGTATCACAATTGAGAACGAATCACTTCCGGAAAAGGAAAATGTTAAAAGAGTAATCACAACATCATTGGCACCGGAATGTGTACTGAAGCTTAATGAGTGTTCATTTAAAAAATTAAGTAACACTGCCCTGGCTAAGAGGACGCATCGGCATCATGTGGCACCGAAATGGAAGATCCCTTCCAAGATAGGGGTGAGTGGGCACAATAGACCTTAAGGTTGCGGTGCATCTCACCCTTCAATAGTAATGAAATAGGGTCAACCTCTAAGTTGCTCGGACCGGAACCATTTTCCTGATCAACGTATGGATCATGGCGGAACATCTGAAAAGATTGTCAACCGTGGAACTCTACATCGATCCTAAAATGTCTAAAATGACATTAAGCCTACCCACTTACCTTACTCAGAGAAACGTTCTAAGCAATTTTTTTTTATTCATTTTCAAATAATTTATTTCATTTATTATTATTATTTATTTCATTATTTCATTATTTATTTATTTCAAATAATAAGCATGAGCTGGAGAAGACTGAAACGGGTACAAGCGATATTTACAGGTCATGGATTTGTCGGCTATCATCTTAGGAAAATGTAGAAGATGATACCTGTAAACTATGCCTGGAGGAAGTTGAAACAGCGGCACACTTAGGCCAATTCGCGCTACCATTTGGTCGGGTGTCATGAGAGTACATAGAAAACCAATAGGACTGTACATACGAGCGCCCGTGACCAAAAAGGCGGCAGTATGATAGCGCGAACTATCTTTCCCAGCAACTTCCCTTCATGACGCGCGAAATGTAGAACAATTGGACGCGCGACCATTTTCAAGCTCGTCTGTCATTAGCCTTACTGTGCAAATGTCCGGCACTGGCTGTCACAAGAATGGAGATCAGCACTGTGCGTGAGGGTGAAACGGATTTCCCTTAAACAGATGCTAGCGCTTAGACCAGGAAACGCAACCAGGGAAAAACTGTGCAGGAATTTAGAGAGTCTCCCTGTATAAGATGGATTGCGGGAGAGAGTCGAAAGGGGACCCAATATCTCCTATAAAAACACTTTATTTGCATATGTTTGAAAGTTAGTATGATGTTGCTTTTAAATGTATTTACAGTCAGCCTTTCACTATTCTAATGTCTCTCTTCGGGAGCGAAAACATTATCACAGTATCACAGACAGCCAAATAATGTTAATGATTGTATTTGCGTGTGCTCAACTTACCACCCCCTCAGCATTCATCAGTACTGTTTTCATGGTGTCACTAATAGGCCATTTTTTCTTCATAACAACGTTTGAGGGTGGTTCGTGTAAACCACCAGAATCCATGGACCATACTGTTAGTGTAGCTCCACCTTCAATTTTACTTCCTCTGCCAAATTTATACGCCAGCTCATTATCACCAGCGAAACGAATCAGTTGCCAGGCAGTTAAATTGACGTCATCGTTGCTTTTGTTCTGTAACTTTACGAATCGACCGCCACTGTCGGCTTCCAAAATCTGTAAATCACCCTTCGCTGTGGCATTTATCGAAAAATCAGAGATGCGCCGGTCTTGTGATTCATCAACCACGGTACGACGACGTTTGACACCAGCTGACGACAGTTGACTCGATGGTGTTCCATGCATGGAAGTTGGCCGGGTTGAGCGCATCGTTAAAGTTGAAGTTGTTGCCGTGCCACCAGGCGAGATATTTAGACGGCTCTCTTCACCGCGCAAAAGCTTGTCATATGCGGCAATTTCCAAATCAAGGGATACTTTAATATCCATAAGATCTTGGTATTCTTGAAGTTGTTGGGCCATTTCATCGCGCATACGATTCAGTTCGGCTTCGAGAACTGCAGTTTCTTGATTATGACGAGCGCGTTCATGATCGAACAGTTTCTCCATATCACGAAGACGGTTCTATAAATACAAACAAATTAATTGTAGTAATCAAGAAATGAATATTCACTAATTGTTAGTGTTAACTATTTCCAGTAATGTTGTTGATGAGTTAGTTTTAATCAATGGGATGGATGGATTTTACGTAAAATGCAGCCTAGTTAAATGTGAACTAATAAGGTTTAATGTGTGTATCTTTGGCTAAAACCATCACAATATTTATTTAAGGTAACAATATATTCTATTAATATGGCTTTTGTTTAGCACTTCCAATAAAGAAATTAATAATTATAGGTCCAAGCCTGCAGGTAGTGCTGTGAAAATCAACTATAACAAGCTCAAACATAATCTTTCACAGGAGTTTTGGGAAGATGTTTATTTGTGTATAGATGCTTCAACTATTGCTTTTCAATGTTCATTGATTCTCTGAAGAAGCGTATTCTTAAATGTTCCTCAACTTTACATCCCAAAAGTTAAATCAAGAGACTTAAATCATCTC
This sequence comes from Brachyopa scutellaris, assembly GCA_949775065.1. Lineage (NCBI taxonomy): Eukaryota > Metazoa > Arthropoda > Insecta > Diptera > Syrphidae > Brachyopa > Brachyopa scutellaris. The sequence continues at coordinate 8,034,762 of OX459116.1, forward strand.
CAGGTACTTTGACGCTGATTACACGACTCTTTTTTTCGTTCGTTTCGTCTTTCGTTTTTTTGACAGGTACATACACGGTTCTTAATAATTGGTGGATACGTGCATACGTTATTCTGACGTTTATTGAAATTCACATCATATTTAGGAAGGGAACAGTCAAATTTCAGTTGGAATCGCACCAAATTTACTTATTATGGAGGATAATTATGTAAAATGTAAAATGTCCCTAAATTTAGCTACAAAATCAGCTTTAAAATTCACCATTAAAATTCTCTGCTTTGTTTTGGTTGTCAAACGAGAAATGTCAAAGATCAACCGGAAAAAATCTCAGATCTTTCATTTCTGCTTTCGTTACTGCATTCCCCTCTAGTTTCTATGCCCCTCCCCCTATCCGTCAAAAAGACGAAAGACTTGTTTGGTATCTTTTTTATGCACAAGCAAGTGAGACCTGTCAAAAAGTAGAAATCCTCTCAAAGACAGAAAACTTGCACATATGTATGTAAACCTAACACACTTTTGGTCAAACCTATCAATTTGTTTTTGTTTTCAACTATCAATGAAGATTATGACATTTCACAAACAGTCAGATGGCCTGGTTTGACAGAGTTGTCCAGCTTACTACAAGAAAAAGATGTTGCGTAAAATTTCATCGCACTTTATTTTTTACGCTCTCATTTCGCTCTCTGCTGGCGATTAGGGGTGGAGAACTATCGATTGCGCTATCGATTATAATCGATAGTTTCCACTATCGAAAACAATCGATATTTTTTTTCCACTATCGATTGTTTTCGATAGCCATTTAAATATAGACTTTCAAAAATTTCTTTAAATGGTCGATACCTAACGAACGGAGTCAACTGTCAACATCGCTTTAACTTAAAAAGGGGATTCCCCGTTTTATGAGTCAGCAACGTAGAAATAGGAGATGGTCTCTCAATTCTCTCTGTTTATACGTAAGTAGGTATGCATTTTATGATGTCTGAACCTAAAAAAGCTGGACCGGGTTTCATTAAAACGTGGAATCTAATCTCTCTCGGTGAGAATAGTTTATTTAATATGGTGCATTTAACTTTTTTTATTGTTACCCTTAAGAGGAAAAAACTATCGATATATATCGATAACTATCGATAGTCAAAAGCCATCTATCTAGAACTATCGATGGCACTAGCTATCGATAGTTCTCCACCTCTACTTGCGATGTACTGTGATTTTTTTAGAGTTAACAAACACAGATTCATGTGATTCTATGTAATTTACATAGTATTGCGAAAAGTGCGTTTTACCAAACAGACCTACTGAGACAAAAGTATAGCACTTTTCCACCGCGCTGAAACCTCGAGGTTTCGATGAACTTTCACCGAAACCTCAGTAGCCCGTTTCCACCGAGTTGAAGAGGTTTCAAATGTCATTACTTGTCAAATTTGAAGTGGCTGGCATAACTAGCTATGGGCGATTTAGAACTAGTTTCACAATCGAATAAATAGACAATTCGATATAAGCAGAAAACAATGGAATAACTACATCAATTCGTATTCTAGAAAATTTATTTTATTAGATACATATTATAATCGAGAGATGGCGAGTATACTAATGGTGGATTTTAGAAATGTATGTCTCGATTTATTCATCGTGGTATCAGGGTGACTTTTGAATTTGGATCTGAAATCTGAACGCATGCAACCATTGATATTTAAAATAAAAAGATTTTCTTCAATATCTATTTTAGTTTAATAACCGCTTATAATAATTTATATGCGAACTATGTATCGCCCAAAACAATCGCGCTAGAACAATCGACGAGCAATAGTCGAGTCCTCTCAACTAAATTCGAAGAATTGGAATTGTGAGAGCAATCGAATAATTTGATTGAATATCGAGCTGAGGTCAGCATTTATCCGGTGCGAAGCATTTTCCACAATGCCTATTGGATAGCTTAAGTGCAGCTGTACGTCATCGGCGAACATATGTATCTTGCAGTGTCTGAGCACTGAAGAGTTGTCATTGTTGAAGAGCGTAAATAATAAGGGACCCATTATAGATCCTTGTGGAACCCCAGCTTTTGTTTTGAGGAAGTTTGAAAGTTTTTTGCTGGCGAAAACCGCTTGGATACTACCCTTGAGGTACCTTTCGATTAGCTTTTTTGCCGTGAAGTCGAGTGTGATGAAGAAGTACCTTAGCTTGTGCAGCAGTATTTCGAGGTGAACAGTATCGAAGGCTTTCGAACAGTCGAGTAGAACCAGCATCGAACGTGCTTTTTATTCATTTCCGTGCCAAGGTAATCCACTAGATTCAACAATGCTGTCTGAAACCAGATTGTTGAGTTGATAAAAGACTGAAGTCGTTACTAATTATCTTCTCGAAAACTGCTGATGTTTTATAACTAAAACTAGCTGAATCCGGCACCGTAGCGCAAGTGGTTAGTGCGTCGGACTACTGAGCCAGCGGTCTTGGGTTCGAATCCCGCCGCAAACACCTAAAAGTTTTTCACAGTGCCCACCTCTTTCGAATGTCTGACAAACATCAAAGAGTATCATTTGTCACGATTGAGCTTCTCAACTCGCCGTTCGGAGTCGGCAAAAAACTGTAGGTCCCTTCCGTTCGTGCAAAAATATAACACGCACACACAAATGGTTGCGAGAAGCAGGCCCAGGTTCACCTCGAGCTGTAGCGCCAACTAAGTAAGTAAGCTGAATCCGGCATGCTTCGCTCCACCTATTTTTTCAAAATTTGCCCGCGCATTTAGTTTTTCGGGTATGATAGAAAGGAAGTACATAGTGGGGAGCAATCACTGCTGTTCTATTTTTCAACTTCAATTTCCTTTTTTTTTCTATCTGTCTGTCTATCTGTCTGTCTGTCTATCTGTCTGTTCTGTCTATCTGTCCGTCTGCCTGTCTATCTGTCTGTCTGTCTGTCTATCTTACTATCTGTCAGCTAAATTTCTGCCTGGGTGTGTATGTCATTAGTTCGTTAGACAAGTTTCAACTTGTTCTGTCTAGTAGTTTGCTTAAACGAATTTTTGCACGAATGTTTTTCGTTAAAATGGATAACCTTGAATATGGTCATAAAACTCTTCGTTTTGGATGGATTCACCCAAAGTTGATAAAAAAGTTTACGGGGCAGAGTCCTCCTTCCATGTCAACTATTTAAAAGTGGGCAGTTGAAGTGGTAATCGCGCTTCCCTCGAAGAAGGGCAGCCAAAAACCGCAATCACATCCGAGACCATCTAAAAAGTGCATGGTATCGTGTTGGACGATAGCCGAGTGAAAGTGAGTGAGATAGCTGAGGCTGTGGGGATATCAGAAGATAGGGTACTACACATCTTGCACAAAACATTGAGGATGGGAAAGCTCTGCGCCGCACTTGCTGAATGCCGATCAAAAGCAAATTTTCGCAGCAAACTTTGGACCGATTCAATAGGGACCGATGATCTTGTGTGGCGATTTGTCACTACGGGTCCACCACTACACGCCAGAAGCAATACAGCAGTCGAATTAGTAGGTGGGAGCCGGTGGTTCAGCACTAAAGAAATCGAGGTCCATCGCATCGGCCGGAAAGGTGATGGACCAATGTTTCGGGATGCGAAAGGGATCGTGTTAATTGATTAGCTTGAAAACAGGCAGAAAAACTACAGGCGAATATTAACCCAACCTTCTTGACCAGCCGGATACCGAAATTCGCGAGAAGAGGGTTGGTTTGAAGGAAGAAAAAAAAATATCTTTCACTAGGACAATACACCTGTGGAAAACTGCGGGATACGATTTGCTCGGCCATCCACCATATTCTCCTGATTTGGCACCCTCAGACTTCCATCTGTTCCCAAACATGAAGAAATTTGTTTACGTAGTGGGCCGTAGATGAATATTTTCACAACCTTTGAGACTCTCACTTTTAGGAAGGAATACTGATGTTGGAGAAACGCTGGACCAACTGTGTTGAAGTCAAGGGAGATAATGTAGAAAAATAAAATCATTTTTTAACTGAAAATCGCAGTCTTTCATTGTCAGGCCGATAACTTTTCACCTTACCCTCGTACCTACGTTAAGTTCTATTATCATGTTAATTATGAATTAATAAGATAAAGTTCGAATAATAAAACGAACTTATACAATTTTCTGTAAACTGTGCAATGTAGTTTTAAAAATGTATTATTGTTCTTAAATAATAATCAATTTGGATTAATTGCAAAACCCGCAAAAAATATTAACAAAAAAAAAAAACAATATGAGTCGTGATAAAAAATGAAATTGTGTGAAAACATTACAAGTCTATAAACGCAGGAACTTACATTAAGTGCATTGTTCTGTGACTCCAGCTCACCGATGCGTGAATTCAAAGCGTCAGTCTTTGTACGGCTTATGCGTAATTCATCCGACATCTGTGAGGCGGCATTAGCATTACGGGTTGCTGCATTTTGTAAGCTCTTCGCCTTGTTATCATACAATAGTACGATCTCGTCTCTGTTCGCTTGCATTTGTGTCTCATACTGATCACGTAACTCCTGTAATGACTGTTGTAATTTAGCTTCATACTGCTGTGATAAGCGACCATCTATTTCGCTGATTTCGACTTGACGTCGACTGCGTGTTTCTGTCAATTCTTGTGCATGAACCTGGTCCTTGAAGGACAATTCCTCACGCAAGCTTTGATTGCAGTTTTCAAGATCGACGCGAGCCAATGTTTCCTGTTCCAGCTGTTTACGCAAGTCTTCCACTTGTGCACGCAGGCGTTCGTTTTCTTTCAACAAATCCTTCGCGTCATCTTGGGCCTTTTTACGATCAGCCACAGCATTGTTATATTTTCCGTTCAGTTCGCTGCAACGAGATTCGTATACACGAGCACTGTTTTCTGCAATGTTGAGATCTTTAGTCTTCTTGTCTAATCTGAAAGTAAAAATAACAAAACACATTTAAGGAGTAAGTAGATATAGAATTACGATATGCAAGTCGAAATCAAACTTATAATATAACGGACTAGAGGAATAATTATCTTTCTACTCTGCATAAAAAACTTTCATAAAAATAGTGCCTATTCTAAAAAATTCATTTCGCAAATTGTTATTGGCAATTATCGACATAAATTTAGTTTGTACACTGGTCCCTCGCTTTGCGCGACTTCTTTTTGCGCGGTTTCACCTTTGCGCGAAATGCATTTGCCTACCCAAATTCGATTTGCGCGGCGTCGCTTTGCGCGAATTACGACACTTTATGTTCTGTTTCCCTGAATATTTTCGAATTTTGTTTGTCTTGACAGATTTTTTTAACGTTTTCGTTTGCTTCATTCATATGTATGTATCTGCATGTGTGTGTACGGCAGTAAGAACTACTGTTCCGGAACTGCCGTCTCATAGGCGACATATGTATACAACAAACAATCACGCCGTATCACCCCACGTACGCATAATACGAAGCACCAGTCCCAGAACACCAAACCTCCAACACGAGCAACGAAAAAGAGCAAGCGGTACCTGCGACCGACATCCGTGGAAACAACATCAGCAACGAAACAGAGCAAGCGGTACCTGCGACCGACATCCGTGGAAACAACGCATCATACAAAATAGAGCAAGCGACAAACATCCATTGACATGTACACAGCATACGAAAAGGGCAACGGTACCTGCGACCGAGATCCATTCGATGAGCAAAGGACACATTAAATAAGGGCGAAACAATTCCATTGTCACAGTGCCGACGACGGAAACTACACACAGTGCAACGGTGGTTGCGACCGAGATTTAGCAACCCAGGGCAGCGATCGCTCCGTCAACAGCAGCAGCGACGATATAAGAAAAACATCATCTTCGGCGCAACGGTGGTTGCGACCGAAATTTAACGAGAGAAAGGCAAGAACCCTTTCGTAGGAAAAATTCGGCATTCGACAGTGACACTCCAGAGCAACGAGACATGCGAGAACTATACAGTCCACTACTATTCTTCAATATTATTACTACTTTTGTTTTTAATTAATAGTTAATAAAGATTTGATTTAATTATAAGCTTTGAGTTATTGAACAACCACCTTAGCAACTTCCCGGGAATTGCACATTGAAAAGTCTAAAGCCAGCTACAGACGAGAAACTAGCCGGCTAATTGGTTGACACTTTGACAGACTGGGTGTAATCATTTCCCTACAGATGCAAAGACCAATCTTCAAACAACTGATTGTTATCTCAAACACAAACCGAAAAATCAAAACATTTGGATTTTTCAACAACTGGTTGGCAGACTTGATGAAATCGTTCAAATCATCGTCAGACTTGCCTACACTCGGGTTATTTGCAATCAGTCTGTCAACCAGTTGGCCAATTAGTTTCTCATCTGTAGCTGGCTAACAAAAGTAAAGCAATCTGTAGTGACATATTTTTTTAAACGTCCACCAAATGTGACATAAGAATTTTTATAGATCCTTTATTTTTACTAAATGCATTTTGTAATTTGTTTTGTCCAAATAACTGTTTTAAGTTTTTTGTTTTTTTCTTTTTAATCGTTCTTTTTTAAATAAAGTATTTTGGAAAAACTTATAACTAGCTATAGTTCACTTTTCAGGAACGCAACCCCCTAAATTACATGAGGTTCATAATTCGCTTTGCGCGAGACTTTTCATTTCCCCTAACCCCCGCGCAAAGCGAGGGACCAGTGTATTTGTATTTTGTTTTTATTTATTTATTTCATAAATTATGTTTGCACGTAGATACAGTTTAATCTTTTAATTGTGTAACAACGGCATACATTTGAACATTGCAGGAATGTCATTTTTGAATAAGATGAATATAATGGGCCCTTTATTGAACCTTGTGGAACACTGGCTTTAGTTACAAGAAAGCTGGACAATCTGCTGTTAGGTTAGGTTGGGTATCTAACTGGAACGTTCTCTGCAACTACGTATCGGATGCCCTTGCGTATAGGAACCAGTTTATGGAGGAATAGATTCCCTTATCTTTATGTTGCAAATCATTAAAATTGCTAGAGTATATCGCTGTAAAATCCGTATTTCCTTTTTTTTATGTAAGCAAATCATTAAAATTGCCAAAGTACATATGTACTACATACAACGCTACAAAACCCAAATCATTTCTTAGTTGTTATATCTTACAAATCATTGTAAATTACGTATTTTCTTTTTTTTTCATGCTAGCAAATCATTAAAATTGCCATCCTATCGATAAAAATATGTTTCAACAATTGTAATTGAAAATAATGAATTTAACTGCAAAAATGAAAATGAAATTGTCAATCTGACTGACGGCTTTTGCCATTGCTAAATAGAATTAGTAAAAATTGTAATTGGTAAATTCAATACTACTACTACTACTACAATGAAAAAAAAGTAGCGTCTTGGGAAAGAGTGCGCAGTCATTCTGTGGGTAAGAGTGCGCAGTGCCTTCTAACCTTGTATTTAACTTTTTATAATAATAACAATTTTTGGGCTATTACCTTCTGTCGTAAGATGCAACGAGCACATCATAGTCGTAGGCGGTAGGTCGTAGCTCGTAGCTGAACTATCTTTCTGGTTTTGTTAACCCAAAAAACTACCTCGTATCTACCAAAGACAAACGGAAAGGAAATTCATAACCCAAGAGCAAATCTGCGCAGCAAGGGAGCTGAATTAGAATGGAAGCAGCCCACGGAAGGCTGCCATAGAACTACGTTTGAGTGAAAGCACAGTTTCAAACCATTTAAACTACGAAAACTGTGACTTCAAACGGACTTCGGGGCAAGAGTGCGCAACTTGACTTACTTTGGTTTTTTGATCAAAACATATGAAACATTAAAAAAATATAAAATATTTTTGTATAAATTTGTTCCTAAGGTATAGAGCTACCAGAAAATAGGTTATTTTTTTTGTTATCTGTTGGAAATTAATTAATTAAAGTATTAATTAGCAAAAAAAAGACGATCGATATAACGAATGACTGTGCAGTATAAAATTCGTTAAACTGGACGTCCACTGTATACTTGTGGCCAAATAAAAGTTACCACTTGTTCACATTGAGTAATTTCTTCAGAAAAAGCTTACTACTCATTTAGTCGTTGAGTATTTCTAAAAAACTGGTGCACATTTCTGATGTTGATACTGTGCTGCAAAACGGAACATATTTTTATTTTAATTTTTTTGTTGCATAAGTCTTTATTTGCTGTTCATTGAAAGTTGTTCCCTGAGTGAGTGAAGATGAAGAAATTACCGTGCGAACAAAAAAGCGTGATACTAGCTCTAAGATGCGAAAATCTGTCTTCAAGGGCTATTGCACAAAGAATTGGGTGTAGTCACGTTGCGGTACTTAAAGTACTTCGTAAAAAAAGTACACAGAGGAAGCCGGGAACGGGAAAAGGAAATAAAAAGACCACTCGCCGGGAAGACAGCATTGTTGTCAAAATGAGCCTTTCAAACAGATTTCTCTCTTCAGGGTCTTTAAGCCATGGTGTTGTGGAACAACATGGAATAAATATAAGCGCTAGAACTGTACGCCGGAGACTACAAGAAGCGGGATTAAATGGACGAAGGCCAAGAAAAAAACCTTCATTGAGCAAGAAATGGCGAGTTGCTCGTCTTAAATTCGCCAAAGAACATCGGGATTGGACTCAAAATGACTGGAAAAGAGTAATCTTTACTAACGAATCCAAACTGAATCTTAATCAGTCGGATGGCATCTCGTATGTTCGCCGAAGGGTTAATGAGTCTTTAAATCCAAGTTGCGTGGTCTCCAGAAACAAATTTCCCATAAGTTTCATGGTCTGGGGTGGCATAAGCTACTATGGATGTAGTCATCTAGCCTTTGTTAAAGGGTCGCTGAACGCTGATGGCTATATTGAAATTATTAAAAACTTTTTGCAGCCATCGATTGACATGCTGTTTCCAGTGCGGATTGATCCAATATTTCAGGACGATTCTGCACCGTGCCATAGGGCTAAGAAGGTAATTTTTTTGGTTTTTGAATACCTTATTCTTTGTTTTCTATAACGGAAGCTTAAAAAGAGGCATTCATTAACATTTTATTTCAAAGGTGAAACAATATTTGCAAAACGTCGAAATACAAACACTATCGTGGCCTGGAAATAGCCCCGATTTAAACCAAATAGAAAACTGTTGGGCTGTTTTAAAAAGATTTCTGGCAAGAAGGAACACCAAAACAAAAGAAGAATTCAAGTCAGCCATAAAAGAAGCTTGCAAAAATTAAATAACAGTAGAAATCTGCCAAAAGCTCATAAACTCAATGCCGGCTAGAATTGAAGCAGTTATCAAGGCCCGGGGTGGACACACAAAGTACTAGATTATTCCCACGACTAGTTCTTCCTTCCTGAAGTGAATGAGGACAAAACCAAGTACATGTTGTAAACAAACAAAGAAGCATCTGTCCACCGCCTAGGACAAAACGTCACTGTTGGCAACAGTAACTTCGAAGTGGTTAAGGAGTTTACCTACCTCGGAGTAAACATCAACTCAACGAATGACACCTTAGTGGAGGTTCGACGAAGACTTACCCTAGGAAATCGCTGCTACTTCGGTTTGGCAAAACAAAAGGTTAAAAACTCCTAACTCGAAAAACAAAATGCATGCTCTACAAAACATTGATCCTGCCAGTTCTGCTGTATGGAGCCGAGTGTTGGACGATAAGCAGGAAAGCAGAGCAGATTTTGAACACTTTCGAGAGAAAAATTCTTCGTCGGATATTTGGTCTCGTATGCGAGGAGGGGGAATGGAGGAGAAGATACAACCATGAGCTGTACCAAGATGTGGATGTAGTCCGAAAAGCCAAAACACGTCGACTACACTGGCCCTGGCCACATCGAGCGAATGGACAACAATGCTCCAGCAAAGAGGATCTTCGAATCACAGTCCCCAGGTTCGAGACGACAAGGAAGACCGAACCTCCGGTTTAAGGACCAAGCTACCGCGGATGCCAGTGCGCTTGGTCTAGACGACTGGAAGCAGTGTGCCCTGGATCGAAGAGAGTGGAAGGCTGTTGTGTCTCAGGCAGAGACCCATCACGGGTCGGGAGCCCGTTAAGTAAGTAAGTAAGTTCTTCCTTCTCTCATGTCAAATAATTATGATTTTTATTTTACTTTAATATTCTAATTTGTAACACATTCTGTGATTTCTTACTTATCAATCTTTTTTTTTGCTCTCCTTATTTTTATTACGTATGTGAAAATGAATTATGAAATCTGCATTTAAATTAATGTGAATTTGAATTTTTATTTTAAAAAAAAGAAAAAAAAGCAAAAATTTAAAAAAACTTTTAAATTTTGGATAAATTTCGTCACGTAAGCTAGTGGTAACATTTATTTGGCCACAACTGTATATACAATTTATATAGTTTCCGCGTAAAAATTTCTAAAATGAGAAAAATATATTTTTCAGCCCACTGCCCCCCCCCCCCAAAATAAACATAGGTATCCAAAGAATAAATTGTATACTTAGAGCGCTCATTAAAATTAAATTCCTCTCGATGTGACGTCATCATCAAAATAAAATAAATGAAATGTAATCGGAGCAAATAATTTGGATTCACCAACAGAATATGGTTTTTGTATTGAAACTAATGATAGCAATTTGTAAATATATTGTACGTGTATATTGTCAACCTGTTATTTAGTTGCAAACATTTTTGTTTGCTTACTTTTTCTTTCTTATACCTAATCTTCGTTAATCCGAATTTCAATGAAGTAGGTATACAAATGTGGGCACAGAATTTAACTCTTTGGTTCAAGGTACCTACCTATTTACTTAAGCTTTCGTGTGATAAAATTTATGCCGAACTTCTTTAATTTGTGATGAAGTACACAATATGACATCATGCACACACAACTTATTTTTCATTCATATAAACTCGTTAGCCACATACATACTTGTATGTATATAATTTTACGAAGGTTGAGCATAAAACAACATGCCTAATAATAGAGTTCCCTGAATGAAATAGTGAGGTCACCGAACAGATAAATGAAGGTGTGTGTGGTTTATACAATGTGACAGACAAGTAGTTTTTTTTTTTTTTAAGTATCAGCGAAATAGTTTTTAAATATGACGAGTACTAATATTAACACAATAAAAACAATAAAAAAAATAAAATAGGAGTATAGGTTGGTACGAGTATAATTTATTTCCTTATTTTCCTTACCCATTATTGAAAGTAGGTACACTAAAATTAATTTTCTAATTGAAAGTGCCAAATTTCTGTAGGTCATTGAATCCTTTAATATTTAAATCGTACTGCCGGACATGTGGTCATGAGCGCGATGCAGTAGATCACAAAACATCTTCTATTTTAGTTTTCTGTTAACAATTGATGATTGTATTTACATATTCGTATACGTACAGTATGCATACTATAAATTATAAAACCTAATCTATATACTATCTATTATATAAAAATGAATGTATGTATGTATGTTTGTCTGTTTGTTTGTCTTTTATAGACTCGAAAAGACAACAACCGATCTTGGTAAACTCAATATAGAATACAACATGTAGCATCAGTGCTTTTACTCAATAACAAGTTGTTTTGGTACCTGTCATATAAAATTTCGTAATATCAGGTGAATTGTGAATACAGTCGAACCTCCATAAGTCGAACCTCCTTAAGTCGAATTTTCTATTACTCGAACTGAAGTTTCGGAACTTAGACCCAAGACTTCAGTTCCCCATATTTTACACTCCATAAGTCGATTCTCTGTAAGTTGAATCCCTCTTTAAATCGAACTTTGTGACATGTTTCATCATGTTACTTTCAAAGAAAATTCTCTCCATATCTCGTACAAAAGAGATGAGAAACAAAAGAAATTAAAATGCGTAATACTTCACATGAAATGCAATATGTACATGTAGTAGGCACAGTTTTTTTTTTTTTTTTTTGTATTTGTAATGAAATACGAAACAGTAGCTTCTACATATCAATTGGGTTTGCTCGTGTCACTTTTATTGTAACCTCATAAGTTGGTCGTCGGTAATTTTTAACCACTCCGTTCAGAAAAATGTCGCCGCGCAAATTAAAAACTTAAAATTTAATTAAAAAATGTTTGATTATTGATGAAATCTGATGAAGTAAGAGCGGTATTTAAAAGTATAAGATGTTTTCCGGATACCAGTGAAGGGACTTCTCAACTCATATACAAGAATTTCGACATGAATGAACATTATTTTAAAAACATTACAAATAAATGTAAACTTCAAACAATAATTACCGAAGTCAAGGAATAATTCTAAATAAGAAACAATCAATAATAAACACATCTTTTAATTCAACTGAGCATGTGCACTCTGTTTTCTGGGTGCTCCATAACTCGAACACTCCATAAATCGAACACATTATTTGATCCCGTGACGTTTCGACTGTATATGTAAATCATTTTGGTCAATTAAAATAGACAGACAGACAGACAGACAGACAGACAGACAGACAAACCAACAAACAAACAGACAGAAAGACAGACAGACAGACATACATACATACAGATGTATCCTCCCCACACTCGCAACTCGCGAGATAGCTTAAAAAAATTAAAAAAAAAGGAAAATACGCATACATAATGTAGATATGTATAAATCTATAAATATTATAAAACTGCAGAGGTTTTTTTCTTGGTTACCTAATGGCGTGGAAACCGCTGGACAGATTTCGATGAAACTTTTTTTTTTAAATGCTTCTTAAGTACCCGGGATGATCACAAGCTATGTATTTTTTTGCTCAGCCTAATGGTTCTTACATTGTAGTCAAAATAACTATATATTGGTGAGGAATATTATGATTATGCAACCCTAACTCAATAATGGCTTATCGGATTGAAAAACAAAAAAATAGGTGAAATTAGTAGATCTGTCCCTGAATCATTTGAGATATAAAACATCCTTCTGCGTTGTCCTGAAGCTGAGCAATTTTCAAAACAATTATTCAAAGCATCGCCCACAATTTTCTTTCAGCGGAGACCATTGCCAGCAGCCGTGCAGCAGTGGGTATCGTTGCAATAGTGTGTGTACGCGCTCTGACGTGATCATTTGTTTTGCATTTTAATGTGCTACAATCATCGTAAGCATTTGCGGCTCTCATACTCAACCAATTTTAACAAATGAGGTGTCAAAAGAAAGATAATTTTCTAGAGCAGTGAATCGCATTTTTATTTCATTAATATTAGTAACAAATTAAAAAAAAACGATCAAAAACAAATATTCAACCCATAATGAACTCCTGTTGCTTTATTTTGGTTCATAAATGTACATATGCATATCATCATCACACAAATTAATCATTTGGAATGTATTGGTTGGTCATTGATACAAAGCCAAGGTAATATTGGCCGTGGCTGTGGCGTCGTCAGGGTTAGTAGCTACGTTATTCCCCGGAATAGTGATAAGGCCCGAGTTTTCCGTGACTGTTGTCTAATTGTGTGGGACTAATGCACCGTAAGGCAGTGGAAACCTTTAACAGAACCTAACCGGATAAACTTTACGCAAACATTATCAGAAGTACTATGAGGCACAAAAGTTAATGAAGTAAATGCCTGTCTGAAAAAGTCAAGTCTCAGGGGTCTAATGTTACTCAAATGCACTTGACCGTCAATATGCGGGCACGAACAGGTGGCACGCACAAAAATTTTCTTATTTGTTACTTAAAATTGGTGGAGGAACGCTTCCGGAAGAAAATGGAAAAGTAAATTTATCACATTATTTGTGCCAAACAGTGTCTTCTACCGAAGAGCTTATCTCATCCTTTTACGGATATATAGTATATCACAACTAACAAACCGTGAGAATTCTTAGCTTTGTGAGGGAGCTATTTTGTTGCCTTGGAATGATCAAGCTCCAGCAATTGATAGCGAGATATTTTCACGTGTTGATGGTCAAAGTGCAGAATGTATTTCAATCAACCGGGTTGTGGACCAAGAAGTAACAACCAGCTATATGGTCGAATTTTTAAATTTTCTATCTGCTCCATCCAGGGCTTCCATCACATAAAGTTAAACTAAAAATGGGTGTAGGTACCTATTATTCTTCTAAGAAACTTGAGCCCACCTAAATTATGTACACCCGACCTAGAGTTACTATTCTGCAACGACATTTGGTAGAGGCGGAAGTCTTGATGGGCTGCGGTGCGGTGCGGTTTTTGAGAACTATGAAATCTGAACTTAGGGGCTGAAAGTTACATATTGAAACGTTTTTGATAAAACGCAGTTAATCAACAAAATTTACTAAACACTTTTGTGGACTTAGACAAATACTTTGATGTTTCTTCGCTCCCACTGAAATTGCATGTTTAAATATTTGTATGCATGAGAAAGCTATTAGAATGCGAAGCAAGGCGAGCACGGGTTCAACTATATACAATATAATCGCCAGCGCCACTCAACACTGAAGAGGTAGCTACCTGGGCCGATCCATCACCTCGCTCGGTTGGATACTTTTTTTGCTACGACAGCAAACCTGAATCAGATTGTCTGGTTAGTTCGGTCGCGGAAAAGGGAAAGAATAGGAATACAAATCACTGCGCGAATATGAAGAATAAAAATAAAAGAGACAGCGCCAGCGATGTAAAAGAGTGTAGAGTGAATAAAGCTATCATATGTAAAGTGCGGATATCGACCCTTACATCCCATAGTACTGAATTGATTTGCTCTTATATGCAAGATTTTCAATGCTCCAATATCATCTGGTACATTTTTGGACCAATGGAAAATAGCGTATGTATATTTTCCTCATTCACAAAAAGGCGTAAGATGTATTCTTGAAAATTATAGACTAATTGCAAAACTTTCGTGCATCCCCAAGTTTTTGAGAAAAAATAGTTAAAGAAAAACTTTATTGGGATATTACGCAGCATATACATACATACATACATACATATCTCCAATGCAATATGGTTTCATCAAACGTAGATCAACAACCACAAGCTTAGCCATATTTACAAAGTCGTGTTTTTTTTTTCCAAATCTATATAGGCTAAACATGTTTCCGCAACATGTTTTCAATGTAAAATACAACAAAACCTTAGCCTGAATAATTATCCAGTCTTATTTTTACTTGGAGAGCAGCAGCACTTCAATTCAACAGCAAGGAATACACTAAACGAGAAGAAATCTACCGATTAGAAGACCTTGATAGCTTAATGAATGAGACTGCGGAGATAAACATAATAGAGGAGTTAAAAAACGTTTGTATCACAGAGCAGCGAGTGGAGGAAATAAAAAAGGAGACACTAAAGGACTCAGTTCTGCAAAAGTTGATGCAGACAGTTGGTGAAGGGTGGCCCACAGACGCCAGCAAACTGGACTTGGAACTTAAAACCTATTGGACGTATCGGGACGAAATAACAATACAAAATGGAATTCTTTTAAAAAGTGACAGGATAATCATTCAAAAAGTTTACGTCAATCAATCCTAAAACGAATACACTATAATCACCAAGGAATGGAAGCATGTATAAAAAAAGCTCTAGATGTAGTATTTTGGCCGAACATCAACAGTCATATCCAAAATATTTGTTCAACCTGTGAAATATGTCTAGCAAATAAACCGAACCAGCTGAGCCCACCATTGCAATGTCCAACTTTACCTGACGTACCTTTTCAACGAGTTGGTCTCGATATATTTGAATACCCAAGGGTAACAACAGAAAATACTTTCTAGTAACTGTTGATTTCTTTTCAGATTTCTTTGAAGTTGATGAGCTATCGTCAATCAAGGCAGCTTCGTTAATAGTCGCCTGTAAGAAAAATTTTAGTAGACATGGTATTCCGCAGATTGTTACTACAGATGGAGGTACTCCATTCATTAGCGAAAGTTTTGAACAGTTTTCTAAGGAGTGGGAGTTTAAGCACACAAGAAGTTCTCCACATCATCAACAAGGGAATGGCAAAGCCGAATCTGCTGTAAAAATAGCCAAAACTCTTATGAAGAAAGCAACGCAATTTGGAAACTGTTTTTGGATGCTGGATTTCCGTAATACTGCAAATCATATCGGCTCCAGTCCAGTACAGAGATTGATGTCTAGAAGAACACGATGCTCCGTTCCTGTAATAACCACAAAACTCAAACCTGAAATCTAGGAAGGTGTAAAGCAAAACATTATTCACCAACGTCAAGTGTCAAAAAAGTATTATGACAGGAAGAGTGCAGTTCTACCTAAACTAGAACAGGGACAGGACATAATGGTACAGCTTAAGAAGTCTGGAGATAATATGTGGTCGAGAAGAACTGTGATCAATCCTATTACTGACAGAGCAGCTATAGTGCGCGTGGGCGATGTAGAGTACTTACGCAATAGCCAGCATATACACAGCATACCCGCGGTTCCTAACGTGCCAGAAGAAAAATCGTCACCTAACCAGCAGAGCGCGGATAAACTACCATCGCTTGAAAATTTGCCAGACGAACTCGACGAGCTCCCATTAGCACAAAGAAAGGCGAAGAGGAACGTGAGGGCACCGGATCGCTACAGAGAATAAAGAAGTTTTCTTTCATTCTCTCCCTTGATATAATCGTTTTTAATTCAATATTTGTTAAATCTAAACTACTATACTAATTAATATTCTCTCAGAAGCTTATTATAATTATTACATTTCATGAATTTACTTACTTACTTAGTTGGCGCTACAGCTCGAGGTGAACCTGGGCCTGCTTCTCGCAACCATTTGTGTGTGCGTGTTATATTTTTGCACGAATGGAAGGGACCTAAAGTTTTTTGCCGACCCCGAACGGCGAGTTGAGAAGCTCAATCGTGACAAATGATACTCTTTGATGCTTTTCAGGCATTCGAAAGAGGTGGTACCGTGAAAAAACTCATTTAGGTGTTAGACCCGGCCAGGAGTTGAACCCGGACAGCATTGCGTGGTAGTCCGATGCACTAACCATCACGGCCACGGTGACCATCACTGTATTTTGATTTTACACCATTGAAATTGAGGATTTTCTATAATAAATTGCAAAATAAGATAGGAAATGCTTAAAACTTTGAAAAAGAAAAAATAAAGAATTCATTGCGTAAATATGTTCGCTTGATTATTATGTTCACCGAAAAGTTTCTTTTTCATGTACTTAATAAAGTTATCAAACTTAGAAATGAAATAGTAGTACAAAAGGAAGTGTGGGTAGTACCAGGAAAAAGAAAATTGTGCAGTACTGCTATAGTAGTACAAACGACAGCGCTGGTCCTCAGTCTGTCCTCTTTAAAATATGTATGTTCCGGTGCGATAAATCGAAGTCTACTCCACGCACAACGAAACCATATGAAGAAAGATAGTCAAAAAACGGACAAAAGCAAAGAGAAACGTCAAATTGTTTCACCGAAAATTTTACCCACGCGAGACGCGACACAGGGCAGCTTTTATCCGTCTCATCTTTTCGAATATTCTTTCTCCTTTGCACTTACGTTGTTCGAAAAGTCGCACGCACCTAGATTCATCGTGTAATAGCAGACTTAAGCACTGTCGTGCAGGGGAAGTCTTTGTCTTTTTTTGTATTATTGTTTTAAACGTGACGTATTGTTTTGTCTATTAACTGCACCCTTTTTTATAACAGTTTCTCATTGCTAGATATGCACGAAAAAAAAATTATCTAAGCTTTGCAAGCAAATGAAAATATATAGTTTTATTTTAGAAATACAATTTTTATTTTTATATTCACATCAAAGTATTATAAAAATATTTATACTTAACTTTCTTATTTCATAAAATAAATTTTCAAACTTAAATTTAATTCATGTTAATATGTAGTATAAAAATTCCTTTAAAATAATAAAGTTTTTTGAACTATTTCTATTGTCTTAAAAATATGCCAGCATTTTCTTTTTAACAATATCCAATTAATTTGTTTAGTTTTGTGGAGGAGCAATAAATTAAAAATTATATTAATAGAATCTGTGCTAGGCATTTTTCTTCGTCAGATGATTAAAAATATATATTTTTTTTAATAGCATTTAAATTTTTAATTTTGCAAAATACCTCAACGTGAATAACAAGTAAAAACAGTTCTGTGTAAAAGATTCAGACTAGTAGAATAATTTTTTTAATTCTTTTTTAAACTTAAAAAAAAGTAATTCGATTGTAGACTTATATTCGGCTGCATTATTTTAAAGCAACTTAAGTAGAAAACCTTCATCTACAAAAAAAAGAAAGGCCAAATCAGAACAATTATCCAACTGGTCTTAGTTTTTTCACACATGACTGTAGATAAACAGTAGCATGTGGTGACGATAGCATGTAGTCTTTTTTTTTATAGAAGATCGATTTTTTTTAAGTGATTGAATCAATTTAAAATGCGATTGGTAGTAAATCAATTTATTAGAGAGGCTACAATGTCAACATTCAAACGAGTTTCTTTTCGGATTATAGGAAACTTCGAATGAAGTAGTTAACTAGATAATTAACGAGAGATGGCATTCGTGATTGTCAAAGATCAATAAAATAGTTGTTAACGAGTATAAAGGAAGCCAAACAGACCAAATGCAACCTAATTACCCAATTAATAGGTTCTGGTTTATATGTAGGTGAATTGAATACAACGATATTTGTTCCACAACAGAAATACATGCAGTGGAAATCACTTATAACGACCTCGCTTATTACGACAAGTCGCATTTTCCCTTTATTCATACATAATACTAGCTGATCCGCCTGGCTTCGCCCGTGTACGCAAACAGTGGCGTTACTCACATGACAGATGATTGCCAACGCCACCTGTTGGAAGATTTTGTGATTACACCCAACTATATTATTAGATTTAAATTTAATATTGTTTATATGAAAATTATATACGGGGAAAACCACATTTTCGTACATATCTGCACACCAGGGCCACCTATCGAGTCGAAATTGTGCCAAAGACTTTATTTTTATTTGGATATTATATGGTGTGAATTTGAGCCAATTCGGGCAACAAATAAGAATTTTGAAAAAGCGACCCCAACGCCACATAGCGGGTTCTAACATAAACAAAAACTATCCGGAGCATCACACGAACATATGGTGTGATGAATAGCTTCAGTGGTTCAGCCGTGATAGTCGGACATACATACGCACCATCGTTTTTATACATATATGAAAATATAATTATGTACTCATATATAAAATACGTGCTAATAGTTTAAGTGTGTCTTGTTTTTAATTTGAAAAGTATTTACTCCATTAGTATTCCTCTTTCGAAACAATAAGATTCCAAATTAAACAATAATTCTGCGTTAGTGCATCCGTCAAGTGATGTTTGAAGTTTTTATCATCGATTATTACGCTATCAACTTCTTGTAACCTTCAACCTACATATGTAAAAGAAAAATACCCAACCTCATAAGTAGAGGTGGAGAACTATCGATTGCGCTATCGATTATAATCGATAGTTTCCACTATCGAAAACAATCGATACTTTTTTTCCACTATCGATTGTTTTCGATAGCCATTTAAATATAGAATTTCAAAAATTTCTTTAAATGGTTGATACCTAATGAGTCAGCAACGTAGAAATAGGATATGGTCTCTCAATTCTCTCTGTTTATATGTACGTAAATAGGTATGCATTTTATGATGTCTGAACCTAAAAAAGCTGGACCGGGTTTCATTAAAACGTGGAATCTAATCTCTCTCGGTGAGAATAGTTTATTTAATATGGTGCATTTAACTTTTTTTATTGTTATCCTTAAGAGGACAAAGCTATCGATATACAGTGGTGGTCCAGTATAACGAATGCCGATATAACGAATGATCGATATAACGTACACTTTTTTCAAATACATTATCGGCTCTATATAGCGAACAAACAAAATAATGATATTCGATATAACGAATGTTGCTACAATATCTGTGTACATGCTTTAAAAAATAGAAAGAGACAAATTTACCTAAGAAATGCAATAATGTTAAGGAAACGGTCGATGGAAAAATTCGGATGTTTAACATGCAACCGAAGGTAAGCTCGTTGACCATTCGCTTAGTTAAGCGTTAGAATTAGTTAGTTATTAGTTAAGAATCTTGGAACAATACTGAAATGTTTCTTCAAGAAGATACGCGTATCAGCCCACTCGAGGCCATTGAGAGTGTATTAACTGAGCCAAATAGAACAACGTTGGAAAGTCTGAAAAACTTGTTCTAATAAGTCTACGTGAAATAGCTACAAGTTTCTGCGTTGAACGTTTGCAAAAGCATGTCCTTATTAGCGATTGCTTTTTGGAAAAGGAAAGGAAAGTAATTAATTTTGTTTTAGTTTCTTTTATTGTTTTGTTGAATAAATTAAATAAAGTGTTATGAATTAGAAGCAGTATTTGTCCATTTATTTAATGTTTCGTACAAGGAAAATGTGTTCGATATTACGAATTTTTCGATATAGCGAATGCAACTGGACATTATAAATATCATTCGTTATATTGGACCACCACTGTATATCGATAACTATCGATAGTCAAAAGCCAACTATCTAGAACTATCGATGGCACTAACTATCGATAGTTCTCTACCTCTACTCATAAGTTGGCCACCCGTGTAAGCTGGCCAAGAATTCTTGCACCGCAGGTGGCCAACTTACCAAGGTTTTACTGTACAAACTTTTCCCTGTCTTCGTCAATACAAAAATCATGCTACCCGGTGTCATGGCTATCTCAATATTTTTTTTATAAGGGTATGTACGTATGTATGTATGTATGTATCACCAATGTTAATATGCAACTGATGGTTGTGAAGATTTAACATATTTTGAAATTTTTTTATTAATTTCATTTTTCTTCCAAGTACATCGCGTTCTACATAGTGACGCAAATTGTGCCTCTATCATAACAATAAACAAACACATCCTACATTTAAATTTGTTTCCACGCTTAGACATACACATGTATAACACGCATTTTACTACTACAACTAAACTGCGCTTCAACGACATATTCTCGTCCAGTTATTGAAACTGCACCCTTAAATTAGAGAGCTACTGGCATTGAATCTGACGACGTAATGCGTAAGGACTAAACAAAAGTCCATAGTGTACCATTCAAATAAGGCAGAATACAAGTTAGTATGTGTGAGTGAAGCTTCTTCAAATATCCATTAGATACAAGTATGCGTCAATCAATATTAAAGAGAATCTACGGCTAAAGAGATGCGCAACTTTTTTTTTTATAGTGTAGTGTACCATAATTAAAAGAGAACTGTGTGCCGGTTAACTTCAATCATGTTGTCTTGTTGTTCTATTTTTGCATAGAATTTCTGTCTGGGAGTTAAAAAAGAGAAAGCCCCCAGCAACCTTCATCGGAATCGATTACGAAAAAGGAAAATGACGCAATATGAAATATGAAATGATTAAACGCCACCAATGAATAGATGCTCGCAGAATGTGATTTTTGTATGGACACATAGGATTTAATGAGGGGGGGTGGGGTGGTATATCCTATGGGTGATATTTACTTAAACAGCATTCTAAAAGTATAATTCATGAAAATAATCGAAAGAAATTCATTGTGGCCGTATTTTTACATTTTTCTTTTTTCACTCAACCTGTTTTTGGAAATGATGTCACTTCTGTGACAAAATCAAACGTGTGCCCTACTACCTTGAATATATTGATAAACACAATATGTAGCTGAACCGCTCATGGCAATCGCGCTAAGGTACCTAATGGATAAAAATACCATAAGAACCGCCAAAAACGATAAAACTCTGCAGAGTCACACCAAATATTCAAAGTGTGAATATACAACACCACAGATTTTATTAAAATTTTATACGTTGGCGCGCTCCATACAAAATATACATATGTTATGATACGTTAATAAATATCAAAAAAAAAAAAGTTTTTACGTAGGTACATGGCCACTTAAGTATACATAAGTCACGTTTTCGGTTTTGTCGAAAAAAAAAAATGTACAGTGGCTCCAATGAATAATCGAATCGAATTTGGAAAAAAATTGTATGTCATTCTATCGCTGTGTTCTTTTTTTATCCATTTCTGGCCACTAGCTTAATTGGCCATTTTTATGCTTCAGAAAATGATGGTGCAAAAATGCACCATTGCGTCACGTAATAAAGGGTTTTTCAATAAGAGCGCTACAAAAGTTTCTTTTAAATAAAACAAAAACGCTTTTGGATATCAATAAAATTCTTTATTCCTGTGAAAGTACGTTCGATGCCATTATATGGTATGGAACTCGATTTCTTTTGCATGGCCACCACGGGCACGCTTGCCGTCCAGACGCTGAACCCAATTTTCGACCGTTTTCAAGCATAAATCGGCCGATACTGCTGCAATTTCACGTTCGATATTCGTACGAAGTTCACCAATCGTCGCTGGCTTGTTGGCATAGACCATAGACTTGACGTAGCCCCACAGGAAATAGTCTAACGGCGTCAAATCGCACGACCGAGGCGGCCAAGCGACTGGACCATTTCGTGAGATAACACGTTCTCCAAACTTGGTTTCCAATAAATTGATTGTGATATTCGCTGTGTGGCTTGTGGCGCCGTCCTGTTGGAGCCACATGTCCTCCAAGTCCATATTATCCAATTGGGGCCAAAAATATTCGGTTATCATTGAACGATAGCGATTCCCATTCACAGTAACGTGCCGGTCTTGATCATCACGGAAGAAGTACGGCCCAATGACGCCGCCGGCCCATAAACCACACCAAACCGCCAAAATCTTTTCGCAAAATTCGCCACAACGACGTCATAGAGATGCCCAACGCTTGAGAGACACGTGTGAGAGACACATTTGGGCTTTCTTCAACTGAAGCCTCAGCTGCAGCAATATTCTCGACACTACGGGCACTTCTTTGTCTCACTGGCACGGGAACATTTTGTACTGTGCCTGTGGATTCAAATTTTTCCACTAGACGCTCAAGACGCTCAATTGTTGATCTGCTAGGACGATTATGACGACCATAAATTGGACGTAGCGCTCTTAACGTTGAGGCCACTGACTCCGAATTTCGGTAGTAAACTTTAATAATTTCGACTCGTTGTTGGCTCGTATATCTTTCCATCATAAAATGGCAAACCTTACTGAAGAGAAATGTCAAAAGAAATGTCAAAAGAGCGGCAAGAAATATGGCGTCGTTTGCTGTCCCTGTCGCTCTACTTTTGTAGCGTCCCTGTTGAAAAGCCCTGTACATACTTATTTTTGAAATACTATTCCTACTAGATTTCCGCAAAGAAACATTTCTATGGGTCGAAATTAAAGGATCGGAAGTAAGTCATAATATGTTCATAGGATCCAAGTTTGTCTGCTCCCTGCTCATTTTACGCGTGTGATGTAATCGATTTTTTCTTTCTTCCTCGTCGTGTCGAGCCGCTGAAGCCTCTTCTGACAGTAGACCTATGTATAGGCAAGTCGAAAGTTTCGATCAATTTCTGTAAAATTTCTGAGAGGGCCAAATCGGGGAATCGATTTTACACCCACTTCCAGATATCCGATTATGCTGAAATTTTGCATGTCCGGTGACAACTCAATATAGTATATTTAATGATCTCGTAAATCTAATATGCTGGACGCCCCAAGATGGTGTATTACCATTATCTTCACGACCTCCTTAATATGGGCATCGAATTAAAGGGATTGACAAGCAGAATTAGACTAGTTAAGTGACGTCATTCCAAATTCAATATGGCGGACGCCGCAAGATGGCGAGTTACATTTTTCTTTACAACCCCCCTGGCATGAGTATCAAATGAAAGGTCGAGTAGAATCTCAGACATTCTGAGTTAACTTTCTCATATCAAACCCCCCCAGGCTAATATACGTATTGACCTAAATTTGTAAAGAAAAATCAAATACCTACTAAAATGTAGAAAATAAATATAAAGATAAAAAAAAATTTAAAAACAAGCTTTAATGAACTAAAATGTAAAAAACAATTTATTTTCCGAGTCACCAATATGTGACTATTAATTAAAGCTTGGGGTTGATAATGATATTTTTTTGTAAGTCGCGCTCCTCCGAAACGGCTCGACCGATTTTCATGAAATTTTTTGTGTATGCATATTTTGTAGGTAAGGTATGAGAATAGGTTGTTAAGTATATTTCATCTCGCTAGGTAACACTGGAGTCAAATTATTAATGACTTCCAAATTTATGGACCAAAAATGCTCATATACACAAAATAATATGTTGGTTCAGTGCCAAAAGAGAAAATTATATAATAAAATCTGGACCCGATAGGTGGCGCTGGATCTATATAGGTATATAAAAATGAATGTATGTACAATGTACATACAGTACTACCTCGCTAATTCGAACACTCGGTAAATCGAACACCTATCTTTTTACATCATGTTTCTTGTAATTCGAACACCTGCAAAAATCGGTACTCTGTAATTTTTTTCCGTCGTTTCTTAGCTGGAAACCTTTACTGTTATAGAGTAAAAATTATTTTCCTATAAATATTAGGAGAAAATCTTTTTACAGTAAAGACATGTCGATTGCATTTCGGTAGGCTGTAAGTTAAATTTGTTTTAAACAAATACATTAAAGGTTTGTGCGCTGTTAGCATTTTTGTGTCAACTGGCTTTGTAAATGGTTTGTTATTTTAATGAATTACGATTTTAAGTTATATTTCATTAATTTTTGTCAGACAATCATTAACTGTGCTCAAAAGCACCACAAGATTTTGTATTTTACTACTTAAAACCGCTTTACACTGCATTTTTATCCGAAATATTAAGTACGAAAAAAGGTTCGAATTAGAGTAGGTCTCTAATAGTTCGAATTATTGAGGTAGTACTGTATTTATGTTTGCCTTTTATAGAATCGGCTACTCAACAACCGGCGGTTCTGATACCTGTCATACAAAATTTCGTAATTTCAGGTCAAATGTGAATATGAAACATTTTGGTCAATTAATATAGACAGACAGACAGACAGACAGCCAGAGAGATAGATAGATTGATTGACAGACAGACAGACAGACAGCGTCCGATTCTTTGAACTAAATGACAATGTATGTATTGAAAGTAACACAATAGTTTTTGGACACGGGCGAAGCCGGGCGGGACAGCTAGTTTTTTTTAAAAATCTGTTTTCTACGTAACGTTCACGCTTTTGTTATCTAAATATTGCCAGATAAAATTAATTTTATTTTCTAAAAAAAATTAGCCAAAAAAAGGATTGTAAAAAATTTAACCGAAATCACCGTTTTCCAGTTTATGAAATACCGCCCCTATTATTTTTTGAACACAGCTGTACATACTTACACAGTTTTTTTAAAAAAAAAATTATTCTAATTTATAGTTTCTTACAAACGCTTTATTTTTTTAAAGTTTACGAAAAAATGTTATGCAAAGCTAATATTGTAATAATAAACCGTAAATCAACAAAACTTAGTTTTCCGGTATCGCCAGTAATTATCCTTTTTTTGGGTGCCAATAAAATTAAGTATACTTTAGGGGTGAACAGAATTGTAGTTGTTGGTAATCATTTTTTTTTTTTTTTTATTTAAATTTTAAAGCATAGTTTTACATACATACATGCTAAATACTTAATAAGGTTAACTTAATGATACGCTGATATACAAATGTAACTTAACAAACAATTAAGCTATGGCTATTCAAAGTAAAACTTTCCTTAAGGATGCCGATAGTTGTAGCGTAATGACGCTATCTATACCTACATACCTATTAAGAATTTTTTTTGGCGGTAAAAGTATAATGATGCTGATAAAGTTGATTTGAATTTAATTTAAATACACAAAAAAAAAACGCGGTGTCGATTCACCACTTCACCAGTGGAACAGTGCCAGATGATCTAATCGTAAATATCAATCATATCAAAATGTTTTACGGTTCTCTGTAGTTAGATGGCACGTGCATCCGTATTGATTGAAGAGATTCTAAACAAAAGAGGAGCTAATGAACCACTTTGCAATTTTACCATTTTTATTCGTTCTTTGCAATGTACTTCACTTACCTCCCACATATCCATAACACCCTTCCTATTTACTCCTTTTTAACGTGTCCTTATAATTACCTATACATACGACTACCAAGCAGTAAATAAAAATATACACACATACATACGAGACGATACCTATACATACATACAACGGCAACACAGTTTTTTTTTTTGCAAAAACACTTACCTAAGCTTAAGCTCATCATTCTCCTCCCACAGCCGCTTGGTGTCAATCTCTAGCTTGGCCTTATCGCGAGCAGTTTCGTCCAGGAGCTTTCGTGCCGCTGACAATTCATTCTCGTACATGGACTTTATATTTGAAACCTCACGAGTGACGGTTTCACGAGCCGTTTGCACCTCGACTATTAATCGGGCATTCTCATTTTCCAAATTTCGAACACGGTCAATATAGCACGCGAGGCGGTCATTAAGATTTTGGAGTTCTGCTTTCTCCTGAAGACGACTCGTTCGTGTCGGGCTCCTTGGACTGGCTGATCTGGCAGTGCCTCCAGTTGGCAGTGGGGTTGAGGTACTTGTACGGGACGCCCTCGATGTTGTTATACGTTTTGCAGTTGACATATTGATATTTTATTCTTAATCAAAAAAAAAAAAATAAAAAATTTACAAAAAATTCACTTAATCCGCGAGAAATGTTTTTTCTTCAAATAATTGTCAAGAGTATTAAGCGAATAATAAGGTTCGTACCAAACACTTTGAACTTAATATATTCTGATATAACGGGGAAAACACAACCGCTCCGATTGAAATCAAAATATAATCTGTCGATACTTGCAGAAAGCGTTCCAAATAAAAGTACACAAACAAGAGTGCGTTGCGTACCCGCAAAGAGACGACTTCAGAACACTCGAAGAGAGAACGTGCTTAATGGATAAGAGAAATTGTAGAGTTGACGCATAATATATTTGTATCTATGAAGATTTCTATTAATTTGCCGCGCCGTCATAACAACACATCAAAACAACCGAAAGATACAGAAAAAAAAAACACATCAAAATCTACATTTTCGTATTCGTATTTTGTGGTTTTCCTTACGACTGACTCTGTATAGGCGACTCATCGCAAACGTGGTTGAGTTACATGCATACAGGCCCAATAAAAGGTGCCCTATCTTACATTTTCTTTTACGTTGCCTGGTAAATAATCAATTACAGACATGATGTAGTGAATTCAACACAACAATAACAAATGTTGGTCAAAATGATACATTATGAACATGTTTTTACTAAATAAAGAGTTTTCCAATAAAAGGTGTTATTTTGATATTGAAAGAAAAATGCCATTTTTTGAGATAAATAATCGGATGTTTAATTCATAATAAAGAGGAAGGTATGCCGTTAATAACGAAGAACAACATCAGCCAAATGGCCACCACGAGCACGCATACAGGAGCATATCCTTTTCATGAAATTTTCCATAACCAAATCGCCCTATGACCTCGATAGCCTCACGAATTTTATCTTTGAGATCTTGAATCGACGCTGGGCTGTTGGCGTAGACCTTATCTTTCACGTGGCCCCAAAGGCAGAAGTCGCAAGCTGTTAAATCACAAGATCTCGGTGGCCAATTGTGATCACCTCTTCGAGAGATAACACGGTCCGGAAACTTTTCCCGTAAAAGATCGTTGCTTGTGTGGCACGTAGCGCCGTCTTGTTGAAAGCAAACGTTGTCCAGATCAATACCATCCAACTCCGACCATAAAAAATCATTAATCATCTCTCGATAGCGCAATCCATTCACCGTAACTGTTGATCCAACCTCATTTTCGAAAAAGTAAGGTCTTTGCTGCACAGAAAATGGTTTTTTCAAAGTCTGAAATAATCACTCGAGGATTTAAATGAATATGTATTTCAACAGCCAAATAAAATAATTAATAAAAGAATTCAGAGTAGGCCTGCAAAGTTTTTTTTACTCTTAAGGCAAAAAACTAGAGGCACTACCTTTCCATCAATAAGGCCGTGTATACTAAATAATTGCCGCATAATAGTTGGAACAACATAAAACGTCCCATCCATTAGCCAGCAGTGAGCTTGTTCCAATGCCTTCAGTGAGGTATTTGTTCCCAAAATAATATTTTTTTCAACTCCGAATGATTTCTTGCTTAAAACAAATAGTTCTCCCTCTAAAAACTTCAACTCTTCAGGAATGTTTATTGAATTTAAGTCTTTTGGTTCGATCGTTGTTGCATCTAGTCTGCGAGTACGTACCACTTTAATTTTTTGCGCACGTTTAGATGGCAAATATACGCGACATTCTTGTTGACATCCAACGATAGTGTCCCTTATAACCTGAGACGGTCGCAACGATGTAGAACTTGCCATTTCTTTTAAGCTGTTGTTAGCCTGGCAAATAAAAATTTATGTGCCGATGGGTCATGATTATGATCTGAGGGAGACACGTGTAGCTCATGTTTTTCATCTATTTTTTTTGTAATGACTACACTTTTACAAAAATTAACCTTTCGTTTTTTCTTATCAGTCCATCATCTCTATGAAGCAATAAACGGTAAATCGACTACGCTTCTTACAATAACAATCATTATTGGTCTCTCTTTGCATAAAATGGAAAATCCCCAAACTAATAAATCCCAAATTTTTGAAAATGTGAAAATGATTTCGTGTTTGGGGATTTTGTGTTTGTGCATTTTTCAAAAGTTGCTGATTTATTGGTTTAGGGATTTTAATTTTGGGTATTTAGTAGGTCTCCCAGCAGAACACCATCAGATATTGCAAACATCATATATATTCAGATTATGTTTATTATTTATTCACATTTTTCGAAACGCGGTGAATCAGTAAGTGTAGCTGCGTTAGATAGTGTTATTTTCTTTGCTCAGTATTCTCCTGATCACTTCAAAACCAACTGAACCTGAATCCAACGAAAACCATAACTATTAAAATGGATACTGATGATCATCATGAATCCGATGATGCCTCCAGGGTGTTGCCAGTTTGGGGGTTTTCCCCCCAGATTTAGGGGGGGTATTTTTGCTCTTTAGGGGCGAATCTGGGAGCACAACCTAGTTAGGGGGAGATCTGGGGGGATTTCTCAAAGGCAACATTTCCAGCAACTTCATTTAGAATAAATGGCCTATGAAATATTTAAAGTTTGCCGACATACATTCTTTCTTTAATTTTTTTTTGATAAATACTAATGCAAAGAGAAAAAAGAGAGAAAAGAGCCTTGAACTGATGAATTTAGTGCTTTAACACAGTAAATATGATTATTTTCCAACACCATGTTGGGAGAATTTTAAAATGAGGTCCGAATTAGATGCATTTGCCCCAAGTTGTGAAAAAGTCAATTTATTTAGTTGCACAATTTTAATAAGCCTGCTATATTAAAAGGTTTTTAAACAAATTTAAAAGAACAGGTGTATTTGAAAACACGTCTTTTCTGGTAGTTCCATTAAATCCTACCGCTCCTCCTAGGCATGTGCGTATTTTTCCTTCTGAAGATAACTCTTGTTTTTCATTTGACGAATCCAGAAATAGAGCTATTCTATTCATTTTACTATTTTATTGCAAAAACCAAAGGACAATCCCATAACATAAATTCTCTTTGCTGTTATAAATTCCGCTTGACCGAGACACTTACTTTACGACATTCCCGGCGCGGCGGATTCTAGGATACCAAGCTAAAGTGAAAGTGAATCGAATATGTGAAAAAAATTTCCCATCAAGCGGATTCTCCGATATGGGTGATAAATATATCCAAGCATTTGAATAAAAAGTGAATTGCGAAAAAAAGTGTGTGCTTAATATTTTTTTGGGGGGATTTTTTTTTGCAAAAATGGTCAATTCTGGGGGATTTCATATTGATCGCACCAGAAAGTGACACGTTGTGGATGCATTTGTTTTTCAACAATCACTCGTGGGTTTTCTGAGCCACAAATTTGACAATTTTGATGATTACAAATGCCATCCCTAAAGAGTATTTCAAATGTAGCTGCATAGGTTAGGTTAGTTTGAGGGGTGTTGAGAGGCTGAGCCATCCCAAAACACTAGGCACCGGAGTGGGCCCTTCGCGATCAACTAAGACTACATCCAAGGATGGCATCTAAACCGCCACAATTTCCTCAAAGCATTTCAGTACCCTGCAAAATTTTAGAACAAGCTATGTTTGATACGGCCTACCTCTTCTAGGTAACTAAAGAAGTAGGAGCCTAAAATGTTCCTGCGACTGCGTGCTATGCCCTGACATTCACACAGAATATGCGCGATATCCTCTGCTACATTACAGTGTCTGCAAATATCCGCGCCTATACGTCCAAGCCTCTTGGTGTGTTTGCCAGAAGGCAATGTCCGGATAGTTTTCCTAAAACTCTACTCATTTGTTCCCTGCCTAGTCTATGGATTTTACTGGTCCTTTTGTGATCCAGCGCCGGCCAAAGTGGAAGCTTGGAAACCCTATGTCCTATGTTACAATGCTGGACTATCTATGGTCAGCCATTCTCGTAATCGTATCGTTTACCTGACAACGCGTTGTTCTTTTTTGGCGTTTAGGACATAAGGTTTTTTAAATTATTTACACCATCTTTTAACGAAACCTAACATTAGCTGTGTTTTTTTGAAACGTAGCTAGCCAGTAGTTGCTAGCAAAGTCAAATTTCACACGTAAAACAAATACAACAACCAGCTGGCTACAACTCTTGATTTTATCCGCAGCCAAAAGCAGTTGGCTAGGAATTTTACGGCTACTCATCGTCAGGGGGCGCTGAAAGCGATTTGTAGAACATTTGACAGACTGCCGTGTACGAAAATTATATAATTTCAATTACTAAATGATGTTTCACAGAACTAATCCACTATATTATGATTTCATATCACTTTATATAAATTATCCATTGAATAAATTACCGAAATTAATTGTTTTCACAACAAATAACAAAAAATCGATTTGGTTGAATGCCAAATACTTTGACAGTTCACACTTAACAGCTGATCGAAATCACACGCATATGACCGAAATCACACACACCAACTTGGAGGTAAGTCAGCTGGGTTCGGCTGGCTGGGAATCGTTTTAATGAACGACTGGCTGGCTACGTTTCAAAAAAACACGCCTAATATCTGATTGCAGAAGTCTACAGACATCTATGGTTGTAATTGCTTTGCTAATCTTCATATCGTCGGCAAATATATGAATGTTGCTATATTTTATGATTAATGGAATAGCAAGGACGAAAAAAAGTGGACCTAGGTGACTCCCTTGAGGGACGCCGGATCCTGCTAAGAATGAGTCTGAAAGAAAATTCGTAAATTTAACTTGATACGACCTCTGGTTGAGCTAAGATTCGACCCACGAAACGAATAATGGGGGAAAACCTAACGCCTCGAGCTTGTATATAATTATGTCATGAAAAAGCTGATCAAAAGCTTTGAAGAAATCAGTGTAGACGCAGTCCACCTCATGACCATTTTCTAAGGCATTGGAACAGGTATGAGATAATGTTAACAGGTTTGTGACAGTAGACCTGTTTTTGACGAATCCATGTTATTCTTTACAGATAACACCTCGACAACGAAAAGTAAGACTAGCACACACCACTTGTTCAAATAATTTTTTGGTATGCATGACAGTTTAGAAATTGGTCTATAGTGATATATAGTGATAATATTTCAATCACCTTTTTTTAAAGACGGGCGTAAAAAAAGATTGCTTCCAGAAGCTAGGGAAATGTCCAGTTGTTATGGAGATTGCGAAAAGAAACTTCAACGGTAGAGCAAGGACATCGCTGCATTTTTTTTAGGACAATTGGAGAAATCCCGTCAGGACCAGAAGAGTAATCGTCTTTTAGAGATGAAATAAATTCGGAAATAGTCTCCAAGTCTAAGGCAATGTTGGTTTTTTTTTTTTTTTTTTTGGTTGCGCCTGGAGGTGCAGGAATCTTCAAATGCGGTTTTCCTTACGGCACTAGGTCGAAAGGTCTTGTTCTTTGTAGTCGGCGCTCAAGGTTTGTCATGTCCATAGTACGAATTCTTTCATTATTGCAGTGAACATGAAGACGGGTACGAAGTTTGCGAGCAAAGTTTGTTACTTCGTCCCTCACGGTAGCAATTCCTAGATCTCTGTGAATATCACTATTCCTTATATACCAAGGAGCATTCACGATTGCTCTTAGTATTTTGTTTTGAAATGCTTGCAGTAGAGCCATATTGCTTGGTTTGGTACAACCCCAAAGTTGTATACCATATGTCCAAGACGGTTTTAGCACTTGCTTATACAGAAGCAGTTTGTTGTATGTGCTTAGCTTCGAGTATCTCCCGAGTAACCAATACACTTCTTTAAATCTGATTTCGAACTCTTTGCGCTTCTTTTTAACGTGTAGTTTCCACTTAAGTTTTGCGTCTAGGGTCATTCCTAGATATTTTGCCTCGTTTGCGTACGGTATTTGCACCGAGTTAATGTATATAGGTTAGTTGTTTATCTTTCTTAGTGTGAAATTTACATGCGTTGCTTTTGTCTCATTGAGGACTATTCGCCAGGTTTTTGTCCATTCGAATACTTTGTTCAAAGCTCGTTGGAGTTTTCCCGTTGATGATTCGACTGACTCATCCGTTACGAGGATAGCCGTGTCGTCTGCGAACGTTGCTACAACGGTCCCTTCATCTTGTGGTATATCTCTTGTATAGAGCAGGAACAGAATTGGACCGAGAACACTTCCTTGTGGAACACCGGCGTAGATTTCTTTAAAATCCGAATACTCACTCCCGTGTCTAACACGGAAAAGTCTGTTTCCAAGATAAGATTCCAATAGTCTGTACAACTTTTCCGGTAAGATTACCCTTAGCTTCTACTTTAGGCCTTCGTGCCATACCTTGTCGAAGGCTTGCGATACGTCGAGAAAAGCGCTAGAGCATACTTTTTTCCCTTCTAAAGCTTTTTCAATTTCGTTCGTTATTCGATCGATTGTGTTATGTTTGACCCGAAAGCCGAATTGATGATCCGGGATCAAGTGTCTTTCTTCAATTACTGGTTGCAATCGTTTCAGCAGAAGTTTCTCGAAGACCTTAGATATTATTGGCAATGTTGGTAAAGCCAACTTGAGGAACATCTTTGAGATGCTCAAAGTACTTATCATCAATACTTAGTGGTACCTACATATATCATTAAAAGATTTACGAAAATGATCCGCGAAAGCATTGCAAATATCGACAGGCTTATTAATAACACTGTTATTAGGCGCGTTTTTTTTTCAAATCTATATAGATTTCGAAAAAGCTTTCCATACAAAAATAAGACTGGATAATTATCCAGGCTAAGGTTTTGTTGTATTTTACATTGAAAACATGTTGCGGAAACATGTTTAGCCTATATCACACATCCATCTGGTTAAGACTCAGCAGCAAGACAATTGATTTCTGCTTAGAGTTCCGATTCTATCCTATCCTATCCTACTAATCCTATCCTATCCTTCCTACTAATATGTAAATGTGAGTAAAGTTTGGATGTTTGGATGTTTGTTGCTCAATAACACCTTAGCGGTTTAACAGACTTGAATGAAACTTTCGGGAATAGATAGTCTACTTCCTGGATTAGAGATTAGGCTACTTCTTAAACAAAACATACAATTCCTTGATTCCATTATTCGAATTATTCCAATTTCCGCTTTTATTATTTGCTCATTA
This sequence comes from Brachyopa scutellaris, assembly GCA_949775065.1. NCBI lineage: Eukaryota > Metazoa > Arthropoda > Insecta > Diptera > Syrphidae > Brachyopa > Brachyopa scutellaris. The sequence continues at coordinate 8,068,256 of OX459116.1, forward strand.
TTTTTGGGTACACCATTGTCATTGATCGTCAGTCTGTTGGGAGAGGGTTGTTTTTGTAGATGTTGTGCTCTTCTCTTCGCCACAAATCCATCGCTATCGCTTATTCTTTAGTTTTCTTTCAACCAATACGCGCATTGAATGATGGGTAAACCATTGCCATTGATCGTCATTCTGTTGGGAGAGTGCAGTAAGTCCTCCTCATCTACTGAAACTTAAGTCAACAATTCAGTTTTAATTGTTACGAACTGCCAAACTAGCATAAAATACCCTATGGCATTGGCACAAAGTCGCTGCTACCGTGTCTGTTCTAGAGGCAAAGACAGTGAAATAGTTCCCATTCCCACATGCTATTGATATTTGAATGGGTGCTGACATCATACTACCAAAACATTCCGATGACGAATTCAATGTCAATTTTTATGTTTCTCTCTCAGGTCCGTCATACTCGTACAGACGATTATTGGAAGAAGAAAAACTAATACTAATAATAAACAAGTTTTTTTCTCAGGTTTGGTGTATTAATATAAAATTTTCTTTGTTTGCTTGTGTAGTTCTTCGGTTTACGCACAATTAAAAGTATCTTTATGCCTTGCCTATGCTGTTGTTAGATATTGTATCTATGCTAAATATGACATCATTGATTTGTCCAACCTATTGGAACGGAAACACGTATCATGAAATAGTCTAGTTTGTAGTTGAAAACCATTTTTTTCAGGTTCGTTTATGAATAAACATTTTTTTTTCGTATGGTTGTTTACTTCTTGGGTATCGGCACAATCAAAGTATCTTTATGGCTTGCGTATGTTTTTTTCCCAATTCGCGAGTGCAAAAGGGATTGTTAGCACCCTTACAATGTTGATAACAATAGAGCACGGGCATTAAGGAAATGGGGAATTAGAAAGGATGAGAAACGGACGCGCATTGATTTTAAATGCCTGCAAACTATTATGGTTAAGAAAAATAGAGAGAGAGCGGCAATGTTGTGTGATAATGAAAAGATATCGTGCCTATGTTAATTATGTCGTTACTGATTTCCATTTTATTGAAAGAGAAATATACACTGTGACAAAAGTCTACGTACACTCTATGCTCCACAAATATGTACATATATCCAACGAAAAGCATTCAAATTCCTATTCTTTTTTTTTCGTACAAGACAAAGCACAGCAAAGGGCTGGCGGTTGTTTGTTTTCAAAAGCCGAAACAAGCCGTTTACGTACACGATCCAAAACTGGTCCTTTTTCATGTCATAATATTCTGAAAGTTGTTATTTTAAGGGTTCCGTACCCATATGGTAATACGGAACCAATTTAAGTTCGCTCTAACTCAAAAATGTCTGTCACGATGAAACATCAAGAGCCGTTTCAGCTAGAAACTTGAAATTTGGCACACCTATACATTATGGTGGTCCACATACATGGACAAAATATTTTGAGACAACTATACAGGGTGGGTAAAATGTGAGCTAAAAAAAAAATGTATCATGTGGGATATCATTCGAAAGGGCTGAAAACAAAGATTCCAGTTTGCTCAGTTTTTTCTGTTAGAAAATTTGGGAGTTATTGTCAAAAATATGTGAAAAATATCATACAAAAAGCAACAGAACTTTTTCTCAGAAACCACGTAAGTCAAAAATATGAAAAAATCACAGTTCGTAGGTGATTAACCATATTTTTGAAGAAAAATATAACGAGTCTAGTAAGTTGTATAGTTTCTGAGAAATTCACGTCGAAAAATACAATTTTATGTCGAAAAATTCAATTTCTCAACCGATTAACTCGTAAACTACTGGACCAATTTTGAAAAAATTACCACTATTCGATTAACAATAATTTTGGAAAAATTAAAAGCTATCCAAAATTGTGCTGCCAAACAAAAAAAAAATTAATAAAAATACGGATTTTGCCAGGAAACGAACCTGGGACCCCAGAACTCAGCTACACACTCAGCCGCGTTCTTAATGTTTATCCAATTACTCATAGTGAATAATATTACTGATTTTCATTGACATCTGTCAAGTTATCGAAAAGTTTGTTTTTGTGTTACTCCCATTTAAAAGGGTATTTCTTCCTCTAATCCATAAAGAAATATTATTCATAAGTGTAAAAAGTGTAGCTGAGATCTTAATTAAACTGTCAAATATAAATTCCAAACAATTTTGGCAATCAAAAAAAAGCATCAGGTAGTGGAAATATGTCAAAAGATCTAGTATCAGGTATGTCCAAATCGGATCTAATCGAAATGCTCGGTGCTATTTTTGATGCAAAAATGGAAGATATGGCAAAAAAGTCGGATATCGAAGCGATCGTCAACGTAAACAAAGAAATTATGGTCTTGAACAGTCAACTATCCACCAAGGTCACTGCGTTAGAAAAGAAATACGAATCTCTGGAGTTACAAATGGAAGAAATGCAAAAAAAATACATTGAAAACAATCTTATGCTAACAATGACATCCCAAGAAGGACAAGACGAGAAGGAACTGATAAAGAGCATCTGCACTAACTTCGCTAAACCAACGCCGCCCATTGAAAACATACAAATTCGTGAGATTGGCTCCAAAAAGAGAGATGTGAAGAACTTTGTGGTTAAGTTGGAATCAAAAGAACAGGTGATTTCTGTATTAAAGTCTTCAAACACACTACGTAACACGGGGATCACTGTCTTCAAAGATCTTCCCATTACAATCCGCCAAAAACGAAGTGTCCTACTGAAGATTAAAAGACGACTAAACGAGATAAACCACTCAGCGAAAACCTATGTGAGAGAAGACAAATTATGGATTGAAGACAAAGTTTTCTATTGGAGCCATACCTTGAGACTGCTGCACAACAACGCTGATGGAATGCAAATAAATAAATAAATAAATAAACAAAATCTTCAACGCCGATTTGAGCACCGAACAGTGTTTCAATGTGAAAGCGGAGGTCAACAAAAACAACGATGTAAACAATAACTCTGGACCAACAGCGACACCTGGCCGCAAACCCGATAAAAAACCAATAGCCAGTACATCATCCAATAAGCAGATTAAAGTATAGGATAAAGCTGCCGTCTGTCAAAATAAATCAATCAGTTATGAATTAATGAAAATTAGAATACTTAGTTATAATATAGCAGGCCTTAATAATAAGTCATTATATATAGAATTCTATAACCTAATAAATAAATATGATATTATTTTTTTGTATGAAACATTTGTAGTCGAAGAGGAATATGAATTGCATAGTAGTCGTCTGAAAAACTTCGAATTTGTATGGGTCCCTGCAACTAGACAAAATGTAAGAGGAAGGGCGAGTGGTGGCTGCTTTTTTGGTTACAAAAAATATCTTCAGGAAGTTATTTGCGCGTTTGAAAACACAGAGGATATCACCTATCTAAATATAAGAGTCGGCACAACCAAATATACTATAATACCATCATATATAAATTGCAATCATTGGGAAAGGGATTTTAATGCATTATATGATTTCTTGGAATGTAACAATAATGACAATGTCATGATAATCGGCGACCTTAACGCAAGAATAGGAAAAGAAGAAGGGAGAGAAAATAGATTTGCGGGTAAAATGAGAGAATCTAAGGATGTGAAACATAATACAAGAGGAGACAAATTGTTGGAGTTGTGTGACTCATTTGGACTGCGTATTATGAATGGAGTGTGCAATTCTGATAAATATGGCGAGTATACATTTGTGGGTCAGCAAGGATGCTCAGTAGTGGAGATTGGTGGAGATTGGACCACGATATTTGCTGATTTAGAGATACTAAGTGTGCCATACTCGGTTCATTTGCCAATTTCAGCTGAATTCGCACTAGAAATGCTTACCCAAAACGAAACAAGAAATGTAAAATTACCGCCTGCACTTTTCTGGAAGGACACTAAATCAAGAGAATACAGGATCAACCTAGAGCAAAGCTTACAAACAAAAGGGCTACTTACTATAGCTGATATTGAGGGTATAATTAAAAATTCTTATCCGGACTCCAGACAAGCCAGTAAGAACATTTTGCGGTGTAAAGAGAAGTGGTTCGATAAGGAGTGTGAAATAGCACGGAATAAATCATTTGCATGGCTCAAAGTGTTCCGGAAAAACAGCAATAGCTACTTCAAAAGAATCTATATCCAAGCAAACAACGCGTTTAAGAAAATATGCAAAAACAAACAAATTCGATTTTATGAATCAGACACGCTGAAGCTTACATGCTGCAAGGATGCGAGAGAATTTTGGAAGGCGATAAAATTAATCAATGGAAAAAAAACCTCAAATCAGTGTAGAACTTAGCTCCAATATACTGCTACATCATTTTCAAATGCTCCTAAATCCCACAACATATATATCGCCGATTCATTATGCAGCACCAGCATATAACGATGAAATATTGGATACACGTATAACACATGAAGAAGTACGCTTGACCTTAAGGAAACTCAAAGATGGAAAGGCACCAGGGTCGGATAGGGTCCCAGTTGAATTTTTTAAGTATGGAACAAATGGTCTCACCGAGAAACTTACAATGACCTATAACATAATACTGGATATAGGTGTGATACCACAGCAGTTCAAGGAATCTATAATATTTCCTATTTTTAAAAAAGGAAACATTTCTGATCCAGTCAACTACCGTGGAATTTCTTTTCTGAATTCGTCATATAAAATCTTTGCAACTCTTCTGAATAATCGATTGTCACAATGGATTGATAGCAACAAGCTGCTGAGCGAATTTCAAGCAGGATTTCGCAGTGGCTATTCTACTGTTGTAGACAACATTTTTGTATTACGCAGCATTGCTGGAACATTCATAGCACAGAAAAAGAAATTATACACCTTCTTTGTAGACTTTAAGGCAGCTTTCGACACAGTTGACCGGGGGGCTCTATTCTTTAAGCTGTATAATATAGGAATGTCATCCAAGTTTGGAAAGGTCCTGGAAAATATTTACAGTGGCAACAAATCATCTGTATGGAATGGTTCGGAAAACTCGAATTGGTTTAACACTACAATGGGACTCAAACAAGGGTGCACGTTAAGCCCCTCTCTATTCGCGCTGTTCATCGATGATCTTATTGACTTCCTACCGGGAGGAATAGAGTTTGCAGGAGTAACAGTCAAATCACTTCTGTTTGCTGATGATGTGGTACTCTTTGCGTATACTCCCGAATCTCTCCAGCTCATGATAAATCGACTCCAAGAATACTGCCAGCTATGGAATCTTACGGTGAATCTGTCCAAATCTAAGGCGATGGTCTTCAAAAAAGGTTCAGGAAGGAACTGCAGAAACGAGAAGTGGTATTATAACGGAGAAACCATCGAAAGAGTAAGAATATATAAATATCTCGGGGTAACTATATCAAGCAATTTGAATATGGAAACACATTTAAAAGATAAGCTAGTTAAGGCGACCGAAAACGCGAAAAGAAAAGGGCGACCACGTATCTTTTCTGAGAGAGAAAAACGAGATATAGTTAGAGAGGTAGGAAAAAACCCAAAAATAAGTGCACCAATTTTGGCTGAGCAAGTCGCAAACACAACCGAAAAAGATTTCTGTGTCCAGACTCTTCGAAATGTTTTGCATGAAGCCAAATATTACGGAAGGGCTGCTAGAAAGAAGCCATTTATTTCGGAAATCAATCGTAAAAAGCGTCTGGATTTCGCGAAAAAATATTTAAATAAACCTAGAGAGTTTTGGGAATCCGTTATTTTTACGGATGAATCAAAATTCAATATTTTTGGTAGCGATGGTAGACAATACGTTTGGAGAAAGCCCAATACGGAACTTCAGAGTCAAAATGTTGTACCTACAGTGAAGCATGGTGGAGGGAGTGTTTTAGTATGGGGGTGTATGGCAGCAAGTGGCGTTGGAAATATCACCTTTATTGAAGGTCATATGACAGCTGTCATGTACATTGACATTTTGCGCAATAATTTAGAGGAAAGCGCCGATAAGCTTGGTCTTGCGGATACGTTTATCTTTCAGCAAGACAACGATCCCAAGCACACGGCGGGAAAAACACGCGAATGGCTGCTCTATAATGCTCCTCGGCAACTAAAAACTCCTCCGCAATCACCAGATGTGAACCCCATAGAGAATTTATGGAACCATTTGGGGTTAGCTGTAAGAAAACACAAAATTTCATCGAAACCAGAGCTAAAAAGAGTAGTCCTTGAAGAATGGAATAAGATATCCAGCGAAACAACAAAAACTCTAGTTTATTCTATGGACAGGCGACTTCAAGCCATAATTGACGCGAACGGACTACACACAAAATATTAAAGCATTTCCTCTTTTATTTTAATCCCCCAAAGTAGAGCATCACTAAATTTGCCAATACTTTTTTGATGTACAAATTTTGTTATTTTGCTTATTTTTTATTAATCGTGAAACTAAAATGAATTAAAACACCCAACTTAAATATGTTTTTGTTCACTTGTTTATATGAAATAATTTTCCTTTTTAAAAAATGTATAAGTTTGAATAAAATGAAAAAAATTAAAATTGCCAATACTTTTTTGATCCACTGTATATTGGATCTTCCGATTTTTCTGGCAATTTCGCGGTCAGAAATCCCGCAATCCTTATAAGCAGTTATTTTAGCTTTTTCTTCGTCGTTAAGGATTGTACCACGCGGCATGTTTTATTCTACAGAAAAAAAACGAACTTAAATTAAATTTGCTAAGAAAGAATAAATAACTGCTTATTGCAGTTCGTTCTCACCTCAGTTCCAGCTTACTCAGTGTTCCTTTCCCTTTGAACACAGAAACTATTTGTATTAAAATTTGTATTGAGGACAAAACTGTCTTTATCATTAATTCATACATTCCTCCTAATAGTGATACATCATTGTATTCTGAGCTGTCGCTTATCTTAGAACACATTCATGACTTATCCTGCTCGGAAAATAACATTTTATTGCTCGGCGACTTCAACTTGCCACAAACGATCTGGGTTCCATCGGAGGATGGATCCTATCTCACAGCATCGTTTAATTCCGCTCAGCAGGAGCTTATTAAACTTGACTCAATTACGTCTTTTGACTTACAGCAAATCAGCTGTATTAAAAACTACAATAATCGAACTCTCGATTTGGTATTTTCCTCTGACCCTGTTAGTACTGTTGTTCAAGAATCTTGTTCAAGCATAACTAACATAGATAGACATCATCCACCCTTGGATGTATTTTTTGACTTGAGCTGTCATATATATGATAATAGTGACCCCAATGATGGCTCGTATATCTTTGACTTTCGACGAGCTAATTATCAGCAACTGTCTGAAAGAATAAGGTGCTCCAATTTACAAAACATTAATATTTCACCTAATATTGAGGATGCAGTAAAATGCTTTTATAGTATCCTAAATGACTGTATAAGTAGTTGTATACCAACAAAATTATCGAAAAATGCAATATCAAACCATCCTTGGTACACTAAGGATCTGAAAACTCTACGAAATAAAAGAAATAGAGCATGGAAAAATTATATTAAAAGTCTCAGCCCAAAGGACTTTAATATTTACATTGCATTTTTCGATGAATTCAAACTGCTTTCAAGCAGCTTATACAATGACTATATAAGCACAATGGAAACCTCACTTAGGAATAACCCGAAACAATTTTGGAGCTTGGTTAATTCCAAGAAAAGGTCTGACGGATATCCAGCAGAGTTTTCTTATAATAACAGCGTTTTTAATGACCCTGTTGATATTTGCAACTCTTTCGCGGATAATTTTCGTAAATCTTTTAACGATGTGCCGCTTAGTATTGATGATGATTACTTTGAGCATCTCAAAGATGTTCCTCAAGTTGGCTTTACCAACATTGCCTTAGACTTGCAGACTATTTCGAAATTTATTTCATTTCTGAAAGATGATTACTCTTCAGGTCCTGACGGCGTACCTCCAATAGTCCTGAAAAAATGCAGTGATGTCCTTGCTCTGCCGTTGAAGTCTCTTTTTGAGATCTCCATATCAACTGGCCATTTCCCTAGCTTCTGGAAGCAATCGTTTATTACGCCCGTCTTTAAGAAAGGCGATAGAAATATTATTACGAACTACAGACCGATTTCAAAGTTGTCATGCATACCAAAATTATTTGAGCAAGTTGTGTGTGAAAGCCTTACTTTTCTTTGTCGGGGTGTTATTTGTACAGAACAACATGGATTCGTTAGAAACAGGTCTACTGTCACAAACCTATTAACATTCTCCCATAACTGTTCCAATGCCTTAGAAAGTGGTCATGAGGTGGACTGTGTGTACACTGACTTCTCCAAAGCTTTCGATCAGCTTTCTCATGATATTATTATCTACAAACTCGAGGCGTTAGGTTTTCCCCCAATATTTATTTCGTGGGTTGGCTCTTACCTCAAGCAGAGGTCATATCAGGTTAAATTTAGAGGTTGTCTTTCAGACTCCTTCTTAGCAGGATCCGGCGTCCCTCAAGGGAGCCACCTAGGTCCACTTTTATTTATTCTTGCTATCAATGATGTTCCATCAATCATAAAACATAGCAACATTCTAATATTTGCCGACGATATGAAGATCAGTAGAGCAATTACAACCATAAATGATTGTAGACTTCTGCAATCAGATATTGATAGTTTCAGTACCTGGTGCTCTAAAAATGGTTTAGTCCTTAACCCACTCAAGTGTCAGTCCATGACTTTCTCTAGGAAACTGGTACCGACTATATTCAACTACTTGATATCGAATCACTCTCTCAGTCGGGTTTATAGTTTTAAGGACCTGGGTGTTTACTTTAGCCCTGAACTTGATTTTAAAGAGCATATAAACCACATTGTGAATAAATCAAATTCAATGTTAGGTTTCGTTAAAAGATGGTGTAAAGAATTTAAAAATCCTTATGTCACCCTCTCACTATTTAACAGTCTTGTCCGTCCTCACCTCGAATATGCTTCGCAAGTATGGACACCTTATCAGAAAAATCTCAATACTCGTATTGAAGCTGTCCAGCGACGCTTCATTCGATTCGCATTGAAGGGTCTTCCCTGGGACGATCCTTTTAACCTCCCCCCATATTTGCATCGGATAAAACTGTTGCAAATGCAGCCTTTGGCTCAAAGAAGGGTCAATAATGATATAATTTTTATGCATCAGCTGATCTCAGGTCTGATTGATGCACCTGACTTATTATCCTGTTTGGGATTAAACTTTCGTGGGGGATCGCATCACCTGCGTAGTATAGAGTTACTGCATGTTCCTCATCACAGAACAAATTACGGGATGCATGAGCCTATTAGCCGCATGAGTAAAATCTATAACTTAAATGTAAACATTCTTGACTTTAATCTTAACAAAATTACACTTAAAAATGTCTTGCGTAATGTAGTTCCTCGAACATAAACTCTAATTATGTATATTTGTTCTTATATTTGTTTATTTATTGCTAGTGGTAGTGTTGAAATGTAGCGTAGCCTAACCACTAACACCAGCACTAAATGATGAGCCTGTTGATGCATATTTTGCCCTGGCGAATTTCTGCTTATGGCTGTTGCTTGTATTAAGCACACCATGACACAGATCTGATAGTGTTTAACTGCAACCTTTTATAATCACTTTGATAAATATTTTGGACGAACTTGATAATAAACACCCTTCTAACTTCACTGTTTTTATGCGAATTTCCACCAAAAAGCTCTGTCTGGATTTAGATGAAGCGATTTTTCCAGTTTGTCGCATCTGTTTGTGGATGAAGGGGTTGAAAAGAGCGGGGAACGAAAATGTCGTTTGGGTCGCTGGAATTCCAGGCGATTTCTCTGTTCTCTTTTGTTTTCTTTCCAGTTTTTGACATTTGCTTGTGTGGTTACCATAGTAACATATGCGAATTGAGCTAGACAGGGCTGTTTGTTGTTGTTTGTCGTCCGGAAAAAATCGCCTCGTATGTACAATCCATACGAGAACAAAAGAGAATTGAAAAAATGTCGCCTGGAAAATTCGCTTCATCTAAATCCTGACTATGCGAACAATAAAACATTTCAACTTACAGCTGTTGGAATAAAAGATGAAAGATAACGGGATCTTTCCAGTTGATTTCGAAGATGATCTTAGCAAAAAAATAAAAATGGTGTTGCCAACTTTGTCGTTTTTACATTCAACTGAACACAATGCACTGGAGTGTTTTTATGGGAATCTCCACCACTGTATGTATCGCAACTAACAAACCGTGAGAATTCTTGGCTTTGTGAGCGAGCTATTTTGTCGTCTTGGAATGATCAGCAATTATGTTAATAGCGAGATATTGGCATGTGTTGATGGTCAAAATGCAGAATACATTTCAATCAACCCTTATGTACCAAGAAGTAACAACCAGCTTTCTGGTCAAATTTTCAAATTCTCTATCTGCTCCAGTGGGCTATTTCACAAATTTGTATTTACAATTTTTTCTTAGCTCTCGGTATGCGCAAATTTTTCGCCGTTATCCATCGCGCGTAACCAATGCGTTTTCTGTAAATAATTCTCTAAGTATAAGAAAGATCTGTTTATCCGCCATCACATACAAACGTATGTTTACACATCAAATTTCACGAGTACCTGGTACTCACGCCTTTTTTTTTTTTTCTGAGTATGGTGATCGCAAAAGTAAGACTAACAGGGAATTGAAGACATTTAAAATCAAATGGAAAGACTGAAATCATTGCAATTCGGAGAAACAAAACATCTTCGACTTTGAATTTCTCTTCCAAAATAGTTACTTTGTTGACGTTGTTCATTAGCTTTTTCACTGCAAGTTACAAGGTCGTGGTTTATTTATATTGCGAAGCATAATATGCGGTGCTCAAACTTTTAATTGTAGATTGTCTGGTGTCACTCCTGCCAAATCCAGTGAATTCGAAAATTCAGTAGCACCGTTCACAACGTTATCTTGATTCTCAACAGTGTCCACTGACTTGTATAGGATTTTCCAATGAGAGGTGTTATTGTGAATGGCCCGCTATTTCGGTAGGTGTCGCCGTGAAGCACCTTGTCGGACCGCAATACAGAAATTGGTGGAAAAATTCGAGCTGTTGGGACAAGTTAGTGATGTGAAGAATAAAACCCGTGCACGTCGCTCAAGAACAACTGAGAATATTGCTGCTGTAGCCCAAAGTGTTGAAGAAAACCCAGGTTTGTCCATTCCTCGTCGTTCTTTGGTATTGGGCATTCCACAAACGTCATTACACCGTATTTTGCATAAAGACTTGGGTCTTAAGGCTTATAAAGTTCAGTTTACACAAGAACTCAAGCCGGCCGATCATCAACAACGTCGTGTCTTTGCTGATTGGGTCCTTGAAATGCATGAAAATGATCCGGAATTCCATCGAAAAATCATCTTGACTGATGAGGCCCATTTCCACCTCGGTGGCTACGTCAACAAGGAAAATTGTCGCATCGGAAAACCCAAGAGTTATTGTTGAGAAGCCTCTCCATCCTCAACGTGTGACTGTTTGGTGCGGTTTATGGTCCGGCGGGGTCATTGGACCTTACTTTTTCGAAAATGAGCTTGGATCAACAGTAACGGTGAATGGATTGCGCTATCGAGAGATGATTAATGATTTTTCATGGTCGGAGTTGGATGGTATTGATCTGGACAACGTTTACTTTCAACAAGACGGCGCTACGTGCCACACAAGTAACGAAACCATTGATCTTTTACGGGAAAAGTTTCCGGACCGTGTTATCTCTCGAAGAGGTGATCACAATTGGCCACCGAGATCTTGTGATTTAACACCTTGCGACTTCATCCTTTTGGGCCACTTCGTGAAAGATAAGGTCTACGCCAACAGCCCAGCGTCGATTCAAGACCTCAAAGATAAAATTCGTTAGGCTATCGAGGACATAGGGCAGCCACTTTGCGATTTGGTTATGGAAAATTTCATGAAAAGGATATGGTCCTGTATGCGTGCTCGTGGTGGCCATTTGGCTGATTTCGTTTTTCATTATTAACATACATACCTCTCTCTTTATTATGAAATGAACATCCGATCATTTATCTCAAAAAATGGCATTTTTCTTTGAATACCAAAATAACACCTCTTATTGGAAAACCCTTTATTATAACTAATTAGCATGCTATGTCACTTTGAGTAGCCGTGTTAAGTTCATTGACATCTTTGTTTTTGCTGCCAATATTGCTCGTTCGCTCAACCAAACATGATTTTTGTGTTGCTGCGCTATGTTTGGGAACACCCTTTGAATCAGTTCATCTTCAGATTGCGTAATAAGAAAGCAGTTGGTAGTGTTGTGCCATTCATTTCCCCTGGATCGCCCACATGCTGGCCATTTGATCCTAACAAAATACCAGACTTTATTGACTATTTCATGGCTAAAGGTATGAAAATAAATCATATAAATGGCGAAGGTAACTATGACTTATCTTCAGACCATACCTCAGTGATCTTGTCACCAAGTGAAACGGAAGTGCAGGAAAAAAAATAATCCAAAGCTTGCAGATTCTTGAAAAGCTTAACGACGCGACGGATGCGGTAACCAAGTACTTCTTATGGAAAGCAGCCAGTCGCATGAAACGAGTTACATAACCCGCCCTTGAAAGCACCAGATGGAAAATGGATCGGAAACCCGAAACTGAATTACAGAAGTCATTGTTATACCCAATCAAGGTAATCCACCGTCAGAAGTAGCATTTTACGGACCAATATCGCTGATACCAATTATGGTAAAAGTTTTCGAAAATTGCTTCTGAAGAGGCTAAGCAAAGTTATAACAGAAAGAAGACTCATTCCAAATCATCAGTTTAGATTTAGAAATAAATATTCTGCATTGTAGTAGAAACACAGTCGGTGCTGAGAATATGGAAAGACTACTTCTGCAGACTGTATAATGGCGATGAAGACCAGCACCCCGCTTTCAGGCAGAATGAGCCATTCAATTTAGATGATGATAGCCAAAACTCCCATCCACCTGATCAAAACGAAGTGCGGATAGCAGTATCCAAGCTAAAGTCCAACAAGGCTGTTGGACCTAACGGTCTACCCGCAGAGCTATTTATAGCAGTTGGAGATGACTTGGTACTGAGCATACACCAACTTATCAGTCAGATGAAAGTATGCCAGATGAATGGAATCTCAGCATCGTTTGCCCGGTCCACAAGAAAGGAGACCCCCTCAACTGCTCCAATTACAGAGGCATCAGTCTCCTCAGCATCGCCTACAAGATCCTATCTGCCATATTGTGTGAGCGCCTGAAGCCTTTCGTCAACAACCTGATTGGCCCCTATCAGTGCGGTTTCAGGCCAGGAAAGTTAACCATAGACCAAATTTTCACACTTTGGAAGATCCTGGAAAAAACCCAAGAAGTCCAAATCGATACCCACCACCTGTTCATCGATTTCAAGGCTCCCTATGACAGCATATGGAGGGATGAACTGTATAGAGCCATGTCTAGTTTTGACTCCCTGCCAAACTCATCCGTCTGTGCAGGATAACGATGGAAAAAGCTCGCCGCTCCATCAAGGTCGGTAATGACCTCACCGAGACCTTCGATGTCAAAAAAGGATTCAGAAAGGTGACGCGCTGTCATGCGACTTCTTTAACATCATACTTGAAAGAATTGTTCGAAACTCACAAGCCAACACACAAGGAACGATCTTTCAAAAGTCCGTTCAACTACTTGCATACGCCGACGATATTGACATCATTGGTAGAACACACCGAGCTGTCACCGGCGCGTTCGCGAGTATAGAAATGGAAGCGGCCAAAATGGGTTTAGCGGTAAACGAGGGCAAAACTAAGTATATGCTGTCAACAAAAAGGGACAACCAACATCGACGAATTGGACAGAACGTCACAATAGACAGCTACAACTTCGAGGTAGTAAAGGACTTTGTCTACCTCGGCTCTGATATAACTTCAAAAGTCAGTGTTATGCCTTCACCGTTGGTTTTGCTATTAGCTTCTGAAACGGTTCAACTTATTTTTATTTCGTGAGAATTAAATGCTTCGCAGACATCTGGATTCGAACCGTGAACCTTCCGTATGACAAGCGACGACGACTACCACTACGCCACGGCCACCCACGTTATATAAGACCCTTATCATCCCAGTCTTGCTATATGGAGCTGAAGCATGGACTTTATCGAAAGCGGATGAAGATATCCTTGGTCGCTTCGAGAGAAAAATCCTTCGTAGGATATTCGGTCCCGTTTGCGTTGACGGGTTCTGGAGGAGAAGATTCAACCACGAACTGTAGTACAGCGACAGAAACACATTGGTCGTTTAAGATGGCTAGGATATGTAGAGCGTATAGAGATCAATGCTCCGGCTCGGAGAATTTTCGATTCTAAGCCTAAGGGTCAGCGCAACAGAGGACGACCTCGCCTAAGGTGGCGCGCACAAGTAGAACAAGACCTCAACCAACTTGAAGTGCACAACTGCAGGCGGTTAGCTAAGGACCGGGCTAACTGGAAGAGCTTGTTTGTTGAGGCCTTGGTCCACCCCGGACTGTAGCGCCACCTAAGTAAGTAAATAAGTATGCGACGATAGTATCAAGACCAAAGATTTATTTTTCATCGCACACATGCAAATCGCTCGCGCTGCTTGTCAACGAATCCGTATGCGCTAAGAGATGCGCTATTTGTAGCAAATAAAACTAAATATAATATTTGTGTAAGTCATGTCAACGAGGAGAGTATCGTTTTATTTTATTTATTTTTTTGTTGTTTTATTTTATTTCATGATGTAATATATTTTACAATTAGTATGTGTACGCCTTTTCAGAATTTATTAGAATGAGTATTAAATAGTATTATTTAACTTACTTTTTTAAGTAAAAAAAAATGTAGCAATTCTAATGAGTATTATTATAAAATGTGTTTTGTTTTTGTTTTGGAAGGCATTTTAAAAGAAGAAAATTATTGTTTTCATACTTTTTTTTTTGTTGTCAACGTTGCCAAATGTTATTCTTGGATGTCGCAAGGTTAAAATATATTTTTGTAGTGCTTTTTTACTTTGTTTTTTTTTTTATTTTATAATAAATATAATATGTCTTTTTCTCGTTTTTAGTGTATTTTGAAAAGTAAAAAAAGAGCATTTTCAAAATGATTACTTAATATTGCTTTAATCTATATTTTAATGCTTGATTCGTTTCATACTTTTTATAACATTAATTTAATCCATAAATGTATTTTATAATAATTGAGATATAGTTGAATAATTGTTAAACTTATGGAAATATATACAGTTTTTTTTAAATATCAGTTTATCTTACTTAATTGTACAGAAGATTTTAATACAAACGTTAAATTATGGTATCCAACTGCCTGGCTTGATGTAAGATTTTCTTTTGATGTCCTACTAAGGTAATGCCCATGTCAGATAACTGTTGAGCAGTTAGTCTCGAAATCTATAATAAAAAATATATATTGTTCTTAAGATTTAAAAATTTCAAATAATTTTGTAAAAAATCGACCAAAAAACATAATTATTCAATTCTTTTAAATTAAGTTTCTGCTTATGAACATTAGTGTGTAATGCATACATACATTATGTACATTTGAGACTATAAAAGTATAAACGTGATCGTCGGCGACCACGTCGTGGCTTCCAAGCCAGAATCGAAGTACCTTGGCATGGTCATAGATAGACGGCTTTCTTTCAACACCTACAGTACGAAAAGGTCAGAAAATATCTCAAAACGTGAGTATAGTCCGATAGTCAGACATACCCTAAAGCAGCCCTTCGCCACTTCAATGGAAATAAGAGCTCAAATGCACCAAAATTACAGTGTAAATATATCACCTAGGATTGTTAGAGCTCGGTTTCTGCAAAATAATCTTCGAGGATGCCAGAATTTACAAAAACTGAAGGTTTCACCTAACAGAAGAAAATGGCTGGATTTCGGGAAATGCCATACAGTGGACGTCCAGTATTACGAAGCTCGTTATAACGAATTTCCAGTATAACGAATACATTTTTTTCCCCCATTAATGGTTCTACATAACGAATGGTTTAAACATTTTACGCTCGATATAACGGATGCCTTGCAAATTCCTGTAGGTGCAAGTTTACTTTTGTCAGATACTATCATATTTTGTATGTATCCTTACTTCTGCTTCGGCTTCGGCTTCGGAGTGTACACTGGTCCCTCGCTTTGCGCGACTTCTTTTTGCGCGGCTTCACTTTTATGCGAAATGCAATTGCCTACCAAAAGTCGATTTGCGCAGCTTAAATAAATGCTTACATTTAATTTTTCAGGAACGCAACACCCTAAATTATATGAAATTCATACTTCGCTTTGCGCGGTTTCGCTTTGTGCGCGAGAATTTATATTCCCATAACCACCGCGCAAAGCGAGGGACAAGTGTATCTATTTTTTTTTTTTTTTTGCTAATTCCTGGTAATGATCAGTTATGCTAACGTGTACATTGTACATACATACATAAATGTAATTTTAAAGAAAAATTAACTGCTCCAGTTTGTTGGGTTTTTACGTTTTATTTTTACGCCTTTCATTTCGCGAGGTATTTCTAGTGGCGCACTGATGCAAAAATTAACCATTCAGATGCAATGAATTGCTTCAATAAATGCATACAGTGGTCAGTTTAAAACAATATCGACTACTCAAAAACACTTTTATTAAGAGAAATGCTAGAGGAGGCGGTCCAAAAAAGCTTGGAGGGAACCAAAAGGCAAACTAATATTAAAGACTTCTTTTCCAAATCATAATTGTTTTGTTTACCAAAAATTTATTAATTAATTTCTATTTTCTTATAAATAAATACATAAATTTCATTGCAAAAATCACTTGTTTTTTATATTCTAGTATTAATTAGAAAAAAAAGACGTTCGACATGAATGACTGTGCATTATATAATTCGTTATACTGGACGTCCACTGTATTTCCAAAATTCAGTTTTTCTAGAATTCTGTCATCTGGAGTGATGAATCCAAATTTAATCGGTGTGGACCCAATGGCAGAACCTACGAACGACACCATCCCAACAAGGACATGGACCCAAAGTACACTACGAAGTCGGTTAAGTATGGAGGTGGCAGTGTGATGTTATGGGGCTGCTTTACCGCGAATGGTGTTGGGCCAAAAGTCTAAGTTAAACAAAAAGTGGATATTGAGCATAATTGGCCAACAATTTGGTACGTTATGATGATTTTCCACTTGCAACATATTGGCATATTGTGTTTCAGCTAGACAATGCCCCATGCCATACCTCCCGTACAGTTAAGGAATGCTTTGATGCAAACGATATTACCGTTCTGACTTGGCCCCACAAAGCCCGGACATCAATCCAATAGAAAATTTGTGGACCATCGTCAAACGACGTGTAATTGTAATAAAACCAACAACGGCACTTTTCTGGAAGAACGGAACAAAATTCCTCCCGAAGTCTGTGCTGACCTTTTTTCTTCTAATTAGCTTGCCACCCCAATAGGAGATTTGAATTGCTTATTGTGACTTAGTCAAATTTCTGAGTATAAAGAAGTTTATTGAAAATGTTTCGGTTAGAATCGGAAGTCAAAGGATAATACTTAATGAGATCCGATATATAGCATCTTTTAACAATAGCAATTTTTTTCTAGAAACTACTGTATAGAATACGCTCTAGCACACCACGTGTCCCTTGTGTCATTTTAAATATTTATTTGTTACCGTTATAAAAAAAAAACTAGACTGAATAAGAGAGAATGCTATGGAGTTAGGGCAAAAGATAAACGCAAAAAAGAGCATGAACACTAACTGGGGAACGGTGTTGTCGTAATTAATATATTTATAGTCTGGGAAATCTTATATCGTAGAATGAATAAAATAAATAGGTAAATATAACAATATACTCTGGTAAATAGTGGTATCACTTACTCAACATACTGTTCATACTACATAACATCTGTAAATATTGAAAAGAATAATCTGTTGACTTACCTGTTGCGCAGTCACCAAATTTGCTTCTTTAAAATGTTGTGAATAACGGGACATTTTAATGCTGTCCAGCCATAGATCAGTACTAATAAATATATTGTGACCACGTTGGGTATCAATGATATGTGTTCCATCATTATCAGGCGAATTTCTTGTTGTAAGAAGTGCTTGTGGTTGCCTTGCTAGATTATCTAACGTTGAAACTATACTGGCAAATGTTGGCCTATGTGTACGTTGTTTCTGCCAACAATCTAACATTAGTTGATAGAGGGCCTCCGGACAATCCATAGGGGCTGGCAATCTATATCCTTTCTCTATACTTTTTATAACATCCTTGGAAGACAAAATTTATTTTGTTTTAATTGTTTTCAAAATTGAATAGACGTTGTAATGTAATTTTTACCTGATTCGACCAATTCCAGTATGGACGTTCACCATATGACATAACTTCCCACAAAACTACACCATACGACCAAACATCAGACGCTGATGTGAATTTTCTAAAAGCAATAGCTTCAGGAGCCGTCCAACGGACTGGAATTTTCCCTCCCTACAAAGGTAAAAAAAAATTACGATAAATAAATTAAATTATAGGTTAAACTAAAAAAAAATGGCCTTACTCTTGTTGTATATGCATCGCTGGCATTTTCAATCTCTCGCGATAGTCCAAAGTCAGCAATTTTGCACACTAATTGTGCATTAACAAGTACATTGCGAGCAGCTAGATCTCGATGCACATAGTTCATATCACTCAGGTAGGACATGCCGCTAGCGATGCCACGTAGCATTCCAATAAGTTGTAATGTTTGAAATTTCCCATCGTTAGCACGAAGAAAAGTATCCAAACTGCCATTTTCCATATATTCGGTTATGATCATGACAGGATTTGATCGTGTAACCACACCTTGAAGGTAGATTACATTTGGATGATCGAACTGCCCCATGATGGAGGCTTCGGTTAAAAAGTCACACCGAGCTTTTTCTGAGGAACCTGTTTGGGGTATAGCTTTTATTTTATTTTTATTTATTTGTTTATCAAAAATAACTGTTAAAAAACTATTCAAATATAAATGTATGTAAAGTAATTAAACTGAACATAACATCTGTTTGGAATTAATTAATATCATGAGGAAATGATAGGTTCTCTATGGTTCCTAACTGAACTCAAGAAATCTAAAATAGTAGCCCCGTAGAAAGCCCAACGACAAACCAGAAAGCTACTGCCCTATCGCTCTACTAACTGCCCTGTACAAACTATTTAAGAGAATCATATATAATAGAATTGAACCGGCTATCGAAGCAATCGTACCCATCAAACAGGCAGGCTTCAGACCTGGCCGAAGCATTTCAAGTCCTCCTAAATAACATGCACAGTAGGCCATGCACGGCAGCTAAATTTAAGACTCGGAACAACATAATTCAAAAGCTGGTTTCAACATCATGGCCCCTGCCAAAACACTATGCTCCGCTACTCTGGGACTTATGTTCTCCACTGCCGAATATTGCTCTCCAGTCTGGTTAAACAGCGCTCACACAAATAAAGTAGACTGCCAGCTCAACACACCGATGCGCATCATCTCAGGAACTATCAGCTCCACCCCAACGAGATTTCTTCCGATGCTGAGTAATATCCACCCCGCCAAACTCCACCGCCAAAATGCATTACTGCGCGAGTACGCCAAAATTAGTTCCAACAAGTATCTGCCAATCCATAAAGACATAGAGAATAGTGCACAAAGTAGGCACAAATCACGCCACCCTCCACCAAAACTTGCGCAAAATCTTGTAAGCAACAACTTCAACACAACTGAACTATGGAGAAGCGAGTGGATCCCTTCCTCCATAAACTATATGTGCCGGATAGAGGACCCAACATTCATGCCTGCTGGCCATGATCTAGCCAGAAAATCGTGGGTCAGCCTCAACCGACTGCGGACAAATCACGGTAGATGTGCCGCAACACTTTTCAAATGGGGAGCGGGCGATACACCATACTGCGATTGTGGAGATGGGATCCAAGCCATTAGACACGTCACATCCGAATGTGTACTCAGAAAATACCATGGTGAACTGCATGACTTCAACATCGCCCACCCTGCCGCTGTCCAATGGCTACTCAACCTAGACATCCAGTTCTAAAGATCCGTGTGCAATATAAATATTTATGTAAATGTGTTCATATTTTTGTATTTTTTTGTATTTTTGTTAACATTAAATAACTGAAATGTACCTAAGCCATACGCTAAATAAAATATGGTTTCTAAGTACGACAAAAACAAAGAAGTGAAACCAGCATTTGAAACTGATACAAACAATGTAAGTTTTTTTTTAAAATGTTTTTGGGGTTAAGTGAACAGCACGCATATTCCAGAAGTCCTAAGTCAAATCTAGGATAATCTGGGAATGCCTAGAAAAACTTAATAGACTGGACGAAGGAAACAATATCACCATCTACTGGGTACTAGGACACCTGGGGATAGAAGGTAACGAAAAGGCGGACAAACTTGCCAGGAAAGGGGCTGCTACACCTTTCGTGGGTCCCGAACTATTCTGCGGCATAGGGGAGCACACCATAAAGGAGGAACTCCGATTACTGGAGAAGACAAACAGGACCAAGTCCTGGACAAAAATTCAGGGTCTAAGACAGGCGAAGAAACTGCTGGGTAATTACAACCTGAACAGATTCAAAGCTTGCAAAAACAAGCTCTTCATCCTGCCTGCGTTCCTTTCTGAGCATTGTAAACTTAAGGGTCATCTCAGGAAGCTGGGTCTAACAGACAAAGACACATGCAAATTTTGCAATGAGTCCAGCGAACACATACTGGCGGAATGTGGGGTATTAACCCAAAAAAGGTTCAAGTGCTTGGGTAAACACCAACTTACAGCAGAAAATCTGCCACTCATTGCGTCCAGTCTTTTGCTACGATTTCTCATGGAAATTGGCCTGGATGAGGTGCTGTGACCTAGGTAATTCTCACCTGGGCTTGATGTGAGCGAAACTCTCTCTAACCGGTTGTAATAGGAATAATGACGAGAGGGTTGTTCCTTCGTCTTGGACTTGTAGGGAGCTTAATAGACCTTAAGGTCGCGGTGTATCTCACCCTTCAATATATTAATAATAATAAAAATACTGACAATATTTGGTCTGACTCTACGTGTATAGTCAGTATTTCCATGCACGGAGTAACTATTTGCATGGAATAAACAAGTTGTGCGTATACAGGGCTGCTTTTATTGAAGTCCTACTGTATATGCTATTTCATTGCCCACAAGTTGGTAAACAATCGATAGAAAACACTTTAGGGTATTAATACATTAACAGTTTTAGAGAAAGCTAATTTATCGTAAGCAACATTCGCAACTAGTTAAGATACTCAGATGCAAATAAAACAAAGGTATTCAGTAAACTTGGTCGCCGTGGCCGTGGTGGTTAGTGCGTTGGACTACTACGCATGCTTGCATGGGTTCAATCCCAGCAAAACACCTTGAAGTTTTTTCACGGTACCACCTCTTTCGAATGTCTGACAAGCAATTAAAGAGTATTATTTGTCGTGAGGAGCTTCTCAACTCGCCGTTCGGAGTCGGCAAAAAACTGTAGGTCCCTTCCATTTCGTGGAAAAATAAACACGCACACACAAATGGTTGCGAGAAGCTAGGCTTGGTTCTGTATAGGACTGCTGACGCCGTATATTTTTATTCAGTAAACTTAACTTTTTGTCGCTTAAGATAAACTTGCGGTAAGGGCTCGATCAGCAACTATACCATTTCGACAGAGCAGCCTATGTCTCTATATCGTCTCTACACTGAAAATATACTGAATATAGCGTAATGCTCTACATATGTTTGCGTAAACTATGCGACGTGTATACTGTGCTGATGGAATAGGGTAGCATAACTAACCTAAAAAAAAAAAATTTAATACACAAACAGATATCATGTTGACTGCTTAAAATAAAATTAAAATATTTGACTTACCGGGTTTCAGTGTTTTTATTGCTACATCGATGTCTTGGACGAAATTTGGTGGTATCTTAAGACGTCCTCGACACACATCACCAAATTCTCCACCCCCTGCGAAAAAAAAAGAAAAAAAATTACAGTCAGTTATAAAATTCAAACCCAAAAATTGATTATGATTTACCAATGATAGCCTCGATGGTAATGTAACTCGCATCAATTTCCCGAGCAAACTCGCGGATTGCTTGATTCGGATCTTCATAAGTATGTGGGTCAACATAGCTACGACTTGTACCAAATAGAGGTGTGGTCACTGAAATATTATTCAACGTTCCGATAACATTCATAAGATAAATACAATGCTACGCATTGTGTTAATATTGTATAACTGTATAAATGTTAATTTTATTTTAATTAAAGTTTAATCAGAAAATATATAATAAAGAAAATGTTCCAGATCACATACCAGGAGCACACAAAACCCAAAATAATATTTTTAGCAGGTAAAATATAATACAAATCCGATTTTAGTAAGCAGGAAGTTGAAAAACGAACATAAAATAAAATAAAAGTTAATTCAAATATCTGAGAAAATTTAAATCACACCTAAGCAAATTAGAATTAGAAATATAAATAAATTAAGTACAAAAAAAAAAAAAAACAAAAACATAAAATTACCATTTGATTGAATAGTCTTAACAATTGGTGTAGTATCCATGGCATGAACTAAAATTTAAAATAAAATCATAAAAATAAAAGAATCCAAATAATTATATTTGAAATATTTTGTCATAAAAGTTAAATCATGCACATTTCACATTTCGGTACTATCCACAAATCGTTCAACATTTCTTTTGGATTTATTAAAAAAAAAAAAAAATAATAATAAAAATGAGTTCATTATAGAACAAAGAAAACAATACAAAAAAAAAAAAAACAGAGATTGCCTATAAAAAAGGAACTAATGCCGTGGCTAACGAATTTTAAATAGCCGTCAGATATACCGTAAAAATTAACTTCCGCTAGAGATTTCAAAAGTAGTCAGTTTTTCTCTCCTCACTTCAGAAAAAATTCTACTAATTCTAATTAACCCGAATCAGCCCGGAATTTTTTTTTTTCGATTTTTGGAGAAATATTTTGTGAGTATGCTCAGAAGAGTGTAAGAAACCCACAGATAGTTTTTATTTTTCCCCATTTACCCCCTAATCCAAGATAATGGGTGTGACCATATGGTCACGCTGGGCACTAGTAAGGAAAAACAAATTTGTATGTAAAAAAATGATTAAATCTTTTTGTTCCTTTATAAATTTCTGTTTGAAACCTTTTATTCCATTTCGGTATAAGCTCCTGTTCTGATCCACACGATGGGATTTATTCCATAAGAAGTGGAAGCTAAACTACAGAACGATCATTCCACTTGGTTAGTGCAATCATTGTTTCCTTCATTCTGATTGACTTTGTGAAACTTTTACAAACCAGTCGGCTTTTCGGAACACAATTGAAAAATTTCGCATTACATTTACTTTTTGCGACTCCAAGCCACCGAAAAAAATGAGCAGAGTGCGCAAAGCTGAAAATATGAGTGCGGGTGACGACAGTATTGATCATAGCTCATCGATTCGTCATTGATGAAGATTTTGTGCAAGGATCTTCATTTCAACTAGTGATAGAATTAAAGACGAGCGACCGTTGCTTGCGTCCGTCGTCAGTTCAGTAATTGGGCGCTTGAACAGTTGGAAGTTGATCCACTTTTTACAGTTAAATTTTGTTCAGTGATGAGGCTCACTTCGGTCTCAGTGGCTTTGGTAATAAGCAAAATTGTCGTATTTGGAGGGAAGAAAATCCCAAGGATCCATCAACTACCAACACTACCTGAAAAATACACTGTTTGGTGCCGTTTATGGTCTGGCCGCCACTAATTCTTTAAAAATGAAGAAAAGCTAAATGTCACTGTCAACGGTGCCCGGTAAATAGCCATGATCAACGACTTTTTATTTTCAAAAGTGCCTGAACATGCCATACTGCCAGAGAAACCATCGAGTAATTGAAGGAAGTGTTCAATGACAACATCATGTCCAGAAATGGACCCGTGCCCTGTCTTCTAATATGGCATGGTTCGACGACGCTAGATATGTGAAGTCGTTGGTCTACGCCAACAACGATTCCAGCCTTGGAAGTCAACATCGAGCGCACAATTTCTGAGATACGGCCTCAAATTCTCGAAAAAGTGGTCGAAAATTGGAGCTCCAGGAAGCGATTTCTGAGACGCCCCCCTGATAGCGTTATGCCCGAAATTGCTTTTCATCAAAGGCCATAAAATTATCTATCGAAATCGAAACTATGGCTCTTTGCTCAAATTTTCTGTGTTCTATTTCAATTTCAAATCCTAAATCTCTTAAAAAACACCCAAATAAGTACAAACTGCAAATAACTATACTGTAACCCAGCGTGACCATATGGTCACACCTATAGTCACGGCTGATAAAACCTACTAATATGTTCTACGCCGCAGAAACTAAGTTCAATTTCTCCAACTGCAGTTTATTTACTAATTAAATATGAGAAATTAAAACTGTATAAAAAATATTTATTAATAATAAATGTATTCCTACTTTTTGTTGTAATAACTTTTTACATTTTTTTTTTTTTACTAAATATTCACAATTTGAGAATGACTGGGTACAAAGCATAGAATAATAGGTTGAAATATATGTTAAGAACGGGAAAGTGAAAAAATTTTAAAAATCGGTTACCTAGAGACCCTTTAAATCATAGAAACCCATGCCCACCTCGTCTGTGACCATATGGTCACACTGGGCTGATTCGGGTTAATTACCCCAATTATAAAAATATACGGCGCACTCTGGGGCATTTTTGCAAAAGTGCTTGCGAAATTCAATTTACGCGTGTGCCTATAATGCGAAAAAAGCTTATCTTCTGGATTAAGAATTGTTTGGAACTCAAGAAGCAGGGCAAATTATTTAATTTGGACAATTAGTATGATAGGTAGGGGAGACTGGGACACATTTGAACACTTTTTCATTTGAAGGCTCCTTAACACCAATACATTTGAAATATTGATCTTTTAGTTATTTACACTTTGAGAAGTGAAATTACCCTTCAATTTAAACCAACATTTGTGTAAATTCAATAAAGGCTTATAATTTATTTAATTCTTTTTAACAAGATAAGTCATAATGTTCAAATGTGCCCCAAGCGGGGGCAGCTTTGAACAGGCCTGGGGCACTTTTGAACTGTGGCTATTGTAATGGCTTATGACAGTTAATTAGTTGCTGCGCGCTTGTTTTTAAATGTATCAAATATTTGTTTTTGAATTAAAACCATTTTAAATAAACAATTTATTTTTTTTTTTATAAAAAAATCAAACTTAAACATCTTGAAGTTCCTGGAGTGTTGCGTTACCTCTAGAATGGCGCTCTTGATGTAATTTGCTTTAAGATCGGAAGTTGTTTTTTTGTTTGTAGTTGTTAAACATTATTATACCATCAGAAATTAGTTCAACAAAAAGGGGATCAACTTTTAAATGAGAAGGTATGCACCTTAGAACGTGTTCAAAAGTCCCCCGTCCATTTTGTTCAAACCTGCCCCAACATGCGTAACGAGTTATGTATAAAATATTTAGCAAAAAGCTAACTTTATTCTTATTCTAAATTAAACGGTGCCTGCAATAAATATTACTCACAAACAGAGACCCTCAACAAAAATGTTTACCACCCTTACAAAAAAAAATTTATAAAACGACATTGTGTGCATAAATTTTGCACTCCCGGCTACTGGTAGACGACGACTGAGGAAACCCCCGAAAAGTGTTGACGACTAAAGATGAGGGTATCACCATATGGAAATTTTGGTTAACGCTTTAAAATATTTATTAATTGAGTTGTAATTTGCGATGTTCAAAGGTGCCCCAGTCTCCCCTACAGCCAGTTAAAGTTAGGTTATTTTCAGTGTGAACGAAAAATTGATTTTTTTTAATATTTTCGTTTGAGTTCTGGGTGTACAAATTTGGTATAGTGGTTAAAAACACATTGATTTTTTACTTCCTTGATACATATGGTTGTTTTTAATTTAAATACACTAGTCCCTCGATAATGTGATTTACCGATAATGTGAATTATTATTGTGATCTCTATAATGTGAACTTCCGAAATTTTCAACCTCTAAAATGTGAATTTTTTGTAAAAGTTTTTATTTTTCTCTTGTTTCCCATGCTCGTTTTTAGGGACTAAATAACTGTTATTCGTCTTTAAGTTTCAAATGCAGCTCCAGACTTAATAGACAACTGCTATTTGTGTAGGTATGGATGTTATATGATCAGCTCGTGGTTATATTTTTCAATTAGTTGTGTACAAAGGACGAAACCTTTCGACTTGGCGAGATAAGGATTAACCGCATCTAAATTGCGGAACATGCAGGATCTTTCATTGGAAAGTAACCTGCCAAACGTTTATATTTCGTGATAGAAAAATTGCTTGATAAGTAGTATAACTTAGTTGCAGTATCTAACAAATTTATATCGAAGGGTGGTGTTTTTGGTCAGTAAGAATCTGACACTACTATGAGCACGCGCTTGCTATTCTCATAGTGTCTATGGAAGATTTTCACCTACCCTCGAAAAAAAAAAAAATAATAAAATTGTGTATTTTGTGGTTCGTGTTTCTTTTTTCGTTTTGTTTGTAAAATAAGCTCAATTGGCACCCAATGGCATCTAATCAAAAATTGCATCGATTTTTATCGATTTAAGGATAAGTGCAAAATTGTACGCGATTTAGATGCTGGACATTCTGGATTTGCATTAGCTGAAAAGTATGGTGTGTCAAAGTCAACAATTACAGGAATAAAATTAAATTCGAAGACACTGTTGGACCATTTCAAAGAAACCGAATCAGGACCAGGGAAAAAGAAGACGCTAAGGAAATCCGAAATGCCTAAAATGGAAAATGCATTGTTCGATTAGCCACTCGAAAAGCAAAGAGAACCACGTTCCAGTTTCAACAGATTTACTCTGCCGAAAAGCAAACCACTTCAACTCGCAATTTAAAGAAGCTCAAAATTTTAATGCTAGTCAAGGTTGGGTGTACAAATCTAAGCAAAGGCCTGGTGTAAGAACATCAAAAAATCAGTTTAGTAAGTACTAAAAAAAATTTCCAGTAATGTGAATCCCTCTAAAATCCGAAAACGCCTTGTTTTAATTAGTTCACATTATCGAGGGACTACTGTAGAACCAATTTTTATTTTTTGGAATTTTAATTTCTTGAACTTTATTGGTTTTTTGAAAACATGTTTTTAGCACACTTTTTTTGACATTATGTTGAGTTTAAGAAAAAGGTACGATAATGTATGGTCTAAGCTCAACGGAAATTTAAAGTACATGTATTTCTGAAGAAGCTCAGCTGCAATTATTTGCAATTCTTTGAGCTAGGGTGATTTGATTAGTGTAAGTAATTTTTTTTTTTTTTTTTTTAAATTTCTTTTCACATTTTTTTTTTGTTTAAGGCGAAAAAAAGTTTGTAAATATTTGTGTATGTACAGTGGGTGATCATATT
Source organism: Brachyopa scutellaris (assembly GCA_949775065.1). Taxonomy (NCBI): domain Eukaryota; kingdom Metazoa; phylum Arthropoda; class Insecta; order Diptera; family Syrphidae; genus Brachyopa; species Brachyopa scutellaris. Next base: position 8,095,662 of record OX459116.1, read on the forward strand.
ATTACGGCCACCTTAAAAAATAACTTATTTTCACGATTAAGTCCAAATAAGTGCCAGATATAACCTCAATAATAGATTTATTTTCTTTTAAAATGAATAAGCGGGTGATAAGCTTTAAAAAAGTAAAAAGTGGTCAGACTAAGTAGTGTTTATTTTTGTGGTAGTTAACTTTTTAAGTGGGTACCTCTTTTGGTATAGTTGGAGCCTTTTATTTCTTACGCTTTTTAAGGATTTATTTCGCGAAATGGCGAAGGTTACGGTTTCGAAATCGGCACTTACGATAAGAACGTGCTCTGTGCATTACGTTTTTTTAAATTTCGATGCATTCAGTTTGTATTTAAAATATATTATCGAGCCATTTTTAATAGGACGCCGTTTTAGCCATGGATAGACGAAAAAAACGTTCCCCGGCAAAAATTTCCGAAATTAAGACTCTGATATTAAGCACTGAGCATTCTCAGAGTAAAATAGCAACAATCGCAAAAGTGGCAAATTCGTCGGTGGAAAAAATAAAAAAAAAAAACTCAATAAAAATGCCGTCCTTTCGCCTATGAGAGCCGGACAATCTGGTCGAAAAAAGTTACAACGCTACGAGATGAGCGCAAATAAAGAAAATCTGTGTTCAAAACAGAAAGAAGCCACTAAAGGATCCTGAAAAATTTGATCCAGGAGTCAGGAATTGAGATTTCCGGAATGACAGCCCGACATCGCCTGAAAGATATACTTATTTTTTTTTTACTTGCCACTGTCCAGCAAAGAAGTCACTTCTAACAAAAGCGATGATGAAAAAACGTCTTAAATGGGCTAAGGCACATAAGGACTAGAACGTCCGAAGACCGGCTAAAGTTAAGAACTTCTTAATATGTTTTTTTTTATCTTTTGAAGGAATATTTTTATGATTTTCCTTACATGTGTTTTTATTACGGGTCTGTTTTCCGATCAGTGACATTTATTCTAATGTGCGCAGGTGTTCTCCGCACACCCCAACGAAATCCATCTTTATGAAAAATTTATTTGTTTATGTACATGCGCTAACAATATCTAGTTGAGTTGTAATTCAAAAATGCTCAATTAAAAATACTGCTTTAACATCCACTTCTGTTCACTCTGTTGTGCCGCACCGTCGCGTCATAGCCAAATCAACCAAACCAAACACCGAAGTCAAAATCCCAATACCAAAATGTATATAAACCATTCAATACAAATTGACGTCGAACAAAATATTCTCCTCTTTTCGTAAATAAATCGAACGGCGCGCGCCGTCATACATACTTTCAAAGCTTTATCAACCTATCCAAACCAACAAAACAAATTCAGTTTGACGTCAACTCGCCCGGTTGTTCTCCATTTACTAGCGCACCAACCCAACGGAAATATCCATATAAAAAAAAATTCTACCACATTCAAAGTCCCAACAATCGTCTGTACAAAATAACTAATTTGGGTTCTCCAGAGAACTGCGCACCCAGGATCGATGCAACACCTTTTCTATCCTTTTCTTTAGTGATGAAGATGTTAGCTGTGGCTGTGGGTATTATTTTGCTTTCGCATGTTAACGTTTGTTTGGTTGAATTTTGTTCGATTCTCTTCTCTTGATATTAGTATTTGTTCGATTTCGATGTGCTCTATATTTGTAGAACTCCATTCTCCATATCGACTGAAGCGAAAGCAAAAAGCAACACAACACTAGTCGTTTTTTTTTTTGCAAGCCTATATAGGCTAAACATGTTTCAGCAGCATGTTTACCATGTTAAATACAGCCTGGATAATTATGCAGTCTTATTTTTACTCTGAAATCTTTTTCGAAATCTATACGGGTTATAAAAAAAAACACGCCTACTAATCATTGTTCATTCGCATTTTGGCAGTAGTAAGATGTGCATGTCGTTCTTTTAAGCCAAGTATATAAGAGAAAAATATGACCTGTCGATGCGCTATTGAAAAATGATTGGAGAAACAATATTCGCAATTAAATTCGGAAGAAAAACTGGAAATAATTAGTTCTGGAAGGCCAACACCGTCTCTTCCGGATTTGATTTGTAAGGTGGAAATTAAAAGTTAATCTTTTAGTAGATATTTTCAGTTTTTTAACTATGAAGGAAAATTTTGGTTGTGTGGTTGCCCCGTTCTTAATAAATTATTTTGTTGACCTTGTTTACTTTACGTCCTCGTCGTGGTCCTGGAGAAAACTGAGAACAGACGTTTTTATCTAACAAAAAAAAAAAAAAGTAGAACACCCTGCTTCGAACATCACGGCACGTCCCTGTTTCCGATGAATCAACAGTTCAGTTTTTGTCGGATCAGTCTAAGTTTGTAAGGAGGACAGATAATGAGAAGTGTCAGAAAGAATGCATAGTGGAACGGGTGAAACATCCGTTAAGCCTTATGGTCTGGTCAATCTTTAGTGGACAAGGAACTGCACGTTCCTCCACATTGTTGATGGAACAATGCGTCAAGACCAATATATTGAAGTCTTGACACCGAAAATGTGCAGAAATGGTTTCCAAATAGCAATTTTGTGTTTATGCATGGCTTGTGGGCACCGTAGCGCAAGTGGTAAGTGCGTCGGACTACTGAGCCAGCGGTCTTGGGTTCGAATCCCGCCGCAAACACCTAAAAGTTTTTCACAGTGCCCACTTCTTTCGAATGTCTGACAAGCATCAAAGAGTATCATTTGTCACGATTGAGCTTCTCAACTCGCCGTTCGGAGTCGGCAAAAAACTGTAGGTCCCTTTCATTCGTGCAAAAATATAACACGCACACACAAATGGTTGCGAGAAGCAGGCCCAGGTTCACCTCGAGCTGTAGCGCCAACTAAGTAAGTAAGCATGGCTTTCACCTTGTCATAAAGCAACAAAAGTATCTGCCTTTTTGCAGGAAAAAATGTTGAAGTTCTGGAATGGCCGGGAAACTCTTCAGACCTTTACCCCATAGAGAATCTATGGAAACTGATGAAAAGAGAAATAGGCAGGGAAAAAGTAAGGAATAAGTGAGTACTGAGAACGCCTCACTAATGTATGGCATAGGAGCGAAAACATTAAAAATAATTGTTTAAAATGCATTCAAAGTATGCCAAAATCGGTTCAGTCTGCTATAGCTGTTATAGTCTGTTATAGCTGTACGCTTTCTTGATAAAACTTTTTTTTTTTTAGTTTATAAGTCCTTTCTATGTGCGTTTCTTTTTCAAAAAGTCGTATTCTTTCTAGTGGCCGTAATAATTTGATCACCCACTGTATACTTTACAGAAAAAAAAAAAAAGTATACCAATTCATTGTGATAAGGATTTTGTGGTTTTCAGGCCTATTTGCGGCAGCCCCTAATCCTCTTCGTAAAATCATAACTGGAGTCAATAAGGAGGTGATAAGAAGGCTTCAAGTAAAACTTAACGTTCTAGATTGTAGAGAAAATGTTGACGGTGGCAATTTTGGAGAAATTATATTTTTATTAATAATTTCTCGAATTCTAAATGTGAAGTCAAACCAAAATTTCAATTTCCCAAACACATCTAAACCATTTCATGATTACAAACACATACACAAGTCATAGACAAATCAATAACAGTTTACCCTCTATCAAACAATCTTATCTTGAATCAGAAGAAGCTACTTTCCGTATACCAGGGGCGCAATCCCGCAAGCGTGAGTTTTTCACCCACTTATCAAAACTCACATTCACGGCCTGTGTACATCAATTCCAATTCACGCGCTTCTGCAACACGCTGTGAGTTTGAGTGTGGTGAGTGAGTAATTTTGTTTTTTAAAGAGTGAGGTGAAGTTAGTTTAAATTTCAATACGAATTTGCGAAAAATATTATTGAAATATCTTAATTTGTGTAGTTTTATTTGAAAAATATTAATAAAGAGTGAACATGAGTTTCAGCGTACAACGTCATTGTAAGAAGACACATTGGAAGACAAAATCGGTATGTAAGATTCAGTGTAAACAAGTTGTTGCATATTTTATAACTAATGTTTCCGCAGGAGAAAATTAACAATTATCAGAAGGAATATCCGAAATTTTCGTGATCCTTTTGAGGAAACAACAAAACAGCAATTCGTCGACTTGTATCGTTTCCTAAAGCATCTTTGTTTGGAATTCCTTGGAAAGATTTAGCATCTCTTTTATCAAATTGAACGCCAATCTGCAATAATGCCCAGTTTCACAGTGAGAGTTTAAACTAAAGATCAACTAAGCTTGAACGAGAGTTTAAGCTTTTCGTTTAACTCGTTCGGTTGCACAGTCTTAACTAATCTTCCAGTTAACTAAACGCAGTTTTGGAAGCTATGTTAGACAAAAACTCGGGGCTATTGTTTTGAAATGTCAAACGATTCTCTTCATTCTATCTATGCTTTCACCAATTAAAACGCATAATCTCAATTTATAAATGCGTGAACTTCAGTATGTGAATGTGTGAACTTAAATGCGTGAATGTGTGAAGTGCCAACGGATCGATGGATGTAAAAAGTAGAAAGTAAACCTACCTATATAGGTCATAGGAAAGTACGACAAGTTAAACTCTACTTTGAGTTTAAACGAGCACTGTGAAACCGTACAAAATTTAAACGGAAGATTAAACCAAAACGAGAGTTTAAACTCTCACTGTGAAACTGGGCATAAATGTTAACACTCGCTTTCTTTGTGCTTTGCGAGATTTTGCCACAGAAAATTATCAACGAGCAGTTGGACAAGATTTTAAGTCTTGTATGTCTCAAACATCATTTCATCGTTGCATCCATAAAGTAGCAGAAATCCTTAACGAAATGGCGCATGAATATGTTGCATTTCCAGACGAGCAAGAGCAAGCCACAATTAAAGCAGTCTTCAAAAATAACCCTTGCTATACACAATAAGTTCATCGAACAATTTCGCCCTTGATTTCCTTGTGTCGATCTTCACTCGCACGACATAAACATTGAAAAATATTAACGCAAGCTCGTGCGAAACTTGACTATGCACTTCATGTGTTGTTTGTATGACCAATACACAAAAAGTTAATAGGCGTGTTTTGTTTGCAAGCCTATATAGGATTAAAAAAAAGCTTTCACTGTAGTTATACAACAAAACCTTAAGGTGCGTGTCCACTTGAGAGCACTTTCGCTAGCAAATTCTCGAGAGTAACTCTCAAGTAGCTTTCCATTTGAGAGTGAAATTTTTGAGATTTACTATCGAGAGTTGTTTGCGAGATATCTGAGAGTAAATTTGCGGATAGTACTCTCACAACCGTGTCCACTTATTATCTTTATAGCTATATTTTTTTTGTTCCTATCCCGAAACTCAGGAAGAAATGTGTTCCAAAGAATTTCTCCGTATTCATACATTTCTATTAATTTTTTTACTTTTTCGATATTCCAAATTGATACCAAAATATTTATTTATTTATTATTTCCAGAAATTCAAATTCAAAATCAAGTTATCAAATTCAAAATTATATATATTTTTTGACAATTTATCTATATACATAATTCATTTACTCGCAGCCAGCTGCTCTCAGAATACGAACTCTGTTTGAATAGTGCGAGTTGCTCTCCGAGAGTAGCACAATGTACATATGTCCACTTACAAACAATTCTCAAGAAGTCGGAAAGTTGAGAGTAGCAAACTAACTCTCTGCGAGTTACTCTCGTGACCGTGTCCACTTACGAAACCGCTCTCGAGAGTGGCCTGAGAGCTACTCGCAATAGTTTTACTCTCAAGTGGACACGCACCTTTAAGCTGGATAATTATCCATTTTACATGGAAAACATGTTGCTGAAACATGTTTATTCTATACAGGCCACAAATAAAACACGGCTATTGTATGCGTCGTTTAGTTCAGTCTTATATGCTAAGAAAAAAAAGGCAATTAATGGTTTATCTGAGCACAGACAAGAGAAACATTATTTCTATTGTTTGTGATTTGAGGTACATCGATCGAATTTAAAATTAAAATTAATTCTAACATTTTCACGAATCACACCCCCAGCTAAATATTCCACGCGACGCCACTGATACATTTATAAACGAAAATATAATATTGATTAACCCAAACATACCTATAATGAGCAAACTCTATATTTTCCTCCATGCTCATCACTCGCTTTTTCCTTTATCCTTTATTCCTTTATAACTTAAAAAAAAATAAATAAAATACTTTCCTTTCTCACAGCCGAAAACAGTTTCTTCACCTGTGTACACGATATTTGTCAAAAAAAAACTCACTCTCACGCTTGCAGAATTCCAATTCCAACACACATTTTTTTGTGTACACAGCAAAACTCACGCTTGCGGAATCGGGCCCCTGTACATACTTTATAATTTATATTCATATTATATTAAGATAAACACAGGTAACATCGAAAAAGGAAAGGAACACACGGATATTTGTTTATAGCGCATATCCGTACGATGTTTTACGGTTCTCGGCGGATATTCGGTATGAAAATGTTAAATACGTATACACTCTTATTACATGTTTATATATTTTGTTATAGTAATACTCTCTATTTACGTAAATGCATTTTGAAAATTGTTATTAGTTTTACATAATTTAATTTAACATGCAAGATGTACACATATAACTATTTCTGCCTCCTTAGAAACCGCAACGTAATTTAAGAATCAGTATTAGATAAAAAGCTACTCCGGTATTTTAATAAATAAAAATGTATACCCCACTGCAAGTGTTACTTTAATTGTCTTCTTTTACACCAAACGTTCAAAGCCAAACAAATATTAACCATACAAAGCAAAACATTACGAAATGTTGCAATAAAAAAAAAACATCTAAATTTTGAATTTTGTATTTTTTTTTTCTTTTTTTTTGAAACACTTACTATAAGTAACGACGAGTCCTGGATGGATTATTATATTTAATAATGTGTTTATTTTGTTATCACATTAGTATTTGTTGATTTTGGTTATTTTTTGTGTTCGGGAAGTTGAAGGAAAGAAAAAAGAAATATATGTGAAATGTATTACTTCATAAAACATAAATCTGTGAATTTTAAAATTTTGTTACAAACGCAATATTTTGTTCACTGTCTACAATTTACACTGTAAAGTTGTAAACAATTTAGGGTATAAAAATATATAAATGAATATTAAATTTTCTATGGGCAATGATACCAATTAAAAGGACATGGGTACTCACCTTCATTGCTAGCATAGTCCAGTGGAAGAGGCAAGTGATTGTTCGTTTTCTTGTCCAATTCATCTTGATTTTTAGATCGTAGGAAAAGCACTGTCGCTACAATGACCAGAACAAGTATAAAGACCACAGCAACGGTTGCGCCAGCAACGATTCGCATTTGCATAGAATCATCATACACTTAAAAAAAAAAAAAAGGCAAAAATATTAATTCATCTTATTAAAAATCATTCGAGTTCAGTGCTTACCTGGACTCACACTTTGATGTGTCTGCGCGTACACTATGTTACTATACGTTCCATAACCATTTAAAGTCTTACAGCGTATTTGAAATCCGTATTCAGAGTTTTCTTGTAAACCCTCAATGTGAGCTTTTGTTTCTTTGGTGTTTAATGCTGACTTGTTCATAGCATCTAATTCTGACTTGGGAAACCATCTCACTTCGTAGAACTCGATTGGGGAATCACTATGAATCGGTTTGTCCCAAACTAGGTCGGCTTCTTTACTTGTTATGGATACAATACGAACATTGAAGACAGTGCTTAGTATGGCTGATTCAGTGGTAAAGATTATTTCGGCATATTCTGTCTTAATATTAAACCTATCTTCTGTGGATGATGAGGCCGATGATGATTTTTCGGCAGCAGTATCTACAGCATTCGATGTGCCATTATCGCCATCGGTGGTTTCATTATCTGGGCTTATTGAATAAGATACCCCATTCATGGAATGAATTTGAATCGTATATGTAGTCACTGGTTCCAGATTTGTTAATGTTATCTTCGTTTCATTGAATGTATCTGTTGATGGATTGAGCACCACATTTGATGAACACGACGCACATTTCACTTTGAAAACTATATCACTACGAATCTTTGAGTCCAACTGTTCATCCGGTGCACGAGTGGGTGTGTTCCACGACAAGATGGCACTTGTTTGATCAACAAACAAGAGTGTGAGATTCGTTGGGGGACCTGGCGGCTTGTAGCACGGCATTTGTTTACCGTCTCGGGGATGGCGATAATAGCCGGATTGGCATGGACAAAAGGCCACCCCGATTTTCGAAGACTTCGAGTTGGAAGGGCAAGCCGTGCATTTGCTTACTTCAACAGAACGAAATGTCCCAGCAGGGCATTCTAGGTACAAATAATATAAAAATATACATATATTAGCATCACATCAAAACAAAACAATTGGTTAAAACAAAAATTCAAAATGTTTTACGGCGCGGTAGGCAGTAAAATGAAAATCATATGAAACGAAAATATTCACAAAGGGGAATGAGCGCTCGTGGTGGGGAATGAGCGCTCGTGGTGGGGAACACATTTAGACGGATAAGCGATGGTAGAGAAGGGGGGAAAGAGTGGATAGTGCTCGTGGCGAGGTCCTAGTGGGCGAGAGGGTAGTTTGGTTGATCACATCGATAGCGAGTTGGTAGGATTCTATAGGTTGGGCAGGGATAATGTAACAGGGCATAACGTATGTACTGGGACAAGGATGTAGTTAAATCGTTGCGATTTAAAAACAAAAAAATGATAAGATCGAAATACAACGACTGAATTTTTGAAACAGTTTTCGGGGAAACAAAAAAAGAAGGAAGAAGTGTATATGTGTTTACTCACCGTTACAAGTCTTGTTTATGAAATCAGGCTCAAAGCCGACTTTACATCGACAGCCTCCCGTAAGAATGGTCCATTTTCCATCACCCTTACACAGGTACGTTGGCTGCTCATAAGGTTCCGCATTATTCACACACGTACCATTTTGTTTTTCGATTATTGTGATTTCCCTACCAGTGGGAGTTTCATTGAAGTGTGCGAAATTCTCTGTTACGCTGGGACATGTTATGTAATATACTTTAACCGCTAACACACTTATACAAGCGCCCTGATCACGAAACGCAAAATAAACACCTTTTTTGGTGACTGCTATACTTTTAACCTCTGTATTAATATCGACGTCGGAGTTTTGATTGAAACGACCTTCACCGGCAGCTATGCGTGCTATGAAATATTTTTTTATTTTAGAATAGCAAACTTAAAAGTAACAACCTATTAACTTACCAATTAGCTTATAGCTCTCTGGCTGCCATGGCGGTGGTTCTCTTGTTGCGGCATCGAATTCATAAAAGAGCAAACTAAATGTTTCTTTACATGACAACGCATTACCTAAACGATATAAAAGAGTTAGTTGAGAATTAACAGAAACTTGGCCCTTGTATATTTACCTGGAAACAATGAACAATCTCTGATTGTGAATTGAATTTCTATATACAAACGATTTGCTGGACCACGGTCAATAAACGGTGACCAGAGCCAATTGTTAACATTATGATAAGCGACATCACAGACCACATAGCTTCTCCAGTTAATACCTTTAACGAAATCTGTGAACGACTCTTCCACCCACTAAAAGAAAGAAATAATTGTTTAATTAATGCAATTTCGAAAGTAATCATAGACAAAACTTACACCAGGAGTTTGTGCCTGGGGACCATATGGATATCTGGTCCATTCCAGTGTTGCCTCTCTCGTGGTATCTAATAGGATCACTAGAAAAGAACCAAGTTATAATGTTATTATAGAGATTAAGACAGATATATTTAAATTTGCTAATAAGTAAAGCTAATTTTTTCAACGAATGAAATTAAACGAGTAGACCAAATACCTCAACTACGAAAAATTAAATGGTATGTGCATACAAGTCCTTTCTCGTCCAAACGATATCGACTGATCGACTAAGTGAATTAAGCTAAAAATAGAACCAAAATGAGAGAACAAATCTGAGACTGAGAGCACAAATGACATTTTTGACAACGCAGATGTTGTTTTCAGTGGCTCTCAAACTAAAAAAAAAACGACAGCGATAGACGACAAAAGAGCAATAGTGTTTCGTGAAGCAAATTATTGTCAATAGTTTGTGGCCTAGTAAACAACTCCAACGAGTAACAGAGCTTAGTGAGTGATAATGATTTGGACATTCAGTGGGAAAATGCGTATGTTTCCCTCTACCACCCGTTATTCCCATCCGATTTATTTTGTTTTTGTTTTTTTAATGTAGATAATTACGGAACAAAGGTGATAGGTAAATAAAAATTACAAAAACATTCAAAAACATTGAAAAAAAAAAAAACTAAGACAGTTTTGTGTGATACCGTTGTGGTACATAGAGCTGAACCGAACAAACAAACACGCGCTGTGTGTATTTATGTCTGGGTAGCGTCTCTGTTGGAATTGTTTTTTATCGTCGCACGCGATGTAAACCGAAGCGCATTTACCGGCGTGAGTTTTTTGTCATTTTGTGATTTGGAATACTGTTGAAAATGGGAGATGGTAAAATGCCACTCGACAAAGATACAGAAATGACACTACCAATCCAACCAATAGTGTTATCACTATGGACCAACACTGGTCTATGTGAGGCTTAGCCGCCACCCCATAACCTAACCTGACACTACCAAACGATTTTTGCCGTTTTACTCAATCAAAAGAAGAACTGATTCATAGAGTGTTTCCAAACATAGCACAACAGTACAAAAACCATGCTTGGTTAAGCAGGTGATTCCATCTGATATGCCATTTGAATTTAAGCTTCTCCAATTCCCCGTCCGCCTTGCATTCGCCGTTGTCATCAAGAAGTCGCAAGGACAATCTTTAGAAATGTGTGGTATAATTTTGGAAAATCCAGTTTTCCCGCATGGCAAGCTATACGTTGTATGCTCACGAGTCGGAAAACCATCTTCAATACTTGTTTAAACGAGCGATAATGAAAAAAAAAACCAAGAATGTTATTTACCAAAAAGCATTGCAATACATTTTTTAATATTACCCAAACTGTAGAAAAAAAAATTTTTTTAATGCCTGGCGAAGAGGGCGGGGCTTAAGCTAGTAAAATATTAAATCTTTACAAGATTACAGTAAAAAATGTACTGCGTAATATAGTTCGTCGCACATAAACACTATTAATGTATATTTGTTCTTATTATTTGTTTATTTATTGCTTGTGGTAGTGTTGTAATTTCGCATACAAGATTCTATCCAACGTACTGTGTGAACGTCTGAAACCTTTCTGCAGCACACTAATCGGCACGTACCAGTGTGGCTTCGGGATCCCGACTAAACTGATCCAGCTATGCCGCGTGACGCTGCAATTCGGAAATAGTTCCTCCGAATTATTGCAAACATGCAACGGATGGATTTCGGCAAGGAGATGTGCTATCATGTGATTTCTTCAATCCTGTGCTGGAACAGATAGTGCGCAGGACAGGTGTGAGCCCGGAAGGCATTATCTTTCACAAAACTTTCCAGCTACTGGGATATGCAGACGACATCGACATCATCAGTCGCTCCCAGCGCGCCATGTTAGAGGCTTTTACGGCAATTGAAGAACAGGCGAAACGAGTTGGCCTGAATGTGAATGAGGACAAAACCAAGTACATGTTGTCAACAAACAAAAAACCATCAATCCACCGCCTAGGACAAAACCTATCAATGTCGTTTCAATGAATAACTTTCCACCCAACATGCTCTAAAATCTCATAAAACGTCATCTACTATTAATAATAGATAATATTGTATTTTATTTTGGCAAAGTTTTTTACAAAGCTTCTCTGTAAACCATGTTTGAGGTTGTGTTGCCTGGAGCATAAACAAAAATACATTTTAACTTTCGCTGACACAGGAAGGAGACACGTATGATTGACCGTATTAGAGACAGCCGGAGGTGAGGTCCATGCCCGCGGTACACAGTATTTGTCCCTGCGCATTATTTATCGTCATCGCTAAACGGACGCTGATGGGAAATTGCACACGCTTTTAGTTTTAATTTATGTGATGTAAGTCCTGGAGCAGAGAATTTGAAAATTCGACTGTTACTACGACTTGTTTTACTTCTTCCTCCACAACCCGGTTGATTGAAATGTATTTTGCACGTTGACCATCAACACGTGCCAATATCTCACCATTAATTGCTGCGGCTTGATCATTCCGAGGCGACAAAATAGAAAGAATTCTCACGGTTTGTTTGTTGCGATATATCACCGTAAACGGATGAGATAAGTTCTTCGGTAGAAGACACAATTTGGCACAAATAATGTGATAAAATTTCCATTTTCTTCCAGAACCGTTCCTCAACCAATTTTAAGTAACAAATCAGAGAAATGTTGTTCGTTTCAATTGCCGCCTGTTCGTGCCCGCATATTGACGGTCAAGTGCATTTGAGTAACACTGGACCCTAGAGACTGGAATTTTTCAGACAGGCGTTTACTTCGTCAGCTCTTATGCCTCGTGGCACTATTGATAACGTTTGCCACAAGTCTACCCAAAATAGCACTGTAATTCCGCTCATCGGTCTATCGTTTTGTTGTATATCCTGTTAGGTTCTGTTAACGGGTTCTGCTGCCTTACGGTGTGTCATAGTGCATTCGTCCCACACAATTAGACAACTGTTAACGAACTTGGCTGCACCAAACTTAGCGAAAGTGGCAGCACCAAAATTGGCAGCATCGAACGAAAATTGACAGCCGGCTCGAGCGGAAAATTACCGCCCACATTTCTTTTTGCTTAATGTTTCTTTTGCGTCTTGAAGAAGAAGAACGAGCAATTAGCTAAGCTATTAAAAATAGACAAACTAAACGTAAGTTTACTGTTATTTGTACATAAAAGAGATGATTTAAATAAATACTCCTCTACAGGAAAATTTCAGAGCCTGCCAGAAGCAACTCTGTAAATCTCAAAATAAACGCTACAAGTTTGAACTGAATTCAAAAACAGTCACGTAAAACTCGTGCTTTATCACCATTTCGGGGAATGTTGCAAACTGGACTTTTAGCGGTGTCTAATTATATGGGTATCTTAGACACTGTATGAGAAGAGGCAGTAACGTAGCTACTAACCCTTACGATGCCACAGCCAAGGGCAATATTACCCTGGCTTCGTATTAATGAACAACCAATACTTTCCAGATGATCGCCATATAGCAAATTTTATATACATATATAAAAAAGAGACTGACGTCCGTGTGTGCACCCATAACTCGACAACGGGATCGTTCGATTTTCACGAGTTTAGGCTTGATGGATTCGTATTGGCCCAAGGAAGGACACTATGGAGGAAAATCGCGGAAAATTTTCAGGAAAATTGGAGATTCGAGAAGATCCGGTTGTCAGTAACCCGGGCGGGCAACAGCTAGTTATATATAGATACCAGAGAAGTTTTCATTTCTTAAATAGGTACGTTATCACACTAATATTATAAATGCGCAAGTAACTCTGTCTGTCTGTCTGCCTGTTAGCTTTTCACGTCTAAGCCCCTGAACCAATCATAATGTAATTTGGTATAGAGATAGCATGGGACCTGAGGAATGACATTGGCAAAAAAAACTGCCCGCTAGGTGGCGCTGGAGTCGAGTCAAGTTATCAACAACTTCTGTATTAATTGCCCAAAAATAACTCTTATTCACAATTTATGTTGGTGAAAACTGCAAAATCTGGACGATAGTTGGCGCTGGAGGCAAGTTATTAAAAACTTCTATTTTTAGGAAAACACACAAATAAACAAAAATCCGGATCTAACAGACATGTTTCTTTTATGTTGAATGGTAAAGAATTTTATCAAATTCTCAACTGCAAAACGAAAAAGGTAGGCTCTAATTAAAGAATTTTGGCAATGGATAGTCACCTATATGGTGAAAAGTGGAGTATGTATGAACCTAGGAAGTTGGATGTACATACATATTACTGTATATGCAAAACAAAAACACATCCCCGATTCCACTCTTCACGTAGAAAAGTTTATGCTGACAGTCTGATGGACTTTTCATTTCATTAACCACGAGCAACGATAAATGCAATACAATTTTCTGCGAGGAAATCGACATAAGTAGTGCATCCAATGCCATGATACAATCCTATTACATGGCAATGTTTAACCCCATACCTCACGTGTAACAGTAAAAAAAGCTCTTATATTCGGGACTGGAATATATCGCCGGAACTATTAGGTCGTTACATATGAAACTGCCGATTTACCGATCATTCCTAAAGTGATCGTTGTGGCGTAAAGTTGTGAAGAGAAATTGCAAAAAAAGTTTACCCTATTAGGTCATTAAGATGACTTTTTTTCTTACATAGAAAATCCTTTCACCAACAAATTTAAGGGCAATTTTCGTTTTTCAATTAAAAAAAAAAACATGAACGCAGCCGCAGCGACTACAAAAATTAACGGTGCTTTTGGTTTGGGCACGTGTAGTGAGAAAATTGTTCGAAACTGGTTTACCAAGTTCAGCGATGGAGATTTTTCGCTTGAAAATTTGCCAAGGGGTAGACCAGAGAATGTCATTAATAATGAAGAACTTGCAGCAGCTGTTGAAGAGAATCCAGCCACGAGCCACTTTTCCTAGCTTGCTGCAAGGTTTAAAGCAGTGGATGCCAGTGGGCTACCAGGCGCCCGCGGCCTGTTTTCTAGGCGCCCGCGAGCTCTAATCTAAAATCTTACTAAATTACGCCGTATGTATCTTGCGAAGTACAATAAGTGGAGCTATTTCACCAGCTACAATCTGAACTCGCAATGCGTTTTGACAACATGTTGTATATGGAATCTCTCTTTATTTTTGTCAAAAATCCATTCATCAATATCAATATTTGACAATAAGCTTCATTTATGGAAACTCATTGCTTCATCAATAAAGCGGAAGCTGAATTAGGATCTATTACACTTCCCAGTGATATCATTCTTAAAAGCACAGACAATTAAAGCGAAAAGAAAACCTTCAGGCTCATGGACCCTGTAAATCTTTAAGTAGGTAGATGAGTTATAGTAATGTAAGTAGGTAGGTAGGGTGCTGACAACACCCCATCATGATTTCACTTTATTGCGCTTAGCTTTCCTCTGGTAAGTCAAAAGTCAAATTGACATTACTAGTATCGCCTGTGGTCGAAATTCCACCAATTGTGCGAAATCAACGCACCTGGTTTTAACCTGGCTTAGACACAACATTTTGGAAGCAAAATTACATACTGCATTGCCCCTCTTTACAACCTTTCCAAGAAAAAAAATCAACCGAATATCTTGTGTTTAAGACAGTAAAAAAGCGGTTGAGCTGTTTTGCCTTCGCCTATTTATACAATGATTATAATTTTTCTGGACTAGAACAATGTTAAAACAATTAACTTCAAGGGGTCTTGATAGAATTTTTAGTCGTCCTTTCCAAAATAGTGCGTTCGGTATTGATTTTTGAAGCGATTTTTGGTTTTAACAAATTCGCTATCATCCGTATCAATTAAGTGCGGTTCTTCACTTGAATCTTCTGGCAATAAACGCTGAATGCGTTTCTGATCTTTTTCAAATGACATTTCTAAATTAAATACATAAATTCATCCAACTAAAAAAAATACGCACCTGGGTAGGTGGGGTGTTGACAGCACCCCTGCAGTTTGAACAGTCTGTCGCGGCTTACTTATGCAACTTAACTTTCTTTAAACCATCTGAATCTGTGTAATAGAAAGCAACAGGAAGGTGCTGTTCCGACAACGGGTGTTGTCAATCGCAAAGTATAATATTTTTGAAATAAAAGAGCTTGGGGTGTTTTCAGCACCATACATACCCAGATAAAGTTTAAATAGGAAGTGTGCACTCATCGTTTAAGCACTTTTTGGGTCAATATAACTATGTAAGCGTGCTTTTTCTCAACGTAAAGTGAATAAATCCAAACAGAGAAGTATGTTAACAAACGATCACCTCAAAAATTGTATTATCTTGGGTTGCACAGAAGATAACCAACCAGACTTTAAGAAGCTATCTGAAAAGGTGATCAGCCAACTATCACATTAAGTTTGTGCTGTTGCGGTCTACTGTTTTTTTATGTCATAAAAAATAAAAAGTCCTGTAATGAAATAATGGTCGTATTAATAAAACCTGAATTTACTCAAATATGAAGCAATTGCTAATATTTTGAGCGTTTGCTCAGATTCGTATGAATAAAAGGCATAAATCTAAGCATTTGCAAGGAGAATTCCAAGTCTGCTTTTTAGCTGACTCAGAGCGTTTCCTCCGTATTTGTTTTTAGCCATACATCGACTGACTTGCTGTGATTTTTTGTTAAAAAAATAATTAAAAGGCAGCAGAATTGATAACACTTCCTTGTGATGCTGATGAAATGGAATACGATAGAAAACTTCAAAGGGTTACCGTCGATATATTCCACTTTTGCTTCATGCGAACTATAATCCTTGTGAATTTTGTTCAATTCGTTGACAAAATAATTTTTGAAATACTATTGAACACTCATTTTTAAGATGAATTATAAAAAATGTCCCTAAACTAAATATTTTGTTGACTATTGATTCAAGTTATTTCTGTTGGAAACATTTCCTGGTGGCTCCTGAATAATTTACAAAATGTCAGTTGTTCGATATGATGTCAGATGTCAAGCAAATGCTCACTTCGAATTTTCGAACTTGCTCAAGTTAACTTAAGTTTTATTCATACCAATTTCGAGCAAATGCTAAATGCCTTTACTTTGCTCCGAGATTTTACTCGAAGTAATAGCTTGTTTTTATTAATACGACGGAATGTAGTTTTCTTTATCCCAGTTAGGTTTTTTTTAATATAGGCGGTGCCCGCGTAGCATGTTAGGATTTTCAAAATAGCCCTTGGAGCAATAAAAGTTGGGCACCACTGCCTTAGAGAATGAGAATGCTCGCTGAAAAAAAAATTTAGCGCCGATGAAGAGGTAATCGCCGAGATTTTGAAGCAAAAGACAAATCGTGCTACAAAAATATCGAAAAGTTGAAAAGTCGCTATAATCATATATATATTATAAATAATAAAATCGAATTTTTCAAAAAAAAAATGTTATTTTCTTTAAAACGATACGAACTTTTCAGCGGAACTGTTTTTTTTTTTTTTTATAATCTACACACGCTAAAGGGGATATGAATATCCTTATAATGTTGACACACAGCGCGAGCATATGAAGGACGAGAACGAGAGAGACAGACAGATCGACGTAGTTGTAGGAAACTCAGATGATAGGTTTCAATTTCAACTAACTCTATGGGTGGTGTCCAGGATAACTGGAGAGTTGTGTATTATTTTTGTACTTGCTTATGATTCACAGGAGTTTTTTTCCAGATGTTTCTTACTATAGTTTGTGCGATCAATTTCTTCAGCCATACCCACCATCCTACTGCCAGTGTTATGCCTTCGCAGTAGGTTTCGATATTAACTTCTGAAACTGATCAACTTATTTTTATTTCGTGAGAAATAAATGCTTCGCAGACATCTGGATTCGAACCGTGAACCTGCCGCATGACAAGCGACGACGACTACCACTACGCCATGGCCACCCACGTTATATGTATAAGACCCTTATCATCCCAGTCTTGCTATGTGGAGCTGAAGCATGGACTTTATCGAAAGCGGATGAAGATATCCTTGGTCGCTTCGAGAGAAAAATCCTTCGTAAGATATTCGGTTCCATTTGCGTTGACGGTTTTTGGAGGAGAAGATTCAACCACGAACTGTATGAGCTGTACAGCGACACTAATCTGGTCACTGCACATTGTGCGTTTAAGATGGCTAGGACATCAATGGGCTCGGAGAATATTCGGCTCTTACCTGGATGGTCAGCGCAGCAGAGGACGACCTCGCCCAAGGTGGCGCGCACAAGTAGAACAAGACCTCAGCCAACTTGAAGTGCGCAACTGGAGGCGGTTAGGATTGCAAAGAACATTTGTGAGATACAGTCAACTACGAATGAAGCAATCAACCTCATCAAAGACTGCCTAATCTCCGCCGGCCTATAATTAGCAGATCACAAAACGGAAGCAGCCGGAAAAATGTGGAACACGTGACATAAGGGTAGGAAGTCATACTATCAGATTTAAGGATTCTGTAAAATACCTGGGAGTAATACTCGACAATAGACTTAGCTTTAAGCCTCACTTCAACTATTTGGAAAAAAAAGCTGACGCAGCACTTTCTGGAAACCTCGAAACATCGGAGGACCTGGATATGTTAGAAGAAACTTAATATCCAAGGTAATAAGTTCAGTGCTTTTATTCGCCGCCCCAGTTTCTGTAGGGACCCTAGCGACAAAGGAAACAAGGAGGAAGCTATCATCAACATATCGACCTAGCGCACTAAGGATAATCAGTGGCTTCAGTGGCAGGGATATCCCCCATCGATATCCTTGCGGACGAGATGCAAAGAGTCTACAATAGGAGAACTTCCAGTAACCAAGAAGCGACTGTCATCAAAAGGATCAAGGAAGAAAAAAGAGTGAATTCAATGACCAGGTGGAAAGCTCGGTGGGACACCACTACGAAGGGCAGATTGATTCCAACCATAGACGTTTGGACAAACCGAAGTCACGGAAACTGTAACTACCACCTCACGCAGTTTCCATCTGGTCAAGGTGGGTATGGGAATTCCTATACCGTTTTGGTGACGATAGCTCACATTTTTCCCAAATTGCCCAAATCAGAAAGAAGACACAGGGCACGCAGTATTTCATTACATACGATTTCTGGGACGGAGTGCAGTGCAGTGTTGTTAAAAAAAATTTAAGAATGATACTCAGATATGCGTCGGGATCGTCAAACCCATATTACTCTACGGAGTGTTAGTTTGGTGGCCGGCTGTGAAAAACAGCTACGCTCGTACCCTGCTAACAAACGCACAACGAATGGCTTGTCTAGGGATAACGGGAGCCCAATCCAGCACACCTACGGCAGCCATGGAAACTATTTTCAACATTCTTCCAATGGAACTTGAAGTCAAAAGGACTGCAGGGCATTCCGCAATAAGATTGCGGACCCTGGGTCATTTTAAAAACGGGGGGCTCACGGGACACAGAACCATCTGGAAAGATGTTTCAGAATCCTCTAGACTCGTTAGCAAACCGAGTGATCTCATGGAGAAAAAATACTTCTTCAAAACCTAATATTCTGTTGAATTCCCTAGCCGGCAACATGGCACAGTGCTTGCCGATGTAGGAGGAATAGTTATGTACACGGATGGATCACACATTAACGGAAAATCTGGTTCTGGTATACACTGTCCAGATCCTCCCTTAAATATTTCCATTCATTTAGAACCCACAGTGACTGTTTTCCAGGCGGATGTTTTCGCAATTCTCAGAGGAGCAGACGAACTCGCGTCAACATCTGCTCGGACAGTCAAGCCACACTTAAAGCGCTTGCAAACCCACAAACTAATTCTAAATAAGTGAAGGAATGCAAAGAAAAACTCAACTCCCTTGCAAGATCCTGCACGGTAAGCCTGCTCTGAGTACCCGGCCACGAAAACATACCGGGGAACGAGAGGGCGGATGAACTTGCTAGAGCAGGGGCGGAAGACATGGAAAATGTCACTGAAAATTCTATAGGTACGGCGATACAAGCAGTGAAAACAGCTTATAGCCAGTCTTTCGCTAAACGCCACTCTTAAATGTGGAATCAAATCCAAACGTGCAAAACTGCCAAAGAAATGATAGAAAACCCAAACCCACAGCGGGCAAGGAAAATATTGAATTTGAGCAGAGCACAAATATAACTGATGATTGGCCTATATACAGGACACATCAACTTGAACAAACATGCAAAACGACTGGGACTAGTGCAACACAGCACCTGCCCGGAATGCGAAGAAGAGGACGAAAGTTGCACGCAGTTCCTCTGCGAATGTCCAGCTTTATGTTCGATAAGGCACAAATACCTGGGAAGACACATCCTACCCGGGCTGACATCGCTAAGATCCATCGATTTCTCGAAAACACTGGAATTTACACGACACACAGAGCGTTGTTCCTGAACTCACATATTCCCTTCCAACCTTTCCATTCCACTTCATAACCCCCCCCCCCCCCTTCACTTACACAAACCCCAAAACCACTTTTTTTCAGCACAGTTCTAGAGGGGAACACAACGGGCACGACTTTTGGCCTACGTGGAGGGGAATAATTCCTCACCCTCACTAACCAACCCACCAACCATGCGTCGGGATCGACTGTAAATGCCTTCGCGTTCGACCAGCCGACGAATGGGTAACCTATCAAAGAAGGATCCGTTTTAGTCTTCTCGAGACATAAAAATCAAAGTGCACGCAGATATTTCAGCACGAATAGTTCGCAGACGGTAGCAAGAAGCCGCCTTTTTGGTAGCTCTGCTATAAAGGTTCCTTTGCTTAGCAAAAAGAATATAGCAGATCGTCTAAAATACGCAAAGGATCACGAAGACTGAAGTGAAGAAGAAAATGGCGTAATATCTTATGAAACGACAAGTCTAAATTTTATTTAATAGGATCGGATGGCCGGCGGTATGTACGCAGGCCCAGACCAACCATATGTGCAAATGCACAGGGCGCCAAGTTCTGGGGGCGCATTGTTAGGAGTAAGAAAAATTAATTTTATCTTGCGTGAACAAATGCTGCCATTTGCATTTTAAACAAAAAGCTTGTTCAAATAAGCCCAAAATATCAACATCCATCACACCTGTGCTGAATTATTTCTTGCACGTAAACCAAAGTAAACAACAATATATCGTACTCTAAACCGATTGAGCTGGGAGTACCTCAAGGCTCAATACTTGGACCACTCCTTTTTAACTGTTACATAAATGATATGCATAAGTCAGTAAAGAACAGTAAGCTTGCCCTTTTTGCAGACGATTCCCTGTTATTTGTTGACGCCGAAACGACCCAAGAATGTGTGCGATTAGTAAACGAAGACCTGAACATTTTAAATTGCTGGCTTAAAGCTAATAAACTAAAACTTAATGTTTCTAAAACTAAATGTATGTTATTAAATGACAATGTGAATATTAATATTATTATGAACCAAGAAAGTGTTGAACAAGTGAAGGAAATAAAGTACTTAGGAATACTCATTGATTCTAATTTGAAATTTGAAGCTCATGTCCACTAAATTTCCAAAAAAGTTGCAAAACAAGTGGGATTCTTGAAAAGAATTCGTAAGAAAATTAATATTATGACTGCTATCAATATTTATAATGTAATAATCAGACCACATTTTGGATATTGCTCTACAATATTATACTTAATTAATGAAGGTTCAATGAACAATCTTCAAAAACTGCAAAATAAAGCCATGCGTGCAATACTTCGATGCAATAGATATACTCCAATATTAGTGATGTTAAATACCTTAATGTGGCTAAATGTTAAACAACGTATTTATTTCAATGTTTTGTTATTTGTATTTAAGATTAAAAATAATTCACTTCCAATGTATTTGTCTAAATATATTTATTATGTCAGAGATGTCCAACCGTATTTATTAAGAAATAAAAATGATTTAAGACTGCCGACACTAAGAAATGCAAGATCTCAGAATAGTCTTATATGTATATAAGGGCTTTAAACTTTTTAATAATTTGCCAAATAATGTCAAACAAATGAGCAATATTTTTGAATTCAAAAGAGCAATAACTGAATTTGTTAAACAAAATATTTAAAATTAAAATATAAAAAATGCCAATGCCCGTTAGCAACATATTTTATAAATGTATTATATATTTTATTTGTAAATTGTAAATAGCAAATTGCGCTAATACAAATTTATTTATCTTCAACTCACATCACTTGCAATGTTGAAGCTTCAAGGAGAATCTAACTCAAAATATCGCAAAATAAAAAATCCTACTAGACCTGTGCAAGTTCATTTCTTACCTACCTAATCTCGAAATATTCCACTCTGTTCGTGTAGGTCTATTTCTTGCACATCCACCTACATTTTACAAAAGAATCAAGTTAAAAAATCTCAAAACAAAAAAAGTTTCACCAAGTACAGTGTTCTGCAAAACTGACGCAACAAAACTCAGTTTTGGCGTTTTGTTGCTATAACTTTTTTTTCGATTGAATTTCGAGCTAATTTATAACAGGTATTCACTTAACTCTATATTTGCTACAAAAAGGTATGTAATTGAAAACAATAACAATTTACATATAAAAAAAAAGTACAAAAACAAATATCCATAACACATGGCAGTGTGCAAAACTAATGCAACACCTTCCTGTTCTGCAATAAACAACACAATACAAGGAACTAACTGTACTTTTTACAGTTTGCAAAATACTTCTCAATGTTTAAGACCTTGAATCATTAGAATTTGCATTAGTTAAATTTAGATCCTTTTAGTAAGTGCAGTTTTCATCATGGGTCGAAAAAAATTGAGCGACCATTTAAAAACAAAAAAAATTTAAGATTATTTATTTATTTTTTGTTGCTAAAAGATATAGCACTTATAGATCTATTGTATGCCAATTAGTAAAAAAAAAAATAAAGCAACAGGTAGAGTCCTTACCAGTGCATTCAGGTGGACTACCTCGCAAAACGACCTACAGGACGTGCAGAAGAATCTGCAGTGTAATTAAAAAAGATACATTTCTGAGTTCGCAAAAAATTGTGAGTGGACTGGAACTTGATGTGCATTCAACCACAGTCCGGAGACGTGCCATGGAAAACGACCTTGGGAGCTACAGGTCAGCTAAAAAGCTAATGCTTACAAAGACGCATTTGCAGAAAATGTACTTTCTTTTAAACTTTGATCTAGACGCATTATAAATCCAAAATCGATTTTTTTTTTTAATTTGAAGCTTAAGTTTACAAGAACTTATATTGATTAGTCGTTTGAAAACTGGAAAACCATCCTTTTTAGTGACAAAACAAAATGTAACTTAATCAACACCGATGGTATGGCCACAGTATAATGTCACAAAGGTGAACGACTGAATTCATGAAACTGCAAAATGACAGCAAACCTTGGAGGTGGTGTCATGATGGTCTGGGCACAAGGAATTGATCATTCCTATGAAATTAGAGGGATAATGGACTGCTTTATTTACAAAAATAGCTTAGAAACACAGTTAATACTTAACACCGAATGGAGTATGCCACTTCCATGGGTGCTTCAAAACGACAACGAACCGAAACACACATCGAAGCTGATTAAGGAATGGTTAGAAAACAATGGGATTCAAGTTCTTGATTGGCCAGCACCATCACCAGACTTGAATCTTATTGAAAATAATTTTGGGATACTCAAACGGCGAGTCACAGGGCAACGATTCCAAAATAAACTGAAGCTACTGAAAAAGTTAAAAGAGGAATGGGAAAACATACCCCAAAGCTCAATTAATAATTTGATATCATCCATGAGCCACAAATGTGCCGAGATTATTCAAAATAAGGGACAATACACAAAGTACTGCATATGTTGCGTTAGTTTTGCACAGGCATATTGTGATGTTTTTTTTTTGTTTCATATTTTTTTTTTTTAATAAATGAATTATTATTTTGTTAAAAGTATACAAATATAATCTAGTGTTATGAAGACATAGTTCCACAAAAAAAAATTGTTCTTAAACAAATAAATCGGTAACAAATTCGCTTCTAAATGCTGTTGCTGTGTTTGTTGCGTTTGTTTTGCACAACACTGTATGTGCAGGTTTTATTTCTTGCACATTCACTCGCAAAATGTTCATAGGAAAATATGTCAAACAAAAAAAAATACCTATGGAATCGTTTGTGTTTGAACGTGCATGGAATTTCTCAGCTACGAAATAAAGTAACAAATTTCTCTTACAAAGAGAACAAGTAGCTTTGTATATGAAAAGAAAACACAGAATTCTCTTCTAAAATAAGAGCGGGAAATTTATTTAGAATGGAAAAGATGAATAGAAAAAAAAACGAAAAAAATGTGCAGTGCCCTTGAAAGTCTTTTGTGAAAAAAGGAAAGCTGCGAGGGATGGACTTATAGTGGAATCGTTCTTGCGCGGTTCTGCATAAGGAATTTCTTTGGCTTTGACAAATGAAATTTTTGTTTTGTTTTGTTTTTTTTCTATTTCTTCAATAAAAAAAAAACGCATTGAAAGTCTACCTCCAGGGTGATGTGGAAAAGATTTATGCATGTGTGCAAATATGAAAAAAGGGCTTTTTTTTTTGTAAATCTTGCACAGGGCGCTCGTTTGGCTGGGGCCGGCCCTGTATGTACGAAGACCGAAAAATAAAGAACTTCATCCTAAATGTACCGTAAAGACCGTCAAACATGGAGGAGGAAATAATAAAGTTTGGAGATGTTTCTTCTGGTATGTTGTAGATCCTTTTTTTTTGCCATCGGGAAACCATGACGGCAAGAATGGAACACATACTCCAGGATATTATGTTGTCGTGTGCTGAGGATAATATGCCAATTTGGTGAATATACCACCAAGACAAACATCCGAAGCATACGGCAAACATATCGAGAACATTTTTTAAACGCAACTATGTCCATCTGATGTTTTGACCAGCGCAATCACCGGATTTAAATCCTATCGATAATATATGGCAGCTAGTCAAAGATAGAATTCAGAGTAAAAAATTAAAAAAATAAAACAAATTTTGTGGAAAAAATAGAACATATAAGATCCTATCCAACGTACTGTGTGAACGTCTGAAACCCCTCTGCAGCACACTAATCGGCACATTACCAGTGTGGCTTCCGGCCTGGCAGAGCGACGATCGACCAAATTTTCACACTAGGCAGATCCTGGAAAAGACCAATGAGTTTCGAGCCTCACCATCTCTTCATCGACTTCAAAGCCGCATATGACAGCATCCATCGTCTTGAGCTCTACAAGGCGATGGCCGAATTCGGGATCCCGGCTAAACTGATCCAGCTATGCCGCGTGACGCTGGAAAACACGTGGTGCAACGTGCGATTTGGAAATATTTCCTCCGAACTATTCCAAGCATGCACCGGATTTCGGCAAGGAGATGCGACTTCTTCAATCTTGTGCTGGTACAGATAGTGCGCAGGGCAGGTGTAAACACGGAAGGCACTATCTTTCACAAATCTGTCCAGCTACTGGGATACGCAGACGACATCGACATCATCAGTCGCTCCCAACGCGCCGTGTTAGAGGCTTTTACGGCAATTGAAGAACAGGCAAAAGAAGTTGGCCTTGAAATGAATGAGGACAAAACCAGGTACATGTTGTCAACAAACAAAGAAACATCTGTCCACCGCCTAGGACAAAACGTCACTGTTGGCAGCAGTAACTTCGTAGTGGTTCAGGAGTTTACCTACCTCGGAGTGAACATCAATGACACCTT
This sequence comes from Brachyopa scutellaris, assembly GCA_949775065.1. Taxonomy (NCBI): domain Eukaryota; kingdom Metazoa; phylum Arthropoda; class Insecta; order Diptera; family Syrphidae; genus Brachyopa; species Brachyopa scutellaris. Next base: position 8,120,901 of record OX459116.1, read on the forward strand.
AGTTGGGGTTCGACGAAGACTTACCCTAGGAAACCGCTTCTACTTCGGTTTGGCAAAACAAATGGGTTCAAAACTCCTAACTCGGAAGACAAAATGCATGCTCTACAGAACATTGATCCTGACAGTCCTGCTGTATGGAGTCGAGTGTTGGACGATAAGCAGAAAAGCAGAGCAGATTTTGAATACTTTCAAGAGAAAAATTCGCTGTCGGATATTCGGTCCCGTATGCGAGGAGGACGAATGGTGGAGAAGATACAACCGCGAACTCTATGAGCTGTACCATCGACTTAACTTAATCTCTCCTTTCGCCTCCCTGATCCATGTAGTGTATTTCAAGTGGAGATTATGCCGATTTCCGAAGCACTATCCTGATATTAGCATCTTCTCGTATAATCAGGCGGCCTTTAAATCTCTGGAACCAGTCTCATCCATTTCTAAGACCACCTCCAACTGCCGTTCATATCTTATAGAGATGCGGCTAAGCAGTTTAATAGTCACCTTTGCTGGCTGCCGGGGCACAGAGACATTCTAGGGAATTTTAAAGCTAACGGGCTCGCCAAATTAGGAACAACAATACCTATTCTACCCGATAAGAGGAATAGAGGTATGTTCCTCGCTACTAACAAGTTAACACTCATATTTGACAGTCAATAAAACTAATGCTAGATGGGAAGGTGGAACTACCTGCCTTGCGACCAGGCAGATCTGGCCTAGACTAGATCTAAGCCGCTCTAACCACCTTCTGTCTCTAAAAAGGACTAGATATTAAGTACGACTACTGGTGTCATTACAGGGCACTGCCTTAAAGGTAAGCATGCAACTAGGCTTGCAACAAAAGATGCAGATGCGAAGGAGAGGAAGAGAGCCCAACACATCTCCTCTGTGCAAGAGCTGGACATTCCCGTAGTAGAAAACTACACCTAGGAGAATACTTCTTCGATGATCTTAGTGAAGTGTGGGAAGCCTTTTTCGCTTTATACAAAGCTCTAAATGGTCCTCATGAGTAGCGGGGTAGTTATCCCCAGATCCTTGGTATCACAATGAGCCTCTACAGGCCAAAATGTGCTGGTACTTGTTACTGGCAACCGCTGCTACCTAACCTAACCTTGTAAGAATTATGTTTTTTTTTTTAATGCAAAGTGTTTTTTTTTTTTTTTTTTTTTTATAATGCACGCGCGCTAAAGGGGTTATGAATACCATTAAAATGTCTTGCACAGCGCGGGCCAAGGGAAATTTAGGGAGGATGAAAGCGGAGAAACCGATGCGCATTGGTCTTAAATGCTCGTAGATCGTAACGGGAGGGAAAAATCGTGTTTGGTAAAGCATTCCACATTCGTGTTGAGCGGTTAAAGAAAGTATCTCTCTATTTTACTGTACGTCCGAAGTTGGGCTTAAGGGTAAACTGATGGGCATTCCTTGTGAGACGTGTGTTGCGGGAAAATTGTTGAAGGGGAGGAATGCAGCTGGCTATTTCACTGGAGCACTGTTTGTGGAAAAAGCGATAAAACAGGGAAAGACGGGAAACATTACGACGGTGTTCAAGAGAGTCAATTGACTCAGTGATGTTCCTATCCCCTATGAGTTTTATCGCGCGCTTTTGTATTCTATCGATCAGGTGCAGTGATGTTTTTGGAGCACCCGACCAGATATGAGCATTGTACTCGAGCTTGGGGCAAATATACGCCTTATAAATTGTAGCTAGATCAGAAGGGGTGAAGAATTTCTTACATCGTTGGAGGAAACCCAGGCATTACGCGGCATTTTTGGCGACTTCGAATATGTGGTCATTCCAACGTAGGTTGGCATTAACACACATACCGAGAATTGAAAGCTTTTCGGTTTCAACAATGCAAGAGCCATTCATGGATAATGGCTGCTGGGTAAGATTACGCTTTAACGACAGAAGACAGCATTGGGTTTTTGAAGCATTAAATTTCACTCTATTATTTATACCCCATTTGGTTATGCGGTCGGAATTTAATGAGCTTAACATACGCAACCGTTCCAGTTCCACAGCCGAAGAGCAGTGACGTGAATCTGTAAACGAATATGTTTGTTTCAGTTAATTCCGAAGTTTTCCATTTTCAAGACACAATTCGATAAAAGACACGCAATGTCCCTAAAAATATGGCCACCACCACCACTTTAATATATATGTATGTATATTACATGCAAAAGAATAGACTTACCTTGATCTGCAGAAACGTATTGAAGAGTTGTTAGTAGGCAAACACTAGTTATAAGTATCCGCAAGCGAACGTTGCTTTCCATTTTTCTCTATTTTTGTAAAATTTTTGTTTTGCTTTTATTTTATTTTCTTCTATGTTTTATTTTTTTTAAAAACACTTATAAAATTATAAAATTTTTTACTTTTAGTTGAACGAGAACAATTTTGTCAATATTATATAAAAACAACAACAAGAAATATTATAACACTGCGATTTGGTATGTCGCTGATTTACATGCACACGCACACATCAACCTTGTGTTTACACAGAAAAATATCCAGATGTATCAGCAAACTGTATTGTAATAACATTTTTTTACCGTTGAATGATGCGACTGTCTGATTATTGTGATAACGCGAGCGAGAATTTTATCATAAAACAGCATTTGTAAAAGTGAAAAAAAATATCTGTAGCATACTTTTAGAACTTTCGAAATTACTATTTCGAAGTATTAATGCCATTTTAAATTTTCGATCACTTTAAGTGAATGTGTGTGTATTATATTCCTTCCAATTTCTGCAACAGTTCCGGGCATGTATTCTGTAAGTAAAAATAAGCAAATGAAAATATATTAGAAAACGATGAAACAATTAATAAAATTATTAATTTTGAAGGGAAGTGACAAAAAAAAAACTGCAAATCACAATCGTAACAGACATGTCACGCTTGTACCTGTCAAACTTCTATGGAGATAAACTCCAAAAGTAATTGACAAAATGAAGTTAAACTTCGTATACCTGTTCTTTAACATCCTGTGCGGAGTATAGACCGATTTTTTTTATTAATTTATACACAATATTATTTAAATTAATTCAAAAATAAAAACACTCTTTTTGACGGAATGTCACTCATTCAAAATACCACTTATTTGAGATATTTGGATTGTATTTGATGGTTGTTTTCAAAAAACCCTAGGGTGCGATCGCAAGAATTGCTTGCGCTGTCGTTGATAGATGGCGCTAGGTTAGGTTAGGATAAGAGGGGTCGAGAGGCTGAGCCATCCCAAAACACTAGGCACCAAAGTGGGCCCATCGCGATCCCCTAAGAAACCATCCAAGGATGCCCTAGACCTAAGCCGCCACGGTCCAGCGCTGGCCAAAGTGCCTTGGAAACCCTTGTTAGACCATCTATGGTTAGCCCTTCCTGTAATCATATCTTTTACCTTTGATTTAATGCAGCAAAGTGGTGGGGCTACCTCCACTGCCTCGGGTAGTGGCAGTTCCCCCCCTTTCCTTGCGAACTCATCGGCAAACTCGTTGCCCTCTATCCCGGTGTGACCAGGCACCCAACATAGTCTCACCCGGTTCTGCATGCATAATGCATTGTGCGGCAGCTCCTGACTAGTGCCGATTTGGTAGTACACGATTCTAGCGCCTTAAGCGGAGCCTGACTGTCGATGTAAATACCAATATCCCTACCGGATATTTGCATCATGTTCAGAAGCTCTGCAGCTCCAAGTATGGCTAGAATTGCTGCCTGAAAAACGCTGCAGCTATCCGGGAGTCTTAGGTACACCTTTAGATCAGGTTCAACACAGTAGATACCGGACCCTGTGCCGCTTGCAATTTTTGACCCATCCGTAAAGACTGCAGTGTCTATATGCCAAGTTCCTGTATTGTTTGTCCACTCCTCACGCACAGGGTACAAGGTTCTGTACGGTGTGTTGAAATCAAGAGTGAAGAGGGTATCATCCGTTCTTATTGTACTATCCATTTGGATTTCTGTAACAATAGTACAGTGTCCTTTGCCGTTATTCTTAAAAAGACCTAGGTTGGTGAGCCTAAGGGCACTGTTGCTCGCCAGTTGACTCAAATGCAGATCGAGAGGCGGTAGGTATAGGAACATGTCCATGACCGCCGTGGGTGTCCTGCGAAGGGCACCTGTGATGGCAACACCAGCTGTTCTCTGTACCGCCGCTAATCTTACCAGTGTCGTTTTCTTATTAGCAGCCTTCCACCAGACTAGTGCCCCATACGTGAGTATGGGTCTGACTGTCATGACGTATAGCCAGTGCATCATTGCCGGTTTCAGGCCCCATGTTTTACCAATTGCTCTTTTGCAAATAAATAGTGCATTTAAAGCTTTCCTAATTCTTTCTTGTGTGTTCATGTTCCAGTTTACTTTCCTATCCAGAACAATGCCAAGATATTTCGTTAGCTAACCCCGTTCATTTTTGGGAGCTTGAAAGGCGGTATCTTGTATTTTCTGGTGAAGAGAAGCAATTCCGTTTTTTGGGGGTTGACGTTCAGTCCACACCTGCTTGCCCATTTACCAGTGGTAGCTAATGCCGCCTCTATTAATTCACTCAGTGTATTAAGGAATTTGCCTTTAACTATGATAACCACGTCGTCTGCGTAAGCAGTGACGCTTATACCCTTGGCGCTGCTTTAAGGGATTTCGTGCTTTAATTTCGATTACGACCTGGAATATAACCTTGTTATTAATATGGGCTTTGAAGTTGAAAACTAAAAGAACAGTGATTGCCTCCTACGTTACTGTTTGCGCGATCAATTTCTTCAGCCATGCCACCAACCTACTGCCAGTGTTATGCCTTCGCAGTAGTTTTTGACATTCACTTCTAAAACTGATCAACTTATTTTTATTTCGTGAAAAATAAATGTTTCGGCAACATCAGGATTTGAACCGTGAACCTTCAGCGTGACAAGCGACAACGACTACCAGTACGCCACGGCCACCCACTTTCTGTTAAAACGCACGCAGTAACGCACCAACGCAGTCTATGGGTCGGAGCTTGTAGTCCACGGGCAACAGCTAGTAGGTGCATACATTGGCGATCTACGTAGTAGTAGAAGCAGCACAACAATAAATATGATGTGCGTGGAACACCACAGGGAGGAGTATTGTCGCCACAATTGTGGCTCTTTACTCTAAATAAAATTTTGCTCACCTTAGAAAGCAGCTCTAGCTACACTGGCGATGTGGGCCAGTAGAAGCGGCCTGGGTATTAACCCGGCAAAAACAGAGCTTGTGTTATTCACTAGAAAACACAGCATCCCCCAAGAAAAACTGCATCGCTTGTGCAATCCGAATAGAGTCACTTTTCTCTGGGTTCCAGGACATGATGCCACTGTGGGAAACGAGAGTGCTGACGAACTAGCCAGGCGAGGGTCAGTCCTTAACAGCTCATTAGCGGAAAACGTTCATATATACATAGGTGCTGTTATGGGCAATATACTCTCAAACTTCATAAAACTAGTCGGTCTCAAGTGGACCAGTCTGACAAGCTGTGTCATATCCAGAAAGATATAGCCAAGTTACAACAGATCAAAAACAAACGAACTGCTACAAAGAACCCGCTTAGACACCGCTAGAGTAGTGGCAGTTAGTACAGGGCACTGGCCAATAGGGTACCATGCAGCCAAACTAGCGTTCACTCACAACAGTTTCTGCCGTAGCTACAAAGATGAAAATTAAAAAGAGTCGCTTATTCATTTTCTGTGCAAGTATCCAGCCAGGCAGCGGATACTGGGCAAACCCTTCTTCGACGACCTTAAAGAGATATCCGAGAAGAGGATTGGAGAACAGATCTTCTTCTTAAACTCCACATATACGTACATATGGTTGTAAATATCTAAAACTACATCCAAATGAGGTTGTGCTACCAAACCTGCACCATTTTTGCGCTATTTGTGTTTCTTTCCACCGAAACCACCACTTCTAGCTACCTACCTTATTTTATTTATTTTGTAGTTTTTGCACCAAGTGAATTGTGATTTTATATTTTTTTTAATAAGTTCTCTTAATCTATATAATAAAACTGAAATGCTGTTCGTTGGTAAGCGCATAATTTGAGAACAGCTAGACCGATTTGGCTAATTTTTTTTTTAAATGTTCGTAATAGTCCGGATAAGGTTCCTACGGAATTGAAAATTCAATAGGTGGCACTCACCAAAATGACTTATATTCACAATATATGTTGATCTGGTACCAGGAGAGAAAATTACAAAATCTGGACCCGATAGGTGGCGCTATATGGATTTTCGTCCAACTTCAGAGCATTTTAAATTTATGTTACTGAATTCAATAAGTAAACATGGAGCGGTGCACCTTGTACCCCCGAACCTAGTTGATGACAATTTCCAAATAAATAGTTTTGTTTTCGAGCCTGTAACCGCGCTTGAAATTTATAAGCGAATAAACTGCCTCGACAATTAATACTCCTGTACAGCTGACGGTATCACAAATCTTCTCCTTAAGAGAATTGCTCCATATATTAGTGACATTTTAGGAAAGTGGATTGTAACCGAAATTTAAATTCACTCGGAATGGAATTCAGTGTTCTGCATTCCGAGTGATTTCGAATTTTTGGAATCCACTTCGAATTCATTTGTTTGAAATGTCAAACACAGCTGTCCAATCATTTCAAAGTCATTGGAGATTTTCAGTTCCTGGTTTTTGTTTTATGCAAGTGAATTAAACATTTAATAAAAAATATATTTTATTAAAAAAAATGATGAAATTTGTTTTAAATGATTGGTGAAAGCCGCAATGAAAACCGAATGGAGAGAATTCGCAGGAAGATTTTGCGAGATAGATCTAAAATTCTGGATCTTCCCGAAGCATTGTAAGCAGAAGTTAGACAACTGAAGAAAAATAACTTATTTAATGATTTTTGCATTTTTAAAAACAGTTTAAGTGTGAGTAAGGAAATATTTGTTGATATCCTGCGAGAAGTGGAGTCAGAGATGGTACCAAATTCAATTCCTCTCACACTCAAACTCGGAGCAACCATCCGTTTTTTTGGCCGAAGGATGTTATCAAAAGTCAGTGGGAAAGTATTTTAATCTTCGCCTTGATGTATCCACAGTCAGCAAAGTTCTAGGCGAGATGTAAAACATTTTGCAACACAAACTGTGGTCGAAGTGGACTGAACTGGAAAGTACGCAGCTGAAAGAAAAAAATATGTTTGATTAATGAGGGATTCCGAGGACTATAGATTGCTTGGATGATACAAGCATTCACCTTCGCCCATTAAAAAAATATAATGTTTTATTTTGTTAATAAAAATTGTTAACTAGAATTTCTTATTGTTTTCAATGTGGTTGGAAGACCTATGTACACTCTTCAACCGTTGTTCTAACTCCATCCACAAATCCTTCGTATATGCTTTGTCCTGTTTAACAAAGTCTTGATTTTCTTCCATGTAATTCAAGAGAATACTCTGTTGCCTCTAGTTTTTGTGTTGTACTATATTAAACAAAGGACTTATTTTAATACAATAATGGAAAGTCTTATTATTCTGATCATCAAATTAATTAATTAATTTACTTAACAACTTGCATAAGAATTCGATTCACGTCAAGAAACTCAAGTGAATTCAATTCACAAAAATCACAGGATTTTCGGAGTGCAGAACACGAATTTACAGCTGTCATATTGAGTGGAATGCAGAACACCAAAATATTCACTTTCGAACATACCTTATGTTCAATTTGTACCGGGAATTTGTAAATAAAATAACAATAGTTCAATAAATCTTCAATATTTACTTTGTCCAACGGTGCCAACGGTTTTAACAATGTTCATAGCACTTTTGATAGGCCACTTTTGATATGGCTTTGAGCTATTTCAGCCAATGCTCTTTAATCGCTTCAATCGTTTGAAAATGTTTTCCGCGAAGAGGTAATTTGAGCCTTGGGAAGAGAAAAAAGTCACACGGAGCCATATCTGGTGAATACCGTGCGTGGGGAATGACATGCACATTTTTTTGCCAAATATGCGATACTCTTTCAGATAAAAATTCAGAATTTTTGGAACTAACCGCGCTGAAACACGTCTCATGTCCAAAAGATCACGTAAAATGTAGTGCACTGATCCAATTGATATTCCAAGGTCAGCAGCTATCTCTCTTATTATAGTCACACGACGGCTTTCAAGCACGATTTTCTTCACTTAATCGATATTATCTGCGGTAGTTGCAGTGATTTGTGGGCACCGTAGCGCAAGTGGTTAGTGCGTCGGACTACTGAGCCAGCGGTCTTGGGTTCGAATCCCGCCGCAAACACCTAAACATTTTTCACAGTGCCCACCTCTTTCGAATGTCTGACAAGCATCAAAGAGTATCATTTGTCTCGATTGAGCTTCTCAACTCGCAAAAAACTGTAGGTCCCTCCCATTCGTGCAAAAATACAACACGCACACACAAATGGTTGCGAGAAGCAGGCCCAGGTTCACCTCGAGCTGTAGCGCCAACTAAGTAAGTAAGTTGCAGTGATTTCACGTGAAGGGCGAGGTAAGTCTTCTACTTCAGTACGACCTTATTTCAAACGCTTTGTACCACTCGTATGCCCGTGTTTGAGATATGGTCAATCATAACCTTTTGTTGGACAAATTGTATAAAGCTGGTTTCAGGGGTTCGGTACACGAATGGCTTGCTTCATACTTAAGAGGAAGATCACAAAGGGTTAAACTGGATAATATTTTTAGCGAAGAGATGAAAATAACCATAGTCTAAGATCCATTTTTGTTTCTCATCTATGTAAATTCCATATTCAAACAAAGATCTTGCAGCAAAATTACAGCCTTTGCAGATGATATGGCATTGACATTTATAAAAAGGTCTTTATTCAAATCGGTTATAGATCTGCATCATGACTTAGAAATCCTAAGACAATGGTTTGCGAAACATTTTTTTTTTTTTTATAATACACGCGCGCTAAAGGGGTTATGAATACCCTTAAAGTGTCTTGCGAAAAAACGAAGGTTATGATTTGCAATTTAAAAGGAGATGGCGTGATTGACTGTGATGTATTTCTTCACTCAACTGCATGTGCTTAATATAGTTTCTATAATCACAGTTGTGGTAGAGATCATTTTGATGAAAATGCCTCGTGTACTGCAAACTGTTTTCAAATAGATACTGTTGATAGCTTCAAGCACCTAGGAGTTTTAATGGACAAGATTTTTAACTGATGGGCACACACAGCAGGGTTAAAAAGGTACATGATGGCTGTCACTTGCAATATATTTATGTTAAGACCATACTGCTCATAGAGGGTATTGTTAACGATTTATTATGGACTCGTGAATGCAAAGCTGCGTTATGGTATCTCCTGTTGGGGAGGAGCCTATTCAAAAACCCTAGGACCCTTGATGGTAGGTCAGAAACATATCACCAGAATTATCTGCAGGAAAAATAGGATGGCTAGCAAATGGCCTCTGTTCTGTAGACTTCGTATTTTGCCTCTGAAACACATATACGTTTACAAAGGGCTTAAATTATTCTTCTTGCGAAGCGGCTACAGCAGGGTTTCCCTAACTGTGCGTCGCGACGCCCTGGTGAGGCGCAGCACTATCCTGAGGGCGTCGTGATCGCGAGACGGAAACAAATAGAAGAGTAGAAAGAAAGTACTGACTGTTTTCCTGTTTGACAAGGCTTCCTGAAAGAAAAATCTGTTCAAGATCTGAGTTTAAGTTTGCAATTGATATTATTTCATCACTTATCGACATTAAGCACCCATTTTGAAAAATATTTTCTAGAGACTCTTGATCAATACGACTGGATTAGACATCCATTCCAATCGACCCCCATCTGTAAGAACAACTGCTCGAACTATGTATGTTGTGATACGAGTCTTAACTCGGGACGAAGAAAAGTTTAGTGCATTCAAAAAAAAGACCTTCAAGATTACATGTTCAGCAACGGTTCAGCACAATAAATTTGACGCCTGATAGCTAGAAATTCATTAGGATACCGTTACAAAAATGTTGGAATACGATCTGGTACCGATTTCAACCAAATCAGAGGAAAAGTTTAGGTGTTAGGAATGTTTATATTTTTGGTGGTACATATATGTATGTACCAGCGCGTTACGAAAGGGTTAAACTACGTTTCGGCAGAGACAAACTATTTCAATTTTGGACCAATATATCCCAAGAATATCCTACTCTCAGTACTACAGCTTTGAAGATCCTTTTACCGTTTGCTGCTTTTTTACAGTTGCAGTAATCAATTCGAAATACAGGCTACAAATCAATTTAGAAAAAGAAATGAGAGTAGCGATTTCAAAACTTCAGCCCCGATTGAAGAAGTTATGCTTAGAAAGGCAAACTCATCTTTCTCATTGATTGCACTATTATATTTTCTAATAAATAAAAATAATTAAGATTCTATATTCTTTGGAGTTTTCTTTAATTAAATAATAAATAAAGTAATCTTAATATTTGCCAGAGCTACACGCAGGTATCTTCTTTTAATAGGGCGTCGGAAAAAAATTACAGCCTGTAAAGGGAGTCGCAGTACAAAAAAGATTGGGAACCCCTGGGCTATAGCATAAATTTAAGAAGCTCAAGTATGTTTAATTTGAGCGTAAACACTCAGGCATTGGTTAACGTCCCGGCTTCAAAGAAAACTATATTTTCCAATTTTTTCACTGTAACAGCACCTACGCTTTTTAATCAGCTGCCATATGAGATACGAATCTTAAAAGAAACGCATCGATTTTTGAAAAAAAAAAATGGCTTTTTACTGTGGATCCTCAAAAATATGTTCGTTAATGTTGTTTAATAAACTTAATACTCATTAAGTATAGTTAGTATTCTAATATTTTTAATGTATGGTTAAATTATATCACGAAGATTCAACTTGTATACTACTAAACTGAATTGCCATTTTGATAGGGGGTCGTCGCCTCTAGTACTTAATACTACAGGATTTGACTCCTTATTGTTCTTTTTATTCAATATTTGTAAACCTGACTTGTAATACAGACTGTAATGAAATGAATGAATAAAAAAAATAAGCCAAGGTCTTCATTACTTGAATAGGATCATGGATGACAAAGTGAATACGTGAACAATGATTTGTTGCGAAATATACTACGTCGTGCAAGGCAAATTATAGCAGAGTTGAGTTTTTTTTTTCATTAAATACAAACATAACGGACCAACGCATTATTAAAAAAGATGAAAAAAAGAGATATCACGAGGTTCGGCTCTTATTTCAATTAATAAATAAATTTAATAAATAATATATTGAAGAAGTTCCAAAAAATATAAAATTTTTTGAACATTCCACAAAATATTGCGCAAACCGAAATTATTGCGCAATAAAGCCCTTACTTACTTACTTAGTTGGCGCTACGACTCGAGGTGAACCGGGGCCTGCTTCTCGCAACTATTTGTGTGTTATATTTTTGCACGAATGGAAGGGACCTACAGTTTTTTGCCGACTCCGAACGGCGAGTTGAGAAGCTCAATCGTGACAAATGATACTCTTTGATGCTTGTCAGACATTCGAAAGAGGTGGCACCGTGAAAAAACTCGTTTAGGTGTCAGACCCGGCCAGGAGTTGAACCCGGGCAGCATTGCGTATTAGTCCAACGCACTAATTTTTTTTTTTTATTTTTAATGCATTTTTATTACGGAATTCAAGTATTACTTACATGCTAGACAAAAGTGCCTAAAACTAGCTTAACTAACTTAACTATCTTACTCTAACTTACTGGCCCCGCACGGGCACTCTAAGCTAAACTTAATACTTATACTATGTCTTTCGACGTAACCTAACTTATACTATTTAAATTTAATTATAATTGCAATTTTAATACTTACTAAGAAAAATGTTTTTGTAAAAAAAACTTAGTGAAATTACTTTATTTTTGCTTAAAACTACCTTAAATAAAACTTACAACTACTTAACCTATCTTAACTCTAGCTACGTAATTAAATACGTATTTTTTTTTTTTGTTTTTTGTGCTGTGTTATTTTATAATTTTTTTGTGGTTTTTTATTTGTTTTTTTTTTTTTTTTTTTTTTTGTTGCAAAGTGCTGTGCGTTTTTTTTTTTTATTTTTATATACTTTTTTTTTATTTTTTATTTTTTTATAAAACTTATAAATACCTACACTACCTAAACCTATGTAAGCCGGCCACGGCATGTCTACATAATAAACATAAAAGGCGGCCAACTATGCCTTGGGGTCTACCCCGGATCAAACGGAATCGACGAGGGAATTCCATCTCTTTCTAACAGCCACCAGAATTTCTGATGTTGCTGCTAAACATCGTACCCATCGCGCCCCGAAACCGACCTACTAAACCGGAGGCGCTCCGTTTGGCTCTGTGCGACGTCTCTGTCGTAGTTGAGCCGCCTATCCACAGTCGTGCGAGCAACATGGAAGATTAGCGGCACCGCTAATCTATCCTGAATCAGACCCCGTTGGTCAAAATAGAGGAACGCTTCTGGTGGAACGAAGCCGTTAAGGCGCACTCTTTCGTGGTACGTGAAATTGGGGTAATAAGCCCCGAAGATCAGGCTATTCATCGAACTCATTGCTCTTGCAATGTGCCTTCGAGTCATCTTGATCAGGAAATTATCCACTCTTATTAAGTAAGCCCTATTGTATAGGACCTCATTGGAAGTCCAACGCACTAACTACCACGGCCACGGTCAATATTACTGCACAATACCGAGTACTCTGCGTTAATATTGCATCGTGTTAAGGACACATTTTCACGCAATATTTTGCGGAATTATATTGCGTGGTGTAAGGGCCGCATTAATGTTGTAGATGCAATATTGAACTCCAAATAATTCATTCATTCTGTCATCGTACATAGTTTTTGGATATTGAAAATATTGATTCCATATCAATCTGTAATTCAGTATGTACATACATATATGTATATCGTCGGCTAAAGATGCAAACCTCGTAAATCCATTTTTGTAAATTGTGCAGGAGAGTGATTTCTAATCTTCAATTAACTACCAATTGTATACATTTTACACTTTAGATGTTTTCTTTTTAGTCTTTTTTTGCCATTTAATACAACAATTAAATGTATTTGAATCCAGACATAGATTTCAATGCCTACTTGATATATTTTCAAAAATGTAATCTTTGGCAAAAAGTGGATTTACGAGGTTTGCATCTTTAGCCGACGATATGTAAATATGTGCAGTGAACTCTCTATAATTCGAATTTCAACGGACCAAGGAAAAACTTAGAATTTCAGAGGTTTTTGGAATATGGAGGTTTCAGAGAAAAAATATACAGTTACGGACAAAATAATAAGACCAGTAGGGAACGTCGTCAACAACTTTCTTTTTCTCGTAAAAAAAAAACAAAGAAACAGTGTTGCTAGTTTAGATAATTTTGACTTGTAACTAACGGTACTATATCTCAAGTGAACAAAAGGGTGAGCAAATACAAACAATTAAAAAATAAGGCTAATATCTAATTCTTAGTGTTCTGTACCCAAAAACGCTTTTTTTTTTATTATACAAAGAATTTACTTAATTAATTCGCTCATAGTATTCAGCTTGGAATTACCTTCTTACCCCATACTTCTGCTTTTATTTTAAAATAACGAGTTATAAATATTTGAGAGAATTTTCATCAGATTGAGAGAAAAAAATAAAGTAAAAAAAGGAATTATTTCACGAGCAAACATCGTCACACTGTGCCACTGGCTGCGAAAAGAACTCAAGTTGAATTAACGTTATTTTTGATTTAAAAATAGCACCGAAAGAAGAGATTTGTTTGGAAAAGCGATGCGCAATTGTACAAAGAAAATATTTTCTATTTCGTACAATGGCGTATACTCCACGGTTAAACGTTTCAAGGAATTGGGTACCATTCATGACAAAAAAGGCTCGGGAAGAAGACCTAAAGACACAACAAAATCGGATAATTTAAACATTATTTATTTCTAACAGAGATCGCGAGTTACAGCACCTGACATTCGAGCAGAGATCAATTGCATTAGAGAAAGTCTGTTAGCACTGTAAAATGTCGCTTAGATGCGGCGGAACTTAAAGGTCGAATTGCTGCTCAAAACCCACTCTTAAAGCCTCAAAATCGCAAAAAAAACGGCTTAAGTGGGCTCGTCAGGATATAAAGATTGGTCCATTGAAATGTGGAAGAAAGTCTTGTGGACTGAGGAATCTAAATATCAAGTCTTTTGGTAAAATAGGCGGGTTTTTGTCCTTCGATCGGATTAAGAGAGGATAGCTCAACAATGGGTGGTTCAACTGTTAAGCATGGAGGCGATTCGGTTATGGTCTGGGGATCTTTCTGTTACGAAGGAGTTGGAGATTTAGTTAAAATCAATGGCATATTTAACAAAGAGGGATAAAAGCATTTTGATGGACCATGCTGGACGGATGGATAACGACGTCGGTCGTTTGATTGTGGTCCAACAAGACAATGACCGCCACATTTCCTCAAAACTTTGTAGGGAGTACTTTAATCGAAAGAGCAATAAAAAATTGTTCGGAATATGATATGGCCAGCCCAATCCCCAGATCTTAACCCTATAGAGCTCCTATGGGACAAACTCGATAGGAAAGTATGAGAAAGCTGTCCAAAGTCAAAACCACTTCCATGGACACTTCTATAAAGAACCTGGAAATCACTGCCATGTGAAACCATAAATAAATTAATATTGAAAGAATTCCTAGAATTTGTAAAGCAGTGATTAAAAAAATAAAGGAAATTACTGTGATGGAAACAAGTTCAAATAAAGCAATACAATTTAAAAATAAAATAATAAAAATTGCAAAAATTTTTGTTTTTGTTTTTTGTTTTTTGTTTTCCTCTAATAAACAATCCTCCCTACGCTTGTTAAAAAAAATATGTGTGTCAGTCACACGCGGTAGAAGTGAAACTATGTATAACTATAAAGGTGGTCCACCATCTTGGTGGACCACCATGTTGAATTTCGAATGACGTCACTTAGCGTATTGCTTGTCTTGTCAAACCCTTCCATTTGATACCCATATTAAGAAAGTCGTCAAGATAACGGTAACCCGCCATCTTGGGGTGCCGCCGTATTGAATGTTTCCATGACGTTATATAACCTGGGATACTCTCCGGGTCAAATCGAATCCAACGACACTCTACTTGTTGAAATCGGTTGAGTAGTTAAGGGCTTAGGCTGTAGCGGTAGCCCTATCCACTTTCTTTTTCCCGCTCTCTACCCTCGCTTATCCATCCGAATGCGTCCCCCACCCCGAGCGCTCTCCTCTGTGAATATTTTCGTTTACTTTTGTCAATAATTGTCATTTGTCATTGTCAATAAACAAGTAGGCTGTTTTTTTTAAATATATTTTATTTCTATACCCCTTTAAATTTCCCCTCTGTGAATATTTTCGTTTCATTTGAGTTTCATTTTACTGCCCTACCGCGACATAAGAAGTTTCACTTCAAAAAGAATGTATATAATATGTATCTCTAATTGTTTAAAAGTTATTGCGATTCAAAGTGTCAAATATTCTTTGACCCCATACTTTTGAGCGGTAGTGTATGTAAAAGCCTGTTCTAAAGAACTTATCTATGAATCGCGTTGTGTTTACTTGCTTTTGTGATTAACTGTACATCTAGGTATGTACATAATTAACTCGCTAGCGCAAGACCTTGTGATTCCTCCTGAGTTTTATTCTGCACCGATTGCACTGCAATGATTCCAACACTGATCGAAAGCTTATCTCTGTTCAACAGTATAAACAATTTTGAAAAAGTGCACATGAGTAAAGTTATTACGAAAAAGCATTATAACCTATACCGCGAGATTCCTGGTGCACTAGTAACATTTAAACTATGTGCATCGCTCTTCGTTATTTCAGAATCAGCTGTTTGCTCATTTGAAGAATTGAATACATAATTCAAAAATTTAATTGAACAATTTCCGAAAAATAATGAATGAACACACAGGTTTTGTTTCTATGTTTACAGAACACAAATCCAATGATCTGTTACTAAATTAGTTAGAGTTGTTTTCAGATCCGAACTAGTCTCATAAGTAACATTTTTGACACCATATCTACCTCCAAATCTATGTTAATAAAATAATAAATACATTTTTTGATATGCGCGAAGAATCTCTGAAACCTAACTTCAAATTCTGAAGACTCCTCCATCGATACATACTTCCAATTCCTTAAATTGAGCTATATTTGTTATTTTCTTCTTACAAGGTGGTTTAATAGATTTGAAGAAAGTTTAATATATTGTAATATGTAAACTTACATTTTTGGTAGGCAACAACAAATTTGCAGCCAACCCTAGAGCTAAAGCAACAAATCCTCAATGATTTTCCCGCGGATGAGAAATGTCAAGCTATGTATGGGGTTGGGGATATTTCATTAGTCCGTTTTCAATGATCAAGTGAGTCTCATTCACATTCCAGACAAGTGGACGATTCTCTTCGAACGGATTTAATAATCTAAAATTTCGGTAAAGCATTTCCCCACAGGTTTAAAGGATAGGGGGTGAATAATGGGAATGAGCGGAAGCATTATGGAGCAAAAAAAAAGGCTTAGCTCTTCAGAATGCATTTATAACAAATCTCCTTCGGTTAGTCAATAATAAGTAATAACTTCCAAAGCATAAAGTAATTTTATGATAATATGTATACATGTACAATGTAGGCTTACAATACAAGCCATAATCCAATTTATGTCAGTATTTGAAGTACGAGATATTTTCGTAGGTAACAATAAAATAAAAACACTCAGTAATAACGCGAGTTGAAAACAAACAAAAGCAAAATACACTATAATCATTGCATTTTGAAAAGACAAAAGACTATTAAAAAAATATATATTTTAAAATATACATATGTATAAGGATAACAATGTTGAAGGCATGCAAACTTTTAACTAAATATCTCACCTTAGCCCATTCAATACCTATTCAAGAAACAATCATTCCATCACTTCCCAAAGTTTATGTTTCTTTACCTTTTAGTAACAAAAGCAGCAAACATGACCACTGTCGGCACAAGATGATGGCAATAAATTCAGCAGTTCACTTAATCCAAAATGTAAATGTAAAGTTACTGCAGTTTCTTCTTTTTTCTTAGATGTTACATCCAATATTATACATTCATAATTATGTGTTTCGGAAAAAAAATATTTAGTTTACTTGTCATTTAAATACCAGACACATACACAAAATTTCGGATATATGACAATTTTCTTGTTTCATGGTAGCATAAACTTCTTAAGAGAAAACTAACTTAAATTTATTCAATGCAGAAGTTATAATATTTACACTTGAAATAATTCTTTGCACTTTATAAGCATTTTTAATGATAATAAACTTTAATTTTGTTGATATACCAGTCAAAAATCGCGACGATTTACGAAAATCAACACCGAACACACGACGGAGAGAACAAGAGTTCATTTGGATTGCGACATTCTTTTTAAAAATCTGAACATTTTGTCTCCTTGCTGAATTTTCTTCTTATTTTTTTCCTTTATATCAAACTCATACCTTTCGCATGCATGAGTACGATAAGGATAGAATCTTGTTTATTGTGCATTGCAGAAGAAGATGGCTTGATATACTGCGGACATTATTTACTTTAAAACATATTATGCTAAGCTCTTGGTCCTACTCACTCTTACCATTTAAATCAATGGGCATCCTGCTTTAAAAGAATTTTTCCCTAAGCACTTGATTTTTTTTCTGAATGCACCTAAACACAAACATTTGATTAAACGCAGTGTTCCTCGAAGGATAGGAAGTACCCTGCGCTTGGTAGTAGCAAATCGATTTGATTGGTCGAATCGCACAAAGATTGCCGTCGACATCAATTCAGAATTTACATGAGAGGTTGAATACGAATTCAACTCGATGTTAGCCCAATGTAACTGCCCGAACAAAATGCCGCGTAGTATGCCGCGCTGTCAAAGTAGAAATATGCAGAAAATCAATAGTGCGCCCACAATGAGGTAGTTGCCGCGTAGTATGCCGCGGCCGCGTAGTAGTTGGCCAACTTTTGCCGCGCGGCGTTTGACAGCTCTCTTAAAAATTAAAGAAATGGCAGGGGACGACTTAGAAATAGATTTTGAAAGTATAAAAAAAAAGTGAAATATTATTTTATTTTATTTATAATTTTTAGAAGAAAAATAGTTTTCGCAATATATATATTTTCTCAATCTAAGCAACAAAATTCCAACCAGCTAAGTTTAAAGTGGAATTTATTTGACATACCGCGCAGCACCATTGTGGGCGAATTTTTATTCGAACATGGCGACAACATTTGACAGCGCGGCCTCTATACTACTGATACGCGGCATTGTGTTCGGGTAGTAAACACAAATTGAGTCGAAACAGGATTGAGTCAATCCCAAAACTAAGCTTTATTTCAGCGAGTTGAAATGAGCATGTAATCACAATGTGAAAGATCGGGTTTGACAAATCAGGAGAATTTATTTCTTCTCTTGTTTTCTTCATATTTTTGTGGTTGTTTTTGTAGGGTGATAAATCTTTGTTAAGTGAATGGGATATAGAAACAGCCACTAAAAGCCGTATTTTATTATCCCCGTGATCTGATCGGGATCAGATCAAGTCATAAGTTTGTGTGCATTACAACAACAATACGAGATCTTGCTTTATATCAAGATCAATTTTCGAGATCCAAAAATTAGTGCGACTATTTCTCACTATGATACACTTTCGTTCGTGAATGTTGCTGTATTGCCAGATTAGAATATAAAAATATTGATGGCAATCCAAATATCATAAAATGTTATTTTGTTCGAAAAAATTCATTTACTGATATTTAAGCGACGTGAAACTGAAATTATAGCTTCAAAATATTACTCTCATTCATTATCTGTTAATCAAAATTAACAATTTCCTCCTAAAAAAATAAAACAAGCGCATTGAATTTTCATTTAAAATAAAATATTCGTTCGCATGGCAACTTCGCACTAAATGTAAAAATTAACTTAGCTTGTACAATCACCACAACACAGAACTTTGATCTGTGCACAGTACACGTATCTAAGGTAGTATATTGCGCATCTGTCAAATATTTTCAAAGCAAAAAATGGCCGACAACTGTGTGGCATTTCTATGGGATTTAATTCAAATTCATTGTTTTCCTAGTTTTTCTTATCATTTCTTAATAAAATAACATACGTTTTTCTTTATGAAATCGATTTATTCGTTTATCTTTTCATTTTCTTTGAGTTTTCTATATTTATTGTTCGGATATTTCAGTCGGTCATATCTTCTCATCACAGTTCTTTTTATTATTGTTCACACAACATTCGTATACGGCACAACACATTTTTCAAAGTTTTGACAAAAAAGTTAATTAAACAGTATAGAAAACATTAAAAAAACGAAAATTAAATGCAAATATCCTCACAGTTGGCGGCCATTTTCTTGAATTTTTGACAGATGCGCGAACTTGGACGAAAATGAACACTCTAAGTATACTACCTTAGATACGTGTACTGTGGATCTGTGGCCCTACTCTGTATTTCGTTCCGAAAGTCAATCCTATTCGAAATTGCTTTTCGTTTCGCTTTTAGCGGGGTTCACATTGAACGATTTGTTTGACACACTTGTTTGACGACCTACCAAATCAGGTCATTTTTTTATTTTTTTTTGTGTATTCAATGAGTAAACATCGAAAATATGGTGTCGAGCGCGGACAAAATGTTTTAAAATTTTTTGTATTTCAAAGAATTAAAATTCCAAAAAAAACAGGAAACAGAAATGGAAGGATTATCTACTATTGATTTGGAATTCCAAGACGATATTGCTGCAATTAAGGAAGTAAATAAAATACCCGCCCCATGTTCACAGTTCAACATCTTATCAGAAATGATGTGTGTCAAACATATCGTTCAATTCGAACGCTACCCTAATTTGGTCGTCCAACAAGTGTGTCAAACAAATCGTTCAATGTGAACCCCGCTTTTGAATTGGTACTCTGTAAGGCTGAAAACACATCGGAGCAGACAAAACGTTTTTGATTCGGAATGCAAGAAAACGTTTTATATTTCAACACACACCAACCGAAACACGTTGTAACAAAACAAATAATTTTACTTTTCTGTTTCGTTTGATGTGTGTTGAGAAAAATCAAAACTGATTTTGAGAATTTTCGATAGTATTTCTATTAGAATGGCTTTTATCTTTTTTATTATGTATTGGGCTTCTTTGCTCAATAATAGTAATAATAATTTCTCTGCATCTACGTCAATTCACCGAAAACTTTAAAATAAATAAAACGCCAGTGCAAAAAACAACAACAATGTAATTTTGTTTCTGAAAAACAAATGTTCAGCTATCGACAACGAAACATATTTTTCTCTTTCGCCTTGTTTTTTTGTTTTGCCGCATGCGGTGTGTGTTGCACCATAAGCATGTGTGCTAAAATCGACAACGACGCTGGTTTGTAACAATTTTGTTTCATTCAGTGTGTGTTGGCCGTATGCAAAGCCATGTATTATCGACAACCAGTATTGAAGCGCATCGAAACAAATACAGGTTTTTTTGTTTTGCCTGCTTTGGTGTGTGTTGTCTCATAAGAATCAAATCACACTACTCTTTTTTTGTTCGTTTCGTCTTTCGTCATTTTGACAGGTACGTATGATACTGATTACACGGTTCTTAATAATTGGTGGATACGTGCATACGTGATTCTGACGTTTATTGAAATTCACATTATATAAGGAAGGGAATAGTAAAATTTCAGTTAAAATCGCACTAAATTTACATATTATGGAGGATAATAATTGCGTGTTTACTAGTAAATGTAAAATGTCCTTAAATTTAACTCCAAAATCAACTTTAAAATTCATCATTAAAATTCTTTGCTTTGTTTTGGTTGTCAAACGGGAAATGTCAAAGATCAACCGGAAAAAATCTCTGAATTTTCATTCCTGCTGTCGTTACTTCATTCCCCTCTCGTTTCTATGCCCCTCCCCCTATCTGTCAAAAAGACGAAAGACGAAACGAACGAAAAAAAAGAGTTGTGTAATCAGCGTCTATGATTCACTTTCGTTTGTAAATGTTGCTAGCGATAAATTTATCGCAAAAGCAAAAGCAAGAGCAGAACGCAGACAGCAGAAGAAGTGTCAGATTTTCTCTGGTGGGCATTAGGGATGAGCGATGTTGGCAGAACATCGATATTGACATCGATTTCAACATCGCTGACTGAACATCGATGATCGATAATAGGCGTGTTTTTTTTTCAAATCTATTTATATAGACTTAGCGCAAAATGAGAAAAAAAAGCTGAACAGTGACTTGGCAGCACTATGCTAATTGACCTTTGACAGTCTCACATCGGCATTGTTTGCATTGAAAGTGAGGCCGGTAGTTATCAAGCGCTCATTAACAAGTTGGTGGATAGAATTTTTTTTCGTCAAATTTAATTCAATTAAATAGTAAAATAAGGAACATATTCACGTAATTCATTATAATTTTCTTTTCCTTGTCGGATAAATTCGTATTTCCTTCTTTTCTACCCATTTTAAAATGAGGAGAAATAATTTAAATTTGAAATGACAGCAGAGTTCGGTTGATAGCTACCAGCCTTCATATTCCTCCTTCACTTTCATGTCATATTTGACATTAGCGGGGTTCACATTGAACGATTTGTTTGACACACTTGTTGGACGACCAAATTAGGGTAGCGTTCGAATTGAACGATATGTTTGACACACATCATTTCTGATAAGATGTTGAACTGTGAACATGGGGCGGGTATTTTATTTACTTCTTTAATTGCAGTATTATCGTCATTGAATTCCAAATCAGTAGTAAATAATCCTTCCATATCTGTTTCCTGTTTTTTTTGGAATTTTAAATCTTTGAAATACCAAAAATTTTAAAACATTTTGTCCGCGCTCGACACCATATTTTCGATGTTTACTCATTGAATATGTGGTGAATATACATTTTTAATGGATTAACATATACTAATATTCGTTCATTTTCATTTTAATATTTTTGTTTGGCAATACCATGAAGTATACAATACGTTTAAAATTCATTTTTTTGATTCATCTCTCTCAATTGTCATCCTTCTGATGAAATAGCGACGCCTTTTAACTTTTCAACTATTAAAACCTAAAAACAACTGTGTATCTTTATTTAATAAAAACATAATTTAAGTAATACTTTTAGTGTTGTGTTTTATTGGTGTTACGAAACACTAAATTGGTGACCCCGACAAACGAACACCAGTAGTTTTAAGGTAATTATTGCACCGAATCTGCAATGATTGAAACGCAGAACAACGAAAATAAAGACTCTACGTCCACGGGCTCTGGCGCCACAGCCATGAACATCGGCCCAATTGTGAACCGTGTAGCTGTTAAGGTTCCACCTTTTTGGCCTGATCATGCGGAAATTTGGCTAGCACAAGTCGAGGCACAGTTTAATGTTGCCGGAATAACAAGCGATGCATCCAAATTCAACACCGTAGTTGCTGCAATAGAATCGAATGTTCTGGTCCAAATATCTGACGCAATCCTTAATCCGCCTGAAAAAGATAAGTATGTCAATTTAAAGAAGTGTATTGTAGAACGTTTCTGTGAGAGCGAATTAAAAAAAACACAGAAATTACTATCTGACATCGATTTGGGTGACAAACGACCAACACAATTGTTAAATGAGTTGAGCGCTCTTGGTAAGAACAAAATAACCAAGGATTTTTTAAAGTCATTATGGCTGCAACGATTGCCAATACAAGTGCGAGCCATATTACAAGCATCTGACGCTGATCTATCCGAACTAGCAAAATTGGCAGACAAAATTATGGAAGTTGGTGAGTTTCACAATTTAGCTGTCGTTTCGAATGTGCAACCATCAATCTCAGCAAACACTGAAATAGACAAGCGTCTAGGGCGTATTGAACAACAAATAAACAGCTTAATAAAAAACAATAGCAACTTCAAACGCTTATCCCGTTCAGTTTCTTCTAGACGTCAAAAATCCCGTGATCACTCCAACGTGTCAATACATGCCGACGAAGAACTCTGCCGGTATCATCAAAAATTCGGACAAAACGCTCGCAAGTGTCGTGATCCGTGTGCTTATCGAAAAAATACGCCAAAAAACTAACTACGTCCTCCGATCAAGCGGGCGGATCTGAAGACAATTATCGGATAGCCCGCCTAGTTATTAACGATAGCATTTCAAGACAACGATATTTGATAGATACTGGTGCGGATCTTTCCGTGCTACCAGCCCATAACACCATTAAGCGAAGAACAACAAAATCAACTCAGCTGTTCGCAGCCAACGGCACACCGATACAAACATACGGCGAAAAGCGAATAACACTCTCGTTGGGATTAAGACGAAATTTCACCTGGACGTTCCTACTGGCTGACGTCAGCTGTGCTATTATTGGATCCGATTTTTTAAAACATTTCGATCTGTTAGTCGACATTAAGGAAGGCCAACTTATCGACCGAATGACAATGCTCAAATCAAAAGGAAAAAACACCTTATGTAATGTTGTACAAATAGTGGCATACGATACGCACGAACGTTACGCACAATTACTACATGAGTTCAAAGACCTCGCTACAATTAACGCCAACAAGAAACCGACCGACTCTAAAGTAACGCATCATATTACTACAAAGGGGCCTCCGACATATGCACGTGCTCGTCGCCTTCCCACCGATAAACTACAAGCGGCAAAAAAAGAGTTTGAATATCTGTTGGAAAAAGGCATCTGCAGACCCTCGAAAAGCAACTGGGCCAGTCCGTTGCATTTAGTAAGAAAAACGAACGGAGAGTGGCGGGCATGTGGTGATTACCGTGCGTTGAATGATATCACAGTACCCGACAGATATCCGATACCATATTTACACGACGTCACCAGTATCTTATATCGCAAAAAAGTTTTTTCCACGATCGATTTACAGCGAGCATACCACCAAATTCCGATGGAACCGTGCGACATTCACAAATCAGCTATTATCACTCCATTTGGCTTATTTGAATTTCTCTATATGACATTTGGTTTGAGAAATGCGGCTCAAACGTTCCAGCGTCATATAAATGAAGTATTGAAAGGTCTCGATTTTATCTTCGTTTATATTGATGATATCCTCATCGCATCGGAATCGGTAGAAGAGCATGTAAAACACATCCGCATCGTATGTTGTCGTCTTCGTCAAGCACACCTGGCTATCAATTTTAATAAATGTCAATTCGGAAAACGAGAACTAACTTTTTTGGGCCACACAATCAGTTTAGATGGATTAAAACCGCCAGAAGATAAAGTAAAAACAATACGAAATTTTCCACAACCGAAAGTCGCAAAAAATTTAAGGAAATTTCTAGGAATGCTGAATTTTTATCGTCCGTTTATTCCGCATGCCACGAAAAATCAACATATATTACAACGATTGGTCAATGGCAACAAAAAGAATGACAACAGTGTTGTAAATTGGACACCCGAGGCTGAGATCGCTTTCGTTGCTTGCAAGGACGATCTCGCAAATGCAACGCTATTGAACTATATGGCACCAGAAGCACAAATAACACTCACGACTGATGCTTCGGACGATGCTGTAGGCGCTGTTCTTCACCAGATCATCAAGGACCAAATTCAACCACTCGGATTCTACTCAAAAAAGTTTACACCTGCGCAGAAAAATTACAGCGCGTATGATCGAGAATTAACAGCCGTATACCAGGCAATTCAACATTTTAAATACGCACTCGAGGGCAGAGAGTTTATGGTTTTCACAGACCATAAACCACTCATTTTCGCGTTTAAGCAGAAAAGTGAGAAAGCATCGCCACGAAGAGCTCGACAACTTGATTTAATAAGTCAGTATACAACCGACATTCGTCATTTACCAGGATCAGACAACGACATTGCAGACTTACTCTCACGCATTAATACTGTACAAAAAGAAATAATTAGTTTCGATGAGATGGCCACACAACAACAAACAGATCCAGAACTGCAGACTCTTTTAAGCGAAGGTAACGATAAATCGATAAAGTTATCAAAACTATCCATTCCAGATTCGACGTATGAGATTTTCTGCCACGTTCTGCGAGACAAAATAAGACCATACGTACCGAAGTGTTTTCGTCAAACAGTGATTCATAAACTTCACTCTTTATCACACCCCGGTATCAGAGCAACAAAACAACTGGTAGCTGATCACTATGTCTGGCCTTCGATGTCCACAGATGTAGCTGCATTTGTCCGTTCATGTATTCCGTGTCAGAAAGCAAAAATACATCGACACACGAAATCACCTTTAAGCGACTATGCGTCCATCGATGTCCGTTTCGAGCACATAAATATCGACATTGTCGGACCGCTGCCAACTTCAAATGGATTTCGGTACTGTCTGACATGCATTGACCGATATACAAGATGGCCAGTGGCGATTCCGCTAATAGACATAACAGCGCAAAGTGTGGCAAGTGCACTAATCAGCGGTTGGATATCTACGTTTGGTATCCCCTTACGAATTACTACGGATTTGGGTCGTCAATTCGAATCGGCTATTTTTCAAGAATTAACGCAAATACTCGGCATCAAACATTTACGCACAACACCGTACCACCCACAGTCTAATGGGATTATAGAACGTTGGCATCGAACATTAAAGGCCGCCATCAAGTGTTCGGAGACGAATTGTTGGAGTTCAGCGCTTCCACTAGTGCTCTTGGGAATGCGATCAACCATTAAGAGCGACATCGGTTTAAGTCCGGCAGAGATGGTGTACGGAGCGCCGCTACGAATCCCTGGTGAGTTCCTTATGCCGCGAAAAAGCAAAACCAGCCAAACCGAGTTCGTGGAATTACTTCGAAAATCAATGCTCGAGTTACCAATGACGAAACCAGTACGACACGGGATGGAACGATATTGTGTGCAGCCAGCATTAAGAGACGCCAAATACGTGTTTATCAGGACCGATCGTGTAAAAACGCCTTTGGAATTCAACTACGAAGGTCCGTTTGAAGTAATATCCAAATCTGAAAAATACTTCGTTTTAAAAATAAATCAGCGAGTGACAAAAATATCGATCGATCGTTTAAAGGCCGCATACATATTCGACGATACAACAACACCAACAGCAATACCTCAACAGGAAACCAGTAAAGAACAAAAGAACGACATCGCTTCGAAAAATATTACTACATCAAATGATGCAAAACAAAAACAATCGAAAACCGACAACGAGCCACAAACAAAGAAGACATCATCTGGAAGACATGTTAGATTTCCTCTTAAATATCGTTAGTCGATAACTAGGTGGGGGATATTGTGGTGAATATACATTTTTAATGGATTAACATATACTAATATTCGTTCATTTTCATTTTAATATTTTTGTTTGGCAATACCATGAAGTATACAATCCTTCTGATGAAATAGCGACGCCTTTTAACTTTTCAACTATTAAAACCTAAAAACAACTGTGTATCTTTATTTAATAAAAACATAATTTAAGTAATACTTTTAGTGTTGTGTTTTATTGGTGTTACGAAACACTAAAAATACATAAAAAAAATAAAAAAATGACCTGAAGTTTGACAACAAGAGTTCACATTGAACGATATGTGTGTCAAGCATGGCAAAAAGTTGAAAAAATTGAAAAACCATACGATAAGTTGGACAACTTGTTTGAACGCCGTTCGAATTGAACGATTTGGTAGGTCGTTAAACAAGTGTGTCAAACAAATCGTTCAATGTGAACCCCGCTATTTCTATATAATTTTCGATGACTATCGACGAAAAACAGTTCGGTAGCACATTTTTCTATCCAGGCTAAGCATCTAGGACTGGATAATTATCCAGGTTTCGTAAGCCTATATAGGCTTAGTTGTTAGTGTAATTAACATGGAAAACATTTTCTAAGCCTATATAGTTTTGAAAAAAAACACGCCTAATAATCGAACTCAAAACATCGATGTTCTACATATAACATCGATGTTATAGAATGAATTTATAGAATGTTGACTAATGACGTAAAAAACAACATAGGTACTTACGTGGGAGCGGCACGAAATCGTGACTTACAAAATCCCATATATTTACAAACAAATCCCGAAAAAATCAATCTTCCCGAAATTGGAGAAAATAATAGTTCAAACTTCGCGAATTTTTTGAATTTCTCATATGCACTTATAAGGCATGCTAAGTCATCAATTTAAAAAATAAAATATTCTCAATCTTTTCTCAAATTAAAATGTTAAAACATCGATGTTTAGTCTCTCAAAATCGATGTTTTGTGAACATCGCTCATCCCTAGTGGGCATTTCATCGTACACATCTGTTTTTCTAAAGTGACAAACTGACAACTAAAAGTAGTATTTTAAATCAGCGCTTTTTAAATATTGACTTAACTGTTTCTGTTTTATTTTCTAGACAACGAACAAGAAAGTTCTGCGAAGATGACCTTAATAGTAGACCTAAACCACAGAAACAAAATGAATCCAAATCAAAAGGACCAAAATATTTCCTGGGTGAGGAAGGAATCTACGGCAGACGAATCGGCCGGTGATGGTGATACTATCCAAGCAAGTTCTTCGAAACAAGTGCAAAGTAGACCTTCGGTCTCTCATACAAGTGCCACGAAGCGTAAAAAGCAAATAAACCCTGAAAAGCGAGACCGTAAATATTCGAATTTAGTTAAAGGTAAAAAGTAAATAATTAATTGAATATAGTGCCTAACTGTTTTTGAATTCAGGTAATTTTATACCAAAAGTACCTTTTGGTAGACTAATACGTACAATTTTAATCAACGAGTCTACCACCGCTGATAGGTTAACTGTTGGTGCCTTAATAGCCATTCAAGAATCAGCGGAATTCTACTTAACAGCTCTGTTTCAAAATGCATATCGTTGGACGAGACATCGCGGAAAAGCCACCCTCAGTGTTAAAGATATTGAGCTTGTTCAATTGTTAAGGGGCGCAGACCCTGCAAGTCGAAAATAGTTTAATACTTTTTTTTTTTTTAATAATTTTTTTTTTCTAATTTTGTTGATACTTAATTTTATCAACTAACAATAAAACAACTTGAATTCTGTCGCTTTGAATTTGTTGTTTATTTCTATCAGTTGACTGCAGCTTACAATTCCGTCAATACAAATAACGAAAGCTGGTTGGTTAAATCGACAACTTAGTTTCAACAGTTTACTCGATTAGTTAAATAAGGAGTTACCTACATTCCTTATAATATTTTAATCAATCATGCTAAATGCACTGTGAGACCTGCTCGGCCCGTATAGTGAAACTATCGCTGCCTTCGCTGGTACATTGACATGTTTACAATTCCTTTCGGGGGTACTTTTTCTGAATGACATTCGAAAAAAAGGATCTGCCGATGAATTTCCAGCAGCACCTTTTCTTGGAGGTATCGTCCTGTAAGTATAACATTCTAAGTAAGTAATTCGCTCAATCATTCATGTTAGGTAACGATCTGATAACGATCACTATGTTTTATCAAGCGCTACAGGGCCACAGTGACTGCACATACTTTTGATTTGTGGTGAAATATTCTTTAACAAATCAAAGTATGTACATATGCACATATTTAACTCATATTGCTGTAACTAAACTATGTAATTAAATTTGTTTTTCCATTTTTATCCAAAACGTTTGAACTTCGATTAAACTATTTTGTATCGCAGTGGCAGTGTGATTATGAAGAACGTCCAGAAGTCTAGTTCATCGTTCAAGATACCATCACAGATAATATAGGTAGTTACATAGATATCGCACGCAGAGTAAAGTAGGATTTGTTGCATCGATTCAATATATTGGTTTCAAACCATTTTAAGTTGCATGGTCGTGCGAGTCAACTATCCTCCAGTGTGTTGTGACTTCGGTATACACACATTTTTTTCTTATTTCATTTTGCTGACAGGCCGTCCCCACGAGCTAAAATTCATAGCAAGATAACTAGCATGCTATGCAAATATCTAATGGAGATGGCAAATAGCAAGATAATTGAGATAGCAAGCTATCCATAGCAGGATATTTAGCAAGCTAAAGCTTTCTTGCTAATTTCTGATATTTGAGTGAAAATTGGTTGCATTCGAAGCGTTTGAATAAGAAAAAAATAATTATGAGTACAAACGGTTGGATCTAAAAAAAAAAATGAAATATCAAGCTATAATTTGCCCACACACAAATTTGACAGTTCTCTTTTTTATAGCTTGCTATGAAATCCTGCTATCTGAAATAGCACGTGGAGACGCGAAGTTATTTTGTCTTACTTATCTCAACCGATCTTGCGAACGAACATATACGAACGACTGGCAGGCGGCTGGTCTCTATGGATTTTAAACTGTGGTGTGTTTGTGTGTATATGGTGGTCATATTTTGATCTGTGGTTGTGTATATGTATATTCTCCGTCAATGTTGTTTTTGTTTGGTTTTATTTTCACATTTCTGTGAAATTTGGATGTTCTTTGGTTTATAGTTGAGTAAATTTTTTTTTGCGGTGAGTAAGAAATCGATAATAAATTTTTGCCGACTTGAATATTTTTGCATGTCCTTCAAATGAAAAAAATTAAATTTTGAGTAATTTGTGGAGGCATACTTACATAGACATAGTTTTAAGAGCGAGGGCAAATATTTTGTTGGGCCCTTGTAAAGGCTAACAAACTGGAAGTCAAAACAATGCCTATATCTACTGTTTTCTGATTTCTAAGTTTGTTTCATTAAGCCAGCCTGAACGCTACGTGTATTGATTTTTGATGAAATAAGAATTCGTCCAAATTTTACTTTTAACATAAGGCGTGTTTTTTTTCAAACATATATAGGCTAAACATGTTTCCGCAACATGTTTTCAATGTAAAATACAACAAAACCTTAGCCTGGATAATTATCCAGGCTTATTTTTGTATGGAAAACTTTTTCGAAATCTATATAGATTTGAAAAAAAAACGCACCTATTAAAAAAACATATAAAATTAATTTATTATGTAGGAACCTATACAAAATAAATTGACAATCTGTCTTGGTCTTAAAGTAGACCAAGGACCTAACGATAGGAAAGCCACCAGTTATAAGCTGTTTCAGAAGAAAAAAGCCTTTTACAATTTTTTACAAGTTCACAAAATTACTTACATAATGTAGGCATATACAGTGGTGTGCAATATAATAATAGCAGTGTAGCTTTGACACATAAGGGTTAACGGTATCCCATTTGGTAATCAAAGATCACATACATATATGTACCTATTTAGCGCAAAATAAAAGAAGAGATGCATATGTAGGTACCTACCAACTTGCACTATAATTGCAGTTGGTGCTCAATGGATTACAAAAGAAAAAAATGTATGTATGTACATATTTAAGTACATACAATGTACATATATATATGTACATAAATTGAGTAGCTCCAGTCGAATTTGAAAAAAAAAATTATAACTGGATAAGAGCAAAGGGAAAAAATTTAAAAAAACTAGTTCCTTTACCCTAGTCGCTTTCATGCGATGCAAATATATTAAAGCACTTTAGGCCAGAAATCCAGCTTTTAATGAGGTTAAACAATTTCTGTCTTACAAAAGCAATACATTACATATGTATGTATGTATGTAGGTACATACTTACTAGGATCTACTAATCCTCCAAAAAGTTTTTGCTTAAAACGAATTTATTGAAGAGAATAAACGGCGTTATTACTAAGTTAAGATATATGTACAAATGCATACATATGTATATATACATAATGTAGATTATGTAGGTATGTACATACATAAGGTAATGATTTATTCGAGAAGCTTGACTGTTTACTCACAAAGTGAATTCAGACATGTAGGTACTTAGGTAAGTGTGTACCTAGGTATCTTGGGAAATTTATTTTCTATTATTCGCAGTCAAGGTGAATGGCTTTGGAATGTATGATGAGCAAAACCCATGCTCTGTGCATCGCAAATAACTTTTTCATTATTCTTATTATTATTATTATTATATATTCATTAAACATGTAATAAATTACAAGCTAACAATTTTATTAACGAGCTACTAGCTGCAATGGCCTACCGCTAAATGAAAACTAAGCTAATTCTATTGTTTTCTTAATTCTAACTTAACTGTGTATACTATTATGCCTGTCTTTGCTAAGTATTCGTTGACTCTTTCGATGTTTGATTTGGTTGGGTTTTTTTAATATTTCCATGATGTCTTCATCTCCAAATTTATTATTTATGTATGGTCTAAGCCGGACGCAGTGATGAAGTCAGTGTTGTAGATTTAACGGGGTATTGCAGGTTGAGCAGGTTGGCGGAAGTTCCTTCTATAGGAGGTGGAGGTGAGTAGTTGTGTGGCCTAGCCACAATCGAATAAAGTTTCTGATCTTGGCTTTTGGAATGTTTATTGGATAAGCAGGATGTGATTTTGTGGGGTTGGTTTTTGTGTAGTGATGTTGGTATGTGCGCCAGTTGTTTAGTTCGTTCGTTGTTATTCTATTTTTAATGTGTTTGAGAACGTCAGCCTTGGTGTAAACATTATGCAGGTACCCTGGTGCTTTGTTAGTAATGTTTTAGCGTAGCTGTTGTTCACAGCTGTCCAGCAAACTAACTCAATCTTTTGATATTAAAATTAATGCTTCCATAGATTTCTGCATACTGGGTAAGTTCTCCTCTTATTTTTAACAAACGCAGTCTACTCATGAAAAATTGATGTCAGGAAATATGTATTCGTAAATAAAGTATACACTTGCTCAAACCCTTTCTTACTCTTTCGGATGGCAGTTCTTAGACTTTATGAGAGCTGCGATGTTTTCTGCACTAGTAGCAAAATATCTTTAAATTAGCGCACGAAAGTAAATGTAATTATGAATGAGAGTTGCATTTAGCTCGTGATAGCCGTCCAAGATGAACCAAAGTAATAAAAAAAAAATTAATGCATTTTTATCCGTTTGAATTGTGTACATGCATGTACCTTGTTTGTATGATTACACTCAAGTTCTGTACAAGTTCAACGTAAGTAGGTAAATGTATGCATTTATGCAGTTCTTTTTGGATACTATTTTCCTAGTAGCTACCCTTTACAGATATTTTTCAAATACCATCAGTAATGGTAACTCGCATCATCTCTTCAATTCGAGTTGGCAAATCGCATGCGCTAAACTTTTCTCTGTTTACTCGCCCATGCATACATATGACCATACGTAGATACTCCAATTAAAATGAAATTGTATCTGCAGATATTATTTACATCCGGAGTAAAATGGTTGTGTTGTGTCTTTTCAGTGTTTATAGCATACTCTTGAGATTCATATAAACAATACCGTCTGTATTATTTTATTATTTACTAACTGGACTGTAACTGTCTGTAACTTTAAAAAGAATTCCAATCGGAGGGTACTTATATTATATGTAATCTTAAGTGCACAGTTGCTTTATGAACATACATTGTATATGGGTTGAAACTATACATAATATACACAAATAAATATAACTTTAACCCGTATATGACCAAGTTCTTTTTTTTATATAACACTATCAGATCTATGTCATGGTGTGCTTAATACAAGCAACAGCCATAAGCAGAAATTAGCCAGGGCAAAATATGCATCATGCTCATCATTTAGTGCTGGTGTTAGTGGTTAGGCTACGCTACATTTCAACACTACCACTAGCAATAAATAAACAAATATACATAATTAGAATTTATGTTCGAGGAACTACATTACGCAATACATTTTTTAGTGTAATCTTGTTAAGATTAAAGTCAAGAATGTTTACATTTAAGTTATAGATTTTACTCATGCGGCTAATAGGCTCATGCATCCCGTAATTTGTCCTGTGATGAGGAACATGCAGTAACTCTATACTACGCAGGTAATGCGATCCCCCACGAAAGTTTAATCCTAAACAGGATAATAAGTCAGGTGCTTCAATCAGACCTGAGATCAGTTGATGCATAAAAAGACAAAGACCTCCGCTGCACGGAAGTGCATAAGGAACATTAATATGTCATTGTAGTTATTTTATTAAAATCATTTATTAAAATAATCGTAAAAGATTTTGAGAAAAATTGAGATCAGGGCTATTATTGTGTCGTACTTTTCAGTTAGTTTTGGCCACAGTGGGCAGTAAAGGATCGTCCCAGGGAAGACCTTTCAATGCGAATCGAATGAAGCGTCGCTGGACGGCTTCAATACGAGTATTGAGATTTTTCTGATAAGGTGTCCATACTTGCGAAGCATATTCGAGGTGGGGACGGACAAGACTGTTAAATAGTGAGAGAGTGACATAAGGATTTTTAAATTCTTTACACTATCTTTTAACGAAACCTAACATTGAATTTGATTTATTCACAATATGGTTTATATGCTCTTTAAAATCAAGTTCAGGGCTAAAGTAAACACCCAGGTCCTTAAAACTATAAACCCGACTCAGAGAGTGATTCGATATCAAGTAGTTGAATATAGTCGGTACCCGTTTCACAGAGAAAGTCATGGACTGACTTTTGAGTGGGTTAAGGACAAAACCATTTTTACAGCACCAGGTACTGAAACTATCAATATCTGATTGCAGAAGTCTACAATCATTTATGGATGTAATTGCTTTACTGAATACTGATCTTCAAATCGTCGGCAAATATAAGGATGTTGCTATGTTTTATGATTGATGTAACATCATTGATAGCAAGAATAAATAAAAGTGGACCTAGGTAGCTCCCTTGAGGGACGCCGGATCCTGCTAAGAAGGAGTCTGACAGACAACTTCTTAATTTAACCTGATATGACCTCTGCTTGAGGTAAGAGCCAACCCAAGAAATAAATATTAGGGGAAAACCTAACGCCTCGAGTTTGTAGATAATAATATCATGAGAAAGCTTTTTTGTTGTTATAAACTTTTTTTATATAGTCAGGGCTAGGGGACTTAAATAAGTGGTTGTGGTATAAACCACCAAGTTATAGTTGAAGTTATGAACGGTACCGTGAACTATGGTCATATGAACTAACTGCATAATGGCGTTAATTCACTTTCAAACGCGAGTTAACTCTCACCACTATGTATTACATGTAGCGAATCGAACGTTCGACTCGATTCGAACTTCCAGACGAATTATTAGTAGTGAACGTTTTCGTTCGAGTGAATAAGTGGTGCTATCAAAGGAAAAATTTGAACTGTCACCTGTGAAGTGTCAAAAAGCGCAAATGTTTTGAAACTGAAATTAAAAGTTCGATTTCGCTCGACAGAGAATCTATTCTGAACTTTTCGACCAACCGAAGGTCCCCAAGTCTTCTGTATCGGAACTTAGAGGTCTATTAGACAGCAAATCAGCTGTTTTTAACTTACTTCAGTCAATAGGATCGTTCGAAAACATCTGTAACGCCATAGTTGCTATGTCTAAGGTAGACACGGAAACTAAGTCGAAGTGGGACAAACATCTGGACTACTAGAAGTTGCCTAGCTGGAGTGAATGTTCGGAAGTCCTTAGCAAGAGGTTTCAATACCTTGAGACTCCTGAAAGCAAGCAGTTAAAATCGCATCATGTTCAACGGATCTTATATAGAGTCTCCTTAGTCGATCGAGAAAGGACTTTACCACTCAATTGCCTTCTTAGCCCAAAGAAACAGCGGTTGGCAAGAGTAATCCTTCGTTTGTTTTCCGACGAGATGCCATTTTTTGAAGTTATGGCAGAGCCGAGGTAGACAAAGTCCTTTACTACCTCGAAGTTGTAGCTGTCTATTGTGACGTTCTGTCCAATTCGTCGATGTTGGGTGTCCCTTTTTGTTGACAGCATATATTTTGTTTTGCCTTCGTTTACCGCTAAACCCATTTTAACCGCTTCCATTTCTATACTCGCGAACGTACCGGTGACAGCTCGCTGTGTTCTACCAATGATGTCAATATCGTCGGCGTATGCAAGCAGTTGAACGGTCTTTTCAAAGATCGTTCCTTGTGTGTTGGCTTGTGAGTTTCGAACCTAGTACCTATTATTATTTCTTTGTTTCACTAATCACAATAAATAATAAATTATTTTATTTTAAAACACAATGCGAGAATCGTTCGAAATTCGGAAATTTTGTGGGAAAAAATTGGCATTACTAGCGATTCTTATATCATACATAGGTTTGAAAGTAGAATCGGAAACAACTTACGAATAGAATCGAAAGTAGAATCGAGTTACATAGTTGGGCCCCTGGCTTGCCTTGCATTGGGTTTACCTGATAGATGGTAGTGGTAGGGACAGAAGGTGTTTGTTCAGCACTCGACAAGATTTCGAGTCACCGATCACAATCTGACAAACTTGACAAGTACTTATACATAACAAAACTAACAATTCTGTAGAATGGTTACTAGAGAACCTGACCATGAAGTCACACACTAATATATACCACATAATACATACACACTTGAACACACATTGAGGTATAATCAGCCTTTTTATATGGTGTGTTTGGTAACCTGTTAATTTATGAAAATTTACATCCAACTGTCAAAAACCAAGGGAAGAGAGAGCCAAATGACAGTATCAAAAAATTGCCCCTCTGGCGAAATCGTGCAATATCTTTTTCATGGAGTCACCGAGGCACATCCTTCAAACAGCAATCTGACAATTTGTGAAATGTCAATCACTTCTTGTTAACAAAATAAAAGAAAATTAGTTTTTTCGTGAAAATATTCAATAGTTAAAAAAGAAAAGAGAGGATTTTCCCCCCTTTTACTTTTTGACAGATGTGCCATTTCTGTTAGTAAGAGATAACAAACACACATATTATTTCACATTTTTACTATTTGCCCTTTTATTTTTATTTTTCTAAACAAATTATCTACGTTATGGAATGTTTGATGCAATATTAAATATTAAATACTGCAACAAACCTGTCATACAAAATTTCGTAATTTCAGGTGAAATGTGAATATTAATAGTTTTGGCAATTAATATAGACAGACAGATTGATAGACAGACAGACAGACAGACAGACAGACAGACAGGCAGACAGAGAGACAGACAGATAGACAGACAGATAGACAGTCAGACAGACAGACAGACAGACAGACAGACAGGCAGACACACAGACAGACAGACAGATGGACAGACAGACATATAGACAGATAGACAGACAGACAGACAGATAGACAGACAGACAGACAGACAGATAGATACACAGACAGATAGACGGTCAGACAGACAGACAGACAGACAGACAGACAAACAGACGTACAGACAGACAGACAGACAGACGGACAGACAGACAGACAGATATACAGACAGACAGATAGATAGATACATAGACAGACAGATAGATAGACAGGCAGATAGACAGATAGACAGACAGACAGACAGACAGATACATAGACAGACAGATAGATAGACAGGCAGATAGACAGACAGATAGATAGATAGATCGATAGATAGATTTATAGATAGACAGACAGATAGACAGACAGAAAGATAGATAGATCGATAGATAGATAGACAGGCAGACAGATAGATAGACAGACAGACCCAAACTGTCCATATTGCGAAACTGTTCCGGAAAACGCGGATCACGTGTTTTATACACCCCTATCATTAAATCCGCCGGAGGGAATGATTCACGAAAATTCGAAAATCGGTATCATTGAATCCGTTCGAAGGGAATCGTCTACTTGTCGGCAATGTGAACAACTTTTCACTTGATCATTGAAAACGAACGGATCGAATCTCTCCATACAAAGTTTGACGTTTCAGATCCGCGAGAAAATCGTTGCGGATCTGGTGCTTTTGCTGTGGGGTTGGCTAGCATTTATTTTTTACTGCCAAGAACTTTGAACGTTGAAAGTGCAGAAACAAACAAATGGAATCAGAAACAGTGCGGCATTACATCCACCACTAGATCGATCTTATTTTCGGCCAAAACTAAGACAGAATGCAATGCAAATAGGACAGAATTCCAATCTTCTCTGGTGTTGTCACAAATCGGGAAGAATAAGTGTGTATAAATGTTCAAGTGGACTCGATGCGTATCTTCAAAAGTCGCGAAAGTTTTGTAAACGGAATCAAGTTGTCGTATAACTCCGCTTTTCAAGATCAGCCCCAAGAGTAGTTTGAAGATGGAGGATCTAGAACAGGCGGCAGAAGTTCAAAAGAATGGTATTGGCACAGAGTTGACCTGGTCACTGCCTAAAACTTTGCATGTTGAACGTGCAGAAACAAACAAATGATGAACAATTTTCAGGCATACGTAGAATGCACAGATCATTTGACAAAACATGCGACCAAAAGAAGAACATTTTAATGGAAATGAATGTAAATATGTACAAGAAACGTTGAACTTTATAAATAAAATAATTCAAACACGACATTGGAATGCAAAACATTGCAAAACAAAGGCATAAAGTAAAACCAAAAAAGTATTTATTTGTTATTTTTTATTCCTTAGATTTTTGTTTTCACACCACAATCACAATTTCAAATGTCAAATGAGAAAACAGCTGATTTCGAAAACATAAAAAGGGATGTAGATAAAGTAGCGTATCCGGCGGATTTAATGATCACGACGATAGGTGAATGTGAACCGAATGAGTGAAGGGAATCTCAGATCCGTCGGATTTAATGATAGGGGTGATAATTGCCACGATACGAGGCCGAGCACTACGAGATCAATTCGGACCGTTTGTGACTATGCAAGGTTTCCACCCACCATCGCAAAAAAAAAAAAACATAGACAGACAGACAGACAGACAGATAGACAGGCAGGTAGATAGATAGATACATACATAGACAGACAAAGATTCAAACACATTTATCGTAGCACGTTTTCAATATAAATACGTCGCCAAAGAAGAATTTATTTAAAAAAAATTAAAATTGGAGTTGAAAAATATGTATAACAGCAGTGCTTGCTTCCTCCTACTAAACTTCCTTTCTATCATACCCGAATGACTACGTGTGCGGGAAAATTTTGAAACGATAGGTGTTGCGAGGGGAAGGGAAGGCACTATATTTCACAAATCTTTCCAGCTACTGGGATATGCAGACGACATCGACATCATCAGTCGCTTCCAGCGCGCCGTGTTAGAGGCTTTTACGGCAATTGAAGAACAGGCGAAACGAGTTGGCCTTGAAATGAATGAGGACAAAACCACGTACATGTTGTCAACAAACAAAGAAACATCTGTCCACCGCCTAGGACAAAACGTCACTGTTGGCAGCAGTAACTTCGAAGTGGTTCAGGAGTTTACCTACCTCGGAGTGAACATCAACTCCACGAATGACACCTTAGTTTGGGTTCGACGAAGACTTACCCTAGGAAACCGCTGCTACTTCGGTTTGGCAAAACAAATGGGTTCAAAACTCCTTACTCGGAAGACGAAATGCATGCTCTACAAAACATTGATCCTGCCAGTTCTGCTGTATGGAGCCGAGTGTTGGACGATAAGCAGTAAAGCAGAGCAGATTTTGAATACTTTCGAGAGAAAAATTCTTCATCGGATTTTCGGTCCCGTATGCGGGGAGGGCGAATGGAGGAGAAGATATAACCGCGTACTCTATGAGCTTTACCAAGATGTGGATGTAGTCCGAAAAGCCAAAACACGTAGACTACACTGGCTCGGCCACATCGAGCGAATGGACAATAATGCTCCAGCAAAGAGGATCTTCGAATCACAGCCTCCAGGATCGAGACGACAAGGAAGACCGAACCTCCGTTTTAAGGACCAATCTAGCGCGGATGCCAGTGCTCTTGGTCTAGACAACTGGAAGCAGCGTGCCCGGGATCGAAGAGAGTGGAACGCTGCCGTGTCTCAGGCAGAGACTCTTCACGGGCCGGGAGCCCGTTGTAAGTAAGGTGTAGCGAAGCTCACCGGGTTACGGCTAGTATTTTAATAAAAAAAAAAAATAAATAAAAATGGAGCTAAACATTGGCACCTCAGGGGCTGTTCCGAATGGTATCTTGTCCATATTCGCTTCACAAAATCAGCTGCGACGACCGACACAAAAAAAAAAACAAAAAGAGAAAATGTTCGCGCAAGAGGGTTGTCCGCCTTCTAGAAATGTCCGTGAGGAGAGTTTTCGCTGTGATTTGAAAATCATTGCCTTTGAATCTAAAAGAAAAAAAAAACACCAAAAATAGTCAAAACAACTAAAAATTATTTATTCGGAACATACATAATTTATGTTAATTTGTACACATTGTATAAAATAACATTTATTACATGATCTATGAAAAATATCAATTAAAATTCTAGGTAAAAAACTATTCGTTCAATTTATTTTTATTACTTTTTTAATTACTCTTCTCTTATATTTTTAATACATACATTATATAACGTGGACGAAGTTTCTTCTAATAAGGTTTTGAACTTTACTAATTCTCATGTCTTGTTTTTTATTTGATTGTTTGCAAAGCAAGGACACTTTCATTTGTTATTCTTAGATTTTAATATTTATAGTAAATATACAGTTTTGATTTAAAAATATTGACAGTTATAGTGTGGTGGGTTTTGCTGATTGGACAAATACGTTTCCTAAAGATTTGTTTTTTAAGCTAATATTTGCGAGAACATGTAAACAAATGGCAATTTACAATTTACAAGTTGTATAGGAATTCTTTATTGGTTTGTGTCGATTGTGATGTATAATTATTGTCTGAATAAATTAAAATAAAACTACATAAGAGCATTCACAGAATTGATTGCAGTGGACGGAATTCTTTAATAAATAAAACATTCACATTTAAACCTGTTTCTAACGATATTTTTGAGATTCATTAAATGAGATTAAAATAACGACAACAAAATCGACTGAATCCCTTTTGTATTTATAAAAAAAAAACAGTAAACTGATATCACCAGACCTCGTAAAAATCTGCTCAAGCAGTACACATGCCGATTTCGCAGATTTTAGCTATTTTTGGGCATGCATGCATGTTTTTAGCCGTTTTCCAGACATCGAGTATATTTCAACAATTATCAGCAATTTTGAGTCTGGAAAAGTCCATTTTTAACCAATTTTCAACATTAAAACAGAAAACGACCGACAACACTTGGCTATATTCAGTATGCTTCGATTTGTCGCCAGCTTCGGGTTTGTTTGTGTATTGAACGATTTGTCGCATGCACATTCACTACATCTACAATATGCTCCATGCGAGTGACCGAGTAGGAATTCTTGCTATTCATGCTTCGCTGTGATCGTCCGCGCAATAATAAAACTGGAAATGCAGTGAAAGTGAAGTGAAGCTGTTTTGTCGAAAATAAACATGCTCCCACGGAAATAATTCGTAGGCAAGCTGAAGGCCGTCCACGCACGAAATGTCGGCTACGTAACCATTAGAGAAATACGTGATGTGTTGTACGATGGCAAAATCGGCGACAATGACAATTCGCCAAAGACATCTTTCGACGTCGAACGTTCATTCTCTGCATACAAGCTAGTCTTCAGCGAAAGGCGCAATAATTTTTATTCGAAAACCTTAAAAGGCATGTGATTGTGAAATGTAATTGTTCACTTGTTTTGGAAGAAGAAGGAATAAGAATAAAAAAATGGAGCATATTATTTAGTTTTTTAAGCATAATGTCGAGAACACTTCGCAAATTCTTCATGCAGATTTGCATGCATTTTTCGATATTTTCGAGCAGATTTTTACGAGGTCTAGATATCACTGTATAAATAAATTGTCAATTATCAGAGATGAGAGTGCAATTGTGCAGAAGTTTTTCATATCGTTCGCTTGATGAATTTTACGTACTAACCAAGAATACAAATGAAATAGTTGGCCAAGAAAGTAACAAATCTTTTTGTATTAATGTATTTGTCCAGCAGTGCGCAACATTCCATTTTTGTACTCACATTAAATAAACACAAAATATACAGATCACAGCAAGTGTGATAACGCTTCTATATCTTTTACACAATTGCCAGCATTTAAAATTGGAACAAAAGTGATTTTTAAATATAAAATTCCAAATGGATATTTTTAATTGGCAGGCATTCGATAATTGCCTTTGTACGTTCTTTAACGAAAATGTGAGTCTAGTAAGGAATCTGCTGCAATATTAATATGTATACTTGTGTTGTTCGAAAGTTTAAAGAATATAGAATGATAATGTTATAAAATGACAATGGAATGTATATTTTTTGATATTGCTAGTTTTCTTCGTAGATTTTAACCGAAACTTTACAATATGCTAAACAAGCGTGTGTTCGCATATAATAATGTAAGAAATCCAACAAATAGAGCGTAATTAATTTTTCTAACTTGCGATGAATTGCGTGCATTGGTGTTACCTATAAATAAAGAAAAAAAAAACAATCAGTGAGCTTAAATATAAATGTTTGAAATTAATGCATTCAGAAACGACCAAATAATGTCGCTTATATGAAATATTATTTGACTGCCGATGTTATATCATATTAGAGAGCTAGAAATTCCAACTCATTCTCAATCGTGAACGTGCTAAGGTGTTACGTGCATACATATCTATGCATTTAAATAAGCCCAATAAATACATATAGAAACCCAAAAAGTATTACCTGTCGTGAGAAAATTTTCCAAAATAAAAAAGCAGTTTACGATTTCCAGAGAAAAACAAAAAGATAATCTGCCAATATGGGTATACCATAGCCCGTTCCATGTTTTCTCTTTGCTAGCGATTCTCTCTTGTTTATATAGTGATTGGTTTATGATTGTGATTGGTCGATATGGGATGGTTTTAAGTTAAAATGCAAGAAGTCTCTGCTGCCATTTGTGAAAACCCAAAGAAGAGAGAATGCATGAAGTCTGGATTTTTTTTTTTCAGTGAACATGGTAATGACTATTTCATTTGAAGTGTTTACTTTTCAGTTATGGCATCGAAAAACAAAGAATGGAAACAATAAACAAAAAAACGGAGAAGCTATACTCTGTTCCAATAGAATTGTCAGTACAGGCCTTATGGGGTAGCTTTTTTTTAACCAATGACATGTTTTCATGGCACTCAATTCGAAAAATTGCCACTGAAATAAACCCACACACGTTTTGTTTTTGTAATTTTCCTCAAATCCGCATACATTCCACCATGACCAGCCGGCCAGACAACCGATTATACGTGGCCGCCATCAACCATCGTGGTGTGTATGAAAATATGAACATCAAAACAGTGTTACCATTATTAAGTCGAAGCGAATCTTTACAGCTTTTTCTGTGGTTTTCGTCAAAGAGCTTTGGGAATCTGTGCTTTGAGAAACAATAAATGAATTTGAGTATGTGAGGATGTTGCCGCTTGGTTTTTGTGTATTTTGTTTTCTTATTTTTCTGGGGAATCAGTTAAAATGTAGTAAAACTTTTTTTTTTTTTATAATTTACGCGCGCTAAAGGGGTTATGAAAACCCTTAAAATGTCTTGCATAGCGCGGGCCAAGGGAAATTTAGGGAGGATGAAAGAGGAGATACCAATGCGCATTGGTCTTAAATGCTTGTAGATCGTAGCGGGAGGGAAAAATCGTGTTTGGTAAAGCATTCCACATTCGTGTTGACCGGCTAAAGAAAGTATCTCTGTAGTTTACTGTACGCCCGAAGTTGGGCTTAAGGGTAAACTGATGGGCATTCCTTGGGAGACGTGTGTTGCGGAAAAATCGTTGAAGGGGAGGAATGCAGCCAGCTATTTCGCTAGAGCACTGTTCGTGGAAAAAATTTTTTTTGCTTTTTTTTGCTTTTTAATAAGGGTTTTGTTTGCGCGAGGTAGATGTTGTGTGCAAGGTAGATGAATAGTAATATTTTTTTCAGTTTTAGCTTATATCTTGTAAACTAATCAGTTTCCATATGTTACCTTCATACATAAAAATACTCAAAAAAATGCTTTCTACATCATACTAAAAGTTCACTGAAATCGAGGTGGTATCCACTTTGTACTCAGATATCTTTATTATGTTCAACAATTCGTGTTGTTTTTGAACCAGCAAATGGTAACCCTACATGTATTGCTCTCCGATTTGCGTCGAATTTTTATGCATACTACAATAACCCAGTCAGAGCTTAGAAAAGGAACAAGTTTATGCAGCTATTGCAACCAGACTTAGAGGCAAACATCCTATCTTCCCTGTACTGACAATTCTATTGAAACAGAGTATAGAAATTAACGAAAAGATAAACAGGTAGGTGGAATGACTTGTAAGTAATAGTCCATAGGATAAGATACGAAAAGAAATGGAGAAAATGCAGCCGTTTCGTAATTGCCATTTCCAGGCAACAAATGAGAGCAAATATTTCTTTGCTCTCGCTGCGCACATTTTCTTGTCCACCGTGATTTGGAACGGCCTATACATGCTTATGTTTGTATAAATAAAATAAAAATTAAATAATACTTGTATATGCAGGAATAATTAAATTTTCGAATTGATGGCCATCTCTTACATCCAGAAAAATTAAATTAAATATACATGAATATATTTTTTTAGAATCAAACAAAGCGAATTGAGTTCTTCAAAAAATGTTAACTGAAATTGAAAATTGTTTGTCCACTTTCAACATATTTCTCCAACTTCCGTAGTCAAACATTTTATTTTATTAAAATAGAATTTGATATGAAGCAATATTGAAAATCTACAAAAAGTGAACAGAAATTACAAAAAAACGAAGTCTCTTCAAACACAGGCCGCAGAGATTTCTTCTTTTCTCCTTTCAGAATTGCAAATAAAGCAATATTGGAAATCTGCATTTTCAGTGATGTACTCGTGACCGACCAAACTTGTAAATTTGTTCAATGGATGTCGAACATTAATTTTAAATATGTATACATAAGTACATGTAAAACATAATACTATCCGCTAATACATACAGTGGCAAGCAAAATAATAGCAGTGCTATTTTGAGAGCAACATTTTCCTCAATATTTTTTTATAATAATATTTTTTGTGACTTTTACTGTAATACTGTACTCTTCAACAATAAGTAGTTCACATGACGTCATATTGTAATGGTAAACCTTCACTTTTGCTTTGAAATGTCAATCGGTAATGCATCTCATATTTTTTGATAGGAGCAAAATAATAGAAGTGCTTATTAGATTGCGTTATCCAAATTTTTTTTTGTACTTGATTTTTGAATCGAAATTATGGGAAAGTAAGATAAAAGCTTCTACTTTATATTTTTAATCTAATTGTAGTAAAATCGATAAATTTGTTTCGATAGAAGTGGGTTTTGGAATACATTGCATACCAGAGAGGCACAAGCTAATCTTAATCAACTGCTTACAAAAGACAGAAAAACGTATAAACATATTAAGGAACTTCTGGGTGTAACGCTAAAATGATAAGCAACGCTGTAAAATATGAAAT
Organism: Brachyopa scutellaris; assembly: GCA_949775065.1. NCBI lineage: Eukaryota > Metazoa > Arthropoda > Insecta > Diptera > Syrphidae > Brachyopa > Brachyopa scutellaris. The sequence continues at coordinate 8,165,106 of OX459116.1, forward strand.
TAAGGTTTAAACTCGCGACCGGAACAAAATACTGCATCCGTCAATGGTGAAACGTGGTGTAAGGTACTCTAGGACACGTTTTTCTGCAGCAGTTACCCAGATGATGGATGTGCTATATGCCGAGGACGAAATGCTACTAAAATTTGTTTTCCAGCAGGACAACCTGAAATACACCAGCCGAACAGCTAAAGAATGGCTATTGGATAATATGATTGAGTCCAATCTCCTGATTTCCTTTCTATTAGAAATCTATAGGCCTATATAAAAAAAGACATGTACTGCACAAAAAACAACGAGTTGTGGGCGGTAGTTGAGCAGTCTTGGGGATCGATATCACCCGAAAGGTGCCAGCATCTTGTTTACTCTATGAAACGGTTTTGAGCAGCCGTAATAAGCAATTAAGGGCATGCTTAAGTACTAGCTAGGCCTCATACTAACTTATTCAAATTCCTACTTTTTTAATCAAGTAAGTTGGTGATGAAAGAGCACTGGTATTTTTTTGCTCGGCTTTTTTTAAAGTTAATTTTGACAAAATGCATTTATGTTAAATTATTTTAAAGTAATCAAAAGCTAATAAATGTACATATTATAAGAAAAAAACGCATTTTATGCTAATGGTAATTTTTTTTAAAATAAATTGCTTAATTTTTTGTTTTTTTTTGTTAATGCCACTGTAATTTTTTTGTTCGCAGCTGTACATTATTTTTTTTAAAACTCAACCGAATGCCAAAATAAAAACTTGCAATAAAACCCGAAAGTGCCCATCTATGATCGAATGTTCTGGTCCTACCGAACTTTCTCTCAATTTTTGTACGCGATATCACACAGAATTAATCTGCGCACAATATCAAGCATTACTGGATTTTTATCAGCCCTTCAGACGTGAGGTGGTCATAACATCGCCAATCACGATGATATCGTTTGAGAGGACCACAAAGTTTACCGATACATCTAGTTGAGTAATAACGTTAAACATTATAAACCAACCAACTTGAAAAAAACGGATTCACACATTTTCACATTGCGTTGGAGTAAATACAGAGTGTTGTTGTAAAAGAATCTCTGAGGAAATGATTAGAATTAATGATAAAGCTCTTAAAATATCAAATGTTCAGAGAGCGGGTCGTTCCATTACGACCCGCCATACAAACATTTTCATAGCAAAATTGTATATGAGTTGCGACTTCTTGGGTTGTATATTTGATAAAACGTGTATGTATGTAGTAGATATGTTATATGTAACTTTCAAATATAAAAATTGTATTTGGGTACATAGTTTATATGTATTTTGATTTCATTTATTCTCCTCATCAACTGCTGATGTCTTACCCATTTGGAATCTGAGTGTTGGACTTGACATGCGACCATCGCCACCATTACTGAATGCCAATACACGCATCTTATAACTCTTGCCCGGAGTTAGATTGGTTATGTACTCCTCAAGTTTTTGCCCAACTGCGATAACGGTGTCATTTGCTGTTATCATATCTTGGTCCGCTTCCCACACACGAACCTATTAATTTTTAGTGTCAAAAAAAAGTACAATAGAAAAATCGTCTACCAAAGTGAACACTTACTTTGTAGCCTTGAATAGGTTCTTCTTCTTGTGATGGTGAGACATAGCGCCAAACAACGCGAACTGTTGACGGATTAATACCATAAACATGAACGGAGGACGGAGGTTTCTGTGGTGCTTTCCGATATGTACGCTCTGTTTTAAATAAAAGAATGTATCAAGGAAGTTCAAATATATTTTTTTTAATAATCTACTAACCCATATATCTTTCACTTTCTGGACCTTCGCCTGCGGCGTTGTAAGCCATGACTTTAACAAAATAATACGTATCCGGTTCAAGGCCGACAATCAGTGCCCAATTACGTGTTGTGCGCGATAAATAATAGACTGAATCTTCTTCCGCAAGTGTTGTTTTCCAGTATTTAAGCTGTAAGTGAAAAAAATATATTTTATAAACATTTACTTTATTTCTTGTTGCCTTTGATCACCGCTTATTTTCGCAAACCACTTATGGATTTAACTAAATTGAGCAACCAATGTTGACCAATGTTTCTTAATTCACACACCCAATCATTTATTTAAAATTATTGATAACATTTTCGGTGAAAAGAAACTTTCTAACTTTTCTAACTTTCTTTTCCCAACTGCGAACTTATCATCGAAACAGATCTCCCAAAGGCATTCCTTACAACCCTCAGCTTAATTTTAAATATATACAGTAAAACTTGTGAATAGTGGAATGCTTCGGTGCACACTTTTTTTTCAACTATTCGCAACATTTCCACTATTCGCAAGTTTTTCCACTATCGGCAACCTAATTTATTTTATTATTTTTTGATCAATTTCGATATCACACTTCAGAATAGGTGTGTTTGTTAACTTTTACACATCTGTCAAATAGTAAAAGTGGGGGAAAATGCTCTCTTCTTCTTATTTAACTATTGCATATTTTCACGAAAAACTTAATTTTCTTTTATTTTTCTAACAAATAGTGATTGACTTGAAATGTCAAAATGGTAGGAAAATGAACCGAAGCTTAAAAAGTGCTAATGACTTTTGGCTCATTCATTTCTCGATTCTGCTATTGAAGACTGAATTTGCATGGGAAGAAAACAAAATTCATTAAAAAATGTACCATTGTTCAGATTTCACAGGTTTCCACTATATAAGAGTGAGTTTGTATGAAGAAAATCCGAATTGGCAACCAAAAATGTCCACTATCCAGGTTTCGCAAGATTCTTTTATTTGCAGATTCCACTATTCACAAGTTTTACTGTATTCAGAGAGTGGTAACACATCCTCAAAACTGATTACCAGGCATACTTTTGGAGGTAGTAATCCCCACACTACTGGACAAAGAAATGGTCTGCCTTCTTCCCAGAAACTGGAATAGAGTTCAACTTTGTAACTGAAGCCCGACTGGAACGAGATACGAAACATACTTTTTTGCTAAACTTAAATAAAATCAATGAACCGAAATCATCAACCAAGCACTGAAATCGCAGTTTCACGATCCCCCAACTACTTTAAAGACTCCAATCCCGGTGATACGATCTGAGCTTTAAAGAACGATACAGTTGGTTTATGCACGATATGCAACCTAGGTCTAGAGTGAGTACGCATTATATTTAAAGCATACAGGAGACAATAGCCCCTATTGTGAGTGTCGATCGACGATCGATAATCGACAACTAACGATCATCGATCGTCGAATTCGGTATTGTCTATTGTGATTGTGATTGGTAGTTGTCGATTTGACAGTCGCTTATAGTCGATCACAAATTTCTGGTCGATGGTTTTTTTTTTTTGAGAAATGTAAGAGTTTTGTGCGTATGAAATGATAGTAATTTTAATAAAAATGATATGTTAACAAAACTTAATTATTAATTCGAATGCAGTGCGAAGCAGGTTACAAAGAAAAGGCAATTAGAACTGGTATTTATGGAAACTAATCCTGATATCGCGAAGGGAGTTTGTGCAAAAACCCAAGCAGTTGGGCGATGGAAAAAGATAATTAATAATTGTTATTTAGCTTATTCTTTTTAGTTTAATACCACAATATGATGAAATAAAATTTAATAAGTTGCAATTTCAATTAATTTTTATTTGCTTTATTCTACAAAATATAAGGACATGGATTGAGAATATTATTCCAGATTTCTACAGCTTCTTCGTTTCCAAGAAACTTCTTCTTCATATGCTTGCACTTCGTCACATTTCGTCTATTCCTCGACCATCGTTAATCCACAACTCAATGCAACTCTGCAACTCATTTATTTAAATAAATTACTTCCAATGCAAACAAATAATTATGAAAACAATAGCCCAATATCCAAACAACTGTCAAAAGTATGATGTATTCACAATATTCTCATTTTTATTCAAAATAATCTATTCTTCTGTCGATTGAGTTACACAATAGCAAAACCAAAATCAATCGACGCAATCGACAATGGTCGTGACGATCGTTGATCGACACTCACAATAGGGGCCAATGTCTTGGGAGTGATGGAATCGACCGTGTTCAGCTTCTTACAATTTTAAACGGGCAAAACTATACTTAATTACTTACTTTAATACCGCGCTTTATTAGCACATACATTTTTTTTAAATAAATGTCACTAAGATTAAACTATTAAAACAGACATTTTTGGATTTTTAAATGTTTTAAAAAAAATAAATTGAGAAAATAAAAATTATTTATATACTGTGAAAGCTCTCTTAAGACAGCCATGGGACCGGAGTTTTTTGTCCGGTTATGAGAGCTGTCCATTAATAAGAACGCATTTTATATGGGAGATTAGAAATTTGTTCACCGAAAAGGTGTTCGTTAATGGGAGTTGTCCGCTAAATAGGGTGCCGGCAATTGAGAGAGTATGCTATGTATGTATGTAACGTATGTATGTAATGTATGTAATGAATGCATGTACACATGTAATGTATGCATGTGATGTATGTACATATGTATGTATGTAGTGTATGTATGTATGTATTCAATGTATGCATGTAGTATGTATGTATGCATGTATGTATGTATGTATGTTATGTATATATGTATGTGTGTATGTAGCTATTTCGATAACGGTAATCCGCCATCTTGGTACATATGTCCGCCATATTAAATATCACTTATGTAGCTATTATATTTGTCATGTCAAAACCCTTTCATTCAATACCCATATTAAGTAGTTCGTGAAGTTGAAGGTCATCCGCCATATTGGTACGTCCGCCATATTGAATTTAAATTAACGTCAGTTAACTTATCGCATTCTACTTGTCAAACGTTTTCATTTAATACCCATATTGGATGGGTCAAGAGGGTAACGGCTTATGTATGTAGATATGTACGTATGTACATATGTATGGATGTGTGTGTTTGTATGTACATGTATGGATTTTTTTCCTTTTTGTTGCTTGGATGTGTGTGTGTGTGTGTATTTTTATGTATGTATGCATGTATGTATGTATGTATATGTATGCATGTATGTATATGTATGTATGTTTGTTTGTATGCATAGCGTGCATAGTATGCATAGTATCTGCTCCATTACTTCGAAAAGCTAGTGCATAAATTCATTCTGTCGAATTGGTGACATAATCAGTCGTCACACTATTTCGTTATAAAAATGTATGACTAACGTGCGTATAAAAGTTTTACTTCAAAAATTGAGCTCGACGGGCAAAACGGAGAGGCAACCTGGAAGCGGAAGACCGAAAAAAACGATAGTACGGCAAGATAGGATTTTGGAGCGCATGTCACTCAAGAATCGCTTTGCAACAGCCAAGGAATTGAGAAAGGAGCTGAACGAGACATGTGCTACTGATATCAACACGCGAAGTGTTCAGCGCCGCCTTCAAGCCCGTCAACCTGCGAAAAAGCCACTTCTATCAGCAAAGATGAAGAAAAAAAGGTTGGCGTGGGCTGAAGAGCGCCGGCAATGGACCGCTGACGATTGGAGAAGAGTCATAATTTCTGACGAATAAAAGTTCAACCTCATCGGACCTGATGGAAAGCACAAAGTGCAAAGGAGAGCCAATGAACGATATTCGGACGAATGCTTACTTCCGACCGTAAAGCATTCACCATGTGTCATGGTATGGGGATGCATGACAAATTGGGGTCTTGGGCGTATTCTGCTGTTGGATGGTTCTGTGAATGCAGAAAAATATAAAGAAATCATTGCTGATGGTGTTGTTCCTACAATAGAGGAGTTATGCTGCTACGTCCCAAATCCCATCTTTCAGGACGATTCCGCTCCCTGTCATCGTGCTCGTTCGGTAAGTAAAACCAAATTATGACTTAAAATCTGCGCTCCTAACCTCGTCTTATTATTATTTTCTTTCAACAGATATTGCAAGAATTGGCCCGGAAATAGCTCTGACCTGAATATAATAGAAATCTTGAGGTCAATTATGGGCCGCAAGGTATGCAACAAGGCCCCTAAAACTATTGCAGAGCTCAAAGTAGTAATAAAAGATGTATGGACTGAAGATATAACAGCACAAGAAATGGAAAAACTTTATGACTCGATGCCACGAATGGTGGCTAAGGGTGGTGCTACGAAATATTAGGGAAACGCTAAAACAGTTTTGAAGTGAAACTTCTTATGTCGCAGTAGGGCAGTAAAATGAAACTCAAATGAAACGAAAATATTCACAGAGGGGAAATTTAAAGGGGTATGTATAGAAATAAAATGTCAGCCTACTTGTTTATTGATAATGACAAATGACATTTATTGACAAAAGTTAACGAAAATATTCACAGAGGAGAATAAGCGCTCGGGGTGGGGGACGCATTCGGAGGGATACGCGATGGAAGAGAGCGGGAAAAAGGGAGTGGATACCGCTACCGCCACAAACTAAACCCTAAACTACTCAACCGATTTCAACAAATAGAGTGTCGTTGGATTCGATTTGATCCGGAGAGTATACTAGGTCATATGACGTCATAGAAAAATTCTATACGGCGGACACATCAAGATGGCGGGTTACCGTTATCTTCACGACTTCCTTAATATGGGTATCAAATGAAAAGGTTTGACAATACAAACAAGAAGCTAAGTGACGTCATTCGAAGTGCAACATGTTTGTCCACCAAGATGGCGGACTACCTTTGTCTTCACAACCTCCATTATATGGGTATCAAATGAAAGCGTTTGACAAGACAAACAATAAGTTAAGTGACATCATTCAAAATTCAGCATGGCGGTCCACCAAGATGGCGGATTACCGTTATCTTCACGACTTCCTTAATATGGGTATCAAATGAAAGGATTTGACAAGACAAACAATACGCTAAGTGACGTCGTTCGATTTCAACATGGTGGTCCAACAAGATGGCGGACAACCTTTATCTTCACAACCTCCATTATATGGGCACCAAATGAAAGGGTTTGACAAGACAAACAATAAGCTAAGTGACGTCATTCGAAATTCAATATGGCGGTCCACCAAGATGCCGGCTACAGCTATCTTCACGACCTCAGTTGCATGGGTATCAAATGGAATGGTTTGACAAGACAAACAATATTTACGCTAAGTGACATAATTCGGAATTCAACATGGCGGTCCACCAAGATGGCGGACTACCGTTATAGTTATAGTTTCACTTCTACCGCGTGTGATTGACGCACGCAATTTTTTTTTCTTGTAAAAATGTTTAATAAAAAAAAATTAAAAATACTACCGTAAAATATTTTTCTTTATCGCTGAGTAGAACGATAAATATTCCTATTTTCTACCTGTTTTTTGCTAGAGTCTACCTACTTTCGCTCTTTTGTATCATTTGTGGGAAATTTCGACACAAATTTGTAGACGATATTAGGAAGGACAATCCCTCATTCAAATTTTTTAGATATAATAAAATTTCAGTAAATACAGTACTTTTTAGAAAATGTGCATGGGTGCGGCGTTTCTTTTGGCACGGGTTTTACATATGTACATACAGGTATTTATAGATATTTACATTATCCTCGCCACTGAAGAGCGATCTGCCTTGCCTGTATGATAGATCAACGACCACTAATCTACGCAACGCACCCGCTTTGGTTAGATACTTTTTATTTCCAAGCCAAGTACATGTAAATATGTATATGAACATATTTATGTACAGATGTATTCCGACAGTGAATAATTTCAGTAACACTCCTGTTACGCAGCATTAAACATGTGCGAGGAAATAGAACAAAGATATTCCAAGCGGACTTTGCCTTGTTATACTAGGAATATACAGTGCTGTTCGAAAAATGTTGCTCAAATCTTTTCTTACTCAATCGGATGGCAGTTCTTGGAATTTATGAGAACTACGATATTTTTTGCACAAGGTAGCAAAGTATCGTTTAATTGGTGAAGAAAAGTCGATGTAACTATGATTAGGCGGTTTTCTTTTTTAGTTCAAAGCAGAGCTTTGACAGAGCTTGAGCGAATCGAGCGCCCTCTGAACTGAGTGTGCTCAGAGCGCTTCTGAATGGGCACTCTGATTTTTGTGAAGCACACTTGAGCACTCAGCTGTCATATGATTATTCAATCGTTTATAACGTTAAATTGTTTTGACCCATTTATAACCTTAAATTAAGTTTATGATTGATTATGCTAGTTATTAATATTAATTAATGCAATTATTAAATTGTATTAACTGACTTCTACGCAACAACAAAAAGCCTCGTCTGCCATTTCAATTGTTTTCGATGTTTTCCTATCTAAGCACGCTATGAGCGAATAAAGAAACACACGTTTCACAACGTTCCACACTCTGAACACTCTGAGGTAAAAAAGAAACACAAACATTTTTTTGACAACTCACGCTCTGCTCTGAACTTAAAAAGAAAAACGCCTTTTGAGAGATGTATTTATTGATGATGATGGTCTGCGGATGCTACTCTGGAGATGGGGAAGGTAGAATGGCCTCTTTAGAATCGAAAATCACTGCAGCAGATTATCTAAGGGTCCTCGAATATGAATAAGGGCCCCCCGCGCTAGAGGTTTTTGGTGACACTTGCAGATTTATTTTTCAACAGGATAATGCTCTTTACCATACAGCCAAAATTGAACTGGTTTTTGTTTTTTTCAAATGAAAGATTAATTCATAGCTTTAAAATAAGCTACAACCTCTATGACTCAAAAATATATTAGTATTTTTTTTTTAATTTTTTAGGTTAAAAAGTACTTCGAAGAAAACAATATTGAAGTGCTAAGCTGGCCACCCTACAGCCCAGACCTCAATCCAATTGAGAATATCTAGTCAATCATGAAACTTAAGATTACAAGAGAACGTTGACATCCTTAAAAGATTACTGATCCGGACGTGGAACACCATACCTGCAATCACATGGAAAAACCTATCTAAGTCAATGAATCGAAAATGAGCAGCAGTAGGTCCAACAAAGTACTGATTAAATGGACAATATTCTGTGAAACAATAAAAAAAATTAATAAAACCGCAGTAATTAAGATTTTTTATTCATTTTTAAAAATGCGCCAAGTACTGGAAGAAGCACATGCACACATGATATATTGAAGCAGTCGGTAGGGCTGCCGACCTCATATTCTCAGATGGATATACATATATTGGCATAGTGAGACCTGTGATCACCTACGGGCAATATCATGGACAAAAAGAACCAGTCTGACTACGAGAAGAAACACGCTGAATAAAGTACAGAGACTAGCATGTGTATGCATGACGAGTGCAATGAGAACCAGTCCAACTGCAGCACTGGAGGAGCCTACTCCATTGTACCTGGTGGTGAATGACACTGCTGTTGAATATCTATAACGCTCACGCATATGCAATTTGGCAGCACAGAGATGCATTTCATACTCTTCTATTTTCTTGTCTTTTTTCTTTCTCTTTCTTTCTTCCCTTCCGGAAACATCTCTTTAATAATTGTCACTTTCCAACAAGATGAAATAAACACGTGAATTAAAAAGGTGCGTTTTATACTTTATTTCAGAAAAAGATATTTCAACAGGTTATGGGCCCAGTACCCGTGAAATAAAGTATAAACACAAGAAATAAAGTAAAGATAGTATAATTTGACAATTTATAAAGTTAATACAGAAAATTTTTTTTTGTTCTTAAAATGGCGGAGGCAAAGCAGAGTTTTGCCAAGTTAAATAATGGTAATTACGCAAATTGGAAATTTAAGATGGAATTGTTGCTTCGAAAGCAAAACCTGTGGAAGAAGGTTATTCTCAAGGAGCGACCAGCAGCTATTATAGAACAAGGCATCGTGAAAAATCAAGGTGTATTAGAAATCTGGGACGAGAGTGACGATGAAGCACGAGGTACTATTGGTTTGTTGGTAGAGGATGACCAACTTCCCCATATTCGTTCCATAAAAACAGCAAAAGAAACTTGGGATGCACTAAGGACATATCATGAAAAGAACACCCTCACAAATAAAGTTTACCTGATGCGATCAATTTGTTCTCTTAAGCTTGAAGAAGGTGGCGACGCTAAAACACATATCAATTGCATGCAGGATTTATTCACCAAGCTGCGAGATATCGGAGAAGAGACCTTGACCGACAATTGGAGCTCTGCAATGTTGTTAAGCAGTTTACCTGAAACTTATAGCACTTTGATTACCGCTTTAGAGTCGCGTAAAGAGGAAGAAATAACCTTTGCTTTGGTACAACAGCGTGTTATTGCGGAATACGAGCGGCGTTCTCATGCGATCGGCATTTCTAATGATGCTGTTTTGTCAATTGTTAACAAGAATAGCATTTGTTTCTTCTGTAAAAAGTCAGGTCACTTTAAAAAGAATTGTTCTAAGTATAAAGAGTGGAAAGCCAAGCATCATAACAATATGGGCAGAAAAGACAAAAGGGATGCGCATAAAATCAATACAGTTGGAGAACAAGTTACTTCCAAAAATATGTCAACCATCCGTAGTAATGATTTTTTATTTTCAATAGGCAAAAGACACCATTCTCGCTGGATAATTGACTCTGGGGCAACTCGTCATGTTGTTAACAACAAAGATTTCTTCAGCTTTATTGATGAGTCGTACAAGAGTTCCGTCGAGCTGGCAAACGGACAATCAGTTTCTGTTGAGGGCATTGGTAAAGGAATATTAAATTTCTTGAATGACAGTGGTTGCGTACATAAAGCAAATATTTCTGAAGCCCTATATGCACCGAATTTAGTTGGGAACATGATATCCGTCAGGCGACTAGTTAAAGATGATTTTCAAGTACATTTTAGCGGCGAGAATTGCAAAATCATATATAAAGGGAAACAAGTTGGAGTTGCTGATATTGTTGATGACATGTACATACTTCGGCAACCATTTCCAGTATACACAGTGCAGGAACACAACGATAGATGTATTCATCAATGGCACAGAAAGATGGGTCATCGAGATCCAAATGCAATCCGCCAAATGCACGCAGAAGATCTGGTACAAGATTTGAAGCTTATCGACTGTGGAATAAAAGAGACGTGTGAAACCTGCATGAAAGGAAAAATGACGAGAATTCCTTTTCCGAAGCAATGTACAAGGGAATCATCTGCTCTATTAGAATTAATTCACACCGATGTATGCGGTCCGATGCAAACCAGGACGCCAGGTGGTAAAAGATATTTTGTTTCATATATTGATGATTATTCCAGATTCACAGTTATTTGTTTACTAGCTCACAAATCCGAGGTTTATGAAACTTTAAAGCAGTTTATCGAGTTTTGTAAAAACAGATTCGGCATTAAGCCAAAAACGATACGCTCAGATCGTGGAGGCGAGTATACTGGGAAAGGTACTAGCGATTTTCTCAAGAATGAAGGAATAGAAGTTCAACTCACCGCAGCATATAGTCCACAGCAGAATGGAAAAGCAGAACGGAAGAACCGAACGCTGATGGAGATGGCTCGCTGCATGCTTCTTGATGCAAATTTGCCAAATACCTTCTGGGGAGAAGCAGTGGCTACAGCAAACTATATCCAAAATCGTATTGTAACCAGGGCGACAAGCACAACACCTTATGAAAAATGGTACGGTCAAAAACCAACTGCAGAAGAATTACATATATTCGGATCGAAATGTTTTGTTCACGTTCCAGCAGAGAAAAGAAGAAAATTAGACAGCACCGCGATTGAAATGATATTTTTGGGATACGATGAAAAATCCAAAGCATATCGCTGCTACGATTCAAACACAAAACGAGTTGTCATCAGTCGAGACGTCAGGTTTAGTGATTTTAAAAGAAATATCGACAGTGAGGTGACAATCAAAGTGGATTCTTCTGAGAACAAGGATCATAAGCATGAACATTCATTGTCAGCTGAGTATAAGGAAGAAGAGCTTCAGGAGGAGATCATCAAGAATAAAGAATGCGAAGAAGATCCTACCAACCCAGCGAAAGTCATAGAGCCAACAAGAACATCACAGCGAATCAATAAGGGAGTGCCACCAAGACGTTTGATTGAAGAAATATTTGTTACACGAGAGAACACCGAACCGAAAAACTATGAGGAAGCTATTTCGTGTGATGAAAGGGAACACTGGCTAAGTGCTATGCAGGATGAAATCGAATCATTACGAAAAAAACAAGACATGGGACTTAGTCAACTTACCTGAACGAAAAACGGCAATTGGAAGCAAATGGGTCTTCAAAGTGAAAACCAATGCGGATGGTGGGATTCAACGATACAAAGCTAGGTTAGTGGCGCAGGGATTTTTACAAAAATATGGTACGGATTATGATGAAGTCTTCGCACCAGTTGTTCTTCAAACCACTTTCAGGGCTTTGTTGTCAGTCGCAGCCGGACGTAAGCTTATAGTTCATCATTTTGATGCAAAAACTGCATTCTTGAACGCACAGTTAAAGGAGACCATCTACATGAAGCAGCCTCCAGGATACGTCAGCGGAGATGAGAATAAGGTATGTTTGCTCAATAAAAGTATATACGGTTTGAAACAAGCGGCTAAATCGTGGAATATGGCACTTCATGATGTACTTACAAAGGCCGGTTTTGTACAAAGTTTTAATGATCCATGTTTATATTCTGAGAAATTCAACAACACTTTCTGTTACGTTATCATTTATGTCGATGACATCGTAGTTGCTTGTCCCACATTGGATATAATAAAGAAAATTGAACGAATGCTTTCATCACATTTCGAGATCAAAGACCTGGGACCAATCAAAAACTACTTAGGGATTGAAGTGACACAAGACGAGAACGGTAACTATGAATTGTGTCAAGAGGCGTACATCATAAAGACCATTTCTGATTTCGGACTTAAGGATGCAAAACCAGCAAAGACCCCGATGGACGTCAATTATAGTCGAACAATGTCTTCTGATAATTTGGATAATAATATAAAGTACAGGCAGCTAATTGGATGTTTACTGTATCTGTCAGTGAATACAAGACCTGATATCTCTGCTAGCGTAAGTATTTTGGCTCAAAAGGTTTCAGCGCCAACAAACGAGGATTGGGTTCAACTAAAACGAGTCGCTAAATACTTAAAGGGAACGTGCAAAATGAAGCTGAAGTTGAGCACCATACAGCAGCAGCAGTTATCATTAATCGGTTATGCAGATGCAACTTGGGCAGATGACAAAATCGAGAGGAAATCAAACAGTGGCCGAATATTTTTTTTCAATGGAGGAACAATCAGTTGGTCCTGTCGTAAGCAGAATTTAGTAGCGTCTTCGTCCTGCGAAGCGGAGTTCATCTCATTGAGCGATGCAGCAAAAGAGGCTAAGTGGTTGCGGCAGTTGCTGGGCGATTTCCACATAACAATTGATGAACCAACAATGATTTTTGAGGATAATCAAAGCTGTTTGAAGCTGGTGAGTGACGACAAGTTTTCGTATAAGACTAAGCACATGGACATTAAATACAAAATGGTGAAGGATCTGTTCAAGAAGGGTATTATTCAATGCGAATATTGTTCCACTGAAGAAATGGTTGCAGATATACTCACGAAACCCTTATCAGCGATAAAGCATCATAACCTTCGAAAAAGATGCAACATTGATGAGTGATCGAGGAGGAGTGTTGAATATCTATAACGCTCACGCATATGCAATTTGGCAGCACAGAGATGCATTTCATACTCTTCTATTTTCTTGTCTTTTTTCTTTCTCTTTCTTTCTTCCCTTCCGGAAACATCTCTTTAATAATTGTCACTTTCCAACAAGATGAAATAAACACGTGAATTAAAAAGGTGCGTTTTATACTTTATTTCAGAAAAAGATATTTCAACAACTGCAAATCAGACGTTTATAAGAATGGCCAAAGAAGGAATAGGAAGAGGAAAATGCATGAGCCATAAAGATTATGAAAACATGACATGGCATTTCCTAGGGACGACGGTGGCATCAGGACATTTAACTGGTCAAAGAATTTTGACAGTAAACTCAGTAATAAGAAGGACTGAAGCTATGGATTAAGAATCTACAGGCTGAGTCCACAAACCATTAAATAGTACACGGATGGTTCAAGAACTGAAGGAACGGGGGCAAATGCCCCCAGCGGTAGATGGCGCTGGAACCGAAAAAATTTCAAAACTCACCGTAAAATTAAGATGAAACTTACACAATATATTTGTTATGAAGTGGGAAATGTTTCCTAAATCAAGTTTTCCGACAGATGGCGCTGAAAACCAAAATCTCAATATTCTTACCACAGCAGTGCACGGTGACAGCTAACAGCTAACTATTCATTAACGTGCACTTCTCACTTCATAAAAAATATATGGTTTAAGTTTCAGCTTAATCTGATGGTAAGTTTTAAGTAGTTTTTAGCACTTAAACGAACGAAATTTTTATGATATGAACTAATGAGTGTTGGGCCAGTTCCTATATCTAACCGAAAAGTTCATATATTCGTATAAATTTGTTTGAAATGGTTAAATAATTAAATAAACGTATTTATGTTATTTATTGCAAGGAATGCACAGACTTTAAAAATTAATTATGAATTTTAAAATGTCTCGACCGAAAAAGTTGGATATTATTGTTTGGACAGTTTTCTTAAATCCAAATAGTGTTGCCGGCATTTAATTGTCCACCAGTCATTACTATTTTTAATGTCGGGAAAATTGATTCAAAATTATATTTACGTACATATGTAAATATGATATGTACATACATCAAACGGACGAAATTTAAATTCGTTCAAATACATTTAGGTTAGACATTCGATTCCAAGCACTTCTTGGACAATATTTGCAAATGCAATTCGTGCTTCCAGATGACATCGTTCGGTGCACCAAGTCACTCGAAAAAAATGACATTTAATGACATAAACACTGTTCTCAATGGGTGTAACGAAGCCCATCGAGTAACCACTAGTACCTAATAAAACAAAACCTCATTAAAAAATATGTAGTTATTGTAACCAACTCGCCAAAATGCGAAAAAAATAGTTTGAGCGAAATTTTTCGAATGGCCACTGTATGTACAAAATGAAAAATTATCTACATATATTACATCAATCATTCTTTGTTGATTGATTATTTATCAAATAATATAAACAGTTTAGATGGTGCCGGTTAAAACTTTTGAAACTGAGACAACAAGCCACATAAAATAATTTCCTGTAATTTCTCTTTTTCAAGTCACCATTTTAAAGACTACCTTGCGATTAAATATTTAATAATGGTTTTAATACATACCCTATGTCCAATAAGTTTGCCACGAATCTTTTCTCTGGTCATTTCAATTGGTTCCCAAGTAACATTCATAGAAGTTGAGTTGAATCCGTGAGCAACAGGTTGCTGTGGAGCAACTTGAGGCATGTCCTCAGCTGAATATATTGTAACTATTTCGGTTTCTGGTCCTTTATCAACATTATTAATGGCCTGCACTTTGACATCATATTTGGTGTAATACTTGTCCAAAGGTATATTAACTACTGCTATACCAACATTTCCCTGCTTTTTGAGGACTTGTGTTGCCCATTCTTTTGTGTCATGTAATCGCCAGAAAACTTTGTAATGAATACCATGACTATTTTGTTCTTGAGGTAGTAGCGGTTCCCAGGTAATGGTGAGATCACCAATTTTTCCACCTCCACCACCCACTTTTCGTGGTGCGATATATGGCTTGTCCTCAATAGTACTATAAATCGGAGATGGAGCTGATGGTATTCCAATACCAAGATCATTCACAGCTGCCACACTAAACTCATACGACGACCATGGTGTTAAATCAGTTACCTCAGCTTGTTGACGCGAAGTATAACGATCGATTTCATGTGCTTGTACATGCATTGAGACATTAGTCCATGTGCGATTCCAGTTCGTCCGGCCTAAAATGTTGTAGTACAGAATTTGGCGGCCATTTGAAGCACCATTAACCCATTCGATTAGTGCTTTAGTTTTGCCCACTTCAATGACAGTTACGCCACCTGGAGCGCCTGGTGGCCCCTCTACTACCACTGTAGTCTTTGATGTTATCTTATTAACAGAAGATTTCACAACACATTCGTATTCTCCCCCATCTAGCAGGGTAATATTGTGAACAGTAAGGCGATTACGATCAACACGCTATAAATAATTAAATAAATAGATCATAAAAAATAGCTTAAATTCTTTTAAGTAGTTTACTTACGATTCGTTCATTCTCATCAGTTCGAATTATTTCACCATTGTGACGCCAAATAAACGCCACATCTAGCACTTCATCGTAGGTCACCTCACATTGCAGATGGATAAGTTCGTGAATTTGGGATGTTATTCGTGGTGGTGGTGTTTGTGTAAATCGAAGCTCCTCTGTAATAGAAAACAATAAAAATAATTAATTTTTTTCTATAAATGAATACCCTATACCCGACTTACGCAGTACAATAAGGCGTGCCCTCGATTCATCTGTGCCGCCTGTATTAGTAGCCACGCATGTATAAATACCCTCATCGTCTCTTGAAGTTGGAGATATTATTAATGTTCCGGATGGTAATATTCGTCGGTGACCACCTGACCCAATTACATTACCATCTTTTTTCCACTGGAACTTAGGCCGCGGCGCAGCTTCTGGGTCACAAATAATTGTCGTATTACCATTGTATATGGCGTATATTTCAGATTCAAGCGGTCGCTTTTTAAATGAAGGTTTCATTGAAAGAACACGAAGCTGTCCAGAAGCATATGCAGTTTTAAGCTGGTTAGTTGCTCCACACTGGTACATACCGTCATCTTTATCTGGATCTAGGTACTTTATGGTCATAACGTTGTCTTGAATTGTATATCGATCCTTATCCAAGCGCTCGAAATCTAGAAGCTCGGCATTTTTATACCACGTGTAGTTAACATCAGGTATGGCAGATGCCTCGCATATAAAAGTAACATCACTGTTAAAGTCCTTGATTTTATCCTTGAGCGGTATCGTAAATTGTGGTTTCATCTGAATGTTTATAACAATGGATTTTTCTGTTGTTTTCCGAGGATTAGAGATTGTGCAAGTATATTCTCCATTATCATTTATTGTAGCATTTGGTATGATCAAAACACGATTGTAGTTCGTCTGATATGCGTTTCTCTGCAGCGGTTGTCCTTTACGTGTCCAGTTGTATGATGGTATGGGATAACCAAAAGCTACGCACTCAAGTCGTATGTCTTCTCCAGCCACAGGAGCATCAGGAAAAACTTTTGGAAATGAGTTAGCAAAAATCAAAGCCTGATAATTACTGTTTGGATGGACTCGAAGCGGGAAAAATGGGCCATTTCGGCCAGTGTCACTAACCAAGCTTTGTACTGTGCATGAATAATTTGCCCGATCGACGGACTCAATCGAAGAAAAATACAGTGCGCCATCACGGGACACAAAAACTCTCTGATCCTCTTCAACAAAGTTTGGGAAATAATCGCGTGACCAATAATATTTAACATCTGGGTAATGCTGAGGTGGATCACAAAATACTGACTTGCCCCAATTCATTTCACCAGTTTCCGCTGATCGTTTAAGATTAAATTCCATAATGAACCCAAAATTCAATTGAGCACTTTCTGAACGAATTAAGCCGAATTTATTTTCTGCAACACAATGATAGAGTCCTTGATCGAGAGCTTGTTTAGGATCATAGATAATTAAGTTTCCACCACTCAATGTGTATCGGTCCGATAATATTGGGTCAATGGCGAAGAATTGCAGTGTGTCGTTAACATATTCTTCCTTATACCAACGATAAGTAGGGGTTGGATAGCCGCCTGCCAAACAACTTAGCGTTACATCATTTATTAAACGAGTTTTACTCGTATCAAAAGTGGTATCATTCGGTTGTCTAACAAAGAATGGACCTCGAGGTATCTTTTCAAAATCACGGACATCTAATCCATAATCAAATGGACGGCGATCGTCGTTCTTCAGGTTGAAATTGTCTGGGTTAAAAAGATGATGTGACTCACAAATAAAAAGATTCAATTCAATGTCATACGAAGGCATAAACATCCATTTATCATTGCGCCGCGAGTAGCCATACACGAGACGATCTTTTACCCCATATTCTGTGGAATAGGGTTGCCCATCGACCAATATGTTGCGGTTACGGCTGGTTCCTCCCATTGGATTATAATTCATATTCTGTTGTGTGCCATACCGATTTTTATTTTGTGTCACCAGAAATCTATTGTCGTGCAAATCTTCATTCTCAATTGCATGCTCCTCATATGAGAATGCATCTTCAAGCATAAGAAATTGCGAATTGTCATCGTTAGTCCAGCTATTTGGAGCCAATTGGCGTGCGGACACCCAAAAACGATTCTGCTTTTGATTTTGTAGAATAAGCTGCTTGAGAATAAACGAATGCTTCTCGATGTTGTCAAGGTGCACCAAGTCTGCATTGTATGCTTTGCAAATTTTCTTCGCATCATGCCAATTCCTCTTCGGTGATTTGATAAAGCGATAACAGGTCTGTCGATAAGCAGTCCAGTGCTCAGGGCAAAAACTACTTTCATCCAGTGATGGATCTATGGAATTGCTGGCATAATTTGGCTTTGAATATGAGTCAAAATTTCCACCTTCGTAATAATTAAGATTCTGATTTAGATTCTGATTAGGATTCGGCAGATTTGTGGCCGTTTGCTTTTGCAATTCATTCTGCGATTGCAACAAAGGGTTTCCAAATTGAATTTGCTGCTGCTGCTGTAAAGGATTTGTATTTGCATACTGAGTATTATATCGCGCTTGATAATCGGGAGTTTGGTAATTGTTCTGATACAGCTGACCATTTGCGAGAAATGCGAAAAGTATTATAAAAAGTAAGCATTTCATTGTTGTTTGAGATTCGGTACGGTAATAGCTTTGTATATTCAATTAAAAGGATATTAATTCCAAAGAAGGCACATTTTAAGTTATCGTCGAACTGTAAAAGATAAATTTTGTGTTGATAACAATACATTAATACAGGTTGTTAAAGTATTTATAAATGCACATTTTTGAAATGCACTCACTTCGGTTTTCAAACGGATTATGTATACCAGAAATTGAATTGTTAAATGTATTTTGTTAGTATGATGATATTGGTGTAAAAACTCATTTATTTACTTAACCTACATGTGTGTAAAGCAAATCCAAATATTATAATATTATAAATACCAAACAAATACCAATGAAGTCCACGAATAAAACAGTCAGTAAAATCTTAAACTTTAAAGCATACATTTCCTTGTTCGTTGACACCGTTGCACTACACATAACAAGATGTCAGATGTTGAATACTGAATTCGGACGATAGTGTTGATAACATCAATATCGAAATAACCACAGCCTTCAGCGACGCGAAACCGCATGGATATATCACCACCGAATACTTTGGCCATAAGAGGCACTTTGTGTTGAATTGGAACCTTTTTAGATAACACTGGGAAACAGATTTAACAAAACAATCGGAAGAAATTCAAGCATGGGGACCAATGTTTTAGCATTCTTACAAAATTTTACAATTTTTCAGCCAGCAAGTGGTCTAAAAGCTTTACTTTTAATACAGCAAAACAAAGTGAAAATGAATCAGTAAATGAATTTGTCTCTGAATATTGCAATTCGATTAAACACTGAATATCCATCGAACCAGTTAAATGATTTCAGATTTGATAGGATTATTCCAGGAATCCCTTGTAGTGACATGCTCCCAAATCTTCTGCTTGACCAAAATCTTACATCTAGCAGAACAAACAAAAGGGCAAGTGAAACAAATAAATGACAAGGAAACGGTGGACAAGGAAATATGGAGAAAATTAAAGCAACCCGAAAAACTAAAACGTTATATCGACCACCTATCCAATACGAAATAACGTAGAAAGAGACACAAACACAATAAAACGAACACGTTAACAATAAAAGAAATACATACATGAAATAAAGCAAGATAATTAGCATGCTATAAAAATGGCTAATGGAGACAGCAATTAGCAAGATAATTGACATAGCAAGCTATCTATAGCAGGATATTTAGCAAGCTTTAGATATCTTGCTAATTTTTGACATTTCAGTAAAATTGCGTTCATTGCGTTTGAATAAGAAAAACTAACAGAAAATTCTCTATAAAAATTAAATCAACTTTTTCTAAAACCGTTCCATTTGACAACGGTATCCCACAAGGATCACCACTCTCGGTAATTTTGTTTATCATTGCCTTCGATGAATTAAGCTTAATCGTTTCCAAATACAAGGATCATTGTATCTATGCAGACGATGTATATATTATTTGTAAATACAATGACCTAGATAAAACCAAAAATTAGTTTTCAAATGTACTGAAGGAAATTGTTGACTGGTCCACTATTTCTGGATCAAACCTCTCACTAAAAAAATGTAAATTGCTCCACATATGCCGAAAAAAACAATGTAACAAAATTGATTTAGAACTTAATAATACCAAAATTGAAAATGTCTTGAATCTCAGCATACTTGGATTAATTTTTAACAATAAATACAGTTGGAAACCACATTGCTTAAGCTTAAAAATATCACTAGCAGCAAGACTTAGTATAATCAAATATCTTTCCTCAAGGAAAAGTAAGGTCCATATAAACTCTCTTTGCTATATAACAAAAATGTTAATCCTTAGTAAATTAGATTACGGCCTAGCTATATATGGTTCCTGCCCTAAATCAACCAAAAACATCTTTAAATCAACCTACCACCAAGCAGCAAGAAGGAGCATTCATGCATTTCCAACGAGCCCAATTCTAAACATCCTTGCCGAAGCTGGGCTACCAACAGTTGACGAGCGTTACATAGAGGCCAGTGCCAAACTCCTCCCTAAGCTTACCTTCCAAACTGGATCATTAATTGATGTCGACATAAACCAAACTCTTTCTCACAAACGACCCCGACGCATCCCTTCCACAATACATACTATCTTGGATCTAGGAAAAAAATTGGAAATTCCATATAAACGCCACGCCAAATACATTTCGCCACGCCCACCCTGGTTCTTAGATAGCAATGCTATAGTATTCAGCCTATGTGACCTGAAGAAACAAAATACCAGCCCAGCAACCTACAAACAAGTATTCACCGAAACTACATCACAGTTTCACACCAAAGGTTGGAAATTTTTATACACAGACGGTTCAAAAACACTACACAATACTGGTTTTGCTGTTGTTTCAAAAGAAGGCAATATACTGGTACAAGGTACTTTGCCAAACACAACTTCAATTTTTACAGCGGAAGCGGTAGCAATACTCGAAGCCGTGAAAAAATGCTCCAACACCTCAGGAAAATGGATTATCTGCTCCGATAGTCTCTCGGTCCTGAAAGCAATTTGCAATCCTCTGCGCAGCTCCGCAATTATATCCAAAGTTAGAGACGCTCTTATAAGTAAAACCTTAAAACTAAAATTAATGTGGACTCCAGGACATGTTGGAATACAGGGCAACGAACTGGCCGACAAAGCTGCCAACGATATCCGCATGGCTCCAGTTTATATGTTCGATGTGTATTCCCGGGTCGACCTTCAAAGATTGATACAAAACAAAATTCATAAGAAACAACTCCAACAGTGGACAGAATACCATCATCACTACACATCAATCAATCCCAATAAAGACCAGCCGATCTATCCGACAAACGCATCCAAAGAAATGATAACCAATTTTACTCGCCTCCGACTAGGTCATACCTACCTAACACAACAACACCTCTTCAAAAAAGAACCACCACCGAGTTGCCCCAACTGTCATAGCAACCTCACATTCAGCCACCTGCTTGGACCCTGCCTCCTTTCATCAGACCAATTACCACAACATTTCAACCAAAGCCTCAACATCATAGACATATTAAAGGAACCTACCCTGACCAACATAGAGACCATAAACAAAATATTAACCATACTTAGAATTAAGTTATAATAACACATTTTTTACTAAAGAGCCGATAGTCTTTTGCTGCTAGTGCTTTTCATTGCCACTATTAATAAGAAATTTTAATTTGTTATTGATAAAAATAAATAAATAAATAAATAAATAAATGGCCGACTGGAAGACGTCACAAGAAGAGAAGAATTAAATTAATAAACAATTTCCGGCAGCTTCCATGTTTGTGGATTATAGCAGGGCTGAGTACAAGCGGTTGGTTTTTAAAAAAAAATTAAATATCAAGCTATAATTTGCCCACACACAAATTTGACAGTTCTCTTTTTTTATAGCTTGCTATGAAATCCTGCTATTTGCAATTTGCACGTGGAGACGCGGTGTAATGAAAACTAAAGGAAAAGCGAAAAGATAACAGAACACACACACACATAAAGACGATATGATCAGTTGAAAATTGAATATTTTTGAAATGAACAAGGGTAGAGTCGCCTGTTTTCGAACACCCCAGTTCTCAAACACT
Source organism: Brachyopa scutellaris (assembly GCA_949775065.1). NCBI lineage: Eukaryota > Metazoa > Arthropoda > Insecta > Diptera > Syrphidae > Brachyopa > Brachyopa scutellaris. The sequence goes on from OX459116.1 coordinate 8,187,409, forward strand.
TTTTACAAAAATCGTTATATTATCGTTAATTTACCGTATCTTCTCTTCGTCACAGCACAACACTACGTATGCATATTCCCTTTTCACTTAACTTAAACATCGCATTCATACAAATGTATACTAAGTCAACAAAACTCTGAGTTTGCTTATGGGGTTCAATGAATGCGGTCGGATCTGTCATCTAAAAAAAAAGCTTCAGTGAACGTCTCGGAAAAGTTGGTTTAGAAGCAAAACTAATCACGTAGGTTCTTTCAGCTACATACATGAAAATAAGCCCAAGAATAATAATGGACAACTCGGATCTGATGGGGCAGACCTAAGTGCGAGGGACAAGTAATCAGTGTATTCAAGGAACTTTTCTGTACGTAATCATGGTGAATCACAGTGTATTCAAACGTATTCGCGTACGTATTTATATGTATTTACGACGTATTCATATGTATTTACGTGTATGTATTTGCGCATTCTGTAGTCTAAAAACACGGAAAAACAGTGATTACTTGCCCCCGCTTAAGTAGGACTGATTAACAATTCACTTCCAGAGGGAAAATTTCCAGCATCATGGTAAGAATCAATGATAACTAGAGTCTGACCGAAGGCCATTTTTGGGCCGGAGCCGAAGCAGAAGCCGAATCTGATGAATAAGGCTATTTTAAATTTTCTGCGGGGGTTTGAATTGCAATTGCAAGTGCGAGAATACCTTAACATAACAGCAAGTCTCTCCTTGGCTGAAATTGTTTCCACAAAACTGGTTTAATTAACGGTATTTTATATATAGTATTGTTCCATGCCAAAAAGGTGGGAGGAAGCTATAAAAAACAATGAACTTTAGACTAAATATTAAAAAAAAAAAACAAAAACTTGCATATGTTTTGCACAGCTCCAAATTGAATACATTCGTTCTTTTATTTATTATAAAACATTAACGGTAGAGATTTCTTTGCTTCCCTATAAATATTAAACTCAAAGTAATACTTTCGACTCAGTATTTCATTCGAATTCTGCCTTTAAAGTTATTAAAAATCAAAATCACTGTATTTGAGATAAACTTGCAGATTTTTGCACAATACTGTATTTATAGAATACAATAACTATCAGAATATCAAGAAAAAATCACTCATGCGAGGACTCAGTAAACCATGTTATGAAGGAAAGGAAAGGTGGAGAAAGGAAAAAGAATTATATAAATGTTCCTAGACTTTAAAAGGGCATTTAATACCATTGACCGCACAATACTTCTGGAAAAACTATATAATTATGGCATCCTAACATAGTATAAAGCAAAGTCCCGATCGGTGTCATATTAAGTTTGTAGTAAAGGATCTCAAGAACCGCTGAATAGATTTTAACGATTCTTTTGGTATAAGATTACTAATTTCGCGGAAAAGGTTTATCAATTAGCTTTGAATTAGATAAAGTTTTGGTTTTACAGTTTAAGGGACTTCAAATGAGAAAACGAAATTTCAACTTAAAACAAACGGCTATTTCTTCAGAACAGCTTCTCCCATGTGATTGATATTTATTCTCAGCTTAATTACATTCAATACGCAGATTTAAAGACCAAAATCATATCTGTGCAATTACAAGAAGCTGAATAAAAGTACAAAACTAGCTGTCCCGCCCGGCTTCGCCCGTGTCCAAAAAAAATAGTGTAACTTTCAATACAAACATTGTCATTTACTGCAAAGAATCGGACGCTCTGTCAGTCTGTCTGTTTGCCTGTCTGTCGATCTGTCAATCTATCTATCTATCTCTCTGACTGTCTGTCTGTCTGTCTGTCTGTCCGTCTATATTCATAGACCAAAATATTTCATATTCATATTTCACCTGAAATTACGAAATTTTGTATGACAAGTACCAGAACCGCCGGTTGTTGAGTAACCGCACTGATGCTATACTGTGCTCTATATTAAGAAAAACGTACTCTGAAAATTTTATTAAAATCGGTTGGGTAGTTTCCGAGTCAATAAAAGGCAAACATAGATATGTACATTGTACATACATTCATTTTTATATATACAGCGCTGGCAAACTAATTAGCACACCCCTATGAAAATTCAAACTTGTTTTTTTCTGCAATTTCTTTTACTTATAAGCGAACAAATGCTTAAGAGTTTAATACGTGCATCAATGACAAAACTTAATCGAGAAAAAAATTTATCGTTTTGCAATACGATTCCGTGCTACATAAGATTTACCGTAAGTGTTTGTGTTTTACAGTGGCATTTTAATTAGCACACCCAAACATTCAAGTAAGATCAGAGCTAATTTTTTCGAATCTCCCTTAGTTGTTCAATGTTTTTCTTAAAGATTTGAGCATAAATATGGGAAGAAAAAGGTTCAATGAAGGCAGAAATAAGTCAGATTCCGAACTTGCACCAAAAAGAGCAGAACATATCCGAAATTGCAAGATTAATCGGCTTTTCACCAAAAAAAAAAGTACAGAATGCACTTAAGCATTACTATTAACGTGGGATTTTTGCAAATCAGAAACAATCCAGGTCAAAAAGGGCCGAAAAACATGAGAATAGTCCGATAGTCAGACATACCATTAGGCACCCCTTCGCCTCTTCAATGGAAATAAGAGCTCAAATGTATCAAAATTGCTCAGTGAATATATCCGCTAGGACTGTTAGAGCTCGGCTTTTGCAAAATAATCTTCGAGGATGCCAGAGTCTCAAACAACCGAAGGTTTCATAGTCTAATCGAAGACAACGGCTGGATTTCGGAAAATGCCATATCTTCAAAAGTCAGTTTCTCTGGAATTCTGTCATCTGGCGTGATCAATCCAAATTTAATCTGTATGGAACCGATGGCAGAACCTACGTGCGACATCCTCACAACAAGGATTTGGACCCAAAGTACACTACGAAGTCGGTTAAGCATGGAGGTGGCAGCGTGATGTTATGGTGCTGCTTTACCGCGAATACTGTTGGGCCAATAGTCCAAGTTAAACGAAAAATGGATGGGCTTATGTACCAGAGTATATTGGCCAACAATTTGGTACATTTCTATGATGATTTTCCACTTGCAACACATCGGCAAATTGTGTTTCAGCAAGACAATGCCCCATGCCATGCGTCTCAGTTAAGGAGTGGTTTGATGCAAACGATATTACCGTTCTGACTTGGCCCCACAAAGCCCGGATATCAATCCAATAGACAATTTATGGGTCATCGTCAAACTACATGTAATGACATTAAAACCAACAACGGCGAACGCGTTATGGACTACTTTTCAGGAAGAATGGTACAAAATTCCTCCTGAAGCCTTTGCTGACCTAATGGCGTCATTAAGTAGGAGATATGCTGCCGTTATTGTTCAGAAAGGATACCCAAACAAATATTAAGTAAATCTAAATAGCCAAAAATTACATTTAAACTGCTTTCAAGTTGTTCTCACTATTTTTCAGACTCTCTAAGTATCATTTTAGAGAGGAGCTGCCTCACATAATAACACAACCATTAAGCATTGATCTTGATCATTGTTTTTTTTTCTCGGAATTATTGTTACATTTTCTATTTCTTACATTTTCTCTAATTTGTATTTGGAATGCGTTATTGAACTTTTTTAATGCATTTTTTCGCCAGAAAGAAAAATTTCAATGGGTGTGCAAATTAGCTTGCCACCCCTGTATAGATCTATACCATAACTCCAGCGCCACCTATCGGGTCCAGATTTTATTACATAATTTTCTCTTTTGGCACTGAACCCAAATATATTGTGAATATGAGCAGTTTTGGTCCATAAATTTAGAAGTTATTAATAATTTGACTCCAGCGTCACCTAGCGAGATGAAAAACATATACTTTACAACCTATTCTCATACCGTACCTACCAAATATGTAAACACAAAAAATTTCATGAAAATCGGTCGAGACGTTTCGAAGGAGCGCGACTTTCAAAGAGGAATTCATATCGAAAAACAATGCATACTCAGAATAATGCAAAAAGTCATGTTAGATCGTTATTTTATGCATGTTTGCATTACTGGAAGAAAATGCTGTTTTTTTTTTTTTTTGCTCCACTTGAATAGAAACATTCGCTTAACGGTAGTCGCTGCATTTCTTTATGATACGGTACGATGAAAATAAAGGAAAAATTGTAATATGTCTACAGACTGAAAATATTTTTAACTTCTGCAGAAAAGGTAAAAATAGAAGTTTAAGCTAAAAATGGACTCCCCTTACGCACAATCGCCGAAAAAATTGCAAGAAGTGCTGAAGTTGTGTCGTCATTTGTGTAGCAGAAAAAAAATATAAAAGAAAGGTAAACAGAAGCCACATCAGAAGCAGACAGAAGAATAATTCTTAGATTAGCTTCTAATTCCAGCGTCTCTACAGCATAAATCAAAGCAGACTGGTGTTAGTGCTAGGCTTAATACCGTTAGGCATGTTATAAAGAGTGGCATCATTAGAAACGCCTGAAATTGCAAAAAAAAAAAACACAAACGTTAAACCCATTACAAAATCAAAATTGCTTGGATTTTTGAAGGACGCATCGTATATAACGTGAGATAAAATATGGACAAGAGTGTTTTTTTCAGATGAAAAAACAATTTAATATGGATCATCCGGATGAATATAACCATTATTTCCATGATTTGAGGTAGGAACCAAGTTTCTTGGAACGTTACCAGCGGCGAAGAAGGTGTTGTGGTCTGGGGAGCGATTTCATGGTATGAAACTGTTGATCTGGAGTTTCCTAAACTAAAAATTACCGCAATCTCCTACCAGAATATATTGAAAGTAGCTTTCCCTAAGTTTACCAATGTCTTTGGTCCAATATCTTGGACATTCCAACAAGATAATGCACCACTCCACACTGCAAGGACCATTAAAAGTTGTATATCCGAGCAAAATGTGAGTTTGCTACAATGGCCATCACACTCACCGGACCTTAATATTATGGAAAACGTGTGGGGATGGATGGTTAGCAGAGCCTACGATAACAGACAACAATTTGACAATAGTGAACCACTCATTACTGCTGTAAAGGCAGCATTGCAGTGACATTTCGTTAAATCATTTAAAGAAACTTCATGATTCACTTCCCAAAAGGGTTTATGAAGTTATTTTAAATAAAGGTGATAGTAGCAGATGGTACAAATTATTAAAAGAAGAAAAAAATAACTTCGGTCTTACTATATCTTCATTTTAATTAGTCTAAGCAAATGGGTCTATCCAAGTGGAGCAAAAAAAAACAGTGTGGAATGCAAAAATGCATAGAATAACAATCTAACATGACTTTTTGCATTGTTTTTCGGTATGGATTCCTTTTAGAAAAATAAACATTAAAGCTGCATTTTAAGCTTACCAAAGCGCTAAACGGTTAAATTGAAATCATTATTGACAAAAACCTATAGTTAAATGAACATGTCGACTTCATATGTAAGAAAATTGGCAAAAAATTGTTTTTTTTTTTCGGACAAATTAGAAAGAGAATGAATGATTTTACTTCGAGAATAGTATATACAGTGTACTCTCTCCTTACGGACACCTCTTATAATCGACAGATTTCAAAGAACGGAAATAAATACATGATTTTTCATATAAACAATTTTCCTGTAACCGGACTCTCTCATAACTGGACACGGACACTCGCTCTCTCTTAAATGGACAAACCACATCTACATATGGCAAACTTTTTGCATAGGTACTTAATTTTGTTTTTGTTTTTTCTTCTTTACACTTTGCAAAGAAACGAAACAAAAATGTAAGCTGGAGTGTGCTTTTGGGTTATAATCACGCTCGCGGACACATGATTTTCAATGGGAGCGCCAGAATGACGCACGCATATCTCCGGCATTTTGAGAGACATTTTATATTATTTTATTTATCGCAACATATGCAAAGCAGGAGGTTCGCAAACGCATAAACGCAAAGCAAACAGATCTAAAACGCAGTAGTTTGCGCAAAAGCAAGAGCATCTGCGCAGTTCTCAAATAAATGTTGCTCACTTCACTCTGCATTTGCTTTTGTATAATATGGAATTGGAATATTTGCTTTGCAATGCTTTGCTTTGCAAGTCTTGCGTTTACGAATTCGCCCAGAATTAAAATGAAATGAACCATACTAAATACAATACCGAAAATACAACAAAATCAAAAAGGAAATCCAAGAGAGTAACTTTGAACATCTTCGCATATAACGTTAGATCCCAATCCACAACCGAACGTCTATTTGAATTGGAAAACGAACTACAGTTTTTTAACTGGGACATAATAGCAGTATATGCGCTTCAAAGAGAAGAAGAACAACAAAATAAAGTTTAAATCAGAGAACATAATTTACCTTAATATTGCTAGAAATTCAACGGGAGGTATGTATCGGGTTCCCCATTGGCTAGTAACATACCAAACACATTGAGAATATAAAAACCATATCAAGCCGAGTAGCATCCCTAATTATCACGCTATACTCTAGATACAAATAACATCGAGCATGATGAGTAGAGCCCTATAGATCCTCCTCGATCACTGCACAAATCACAATATTGATAAGTAACATTAAGGAACCCAGATCCAACAGACGATTAAAATATTGAAGACAACCACATCAATTTTAATTCTGATGACACATTTAAGTAACATTGGGCGTGTTTATATCTATATAGATGACACAATAGCGTTTAATTAGTTATGTATATTACGTACATATGTACATAGCCCAAACTGCAAATAAAAAGGTGTCTTCTTGAAGACAATTGTTTTTAAATTAATGACGACCCTGAATTTTGTAATAAACAAACTACATTCTTACGTTATTTAAAATTAAAGAAGTGGCTTTTCATAGCTTGTTTAACATATAAATTATGAAAATTATATACTTAAAGCACTAATTAATTTCACATTAAGCGTATTGTCCTTAGAATCTTTGCATTCAATTCTTAATTAAATGACATTCACTCAGGTAAAGTTATTTTTTATAAGACAAATCTAAATAATCAACTTCCACCGCCTATTCAAATTAACTGCCAGGAGTACCAATAAACAAATTGAATGAATCACTCCTTTGACAGAGAACTCTGTAATTATTATTTAAAAGTTCGTAAAAAAATTCATTGTTTTTATTGAGTTCACAATTTATAACAATGTTACATAGTGGTAAAAAGAACAACATTATTGCAAGCAGATATATCATTTTAAAATGCATGCTACACTCAAGGTGTGGTCAGGTGGCTCGAGTGTGTTGATACAAATATTCACAAGTCACCAAGTTCACAGAAAAAAATGTATTTTTTAACGAAATAAAAAACCGCTTTACTTTAATTACCTGTAGTGTTCTGCTTAAATATATCGACAAATTTATCTTATTTCTCGTCAGAACTTAATTACTTTTTGATTTAACTAAATAAAATAAAAACAAAACAATGAAGAACACAAAACAAGAATCCCACGATGATTGTTAGATGTCAGGGAAAATAGTAACACAAACACATTAACGAAGTTTAATTAATTATGATCTTTTTGACAACTGGTGTGATGTCATTTGTTGATGATGTTTTTCAGTAGAAGTAAGAAGGTGAACAAAATGAATAGTGCGTTTGCCTCACTCTTACCATATATGGAAAAAATCTCACGGTGACGTCATAAATATAGTAATGCGGCGGAGGAGTTGTAAACTTCTGGCACATCTCGTACAGGCAGTTTTACCGCATCAGGTATGACACACCCAAACATTTTTTTATTTAAAATACTGGGGCCGAATTACCGCATCCGTTAACGAGTTACTCGTTATCGAAATGCGACGATTTGGGATTACCGCTCTCGATATCGAGCACTCGGTATTGAAATTTGGGATGACAGCATACGTTAACGAGTGTCATTTTGTTCGAAAGCAATCTGGCTGTCGAGTGCGAACGAAAAAAATTATTTTAGAGTATTTTAGAATTGATTTTTTTGTGGTTTTTTGAATAAACTAATATGTAATTATTTAATTAATATAATTTAATAATAATTTTTATTATATTTAATTAATTAATTATAATTTAATTATAATATTATAATAATTATTATAATTAATTAATTAATTATAATTTAATTTCTCTACAAAAATGCATGCGATTCAATTTAAAACTGCTGAAATGGGCGCTATTTGCTACATTTAACAATGGCGACATTGTTCTTCAATATAAATAAATGAAACACAATCGAAAATATAGTAGTCATATGTGATTTGCTAACGGACCAACAGCCATACAGGACCTGGCGACTTCTTCGATGTCCTGTCCATAGTTTTTTTTTTGTAATCGCGCGCAGCGCGCCAGGCACCCAACTGCTTACCGTATTTATTAATTGCAAATATGTATATATTTCATAATATTTCCTCATAAAATGACCACTTTCATTCAATAAAATGTTAGTTTTCAGTATTTTAAGGTTAGAATTTCGAAAATTTAAAATTTTTTTTGGCTCACTTTTATATATCTATAAAAAAATTGTTTAGAAGGTTGACCTATTGGAAGGCGACCCCTATTTTGAGGTTAGAATCGAAAAAAAAGTTAATTTCCTCGGAAAAAAATTAATATATTTGTGCTACTTAGACCCTAAATAGACAAGAAAAAAAACATATAATTACCGTTATGTTCATAATGGAAACCCGCCCCAAATATTTCTTGGATTTAACTAAAATAATATTTTTCTATATTTGAATCAACCGGAGAAGCGTCACTTTATTAGTTGTAGTAGAATTTTTCTAGTACAATTTTATTTTTATTCGATACGTTAGCTATCGAGTGCCATCATCCCAATGAGGTTACTCGATCATTCGATAACGAGTCCTACTCACTCACTCGTTAACGGATGCGGTAATTTGGCCCCTGATACCAGTGTTTTTGATGCCAATGACGCTGATTACACGACTCTTTTCGTTGTTCGTTTCGTCTTTCTTCTTTTTGACAGGTACGTACTATAGTGATTACACGGTTCTTAATAATTGGTGGATACGTGCATACGTGATTCTGACGTTTATTGAAATTCACATTATATTTAGGAAGGGAACTGTAAAATTTCATTTGGAATCGCATTAAATTTACTTATTATGGAGGATAATAATTGCGTGTTTACTAGCAAATGCAAAATGTCCCTAAATTTAGCTCCAAAATCAACTTTAAAATCAAAGTCAAACGAGAAATGTCAAAGATCACCCGGAAAAAGTCTCAGAATTTTCATTCTTGCTTTCGTTACTTCATTCCCCTCTCGTTCCTATGCCCCTCCCCCTATCTGTCAAAAAGACGAAAGACGAAACGAACGAAAAAAGGAGTCGTGTAATCAGCGTCTATGATACACTTTCGTTTGTGAATGTTGCTAGCGATAAATTTATCGCAAAAGCAAAAGCAAGAGCAGAACGCAGACGGCAGAAGAAGTGTCAGATTTTCTCTGGTGGGCATTAGGGATGAGCGATGTTGGCAAAACATCGATATTGACATCGATTTCCACATCGCTGACTGAACATCGTGGATCGATAATAATCGAACTCAAAACATGTTAGTTAGTTAGTTAGTTAAGACTTTTATTTCATAAAAAAGGTAGGTTGATACATTAGCATACATTTTCAAGTCTATTTAGGTTTGGTCATTATTGACCGTCCACCAGATTGACATCTAGGCTCCCTACATAAAATATGAGTTTACTTGCATTACATTATTTACAGTATATAACATATGAACTTTAAATATTTGCATAAAGAATTTAACATACATATAACAAAAGCAAGCTCGATTGACATTTTTGTTTTAAAAACTTTCCTCAATAATACATTTTCTGTACATTAACGCCTTCGCAGTGTAGTTATACAACGCGTTCCATCCATAGCTTCCATTTAAAGTGTTCAGCGTTCTCTCCTCATCCAGCACAGTCGCCCCAAAGTATCTTAATCGGTATTCTTTCAATATAGGATATATCGCTTAAAAGTGGAAAACGTCCTCTCTCGTACTTTTGTGACACAGATCACAAAGGATTGGCAGCTCAGGGCGATGCGGTATAAAATTTAATGCGATTTGCTCCCCTCTCACTTTTAATATCAGGCTCATTTTGTCGGTTGAATTACTGTTTAAAAAGTACGTTTCATCCTGTAGATCATATCTCAGTCGCGAGTAGTATAATCTGTATTGGGAGTTCCGAACATCGTTTGCGTATCTTTCGTATCTATATCGTCCTATTGATGACACTAGCGCGTTAAATTTAGATCTTAAGTCAGAACCTTGATCCGCCGTTGTAAGATTAAGATGAAAACCGCATTCAGATGCTAAACATTCCCAGCTCTGATAAAGATAACCTCTTCTTGAAATTATAAGATTGAGCACTAGCTTTGGCAGCCTGCGATTGTTCCATCTCAGATATTTTAACCATATACTCAAAGTGCAGACGTAGAGCATCCAGGAAAAGAGGAGGTACCCCAGTCTCCAAATGCAACATATAATTAGGAGTGTTGTTAGGTAGGCGAAAAATTCGTTTCAAGAAGTATCGAAGAAACCTTTCTACTTCCTCAAAGGGGAAAAAACACCACACTTGGGCTCCGTATAGAAGTATCGATTTTGCTGTTGCACAAAATATTTTCTGTTTCGAGCTGTGAGTTATGCATTTATTAGAAATACAACGACTCCAAACCGACGATATTGCACGTTTTGCTTCCGCCAGCTTTGCATTAAGGTGTTTTTTCATGTTGAGATTAGCAGTTATCAGAACTCCAAGGTATTTGTATTCCCTCACTATTTCAATACATTCACCTTGAAGGCTCCACTTTTCGTTGCGTGAATATCTACCACTTCCACCTCTGAATATCATCATCTTCGATTTTTCAAGATTAACACTCAGGTTCCAAAGCTTGCAGTACTCAGCTAGTCTGTTTATCATCAACTGCATCCCGTTGACAGAATCCGAAAGGAAGACGATGTCACCTGCATACATAAGCGCAGGGATCTTGACTTGGTTCAGTTCAATTCCTCCCCTCACAAAATCGGTGATGTCATTGACGAACAGAATAAATAAAAGCGCGCTCAATATGCAACCTTGCTTCACCCCCATTGATGTTCCAAGCTCCTCAGAAATAAATTCGCCATCCCAGACGTAAGCTAAATTGCTTTCATACATTGCTCTTAAGATGTTTATAACTTTATTAGATATTCCTATTACGTGGAGTTTATAAAAAAATGCCTCGCGTGGTGTCGCGTCAAAAGCTACACGGAAATCGACAAAAAAGGTATACAACTTCTTGTGTTGGCTTTTGTAAAACACCCACTGAATGAGCCTTTTAAACAGAATGGTTCCGAACAGCTTAGCCGATGTATTTAAGAATGATATGCCCCGGTAATTCCTTGGATCATCATAGTCACCTTTTTTGTGCAGTGGGAAAATCATTGCTCTTTTAAAGCTGCTAGGAACATCCGCTTTTTCGAAAATTTTGTTGAATTCTGAAGTAAGTGCTGCACAGAATTCATTCGTACAGTTTTTATAGAACTCGAAGGGGATGCGGTCATCACCCGGAGCTTTTCGAACTTTCGAATCCTTGATGACTTGTAGCACCTCAGAAAGAGAGAAGGGCGCGTCTAAAAAGACATCGTCAAACATCGGGGCTGCATATTGAAAGGCTGGCGCGATTTGAATGGGGTTTAGGAGTCTGCTGAAATGTTCCCTCAGCTGTGGTGCCTGCAATTTCGATCCAATGATATTTGCTTTCCCGTTGACATATTGTACAGCCTTCCAAAATTCTGCTGAAGATCTCGATCTGTTGATCACCTCAATGGTCTGTTCTTCGAAGGCCAATTTTTTCCTGTAACAGATGCGCTTGAAGTCTTTAATCGCTTCACCATATATGGTTTTGAACACATTTGTGTTATGTTTTCGCAAAAGTTCAAGAGCTGCGAAAGACCTCTCTCTTGCTCTTAGACATTCAAAATCGAACCACTTTTGTTTACTTACAATGTTCCTCCTTAATGACTTATTCGGTGAAGCTTTCTTCATTATTACTGTGAGGTTAGCAATGTTTATAGGTGTATTTGATTCTTTCAGTCCAGGAAGAGCTTCATTTAAATTCCTTTGAAATAGTGTTGTTAAGCTGTCTTTCGAAATCAGTTTTGGCAGAAGAGTAAGTAATTGTGTATTTACCGCAACAGATGATGTACCCGATAACTGTATCTTGCACTCAATTTGAAGAGGCATGTGATCTGAAAATGTCATCATTGTGACCCTGAAGTCAGATATCAGATGGTTCCAAACACCAGAAAGAAGACAATAGTCTATTACGGAGCAAGCAGTTCCACGAATAAACGTATATTCTCCCCTAGAGTCCCCCTCACAACTTCCGTTTAAAATTCGACAATCGAACGCATCAACAAGATCAAGAATCTTATTACCATATGCATCACAAACAGTATCCATGGAGAAACGTGTTGCATTTAATAGTGGAGTTACTAAACCGCTTACCAGGTTGTTTTGTGAGAGACCAATTCTTCCATTAAAATCTCCTGTCAGCATAATGTCAGATGAACCCAGTTTAAACAGAGTATCTATAATTTTATCATAATTACTTTTCCAATTGTTGCCGTTTATGTAAATGGGGATTATGAATAAAGGTTTTTTTTTTATTCTTAAATGTATTATATTTGTATCTTGAAGTTTTTTGAATTTTGCCTCTACATATTTCAGAGACTTGCGAAATCCAAACAATTCACCGCCGCTTCCTCTTCCATATGTGTGTTGCTTTATTGCATATATCCACTTAAGTTCATAGTTATCGAATAAACTTATAAATCTACTTTCTTCTCCTTCCAAAACATGTGTTTCGAATAAGAAGAATATGTCAAACTGCTTAATATAATTAAAAAATTCAGAAAAAATTAATTTATTCTTTAGGCCTGCAATATTATAACTGAGTATTCTTAAATCTAATATTATATTAGTGTCTCTCTGGCAGTTGGGAACTAATCATGCACTTTCTTTTGGCGCATGCGAACTCCCAGCTAGGTTTTCAACCGAGAAGTGTAAAGCGCTGCTAACTTCAGCTGACATTGAGGTTGACATTTGATTCGAGTTTGACACTTTATACTCATTTTTTACATTTTCTGGATTTCCAAATTCATTCATCAAGATCTTAAGATTAGAAGGGGACTCTTCAATTAACGTGGCGAAAACATCCATGCCGGGCACTTCCCCACACATCAACCCTGTTGAAAGGTCCCAGGAGAATATTTTTCCAGAAATTAAAAGTTTGCCTGTTTTCAGGCGGATTCTCATCTGAGGTTTTTTCTCGCGTGCAATTCGCATCACCTGCATTAGTTTGGATCTTTTGATGCGCATGTTCTTGGGCAAATCGCTATGGATTCTGAACTTTGTACCTCTGAGTTTACTGGAATTGCGGAGCACTTTCCAGGCGGCCTCCTTTGACTTCAGTTTCACTACTACTATTGCTGTTCGCACATTCCTGCCTGTAACACTGTATGCGGATTCAATGCAGCAGTCCTCTTTTGCTCATTTGGTGAGGTTAGGTTTATTGCAGATTCCCCCAACTATCGAAAACCGTCTTAGATGCTAGGACTTACTCAGTTTTTGTTTCTTATCGGAAGAGTAACTTTTACTATGCAGTTTTGCAGCTAATATGAAATATTTATTTAACTTTTAAATAGTTTTATCAACTTTTTAGTAGGAGCTCACTTTCACACAACTACTTTGACATTTAAACCAAACGTCAATCTACATCATAACATCGATGTTTTAGAATGAATTTATAGAATAGGCGTGTTTTTTTTTCAAATCTATATAGGCTTAGCGGAAAATGAGAAAAAAACGCTGAACAGTGACTTGGCAGGACTATGCTAATTGACGTTTGACAGTTTCACAATTCATTGAAAGTAAGGCCGGTAGTTATCAAGCGCTCATTAATAAATTGGTGGATAGAATTTTTTTTCCTCAAATTTAATGCAATTAAATAGTAAAATAAGGAACATATTCACGTAATTCATTATAATTTTCTTTTTCTTGTCGGATAAATTCGTATTTTTTTTTTCTACCCATTTTGAAATTAACAGAAATAATTTAAATTTGAAATGACAGCAGAGTTCGGTTGATAGCTACCGGCCTTCATATTTCTCCTAAGCACCTAAGCACCTAAGACTGGATAATTATCCAGGTTTCGTAAGCCTTAGTTGTTAATGTAATTAACATGAAAAAAAATTTCTAGGCCTATTTGGTTTTGAAAAAAAACACGCCTAATAATCGAAGTCAAAACATCGATGTTCTATAACATCAGGCGCGGATTCAGGGGGGGGGGGGGGGGGGGTCACGGGGGTCATATATTTAACTCATATTGCTGTAACTAAACTATGTAATTAAATTTGTTTTTCCATTTTTATCCAAAACGTTTGAACTTCGATTAAACTATTTTGTATCGCAGTGGCAGTATGTTTATGAAGCACGTCCAGAAGTCTAGTTCATCGTTCAAGATACCATCACAGATAATATAGGTAGTTACATAGCTATCGCACGCAGAGTAAAGTAGGATTTGTTGCATCGATTCAATAGATTGGTTTCAAACCATTTTAAGTTGCATGGTCGTGCGAGTCAACTATCCTCCAGTGTGTTGTGACTTCGGTATACACACATTTGTTTCTTATTTCATTTTGCAGCAAACCCTTTACAGGCCGTCTCCACGAGCTAAAATTCATAGCAAGATAACTAGCATGCTATGCAAATATCTAATGGAGATGGCAAATAGCAAGATAATTTAGATAGCAAGCTATCCATAGCAGGATATTTAGCAAGCTAAAGATATCTTGCTAATTTTTGACATTTGAGTGAAATTGGTTGCGTTCGTTGCGTTTGAATAAAACAAAATAATTATGGCCGACTGGAAGATGTCACAAGAAGAGATAATTAAATTAATAAACAATTTTCGGCAGTCTCCATGTTTGTGGAATTATAGAAGTGCTGAGTACAAGCGGTTGGATCTAAAAAAAATGAAATATCAAGCTATAATTTGCCCACACACAAATTTGACAGTTCTCTTTTTTTAGCTTGCTATGAAATTCTGCTATTTGAAATAGCACGTGGAGACGCGGTGTAAATTTCATGGCATTCTATCACTCTTTTTTTCTATGAAAAGTGACAGATAGCAAGCTATAAAATATTTCTCGTGGAGACGCGGTGCTAGTTTCAACTAGAGATGGGCTAAGTTGTGAATTAGTTTTCGCAGTTATAACAGCGAATGCGATTTCTTATTCACAGTGAATATAAACTGCCAATGTAAACTGCTAATGCTAGTTCGCAATGGAGCGCAACTTAGCAGCATGTTGATAAATCACAAATTTTGCGCTTATAAGCAATGTTGCGATCAGAGAGTTATTATTGGGCGTGTTTTTTTCAATTCTATATAGGCTAAACATGTTTCCGCAACATGTTTTCAATGTAAAATACAACAAAACCTTAGCCTGGATAATTATCCAGTCTTATTTTTGTATGCAAAGCTTTTTCGAAATCTGTATTGATTTGAAAAAAAAACGCGGCTATTATTACTCTCCTCCTAGGAAATAGCATTCGCAACTCAATTCTGTGTCTGTATAGAGGCGAGACAAAATGATAATAAGCAATAGAAGATTCAGCAAAAGTAGTTTATTTATAAAGCGTGGTACACATTATCGATCAATGCTGACAACCAAAACTGATGTAATTTTTGATCGAAGAGTCTCGCGTACACCCTCCGTCAGTTTTGATCGACAAACCACCAACCAGTTGTACACACTTTCAGTTTTAATGGGCGTCAACCAAAACTGTCAGCTTTGATCGATAGTGCGTACCAACGCTTAAGTTGTTAGGTCGCGAATGTGAATTTTCATTAGCAGTGAATGAATAGCAGATTGCGATATTTTGCTCATCTATAGTTTCAACTATGACTTTTCATAGACACAAATTTGTGCAACTGTCTTCAATTATTTTCCAATCGTTGTCATTTTATTTATTTATTTTTATTGCTTTTAGAAAAATAATCACGTGAAACTAATTTCGGAGCAAAAAATCTGTATTGCACATAAAGGCAATAGCCAATGTCTTAAGTTATACATACTTTTAAACACGAACAATTGGTACAAATAGTGTTCTGTGAATGACCAAGTCTTTTAAAGAAGTCCTTGGTGACTAATAAAAGATTGTGCAAGACGATGCCTTCAGAAAAAGCCTATAATGGTGCAGATTTTGGTAATGTTAATAATAGTGGAAGTTATGGATGCATTGCCACCCTTGCAGAACTGACTGGAGCATCACAGCCTGCCCTAAGGTTGCTGTTGTCAATTTTCGCCGGTTAGTATTTCGTTTCAAATTAACATTTGTTTTTGAGTTAAGAAATCTACAAATATCTACAAATATGTGTATTTGTATTGATTTTATTACGTTATACGGTAGACCATAAGGCGGTGTTTTTTATAGTAAAAAATGGTCTAAGGACTGTGTTGTGCATTAGAGAATAATATTTGAGCATTGTTTAATAGTGTTAAATAGAACAAAGAAGGTTATTTAGCGGCCTGATATACTCGTATGTACTACCTACATATGTATACATTGCACCCGTAACGGGCAAATAAGTCTTATTGCTAATTTCCCCTAATCAAATTAAAATCCACCTACCTACAATTATGTCATTGTGGGTGCTCACACGAGAGTACATATATGTAAGTACATGTACATACATACGTACCCGTAGCTCAAACTCAGAATTGAAGTTTTTTAAATCTTAATTATAACATTTGAGGCTAATTTTGAGTCCAATAAATGAATTTAATTCTGAGTTTTTCAAAAACATACTTTAAAAGTTGAATTTTAGATTGTAACCTACCATCTGGTAGGAGGTAGGTGATACTTTTTACTCAAAAATAAAAACATTTGTACATGTTCAGTTCAGTACAATTATTTGTTTGGAGATCTGAAGATCTGAAAAGTAAATACGTATGAATGTATCTATACTGGTCTTCGATTGATGTGATCTAGTAGGACTGTACACATAACTGTTTAGGTACATATTCGTGTAATGTCTTCAGTCCAGCGTGATGATGTTCTTCCCTTGTGCCTCGTCTTCATTGGTCTACATTCTATCAGTCGCTTTATCCATCTATTGTCTGTTATTGTCGCCTCGTGTCCTGCCCACCTCTATTTTGCCTTTGAAATCTGTTTGGTTGTTTTTCTTCTGATTTCTTTATTTGTTACCCGGTCCCTCCTGCTTATTCCCAGCATCGCTTTCTCCATTGCTATATGTGATACTTCAAGCTTGTTGATGGTATTTCTTGTTAGGGTTAGGGTCTCCGCTTCGTATGTGATAACAGGCATTCGCATTATACATTGGTCAAATACTTTTATTTTCAAACGCATGGCTTTGTCACTTTGAGGCTGCCCCGAGTTCATCGAACATCAGCTTAGTATCATTGAAGTTGTTGGTTATGATTAAAAAGTCGTCCATGAAGCGAAGTTGACTTAGGTACACGCCGTCAACTTTGATGTCCTTGTTATCATATTGCAGGTTCTTGAAGGCGTATTCTGCAATCGCTGCAACCTATTTATGGTTATAAGTTTTTGTTTTGTTAAGAGTTTTAAAAGAAATAATTAAATAAATAGTAGAAACAATTTTATTTCGTAAATACAAACGTGAAATGTTGTTAAACTTATACATACTAACGTGGTAGTGCAATTTCGCGCACAAAAAAAATCTTGTTTTGCGATTTTCGCGATCCTGCATTACAAATCGTGCGATACGACCACGGTCAGTTAGTTCCATAGAGGGAACTCGTCCGCTGATGTGTTTATAGTGCTTCTATTTTTTCTTGATCTACGTCTGCCGCGTTTGACAAATCCGCATCCGATTAAGCGCTGTTTATTTTCTGTGTAGCAGTCACCGTAATATATATCACAGTTTTGCATCCTTTTTCTGCCTGGCCCATCCCATCGCACTTCCTGGATGGCGGTTGTATCTGCTTTATAGCAGTCTAGGGCCTCTGCCAGTTGTTCGGGTGCACCAGTACCGTTCAGTGAACGAACATTCCAGGTGCAGATCCGAGCGTCATTGTCCTTGTTTCGTTTAGCGTGGTTGTCAAGTGTAGATACGTCCTTTTCCGAGGCTATTGGTTGTATCGGAACTATATTTTTTACGTGGTAGGTACTTAACCTCACGCACAACCCCCAACCTCTGTCGGGTTACCGTTGGCCCAATAGGGGCTCATCCGCCACCAACTCTTTTCCACGACTCTGACTAGTACGTGGAAATCCTTATCCGAATATGTCGAAGTAGCTCAGATAAGATTTTGCTTTCGTTCTGGAAATTTAACGCCATCGTTGGTTCCATCTATGGAATTCTTCCACTGACGTGTATTATAGTGCTGCTATTTTCGCTTGGTCAGCACTCGCGCTTTTAAGTTTAGCAAGTCGGGGTGGGCAGCAACCAGGTACCCGATGGCTACTACTTAGAGGTCAAATATGCACAATTGACGTGTTACAATACTGGGCTTTGCCAAGTTAAAGCTAGTCAGTGCCTACCCTATTTCCACAACATCCAACCATCAGAGATCTATATCTATTTAACCAAAACAAATGACCAAAACAAATGACAAAAACTAAAAATTAAACTAATTTCATGAAGGCAAACTTGGTTCGTACAAGGAAGACTAGCATCATACAATTCAGTCCCAAATATCAGAGTCGCAGTTTCTTTGAACGTCAGTAAAATTGAAATGTTGGTAGGATCTATTTTTTCTCCGCTGCCTCAGCAGAGATTTTTCTATTAAATGGAATAACATTCTCCGCAGAGGATAAATGTATCTGTCAAAATTAGTATTCTTCTTCAGTAGTTTTTCAGATTAATTTACCTGAATTACTTAAAGATGCAGAAATGAAAAACATGACAATTTTCTCACTTCACAGCGCTTAGAACTACGGATTCCTTTCATGAAATATCCGAAGTAACCACACGTTCGGTTTAAGCAGAAAGAGTGAGGAGACGTATCAAAAAATTGAAAATAATAATCTCAGCAAGTGCAAAAAAAAATACTCAGTTGAGGAATCGTGTTCCACTCACGGATTGCTCGGAGATATTGGAGGGATTCGTAAGTGGAACTCGACTATTGGTCTTTTCTTGAAAGGATTTTATGTAAGAGTTAGTTAAATAGCCACTAAAATCATAAAAAAAAATTGGTTTACTACACTCACGAAAATGGAGTATGTGCAAACCACGCAATAGTATTTTTGTAGCTTTATTACGTTCCGAAAGACATAAAATAAACATGCATACATACTAAAACTACGAGTCTTATACATTTCTTACTTCAATTTTAGGTTATCCGGTGGCAGCTGTACATCGAACATTTGTACGGAAATGTACACCCTTAATACAACATTTCTTTTTTGCAACTTGTGGATTTTTATTATGCATCTTTAATTATGGATTCGACTCATACCATAGTGTTATTGCAATATGGATAACGTACTTACTAGTTCGTCTACTCCACCATCTACCAAAACAACTGCTGATTATCAACTTTCTCTTTCATATGAGTTACCTATTAATTGGATATTGCTTTACTGAAAGCAGCGATTATGATATTATTTGGACAATGCCGCACTGTGTGCTTGTATTACGATTGATAGGATTTGGATTTGATATTGCTGATGGACAAAAGTCTCGCGAACAACTTTCAAATGATCAAAAGGAAACAGTTCTCTATTATGTGCCGTCACTTCTTGAACTCACAGCGTACACATTTTTCCCAGCTTCCTTTCTTGTTGGACCGCAGTTTCCATTCAGACGCTATCAACGATTTATACAGGGAGAGTTTCATCAGCACAGCGGATCAATACATGCCGGAATGGTACGTGGTGGAGTTGGAATGTTGTACTTAGCTATACGGCAATTGGGAGCTATTATGTTGCCAGATAGCTACCTCTTGACTGACGCGTTTCGCAATCAATCGATGTTAAGGAAATTAATTGACATTGGACTTTGGGGAAAAATCTCACTCTACAAATACATTTCGTGTTGGCTGCTTGTGGAAGGAGCCCTTATGTGCACAGGTTAGTTTCAAGCCTTGCTTTTATTTATTTATTTTTTTATTTTTTTTTGTAGTGTACAGATCATTTTTGTATACAGATGTACCCCGGTTAGTGATAGGGTCACGCTTAAGAAAATTAACCAGAACACTCGCTTGGAAATTATTTGCTGTTGAACTTTATCTGTTCTGTACACGGGAGGAGAGATATTGGGCGGTACCCAGAAATGTCAGAAAAGTTTTTGCTCGGCTTAGGTATGGGCATAATATTGGCCACTTTCCATGCAGGTGGAATTATACCATGGTTAAATATTTGGTGGTATGTGTAAAATGAATGAAGTGAGAACATTGCACTATTTGAATTCGACCTTATTCCAAGACACGACTCCAGTTATTTAGGTAAGGTTAGGTTAGATTAGGTTGAGTGGCTATCCACCGCAATTGGTAGGATTCTTTTAGACCAAAGTATGTCCATTGCGTTGCCACGTGAGCCGACTTTTATCGAAACTCCTGGAACCATTTTTAAAGATTTGGATGAATTTCCGTATTTTATTGATATCCGTTGAGGAAATATTTTGAAGGTCTTATAAAGAGGTATTCTCCCAGAATCTTTTTTCTCGTGGAGGAGAAAGCTGGGCAACTGCATAGTAGGTGAAAGGTTGATTCCTCCTCCTTCTCATGCATGCAGCTGTGGCAGAAGTCATTAGCGAGGATTCCTAACCTGTTGACATGTCTGCCTATTGCGCAATGACCTGTCAATATGCCAACTATTATGCCGATATGTGCTCTGCTAATTTTTAGCAGGCTGCAAGTTTTACGTTGGTTTAGCTGTGGCCAAGTCTGTCTGGCACAGCTACACGTGTCCAGATTACGCCATCTTTCATTAGCCTGTTGTTGAGCTATTTGAAGTTGCATATATCCATTTTAGTTAATTTTGGCCATGCATAGCCAAGCAGATAGATCTTCCGCGAAAGCGTCAAAAAGTGTAAAGTTGTAAACGGATCATTAAATGATTCTCCTATTTCTTTCGATTTGCCTGTCTGATGAATAAACCTCCAATACTTGGTTTGGCTGGCTCGGAGTCATCTAAATGAGCGACTGGCAAGCAAGATTTTTAAAAAAAAACAACATTTTTACAACACACGTTAGATTGTGTTAATTCGATTTTCATTTCAGAGAAGAAACTTACTTTATGTTTATGTCACTCTGGAATTTAGAATTGATTGCACAGACAGTGGGTATATTATACCCACCGATATTGACAAAGCTAAAATGCCATTTTAAAGAGCTTTAGTGTTTAACAAAATATGATCTATAAACTAAAAGTACTGACCAATTTCATTTTACAGCTTATTTGATCCAGCTGTCTTCAGACTTCGAAATACTTTAAACTAATACTTATTATATAACTTTTATAATTTTGTGTGATAGCCCTTCTGGTTTAGAATAGCCTTAACCCTTATGTCTGCACCACATTGGTTACTTCGTTAGTCTGCACCATTGGTCTGGCCAGATCTTTTGCGAACAAATCTGATTTATGTACATATATGAGAATGGGGAGTATTAATTGCAGTAATGGGGAAAATTGTAAATAGAACAATAAACTTTTACTTGAAATATATAAGAAAAAAAAGGGAAAAAGACAAAAATCAGATGAGTATGGAAAAAATTTAATTTATGTGTTGTTCGCTGCTACTATTATTTTAGAATAATTTAGATGATTATCTCCGCACAAAATATATTTTAATAGTTCTATGCAATATTTAATAAAATACGAGTATGAAAAAATTTGTCACCTACATTTTTGAAAATTTCGCAGTCCGACAGGTTGCTCGCAAACACATTTGCATTAGAACGATTATTTGCGAATTCGAACGATTTTGACATTAACTTTAGAATTAGGTAGTACCAAATTTCCGAAAACAAATATGAAGTTCGAGATTCGTTCGATTTTCGAATACTAGGACTTGCTATAGAATTATAGAGTACGCATTTTGCGAATTCGAACATTTTTATAGTAGAATCGAGTTACATAGTTGGGCCCCAGAGTATATCTAATAGTGTCGTTTTATGAACTATGTTCGTTGAGCATGCGTCTGCAAATTCATATTCTAATTTTGTCAACGTCGTGTTAAGTTTGCAAATTCTAGCAACTTCAAGTAAAAAAACCGGCAGTGGATCAAATAAGCTGTTACCCACTGTATACTCTCCTTTCCTACACATTATTTTAGTTAATTGAGCTTAAAAATTCAAAAAAACTCATTGAGTGTGGGGAAGACTGCGTCTAGAGTTGAACTATACGTGCAAATATCATTCTACCAAATCAATTTATTATTTTTATTATTTGTATGCTAGGATTCACATATGCTGGAAAAACAGCCGATGGAAAGGATGATTGGTCTGGATGCTCGAACATTAAACTCATTCTTTTGGAAACGGGGACCAAAATGACTCACTATGTGCAGTCCTTTAATGTCAACACCAACAATTGGGTAGCCCAGTATATATACAAGAGACTCAAGTTCTTCAATAACCGCATGATTAGCTACGTAGCGGCTCTATCCTTTTTGGCGGTATGGCATGGCTTCCATAGTGGATATTATGTGGCGTTTTTTATGGAGTACTCTATAATCACCGTCGAAAAACAGGTAAGTGTCTTTATACTTTCCGCAGCATTTATACGAATCAATTATATTATTAGAAGTTTTTTTTTTTTTACATATGTGGTACCAAGTATTTACGGTTCAAAGACAATAGATCGAGTTAGCGAACGTTTCTTTAGTCCGATCTGTATCGCAGGATGCGTTGCCGTGTTTTTAAAGTACTTTCTGGTATTTGTGGGCATATGTTCACTCAGAAGTATCATCTCTGCAGTTGCTCAGTGCTGTTAACTCATTGCGAGACAAAACTCAACCATCTTTTAATATGCGGTCATGGGCGATCCTTTTTTTTTTTGTAACTGTGGGACTTTCACACTTACTAAAACCACATCTGCTTTCAACCCCGTTTCCCAACGATAAAGCTGAAAAAAAACCCAGAGTTTCATTAGCGAACAATACATATTGAAGTTCCATGGGACAAATCCACTTTCGCACCCGTACAGTTCCAAGGGAACTTAAAGATCTTACCATTCACAAATCCGCCGGTCCAGACGGTATATCTGCAATAGTTCTGAAGTTGTGTTCTTTCACGCTGCCAAAACCATTGCGTTAGCTTTTCTATCTTTCCTACTTCTCTGGGCTCTTTTCGAGTAGATGGAAAACAGCATTTGTCCAGCCCGTCCCTAAAAGAGACGAATTTTAATCTCTCTCCAGGTACCGACAAATAGCACTTACGTCCCTTCTTCCCAAGGTCATGGAAATGCTGACAAAACGTCAGCTAATGAAATATCTTGAATCACGAAACCTTCTCAATGACCGGCAATACGGCTAAGGATGCAAAAGATCCACTGGTGATCTGATGGAATATCTCACCAAAAAGTGGAATTAATCTCTTCATCACTCTGGTGATTGGATTTTTTTTGAAAATGCGTGCTTATGGCTTCGATGAACATTTTCTTCAGTGGATTGGAAACTACCTTTCGTGTCGTTCAATACAAGTTGTATTGGATGGTTTCAAGTCTGCAATTCACCCTATAAATGCTGATGTTCCAGTTTTGTCTTTGACACTCTTTCTTATTTTCATAAATGAGCTCTCGTCTGCCACATCTAATCCAATACATTCCTTCGCTGACGATTGCACCCGCAGCTTTACATATTGGCTTACAGATTCACGTCCCTGCTCTTGGGCTGTGGAACTGGAACGGTCGCGTAGGTCAAGCTCATTAAATTCCGGCCTTGACAGCATAACCAAATGGGGTATAAATAATAGAGTGGAAATTAATGCTTCAAAATCTCAATGCTGTCTTCTGTCGTTAAAGCGTAGTCTTACCCATCAGCCATTATTCATGAATGGCTCTTGCATTGTTGAAATCGAAAAGCATTCTCGGTATGTGTGTTAATACCAAACTACGTTGGAATGACCACTTATTCGAAGTCGCCAAAAAACGCCGCGAAATGAGGTTTCCTCCAACGATGTAAGAAATTCTTCACCCCTTCTGATCTAGGTACAATTTATAACGCGTTTATTCGCCCCAAGCTCGAGTACAATGCTCATATCTGGTCGGGTGCTCCAATTTGCAATCATTGCAATCATTTTTATTATCACTTTCTGTACTTTTTCTTATTAATTGTTTTTGTTCTTATTTATTTTGTTCTTGTCTAGGTCGAGACGTTATACAACAAGGTGGTACTTCCAAAGTACGGACATGTTTTGAACACATCGAAATTATATGAAGTGGTTTCATTTACTCTACTTAAGTCGTATAATATCATTTACATGGGATGGTGCCTGACACCATTTATCATGTTAAGCTACGACCGATGGATGCATGTCTTTGCATCGCTTAACTACTTCGGTTTTATTTTTCTGGGTGCCTGGACAATTTTTTATAATTTGTATAAATATACAGGCGGCGCTAGAGGCCAGCATACAGCGAGGAGTGCAGAGAAATTAGAATAGGCTATAAATTGGTTTTTGTTAGTTAAACGCGTACGCTTATTGAACACTAAAATTATGCCTTCACGCCCGCACTGTAAAAGTGCAGTTTCTAAAAAAAACACAGTTAATTCAGTACCTAATACTATTGAAGAATATTGAATCTTATGAGATTAATCAAAATCATCAAACTGATGCTGCAATATATACACATGCATGTTTTAAGTGGTATGCAATCTTATCCAAACCAGTATGAAGTTCTAAATGATAAACATGTATTCATGTAGGAATAGGTTTAACCTATAATCCAAAATTCTTTCAAATATCGATAGCCTAGTCAGATATGTACTCTTCTAAACATATACGTGCATACACACATGTATACATGTATGATCTATGATTACTCAGACTGAAATCATTAACATTTAGATCTCTTGTGTGTTATTATAATTTTAACTTAACTAGTCTTTACAACTTGTAACTGTAAATCATATTGATAAAAAAAACATCGACTTTTATTCGAACATATCACGGCGCCTTTTTCTTATTTGATTGAATTTTGTGAACATTTTACAAATGACTAAAGTACATACAACTATATTCCAAATACAAATACAGCAGGCATTCTTAACATTCGCATACGTATCGGTATTTATGTATAACATTCGAGACACAATGCAGTAATATTTATCAATTGTTTTTATCTCAAGGCCTTACAATAAAATATGTATAATGATATTGAGTACCTACTTGTCTCATTGAATTTGTTAGATATTATAGAAAAAGAACAGACGGTCTAACTTTTAAAGTTACAAACTTGCAACAGACAATGTTTTCGAAATGTATTGAAAAGAAAAACGATATCCGAAACATAAACTAAGAGAATAAATTCGAAATGTTTTTTTACTGGTAACAACTTACAGGATTTCAATTTCGTATGACAAGTCGATGGCAAGTGAAAATGAATCACTCTTGAATTGTACTTTACAATTAATAAATTGTTGTACTACTTTATCTGTCGGAACACTCAGACTCAACAACTGGTCTATTATACTGCCAAACAGGATTCCCTAAGTAAACAAGCTTAACATAAGGTAAGCCTTTACAATGCTCCACTCACACATTTGCAATAGTCAACACTACCGCGTTTCGCTTTAATTCATATAAAGTTATAAGTACATAATAGCAAAGGAGTGTGGAGAGAAATGTATTTGGAGATTATAGGTTGAAATAAAAAAATTAATATGCATGAAGAGTGACGTGTGTTTGAAGTGATACTGTCTATGCGATCTACGCTGAGATGCAGGAATGTTTGATTTGAAGGTATTATACAATTTAAATAATATAAAATAATCTTAAAAACAAAATATATAAAAAAAAATACAATAAAATAAAAATAACTATTTTGTGTTTATTCGAAGTGAAACTTCTCCTATTTGTAAGCATAATGACTAATGTTAATCAAATATTAATTTATTTTACTAAACTGAGGTCGAATAAAATAAATTAAATACACATTCTTATTTTACATATTTTATTTATTACATTTTTTATACAATAAGTCGTTTTACAGTGGCCTCCACCTCAACTGGCTCAGCATTATAAGAAAATAACATGAGTGGGAGGTAGGTATAAGTTATGGGGATACAATCCCAATGAATAATTTGCTTCTTTTAACAAACGAAAACAACAACACCGACATCACCAATACTTCTCACTTGATACCATTATTAAATCAATGAAGTTCGTCATGTTGCTCAACACGAAAATAACAGCGTAGCAATAGAAGAATTTTGGCAGAATCGTCCACCACATCACCATAGGTTAGGTTAGGTAAGCGGGCTGATGAAGATAGTTATATCCTCATCACACTTAGGTTCATGTGAACCCATTGTGGTACCCATTGTGTTTCCCACCCGTGATATCAGTAGCTTGGTTCCAACCATCCGGATCTCCTGGCAAACTTGAGCAGACCTGACGGTGAACGGTCAGACAGCTATGTTCAGATATGTTCGAAGAAGAATTGTCCCAGGGTTCTGTTTCTTAGTTGGCAGAGGTTAGGACAGTGACAGAGGAAATGGGCTATGTCCTCATGAACCTCTTCGTCACCGCATCCCCTGCATAAGTCATCATCGTTGAGCCGTAGTTTTTTCATATGATATTTTAGCATATTGTGGCCAGTTAACACTCCTATCAGTATTGACAGGGATTTCCTATCTTTTTGTAGAAGTTTTTTGGTTTTTCCCTTGTGTAAGCCGATAAAACTTGCTTATTGCTTTTATTCAAAATTGTTTAGTAAAACGTTAGAGCGTTTTTCCCATAACTCTTCAAAGTCGGTGTCCCTCATAACTTCAAAACTACTGCACGAGTTAACGATGGAGAGTTTTTTTTTCAAATTTGTTAATATTTTTCATTTTTCAGTAGTAAATTAGCTGATTTTGTCTCGCAAAAATCGCGTATTTCACTTCAAATTGTTCCCAAAAAGTGAAAAATTGAATTTTCTCAATCCTCCCAGCGTTACCTGGATAAAGCGATTATCTAACAAAAGAATTTTGATTTTTTTTGATCCAGCACCGAGTTATGAATGAGTGACACCGCAATTGTACCTTTTTCCGAGACGCTTCCGAATAATTGCTGACATTGCCGTATTTTTTAATATTTTTCTATGAACATTTTACACGATATTTTTCGTTATACTTTAACCCCTTCGGTCCTGGCATCCATCTCAATGGACACACTTTAGTAACTCATGCTATGTGACACAGTATTAATAGAAATTAATTGTAAAAATTGAACTGTATTCGTGCCTTTTTTAAGAATGTATTTTCAATTGGTGTTGACACACCAAGCAAGTAAGTCTTCAGTTTTATTTTATTTTCTTTAGCATAACATGTGTTTGCCTTACCGAATATGATTTTTGGCGTAGAAAAGATATTTGTTATGGTTTTAATGTATACATACATACATACATGTGTAAGCACAAATAATGTCCGTTTTGTAATAGAAATTGGCAATTAAAGCTGATCATCCACCTGATTGGACATTCAATTTTAAAGCAATCCGATCGCTTCGTAATAGAAGAAATAAGCTCTGGCGAACATATCTTACTTCTCGCTCTGACTCTGACTCTGACTATAGCCGTTTTTTTTGAAACGTAGCTAGCCAGTAGTTGCTAGCAAAGTCAAATTTCACACGTAAAACAAATACAACAACCAGCTGGCTACAACTCTTCATTTTATCCGCAGCCAAAAGCAGCTGGCTAGGAATGTTGTGATATCTCATGGCAAGGTGGCGCTTGAAGCGATTTGTAGAACATTTGACAGACTGCCGTGTACGAAAATTATATAACTTCACGGAAATAATTCACTATATTATGATTTCATATCACTTAATGTAAATTATCCATTGAATAAATTACCGAAATTAATTGTTTTC
The DNA here is from genome assembly GCA_949775065.1 of Brachyopa scutellaris. Classification (NCBI taxonomy): domain Eukaryota; kingdom Metazoa; phylum Arthropoda; class Insecta; order Diptera; family Syrphidae; genus Brachyopa; species Brachyopa scutellaris. The sequence goes on from OX459116.1 coordinate 8,215,393, forward strand.
ACAACAAATAACAAAAAATCGATTTGGTTCAATTCCGAATACTTTGACAGTTCACACTTAACAGCTGATCGAAATCACACACACCAACTTGGAGGTAAGCCAGCTGGGTTCGGCTGGCTGGGAATCGTTTTAATGAACGACTGGCTAGCTACGTTTCAAAGAAACACGCATAATATTAACTACTTTGACGCATTTACAATCTTCTTCGAACTCTGCAACTCTCTATATCACCTTTACCTATTGCGTATCCAACCTCATCTCCGACCCAAAGCGCTTTTTTTGCTTCATTAATGCCAAAAGAAAATCGGACAACTACCCATCCACTCTGAAACTATCTGACTCTTCATCGAATAATCCTAAAATAATCGCTAATCTTTTTGCTCTTTTTTTAAGCCAATCGTTTACCAACCATGTCTCAGCACCAGCTTCCGATTACTTTTCTCACATGAGAAACTGCTCTCAAACTTCTCTAGCATCATTTGATATTCGCACCGAACACGTTGTAGAAAAAATAAATAAACTCATGGGCGACTACTCTGCTGGACCCGATGGTCTGCCCTCTATTGTTTTAAGGAAATGCATCGAACATTTGGCCCAACCCCTCACTACACTGTTCCAACTTTCTATCTCCCGCGGTGTCTTTCCAATGCTCTGGAAGACTGCTTATATTATCCCCCTACACAAAAAAGGTCACAAGAATGAAATCTCTAACTGCCGTCCTATAGCCAAACTCTCTTGTATACCCATACTCTTTGAAAGTATTATTTGCGATACAATGTCCTTCCACTGCAAGTCAATCATCTCTCCTTATCAGCACGGTTTTCTTAAAGGTAGATCAACCACCACAAACTTGGTTGAATTCGTGTCGAAAACTCTGTGCACATTGGAAGATGGCTACGAAGTTGACGTAATTGCTACTGATTTCAGTAAAGCTTTCGATAAGATCTCTCACTCTATAGTTCTTTTTAAACTTAAAGCTCTTGGCTTTCAATCGGGATTTATTGCGTGGATTAAATCATACCTCGAAGCGCGTCAATACGTTGTGCTTTTTAGATCCTCTGTATCAGATCCCTTTCCAGCCACTTCTGGAGTTCCCCAAGGTAGCCACCTGGGCACACTTATCTTCATACTGACAATCAATGATGTTGAATGCATCAATAACTCATCTATTTCCATCTACGCTGACGACATGAAAATCTACAGACGTATATCAAACCCCACTGACTCTAATTCACTACAAGACGACCTGAACAACTTTGCATCTTGGTGCCAAAAAAATTACCTTGGGCTTAATGTTAGCAAATGTCAATCTATAACTTATTCCCGTAAACTTCATCCAACATTTGTTAATATTTTTCATTTTTCAGTAGTAAATTAGCTGATTTTGTCTCGCAAAAATCGCGTATTTCACTTCAAATTGTTCCCAAAAAGTGAAAAATTGAATTTTCTCAATCCTCCCAGCGTTACCTGGATAAAGCGATTATCTAACAAAAGAATTTTGATTTTTTTTGATCCAGCACCGAGTTATGAATGAGTGACACCGCAATTGTACCTTTTTCCGAGACGCTTCCGAATAATTGCTGACATTGCCGTATTTTTTAATATTTTTCTATGAACATTTTACACGATATTTTTCGTTATACTTTAACCCCTTCGGTCCTGGCATCCATCTCAATGGACACACTTTAGTAACTCATGCTATGTGACACAGTATTAATAGAAATTAATTGTAAAAATTGAACTGTATTCGTGCCTTTTTTAAGAATGTATTTTCAATTGGTGTTGACACACCAAGCAAGTAAGTCTTCAGTTTTATTTTATTTTCTTTAGCATAACATGTGTTTGCCTTACCGAATATGATTTTTGGCGTAGAAAAGATATTTGTTATGGTTTTAATGTATACATACATACATACATGTGTAAGCACAAATAATGTCCGTTTTGTAATAGAAATTGGCAATTAAAGCTGATCATCCACCTGATTGGACATTCAATTTTAAAGCAATCCGATCGCTTCGTAATAGAAGAAATAAGCTCTGGCGAACATATCTTACTTCTCGCTCTGACTCTGACTCTGACTATAGCCGTTTTTTTTGAAACGTAGCTAGCCAGTAGTTGCTAGCAAAGTCAAATTTCACACGTAAAACAAATACAACAACCAGCTGGCTACAACTCTTCATTTTATCCGCAGCCAAAAGCAGCTGGCTAGGAATGTTGTGATATCTCATGGCAAGGTGGCGCTTGAAGCGATTTGTAGAACATTTGACAGACTGCCGTGTACGAAAATTATATAACTTCACGGAAATAATTCACTATATTATGATTTCATATCACTTAATGTAAATTATCCATTGAATAAATTACCGAAATTAATTGTTTTCACAACAAATAACAAAAAATCGATTTGGTTCAATTCCGAATACTTTGACAGTTCACACTTAACAGCTGATCGAAATCACACACACCAACTTGGAGGTAAGCCAGCTGGGTTCGGCTGGCTGGGAATCGTTTTAATGAACGACTGGCTAGCTACGTTTCAAAGAAACACGCATAATATTAACTACTTTGACGCATTTACAATCTTCTTCGAACTCTGCAACTCTCTATATCACCTTTACCTATTGCGTATCCAACCTCATCTCCGACCCAAAGCGCTTTTTTTGCTTCATTAATGCCAAAAGAAAATCGGACAACTACCCATCCACTCTGAAACTATCTGACTCTTCATCGAATAATCCTAAAATAATCGCTAATCTTTTTGCTCTTTTTTTAAGCCAATCGTTTACCAACCATGTCTCAGCACCAGCTTCCGATTACTTTTCTCACATGAGAAACTGCTCTCAAACTTCTCTAGCATCATTTGATATTCGCACCGAACACGTTGTAGAAAAAATAAATAAACTCATGGGCGACTACTCTGCTGGACCCGATGGTCTGCCCTCTATTGTTTTAAGGAAATGCATCGAACATTTGGCCCAACCCCTCACTACACTGTTCCAACTTTCTATCTCCCGCGGTGTCTTTCCAATGCTCTGGAAGACTGCTTATATTATCCCCCTACACAAAAAAGGTCACAAGAATGAAATCTCTAACTGCCGTCCTATAGCCAAACTCTCTTGTATACCCAAACTCTTTGAAAGTATTATTTGCGATACAATGTCCTTCCACTGCAAGTCAATCATCTCTCCTTATCAGCACGGTTTTCTTAAAGGTAGATCAACCACCACAAACTTGGTTGAATTCGTGTCGAAAACTCTGTGCACATTGGAAGATGGCTACGAAGTTGACGTAATTGCTACTGATTTCAGTAAAGCTTTCGATAAGATCTCTCACTCTATAGTTCTTTTTAAACTTAAAGCTCTTGGCTTTCAATCGGGATTTATTGCGTGGATTAAATCATACCTCGAAGCGCGTCAATACGTTGTGCTTTTTAGATCCTCTGTATCAGATCCCTTTCCAGCCACTTCTGGAGTTCCCCAAGGTAGCCACCTGGGCACACTTATCTTCATACTGACAATCAATGATGTTGAATGCATCAATAACTCATCTATTTCCATCTACGCTGACGACATGAAAATCTACAGACGTATATCAAACCCCACTGACTCTAATTCACTACAAGACGACCTGAACAACTTTGCATCTTGGTGCCAAAAAAATTACCTTGGGCTTAATGTTAGCAAATGTCAATCTATAACTTATTCCCGTAAACTTCATCCAACAGTTAATCGTTTACATTTCATCATCGGTGACGAACTTGTCCCCCCCGTTTCACAAATGCGCGATTTGGGTGTTATATGTGACCAACAACTTAATTTTCGCTGTCATATCGACAAAATTATTAGCAGAGCCAACTCTATGCTAGGCTTCATAAAACGTTGGTCTAAGTGCCTGGCTACACGATCAATTCCATACCGATTCTTTTCAGTGAGACAGGTATATTTTATGTGAGTTGAAACGAGAAGGGTTGATTTCACCAAAAGCCCACCTAAAATCCGATCTGATAATAATTCTCGCATGTTCTTTTCTCAAAGCGTTTCATTTCTCATACATTTTTTCATTTTTTCCGACCATCGGAGGGTTCACATCACGGAAAACTCAAAAAAATAATTCTCTGTGCAGGACGGAGCACGGAGATTGTGTGTTCTGTTTTCAAAGTGTTTCCCTGAACACATTTTGTGTGTAGCCACGGGGAAATTTTCAATACCTAGTATGCCATTGACCGTGTAGCCAGGGCCTAAGGAATTCTCAAACCCCTACGTCACGAAATCTCTACGTCACTTTCGTTAGGCCTATTATTGAATATCCTGGCCAAGTATGATCTCCCTACCAAGTCACTCATTCATCCAGAATCGAAGCGATTCAACGCAGACTCATTCGTTTTGCTCTACGATGTCTTCAATGGAACGATAGCTATAACCTACCCCCACATGAGAATCGTTTAAAACTGATTAATATGCAACCTCTCGAAATACGTCGTCTCGTAGCGGACACACTATTTATCCACCAGCTACTAACCGGTAACATCGACTGCCCCACACTTCTCCATACCATTTCTCTTAGCACAAACCCACGCAACCTCAGATCTTTTCCACTCTTCCGCGTTAATCATTACCGTACCAATTTATGGGTATAACGAGCCTATATCTAGAATGCTCCGCACGGCGAATCGTATGTATAGGGTCACTTTTGAAGCTTTTATTCTTTGACATCTGACAAGTAGAAACTAAGCCATTACTAAAAATGGAACGATACACACTTCAACAACGCATTGAAATGATTAAAATTCACTACAAAAATGGTGAAAATCTTGCAGTTCGCAAAACCAAAGCATTTTTTGGAAAGAAATTGGTGGAAAAATTCGAGCTGTTGGGACAAGTTAGTGATGTGAAGAATAAAACCCGTGCACGTCGCTCAAGAACAACTGAGAATATTGCTGCTGTAGCCCAAAGTGTTGAAGAAAACCCAGGTTTGTCCATTCCTCGTCGTTCTTTGGTATTGGGCATTCCACAAACGTCATTACACCGTATTTTGCATAAAGACTTATAAAGTTCAGTTAACACAAAAACTCAAGCCGGCCGACCATCAACAACGTCGTGTCTTTGCTGATTGGGTCCTTGAAATGCATGAAAATGATCCGGAATTCCATCGAAAAATCATCTTGACTGATGAGGCCCATTTCCACCTCGGTGGCTACGTCAACAAGCAAAATTGTCGCATCTGGGGCTCCAAGAGTTATTGTTGAGAAGCCTGTTCATCCTCAACGTGTGACTGTTTGGTGCGGTTTATGGTCCGGCGGCGACATTGGACCTTACTTTTTCGAAAATGAGGTTGGATCAACAGTTACGGTGAATGGATTGCGCTATCAAGAGATGATTAATGATTTTTTATGGTCGGAGTTGGATGGTATTGATCTGGACAACGTTTACTTTCAACAAGACGACGCTACGTGCCACACAAGCAACGAAACCATTGATCTTTTACGGGAAAAGTTTCCGGACCGTGTTATCTCTCGAAGAGGTGATCACATTTGGCCACCGAGATCTTGTGACCTTGCGACTTCTTCCTTTGGGGCCACGTGAAAGATAAGGTCCACGCCAACAGCCCAGCGTCGATTCAAGACGTCAAAGATAAAATTCGTGAGGCTATCGAGGACATAGGGCAGCCACTTTGCGATTTGGATATGGAAAATTTCATGAAAAGGATATGGTCCTGTATGCGTGCTCGTGGTGGCCATTTGGCTGATGTCGTTTTTCATTATTAACGGCATATCTTCCTCTTTATTATGAAATAAACATCCGATAATTTATCTCAAAAAATGGCATTTTTCTTTGAGTACCAAAATAACACCTCTTATTGGAAAACCCTTTATAACATGCCAAACTTTGTCAAAGGCCTTTGAAATGTCAAGACAGATTGCTCAGCTCATCTAAATCTCTCGATATCTTGTTGATTATTCGGTGAACCTGTTGTACAGTTGAGTGCTTGCGTCTAAATCCAAACTGTTGGCTGGGAACTATTTTATTATTAGGGATAGTCATAGGTGTAGATACTTCGGCAGCTTCGAGAATCACGTCATTGAAGTGGACTATAGCCTCGTCAAGGTCGTTTGGCTTTTTTAATTGATATCGGGTTCTTAGTTCTTAAGTGTAAAAGCACACTTACCCACCAAGTTGAATGGTGTGGTGTGTAAAGTAAAAGTGTTGATGAAAAAAGAAAACACATCATTTGTTTTAAATATAACATTGTTTTTCTTTTATTTTAATTATAAATAAATATTATATAATGTTTGTATTGTTATTCTCTATACTGTGTTTTGAAACAAAAAAAAAAAAAAATTGCGCAAAATATCCTATTTGAATTGAAAAAAAGCAGGAAGTTGGTTATCATTGGCTTTACATTATTGACAGTGTTTTATTTTCAATCTGCGACGATGCATTGTTTTTTTTTTTTTTTTGATTTTATTTTTATATTTTTGATGGCTAAGGATGCTAATTTAAAAATAAATAAAACATAAAGCAATTTAAGCCTAATCTTCATATGTATCTTAGAATAATAAAAATCAGCTACGAAAAGAAGACGAATTTTTGAAGATACGCTCTTCCCTTTTTTTTCGTTTAGAAACTGAGAATTAGGCATTTACATATAACTTAAACTTTTGTAAGTAAATTTTGGTTAAATTATATAATTTTAGAGAGGGAACTACATATATACGTTTTTGTCGTCGTTTTTTTTTTATAGAGAGAAAGAAAATCCTTCGATATTCAAATGTGAAATTTCTATTACGAAAGATCTAACAGCAAGTTAACAATGAGTTCAAAGAGCCCTTTAGTTTACGATTAAAGGTTATGAGCCCGGTTAGATTTTCGGGTTAAAATGTTCAACCAAGCACATGTAAATGCCAATTTTAATTTTGTATGAAATATAGAAAAAGAACAAAAAAACATTCATAAATATGAATAATCTCGAAAATTTTTGGTAAATAGTTATCTTAAAGTGTAGAGTCGTCATCACTGGATCTAAATGTAAACTTTAGCGTTTACTTTTCTCAGTGGAAAATATTGAAGCTGGTGGAACTGTGCAATGGGCTATAATTGAATGACACTCTTATTCATGGTTCGAAATTCATGAGATTGAGAGAGAGAGAGAGATAGATAGATAGATAGTTACTACATAATAATAATTTCTTTTTTGTTTTCCCGATGAGCATTGCCAGTTACTTACAAAAATGATCTATGAATACATTGTAATGAAAAAATAATGATTTATATAGTGTGTTATACAATATTAGATTCGATCCATTTAGTTGTTCATTTATAATAAGGTTTTTTTTTTTTTGTATTTTGCGTTAACTAAATATTTACGATTCAGTCGTAAATACATTGACGGAGAAAGAGGCAAATGTTTCACCCTTTTTGCCAATTGCCTTGGCTTGATATTGTCCAACATCAGTTACTGTGCATTTAACAATTTCCAAGGAATAGCGATTGCCATCTTTGGTGAACTTGAATCTTGGGCTAGCCTCATCGATTTGTTTACCATCCTTGAACCAGGTCAGTTGCAATGGGCTGTCTTGTGTTTCACATTCAAATTTACAAGATTCTGTCTCTTGAACTGTCACCGATGATGGGAATTTACTGAATGTTGGTTGCTTGGGCTCTTCGCCTGGTACTAGGACATTTATTGTGCAAGTACTGAAACTTTCGCCGGAGTCGTTGAACGCCTCACATGTGTAGGTACCAGCATCTTCGGGGAAGATCTCGGCAATTTGTAATTTATAAATATTTGCTTCGTTTGTATATTGGAAGTCCTTGGATGGTTTGATTTCTTTGTTATTGTGTAGCCAAACGACATCGAAATGTTCGGAACCAATTATACGGCAGGCTAAAGTAACTGCTTCGCCGTCCTTAACAAATCGGGACTCTAAGTGGCTGGCAATTTTTGGTGGCTTATCCCCGGTAGTGGTACGTTTCGCTGAGTTCTTTTCCATTGCTAAATGAAAATAAAAATAATTGTTTTTAAGTTATGTATATATTGACTGTAATGTAAAGTGTGATTTTATTTTAAAATATTGAAAAATAAATATCAAAAAACCCTGTGATTTAGAATTCCGAATAAAAGGATTCGATTTAATAAACGTATAGCTTAGAAGCTAGTATGGCACTATCCGCTTGCATTAAGGATAAAACAAAAGCTCGCTTTGATACTATAACCTCCAGCTGAGTTAACAATATTGGTTGCAGAGGCTTATGTGAAAAGACTTTTTGAAAAAGCGTTGATGACACTATTATAAGATGGGTACGCGAGCTGCTAAGTACAAGATCGGCGGAAAATTGAACGAAACTTCATACCATCAAAGTAAACACCACTAAGGGCTGCCCGCAGAGGGGAATACTATCACCGTTGCTCTGGGGTCTCGTCGTTGACGAACTCTTGGAGAAACTGACCAACCTCGGCATAGACTGTCAAGCTTACGCTGATGACCACACAATCATCACTCCTGTGCTAGAAGTCAAGTACCTGGGAGTGTACCCTGGCAGTAAAATCAACTGGAAAAAGCACACAGAGGAAGTTACTAAGAAAGCGACTCGTTCACTCATGATATGTACGAGCCTAGTCAGATGTGGAATATGAAGAGAAAATTGCATGCGCCACAAGGATTACGCTAAAATGACTAAGCTTCCCCTTTTGGCATTCACTTAGGACGGTTGCATCAGGACATAAAACTTCAACATCAAGCTCAGTAACAAGTAAGACTGGAGCATTGAATCTGGAGTCTACAGTCTGAGTCCTTATACCATTAAGTGGTACACGGATGGTCCAAGAACTGAGGAAGGAACGGAAGGCGTTGGCATTTAGAGGAATAGCACCTACTTCTTCTACCCACCCTTGCTTAGTGTCCTGATCAACCTTTTGTAGTAACAGCTGTATAAGCCACGGATCGCGAGTATTGGGGTTCAACGCGTTGAGTCCTTGAAGGATGTCAATAGCTCCGCCGGTAATTTCCGAAGCATCTGAATATTTCCCGAAGTCGATGAAGGTAAAGAGAGAAACGACTGAACAAACGATTGAATGATCAGGTGAGTGTTTGGGTCCGCAACTAAACTATTCGAATACCTACCTAAGCTGAAATCTGTGCTATCGACAGATGTGCCCACCTCAATCTTGATAAATGCTACAGCAGACGCGACATAGCAAGAATGTCAGACAGCCAAGCAGCTATCAAAGCAATCGGGGCTCAGATCATCAAATCTAAAATCGTCTGGGAAAGCCTAGGTAAACTAAATAGACTGGGCGAACGAAACAACTTCACCATTTACTGGGCACCAGGATACCTGGGGATAGAAGGTAATGAGGGGCTGTCACACCCTTTGTGGGCCCTGAACCCTGCTGCGGCATAGTGGAACACACGATTAAAGAGGAGCTCCGATCACTGGAGAAGGCAAACGGGACCAGATCCTTGACAGAAACCCAGGGTCTAAGACAGGCGAAGAAACTTTTGGGCAGTTACAACTTGAAGAGATTCAAAAGCTTGCATCAACCTGGACAAAAACAAACTCAGCATCCCGCAGGCGTTCCTTACGGGGCATTGTACACTTATGGGACATCTCACGAAGCTGAGTCTGTACGATGAAGGCTCATGTAGATTTTGCAATGAGACCAGTGAAACTCCTGAACACATACTGGTGGAATGTGGGGCATTAACCCAGAGAAGATTCAACTGCTTGAGAATATACCAAATTACAGCAGAGGATCTACCGCTCATAGCACCCAATCTCCTACTGTGATTTCTCAGGGAAATTGGTCTGGATGAGGTGCAGTCACCTGGGCTAGGTGTGAGCGATGCTCTCCATTACCGATTCCAATAGGAATAATGACGAGAGGGATGTTCTTTCGTCTGGGACTTGTAGGGGGCACAATAGATCATAAGGCCGCCCTTTAAACACAATGCTACGCTTTCCGGTTTTTCTCCAGGAAACGCATGACTGACTAATTGGCTAACCATAAAAATTACCCAAATGAGCAGTAATATAGAATTAATTACAAAATTATTATCAAATGTTTTAACTTACGCTTTACGGACAGCTTGCACTTTGTATCAATTGAACCAATTGAGTTGGTTGCTGTACAAGTGAACACGCCCTCATCTTCGGGGAACACTTCATTAATCGTGAGTGTAGCAACACCATTTTTGTATTTCAAGTCCATAATTTCTGATGATGAAATTGACTTTCCATTCTTGGACCAAGTAATTTGTGGCTCTGGATCACCCACTACTGTGCACGATAGCAGCAACTGCTCACCATCCTTGATTGTCAGATCCTTAAGTGCTTTTGAGAATTGTGGCTTACACATTAGTGAATCATCTGGTGGAACTGCAGTAAGACCCCCCCCCCGATCAATTGTTATTCAATAAATAATAATTTGATGTAACTCACGTATCAATTCCTTGGTTGCACTTCGTGATCTAGATGGTGATCCTGGTGCATTCAGACCATACTTCTTCTTTTTGCTAGTTGAAGTACTGTCTGAAATGTTGGTCGATGAGAAGGAACTTGAATTGTTACTGACAGTCTGAAAAAAAAAAAAAAACAAACAAGTTGCATTCGTCAATTTTATTTAAAAAAAATTATCTGCGCGTCCTTTTTACCTTGCTGGATGATGAAAATGTGTTGTTGGAAGTGGAGGAATAATTTGAAGTACTGGTATTAGTATTGTAATTGGATGTCACTTGACGAACAGTGACAATTGGTGGTGGAGCTGGCTTAATGGGCTGCTCAATGTACTTCCGGTCTGTTAGGGGTAGAAATGATTTATTTAAATATATATGTATAACAATTCCTCTCAATTGGATTCTTTCTTTTTCTCTTAATTAGCAATCAAAAGTTCACTCCGTTAGTAAATAAACAAAAAAAAATGAATATTAAAAAAAACACACTGGAAAAAAATTCTGCTTGGAATTTGATAAGACGTAATCATGCATGGAAATATACTTTCAAAGATGTTTCGTGTTTTTCTCATATATGCAAATCGGGTATTTCAGTTTTCATGCAATCTATTTTCAAACTTATAGAATATACATACTCTAATATCGTGTTTAAGATAAACGTATAAGTAACTACGATCGGAACAAAGTTACAAAATGGAACACAATCTTCCTTTGTTTTGTTTATAAAAAAAATTTATGTTTAATTTTCTTCTTCATCTATATCTATCTTCTTCTATCTATCTATACATATGTATAATAAAACTGTGAATTAAAAACTGTTTGTTCGCGCATCACGCTAGAACTACTGGACGGATTTTGATGAAACGTTGACATAGTGATTGCTTATGCTCTTGATCAACATCATTTATACTTTTTATCCCGGAAAATGGCATAGTTTTTAGAAAATAGTGAAAAAACTGTATATTTGAAAGGAAAATTATAAATACTCAGCCCTAACTTAATAATGCCTTATCGGATTGTAAAACAAATGGTAAATTTAGTAAATTTTCCCCTGATTCATTTGAGGTATAAAACATCCTTCTGCGTTGTCCTGAAGTTGAGCACTGTTCAAAACAATTATTCAAAGCATCATCACCCACAATTTTCTTTCAGTGGAGACCAGATCATATGCTTTGCACTTCAATGTGCTACAATCATTATCACCATTTGCGGCTCTCGCACTCAACCAATCTTAAGAAATGAGGTGTCAAAAGAAAGAGGAGTTCTAGAGGAGTGGATTGCATTTTCAGTTTAAAAATATTATTAACAGATTAAAAAAAAAAAAAACCATCAAAACGATCAAATCAAAAAACTCCTGTTGTTTAAAGAGTTAATTTTGGTTCATATATGGGAAGCACATCTGGAAAGCATTTGTTAGCTTTGGCGTCGTCAGGGATAGTAGCTACGTTTCTACCCGGTGGTAATTTCTAATGCAATGTTTAAAATACCCATACAATTAGAGCACTGAAGGTCCCCGAAATAGTGATAAAACTCGACGAAAGCACTATGGCACACTGTATGGCAGTGGAAGCCGTTAACAGAACCCAACAGGATATACGGCAAAATGATAGACCGATGGGTGGCATTACAGTGCTATTTTGCGGGGACTTTATGCAACGTTATCAGTAGTTCCACGAGGCACAAGAGCTGACGAAGTAAACGCCTATCTGAAAATGTCAAATCTCTGGTCCAGTGTTAGTCAAATGGTCTTGACCGTCAATCAAATCGTCCAATATTTCTCTGATTGGTGGAGGAACCGTTCCGGAAGAAAATGGAAAAGCAAATTTATCCCATTAATAATAATAATAATAATAATAATAATATCTGGCTTCAGCAGTCCTATGTAGAACAAATCTAGCTTCTCGCAACCATTTGTGCGTGCGCGTTATATTTTTGCACGAATGGAAGTGACCTACAGTTTTTTGCCGACTCCGAACGGCGAATTGAGAAGCTTATTGACAAATGATACTCTTTGATTGCTTGTCAGACATTCGAAAGTGGTGGCAACCGTGAAAAACCCGGGCTGGGATTGAACCCGAGCAGCATGCGTAGTAGTCCAACGCACTAACTACCACGGCCACGGCAACCACTCCAAGGTAAAATTGACTACTGTACTAACAGGCTGCTGGATTTGCTTAAAGTGACAGCTATCGAATGTCAAAAGAAAAAAAAAACACAACATTGACAATACCGAGAATCAACAAATATAACGCCATCTGCTTGTAAAAACCGAAATTACTTTCTTGCCAAACCAATATGTTAATAATCATCACTAGTGTGCCCGTGCGACAACTCTCGCAACAGAAAATCCAACGCCCAAAATCCAAACATCCCATCCAACATCAAAACTTCCCATATGATTTCCATCTGTCATCTGGGAATCTCATGGAAATCATACGAGAAGTGTTTATTCTTTTGGGTAGAATATTTGTTTTGAAAAAATGTTTGATTTGTTGAAATCTATAAAATGAAATTGCAATTCGTCAGTGCTCCAGAAAAATCTCTTTCTTTTGACACCTCACTTGTTAAGATTGGTTAAGTGTGAAAGCCGCAAATGGTACCTATACTACAGAAATAATATATATGATGATTATAGGCAAAACAGTTCAACCCCTTTTTAACTGTCTTAAACACAACGTATTTGGTTGATATTTATTTTGTTGGAAAGGTTGTGACGAGGGGCAGTGCAGTGTGTACATTTTTCCCCAATATGTTGTGCCAAAGCCAGGTAAAAACCAGGTAAAATAATAATTATTAATACGTGCATGGCTCTCGCACAATTGGTCGTCGAATTTTGACCACAGGCGATAGCAGTAAACTTAATTTAACAATTAAATTTCAGGTAGGAGTAACTTTGTTCCTTTCTTAGTACGCGTACATAATTTTTACAATTTACAACTTTGTATTACAAATAGATAGAAAAACAAAAAAGGACTTTCGGACTTTTATCCATACATATATACAATCCATATCTCTAACGAGTACGTATTACGTACTTAATTTTAGCTTACATTATAGAACAAACAATATTAATAACTAGATAAATGAAAAAGCACAAAAATGAATAAATTTGTAATTAATTTTAATTTGACAACCAATTAGAGAAATCTAGTTATTATCCCAATTTTATTTTCTACAGAAAAAGTCTGACAGGCTGAATAAATTTGTATGTATATTTTTTTTTTTTTTATTTATTTATGGATTAAGGGACAGAAAAACAGGTTTTGGTAGCAGATGAAAAATATTTGTTTATGTTTTACCTCCTGAATATAGGAAATTGTGAGCAAGTTCTGCCTGCTCAGGGGTTACCCACTCTCCTAAAAAAATTATTAGCAAATTTATATATATATATATATATATGTGTATTTATATATTTATATATATTTATACATATTTCAAATTTAATACAAACATGTATATAACTATATGCATATATGTACATATGTATATTACCGATTTTGAATAAGTATTTAATTAAATAAAGTGCATTCTAACAGTAACATAAATAATAAGTGTTTTGTTTATGAACTTTGTTTAATTTTTTTTAGGTTTCGATTCAAATCGGTAAATATTTTTTTACTCTGGATATACATATATGCATGCGTAATTTTTATAAAATATTTCAAATATATAGGTTTTGTTTTGTTTATTCTGTTTTTTTTTGTTTTATAAGCATTTTATTATGTATGGCCAAAATGAAGTGGAAATGATTGCAGTTTACTTAAAATGTACTTTAAGTGTTGACTGCATTTTATGTGATCGAATTTCGATGTTTGTTCTGCTGTTGCTGCTGTTGCTTATGTATGACCTGCAGTAAGCTACTCTCAGCGGTGACTTTTAAATTTGGAGCTTAGTTATAATTAAAATACATACAAAGCTCATCGTGAAAAAGAAATGTATTGCCAAATCAATGTTTTGTTTGTGCTTTTATATGTCGATGATTTTTTTTTTTATTTCAATTTCGTGGGCTGTGTAAAATAAATAAATAAATAAATAAATATTTAAATTTGTATATTGTATGCATTTTTATTTAACTTTTTTTTTAGGGTTTTTGAAGTGAATTTCTTTAGCGACGTATTGTTTTTGAAAACGAGTTACGATAAATGCGTTACGATAAATTTCGATAAATGTGTTTCGATAACGGGGAAATGATTCCATACCGGCATCCGTCTGTCTGTCTGTCTTTTAACATCTAAACCGCTGAACCAATTGAAATGTAATTTGGCAAAGAGTCTGGGACCTGAGGAAGGACTTATGTGGAAAATCCGCTCGCTAGTGGGCGCTGGAGTCAAGTTATTAATAAAACCTTTTCACGCCTAACCCGCTGGACCAATTATAATGTAATTTGGCGAAGATATAGTCTGGGACCTGAGGAAGGACATAGGTAGGAAAACCGCTCGCTAGGGGGCGCTGGAGTCAACTTATTAACAAAACCTTTTCACGCCGAAACTGCTGAACCAATTGTAATGTAATTTGGCAAAGGGATAGTCTGGGACCTGAGGAAGGACATAGGCGAATAAACCGCCCGCTAGGTGGCGCTGGAGTCAAGTTATTAGCAACTTCTTTATTCACTGACCAAAATGATTCGTATTGACAAGAGAAAAATACAAAACTGGACCCGATGGGTGGCGTTGGAGTCGAGTTATTAACAAATTCTATATTTAATGAAATTTTGAATAGCTGTTCCTTTCATAATTTGCATTACAAAAAGTCAAGTGTACATTCATATTTACTAAATTTTATTACACATTTTCTATCGATTGTACTAGACAAATTTCTTCTTCTCTTACACATTACACATACACAACTGCTTTGGATTGGATAAGTATTCACTTCCCCCGTGAGCTTATGTGGATGATGCTCACATATTTTTTTTTATTATTATTCTCTCAGGCTGTAGCGGGAGGTTCCATAGAGCCTAATCCTTGGTACCTTCCGGCAATTGTCCGAGAGTATTGAAATTCTATTTTACTCGTCAATACTTAAGATTGGATCAGTAAATATAAGTTTTTGACTCAATGATGAATATTTTCTTTTTAGAATCCTTATAGTAGAGCTGATGTTCAACAGGCTGCAAAAAGATATATAGCAGCTGTTACTAGAAAATGAAAGGGTCGACGAAAATGGCAAACCACAAGGTTCCCTAATGATAAAGCCGGTATTTAACCGTCTTAACAATGAACTCAAAAATCGACTCTGTGAATTCAAAAATGATTCACTTAGTGGATTCTTGAAAAGCTTAACGACGGATGCCTCAACCGAGTACTCCTTATGGAAAGCAGCCAGTCAGCTGATACGAGCGCAGTTTCAAAACCCGCCTTTGAAAGCACCAGATGGAAAATGGATCGGAAACCCGAAACTGAAGGCAGGACCATCTTTCGAATGTTTACAAGCCATTCACATCCAGTGCATCCACAGAAAAGTTACGGTTTGTGGATAGAGCGGATGAATGTGAGATTCCTTTCGTCACGTCAAAAGAAGCATATGTCAACAAAAGTTATCTAATAAAAAAAACACCAGGGTACTGCTGAGGTTTTTAAAAGAAATGCCAGCAATAGCTTGTAAGAAACTCCAATATATAGCAAATACATATCTTGAGCTCCGATATGTGCCACATCATTAGAAAAATGCGGAAGTAATTGTTATACCCGAACAAGGTAAGCCACCATCAGAAGTACCATCTTACAGGCCAATATCGCTTATACCAATTGTGGAAAAAGTTTTCGAAAAATTGCTTCAGAAGAGGTTTAGTAAAATTATAGAAGAAAGAAGACTTATTCCAAATCATCAGTTTGGATTTAGAAATAAACATTCCACGTTAGGTCAAGTGCATCGAATTACAGATGTAGAAGAAAAGGGACTGGAAGAAAAACACGTGTATTCGGCTCTATTTTTAGATGGTACTCAAACCTTTGATAAGGTTTGGCATGAAAGACTTGAGTACAAACTGCACAAGGGTTTACAAGGACAGTACTAAGAAATACTGAAAATTATATATGTATTTCAGACCGAGTTTTTAGAGTACGATACGAATATCGAAGCCGGTGTTCCACAAGGAAGTATCTTAGGTCCTGCCTTGTATTTGTCATACACCAGGGTTAGTGCGGTAGATGACAGTGCTTTCATGGCTCGAGTTGTACCTTACACCAATACGGCCAAATACCTTGCTATAAGTTTGGATGCGAAGTTAAAATGGAAAGTGCACATCAGAAAGAAAAGAGCAGAACTAAACTTGAAATATAGAAAAATGTACTGGGTACTGGGAAGAAACTCAGACCTATCTATCCAGAACAAAATCAATATATATAAAATAGACTGACGTCCGTGTGTGCACGCATCACTCGGGAACGGATCGTTCGATTTTCACGATTTCAGGCTTCATGGATTCGTATTGACCCAAGGAGGGACACTGTGGAGGAAAATTCCGGAAAATTGGAAAATTCAGGAAAATCGATTTTCCATACATGGGGAATTTATTTTTCATTTTGTTCGTAATATTATATGTAGTTCCAATGGTTGCAAAAATGAGAGACGCGACTGTTTATGTGCACGGGCGAAGCCGGGCGGCTCAGCTAGTAATGCTATACAAGCAAGTGCTGAGTCCTGTATGGACGAATGGCATCCAATTATGGGGCTGTACAAAGAAAACATATGTATAAAAATTCCAAAAAAAAGTCCTTCGTGGAATAATAAATACCCCTTGGTACATTAGAAATAGCGACTTGCATCGTGACTTACAAGTTGATATGGTGACAGAAGTGGTTAGAAAAGCACGTTCTTTCACAGACCAGCATCTTGAAAAATACATTAACTCTGAGATGGAGACCGTCTCAAATGTAAGATACAATTTTCAGAGATTCGATCTTTCAAAGATTAGTTTTGATTTACAGGTGTTTTTAGTGGGATACGATTCCCACTCGTTTGGTACCGAAGAACTGCCGAGGGTGTTTTGAAGATTTCCGCTTGGAGGGGACAATCAATCCATGTAATTTGCTAAAGCATTATCTGAGCTTTCATCCGAAACTGATTGGTAGGTTTGCATGCTAATTGAGAAATACCTTTATTTTCAGAAAAAATCGCAATACTGACACATGACACATGCCAGTAAAAAATATCGCTGTCACATTAGGTCCGTTTGGTGTGTCTTTTTCGCGTAAGTGCTTGATATCTGTCAAATAGTAAAATTCTCTCAATGAGAGACATCCTCTCGAAGAGAAACAACTTGAACAAAAGACACCAAACGCTTTTGAAACAAAACCTGTCGATTTGTTTTTGTTTTCCACTGCAATGAAGATTATGACATTTCTCAAACTGTCAGATGGCTTGGTTAGACAGAGTTGAACAGTACACCCCGTGGAAAGGGTTTTGCAGATAATTCATCGCAAGGAGAGAGCCAAATGAGAGTAAGAAAAATTGAGAGCCATGAAACTGTCATGATTCTATGAAAGTTTACATAGTATTGCGAAAACTATCGACAAACCAAACAGACCTATTAGGTTTGTTTGGTATCTTTTTTGGCACACGGAATTGAGATCTGTCAAATAGTAGAATCCTCTCAAAGAGAGAGAAATCTCCTCAAAGACAGAAAAGTTGCACAAGCATCTAAGACCAATGCGCATCGGTATCTCCTCTTTCATCCTCCCTAAATTTCCATTCATAAACCCTTTAGCGCGCGTGAGTTATATAAAAAAAAAAAAACACTTGGTCAAACCTATCAATTTGTTTTTGTTTTTTTATTAACAATGAGGATTATGACATTTCACAAACTGTCAGATGGCTGGTTTGACAGAGTTGGCTCGGCCCATCCCGAGGAATAGGTCTTGCAGAAAATACATTGCAAGCTGAGAGCCAAATGAGAGTAAAAAAAATTGAAAGCCATGAAACTGTCATGATTCTATGAAGTTTTCATAGAACTTTCGAAAATTAGCGTGTTACCAAACAGACCTATTAGGTATGTCTGTTTTCACAAGGAATTGTAACCGGTCAAATAGTAAAATCCTCTCAAAGAGAGAGCTATTCTCTCAAAGAGAGAAAATTTGAACAAACGACACCAAACGCTTTTGAAACAACACTTGGTCAGAGTTTCTATTTGTTTTTGTTTTTCACTTACAATGAAGATTATGACATTTCACAAACTGTCAGCTGGCTGGTTTGACGGTTTGACAGAGTTGACGACAGTCACCACAAGGAAATGGTGTAGCGTAAAAAACATCGCAAGCTGAGGGCCAAATGAGTGTAAAAAAAATTGAGAACCACGAAACTGTCATGATTCTATGAAGTTTTCATAGAACTTTCGAAAATTAGCGCAGACATACTTTTTCGATGCCTAGTACATACATATACAAATTAAAATATTTTTGTCCAAAAAGTCTATAAAACTTTTCACACCACGAAATTATTTTTAAAAAAATAACATCGCCATAATTTTGTCCACTTTTAATAGTAAAAAAATTGAACAAAATCAAAGCTTGTCCTATTATTGTTTTTGTTTTTTTGTTTTTTTTTTTTAAATCAACTTACCCTCTACAATGACGACACATGCTGTTTCATCTGTACCATGACGATTGGTAGCAATACATGTATATTTTCCTGAATCTGATGGCTTACAATCAATTATTTCCATGGTGACAACACCATCCGAATGTGTCATTGAGTATTCGTACTTGCTGAGTTCCCGTTTGTCCTTGTACCATTTAACAGTGGGTACGGGCTTGCCACTTAAGCAGCACAACAGTTTGCATGTATCGCGAGCTTGCATGACACGCGGACGTAATAGGAATGTAAAATTGGGCGCCGATTCGGACTCTTCCTGCCAGAAAGTATATGGTAGTGGTTCACGTCTTCGCACTGGTGTCGACTCATGTCGATAGACCGGCGGTTGTTTCGGCAATGGTTGAACGTTGAGGAATACGACCTCTTCTCGTGAGCCATAGTGATTCTCAGCACGAACTATGTACTCTCCACGATCTTCGAGTTTGACACGATTGATAATGAAGTAATAGTCGTCACCAGCGTAGCGCTTCATGAATTTGACGCTTTGCCGCAGCTCTACGTTATTGTGTGACCACGTCAGGGTTGGTGTGGCAACTGCAATGCAGCGGCAATAGAATTTAACGCTTTGGCCTTCATAGCAGAACTGAGATGATGGCCGGATAACAAATCGCGGAGCTGCTTGGCGGCGATCTATTGACGTTTCGTGGATTTTGTATTTCTCGATAAGGAGCTTACGCAGTGATGAGTATTCGGAAAGACGACCAATTGGCAGGAGGTACTTGTTAAAGTCTTCGTACTTTTTGCGTAATTTGTCACGGAAGGCAAGATATTTCTCGCGTGCTATTTGTTGTGTGCGATCGCTGTGATCACCGGTAAGCCATGGATGAAGTAAGCATTCATGTGCTGTCATACGTTTCTCCTTGTTGGATAAAAGCAGGGAGCGGATAAAGTCTTTAGCTTCTTCGGAAATGTGACGGAAGGCTTCTTCGTCGAAGTCCCAGTCACATGCCTTCACATTCTTCAGCGTAGAGATGTCATTTTCACCGGCAAATGGTGAGAGTCCACTCAGACTATCGGACGAAAAGGATAATCAGGTGATTTGAAAAAAGGAAAAGAAATTATATGATATGATTTGAATTATTTTTTTTTGCTGCTATTCGATGCAAGGGATGAGAATGTTTTCGGTGAGACATAAATTCGATACTTACAGCACATAGGATAGAACACCAAGGGCCCACATGTCTGTGTAGAAGCCCACTGGTTCGCGGTTAACTATTTCCGGGGCAGCAAACTCAGCAGTTCCGGTTGTTATTTTGACCACTTCATTGGGGTCCAATCTAGTTGCAAGTCCAAAGTCAATCAATTTGACGTTTGTGCTCCTTCGGGTCTGGCACATAATATTCTCTGGTTTAATATCTAAGTGGATGATATTCTTTTCGTGCATGTGCTTAACACCCTCGCACACTTGGCGCATGTAGTTTATGACCTCGGCTTCAGACATGCTGTAACCCTCGTCTGTTATGCGTTCAAATAGTTCGCCGCCAGATAAGCTGCAAAAGAAATTCTCAGGTAATTCTGTGTGTCAGATCGACTTCGTTTGCTATACTTACAACTCAAAGATGAGAACCATCTCGTCGTCATCTTCGAAAGCATCGTGTAGATTTATCAATTTTTGGTGATGCAATTGATTCATTATATCAATTTCGCGGCGAATCAAGTCTTTTTCAATTTCATGTGATACTGGGATAAATTTAGCGGCAAAGATATTACCAGTGCTGCGTTCCCGGCAACGGTGTACTACACCGAATGCACCGGTGCCGATCTCTTCTAGAATATCATACCGATCGTAGACACTATCGTGAGAGATTTCAACTGGTTGTGGTACATATTTGGAGTATATATCAAACACGTATGAGTCGTAGTCTTTGATGGGGCCATCAGCCCTGCCACGAACCTTCTTGCCATTCTCGTCTATTTCGAATTGCTTCTCTTGTTTCTTCTTCTTTCCAGTGTCTTTGGTGGTAATTAAAGTGCTTACCTCTGATGGATCTGAGCGACCGTATACATTCTCTGCATAGATTCTGAAATCGTATTGGTGTCCTGGTGCAAGACCACTGACAGCCATCGATGTAAATCGAGTATTACCGACGCGAATCCATGATGACATTGGATGCTCGCGTTTTTCAACTAAGTAATTCGTTATGTTCGAGCCGCCATCCCATACTGGAGTCTTCCAGCTAAGCGACAATGAATCTGTTCCAATATTCTCGACCAATGGGAACCTGGGTGGGTCAGGACGATCGCTAATTTGGATCTTTATAATAGCCGTGTCTGAGCCCAGTTCATTTTCAGCGGTTATGCGGTATGGCCCAGAGTCCAGTTTGGAGCCATCACGAATTGTCAGAATAGCATGGCGTTCCTTTACCTCCACATGATAGTGGCCACCAGATTCGATAACTTCACCTTCACGAACCCAGTTAATGCGTGGTTTGGGGAAACCAGTGAATGGAATCTTGATAACGACATTTTCGCCCTTGTCAAAGTAGGCCGTGTCGCGGAACCTCGGTGGAACGTTCAATTTTGGTGCAGCTGCAAAAAGATTATTAAATAACAAACACCACCTTTTATAAATACAAAATCTTACTCATAATAACAAGTGAAGCTCTGGTTGACTTAGCTCCTCCCTTGTTTACAGCTCGACAGACGTATTCATCTGCGTCCTCGCCAAATACATCTTTAATTGTTAGGAAGTAGTTGTCACCTTCGGCGTACATGTGATACCTAGCGCCGTTGGTGATTTCACGTGCTCCCTTATACCAAGTAATGACAGGCTTGGGTATACCAGTAATTTCGCATGTGAACTGCGCATTGTGATTTTGAATGCAATTAGCATCGCGCAGCGGTTTGACAATCATCGGTGGAGTAGCGGCCTTAGGATCGACAATCTTCACCGATGTCGATGCGGTAGATTCCTTTGATAGGCCAGCTTCGTTTTGAGCAAACACTCTGAATTCGTATTGTCGACCTTCGATGAGGTTGGGACAATTGATTTGCGTAGTGGGACAGATTGTAACATTAACTCGCCGCCAGGTCGAGCTACCGACCTCACGTTTATCAATCCAATAGCCTTGAATGTGGGCGCCACCATCTGATTCTGGTTTCTCCCATTCCAAGTGTACAAACTCTTCTCCGATTTCGGTGACCTTTGGTATGCCAGGTGGTGATGGTGGATCAAATGGTGCTTTAGCTTTGACTGGATTCAAGCCTTCCAATGCAGGACCCATACCATTTTCATTTACAGCCATAACACGGAAGACATATTCTTGGTTTTCTGTAAGACCTTGAACAACGTACGACAGGTCCTTGCAGAAACTCGAAACCGTAATCCAGTGTGTTGAAGTTACATCCTTACGTTCAACAACGTAATGTGTTATACGCAGACCACCATCGTATGCCGGAGGACGCCACGTAAGTGTGCATGAATGCTTGCTGATATTCGACATACCCATTGGGCCAGCTGGTGGTCCAGGTAATCCAGTTATACGAACGTCAAAGTTACCAGTAGCGGATCCACTGTCATTGGTAAATTCGATGGCGTATAGTCCGGCATCATCTTTGCAAACGTCACGAATGCAAATCGCAACATAGTCATCGAAAATAGTGTACTTAAAGTGTGCGGAATCCGCGAGCGGTTCATTATTCCTGCTGATGGTAACCTGCATGGGTTGATCGCCTGTGTAGTACACCTTTATTTTGGCGTTATCGTTTTCTGGTAAGTATAATTCCTGTGGAATTCTTGTGATAACCGGCGGTGATCCGATCTTTAGATGACTGGTGGTGTGCACGAAGCCCAAAGAATTGATGGCTTCGCACGTGAAGTCGCCTTCATCGGTTGATTGCACATCGGAAATATGCAGGCGGAACACACCGTTATTGGTATCGGTTGTAAAACGTCCGCCCATTTGGATTTCTTTGCCGTTACGCAACCAGCGTGCTGTAGGTTCCGGCTTTCCGGATGCCTCGCATTGCAACATGAAATACTTTCCGAGTGGTGCCACACGATCTTGTAATCGGGTAATCCATTCAGGTTTCTCTCCACCCAATACTTCACAGACCTTAATTGGCATGGTGCACAGACTGGGCTCGGAGCGTCCCGCAGCATTGACAGCGAATATTCTAAACTCGTAGTCACCCATCTCGATAAGATTAATAACCGTGTAGTCAGTGTCCATGACGTTATAGTCGTTGCATTTGACCCAGATGGCGCCTCCAATATCGCGTCGTTCAATAATGTAACCAGTGATGCGAGAACCACCATCGCTTTCGGGCTTAGTCCACTTGAGGTCCACATAGTTCTTTCCAACTTTAATAACCTGGGGAGTTCCTGGTGGGGATGGTACATTGAATTTGCCCTTTAGTTTGAATTTCATGGATGGCGGTGATGGCTTACTGAAGCCCGCCGCGTTCTTAGCCTTAATGCGGAATTCGTATTCGTTTCCATTCACCAGATTGTATAGCTGGTATTTTGTGTCTTTTATGAGGAACTCATAAGTGTTCCATGAGGTATCGTTAACAACATCTCTGTATTCAATTTGGTAGCCTTGAATGCGGGAACCACCATCCGATGATGGCCGGTCCCATATTAATGTGACATTTCCAGAATCCCAATCTATGACCTTTGGCTGACCTGGGGCATCAGGCACAGTAAACTGGTGTTTAGCGATAACAGGATCTTCTGATTCTAATGGATCGCTTAGACCGTATTGGTTCTCAGCTCGAACGCGGAAGAAATATTTGCGGTTTGGTTCTAATCCCATGACGTCATAGTGTGTGCTGCGAACAAAGCTACTAACTTTACCCCAAATGCCATTGTTGTCCATTTTTTCTACGACATAGTTCGTGATCGGTGATCCACCATCGTCTAGTGGAGTCTTCCATGATAGGGTACAAGTGTCTGGAGTGATGTCAGAAGCAAGAAGTGGTCCTTGCGGTACACCAGGCCTATCAACTACGGTCACATGGCAGGCGGCCGTATCAGTGCCTTCGGAATTGGTCAGCGTGATTTGATAGGAACCAGTTTCAGAACGCTTAGCGCTCTTGTTATGGAACACAGTATTGTAATCTGTGGTCTCAAATTTAATTCGATCGTCTTGAAGTACCTCTTTGTTGTTAACAGACCACGATGGCTTGGGTCTGGGATTGCCATGGAATGGCACTGTTATACGGAACTCTTCGCCGGCGCAGACAATGATATCGCGGATTTTCAAGTCAGATGTTATCTTAGGCGCGCTAGGTGGTGAACGGCATATAATGCCGTCTGATGATGAACTGAAGGGTCCTTGACCGGCAGCATTGACAGCTGCTACACGGAACTCATACTCATGGCTTTCGATAAGACTGGGAATCTTGCATGTTAGATCTGGGCAATGAGCCTGAATGGCCTTTGTCCATTTTTCTTCCGAGAGAAGTCGCTTCTCGATAACGTATCCAGTAATTGGTGAACCACCATCGTGGCGTGGCTTTGCCCAGGTTATTGTAATAGAGTCTTCGGTTGAGTCAATTCCCCTTGGGATGCCTGGAGCTCCGGGAACGTCGAACGGATGTCTGGCACGAATTGGCTGTTCAGTTTCTGCTGGATCCGATTGTCCGTATTGGTTTTCGGCAATCACACGGAATTCGTAATCTCTTCCGATGGTCAAATTTCGAACTCTTACAAACGGTACTGTGCAATAACTGCTGACCTTTGACCAAGTTGGACTTCCCTTTTCTTTCTTTTCAACAATGTAGTTGGTAATTGGAGAGCCTCCATCGTCCTTTGGAGGATTCCAGTAAAGTGTAAGAGCATCACCGGCAAATTCATCTGCTCTGAGGTTCGACGGTGGCTTGGGTCGATCAAGTACCTTGACGTTTATGGTCGCAGTGTCAAAACCTGATGGATTCTTTAACTGCAAACGGTATTGACCAGAATCGGTGCGCTTCGAGTTTTTAACAACGAAACTGGCAGCATCATCTGTAAGATTCTGGAACATGCGTTGGTCGTCATCCAAAATCAAGTCATTAGCGTACCACTGAGCGGTGGGCTTAGGGAAACCAACGTATGGTACGTGAATGCTGAAATCTTCTCCAGCGCGAACAACTATATCCCTTACTCCGCCCAAATCCATGCATGGTTTGTTTGGCTGCTCCCCGATGACGATCGGATTCGATGGCTTCGACGGATCGGAACGGCCAACTTCATTGTCGGCAATGACACGGAATGTATACTCTTTTCCTTCTTCTAAGTCAGGTATTGTGTACAAAAGATTATGGATAGGCACTTCGTTGACTGGCTTCCAGTCTTTGGCACCTTTGGGCTTCATTTCGAGGTAATAGCCCTTAATCTTAGACTTTCCATCATTTCGCGGTGGTCTCCATGATAAGGTTGCGCTATTTTTGGTGATACGATCTGCCTTTGGTGGCTCCGGAGGATCTGGTCGATAGCGTTGTAGTTGAGCTGTCATTGGCTCTGATGGCTTAGATGGTTTTCCAGGTCCGGCCTCATTCACGGCCGTTACGCGGAACTCATAACGTGAGCCCTCACGTAGATCCTGTACAGTGTAACTGGTGTTCGGTGTGGGATAATTATTGCATTTTATCCATTCACCACCACGTTCACGACGTTCTACTATATATCCAGTGATTGGTTTGCCGCCGCAGTACTCTGGTGGATGCCATTCAAGGCTAGCCGATGATGGACTATAGGCGACAACTTCAGGCTGGCTTGGTGCATCTGGTGGGTCAAATGGTGATTTAGCGACAACTGGTTTGCCTTCCAGCGGCTCTGAGACTCCGTAAATGTTCTCCGCGCTGACACGGAACACATATTTCTTTCCTTCTGTCAAGCCCTTCACCGTGAAAGCAGTCTTTGGGCAAAAACCGGGCACTGGACGCCATCCATCAACTCCGAATTCGGAAACTTCTACAATATAACCGGTAATGTCGCCACCACCGTCATCCTTTGGTGGGTTCCATGCGAGTGATATATGATCTTGAGCTGTCTCAGTGTATGATAGTGGACCTTCTGGTGGACCTGGTTTGTCTACAACGATTACTTGGATATCAGCGCTATCCTTTCCGAATGCATTTGTTGCTGTAACAGTGTAGGTTCCTGCATCGCCTCGGGTGGAGTCCTCAATGCGGAATAATGTCTCTTCGGGATTTGTCTGGTAGGAGATCTTATTATTCTCAGGTAGCTTAATGCCTGACTTGCTCCATTCGACTGTTGGTGTTGGTGCACCAGCAATCGGGATATGAATGCAAACGGGTTCTCCGGCGTGCACTTTAACCTTGCGACCGACCAATCCATCCAAAAATAATTTTGGTTTCTCACGCATTGGTTTCGCTGACAGTACTGAAGATGGCTCGGATGGTTTGCCATTACCAGCGGCATTCACAGCTGATACACGGTACTCGTATTGATGGCCATCAGCTACACGATCATCTGCGTAGTTTGTATTTGGAACTGGTTCTCCGTTAATCTTGATCCATCTGCCTGTAGCCTTGTCGCGACGCTCAATATCGTAACCAATAATTGGTGATCCGCCATTACTGATTGGTTGCTTCCATTTGATTGAAATATGATCCTTGTCACTGTCCGTGAGTTCGGGCTTTCCAGGCTGTCCAGGAGGACTGTATTGGTTCTTGGCAATTACTGGCTCTTCTGATGTAAGTGGGTCTGAGCGTCCCTGTAAGTTTTCTGCCATAACACGGAACTCGTATTTGGTGCCCTCTAGTAGTCGTGGCACAACAGCGTGATTGTATTTGGCATTCACGTAGGTCACAGCTGGTACCCAACCGCCACCATGTGTCAAATCACGTTTCTCAATTACATATGCAGAAATCTCTGATCCACCGTTGTCTTTCGGTGGTTTCCATGAAATGGTAACCGAGTTGGCGGTTATTTCTTCGTATTCCATTGGTCCTGCTGGTGGTCCTGGTCGGTCAAGAACGATCAATTTGAATGATCCCTCATCCATGCCAGAATCATTTCGCAACAACAGATGATATGTTCCAGAGTCTTCGCGTTTACAGTTCACCGTATGTATAACTGTATGGTGGCCAATCGACGTGACAGTTGTACGTTCATTTGTTTCCACAGGCAGAGCATCGCGGTCCCAAACTACCTCGGGCGCGGGTTCACCTATGAAGTCGATATCGATGTGGAAGATGAGGCCAGCCTTGATGCGAATGTCATGAAGCGGTGTGATAATTTTGGGTGCCAAATAGCGTGCCTTTGCTGTAATCATATCTGATGGCTCCGATGGCTCCGACTGTCCTGCTGGGTTGACAGCAATAACTCGGAACTCGTATTCTTGGCCTTCTGTCAAGTCTGGCACAGTTGCTGCTGTCTTATTTGGTGGTACATGAACAACGTTCGTCCAGTATGGGGTACCCTTTTCTTTCTTTTGTATGATGTACTCAGTTAGTGGTGCACCGCCATCAGATTGCGGTGCGGGCCAACGCAAATCGACATGGTCACGATCCCAATCGGTGACCACTGGCTTACCAGGTGCATCAGGCTCGTCAAAGTCATTCTTAGCGATGATGCTATTGTTGGCTTCAAGCGGTTCAGACTCGCCAATTGCATTGACGGCTCTAACACGGAACAGATACTCCTTCCGATGAATTAGGCGAGTAACATCATGTACGAGGTGTGTACTCATGCCGGCGTCAGACCAAGTTCCACGAGAAATGTCCATCTTCTCAATCACGTAGTGAAGAATTGGAGAACCACCATCATCTTTGGGTTGTTGCCAACTTAAATGGCAGCCTTCCTTCGTTATTTGCGATATATCTAGTGGTCCAATTGGTGGGCTAGGCCGGTCTAATACTGTAGCGTGTGCCGAAGCGCTAAATTCACCATGTTCATTTTTGAGTGTCAAACTATATCGACCGGCATCAGCGCGAGTCGAAAACGGAATTTCAAATGTAAGCTCGTTTTGGAAGAGCGACATATCGACTCGAGAACTTTGTTCGATGGGCTTTCCATCGAATGACCAAGTGTATGTCGGCCGTGGTGATGCTTCGATTGGCAGTACCCAACCAAGACGCTTTCCAGCATGGACGGTGATGTCTTCCAAGAGTGTCTTATCAAAGTAGGGTGCAATGAATCGGGGCTTAGCTATAACAGTTGCAGACGGGTCAGATGGTTCACCAGGACCGCCTTTGTTAACAGCAATTACACGGAACTCATACGCTTCATTCTCTACTAGGTCGGGAACAGTGGCCTTGGTTTGATTGGCAGGCACCTTAACAGCCTTTTCCCATGGTCCAAACTTGGAACGTTTCTCAATAATATATTCGGTGATTGGTGATCCGCCATCTTTTTTAGGTGCTGCCCATTCAAGGTCAACATGATCCTTATCCCAGTCGGTGGCTTGCGGTTGTCCAGGTTTATCGGGACGACTGTATGGATCTTTGACGGTGATACTCTGTGTTGTTTGCAGTGGCAGTGATTCGCCTTGTTTGTTAACTGCTCGCACACGGAAGTTGTAGTCATGATTCTCAATTAAATTGTCAGCACGGATACCTGTATCGGAGCATTCTCCCACCGGTACCCAACGTAGTGTTTCTGTGTCCATTTTTTCAACAATGTAGTGGCTGATCTCCGATCCACCGTCATCCTTTGGTGGACGCCAGCGGAGAGTGATCGAGCTCTTGGTAACCTCTTCGGGCCGCAACGGACCCTCTGGTGGTGATGGAATATCCAAAACGGTGACATTCACGGTGGCCTTATCAGAGCCATTGATATTACGAGCAACGAGAGTATATTCTCCGGTATCGGAGCGTTTGGCATCAATGACACGTAACTTTGTGCGATAGTCTTCATTTGTAATCTTAACACGGTCGGTGTTGAGCACCATGTTATCCTTGTGGGACCATTCTTTGGTTGGTGGAGGTTCACCAATGACAGGTACGTCAAAGTCGAAAGTTTGGCCGGCTCGTACCTTAATATCAATCATAAACTGACGATCGATCTTTGGTGGCAGGTTCTTTGCTCTAGCAATGTGGGGTTGAGTAGCATCACTTGGTTCTCCGGGACCGGCTTTGTTGACGGCCTTCACACGGAACTCATATTTAACACCTTCAATCAGGTCTGGCACCTTTCCTGTTAGAACATCACCATCGACTTCGGCGCATTTCTCCCAATCAGGGCTGTATTTGTCCTTCTTTTCAATAATATAGCCAGTAATTGGTGATCCACCATCCTTTTCTGGTCTTGCCCATTCCAGGTCGACAAAGTCCTTGTCATAATCTTTGATAACCGGAGTTCCCGGCTTGCTTGGCTCATCGTAGGGGTTTTTAGCCTCTGTTGCGTGTGGTGTGGTTAATGGATCTGAAATGCCTTGGCGGTTTCGAGCCCGAACACGGAATTTGTATTTGTGACCTGGTGTTAGGCCATCCACCTTAAAGCTGGTCTTTGGACCATCGGTTTCTCCAGCTGGTACCCAGCGTCCTGTGATTTCATCGAGTTTTTCCAAAACATAACTTTCAATTGGTTGACCACCATCATCGTCGGGTGGTGACCATTTAAGTGTACAACCATCTGCGTGCACATCTTCCACTTTAAGTGGACCATTTGGTGGAGCTGGTTTGTCAATGACAATGACTTTCACGTCAGCTGTATCGGTGCCGTTCATATTTTCAGCTGTTATTGTGTATGTGCCGGAGTCAGCGCGACTAGCATTACGCACAACCAATTTGGTATTGTACTCAACGTGTTGTACCTTAATGCGATCGCTTGGGTATACTTCACGTTTGTTGTGGATCCATTTCGTGATGGGGGCAGGCTCGCCCGACACTTTAATGTCATAGGTAAAGTTTTGTCCAGCCTTGATGCGGACTTCAATGAGATTGGTTCGATCAATGAGTGGCGCTTTGTTGCGTGGCTTAGCAATAATTGTTGGTGTTGCATCGCTTGGTTCTCCAGGACCTGCCTTATTTACAGCAACAACACGGAACTCATAAGCTTGTCCCTCGATAAGGTCGGGAACTGTTGCCTTGCATTGATCAGCTGGCACTTCAAGTGCCTTCTCCCACTGTCCGTATTTGTCTTTCTTTTCAACAATGTATCCGGTTACTGGTGATCCGCCATCGCTTAGCGGTCCAGTCCATGCCAAGTCGACATGGTCCTTATCCCAATCGGTTGCACGAACATTCTCTGGTTTACCAGGCTCATCAAATGGATTCTTAGCAATTATTGTCTCGTCGGCAACTAATGGTGCCGATTCGCCTTCAGCGTTTACAGCGCTAACGCGGAATTTATACTCTCCACCAGGCGTCAGTCCAGTTACATCTGCTTGTGGTTCATTGGCACGACATACTGGTACCCAACAGCCAGTTTCAGGATCCATTTTGTCAATTTGGAAGTACTCGATTGGAGTACCGCCATCATCCTTTGGCCTTTTCCATTTAAGATGACATCCCTCCTTGTGAACATCAGATATTTGAAGTGGTCCCTCGGGTGCTGTTGGTTTGTCTGTTATAACTACTTGTACGGTGACTGTGTCCTTGCCAGAACTATTTGTTGCTGTCACTGTATATTCTCCAGAGTCGCCTCGTTTCGTTGGTCTTATCACCAGTTTGGTGTAATAATCAGGGCTGTCGATTGTCACATTCTTGCCGGATTGCAATGGACAGTTGGAGAATCTCCACTCAACCTTTGGTGCTGGCTCTCCAATTATATTCGCATCGAACTTGAGCGGTGTTCCAGCTGATATTGTCACATCACGCAGATTGCGACGATCGATTTTCGGTGCCAAATAGCGTGGCTTGGCAGTAAACGTCTTGCCCGGCTCAGATGGTTCTGATTGCCCGGCTTTATTTAAAGCGATAACACGGAATTGGTATTCATTGCCCTCAATCAAGCCATTGACTGTGGCTACCGGAGTTGGCGTATCGGTTTCGCATGCCTTCTCCCACATGGGGCTGTATTTGTCCTTTTTCTCAATAATATATCCAGTAATTGGTGAACCGCCATCACTAGCCGGTTCTGGCCAAGCGAGTTCTACATGGTTGGCCGACCAATCGGTTGGTTCTGGAGCTCCTGGCTTGGAGGCAGTTGCTACAAAAAAAAAAAAAAAAAAAGGAAATGCAATATATGCTGGGATAGCTTTCTAATTTTACTTACTAAATGGATCCTTGGCTACAATTGTTCCGAACGTCTCTAATGGTTCTGATTCACCTTCCTTATTCAAGGCTTTGACACGGAATTTATACTCATGCCCTGGTATAAGGCCCTCAACATTGAACTCCGGAACGTCTGACTTACCAACTGGCAGCCAGATACCGGTATCAGGATCGTATTTTTCAACGAGGTAACTATCGATTGGTTCGCCACCATCATCCTTTGGTTTCTTCCACTTGAGCTTGCATCCTTCTTTGTGTATGTCAGATACCTCGAGTGGTCCTTCTGGCTTTCCAGGCTTACCTATAGGCACAAGGCGAAAGGTGTTAAATGTTAACTATTCACAAAAATATTTTATTTTAATTACTTATGACGTTGATCTCAAATTCAACGGTGTCCTGGCCATACTTGTTGTGAGCAGTGATCTTATAGGTGCCAGTATCCTTACGTTTAGGGTTGTCATTGTTAAACTTCGAATTGTATGGTACATTATTGACACGGCAGTGCGATGAAAGAGGTATGGATTTGCCATTGTGGGACCACACAACATCTGGTGGCGGTTCGCCAATAATTTTGATGTCCAAAAAGATCGGTTCACCTTCCTTGACGTTGTATGTGCGAATATTTTTGCGATCAATTTTAGGCGCCACTAAAGAGGGATTATTACATTATGTGGGGTTCTGTATTGCTTTGTATTGCCACTTACATTTCCTTGGTTTGGTAATAACTGATTTACTGGCATCGCTTGGTTCTCCAGGTCCGGCAGCATTAATACCGCGAACTCTGAACTCATATTCGACATTCTCGTCGAGGCTTGGTACTGTAGCTTTGCATTCGCCACCAAGTGGTGGGGCGGCTATTTCAAGGGCCTTCACCCATTTGCCGGTGTCCTTTTCGCGTTTCTCTACAGCGTAGGCAGTTATTGGTGAGCCACCATCGTTTAGTGGTGGATTCCATTTGAGATCGACATGGTCCTTATCCCAATCGGTGGCTTCTGGAGTTCCAGGTTTACCTGGCTCATCTGAAATCAAAATACATATGTTTGAGAATGTTCAACAACAAAATTCGCTGGTTTATTAGAATTACCAAATGGATTTTTAGCTATAATTGGTTTATCAGTCTCAAGTGGCTCTGATTCTCCTTCGGCATTCACAGCCAATACACGGAACTTATACTCCTGATCGGGAACTAAGTTGTTGAGCTCAGCATAGGGTTCCTTGAAACGGCCAGTTGGCAACCAGCGTCCTGTTTCTGTGTCCATTTTTTCAACGATATAATGGTCAATCGGTACACCACCATCATCCAGTGGTGGATTCCACTTCAACTTGCAACCCTCCTTATGGATGTCACTAACTCGGAGTGGTCCCTCGGGTTTGGCTGGTTTATCTAGAACTGTAATCTCGATAGTGGCTTCATCATGACCGGAATCATTCTCAGCTTTAAGAGTGTATTTGCCAGTATGGGCACGTTTTGCGATCGGGATGTTGAACTTGGTGCGATATGGCTCCAAGTCAATGTTTATTGAGTCATTGTCCTCGATGCGGGCCTTATTATGATACCATGTTTTATGTGGTGGTGGCTCGCCGGATACCTTTACATCCAGACGCACGTGTTGTCCAGCCTTGATTGTGATATCCTTGAGGTTGGCACGATCAATCTTTGGTGCGGCGAAACGATCCTTCGCGAGCATTGTATCCGATGGCTCTGATGGTTTACTCTGACCACCCTTATTTATTGCCTTTACACGGAATTGATATTTCTGGCCTTCAATTAAATCATTAATGCGGGCTTCGCACTTGGGCGTGTTTGTTTCGAGTATCTTTTGCCATTTGTTCGTGAGATTGTCCTTCTTTTCAACGATATAACCAGTAATTGGTGCACCATTGTCATCATCTGGTGCCCGCCATTTAAGATCGGCGTGATCGCGCGACCAATCTTTCACTTCTGGTTTACCTGGTTTGTCAGCAGCTTGATATGGATTCTTTGCAGTTGTTGGTGAATCGGTTGTCAATGGTTCAGAGTCACCTTCGGCGTTAACTGCCTTTACACGGAACATGTAATCCTTTCCTTCAGTCAAGCCCGTCACATCGGCTTCTGGTGTCTTGGATACACATACAGGTACCCAGCGTCCAGTTTCGGTGTCCATTCGTTCAACAACGTAATGATCGATTGGCTCTCCGCCATCATCTTCTGGTTTGTCCCAAGCCAGATGTACGCCTTCAGCAGTGACATCACTAACTTTAAGTGGTCCCTTCGGTGTTGATGGTTTGCACAAAACCTCCAGTTCTACGTCAACCGTATCGACTCCCGAATCGTTTTTAGCTGTAACAGTGTACACACCCTTATCGGCGCGTTTCACCTTTGAAATAATGAATGTTGTCTTGTTGTCTTCATTTTCAACCTTAAGGCGATCCGTTGACTTGAGAGGTTCATTCTTATATGTCCAAGTAACCTTGGGTGCTGGTTCACCTTTAACAGCGGCATCGATATGTAATAATTGGCCGCTGCGCAGGGTTTTCTTTTGCAAGTTCTTACGATCAATATGTGGTGCAAGGAATCTTGGTTTGGCAATAACAGATTTGGATACGTCACTAGGATCGCTGGGTCCAGCTTTATTAACTGCTACAATTCGGAATTCATATTCGTGTCCTTCATCGACATTGGTAACAGTTCCTGAGGTATGATCTCCGGGTACTGTTGCTGCGTCTACCCAAGCCCGTCCAGATTTGTCTCGCATTTGAATAATGTATTTCTGTATTGGTGCACCACCATCGTTCTTTGGTGGGTCCCATGACAAGTCCACAAAGTCCTTGTCCCAGTTAGTCGGTTCTGGTCGTCCTGGCTTATCTGGTTCATCGAAGGGATTCTTTGCAATAATTGGTTTTTCGGTCTCCAAGTCTTCGGACTCTCCTTCTTTGTTCACTGCACGTACACGGAATTTATATGGTTTACCCTCCTGTAGGCCAATAATCTTCGCCTCCGGCTCGGAGCTCTTGCCGCATGGTAGCCATTGACCTGTGTGTGGATCGAGTTTCTCGATCTCGTAATAGTCAATTGGTGCACCACCATCATCTTCGGGTTTCTTCCATTTCAGTTTGCAACCATGCTTAGTAATGTCATTAACCTCGAGTGGGCCTTGGGGCTTGCCTGGTTTTCCCAAAACGCTTACATCCAGCTCGGCAATATCTTCACCAACTTCGTTGGTTGCTTTAATGGTGTATTTACCACTTTGTAGGCGTTTGGCACGCATCACAAAGAATTTCGTATTATAGTCCACATTGTCAATGCGTAGGTTGTCGTCAGTAGCAAGTGGCTGGTCTTTGAAGAGCCATTCCACCTTCGGGGCTGGCTCACCTCTAATGTTTATATCAAGGCTAATAGACAGACCAGCCTTAACAATTACTGCCTTAAGGTTGGTACGGTCGATATGTGGTTTCACTAAAAGTACAAAAAATAAATTCAAAAAAAAAAAAACCGTTAATCACGTCTGGAGAAATTTCGAAATAACTTACAGAATCTAGGCTTAGCTGTATGCCAGTTAGTTTGTTCTGATGGTTCTGAAGGTCCCGCCTTGTTAACAGCACGCACACGGAATTTATATTGTTGACCTTCTTCCAATTTATTCACGGTACCCTTGCAGATGGGTCCATCAATCTCGGCAGCCTTGACAAACTGGCCAGAGTCCTTATCCATAACTTCAATTATATATCCAGTAACAGGTGCTCCACCATCTCGAATCGGTGGCTCCCATTTCAATTTGACATGGTGTTCATCCCAGTCTTCCAATTCGGGAAGACCTGGCGGTGCCGAAACATCATACGGGTTCTTGGCGACGACCGATGATTCTGTTTCTAATGGCTCCGATTCTCCTTCTTCGTTCACAGCCTTAATACGGAACTGGTAGGCATGATTCGGTTCGAGACCCTTAATCTCCTGTTCAGTTTTCTCGGGGTCAACGTGTCCACATGGAGTCCAACGACCGGTTGTGGCGTCCATTTTCTCAATAACATATCCAGTTAGCGGTACGCCACCGTCGTCTTTGGGTTTCTTCCATTTCAATTTGCAGCCTTCCTTGTGAACATCGCTGACTTCGAGCGGACCTTCGGGCTTGGCCGGTTTGTCAAGTACCAAGATTTCAACGGTGGCTTCATCAACACCGTTAATATTTTCGGCGCGCAATGTATAAACTCCGCTCTCCTTACGAGAAGAGTCTAGCAGGGTGAGCTTAGTGTTGTAGTCTTCATTTTCGATGCGGGTATTGCCGGTGGCCAGCAAATCCTTTTCTTTGAATGTCCAGGTAAGTGTTGGTGGTGGTTCACCGCGAACGTCGACATCAAGCTTAACAACTTGTCCGGCGCGTACCTTAATGTTCTTCATCTTTTCACGGTTGATAGATGGTTTCACTGAAATAAAACAAAAAAAAAAAAAAAAACACCCAAGAAAACCGGAAACGGGATACGGGAAGAAGAAAAGATCGGGTAAATGAGAAGTTTCATTAAATTTAGATACAAAACTAGCTCTTAGATATAAGGTTGGTATGTATAAGCTTTACAATTAAGGCAATGTTTTTTTTTTTTTTTCAGGCACAATGGTGTTGCGTAGCAAAATGAAGCAAATTTTTGTTTGTATTTTTCGTTCTGAAGAATAGCGCCAGATGAAGCAGGTATTGGAGAAAGCAAATATGGGAAAAGCTTGAACGATATAAGTCGGTAGGTATAGCTTTGATGTGAAGCAGCGAAACTTGAGGGTTTCTACGAGTATCTTACAGTTTCTCGGTTTGGCAAGATGTGGTTCAGTGGCATCACTGGGTTCACCAGGTCCGGCCTTGTTGATTGCACGAACACGGAATTGATAGACATTGCCTTCCTTCAAACCGTCAACTGTTGCATTCGGAGCGGGTCCCTATAAAAAAAACAAGTTATTAATAATACGGTCAAATATGCACAACAGATAGTAACTTACGTCAGTGGTAAGAACCTCATCCCAATGGGGTGAAAATTTGTCCTTCTTTTCAATGACATAGCCAGTAATTGGTGCTCCACCATCGTTCTTTGGAGGCTCCCACTTTAGTTTAACCATATTCTCGTTATAATCTTCAATAACTGGAGTGGCAGGTTTACCAGCTGCATCGTAGGGATTCTTAGCCAATGTGCTCTGTTCAGTTTCCAATGGCTCAGACTCGCCCTCATCGTTGATGGCCTTAACACGGAATTGGTACTCGTGGCCTTCTTGCAAGCCCTTAACATCCAACTCGGTATCTTTGCCAGAGGTGCGGCCAACAGGAATCCAGCGGCCTTGAGCTTTGTCGAATTTCTCAACTTGATAGGCGGTAATTGGTTTACCACCATCATCTTCGGGTTTCTCCCATTTGAGTTTACATCCGTCCTTGGTGACGTCTTTGACTTTGAGCGGTCCCTTCGGCTTGCCAGGGGCTGCCAACACATTAACTTCGACATCAGCTTCATCTTCGCCGTGCTCGTTGACGGCCTTGATCTTGTACAGACCGGTGTTCTTGCGGACAGAGTCAACAATGGACAATTTAGTGTTGTAATCGACATTCTTTATCTCTACGTTGCCTTCGGATGGCAGCTCTTTGTTGTTCTGATACCAGGTAATCGTTGGTGGTGGCTCACCACGGACGTTAATGTCGTATTTGATGGGCTTACCAGCTCGAATGATGAATGGCTTCAAATTGGTACGGTCAATTCTTGGTTTTACTAAGGTAAGTGAAAAAGAGTCGTGTGATTTTTTGTTTATAAAAAAAAAAAGGTTAACTTCGATATACGTACGTGCTTTGTATTTGATAGTTTGCATTTTACTAGCGTCCGAGGGTGGTGATGGTCCAGCCTTGTTTATGGCCACCACACGGAATTGATATTCTCCATATTCCTTCAAGTCGTCGACCTTGGCCTCGGTCATACTGCCCGGGACCTCTGCAGCCTTCTCCCAGTCTGGCTTATTTTTCTCCTTCTTTTCAATTATGTATTTTTCAATTGGCGCACCGCCGTCATTATTCGGAGGCTTCCATTTGAGATCGACACTGCTGTTGTCATAGTCGACCACCTCGGGTGTGCCGGGTTTGTTGGGCTCATCGAATGGATCTTTAGCCACAACACCCACCAATGTAACGAGTGGCTCTGATTCGCCTTCAGCATTGATCGCGCTTACGCGGAATTGATATTCAGAACCAGGATTCAAGCCAGTCACATCAAATTCTGGTGGGTCCTTATCGCCAGGTAAACGACCCACACGTACCCACTTACCGGTGGCTGTGTCCATTTTCTCGATTTGATATTCCTGAATCGGTACGCCTCCATCGTCTTCTGGTTTCTTCCAGGCCAACTTGCAGCCCTTTGCATGTACATCAGAAACGGACAGAGGTCCTTTGGGTGCACTTGGCTTGCCCAAAACAATAAGTTCAACTGTTTCTGTGTCGGTACCGTTGCGATTCTCTGCTTTTAGCGTATACTTGCCGGTATCCTTACGGACACAGTTTGTGATTGTAAAATCGGTGTGGTAGTCGGTATCTTCGATCTTTATGCGGTCAGTATTTGTTAATGGAATATCGTCGCGCCAGCTCCACTTAAGAGTTGGCATAGGCTCACCAATAACATCAACCGACCATTTGTGGGTACGCCCAGTCTTGATTATGACCTTCTTGAATGTGGAACGATCGATTTGAGGTTTAACTTTTTGTTTTTGTAATCAAAATATAAAAAGGGCAAAAAGAAGAATGGAATGGAATTAGACTCTTGCCGTGTAAAATAAACTATGTGCCGGGGGTTAGAAGCTTACATTTCAGTTGCGTTAGGGCTATGTAACATA
Organism: Brachyopa scutellaris; assembly: GCA_949775065.1. Taxonomy (NCBI): domain Eukaryota; kingdom Metazoa; phylum Arthropoda; class Insecta; order Diptera; family Syrphidae; genus Brachyopa; species Brachyopa scutellaris. The sequence goes on from OX459116.1 coordinate 8,253,366, forward strand.
AATTCGTTTACAATTGAAAGCAAAGATAAACCAAAAAAAAGGTCTCAGATATAGAGCCTGCTAAGCCTTCTAGAATAATGATCCAAATGATCAAGTTGTTAATTGCAAAGCTTTTACACACTAACTACATATTAATATAAACTTAAAATATATGTAAATTAAAATAATAATAAAATTGAAAATCATTCTGGCCACTTTTTGACTTACGGTTCTTGTGTTTGCATAAATGGCTATCAGTTGGTTCAGATGGTTCCGACTGTCCGGCCTTGTTGACTGCCCTGACACGGAATTGATATGTCATCTTTTCTTTGAGCCCATCAACCTTAGCGGTACATTCGGGTGTTTCGGTTTTGGCAATTTCAACCCAATCGGGTGAAAATTTGTCCTTCACTTCGATCAAGTAATGCGTAATTGGACGGCCACCATCGCTAGGTGGACGTTTCCATTTCAATGTGACGGATTGATTGTCGTAATCGTCGATCTCAGGTTTTCCTGGACGGCTTGGCTCATCATATGGATTCTTAGCTACAATACTGTCAAAGGTTTCGAGCGGTTCGGATTCACCCTCTTTGTTAAGTGCCTTGACACGGAATTTGTATTTCTTGTTTGGCGTTAATCCCTTGAAATTGAATGAGGTCTCATCGGGACCGACTTCACCTGCTGGTATCCAGCGGCCAGTATCTTCGTCCATACGCTCGAGAGCGTATCCGGTAATTGGGCAGCCGCCATCATCCTCTGGCTTACGCCATTTTACCTTGACATGATCGGAGCGCACTTCTTCGGGTTCGAGTGGACCACCCGGCGCCAATGGACGATCGAGGACAATCACATCGGCGGCGGACTCTATGGTGCCCGAGGTGTTCGTCAAAACTATCTTGTATTTACCAGTATCCTTGCGAACAGCCTTTCGTATTGTAATTGAAGAATTGCGTTCATATTGATCAACGGTAATGCGTTGACCATCTATTTTAATTGGTTCATCTTCCTTTACCCACTTTGCCTCTGGTTCGGGTTCACCATCGTACTTAATCTCAAATCGAATCGTTTGACCTTTCTTGACGGTAATATTTTTCAATTGATCACCAACTAAGAACGGCTTGACAAATCGGCATTTAGCAATTATAGTCTTAGTACTGTCGCTCGGTTCACCGGGACCAGCCTTATTAACAGCACGGACTCGAAATTCGTATTGCTGGCCTTCTTTAAGGCCATCAACGGTTGCGGCCAAACAATCGGCTGGAACTTCCTTGCCTTTGACCCAATCGTTGCTGAACTTTTCTTTATACTCAAGTACATAGCCCGTTATGGGTGCACCACCATCGGAATCTGGTGGCGTCCATGTCAGATCCGCATGATCCTTATCCCAGTCGACCACATCTGCATTCTTCGGTTTACCAGGCTCATCCCATGGATCTTTCGCCAGAATCGTATTTTTGAATGCAGCCGGTTCGCTGGGACCGATTTTGTTCACAGCACGAATACGGAATCTGTACTGTTTTTTCGGCACGAGATCTTCTATTTTTTTCTTGCAAGGTTCATCCGGTAGAACCTCAGCGACATTCTCCCATTGCTGTTTTTTGCTCAAGTCTTGCCGTTCGATAATGTATTTCAGAAGCGGTGCGCCGCCCATATCTTCTGGAGGCTTAAATGAGACCACACAAGAGGTTTGGAATACATCGGTAACGTCCACATCACGAGGTGGCGTCGGAACGTCCTGCATTATGATTTGGACGTTCTTCACGTCTTCGCCTTGTCCGTTGGATAATTTGATTTGATAAGGACCGGACTGATCCCGAGTGGGCTTCTTAATTTTGAAAACCACCTTGTCGGCTTGGACAGAAACTTCAACATCTTTAACTGGTAATTGTTTGTCATCTTTGAAGAGCTTAGCCTCGACTGGAGTTTGTTTAGTACCGGCAACTATAATATATCAAGAAAACATCATTTAGATTTGAATATATGAACATAACGTATTTATTCACTAACCTTTAAATGGTACTTCAATGACCAACGGTTGATTAATTGGTCCAGCATATTCCTCTGGTCCATCAATGCTCGGCTTACTTTCACCCTTGCTGATAGCCAGCTTACACGACGATGACAGCTGACCAGATTCACAGGTAATTTCACCTGCATCGGCCAAGTCTAAAGCATTAAAGATCAACTGGTGCTTACCGCCACCCAGGTTTTTAATCTCGATCCGTTCGCTTGGTTTTATTGGTTCACCGTTAAACTTCCATTCGGCTGGTGCAGTTGAGTCTTGAAGTTCGATGTCAAGGACGAGTTTTTCACGTTCCACTGCGTCGACGTCCTTTAGTTTTTTGTTGAAACGATTTTCGTCTAACGGTAACGGAATATATAAACATTATTATTTTACAAAATGGCGCACTTAACTTACATTTAATGATGATCTCTGCATCGGTCTTATCGGCATTGGTGGTACACTTGAATAATCCGGCATCGCTCACCTTGCAGTCCTTAATGATAAGCTTTCGCTTTCGGCCTTCCTTAACAATTTGCATACGTTTATCACCGGGCTTGATTTCCTCTTCACCCTTAAACCACTGAACTTCCCCAGTGGCATCATCGATTTCGCATGCTAGCGTTACAGTATCCTTTTCGATGCATTGCAGGGACTTAAGTACTTTAACAAATTTGTATGGATACTCGACAATCTTGACCGTTGTTTCGGTTTTGTCGGGTTGACGCTCAAGGCGACATGAGTACTTGCCAGCGTCCTCGAGAACGCTCTCCTTAATGATAAGTTTGAGAGTACCATTGACATCCTTTGAAATTAGATAGCGAGGATCATTTCCTTCAATCTTTTCATTTTCTTTAAACCAGGACACAATAGCCATTGAACTGCTGACAGCACATTCAAGAACTGTTTCGTGTTTAGTAAAGCCTTCAATTTTCTTCTTCAGTGGTTTTGTAAACGTATAATTTGGATCGGCCTCCTCTACATTGAGGAATGCAGTCGATGAGACTCCGCCGATTTCAATAGTGTACTTGCCGGTATCCTCTACCTTAGGGTTCATGATAATCAGCTGATAGCTATCATTTTCCTGCTTAAATTTGCATTTACTTCCGATGAAAAGTTCCTGTATATAGCGAAATATTTTTCATTTCGTCGGCAAGGGAAAATAGATATAGATTGAGTTTTTTAATCAAAATTTTAAGGGTACAAATTTTGACCTTGGTCGATCATAAAAAAAAATACGACTGACTTCCCCGTGCGGTGTAGTGAACTGAGAGCTGAGCTCTGTCTATCAGATCATGGGATCGTTCTAGATAGAAAGCTGGATTGGAATCTAAATTCACAGGATAGAATCAGAAGACATACAATGCGTTATTTTTCTGTAAAAAAAAAACAGCAGGAAGAACTTGGGGGCTCAAGCTGGCAATGATGCTCTGATTTTATGCAAAGATCGTCACACGTCTTGTGGAAGTTAGCTCTCAAGAGAAACATAGTTTGAAGATAAGCAGCGGTTCAGAGAACAGCCGGTGTTGTCACGGCGCGGCGCGGCGGTACTGGATACTTATGCCACTCGATCAAACAATGCAGCACCTGGCAAGCAAGAGTGCGATTAGATTCACTTACGTAGGCTAGGTCGAAGGAGGTACATGAGGATACAAGACAACCCATTTAAATTTCAATCAAGGACATCGACGAGCTGTCGGATGGATCACCATCGGTCATACTTGAATTTGCCAGGGCGTCTGGATGGCTGAAACCTAGAAATTAAAACCACGGGCGGGAAAAACAATATGGGTTTCACAATGGGTCCACATGGACCTAAGTGTGATGGGGATGTTATCATTCTCATAAGCCCTTTTAGCCTAAGCCGAAGAATAGGTTTCATTGTGATTTTTCTGACATGAGCCCGTTGGATAGCAATATTAGGTCCGTTCGCGTACTTTTTGCACTAAATATGGGTTTTCTGTCAAATCTCGAAGAGTGGGGGTAAAATTCTCACAAGGACAGAAAAATCACGAAAGAGTACTCGAACGCATTAAGCACCAAAAAATAAAGAATGTATGTGATTTGACAGATTTGACACTTTTCATAATATACCGCAAAGAAATTTCTTTGACTAAAATTCGTAGCATGGGGAAATTTCTTACTCTCTCGTGAGCACTCTCTTCTACGAAAAACTACGACATTTTTGCGTACGCGAACGGGGTTTCGTTGTTTTTCGTTATTTTTCGTGGATTTTCGTTGTTTTAGGAGGACCTATTTATAACACCCCTAGCAATATCAAATGGTAAGGTTCAATGTCAAGAGGTAATGAACGCTAGGTTATGTCTGAGACTAAGCGAAACAATTGAAAATGAGATCGATAGCTGTCAAAATTTGCACCATGTGTTTTAGAAAAATTTAATAAAAAACATAAATATTTAATTTAATAAAACAAACAATATATGTACTTACATCCTTTCTGAAAAACCATTTGGGCTTGCAATTTGGCTTACTAAATCTTCCTTCGAAAACGACCTTCTTATCCTTGCCCTCTTTGGCAAACTGATCGATCAATGGACTTAAGAACGATTCTTGTTTCTAATGTTTTTTTGTTTTTGTTTTTTTTTTGTTTTTTGTTGGCGACGACGACGATGACAATAACGTAGAACGATTGTTGTTATAGAAAGCGTTGTCAAAAATGGGAAAAGAAATTGCTTGGATTGGTTTTTGTGATATTGATTGTGGTTTGGGATCTTTATTGCATTTTTTTTTTATATTTTAATTTATCGTATTGAAAGTTGCATTTCATTATTTTGTAATATAATCCTTGTTTTGAAAATTAATTCAGTTTCAAAACAATGACCGATATTACTTGCAAGGCTTAGGCATAAAGGTTGTATATTTATTTTTATTTTTTTTTTTGTTTAAATTAATTGTAAGAAATTTAAGAAAAAAAATAATAATAAAGCTGGCGGAAGCTCCTCGTTGGTTGCTAAGCAAATAAAATTGTATTGTTAATTAAATATGAAAATAAATTGTTTAATAAATTAAATAAGCTTTAGTTAAAAAAATAACGTAAGAATAAAGTATAAATAAATATATGTACATTGAACATTTTTACAACTAAAAATAAGTACGGTACATTTATACTGTTGCATGCAAGGACATTAACATATTTAATGCGAGAACACTCACCACAAGAATGCGAATTGAAGCAGAATAGGGAAAAAAAGTACAAGAGAATATTGCCTCTATTGGTTTACGTAGATAGATAGATATTTCTGTTATTATGGCTTTTTTCAAAAAATGAAATAATATCCCCATTAAAAACTTACATTATGTACATGTGTAGTAACAATCTTGAGAAAAAAAATGTCGGACAGTGTTTCGAACGATTCTCAAAAAAATATACATAACTAAAAAAGAAAAACAAAATCAGAAAAAAGGGGAAAAGAGCTCTCAGTTGCGTGTGGTGCAAGAAAAGATTGAAGTTCTTCTGTATAAAATAGAAAAGATAAAGGATACGCAATGCAATGGAAGATACATGTAGAAATAGAGAGCTCAGAATCGCGTTAAACTAGTTTTTTTTTTTTTTTCTTTTTGTTAGATAAGATAAATTATGAAAATTGGCAAACCATAAATAGTAAACATTAAACAGACATTATAAAAGAGACAGAGAAATAGAGAGAGAGAGAGATAGATAGAATGCAAATTTGATTTTTTATAAGAAGAGGAAAACTTGGGTTTGTTTTGAGTACGTCTACTTTTGAAGAATGGTCGAACCTCCTCTCGACGAAACGGATGCAGTGTCGGCCAATCTGGTATCAGTTCGGCTAAAGATGGTCTACGTGATGATTGCGGCTAATATTTGAATTTGTTTTTTTTTTTTTTTTTTTTGGTTATGTGGAATGTGTAGTTTACAGTTTGAAAGAAAATTATAAAACACAATGTTATAATGTTGGCAATGATTTTGTATGCTGTGTACACATAACTAAAAGGTAGTATATTTGAATGGAGGAAGGACATTTCTCTTCTGTTTGCAACAAAAAAGCAAACAAAAAAAAAAAAAACGAAGGATGAAAGTCGTCGACTATTTATTACAATATCAGGTGGAGAGTATTTTTTAGTCTCTACAAAAATAAAAAAATTAAATAACTTTTTCTAACATTTTTTACCCATTTTAGATCCTAGTTCTTGACTTTTCGTTTGCATGGATTATAATACTACTATGTACATATGTACACTCGTGGACAAAAGAAACCCATCGCTTTCGAAATAATTTGTATTCCCTCCTTTCGAACGGCGCGCGGTCAATTTCTGTACATATATTGAAATATATTTTTTAAGTTATTGTCAATATGTTTACGAGAAAAACAACGGGTAGCAATTACTCAAAAGAAATAAAGGAGCTCATAAGAAATAAAAGAAAACTCCAACAAACTCGGTCTCCCTCCGATAAAGCGAGACTAAATAAGGCCACACAAGATCTTAAATCTGAGATAAGGCTAATCCGGAATGAGACAATGAAAAAATATCTTTCAGAACTATCTGCTGATAAGAGCTCTGAATATTCACTCTGGAAAAGTACAAAATATCTTAAGCGACCAACAAATCATATTCCACCAATAAGATGCGACAACGGACAATGGGCTAAAAGCAATGCTGACAAAGCTACTGTATTTGCGGACCACCTAGCTAATACCTTTAAGCCTAATGATGCTGTCTGTGATGAGCTTCTAAATTTCCATGAAAATTTCAGCTCTACGATTCCTCCGATCACGATGCGAGGATTAAAGTATGAGATAAGGCGCTTAAAAGACAAAAAAGCTCCAGGTTTTGACTTGATCACTGCGGAAGTCCTGAAGCAACTACCAAACAAAGGGTTAGTTCAACTCTAACGAATAACGAATAAAACAATTAGCCTGGAGTACGTGCCAAGCATTTGGCACATAGCTGATGTGATTATGGTCCCTTAACCAGGCAAGGACCCTCATGAGGTATCCTCATATAGGCCAATATCTCTACTTCCCTTGACTTCAAAGTTATTTGAAAGATTGGTTTCTAAGCGTCTCAAACCAATCGTTGAAGCAAGAAACCTAATCCCAAGTCACCAGTTTGGATTTCGAAACAAGCACTCCACAATAGAACAAGTTCATAGAATAACAACAGAAATCGAAAGAGCTTTAGAGGAAAACAAAGTGTGCTCTGCAATTTTCTTAGACGTAGCTTTCAGGGTATGGCATGAAGGTCTACTCAACAAACTAAAAGTGTACCTGCCAGAACAATACTTCCACCTAATGGAGTCCTATTTAACTTCGCGTTACTTCCGTATAAAACAGGAAAATAGTTATTCTAAGCTAGTACAGATCAAAGCCGGAGTTCCTCAAGGTAGTGTCCTTGGACCTCTGCTATACCTCTTCTACACCAACGATCTACCAACATCATCCTACAACAAGATTGCAACCTTTGCTGATGACACGGCAATCCTAGCAGTGGGAAACACTACGCTAGACTCGACGCAGAAACTACAATCTGCTACAGATCAAATAGTCAGGTGGACTCAAAGATGGAGAATAAAACTTAATTCGAGCAAATCTGTACACATTGACTTTACAAATAAGTCTGCCTCATACTCATACCATATGCTAACTCTGCGAAGTACTTAGGTATGACCCTAGATGCCAAGCTTCGTTGGAAAGAGCATATCAAAATCAAAAGAATAGAATTAGCCATTAAATGGCGAAAAATGGAATGGCTTTTAGGTAGGAAGTCAGATTTATCAATTAGTAACAAACTTCTTCTTTATAAACAGGTACTAAAACCAGTCTGGAACTACGGCGCTCAACTCTGGGGATGTGCCAGTCCAACCAATATTGCAGTCATTCAATGCTTCCAGGACAAAGTCCTCAGAAGTATTGTGAATGCTCCATGGTACATCAGAAACAGCGACCTCCATCGGGATCTAAGAATTCCTACCGTTCTCGAAGAGATAAACCTCAGGGCCAAAGCACATGAAAAAAGACTCCAGGAACATGTTAACGAAGAAGCAACAAGTCTTCTTAACGTACATGGCGCGAGAGGGGGCAGTAGCCAGATTTGGTGTTGGATAAATTGTAATGCTATGGACTACTAAAAAATTCTAGAAAACGATGTTGCGCCTACTTTACAGCAACTTTGCCAACACTGCGCGATTGTGTAATTTTTCAGGACGATTCAGCAATATCGGTAAGTTTTTCTTTTGTAAACTAACATTTTTCTAAACTCTAATTTTAGGTACAAAACTGCAAGGATTCTTTCCCTTTCATGGCCTGGTAATAGCCCAGATCTTAACCCCAGAGAAAACTGTTGGCATAGCATGGGCAAAAAGTTAGAGAGAAAAGGCCAAAATCTGTAAGTGAACTGGACGTCTGGCATAAAGATCTAACATAATGTTTCCACACAGCACGAGCAAATGAAGAACATGAACGAGAGACAGACAGATCGACGCAGTGATAGGAAACTCAGATGTTGGGTTTCAACGAACTCTATGGGTGGTCTCCAGATATAACTGGAGAGTTGTGTTATTGAAAGCTTTGCCATTACTTATGATTCACAGAAGTTTTTTCCAGATGTTTCCTATTATAGTTTGTGCGATCAATTTCTTCAGCCATACCACCATCCTACTGCCAGTGTTATACCTTCGCAGTAGGTTCTGATATTAGCTTCTGAAACTGATCAACTAATTTTTATTTCGTGAGAAATAAATGTTTCGACGACATCTAGATTTGAACCGTGAACCTTCAGCGTGACAAGCGACGACGACTACCACTACGTCACGGCCACCCACAAATTGCCAAATATTAGGTTGATTGTACATTGAATGAATTCTTCTCTATGCCATTTTATTATTTTATGTTTTGGTCTTTTATGTTTTACACCTGTACGTAATGAAATTTTGATAAAATTATTTGCCTACATTTTTTTAAATTTTCTTCGAACACGACGAGTTATCACAGATCTGCTCAAATGTGCCAGGACGTCTGGATGGTTGGAACCTAAACACAGATACCACGGCCGGGAACACATAATGGGTACCACAACGAGTTCACATAAACCTAAGTGTGATGAGTATGTGACCATTCTCGTCAGCCCGCTTATCTAACCCTAACTTTGCCTAAATAAAACTTAAAATTCCCTTTTTTCATACAAATGCAAAAATTTGTGAATTGTGTGGTCGAATTTCAACAAGTATTTATTAGTGTTATTTTAAACTAACAAGTTTTCCATATTTAAGCAAAAAATTATTAATGTTATAACCTAAGAAAACCTATGATTTTTTCATGAAAATTGAAGAGAGTTTTTTTTTTGTCCACGAGTGTAGTGTATATGCTATGAAAAGCCATAAGAATCTCTGTTTTGTTTTCCAAAAAATATTTCCTATTATCTTTGCGATTTTACTCGTACGTTGTACATTTCCAAAAAAAAAAGAATAGAACAACATAGAGCGCTCCATATGAGCGTTACTTCTGTGATCTCTTTAGTTGAATTACTTATGAGGATACGTCTTATTTAAAAATTTAAATAAATTTCGCAAAAATGCAATTAAAGGAATTTCTAAAATAGTTCCTGCTGACATGGCTAAATTGGCGAAGCTTTTAATATACAAGTACACACCCTATTTCATAACACCATCCCGCTATTTACGGTTTCTTAAGATTAAAATCAATTTTTTCGCAAGAACCTGTTTTTCTGCTTAGGATTAATAAAACACAAGCAATGTTATGAAAAATCGAAAAATACCGTTATCCTTTCTAAGGAAGGAAAGACAATTAATACGTTTTGGCCTTTTTCATAACTTTTTTTTTTAACAAACTGCCGCGTGGAAAATACTTCACGCAAGAAGAAAGAGGTAAAATTATTGCTTATCACGATAGAGGGCTGTCTTTACGTGAAATCGGTAGAAAACTCGGACGTGATCACATTGCCGTTAGCCTTCCCATCCACTAGGAGTACGTTGGCGTTTTTGAAACAACACTTTTACCTTTTTTGGAAACCAATCGAGGCACAGAATGGCTTTTCCATCAGGACAACGCCGCTATTCATACCGCAGCAGAGCAACCAAATCGTGGTTTGGTCGACATGAGATTTATGTTCTAGAATGGGCGTTAGGCAATAACGCCCAAGGAAATAACGCCCAAATCGATTTGGAAATAGAGCCCAAAAAAATTTCTAACGCCCAAAAATGAACAAAAGATTACAATAAAGCCCAAAAAGACTTTGCCTAATGCCCAAAACTCAATATCACCAAAGTTATAAAAAGGCAATATCGCCCAACAATTTTCAAGGGGAATTGTTTTTGTAAAAATTGGGCGATATTTCCAGATTTTTGGGCTTTATTCCAATTCATATTAGTAGATGCGAGGTTGAGTATAACATACGTATATGTTAAGTTTCTTTATATGTATGCGTAATTTTATTTGGGCGTTATTTCATTTTGTCTAAATTGTTTTGGGTGATATTTCCTTTTTCGGGCATTATTTCCTTTTCAAATATTTCCACTTATTATTTTGGGCTTTACTGCCTATTATAAAATGAACCCTGACTAGGAAATTACACCCAAAATGACTAAAAAAATTACAACAACAAATTGTTTGAAATTTTTTTGGGCGTTATTTCCTTGGGCGTTATTGCCTAACGCCTCTGGAATGAGCTGCTTGCTCACCTAATCAAGACGCGATTAAAAATTCTTTATTCCGAAAATTTTACGCCAGTAACAGATAATTTTGTAACGTGATTGATCAAGGTGCGTTTCCAAGACATGTTCTTCGACTTGACATGCAAATGTCTCGTGGAGACCCCTAATTTGATGTCCAAACTAAAAACATGTCCGCGATGTCAGCATTTTAGTTTTGTCTTCTCGGCAAACTGAAATCCTGATTTTTCTCTGACATTTGGCCGTTTGCCAGGTAGATTTTCATTCGGTGGGTTTTTCGGCAGAGTTAACATGTCGCGCTGAGTTGATTTGGTAGGTAGATTTTCATTTTTCGGCGTTTCCGTAGAGTGAAGATGCTGGTTGGGTAGGTAGATTTTCATTCAATGGTATTTCCGTAGAGTATTTTACTGCTTTTAAAGCGAGAACTGCGCGTTGTTTCTTTCTCGACGTCAGCTTGTAGATTGAAATGTTTTGGCATGATTTGCCCAGCGAAGGAAAATAAGAAAAAAAACCTGTTTCTAGTCAAGATGTAGTTTTGGCAGAAATATGTATGTCTCGTGGAGACGCGGTGTAAATCTTAAAAAGTTCACTCTCAAATGGAAAGTTACTTTAGAGTAACTCTCGAGAGTTTGATAGCGAAAGTGCTCTCAAGTTGACACGCAGCTTAAGAGCCGCAATAAATATCTCTTGGGCCACAATCTCACAGAATGTGTTTAAAAGCTTAATTGACGGTATGCCTAATCGAATTTTCGCCTTAGTGGAAAACAAAGGAGGCTCCACTACACCAACATCATCATTTAAGAATTATTAACTTTCAAGCAGTTATAAAAGTTAGAAAGTTTATAAAAAAAGGCAAAAACCGCATTATTTGACTTTTCTCCTAGAAAGGATAACGGTATGTTTCGGAATTCTTAATAGTTTCTCACATAAAAACAGTTACTGGCAAAAAATGTATTTTTATCATAAAAAAATGTCAAAATATAGGGATGGTGATATATACAGTCCTGTGTAAAAAATTAAGACCGGTAAGATAATTGTTTATTTTTATTCTTATTTTTTTTTTGGTAAAGGTTTTGTACTTAAGTTGAAAACAGTCTTCAAGCCGACAATCGAATAACTTTTTTTAAAGTTTGAAAAAGAATTACAAAAATTTATTAAAAAATGGAAAGTCAATAAGTCTTATAAAAATGGTCTTAATTTTTTACACAGACCTGTAGTTACGAAATGGAGTGTATATATCAAACTCTGCACTGCTTCAACTTCTGGTGATAATAATATATGTATATATATAGTAAAATCCATTCGCATAAAACATGAAAGCACGATTCCCTTACTTTATTTACAATTAATGGACTTTTGTATTTTGCTCTATAAAACAGGTTACTTTGTTATTAAATCCAAAAATGAAAAAAAAAATTAAAAAAATATATGTATATAAATAACTTTGTCTCAATTAAATTATTCAATTCATATCAGTTGATATCAGTTACAAAAACACAAAAAACAATCAAAAATCATCAACATTCTATGTATAATAGCGCTGAAATCTATTTAACAAAAAATAAATAATAAATAACATGCGCTGTATAGAAAACAAAATAAAAACAAAAAAAAATTGATTTAATAAAAGCCAATTGATAAAAAGAATATGTCTGTAAAAATTAATAGTAGAAGGGAAAGTTTCTTTCTTATTTTCGAGATAGGGCAGTGTATGTGTATGTGAAGGGGACAGGACAGTTGGGAATTGGTTATAAGCCGAACGTACCTTCTCGACTTTCTTAAGGGCTGGTAACGGTTTTTCCGTTTCTTTTAAGTCACCCCAATCGGGGTCCTTGTCATCTTTGTCCCATTTTTGATAACGACGTTTTTTCAACATTGCACGGAAATCCATACCACTTGAATCCGATACATACAGTTGCATTTCCGCTGAATCCTCACCGTGTATATTCGAAACAACAATTTTATATTTAGCCTCATCGTTGGGCTTACATTTACGCATGCATAAGGTAATTGAATTTGTTTGGCCATCGGTAAGGAATTTAAAACGGCCACCTTCAATAATTTCTGATACACCCTTGTAGAATTTGAATGTTGGCGCTGGTGAGCCCTCAACATTAACGGTCATGTATGCTGTTGAGTCTGTTGGGGGTAGAATTTTGAGTATTATTTAAGTTCAAATTGACGTTTGTTTTATTTTCTCGAAAAAAAATAAGCTGCATTGCATTTGTTTTTGTTTGTCTATATTAAAGCTGATAAAGAAAAAAAAAATGCAGTGAAAGAAAAAGAGAGAGCGAGAGAGAGCGCGAAACAGATAGCAAAAGAGAGCAGCTGAGCCTATTTATCAGCAAGTTATCTAATATAATGTTAGTATCAACATTGCAAATCAAAGCTCTAATTTTTAAATAAAATTTATTGTAATAGATTATATTTGCATAGAATTTACTCCTCTCACACGAGTATAGAATATTGAAATTTGAATATATTACAGAAGTAGTGTGGCTCTGGTGTTACTTATGTACACACTGCTGGACAAAATAATAGGTGTACATTTTTTTTTAAAGAAAAAGGTATAAACACGTGTGTTAAATTTTTTTATTTAGTAGAAATTTGAAAAGGTTTGTTATAAAAACTATGTACATATATAAGAATATATAAATATCAATCAACATTTTAGCTCAGGCAGCTGAGAAATCAGGGCGGAAGATTTTGTCAGAAATGCCCTAAAATACCGCAAGGTCCCTGAAATGCGCGGGAGACCTAGATCGGCGACAATAACTGACGATGAAAAGATTGCCATACTAGCGAAAAGGGAACCATTTAAGCCTTCAAGGACTATTGCGGCAGAAATGGGTATCAATATTTCATCCCGGACTATTCGTCGTCAATTGGTAGATGCTAAGTAGACCGGAAAGTTCCTCTGCTTTGAAAAAAAATTTAAATATTAGGAAAGTTTTTGCTGAAACACATCATACACGGATGGCGAGATATTTTATGGAGTGACGAAACATAAATCAATTACATAAAGAAATTTATTTCGCCAAAGAGAAAAGAATACCACGTAAACTATACGCGAAAAACCATTAAACATGGCGGAGAAAACAGTGTGGTGTGAGGATGTTTTTCCTGGGATGGTGTCAGATCCATATGAAAAAATTTGAACATAAATATATTTTGAAAAACATAATGCTGCCATATGCGAAGGATAATATGCCATTGATTTGGCGATACCAACAAGATAATGGTCCAAGGCACTCATCCAAACTGGTGAGTGACTGGCTTATGCATCGCCATTTTAACATTGCCAAGTCAGTCGCCTGATCTCAACCCCATTGAGAATTTATGGGGTGAGTTGAAGAGACGACTATCAACAAGCAAAACCAAATTATGGCAACATTTTCAAGATATTTGGTACCATATACCCATCGAAAAGTACTAGAAGTTTATAACATCTATGCCTAGAAGAATTCAGGCTCTAGTAAAGACCAATGGTGGGTACACTGGCTGTTCAAAGGCTTGAAAAAACGAAGATGAAGAAGATTTTAGTAGCTGGCTACACGATCATTTCCATACCGATTCTTATCAGTGAGACAGGTACATTTTATGTGAGTCAAAACGAGAATGGTTGATTTCACCAAAAGCACACCGAAAATCCACATTCAATAATAATTCTCGGTGGAAGATGCATGTTGCTTCTCATACATTTGTTAATTATTTTCCCACCGTTGTTGGAGGATTCACATCACGGAAGACTCAAAAATATAGTTTTCTGTGCAGGACGGAGCACAGAGGTTGTGTGTTCTGTTTTCAAAGCGTTTCCCTCAACACATTTTGTGTGTAATCACGGGGAACTTTTCAACGCCTATTATATCCGGTCTCCACGAGCTTAAATTTATAGCAAGATAAATAGCATGCTATGCAAATAGCTAATGGAGACGGGAAATAACAAGATAATTGAGATAGCAAGCTCTCCATAACAGGATATTTAGCAAGCTATAGATATCTTGCTAATTTTTGACATTTGAGTGAAATTGGTTGCGTTCGTTGCGTTTGAATAAGAAAAATAGATAGTTATGGCCGACTGGAAGATGTTACAAGAAGAGATAATTAAATTAATTAACAATTTTCGGCAGTTTTCATGTTTGTTGAATTATAGAAGTGCTGAGTACAAGCGGTTGGATTAAAAAAAAAAAATGAAATATCAGGCTATAATTTGCCCACACACAAATTTGACAGTTCTCTTTTTTATAGCTTGCTATGAAATCCTGCTATTTGCAATAGCACGTGGAGACGCGGTGTTATTCCCATGACCGTTTAGCCACCGTCTTAGAAAGGAAAACTCGACTAATTGTTGAGAACACGTTTTTTTCTGATTCCAAATTTGACATATATTGAATATCTTTTCTTTGAAACTCTTTCCTCTAAAGAAAGAGAGAAAGCTATATATACATACAAGGCTGCCACTTGTTTAAACTAAATCTAGTGCTCCCACCTCCTCAACACTGGCTTATAATGTGTAAGACTGGTATACATCTTAAGTAGAGATTTTGTTTCATTCCAGACACACCTATTATTTTGTCCAAACTGAATCGTAACTTTTATGAATTCATCTAATATGGGGACAATTAATTTAAGTTGTCGTACTATATTTCTTATCTTCTATGATTTTTAAAGGAAAACATATTCAAATAAAATCTTGATTTTAGTCCTGAGCTGAAATATCGAAAAACAATACGCACACCTATTATTTTGTCCAGCAGTGTATATGAAGTACAGTTGCCTTTGCTTGAAGGAGTTAAGTGTGTTACAATTGAAGTAGATATCGGGCATAAGAAAGAATCTATTTCTTATATCAGCTGACACACAGATAAGTATTTTTTTTATAGTAGAATTATGGCAATAAACATAATGAAAACTGTGGGAGCCAGTGCAAACACTGACAAGATACTCCTTAGGTCGAAAATAAAATTCGAGGAATGGAAATACCGAACTATGGATATAGAAGCCACTCTTTTATAATATAATGTAATATACAGTGGCTGACCAAATAATTAGGGTCATTACAACTTTTTCATTATTTTCACGTGTAAATGAATTTAAAAGCCCGACTTCAATGGGCCAAAGAACACTGGAATATGACTGTTGAGGACTGGAGTCCAAATATTATGACTTTTATAAAATTGTAAGAAACCGGAATAATATTTTGGTACTTAATATTTCATGAGTCCGCTTCACAGACGAGTCAACATTTCATATTTTATTGGATAAAAGCTCATTCGTTTGACGACGCCCTGTAGAGCAGCAGTTCACCCAGTCTACCTTGTGGAGAGGGTAGAACACCCTGTAAGCGTAATGGTGTTGTCCATGATCTCGGCCAAGGGCATGGGACGCCTCTAAATCGTCGAAGAAACCATGAGCGTAATGGAAAGTCCGCTTCTGCCCCAGGTTCAAGAAGGGTTCCTGCATTTCTGAGTAAACAACACTGAAAGCAAACTATTTCATCGCGAAATTCACTCAAACCTGAAAATTACCAAAAAAGTTGTACTGTCCCTAACAGTTTGGCCATCCACTGTACACTGTATCTCGGATATCTGATGGACGAGGGGAGTGTTGTTGCAAAATCTATCTTTAGAAAATCTCAATTCAGTACAGTAGATAATGTTGTGGGAAATTATAGGCTATTGAGTTTACTGCCCGGGTTCAATACCCATAAACACCAACATTTTTTTCATGAAGCCACCTCTTCTGAATAACTGAAAAGCATTCAAGTGTAAGTATCATAATCGCCTAGGCTCGGTTCTTTATTTGGCTGCTCATGCCGAATAAGTGTTTATTTCTAAGCAGGTATATTTTATTTAAATCTGTACATACAATGTATGTGCTGTGCACGCTTATTGGCAAATAATGAAAAAAATCTTGTTTAATATTTAAAATTACAGTGAAACCTCACCTAGGCGGACAGTGAAGGTGACAGCATACTTGGCCCTCCAAGGGATAAACACAATTTAGTTTAAATAAATTATCTTTATTAATCAATAGATTCAACAAAAGAATCGGCTCACCTGGCAACAATGGACCTTCTATGTGAATCGTACCGAGAAGGGTGGACAACCACCTCACCTAACCTAACTACGCAGGCTGTATTCGCAGATATTTGAATATTACTGTTTTCTGCAATGCCCTACTGTATTCGGTATTTGTTCGCCTACCCAAAAATTTCATGGCTCTAAAGGCTCCGACCCATAGAAGCCGTCGGCTTCGTTCCGTTGTACTTTGAAGTTGAAGTTGAAGTATTGGCGGATAGTATCCGTCACACATTTACGTAGATATGTCAACGATTCTCTCCATTCTCTCTATGCTTCCACCAATGAAAATACATACTCTCAATTCGTAAATGCGTGAACTTCAATATGTGAATGTGTGAATTTGAATGCGTGAATGTGTGTACTGACAAAGTATCGACGGATGCAAAAAGTAGAGAGTAGACCTACTTTAACCGTCGAGGTTCATGCATCCGTTGACCGTTAGTTATGGGCCATCTCCCATAAGAATGTGTGTATTCTATCGAGCCGTCACTTGAAAATGAAGGAGCAAGGGATCGACAGATTCTATGGGTCGGGGCCTTAAGAGTCGTGCAATGGTATGCATTCATTCATACATATACGAGGAGTAGTTTTGCTGGCTATTTGCCCCCACTCACCGACCAGAGCCGGAATGTACCGCTGTTAAATAGTTGTACATAATCACTGTACACTACAACAGGCATGCCCGGAACACCTGTATAACACCAGAGGGCAAAAGTGCAATAAGAAAAGCACCAATAAATGAGAATATCATTCGTCTTACAAGCGAGTTATTTGATATTTTTACTGAAACGCTATCCCCCTACCCAAGGTAAGGTGGCTATCAGTACGTTGGTCCTTCGAGCCGGATATTGTCATCACTGATACGCTATCCCCCTACCCAAGGTAAGGTGGCTATCAGTACGTTGGTCCTTCGAGCCGGATATTGTCATCACTGATACGCTATCCCCCTACCCAAGGTAAGCTGGCTGTCAGAACATTGGTCCTTCGAGCCGGATATTTTCATCACTGATACGCTATCCCCCTTCCCAATGTAAGGTGGCTGTCAGAACATTGGTCCTTCGAGCCGGATATTTTCATCACTGATACGCTATCCCCCTACCCAAGGTAAGGTGGCTATCAGTACATTGGTCCTTCGAGCCGGATATTTTCATCACTGATACGCTATTCGCCTAGCCAAGATAAGGTGGCTATCAGTACATTGGTCCTTCGAGCCGGATATTTTCATCACTGATACATCAGTACAGCCGCGTTATTTCTTTTGTATATTGTTCTTTCTTTTGCATCTGTTGCAACTGTGAACCAATTTGTTACTTTCTCGGTGTCCGTCTAAAGGAATTAAATTAGAAAATTTCTAACAGATATGCGTGTTCCCGTCCGATCGACCGAGTGTCCGGATAAGGGAAAGTAGAATGTATGCAATCTGAAATATAAAAGCTTGATCAGAAAGTTTGCCCGTCTAAGTAAGCTGTCCGTAGTGGGAGATTTCACTGTATATGCAAATGTTGCTTTTTACTAGATCTCACTTTTATTGGAATTTTTATTTACAAGTAGAAACGAAGAAGAAGTATAGGCCTATATGTGTGTGTGTAGTAGCGACCAAACTTTTTTATTTATTATTTATTAGTTTAAAAAAAGCAAACCCAATCAAATTGTAGCGCATAAAATTCGTACAATTTGTCTGAC
Source organism: Brachyopa scutellaris (assembly GCA_949775065.1). Taxonomy (NCBI): domain Eukaryota; kingdom Metazoa; phylum Arthropoda; class Insecta; order Diptera; family Syrphidae; genus Brachyopa; species Brachyopa scutellaris. Next base: position 8,271,784 of record OX459116.1, read on the forward strand.
TGCTTTTGTAAATTCGAAATTCTACAAAGGTCCGATTCTGAAATAATTTTACTGTTTATGTTTCTAAACTATACAACATGCAAGGAGAGGATATACAAATAGTTAGCGTTAGAAACTTTATATTTAGCCACATATAATTATTATTATCAAGTGATAAATAAATAAATTAAATTATTATTATAAATGTATTCCCTTATATACAAATAGCCACCAGTGAATCGTTATATATATATATTTTTTTTAAATATTGTCGCTTTCTATAAAATAAACTTATTAGTTGGAGATAAAGATAGAGAGAAAAGCGCAGTGAAAATTAGCAGAAAAATATATAAATATTAAGTTTAAGTAGCTCTTGCATTCTTTGACTCGGCAAAGTATATATTTGTTACCTTCAACAGCTGAATACGATTCTTGTACGTCAACAATTGACGGTGGGCCACCATCACCAATATCAGTCAATGGTGTTGATGGTTTATTAATTAGTTCTTCGAGATCTTGTATACTTGGTCGCCTAATATCGACCGATGGTCTTCTCCTCTGTTATTATTTAGTAAATGTGTGTGTTTTTTCGTTTGTATGCAATTATAGCAATTGTGACAACGATAACAATACATATAAACACACGTACAGTCAACGTAAGACAGAAAAAAATAATATCCAACGAGAAAAAAGAAAAAAAAAAACATTTATTATTAATTTGTTGTATACCAAATTAATAGCTGTAGTTTACCTAAAATACAAAAAAAAAATAGTTATATATAAACAACATTTGAAGCAGCGTCAAAAACATTTTAACAAAAAACAAATACAAGACCAATGACAATAGTAAAAAAAAAAAGAAAAAAAAACAAATACATATTTTAAGACATATACAATAAAAGAAAAAAAAGAAAATTATGTTGCAATGCAATATGTGATATTTATATATATATGTATAAACTTTAAGAGTAGAAAAAAAGAATAGAAATAAATACAAAGTACAGAAAATATTTATAAAATGTTTGATTAGCTTGCTGATAGATAGAGAAGAACGCAACTTGAAGGAGCTATAAAATTATAATTAATTTAAGAAGAGAAAAAAAAAAAAACAACTTAACAAAAGAAATTATATTACACAGTTAAATCAAAAGACAATCATTTATTGAGTGATGTATGCTATAAAATAAATACATTCAATGCGCTCGGCAGTTTTACGCAAAATCTAAGAAAAACGCAAGACTCAAGATATTGTATTGCATTTATGTAGTATATATGTACATTATATATCAGTTTTGAATTATCTGTAAAAATGTAAAACTTTCAGCAAAAAAAAAAAAAAAAATAAATAAATAGAAAAATTAATCGGTGCTTAGCAATATTCAAAAACAAAATTTAAAAAGTAAAACTTCCAATATCTTGGGTATTTATATGTATTATAAAAAAATGTGTGCGTCTTTATCATTATTATGTACCTAATATGTATGTATGCACCTCTCTATTATTTTGAAATTAATATTTTCCATTAACATCAAATTCGATATATGAAACTATTTACGGTTCTGAAAACCTAAAACCTAAAACTATACGGAAATTTCAATATACGGTGCTGTGCAAAAAATTAAGACCAGTATTTATTTATTTTTTTTTTTTCAGATGAAAGATTTGTACTTGAGCTGAAAACAGTCTTCAAATTAATGCAGCCGAATATAAGTCTACAGTCTAATTACTTTTCAAAATTTTGAAAAGAACTAAAAATATGCTAAAGTCTATATTTTATAAAATTAACCTTCTGGTCTTAATTTTTTACACAGAACTGTAAGTAAGAATTTAATAAGCTTTGCTATCATTAGGCGTATTTTTTTTCTAATCTATATACATCGGCTTGACTAAAAATGAGAAAAAAAAAAAAACGCTCGTCAGTGACTTGGCAGCACTGTGATAGTTGACATTTGTCAGCTGTCATCATAAATATAAAAGGAATCTTTGAGCACACATTTTTTAAAGCTTCAATTTTGTTATTTTTTTTTTACATTTTCGAATCCATGTTTTCGTCGCCGCAATTGTTTACAAATGACCCACTTACATGTCATATTTGACATTTCGATTACATTTCCGATAACAATCGACAAAAAATTGTTTGGTAGCAACATTTTCTATCCAGGCTAGGGACCTCGGACCGAATTACCGCATCCATTAACGAGTTACTCGTTATCAAAATGTGACGTTTTGGCATTACCGCTCTCGTTATCGAGTATCATTTTACATACAATTTACTCGATCATTCGATAACAAATCCTACTCGCTCACTCGTTAATGGATGCAGTAACTCGGCCCCAGATTTCGTAATTCTATATAGGCTTAGTTGTTGGTGTATTTAACATGGAAACAATTTTCTAAGCCAATATAAATTAGAAAAAAAATCTTTTTAAAAAATATGCAAACTACTTAACACAAATCTAAATTTCTAAATTGGAGTGGCAGTTAAGGTTAAGTCATTAAAACTTTTCCTTAAAACAATGGTCGTTTTTTTCATAACTAGAGGAGTTAGGAGTTTTTTTTTTTTTAATTTGTTACACAAGTTTCGCTCAGACTGGCAACCTCTCCAAACCGAATGCAAGGTATTACCAGAAGAAATCGGAGTGGTTTAGAAGCACACTTGCTCAGAAGAACAGAAGATATTCATGGTAAGTTGATAATAAATAGTATTTAAAGTTTAAGGGATGCGATATTTTGAGATTTTTTCGAAATAAAAAAATTTAGTAAGTTCTGAGTTTCACTTTGGATATTCAAGAAATATATGTAAGGGGGTCATTTGGAAAATGTAAACTATTAAATATTCATTGTAATGTTTTCCTTAAAGCCCAGTATTTCATACCTAATTCCTAAACTATGAAATATAATTGAGATAGTTGCGTTGAAGCATTATTATTTTGACGGTGTCCGTACTTTTAAAATAGATTACAAAAAAAAAAAAAATCAAGGCATTTTTAAATTAATTAAATATCATACATACATACGAAGAAATGAATTTAGTAAAACAAGAGAAGAATAAGTAATAAGAAGCAAAATTAAATAAAAAATTCATGCGGTCTTTTGAGCTTTGAATTATTAACATAAAACGTAATTGGGCGTAACGTAATTAATTATTTTTAAATGTGTTCTCTTATTATTTAAAACATCCCGTTAATCAGGCCTATGTCTTCTGTTAAAACATAAAGATTGATAGTGAAAAATGTCTATGAAAATGGGTTGTCATATAAACTTGTTGTTTCAATGTCATTACGTACTATAGAATTGTGCTATGTTTTTTTTGTTTTTGTGTTTTATTTCTTTTAATAATTAATAACTTGATTTCAATCACATTCTGATTAATAATAAAACAAAAATAGGTAAATAAATTAAATAAAGCGATACATTTTGTACTATGTTGTGTAACTGAACCCAAAATAACACGTCTATTTCCAGAAAGAAAAACATAACATATACAGATATGTATGTACACATACCATATGTTTTAATTTTTACTATTTACAATAATATTATGCTTGTAGTTAAACACATGAAGTCATGAAATTTATTCAAACAAAATTAAAGAAACAAAACTTTTTTTTTTTTTAAAAAAAAAACTAATTCCGGAATAAACTCAAAAATTGTATACTTATACTGTACAGAGGATTATTTACAAAAAAAAAAAAAAATAAACATTTTTCATTTCATTTTGTCTGTTTGGAATTTGTGATATTGTAATAGCTACCCCTTAGTGCACACTAAGTGTACGCTGCAGTGCAGCATGAGTTATTTACAAATATTTGGTGGACAAATGTATAGAAAATAAATATTTCCCATTGATGAATCAAATATTAAAATACAGTCGACTTCGCTTATCTGAACTCCGTTTCACTTAAAAAAAATTGGTTAATTGGAACACCGAAGCATTTTTTAATTAATTTTTTTTGAATAACTCCGCTGAAATGAAAACCATTTAACTGAAAAAATCTATATAATAGCTGATCTGCCCGGCTTTTTGTTATTAATATAAATATTATATGATTTCGCTCAAAATCGGTCCATAAATAGGAATTTTCGAAAAAAAGCTACCCCAACGCCACCTAGGGGTTTCCAACATGAACAAAAACCATCCGGAGCACCACACGAAAATATGGTGTGAATACAAGGTGGATAGCTTTAGTGGTTCAGCCGTGATAGTCGGACATACATACCCACCAACGGTTTTATATATCTTCTGTATATATAAAATAGACTGACGTCCGTGTGTGCACGCATAACTCGACAACGGATCGTTTGATTTTCACGATTTTGGGCTTGATGAATTCGCGATGGCCTTAGGAAGGACACTGTGGAGGAAAATTCCAGTAAATTTCCAGGAAAATTGGAAAATTCAGAAAAATCGATTTTCCATACATTTTGTATAGGGGTTTTTTTTTCATTTTTTTCGTAATATTATAGTTCAAATGTTTTGTAAAAGTGAATGACGCGACTGTTTGTGTGAACGGGCGAAGCCGGGCGGCTCAGCTAGTTACCTATAAAAGAGACTGCCGTCCGTGTATGCACTCATAACTCGAGAGCGGATCGTTCGATTTTCATGATTTTGGGCTTGATGGATTCGTTTTAGATGGATATGGAGGAAAACCCCGGAAAATTTCCAGGAAAATTCCAGGAAATTCAGGAAGATTTAGTACATTTATTCGAAAACAGATGGCGAAAATGAATTTGGGCGGAACGAAGTTTGCCGGGTCAACTAGTCAAGAAGATAAAAGAGACTGCTGTCCGTGTGTGCACTCTTAACTCGAGAACGGATCGTTCGATTTTCACGGTTTTGGGCTTGATGGATTCGTATTGGTTCAAGGAAGGACACTGTGGAGGACAATTTCCGAAAATGTCCAGAAAAATTGGAATTCCGGGAAGATCCGGTTTTAAGTGTATTTGTTCGAAAACACTTGTTCTATCACACTATAAGCAACTGTTTTAGTGCACGGGCAACGCCGGGCGGGTAACAGTTAGTTATAAATAAATTATACCCCCGCATGTCTGCAAGTAATTGAATTGCCCATTATTAAAATGTGTCAACTGAACACGTCCACACTTTTTTGACAGCACGATTTTAGTTGTGTTTTGAATCATTCTTCGGCACGACTTCCGAAATGCTTCATTGAATTGCTTGTGAAATGTCGCAAAAAATTGGGTAAAATGTGCGGAAAAGATACATGAATATGCATTTGCGTGCTTATACGAAATATTTCAGGCATCTGGATCTGGGTCCGGGAAGAAATGCGTAAGTCTGTCACTTCAAAAGAAGTTGGCAATTTTGAAAACGATTGAAGCCGGAGAATGAACAACTTTAACTAGAATCGTCAAAAATAAAGATTTCATTCACTGAAGAATCGTAAGCAAAGAAATATCGACGACTTTTTTAACAACCACTTTCGCAATATTCAATATTCACATTCTTAAATCGACCTGTGAATTAGCTCATAAGCATTTTAGTTTACTTTTAATGTTTTTGAGTTTTGCTTTTCTTCTAATAAAACACTTATTACATATTTAAATAAAAGTGCTGTTCAAATGTGTTGGTGCTTCTTAGATTTTCAGATTGGATAAATTAAATTGTTTTTCAGTTATACGAACTTCGGTTAAGTTCAACAATTGTTCAGTTATCCAAAGAATGCAGAAGTGAAAATAAAATTTGTGGCAAATTGCCGTTTCATTAAGGGGTTACATGGGTTTCACGGATTTAAAAAATCGACTTTTTTATTATCTTATTAAATTCTACAACATCTCAAGAATGTTGTCCAAAATTTTCAAGTCGATCGGAGTAATGGTATCGGAGATAGAGCCCTTTGTTGCGCTCAAAACACTTTTATTGTCACTTAAAACTTAAAACGCGTTTTTCTCGAAACTGTATTTTCAAAGTCGGTTGTCAAGATTTCTCGAAAGCTACTGAACCGATCTTGATGAAATTTTACACACGTCTTCAAGATATTACTGACAAGGACTTGGATGGAGGATTTTTATTTTGTTTTAATGCAACCATTTTTAAAAAAAGAAATGTAGAGCAAATTTTACCGAAATTTTTAAATTTTTTGTAAAAATATCTGCCAAAAATCCAATTTTAATTTTTTTGTTTTTTCCTTCCAAGTTCTAGGTTAAGGCATTAACTAAAACATGTAATTTTGTTTTTGACTTCAGTTGATCCTGTCAGGAGTTCTGCTGTCAACGCGCAAGAATCTTTTTTCCGAGGGGTCACCGGAAAATGACGTCACAGTGGCAGAGTTTTAAATATTTTTCTACAAAAATTTCAGAAATTCTTTGCCAAATGTGTATATTGAAGGCAGTAGACAGTTTGAATGAAATATTTAATTTTTTATATAAAAAAAAAATTGTTAAAATGTAACCCCTTAAACGGAGTCGACTGTATACAAAAATCGTGAGGATACTTAATTATATTATAAAAAAAAAACTAAAAAAAAATACAAAAACATAGTGTGCGAAGTTTGCAAATATTCATACATGACAAAAAAAAAATTAAAATTTTATCTTGCGAATATTACACAACTCACACGCTGTATAGGTATGTAGACTTTGTCAGTGCTTAAGCCCGCATGACACTAGCAATTTTTCCCTTTTTTAATCCATTAAAAATGAACTTAGAGCAGTAAGAAAAATGTTCAATACAAAGCTCCAATAGGTGTGAGTGCGTACACAAGAATCAAAAACTGTCAAAAAAAATATAGGGTTTTCCAATGAGAGGTGTTATTGTGAATGGCCCGCTATTTCGATAGCTATCACTTTTGAAGCTTTTATTCTTTGACATTTGACAAGAATAAAATACGCCATTACTAAAAATGGAACGATACACGCTTCAACAACGCATTGAAATTATTAAAATTCACTAGAAAACTGGTGAAAATCTTGCAGTTCGCAAAACTAAAGCATTTTTTGGTCGTCGTGAAGCACCTTTTCGGACCGCAATACAGAAATTGGTGGAAAAATTCGAGCTGTTGGGACAAGTTAGTGATGTGAAGAATAAAACCCGTGCACGTCGCTCAAGAACAACTGAGAATATTGCTGCTGTAGCCCAAAGTGTTGAAGAAAACCCAGGTTTGTCCATTCCTCGTCGTTCTTTGGTATTGGGCATTCCACAAACGTCATTACAGCGTAGTTTGCATAAAGACTTGGGTCTTAAGGCTTATAAAGTTCAGTTAACACAAGAACTCAAGCCGGCCGATCATCAACAACGTCGTGTCTTTGCTGATTGGGTCCTTGAAATGCATGAAAATGATCCGGAATTCCATCGAAAAATCATCTTGACTGATGAGGCCCATTTCCACCTCGGTGGCTACGTCAACAAGTAAAATTGTCGCATCTGGGGCTCGTAAAACCCAAGAGTTATTGTTGCGAAGCCTCTCCATCCTCAACGTGTGACTGTTTGGTGCGGTTTATGGTCCGGCAGGGTCATTGGACCTTACTTTTTCGAAAATGAGGTTGGATCAACAGTTACGGTGAATGATGAGATGATTAATGATTTTTTATGGTCGGAGTTGGATGGTATTGATCTGGACAACGTTTACTTTCAACAAGACGGCGCTACGTGCCACACAAGCAACGAAACCATTGATCTTTTACGGGAAAAGTTTCCGGAACATGTTATCTCTCGAAGAGGTGATCACAATTGGCCACCGAGATCTTGTGATTTAACGCCTTGCGACTTCTTCCTTTGGGGCCACGTGAAAGATAAAGTCTACGCCAACAGCCCAGCGTCGATTCAAGACCTCGAAGATAAAATTCGTGAGGCTATCGAGGACATAGGGCAGCCACTTTGCGATTTGGTTATGGAAAATTTCATGAAAAGGATATGGTCCTGTATGCATGCTCGTGGTGGCCATTTGGCTGATGTTGTTTTTCATTATTAAGGGCATACCTTCCTCTTTATTATGAAATAAACATCCGATCATTTATCTCAAAAAGTGGCATTTTTCTTTGAATACCAAAATAACACCTCTTATTGGAAAACCCTTTACATTAAAAATGTACTTCAATTCACTTTTTCCAGCCGTTGGCAGCTTGCTTCTTGACGTTTTCGCTTTTTTTTTGACAGATTGTTATTTCGCTTACACTCCGCAAAACAAAAAAAAAAGACCAAAACGCTTGTTATGCGTTTTAATGTAAAGATAAGTGCTCGTGGTGAATTTTATTCCATCATTTGGTTTTATTGGCACACATAGTGCCAATGGTATTTGTTTATTTGTTTATCTTATTTACTGTTTCCGTTAAATGGAAAGAAAAAGCATCACTGCAAAATATTGATGGACTCACGTGGTTTTTTGCACTTTAAATAAAATAATTTTAATGGTTCGTAGATTTTCTGTTAGCAGGCATGTGTTTAATGAAACATAATACTTTTTTTATTTATAACATTGGTAGTATATTATCACAGCGGGTTTTCCAAAATGGTCGAAAGTTCGAGAGCGCTGGTCAACTGAAAGAAGCAATCCAGATTTAAGGGAAAAATTTTATCAAAATGAGATCCAAAACCTTATAAATTCAATGCCAATGCATTTGCAGTAAACTTTTATAAACAAGTAATCATTTACGAGCTATTAGCCGTGTTTCATTATCCCCGTGATCTGATCCGGATCAGATCAGAATAATAAAACAAACCAGATCAAAGTTCTGTGTTGTGGTGATTGTACAAGCTAAGTTCATTTTGACATTTAGTGCGAAGTTGCCATGCGAATGAATATTTTCTTTTAAATGAAAATTGAATGCGCTTGTTTTATTTTTAAGGAGGAAATTGTTAATTTTGATTAACAGATACCATAATATTTTGCAGCTATAATTTCAGTTTCACATCGCTTGAATATCATTATGAGCAGAAAAATTAATTTATCCGAACAAAATAACATTAATGATATTTGGATTGCCAATAATATTTTTATATTCTAATCTGGCAACATTTACTCTTGGCAATTGTCGATAATACAGCAACATTTACAAATGAAAGTGTATCATAGTGAGAAATAGTCGAACTAATTTTTGGATCACGAAAATTGATCTTGACAAGAAGCAAGATCTCGGATTGTTGTTGTAATGCACACAAACTTATTTGTTGATCTGATCCGGATCAGATCACGGGGATAATAAAACACGGCTATTAACACTACCAAAGTTATCGATTTTGTTTTTTTTATATGTATATTTTTATTGTATGTATTATGCTATTGGATTTTATCATTAGGGGAACCTGGGGACACTGGGGACACTTGATCCCTTGGGAGACTTGATCACTGGCTATTATATCGATGCGGGAATGTTTTTGTTTTTACTGCTCACTGGCAACACACTATTTACCGTTGGTTAGAAGCGACGGATATTAATTTACAAATCGCGCGCAGATAGCAGTATTGTGGTGACGTGTTTTTCTTTTTTAGTTGTCCAATTGTTTTTTTATAAGTATTTTTACTGTTTTTTAACATAGTTGTTGATAATTAATACGAGTTATCTCTGAAAATTGTCGAAAACGGGTTCATTTAAATAGGTCTTCGAAGGTTTGTTTTTAAAAAAAATATCGATACGTATTAGAAAAATTTTCAAAAGAAAATTATGACCCCAGGGTAGATTTGATCCCTATAATGTAGGGGATAATTGTTCCCAGGATATTGTGCTTCAATAAGCACAATATTTCGCAGTTTTTCGAAAATATACGCTTATGATGAAAAAGTTTAAATTTGCGGGCAGAATCTATATGGAACATTGACGAGACTAGTCTAACTGCAGTCCATAGACCAAAGAGTGGTTGCTACCAAGGGGAAAAAACAAGTAAGCAAAATAACGGGCGGTGAACTGGAAACTGCATGCTGTGCTATACCTGAACGCAATGGGGAACTATCTTCCCCCTTTATGATCTTCCTACATAAAAATTTGCAGGGCCGTATGCTGTATCCTCCCATAATTAAGTCTGCCCTAGGTCCGGATCAAGCCTCCCTGAATGGGGGACACTTGGTTATTTTGGATAGTTTTAGAAAAACGGCAAAAAATATATTTTATCTTACATACTTTCTTAATTAAACTGTACAATATGATAAACACTTAAATTGTTTATAATATCGTTAAAATAAAAAGGCAATTAATGTTTTACTTTTTAAGATATTTGACAAATTAAAAAGGGGGGATCAAGTGTCCCCAGGTTCCCCTATTTCGTTCGATTAAAAGTATAGTTTTTACTATATTTTTTTAAACAACTTTTAAATCAAGTTTTTTTTAAGTTCTTTAACACAATAACTGGTTACATATACAATATTATGTGTACAATTGGTTGCCCTCTTATTATTTAAAAAAAAAAACAATCACCGAATTTAATTTGGTCTTCTTTTTTTTCGAGGAGTGTATTTTTTTGCTACAAGTTCTATTGGCCTTTTTCGTGCAAAAATATTTCTGTCTCTTTTACGCGCGGCTGACATTTACGTACTTAAAAAGTGCATTAAAAAGCGGAAAACAAATGTAGTGTCATACGGGCTTAAAAAATTAAAAAAGAATTGAGAAATAAATTTGTCCACCCAATACATACTTAAAATAAATATCTTTTTTTTTTTTTTGGTATGATTATATTACACTGAAGTTGTCTTACTGCCCACGAAAAAAAAAAAAACATAAAAAAAACGATGCTGTGATTATTAACAAAAAGTCATTTACAATTTTTATGGTATTCAATAAAATTCGTAACTTGTAAAATTTTGAAACCAAAGTATCCAAACAAATTTTATTGAATACAAAAAGTAATTATATACGAGGAGTATATATTCATAAAAATACAAAAACAAAAATCTAACTAATGCAAATTACCCAAAACCCTTAATAACAGGGCGGGTTGTTTATATCTATTTTCTTTGAATCACTTGCAATGAAAATTTTGTTTGTTGCAATTGAGCAAAAATAAAACATAATCATAAAAGCCCAGCTAGTATTAGATACTTTTCTATCTACGAAATTCTATCTAAATCAAGTAATAATTCAAGACCTGTTTAGAATCACCCATTTCTCCGGGACGTGATGTCTTTTTCTATAATAATTTGAAAAATAAAATTGTATTTTTTTTTTTTCAATTTCATATACAGTAAGTATAGCATTTTATTTAACATAACCATTTGATGTGTCTAGCAAGTGGTGTGTGTTTGTGTGTGTGTTTTGTTTTGTGAATGTATTCTTAAAAAAAAAAAATAAATAAATAAAAAATATACCATAAGATCCTTTTTTCTTTCATTTTTAGACGTGAAACTTTTGATGTTTTGTAACATTTGATTATTTTGATTTATTTTAAACAAAAGCAAGCAAAAGTTTATTATTTAACAATACCGCTTGTTTCGTTAATGTATCGTTAGATTTTTTCTTGTTTCTTTTATAAAATATATTATTGTTTGCTTTGTTATTATCTAATTCTTCATTTTGTGCTCATGTTCACAGTTAAATAAATAATAAATGAAAATAATATTAAATAAACCCATTTTGTGAGAATTTTTGGCAGGATGCCTCACCTGTAGTTCTCCTGCAACCTCTCCGGGTCTCAATAACTGTAAATTTGATTGGAAATTATCTGATATTGTTCTTAGCATATTTTAAATTGTATAAATTGGTGAACTTGGTATTTTTTTCTTTCCTAGTTTGAATAAGTCAGTAATATTATTTTAGGTCTGATTTTGTATATCCACTTTTGATTAAAAATATTTTACGTTATAGGCCAGTGGATAGAAGTTGACAAGAACTCAGAATATGACTGTAACCAAGAAGAATTGAGCTATCATCTATTGGTGCTGGTAAGCCATTGACATGGCCCAAAGTTCTGTAATACTGGTTATTTTGAACATTTTACTTTAAACCTAAAACCTTTACCTATATAAAGTGGTTGGTGACAGAACCGTGTACATTGAGCGTGAATCGTTGAAAAGCAACGACATATTGACATATAGACACTGCAGTCCGCACGGACCGGACGGGTCTAAAGCTTCAAGCAGCACGGGGCCTGGTAGTTAATGTGTGAAAGCAGATCTAGAGGTGTCCTCAAGACTCCCGGATACCTGCAGCGTTTTTCAGGCAGAAGTTCTAGCCATACTTAGAGCTGTAGAGCTTCTGAAGACGAAACGAATATCACGTAAGGACGAAGGATATTGATATGGTGCGCTTAAGGCGCTAGAATCGTGCACTATTAACTCGGCACTAGTCAGGAGCTGCTACAAAATTATGCACGCAGAACCGGGTAAGACTATATTAGGTGCCTGGTCACTCGGGGATAGAAAGCAACGAGTTTGCCGATGAGTTGGCAAGAGAAGGGGGGAGCTTCCACTACCCGAGGCGGTGGGAGTTACTCCACCGCTGTGCTGCATTACAATAAAAGTAAGTGATACGATTTCGAGAAGGGCTGACAATAGATGGTCTTATATTGTAGGACAAAGGGTTTCCAAGGCACTTTGACTGGCGTTGGGCCGTAAAAGGACAATTATCGCTTATACCGATTATGGCAAAAGTCTTCGAAAAATTGCTTCTGAAGAGATCAAGCACAAAGTGATAGAAGAAAGAAGACTTATTCCAAATCATCAGTTTGGATTTAGAAATAAACATTCCACGATAGGTCAAGTGCATCGAACTACAGATATAGTGGAAAAGGCAATGGAAGAAAAACAAGTGTGTTTGGCTCTATTTTTAGATGGTGCTCAAGCCTTTGACAAGGTTTGACATGGGGGCCTTGAGTACAAACTGAACAAGGATTTACAAAGACAGTACTACGAAATACTGAAATTTATATATGTATTTCAGACCGAGTCTTTAGAGTACGATACGAACAAGAATATCGAAGCCGGTGTTCCACAAGGAAGTGTCTTAGGTCCTACCTTGTATTTGTCATACACCAGGGTTAGTGCGGTAGATGACAGTGCTTTCATGGCTCGAGTTGTACCTTACACCAATACGGCTAAATACCTTGCTATAAGTTTGGATGCGAAGTTAAAATGGAAAGTGCACATCAGAAAGAAAAGAGCAGAACTAAACTTGAAATATAGAAAAATGTACTGGGTACTGGGAAGAAACTCAGACCTATCTATCCAGAACAAAATCAATATATATAAAATAGACTGACGTCCGTGTGTGCACGCATCACTCGAGAACGGATCGTTCGATTTTCACGATTTTAGGCTTCATGGATTCGTATTGACCCAAGGAAGGACACTGTGAAGGAAAATTGTGGAAAATTGGAATATTCAGGAAAATCGATTTTCCATACATTTTGTATGGGGAATTTATTTTTCATTTTGTTCGTAATATTATATGTAGTTCCAATGGTTGCAAAAATGAGAGACGCGACTGTTAATATGCACGGGCGAAGCCGGGCGGCTCAGCTAGTAATGCTATATAAGCAAGCGCTGAGTCCTGTATGGACGAATGGCATCCAATTATGGGGCTGTACAAAGAAAACATATGTATAAAAATTCCAAAACAAAGGCCTTTGTGGTATAATAAATGCCTCTTGGTACATAAGAAATAGCGACTTGCATCCTGACCTACAAGTGGACATGGTTACAGAAGTGGTAAGGAAAGCACGTTCTTTCACATAGCCAGCATCTTGAAAATCACATTAACTCCGAGATGGAGACCGTCTTAAATGAGATAATATTCGGGGACTAAGAAGAACAAAATCTCACGGGCTAATGGTCTTAAAGCGATAGGAGCGTATATAACTTTAAACTTTCACATAGGGGGAAAACTTCAGTGTCCATATTATTTACAAGATCATAATCAATAGCAATTTATGCACGTTATCATTTTAAGTAGCGACATCTATCAACGACAGCGCAAGCAATTCTTGTGATCGCAGTTTTTTGAAAATAACCATCAAATACAATCCACAAAATAAGTGTGGATTGCATTTGTATTTTGAATGAGTGACATTCTGTCAAAGAGTGTCATTCGTGAGAGGCTTTTTATTTCTGAATTAATTTAAATAATATTATGTATAAATTAATTTAAAATTCAGCCTTTACTCCGCACAGGGTGTTAAAGAACAGGTATACAAAGTTTAACTTCATTTTGTCAATTAGTTTTGGAGTTTATCTCCATTGAAGTTTGACAGGTGACAGCGTGACATTAAGATTTCTTTATTTTGATGATTAAAAAAAAAAACATCAAACCACCCTGTACTTATTTTTTTTCTTCAGTATTCTCTACTGTAATATTTTGTATGATGTTTTTTGTTTTTTTTTTTTTAAGGGATATTGACCCGCGGAGGGCACTGCGACCTAGAAGATCTATTGGAGAGACTCAATTCTTTTGATGAATTTAAGGATCTCACTGGTGGAGACTGTACGAAGTTCCGTGGGAGTTAGGATTTCTCTATGGAAATGTTGTCTCCGGAGGGCACAAAGTGCCATGCAGTCACATAGTATATGTTCCGCAGTTTCGTCGTCTTCCATACAAAGACGACATTCAGTTTCCTGAATAAGACCTATTTTGTTTAGGTGATATCAAAGATGGCAATGCCCTGATAGAAATCCCACTAATCTTCTGATATCATTTCTACTGAGGAGTAGGATGTTTCTGGATTTATTTTGGAAGGGTAAAATGGCTCTTTTAGCCTGACGAAGACCCTGGGTATTTTCTCAATAAGAGATACACATGTTGTGTTCTCAACTTTTGATTTTTAAGTTAATAGCTGAATTTGGAATATTGCAAAACGGCTCAGGGCCGATGAAGGATTCAGCCGAACGTTTCCTAGCCAGTTCGTCAGCTTTTTCGTTTCCATCAATACCCTCATGTCCGGGCACCCACCAAAGTTTGACTTTGTTTCTGTGGGAGAGGTCTTGGAGAGTATTGAAGCAGTTCAGGACTGATTTGGAGTTAATCATAGTGCTTTAATGGCTGCTTGACTATCCGTGAGTATTTGGATGAGGACACCTTTTATTCCCGAATTAAGGATGAAGTTGGCGCACACTTGAATGGCATGAATTTCCGCTTTTTGTATGATGTTGCATTAATTAGTTCAGTGCAGGTATCACAATGGATATAATGGATTAAGATACATACATATGTATATCTGCGGCGTGTGGTTAAGTGGCCAAACACAATGGTGAAGCTGCAGTTTAAGTATACAGCGCTGTCAAAAATAAAATAAATGTAAAACCTATAGCGCGAACATAATGCGAAGTTGCTGCTGTAGTATGAATATATATGCTGAACCCAGAGTTCAGCCAACTCCAACTTTCGAACGTGCTGTGCAACCCTCCATTTTGTTTGGGCAGTAAGGCTTTGATAGCAACAGTTGCTGGCAACACCACACAATGATGGAGGCTGTCAGAGAACGGGCCAATGAGAAAGACGCTTGTATCGAGATCATTCAGTTGAGTTTTTTCCTGCGACGACGCGACGCGAGAGCTTGTTTTCGATTTCTGGTATCTTTTTATTGTTTCTAACAAAGTTAACTATTCGGTAAAAACTCTGCGTTTTTCTCGACCACCAGATATAAGTAAACTAACTTAATTGATAAATTAATTGTCTTGCAGGTCATAATTCGTATTCTGATTTGCTTGTCTCTGTTAAGTCTATGACGATGATAATCCCATCATCCAACTGGCCGAAAATAACTAATAAATGCAAATAATAGTACATGACTGATTCAAAAAGAAAATAAAATAAAAAACAGTTAAATAATAATTTTCTTTTATCTGGAATTTGAGGGTGTTAGATATGGGAACATTGGATGTTCTCTGAATTATAAATATATAAGTCTAAAAGTGTGTAAATAAAATAGAAAGTCAGAACGGGATCCGGTTGCTTTTATAACAATTTAAGAATAGTAATTTAAGAAATAGTATAAGTTAAGTACGTGCATAAAATACATAATGATCTTTTGAGCGGTGTTCATTCGCATACCATAGAGTGATCATGATTTACAGTCTTTATCGGTGGGATCATCAATTAATTGGTTTTTCTTTATACGCAAAATTACAGAACTAACAAAAATATATTTGCCCTATTTGTTGTAGCTCATAGCCGTTGTCTGGTTTTTGTTTTGTTTCAATAATTTGATAAACTTAATTTCCAGCAGTGGAAATAATATAAAACTGCTTGATGAACTGTATTTTTATACCAAAAAAAAAAAAAAAAAAAAAAAAACAAAGCTATTGAAAAGTTTATGTTTCAATAAATTAGAAGCCAATGCAGATAGTCGTATGTATATGGTTTTATTACTTAGCTAAGGCGCTAGTCTTAAAAATTAATTAAACGGCATTTTTATTATCATGGCTAGAAAAAAAAAAAAAAAAAAAAAACAGAAAACCTTTGCCAAGAAACTCGCACCGCACCTTCAGCTTAGTATTAAAAAAAATTAAAAAATTTCGAAATCAACGTTTGTAGAAATAAAATATAGATACAGATCTCAATGTATATAGAAACAAAACAAAATTCAGCACTTAGAAAGTAAGTATTTGGGTATATAGTATATGTTATAAAAACAAATTAGCAAGTGAACAATATACACAATAAAGGACAGGACACGAATCTTACACGACATCAAATTTCTTATTTTTTATTTTATTTCTGGCTCTGTTACTTGGCATATGCTGCTAGTTAATATATATATATATATTTTTTTTTTCACAAGGACGACAAATATATTGGTTTTATGGTGTTACATATTTAAAAGCAATTAATTATTTTTTTCCTTTTAAGAATATATTGTTTATTTTTATTAAATTTACAGGGGAAATATTATTTCCTTATAATACAGTCGACGTCCAATGTAACGAATTATATAATGCACAATCTTTCGTTAAATTGAGAATTTCGTTAAATCGATCGTCGTTTTATCTAACTAATAAATCCCACCAATGCGTATGTATTATTAGAAAATTCGAATAGGCAACATGACAGAGGATAAATGCACAAAAATGACAAACTATTTTATTTGTTAACCAGAAATTCTAAAGCATTCGTTAAACCGAGCGAACATTTTGTTTATCATTCGTTATATAGAGCCATTTATGGATAAATATCTAATTCGTTATATTGGAAAGTCGTTAAATCGGATGTTCGTTAAACTGGACGTCCACTGTATGTATATACCTTTCTCTTACATAGCTGTTTGAATTTGCCGCAAAAACTATGGTAAACCTGCTGGACTGATTTAAGTGCGATTTAAGTTGTAAATTAACTCGCGATTTAACTCCTGACTTTTTTACTAAAAATAATTAAATAAAATTTGAATGTACATATATATTTATTTCATAATAAAATCTAACTCTTTGTAATTTATCTTATAGAAATTCAATAAATAATTCTTCTTTTCGACTCTGCAGCGCGGAGGCTTATAAAAAAAGATATATGTATGTACCTACATACAGGGGTGGAAAACTAAATAGAAACAGTGATCGGATATTGATAAAATAGTGAAATTTTACGGTAAATCTCTGCGGTTTCAATTCATTTCTGTTAGCATATACATTATGCTTATTTAAAAAAATTATGTTAATATAAATAAACTAGCATAAACCCCGCCCGCTTCGCCAGGCATTAAAAAAACAACTTTTTTAACAATGTTTTTGAATTTTGTTTTCCCTATCACCTTTGTACCGTAATTAACTACATTTAAAAAAAAGCACCAATTTAATTGGTTGAAAATTACGAGCGGTAGAGGGAAACATACGAATTTTGCCACTAAGTTTTGTATACAAATGTAGATAGGAAAAACCAAGAGTTGCACACCAGAGATGCAGAAGTTCTGCCGGAAAAACCAAGGATCAATTGATGTACCGGGAAGGATATGCTGTGCTCCAATTTTCTATCATCAGCATCATACATCATGCTATTTTTTTCATTCGTCGCCTTATTCGGAGGTAAAAATTCAAATTCTTGCAAAAATCGGGCGCTATACCCGGAATCGTCGTTGCATCCGAAGTCGCTATATCAAGATGAATTTGTATGGAAACTAAGGTGTGAAATCATGGGACTCAGAATTCAGAATCCAAATGGTCGGTCGTTATAACTGAGGTCGCTATATGCGGATTTCACTGTATATATTATTTCTGTAGTATAGGTACCATTTGTGCCTCTCACACTTAACCAATCTTAACAAATGAGGTGTCAAAAGAAAGAGAATTTCCTGGAGCAGTGACGAATTGTACTTTAACTTTATAAATCTTAGCAAATTCAAAAAAAAAAACCGATCAAAACAAATATGAACTCCCAAAAAAATAAACACTTCCCCCGTATGAATTCCATGAGTTGACAGATGGAAATCATATGGGAAGTTTGGATGTTTGATGGGAAATTTGGATGTTGGGGGTTGGATTTTCTCTTGCGAGAGTTCTCGTACGTTCACACTAGTTGTGTTATAATGGTGTACAGTGTACACTGAAACTGGCATCCAAGGAAACCGCAGAAAACAACAACGGGCCAATTAAAGACGACAAACTTAATTGTCGCCAGAATAAAGCCAATCCTTTTTTCATTTTCTTTGCCATGTCTACCCATTTAAATGCACACATTACACCGATGATTGTTAGGAACCGACTTTTGTTTGCGGGGGTTCATTGCACTCAAAAACAAAATTTAAACCGTCCAGTTGCAAATTGCTAAGAAGCATCCACCAAAACATCTCGAATTTTGAAAAAGAATCTTCTGGAGTAATTATTCGAAGTTTAAAATGTTCTGATCCTATGGCGAAAAATATGAGAGATTAGAAAATGTCTATCTATTTCAGTCAATAGATTAGAAAACAAATGAAATAAATACAGAACTAGATTTCAAAGATTAACACATTTTTTGGTCATAAATGGGGATACCATGAGTTCCATTTCAAAAACTGTTTAATATTTTTCAATAATATTATTGAGTAATATTCCAAATTTGATCAATATCCAAGCACTTTTCAAATTATCGGTTCTGAAGGAGTTAGCATGTACGGTTTTGTTTTGGGAAATGTGGAATACTATTCCATTTTGAAACTCTCGATTTCCGAGGTGCTTTGAGTTTCCACGAAATATATTTCTTCAAAAATAATGCGCTAGATATTTGAAATTAATTTTAAAACTAAACTTTAAAAATAAACCGAAATGCGTCGATTTTTAACGTGAACTTTGGCTGAAGGGACTAAAAATAAAATGCGTACTCCACAATACTCGAAGGAACTCTATTACATAAATTTCATATATAAATAAATAAATATATAATATATCCATATTATATAAACTCAAATTAATTTAATTCGACGCAGTTAAAAATGGGTGGTTGGTTGTGGGGTGACATTTACATATATCCTCTATAACTCTTATCTTTCACTGATATAAGATCACTTATTAAGAGTCACATATTATGCAGAAATTAAATATCACTATATTATTATTTAATTTAATTCACTTTTCGGTTGTAGATTAAATTTTTTTTTTTTTTTTTTGTATCCGAAGGGTATAAAATTATTTTTATATTTTCTTTCGAAGCCGAAGTAATTTTTTTTTAAGTTTGACGCAGTTAGGCACACTCTTCAATAAACTCTTTTTTTAACCATTACTCGCTATATATGTATTTGTATATTTATAAAATAATAAAAAATAAATCTATTCAAAGGCGCAGAAATTAAAAAGGATTACTATGTTTTGTGTCGGCATGTGTTAACATTTATTTTTTTTTTTTTATTTAAAATAACACTCACGGTATATATGGAATTTAATTTTTTTTTTTAAATATGTAATCCGCTTTAATGTGATTTAAGCAAGCCTCTATTTATTTAATTTATATGGCTTTAACCAACTAGAAGCAAAGCTAGATCTATTCGAATTCGACAAACTTGATTCGTTTGTGTATACTAGTAATGCACTTCTAACTAACTAAATTAACAGAAACATAATTTGTCACCTGCAATCCAAAAAAAAAAACTAAAAAAAAAAAAAATAAAACCCAAATAAACATAAAATAAAATAAAAGCATATTATATACTACTTCATACACAAGTTCAATCTTAATAATAATATTTCCCCTGTTTTTGATATTTTATTAATATTTATATACGTATGCATTTGCAAAATAATGAGGCATGTAGTCGAAGGTTGTGATCATGTTGATGATGCTTTCTCAATATACATATGTTGTTTTGGTTTTACATTATTTAAAAATAAATTTTCTCGTTTGAATGTGTTTGCGAATATTCTTTTTCCATTATAGGTAGATACGTAGGTACATGCATGGTTTGCTTTCCCTAAGGTGCTCGAAAATAACTTAGAATCTCTTTTGTTATCTCAAGAGCATTTTATACACGTAGAGGACATGTATAAGAAAATTGCAACAAAAAAAAAAAAAAGATTCTAAAAACAACTATAGTACGGGAAATACATGTACATAAACAAATCATAATGAGACCCTTGCCCTTATGTTACTATTGCTTTTTTAATTATGTACATGCGCGAGCGCACACATACTCATTGAGTTGAAAATATTTTTCAATATGCAATTTATTTTTTTCTGATATGGGTGGATGACGAGATCGGTCGCCTAGAAACTATATATGTATATTGAGAAAGAAAAGTACACATTTTCAAAGCATGATTCACAAATACCCGTAGGTTGCGCATTTGCTTTTTTCTGGTGAAACAATCGCAAATAAGAGATGATGAGATAGATGTATTGACCTAGTTCAAAAACTACGTTACGAAAACGCAGTTTAGTGATCACAAGGACAAGACTTGAAATATCGTCGACCTAATATTGGGTTGCCGTAAACGCCATTTTAATGTTTTTGGGAAATCGCATTTAAAGGTTTGACAGCCTATTGCATGAAAACTAACCGCTGGGATTTTTCAATTTTTTGACACGTTATTCATACGGAAATCCCCTTTTAAAAAAATGTAAGAAGTTATCCTAAAACACTTTTAGTTTTTAAAATATTTAAATTTTATTACAAAATGAGTTTGCCGTATACGCCACTAAAATCAATATTTTCTTTTACTCATACACGTACGTCAAAAATTCCAGATTTTCGCAAACGTTTTCTAAGGTACTGTTTCCACATATCAGAATTCTTTTGTCTTTTTCGGTTAGAGTTTTTTGGAGTTATATCACTTCCTATTAAAAAATATTTAATGTAAGTGTGTGGAACTAGTTTCTATGTTTGTAAGAGATCTTATTTACAAGAAAAATCACACTCTGATGGCATACTTCTTACACTCTCTATTAAAGGTTGTTGCAAATTTGGTTCATAAACATAATTAGGGTCGTTTACGCTTTCATCTCACCCTACGAACATGAAACAATGATATTTAAGAAAAAGAAACTCGGGGTGATTTGAAATTTTTTTACCAATGTCTTGTTCCGACCAACTTGATGAATCACTATGTTGTTTCTTCTCTGAAATCTGCTTCATTTGAGACTAGCTAGTCTAATAAACTTAAAAGATTAGAACCATTGAATCAAAACTTAAACCTACGTAGACTGTATGTAAGTTCTTACGAGAGAAGGGATTCATCCATAATGGGTACTGGAGAATTCATTTTTATGATCTTCAATCACGTCCTCTTACGACAAAAGATGGGACATGGGAAGCAACCGAAATATTTTTCAAAGATAACGTTATTTATACAGTAAAACTTGAGAATAGTGGACTCTGCGAATAAAAGAATCTTGCGAAACCTGGATAGTGGACATTTTTGGATTCCAATTTTGATTTTCTTCGTACAAACTCACTCTTATAATAGTGGAAACCTATGAAATCTGAATAATGGAACATTTTTCACTGAATTTTGTTTTATTCCCATGAAAATTCACTCTTCAATTGAGAAATGAATGAGCCAAAATTCATTAATATTTTGTCGGCTTCGTTTCTTTTTTCGAGAATTTTGACATTTCAATTGTTTCTTTTCGTGTGTGTCCCATTCTGCTAGCGGCTACATTCAACAAGTACACATTCTAAACTCCGATATCGTAACTGATCGAAAAATATTAAAAGAAATTAGGTTGCCGATAGTGGAACAAATTGCGAATAGTAGAAAAAAAAAAAGTGCACCGAAGTATTGTACTGCACTTTTTTACGGTCACAGTTAAATCGTATGCACGTACGGCATTCGTTCTAATGACGTACGTGTATACGATTAAATAGTTTTACCTGGCATTTTGTAGGCACATAAGTCAAAACAATACTGAACAAGCATTTGAAGTTTGATGGCGTACGTTGTAGGACAATAGGACGTACGCCAAGACAATTCTTAAACAAAAATTTGCTTAAATTGTATGGAAAATTTGACGTAGGGGAAGTGTGGGCAAGACCGCATATGGGGGCAAAACAGTTTCCGTGCTATGTTGTATGAAAAATAAAATTCAATGGCAATACTTTTAATGCAATTACGTGACAAATGGAGTGACACATCATGTCTGTCAAGATAATGTAGTTCGTTGAAGTTGTCAAAAAGTTACAGTTATTTTTGTGATTTACTGTTAAAGCGTTATCGTTCGTGCAAAAAGTAAGTTGTGGTT
Source organism: Brachyopa scutellaris (assembly GCA_949775065.1). Lineage (NCBI taxonomy): Eukaryota > Metazoa > Arthropoda > Insecta > Diptera > Syrphidae > Brachyopa > Brachyopa scutellaris. The sequence goes on from OX459116.1 coordinate 8,294,278, forward strand.
TAACTAATAAAATAACCAAAAAAGTTAATGTTTTCTTTTTTAAAATTGCAAGCTCGATATTGAAAATTTATATAAACTATTAAAAAGTCGACAGGAACATCAATTTGATAAAAAAAAGAGTTTAAATTCAGTTAAGATTCGTCTGGGGCAAAATCATTTATTTTTTCTTAATAATTTATATATTTACTTGTTTGTTTTTTATAAATTCAGCTCAAATATGCGAAATTATATTCGCAAAACAACACGACAGGCATGGGACGAATCGGCAATGAAAAATTAATTTGTTGATGCTCTGGCTGCATTAGCAGATACTCATTCAACATCAACTGTTTAAATGTTATTTTTACCAAAAGATTTAGTTGAATTCCCTGTTGGGAATAGGAATTGGAATCGATGAGGACCTCACATATGTGTGTGACCTCTGTACCTAACTTGTAATTTTCAGTTAAAATGGTTTTTCCCCAGTAAAATTTAGTAGGGCGGCTTTGCCCTCACATGGGGGCAAAACCGTTTTTTATAAGTATTTTTTTTAAAGTGATGAAACTTTTTTTTATTTATTTATTTATTTATAATATTGCTCAAAGTGCCTTCATAAATTAACAAACTTGCTGAATAAAGACTTAGTTTTCCTTAAAAAATGTTTCTCAATCTCTTTTAAGGCGGACAAACACTAAATATGCGGTTTTGCCCCCACTTCCCCTAAATGCTAAATTTTGGCGTTTACGTCAAAACAATACGTGAACTTGATGAATTTGATGGATATACGTCAAAACCATTCTGTATATCTTTGCAATGGAAAGAGATAGAGCAAAACGGATAAAAGATTTGGAAAGAGCTGCCCCGAAAACATAAGACTGCATACCAAACTCAAAAAGTGAATTTTGGCGTTTACGGCAAACCAATATTAGGGCGATGATATTTCCTTTAACACTTCGAATAAATAATGCGATAAAAAATAAAAATAAAACTCAAATATTTCTAGCAAAGGAAACGTAAGCTTAAAAAACTGGAATTATTAATTTTGAAAAAAAAATTAAAAATTAAAAAATTGTAATTATTAATTTTAAGTAAAAAGAAAAAAATAATTATATGCTTATATTAACGAAAGTATAGAATATAATACAGAATTTGTTTATAAAAAAAAAACACAATTTAAATATATATTTTTAGATATATATACATTTGTATATATAAATATGTCTATATACATAGCACGTTTTTAAAGGAATAGCCCATTCTTACCCGCTTGTCCTCGAGAACTTCACCTGGGCGTAATTTTCGTTTCGACTATTCAAATTTTAATTAATCGAACATTTTGTAATTTTTTTATTTTTTTTTTTTTTTGATTTTATCATAGCACCCCGTAGTAATTAACAAAAACAAGTTTTTTGTTTTTGTTTTTCAAAATATGGTGTCAATATCGAAAATTGTTCAATTCGTTTGGCAGAGGGAGAAGGGTTTATTGTTGTTGTTTTTTTTTTTTTTTTAATTTTTTAATTGGTGTGGTTATATTGATGATATTGTTGATTGTTTGATTTTTTTTTTTTTTTGAAGTTTTGAAGTAATTTTGTTTTAGTTCATTTTTCGGGTGATTTGTTAATTATTGTGTATAATTCATGTTCCAATTTGGTGGTATGGTGTTGTGTGTTTTATTTTGTGTATGCGTGTAGAAATTTGATATCAATTTTATCAGCATAAAGAAAAAAGAAAAAAAAAATATTTAAAAAAAAAAAACGAAAAATTGTATAGCGGTTAAATTAAATCTTCTTCACTTATATTCTATGATAAAATATTAAAAAGTTATGAGTATTTAATTGAAAAATTGTATAAAGTTTCTTCTTTATCGTCTGACCTGCACCTAAACTAATAATAAATTGCAATCTTTAAGAGTAACAAAAAAAAATAAAAAATAAATAAACCAAAGAATCTAAAGAAGAGAATAAAACGTAACGAGCTTCTTTACATACCTCGTCGTTGATAATTAAACTTGGTCGTCGGCCCATCTCCTCTGGTGGTGGAATTAATGAACCCCGGCGACTGAGTGGTGCAGGTACCAATGATGGTCGTTTCTCACGGATGACTTCAATTTTGGGTGGTTCACCTGGCCCTGGCGGTGCTTTAATCTGAGGCACCTTTGGCTTTTCATCCTAAGTTAATAGAATTTTAAAATATTATCAATCACCATTCGACAGCTGTAGTTAAAGGAGTTTTCTTGTCTGTTTTGTGAATAATGTTGTTTCGTTTCTAAATGAGCAATGAGTTTTGTAGTAACATGAAAAGTAAGCTGGTTTCTCGATTTAGGTTTAAGGGCGAGAGAAGCCTTTAAATTATTTCAGAATATTATAATCTATTGCCTTAAGAAATATGAACGTGTGTAGTCTTGCAAGTATGTGTTATATTGTATCGATAGTATATAAATGTATGAAATTTGTATAACAATATAAAAATCAAAAAATTTAATAACACATTGCTTCGTGAATTTAAACTTTTGTTTTAAATTTAAGTAAAATTCGGGGTTTTTTTTTTACCTTTTTCTTACTTTTTTGGGTTTCATGGATTTGTGGTCTCCGTTTTTTTTTTCCTTCTGCAGAACCTAATTCTATGGTCAAAATTTCCTGCTAATTTGCTGCAATAATTTCATATATCCAAAAAAACTTGTGAAACTTCATCTAGTAGAGATTGTAGCTTGTAGCCTGTAGCTTCTAGCTTGTTGTTGCATCTACTCGAATACGAATACCTTAAGTCTTTTTTTGCTGTACAGTAGTTACAAGCCAACATTATCTCAACTGTGATTTTGTGGTGGACGAGACGTTTTCCAAAAAAGATATTACAAACCTACTTCCTTCTAAATATCATATGTATGCTTATAACTCCACCAAATTGGAACGTTGGTAAAATATTTTAGAACAATATACATTGTATGTACACATACATATGTTTTTTAATCAATTTGAAATTTTAATACATTTTCTGAAAAGTAAATTTGTTGAGATATGACAATTTGGTTTTCTGTAAGTTGCTACTTGAGTTTTGAGATATGGCAACACCAGTGTGAATATGTCAAATCTGACATTGTCATCGTAAAGTTTGACATTTTTAAAAGTTATCGTTCTCAACACGTTTGGTCATACGAGTGTTATTTGTGTTGTTTACAGGTACTTGAAATATTCATCAAACAAAAGGTATTAAATCGTGCGATGATTTTCGACGTGTGGATGAAACCAACAACAGTGTGGCGATCAACTTGTTTCGACTTTTGATAATGAAGCACCATCTCGAGCCACCCTGTTTCGCTGATTTTCCGAGTTTAATCGTGGTCGCCCCTAGCTGCAGGACGAATTTCGTGAAGGTTGTCCTAAATCGGATGTTGTGCTAGAAAAAATCGATATTGTGCACGAACTGATGCTGCAAGATCGTCATGTGACAAACCGTGAGATTGAGGCATGCTTGGGAATTAGTTCCACTCGCATATATCCAATATTGCATGAACATTTCGCCGGCAAAAAGATTTGTTCGCGTTGGATACCGCATAGTTTGACAATCGATCAAAAAAAAAAAGGCTCGTGTCGTTTGGTGCAAAGAAATGTTGAAAAAATTCAATCGCGGTGCTTAAAAAACGTCTATAAGATCGTGACAGGCGACAAATCATGGATCTATGCATAATGAATCGGACTCTAAGCAGCACTCGACTGTATGGGTCTTTCAAGATGAACCAAATCCAACAAAAGTTGTTCGCGCACGAAGCACTTCGAAGCAAATGGCCGCCGGTTTTTTCGGAATAATTGGACATGTCCATTGAAGCTATTGAACTTCTGTACTAGTAGGTACTGGCTGTATACAAGTTTTTGACTCTCACTGTATATTCAATAAGATGTTCGTATAAATGCATACATGAAGGTCAATTGAGATAAGATCAGATGTACTTGTTACAGTTGAAATATTAAGAATAATTTTCCTCTTTAAAATATTTCAAAAATCCCATGTGCGGCATTTTACTTTTCAAAATTTTCATATTTTTATACTTATTGCTTGGTTGGGATTTTGGCGGACTAAATCGTATCAATATACACGTGCAGATAGTATGCACATACATATATACATATGTATGTATATTTATAAAATAAAGGCAAGTGTAACAACTATGCAAATATGCTATTAAAAGAATTTTGATTGCAGAGAACCGTAACGCAAATGTGCTGCATAAAGATGTCAGGTGCTACTTAGCTTTGTATTTACAATCTTATGTAAAAATGTTTGAGCCAAATAGATAACGCAACTCTTCAAGGTTAATGAAATATATGCACATATGCACATACTAGATCCATGTGTAGCATAGTTTGAACTCATGGTACGAGGTATGGTGCAGTGAAATACCTAATCGAATGACGCTCAAAGATACATATACAGTCGACTCTCCCTAAGTCGAATTTTCACGGGACTTAAGGGGTGAAAAAAGATGCCAATAATAATCGAGAGAATGTGTTCGAGTTAGAGACTTAGAGGGAGTTCAACTCAGAGAATGGTTTTTGTATGGAAAATTGAGGGGAATGATAGAATATGACGAACAACTTCGGATTAGAGAGCAATTCGACTTAGAGAGAGTTTGACTTAGGGAAAGTCCACTGTATATTTATTGAAATACATGTCTCTCTTAGCTACCATGCGGCCATACCAGACTACGATGTAGGGCAGTTTTTAGTGTCCCGTAATCAAAAACGGAACACTAATGGAATCAGTTCTAGTAACTGGCCCAACAATCATTAGTTCATATCATAAAAATAACCCGTTCCTTTAAGTGCTAAAAACTCAAAAACTTACCATCCGATTGAGCTGAAACTTACACAATTTATGTATTTGTTATGAAGCGTGAAGTGCACGTAAATCCAAAGTTAGCTGTTAGCTGTCATCGTGTATTGCTGTAGTTATAATTTTGAGATTTTGTTTTCAGCGCCATCTATCGGAAAACTTAAAAACTTTTGATTTACAAACTCACTTCTTCTCATTTCATAATAAATATATTGTGTAAATTTCAGCTCAATCGGCTGGGGTTTTGAAATTTTGGTATTGCAGCGCCATCTATCGGAAAACTTGAAAACTTTTGATGTAAGAACATTTTTCACTTCATTACAAATATATTGTGTGAGTATCAGCTCAATCGATTTAAAATTTGTTTGAATTCCAGCGCCATCTACCGGGAAATTCGAAATTTTTTTCGGAAAATTTCACTTTCGAAAACGAAATACAGAGTAGGGCCCCAGAACTTAAAAAGCTGATTTTCGACTTTGGGGGGTCAAATGCGAAATTTAGAAAAAAATTTTGTTGAGGTCATCGTGCGGGGTATCATATGACAGCTCGTTAATGGACGAATTCAAAAATGTATGAAATATTTTTTGGTGTTACTTTTTTCACACTTTTTCAAAAAAAAAATGTTAAAAAATGCTGCCCTATCTCCAAAAATATCGCTCAGAAAAATCTGAATAAAATCACTAACATTGAGAATAATGTGTAGATTAGACCAAAATTATCAGGACTGCATTACGCTGTGCAGTTTCTTGTTTATTAACATTTTTTTGTAATTTCAACTATACCTAACTGTTTACATATCCAGAAGTGATAATAAAAGTCGAAACGTATAGGGAAATTTGGAAATTGTATGTGCGAGACTAAAAATTGAATGATTGATCCTATAAATATGCCCCAAAAATTAGCTTATACTTCAACCATTGGTTTTATGCACATAAAGGAATCTTGATGGTTTCCTATATATAATAATAAAGGTGTCTACTTTTACTACAATTCGGGTACAGACACAGATATTCAACGAATAACGAGACAAAGAATGAAATTTCATGCACATGCGTAGATTTCTTGTAAACGTTGTAGTTTCCCCATTTTTGCTATTAAACAGAAATGTTACAAAAAAATATATGTAGCAACAACCTTTTGAGTCAAACTTTTGAACCAAATGTGTATATGTTTTGATGAATCGCATAACTGCGAATCTTTGATTTGCTTTTGAATTTTGATTTGAATTCATAAATAAGTGTTACCAGGTAAAAAAAAACAAATGCACTAAAACGTGGTAAAGTGGATACAATAAGTATTTTTTTTTTTTTTTTGAATTAAAAGTTAATTCTGAATTTCAGTTTTAAAGATGTTTTAAACTTTTTACTTTTAAGAAAAATAAAGAGTTTGACTAAAAAAAAATTGCTGCGATAGCTGTTTTACAGCCACTCAAAGTCAAATTTGAGCAGGATGTATCCACATGTGCTGGCCACTGTAGGTGTGTAACATTAACACTTATTGCGCCAAGTACGACTTGCATTTGACCATTTTTATTTTTTTGTAATTAATTTTTAGAAATATTTCTGTCAAATTTGTTTTTGACATACACACATACATATGTACAGGTTTTATTGTTTTTTTGTTGTGTTTAGTTAATTGTTAAGTTTTTTTTTTTTTTTCATATTTGAATAAATGGTTTTATTTGTAATTTTAATTCATAACGTATGTACATATGTATAAAGTTCATGTGTATATTTACATATTATTTAAAATTCACTCAAAAATAAGAAAACAGAATTTCATATTTCTTTACCGGCTTATCATATAATATTAGTCAGAAAAATAATATTAATTGAAAATTTGTTTAAATAAAAGAAAATATAAGAACAATTTTATACAAATGTTGTTTACCACATTATTGGCTAGATATGCAGTAATCATGATCATAAACTGGAAAATATCAGATAAATGTACATATAGGAGTAGAGAGAGAGAGAGAGAGAGAGAGAGAGAGAGAGAGAGAGAGAGAGACAGAAGAGAGATATAAAAGAGATGACAAATATGCGCGTCTGGGAGAAGACTATATTGACATTGATTTGAAACCATTAAAAGCGCCATAGATTCGTTCTTTTCTTTTAGCCTTACCTTCTTTTCGGGCTCAGCGTTCTCGTGAATCTCTGGCACTACGATTTTAGTTTCAGGCAATTTCACTGGTTTCACCTTTTCTTTTTTATCGAATTCAGGCTTTTCGAATTTCTCTAATTCCGGCTTCTCATAGTCGTCGTTAATAGTCGGTATCGGTTGAAATTTAGGCAATTCTGATACTTTAGCGAAGGTTGCCATTTTAGGATCAAACTTTCCCAGTGTGACAGACTCCTATTTAGTTTTGATACGTAGAAGAAATAAGTTCGTTTGTTTTGCTGTGTGTATTAGAAATAATTGGCGGACGCATTTTGTTTGTTTTTTGCAGAGAGAAATTGCATAGAGTTTATCAAATACTGGAGGCGGAAAAGAGAGTGCAGTGGCTGATGACAAATTAATAAATTGGAACTACAGTGAGACTTTTGGCAGGCAAATTCAGAAAATGCCATGATTTCTTCAATCTTACGGTGCAGAATTGAGCTAATGCAATAAAAACTTTTGCCCGCAAAAGATGATCTTTTTTTACACAAAAGTCATCTATACCATTATTGTAAAGAGGAAAAGTTTGTATATAAGGGGTAATCTCTGGATGTACTGAACCGATTTTAAAAATTCTTTTACTAATAGAAAGCTACGCTCTCCCGAAGGGCTATAGGCTATTTTTTCTTTTGTTGTAGGAAACATAAAAAAATAATTGTTTAAACCTTTTTTTTTACTTTGGCGGCAGTCATTTCTAACTCAAACCAGATTACCAGATCAATTATCTGCCATGTAAGTAACCTGTCTGTTTGCGTACACGGGCGAAGCCGAGCAGGCTGGGTGGCTATGGAGTTATGGAAGGTCAACTGTTCGAATCCAGAATTTTCAAAAAATTAATTTCTATAAAATAAGCCGATCAATTACAGAAGCTTTTGACAACCCTTATGTGAAGACATATAACTGAAGAAATGTACTCCAAAAAAAAAAAAGGAAATCTGAAAAAAATATACCTACTGTGAATCGTAAGCAATGACAAAGATCAAAATAACTCTTCAGTTATCTGAGACGCTTCTCATAGGGTTTCTAGCACCCGAGTTTCACACCATTGTGTTGATCTGTATGTCTCTCTCTTAGTATCCAAGGGTAGTCAGTAAATTGTCATTTAATTTCTAGTCCTCTGGATGTTCTCATTATTTATCGATTTTTATCTAGCTCATGCCATTCCAAAAATTTATGTAACAGTCAGTATATACAGTGTTGGCAAAAAATAATAGAAACAAAGGGTTATAGCGTTTCGCGTTATTGATTCCTTAGACTCTTAGGGAAAGACGGTAACATTTTTTTTTTATTGGTCGAAATAAGTTTAATCTTTTGGTAAAGTGTCAAAAAATTGTCGAATAGAAAGCTCTGTGAAAATTTGTCGAGAAGTCCATTGCACTGATTCTAAAAGGAAGTTAACTAAAAATCTAAGAAATGACGGATAGTGAAGTGTTCTAAAAAGAAGGTGTCTACTGCCCTCCATTATTATCCCACAAAAAGAAACGAGAGGCAGTAAACGAAAAACAACATTTCGGTTCGACCATCTTCTTGTACGTCATTGTGTGACTAAGCCGTTTCCTTCTTCAGAGGAAAATAAGTTAAATCCATCTGTAACAGGTCGAACAACTAGGAACAGGTTAAGTGAAGCAGGTTTAATGACAACGAACTTAAGAAGAGTCCCTTTTCTGAGTAAGCAAAATGTATAAAAAAAGCCGTGTTTAATTATCGCCGATGATCCATATAGATCATTGGCTTGTATGCATTACAACAACACTACGTGATCTAGCTTTTTATCAAGATCAATTTTCGTGATCGGAAAATTAGTTCGGCTATATCTCAGTATAGATGCACTTCGGCTTGTGAACTTTGCTTATCTGTATTCATGACAGAAACCTGTGGTAAAAACCTGCTAAATGTCTGTATCCGTGACAGAAACCTGCACTAAAAACCTGCTAAATGTCTGTATCCGGCTGAAGGTTGTGTAATTAAATGGCAACTTCGCGCTAAATACCTGTGTCTGAGCTAAAAAGGTGTGCAATGTAATCCAGTTTTCATTGTGTGATCCATATAGATCATCGGCAATAATAAAACACGGCTAAAGTCTTTCTTTTGCCAACAGAGACACATCTACCGTCAAAACTGGAGCCATGTCTTATGATTTTCTTGATTCTTAATTTGATTCGGGGCTGCTTCTCAGCATCTGGTGTTGGACGACTTCTATGGAAAAATGGACAAAAATGGATACTACCATTTGCTGAAAAGGATATGCCACAAATATGGAAGTTCATGCACGATAATGATCCCAAACACTCCTCGAAACTATCAAAGCAAACAAATAAAATTTCTGTTATGGAATGGCCTTCAGAATCTCTCGATATAAAGCCGTTAGAACACTTGAAGGGGTGCGTTCTAAAATGAAAGATCGGGGAATGTAAATCCAGAAACTTTGGAGAGTTGTGGTCCAGAATACAGTTCTTACTTTCACACACCTGTTCCCCATTAGTTCAGTTTATGATTCGAGGATGTGAGGCAGTGATTAGAATCAAAAGTGCTACGACCAAGTACTAAAACCAGGCTGAGAAGTTTTAATGTAAAGAAAATTCAGTACAAGAAAAAAAGAACAGTTTTAATCTTGTTTCTATTATTTTTTCCGGGCTTAAATCTTTTTCTAATAATATTTTGGTTATTCATTGAAAATATTGATATTCGTTGATATTGTGATCATCTAAGGAACCAGCTTCACGAAGTTCAAAACTACCGTGATTCTATTATTTCTTCCAACACTGTACATGTAGGTACATCCATTATACTGCAAAAAGTGTTGCATTTACTAATCTGGACAGTTTTGTGTTTTGATCTTGGACATTTAACTGATTCAATGAAAACCTCCGCGGAACGTACAGTTCGTGTCCAGTCTCGTATTTGAGAGTTCGTCCTTCAATTTATTATTGTTTCCTGCCACATTAGTTTAAACAAAAAGTCGTTTGTCATTTAATTTTTTTTAGATATCCCTTTGCAATGTTTTTTTTTCGTTTTAAAGTGTTCTTGCCTCCAACTAAAGTAAAAATAAAATTATACTTTTGTATCTCTTGTGGATGCTCTCTCTTCACCGCAACCATTTTGTTTAGAAATTTGCTGGCTGTTTTCGACTTATTTTTCGAGCAGACCAAACACAGAAGGCAAAAAAAGTGCTTAATAGAAGAACAGAGCATGTCTAAATAAAGCAGATGACAGATACTGGTACAGAGTTACAGCAATATTTAAAGCAAGAAAATTTAAATACATACACATGTATACTATGTATATATATATTTTTTTTTTCATAGAGGAAACAGAACAGCATAGACTTAGAAAGAGAACTGCTGCAGGCGGGCGACCACTAGTCGATATACTCTCTCGTTTTACCTTAAGTATTTGTTTGGCCCGCTGTGGTTGCGCCTGTTTCGCTTCCTTTGTAACGGGTTTAAGGACAATTGAGAGGAAACTCTCATCTTTAATTGGTTGCACATTCAAATATGAGGAACGTCGACGTTGCTTGAATCGTGGGGCACCCTCAGGAGGCACTTCTGGTTCTACGCTCAATTGTGATTTCTTTACCGAGATATTTTTTTTCGTTTTTGTTTTTTGTTTTTTGGTGTTTTAAAATGCAATAACATTTACAGAAAAAAAAATTATGAATTATAAGTAAAAGTGTTCAAACAAAAAAAAAAAAAACATGTATTTATTGTATGAGTGTTTTATAATTTTTAATCAAATATGTACATTGCCTTACCTTTTATGTTCTACTATGCGAAATGCAATTTTTTGTTTGCAAATGTTAAGAAGCATCTTTTATTAAAGATAAATAGCATTTTCAGCAGGGGTGGCCAAACTTTCGACTTTTCGCTGGAATTGGTTACGCGTGCCATTATTATTTTTACTTGGAAGAAAATACATACAGTAAAACCCGGATAAATGCATATCATACGGGGGATGAAAACCCGCTTAGCTGCTCAGAGGTACTTATCCACGAACAAGACAAGTCCGCGAAAGGACGAAAGATCTTCACAACCAACAATCAAAAAGTGACAGGCTAGTACTTGAGTACTAGAGCTCACCCATCATGTACTAGATTAAGTTTCTTATTACGATTCAAGTGCTTTATTAAAAAGGGTATTTAAAAGGGGAATATGTCATGTAAACTATGATGAAAGTTAGGTAAACAATGAGTTCTTAAACGGGAATGTAACTAAGCAATATGTGCTTAAAAGGGGTTTTTAGTAAGAATATTACTTTATAAGCTTAAAGTTTCAAAAAACCCAGGATGCTATGCGTGTTTTGCACTTAAGAGGGTGGTTCTTAATCGGGTTTCACAGTATACATAAACACGTACTGATCATGAGAAGGTCAATAGCCAGGATGGATACACCAAACTACTTGCGGAAGATTGTATCCAGCTAGAAGGTTGAGATATGAAACCGAAAAAGGAGAAAAGTGCCACAAGCATCAGCACTTGGCCCCGTACTTTGGACTATCATGTACGATGGAGTTCTGCAATTAACACTGCCACCAGGAGTAAAAATAATCGGATTCGCCGACGATATTGCCGTTGTTACTGTTGGTTGGCCTCAATGATGAAGTGATTCGAAATCGGGAGGCCTTTAGATATTTTTTGAGGTCCAACCGGTGAACCCCACAGGCGGACCACTAGGAATGCAGTGAAGTGGAAGTTTTGGCATCTCTATAATTCTGATCATAACCTCGTCGTTTAAATCGAGAGAAGAAGAAGAAGAAGAAGAACTGTTGCAAAGAGCATTTGCGGGATGCAGTCAGCTACAAGCGAAGCAATCAACCTCATCAAAGACTGGCTAATATATCTGCCAGCCTAGAGCTAGCAGATCACAAAACGGAAGCTGTCCTAATAATCAGCCGGAAGAATGTGAAATACATGGACATAAGGGTGGAAAGTCAAATTATATCAAAGCGAAAGACTCTGAAAAACACCTTAGACTTAGCTTTAAGCCTCACATCGACTTTTCGGGCAAAAAGGCGTCAAACCTTCAGGCAGGACTTTCTGGAACACTGCCAAACATCGGAGACACTTAAAGTCCAAGGTAGTAGGCTCAGTCCTGGCTATACGCAGCCCCAGCGACAAGAAATAAGGAGAAAGTTCTCGTCAACATAAGGGTAATCAGTGGCTTCAGTGGCAGGGATAGTCCTCATCGATATCCTTCCGGACGAGATGCGTAGAGTCTATAATAGGAGAACTTATAGTAACCAAGAAGTGACGGTCATCAAATGGATCAAGAAAGAAGAAAGAGTGACTTCTTCAATGACCAGGTGGCAAGCTCGGTGGCACACCACTACGAAGGGCATGTGGACGTGGACCTGCGGATTGATCCCAACCATCAAAATATAAATAAATATATGGCGTCAGCAGTCCTATACAGAACTAAGCCTAGCTTCTCGCAACCATTTCTGTGTGCGTGCTATTTTTACCACGAATGGAAGGGACTTACAATTTTTTGCCGACTTCGAACGGCGAGTTGAGAAGCTCCTCATGACAAATGAAAGTAGGGTGTTGGACCCGGGCTGGGATTGAATCCGAGCAGCATGCAGACGTTTGGGCACGAAAACCTTACGCAGTTTCTATCTGGTCACGGTGGGTATCGGATATACTTACACCGTTTAGGGCATGACAGCTCACCTTTTTGCCCGCATTGCTTAAATCAGGAAGAAGACACAGAGCACGCAGTATTCCATTGCATACGCTTTCTGGGAGGGGATGGAGTGCAGTACAGGGTGGTTAAATTATTTAAGAATGATATTCAGTCGACCGCAGTCTACAGTTTGGTCACCCATGATTTATAGGATGTTATGCTCATGTTCGCATAGTAGTATTATAGTATTTGTGTTATTAATAGATTTTTGTACATTTGAAATGATCGACGACGCAATGATATATATACGAGTATAAAACAAAAATGTACACCTGTTTGTATAATAATAGTTGTGAATGAAATGAACATGTAAATGGACATCTACAAAACTTCAGTGTGAACAGATTTTACACATTACTCACCTCTGGTACAATAATAACTGGTTTAAGGCCAGATCTTTCATCTTCAGGAGCCTCTTCTGGCAACTGTCCTTTACCCATTACAAGACGTTTTGGCTCCTCGGCAGGTTGTGGCTTGGCTTCTTCTTTCTATAAGTTACACATATTTATTGGATGGGGGGCCACACAGACGGATAACAACAAATAGTTAATTTTACAACTCAATACACACGTGGGTGTATTATAAATGATTAACAATTGCAAATAAGGATAAGACAGAAAACAAAAACAAAATATTATCACCTTTGGGAGGCCATTTTTAAGAACACCTTGGTCGGGTTCCTTTTTGACATTTTCACTTATTGGTTTCTCCATTTTAGCTGGAACTCCTAGGTCACGAGTGAAATCCGTTGGACTAAATTCAGATTTTTCATATGTCTCCAAAACCGGGCGTTCGTAGTCAGGAATTTCGGGCAGTGTTTCATATTTTTTACCCTTCGGTTTAGGTTTTGGTTTACCTTTAACCTCTGGCTTTGGCTCTTCCTTGACTTCCTTGGGAGTGGAAGTCTTACGTAGTTTTGGTAGTTCTTCAACTGGTTGAATTTCTTCAACCTTCTTCTCGATGACATGGTATTGTTGTTTTTATGGTTTATGAAAATTGATCATTGATTTGGAATAAAAATTAAACAAAATCATGTGTTTTTATTTTCTACATAATTATTTGTGGTTTTGTTTTGTTTACATACGTCAGTTAGTCAATAGCAATAGGTTATAAAGATTTAAAGAGGAAAAAGAGTTAAGAAACAGATGAAATGTATAGATGCGTTCAATAACTGAAAGGCAGATGACGTGCAATGAGCAAGAAGAATAAATGAGCCCCCCATATTTGGTGAAATTTGAGTTTCCTACCTTCATCGATACCAAATGTAACTATGTAAATAGTTCAGCTTCAAACTCAAGAATTTCCAAAAAAAAAAAAAACACCTGCATCTGCGGTTTCGCCCGTTTATTAAAAAGATCACATTATATTGATATCATAACAATATATAAATAGTAACGGTTCCAGATCGTAATCAATGGCAATTAAAGCAAGAAATCATTTTGAGTACAGTGAAACCCGCTTAAGTGAAAAACCCGCTTAAGCGAAAAAACCCGCTTAAGTGAAAAGATTCACAAATCCCCGTGTATACTTACACACAAGCTATCTCGCTTAACTGAAACTCACTTGAGTGAAAAACCCGGATAAGTGAAAAAATAGTTCTTCAAACTTTCTATTTTTCTTTGGAAAACAACACGTTTAAATGAAAAATTTTACATCGAACAGAATCAAAAATTGAAATTGTTTAATTTTATTTTCACCTCCACCACTGTCATCCGCTTCTCAACGTGACAATTGGCAAACGTTAGGTCTGTTCCCGTACTGTTGCAAACAGCCGAAAACAGTCGAAAACTACACTCTCTTCTGTCAAAACATATGAAAAGTCTTCGTACGGGAACAGGATTTGACTGATTTCGGCTGTTTTCGGCTGTTTTGGACAGGTACGGGAACAGACCTGTTAACAACAGGTTTTTCAGCTGTTTAAGATCGATTTTATAAAATTTCTTTTGTTTTACATACGAGATACGAGGTTTGCTTAACTGAAATTTGTTTCAGTTATTTGAGATCCGCTCAAGTGAAATTTATTTTTCACCTATCCGAGATCCGCTTAACTGAAATTTTTTTTTTTCCAGTTATCCGAGGTCCAGTTAACTGAAAAACCTGCTTAAGTGCAATTTTTTTTTTAATTTTCTGTCGTTTCGCTTAAGCGGGTTTTACTGTAGTCCTATCTATCAAAGACAGCGCAAAAAATTCTTGCGATCGCACCCCAAGGTTTTTTGTAAGCTACCAAAAAAATAAAAAACTTCAGAGATTTACATATATTGCACTAATAATACAATACTGTTGTAACTCAAAATCTAAAAAAATTTAGATCACATCATATTTAAATGTACAATTCAATTCGCTACGCGTCAATAAGACTTTTGTTAGAATAGTCCAAGACACAAAATAAGAAATGCAATGTGTACTGGAAATGCACTGATGCGTTTTATGTCCGCCAGTGCTACACTGAAAACACACTAATATGCTGCCCTGCGTTCGTTGTCGACACTGGATTTACCCAGAGTATTTCAATAGTGCAAGAAAAAAGGGCTGTCAAAACATTAAAATCAGCTGGGGCCGAATTAACGCATCCGTTAACGAGTGAGCGAGTAGGACTCGTTATCGAATTGACGAGTAAATTGTATGTAATCGGATACTCGATAACGAGAGCGGTAATGCCAAATCGTCACATTTCGATAACGAATAACTCGTTAACGGATGCGGTAATATGGCCCCTGATTTGTCATTTGGTTATTTGTCATTGTGTTGGTTTCCTAATTGTGCTTGTGTTTTTTGTGTTCAGATGGGTTGCTTAATAAAACAGCGAACTAAACAAGTGCAAACATATACGAACATTAACCAAATTTGATTTATGTATGTTAAATTTTCAAAGAATGCCAGTTGTCAGGGCAAGGTACATATTTGTGATCGATGAAACGGGGGTTACACTGGGTTTTTTGACAACCACGAAATTAATTGACACTAGTCAGTGTACCCTAGGGCTGGCGACATCAAACAAACCTATTATCGTACACGGCGGTCTGTCAAATGTTCTACAAATCGCTTTCAGCGCCACCTTCCCATGAGATATCGCAAAATTCCCAGCCAGCTGCTTTTGGCTGGGGACAAAATCAAGAGCTGGTTGTTGTATTTGTTTTACTTGTGAAATTTGACTTTGCTAGCAACTATGTTTCTGGCTTATGGCTAGCTATGTTTCAAAAAAGCACGGCTATTGTCAGAAAGATGTTTCTATAGGGAGTTAATTCTCTCACAGTGTGGAAAATTTGCTAGAAAGTAAACAAACGCGCTGAACCACATTTTAGATACTTTGTGGGTATAAACCATCAATTTGTTTTTATTTTCCACTTTACAATGAATTTAAGAATGCTGCCAGATAGCTGGTTTGGCTGGTTTTATCTACTTCACCCAAAGAATAAAGGCTGAAACTTAATGCGCATAGGGAAACGTGAGCTTATGTCAAAATTGAATGAAATATTCCCTTATGTTTCCCAAAGTACACGTCGTCGCAGCCATAATAGATTTTGCGTGCATCGCTGTCTGTCAACATATTTTCTCTCGAACTCTTGTTGTTTGTTGTTGCCAGTATTGTCAGCTTCGAGAAAACCCAAGTACCCAAAAATAAATGACAAACATAACAAAGTAAAAAAAACGAAACTAAAAAGTCGTACCAGTTAGGTACAATTTTTGGCACATGTGTATAATGATTATTTTCCCACGGAAGTTACATAATATGAAATGAAAAGTTCTAATAAAGATTTGCAGATCTACAAACTTTCAAAATGGTTGCCAGCGCACTGAAATAAATGCGGATGAATTCGTTGATTTTGAAAGACAAATTGAAAGCAGTATTGAAAATTAGTTCTCTTCTTGGAAAATATTCCAAAGTATGTGGAAATTCGAATGACTTAAATAAAGAAATTTTCCAAAACCAGGTACCTACCTATGTTATGTAATTATAATTGATACATTATATATATGTACATATATGCAGTTCATGTTTTTTAATTTGTTTAAAAAAAGAACCCAAACTTTTATGCAAAAACCCAGGCGCACATTCAGGAATCCAATAATCAAAAAAAAACAAATGGGCGAAATCCCACGACTTGACAACACTGGCTTGTAGGTTGTAAGTCTGCTTTTACACTTAAGACTTGTGAGTCTAGATTTTTTCGAATTTCTCTTTGTTATTTACATCCGTGAGTCTTGCGCTTTTACACTTCAGACTTTTTTCCTTGACTCAAATTTGACATTCCTCTTTAATTTTGCAGTTCTTGTATTGTAGAGATGACTAGGTGGGAAGCAACACAATGATAAAACGAAGAAGAGAAAAGAAAAACGTCAAAAAGAGTCGCCAAAAACGTTACCCTCGACTCACAGCGCAAAATATTTTCCTTCTCATCTTTTCGAACTTTCTTACTCTTTTGCACCCATGTGAGTCTAGACTCACAAGTCTAAGTGTAAAAGCAGACTTTGAAATGAAAAGCATTTCTATTTTCACAAAGGCGGCTATTTTGCCGCACACATTCAATTAAAATATGAACAAATTCGTTTTCTATTTAATTTGATTGTTTTTTAATTCATACAACTGTCAAAATTGCATATGCGTGGAGCGAATGAAATCGCTCTCTCTTATGCTTACGAAAGTGGACGAAAGGTTAACGAATCTGAGCTTGGGGCTATTAGGCGTTTTTCTTTTTTAGTTCAGAGCATAGTCTGAGTTGTCAAAAAAAATATTCGTGTTTCTATTTTAGCTGAGAGTGTTCGCAGTGTGGAACGTGTGTTTTTTTATTCGCTCAGAGCGCAGCCAAATAAACATTTGACAGATAGGAACAAATCGAAAACAATTGAAATGGCGGTCGAGGATTTTTGTAATGGCGTAGAAGTAAGTTAATACAATTTAATATTTGCATTTATCAATATTAATAACTAGTTTGATTATGCATTAACTTAATTTAAGGCTATAAATGGATGAAAAACAATTTAAGGTTATAAACGATTGAAAAATCATATGACAGCTAAGTGCTCAAGTGTGTTTCAAAATTAAATCAGAGCGCTCAGTGCTCAGACGCGCTCTGGGCACACTTAGTTCAGAGTGCGCTCGATTCGCTCAGGCTCTGTTCAGAGCTCAGCCCTTATGCCTGCATATGCACGCAAATGTCTATTATGTTCCCTCTTAAGTTGGTGTAAGAATTCGTAAGTGTCTCAGTTGTGGGGAAATTTTTGACACTCTCATTTTGCTCTCTTTTTTTTAACGAATTTGTACGATTCTTTTGGGTTTTACAAACAGGAATTTGTGAGAATTCGTACAAATTCGCAAGTTGGCAAACAGATCTAGTGTAGAAAGCCTTTGACAGATAAAGCGTGTCATTACGATTTATATATTGTTATGATGATGTTTATTTTCTGTTACACTTTTCTTTTTAACAAATGCATGACAATAGATACATATGTAGATGGTTAGCAGTTATGTAGCTCTCTTGAGATAAGGAAAATTCGAAAATAATTATTTACTTGAACGTTTCGATAGATAAAGATTTACAAATAAAGAGAAAGAGACTGTTGCTTTTAAAAAGTTTTGAAGGCAAAGAAAGAAGTAGAAGTGCAGATTTTATCCGACATGTTGATCTTACCTTTGGCTTTCGCTTTTCAGTTGGTTTCAATTGTGGGAGTTCTTCTTTAATTTCTGACGGTTTCTTATTGGGTTCTATTTTTTTACTTTCATTTGCCTTTTGTTTTTTTTTTTTTATAATGGGATTTTTTATTATCAAATGTTTGGAAATGTGGGCGATATTGGCAGGGTTTTTTTTTATAAAAAATAAAATACTATTAAATGTATGAATGGTATGATTTGATTGAATGGTAAAATACCTCTAGTGCTTTCTTTTCAACGATCGATGAACGACGGGAGTCCGTTTTAGTTTCTTCTTCGACCTGTTTAAATAAACATTGAAGACAAACACAAAGACATGGGGCATTACAAATAAACATACATACGTTACGTACATATATAGATACAGTAGAATGGATATGGATTATTTACCTGTACTGAAGAACGTCTTGAGATTTTGCCGTCTTCGGATATGGTCTCTTTTTGTTGTACAATTGATCGCCGACGAGTTTCTGTCTTAGATTCTTCTTTAATAGAAGTAACTTCCTGTATGTTTCACAAATAATAATACAAAGACAAAGAACAATAAACATACAAAAAATATGGAACAGGTTAACATTTTGTTACGAAAAACATTAGTCAAATAAATAACTACATATACAAACAAAATCTATATAATTGAATCAGTAGCGCAAGAGCTTGTGATTCCTCCTGAGAGTTATTTCTGCACCGATTTCAATGATTCTAACACTGATCGAAAGCTTATCAACTAAACTTGGTTTAGCAGTATAAGGAATTTTGAAAAAGTGCATATGAGTAAAGTTATTACTAAAAAACATTATTACCTATACCTACGTTCTCTTTTTTTTTCATTCATAAACCGTAAACGTTTGTGGGGTTTCTATATGCGAGATTTCTCGCACTGGTCCACTAGTATCATTTAAAACAAATTGTGAGTGTTTTAGAAATTTTAAACACGGCTTCAGTTAAAGCATCAAAACTACCATAGGCGTTTCAAAAATAAACCAAAGATTTCAGATACTCCAAGACAAACGTCTGAAGTTCCAAAGAAGACAACTTATCAACTGAACTCATGGAGTCAACCAGAAAAGTTTTCCATAGCAATATACGGAGCTGAGTCCTCATACCATCAAATGGTACACGAATGGTTCAAGAGCTGAGGAAAGAACAGGGGCACGACTATTCGAACCCATGGGCAGCTACAGCGGCATTTTTCAAGCTGAAATCTGTGCCATCTCAATTATGATAAACGCTACAGCAGACGCGACATAGCAATAATGTCAGACAGCCAAGCAGCTCTCGTGGCTCAGATCATCCAATCTAGAATCGTCTGGGAATGCCTACATAAACTAAATTGACTAGGCGTACGAAACAACGTCACCATCTACTGGGTATCAGGACATCTGGGGAAAGAATGTAATGAACAGCCGGACAAACTTGCCAGAAAAGGGGCTGTCACACCTTCGCCCTTCTGCGGCATAAAGGAGCACACCATAAAAGAGAAACTCCGATCACTGGAGAAGACTAACAGATCCAAGGCCTGGACAAAAACTCAGGGTCTGATACAGGCGAAGAAACTTTTTGGTAATTACAACTTCAAGAGATTCAAAGCTTTCATCATCCTGGACGAAAACAAACTCCGCATCCTGACGGGGCATTGTAAACTCAGGAAGCTAGGTCTATCAGAGGAAGACTCATGCAGATTTCCAGTCCAGAGTCCAGTGAAACTTCAGAGCACATACTTCTAGAATGTGGGGCATTAACGCGGAAAAGATTCAAGTGCAGAGGATCAACCACTCATAGCAGCCAATCTCTGCGATTTCTTAGGGAAATTGGTCTGGATGAGGTGCTGTGACCTATGGAACTCTCACCTGGGCTAAGGGGTGAACGAAGCTCTCTCCAACCGATTCCAATAGGAACAATGACGAGAGGTATTTTCCCACGTCTAGGACTTGTAGGGGGATTAAGGAGGTACTTTACTGGCGTGAAGGTCCCACATCGAGAGCTACCAAGTGTCGATTTTAATTCTGCCGGTTAGGCAATAACACCCGAGCAAATATTGCCCAAAATCTAATATAATAAATTTGAAATTTCGGGCGAAATTGCCTTTTTATAACTTAAATTATATTGAGTTTTGGGCGCTAGGGAAAGTAATTTTGGGCATTGATTCCATCTTGTTGTTTATTTTTGGGCAATATTTCCAAATCGACTTGGGCGTTATTGCCTAACGCCTTTAATCTTCACGGGAACTATAAAATATAGACGAAGATAGTTGCAATCCACCCATGTTGTATCGCATATTGGACATACATACATATGTAGGTATTTATAATTGTAGATTTATTGTTTATAATAATAATAATAGTCAGCCATTGCGATTTATAGAATACAATGCTAGCCGTGACCCTAAAAAATAATAAGTATTATATAGGGTTCTCCAATGAGAGGTGTTATTGTGAATGGCCCGCTATTTCGGTAGCTGTCACTTTTGAAGCTTTTATTCTTTGACATTTGACAAGTAGAAACTACGCCATTACTAAAAATGGAACGATACACGCTTCAACAACGCATTGAAATTATTAAAATTCACTACAAAAATGGTGAAAATCTTGCAGTCACAGTTCGCAAAACTAAAGCATTTTTTGGTCGTCGTGAAGCACCTTGTCGGACTGCAATACAGAAATTGGTGGAAAAATTCGAGCTGTTGGGACAAGTTAGTGATGTGAAGAATAAAACCCGTGCACATCGCTCAAGAACAACTGAGAATATTGCTGCTGTAGCCCAAAGTGTTGAAGAAAACCCAGGTTTGTCCATTCCTCGTCGTTCTTTGGTATTGGGCATTCCACAAACGTCATTACAGCGTAGTTTGCATAAAGACTTGGGTCTTAAGGCTTATAAAGTTCAGTTAAAACAAGAACTCAAGCCGGCCGATTATCAACAACGTCGTGTCTTTGCTGATTGGGTCCTTGAAATGCATGAAAATGATCCGGAATTCCATCGAAAAATCATCTTGACTGATGAGGCCCATTTCCACCTCGGTGGCTCGGAAAACCCAAGAGTTATTGTTGAGAAGCCTCTCCATCCTCAACGTGTGACTGTTTGGTGCGGTTTATGGTCCGGCGGGGTCATTGGACCTTACTTTTTCGAAAATGAGGTTGGATCAACAGTTACGGTGAATGATGAGATGATTAATGATTTTTTATGGTCGGAGTTGGATGGTATTGATCTGGACAACGTTTACTTTCAACAAGACGGCGCTACGTGCCACACAAGCAACGAAACCATTGATCTTTTATGGGAAAAGTTTCCGGACCGTGTTATCTCTCGAAGAGGTGATCACAATTGGCCACCGAGATCTTGTGATTTAACACCTTGCTACTTCTTCCTTTGGGGCCACGTGAAAGATAAGGTCTACGCCAACAGCCCAGCGTCGATTCAAGACCTCAAAGATAAAATTCGTGAGGCTACCGAGGACATAGGGCAGCCACTTTGCGATTTGGTTATGGAAAATTTCATGAAAAGGATATGGTCCTGTATGCGTGCTCGTGGTGGCCATTTGGCTGATGTTGTCTTTCATTATTAACGGCATACCTTCTTCTTTATTATGAAACACACATCCGATCATTTATCTCAAAAAATGGCATTTTTCTTTGAATACCAAAATAACACCTCTTATTGGAAAACCCTTTATAAGCAATTAAATCGATTGTTTTAGAACCTGACTGAACAAAAAAAATGTATATGTAGGCTACAACTTATAATACTGTCAGTGTGTTATCCTTTACGTTTGTACGTGGTTAAAAAATGTTTAAATATTTTTTTATGTGATGTCATTACCTCATCAGATGGCTCATCTTCAGGGGCAATGAGCTCTGAATTGGGTGTTTTAGGTGTAGTTTGTATTTTATCTTTTGGAGTAGTGTCCTCTGAATTCTATAAAGAAATTTCCCAAAAAACGTATTGTGTTTGTGTGTTATGTGTGTTTGAATAAAACAAATAAATGTAAACAAATATTAAAAAAAAAATAAATTAAAAAATTGAAGTATACGAACCTTGCGTTCAACCTTCTTAAGTCCAACTTGATCCTTTTGTCCTTTCTGTGAGGGTGAAATAAGTTCGTATAGTTATTAAAATACATGATACTCGTATGAATTTAAATGAGTCAAATTATATATAGAAAACACAAAAGAAAAAAAATCATAAATTAAGAAAAAACTGGCTCAGTGTATTTATGTAATGTATATAGAGAAAGTATGATCAAATGTATAAATGTAAAATTGTACCTCTTCGGGAGTGTCAATTGCATCGTTATCAATGCCATTTGTTTGGTCCTAAGAATATGTAACGAAAAGATTAAGATTAGATTAGAAGCTAATCACGTATAAATCAATTCTATTTATTTAAATTTTTATTTGAATGCAAAGTTCTTGTACGAAAACTAATTAATGTGCATTTTGCATAACTTAAGGATATTTGCAATTAATGAGAATAGCTTCTTCTTACACAATTGTGTTGCTTTATAGAAGTTAGTAATCATATAATGCATCAATAGAAGAACGCGAAACAAGTTGTACATGCCGATTGTTTTAAGCCCCATTTAGATGATCAGTTCAGTTTCAGTTGTCAGTTGAGCTTTCAGTTAAACTGCTGTGTAAATGCAAAAACTGAAACGTTTCACTGAAACTGAAAATGAGACTGAAACATATGGAATCCCCATCAGTTTTCAGTTCAGTTGTCAGTTAAACTGCTCAGAAGTAAAATAAAAGCTCAATTGAATACCGAACTGAAGTCTAAATGCACTACGTTTTTTAACTGAACTATCAACTGAACTCACAACTGACAACTGACAGCTGAAACTGATCATCGAAATGGTGAGCAAATAATAGCGAGGACCACGTAGAGAACGTAGCGATTTATTTTTGTTAAGATAATTTAGTTTTTAGTCTATTTATGAAAATTAGTAAATTGCTCCTCACCACCAAAGAGGAAAGAAAACATTCCTACTTTTATATTGATAAAGAATAGGGTGCAGGGAAATAACTTTACCTCGGGTTGGAAACAGAGATCGGCATGCGATCATTTTTTTGCTACTTAGGATATACTCATAGAAAAAGCGGTGCGAGTGACCCCGCAGCAAATTTCATGCGATCATATTTTTGCGACTCAAAATCCACACCCAAAAAAACCGGGGTCCAAGTGTGTACAATATCCACAAACTAAGCGATTGTTGTGTCGACCACTCTTTCTACAATGAAGTCAATGGGGTATGTTGATCTCATAAGCTCGAGTGTTACGTTTCTGAGGATTTCGCCTAAGCGGTGGTATTTGACACCGCATATTCCCCTAAGCGGTGGTAGTGACACCGCTTATGAAATACAAAAACACCGCATAACACCATATTGTTTATTTCATTCTTGCTTCCCTTTTGCCCTTTTCTTCCGGCAGCGGCGCCAGGAAACCGGACTTCACTGCACACACATGTATCGTTGTTGTTGGGATTGAATTTAAAGTCACAAAAATATGATCACATGTAAATATCTGCTGCGTAGTTAGTGGCGCATTTTTGTATTTCATAAGTGGTGAAGGGGAATCGGGAAGGGAGAACCGGTTCGAACGTCACACTCGGGCTTACCATAAATACATACCAGAACTATCGCAAAAACTGTGGTGGCGGTTTATATTTACTTGCACCCCTTTTTTCTCACTCATCGCTGTGATCTAAGATAAAAAAAACTCGAACATCGCATAGGGCTTGAATAAGAACTACTGCATGAACGCAACGTCTTACGTGTTTGCGCTCAATGCGATGGCGATGAATATTTTGTGGGAGTATTAATGAGATAGAGTCGTAAAAACAACGGATATATATGCGGTGTATCTTGCGGTGTGGTGTATCGCTGCAGATCTCTGGTTGGAAATAATTTTCCTTTTTTATGTGAAGTTATTTCTCACTGAAAGTGAAATTATCTCCCACCTATGATTTGTTCGAAAAATACGGGGATATCGTGAAATGAAGCCGATCGAAATTTAAAAATTTTAACCAAACATTAAGAACAGCCCTTCACAATGTGACATAAGACATCATTTGGAAACTCGACCTTACACAGAGCTCCGCGAATCTAGGCCACAGGAAATAAGTCCCAAAAGAAAATGAAATAAGGCCCGAATTTGGGGGAAATTTTTCATAATGAAATTATGCTCCTAGCTGAAATAATGGAAACATTGCAAAATTTGACTTAACCATACAGGCCGAAAAATTGAGACTTTTGTCCCGAAATTCGCAAATGCATTTTCGAGCATGGTGTTCGCGTATGATATGTTCGCAAATGGGGTCGCAAATGTTGTGGCCTATATGCGAGGCCGCATATTTTCAATCATATGCAGATTTGCGAACATTATCAATCTTTTGGCATTTTGTTTTTGTTTTGTATTGTGTTGGTGATTTGTGACCATTTAAAGTGCGGAAATATATTAAAAATGTCAAAAAGAAAAATGGGCTGCTATTGCTATTTCGGCAATAGATAAATGATATAATGGAAAATGACGACGAAGCCACGAAGAAGCGAGTGTGCAGCAAGTGCAAAGGATTCATCGTGTATGGGCCAAAGATTGGCTACGACTTCGCGAGGCTAAAGGGATTTTGCGCAAAATTGTTGCTCGAACTGGGTGACGATGAGCCGGATCAGTTTGGTAAAGTCGCGGCTCCTAAAAACGGACACGAGCATGCGATTAAGCATTCCCGCATCAGATCGCCTGTTGCTGACGCTGCACTTTGTGTCCACTGACGACAATTTTCGGTCTTTGCAATACCTATTCCGTATTCAAGTGAATACTATGTATTTCGACTATAAATATATGGCGACACGTACTCTTTTCGTGTACCGCTAGGTAGCTTACACAATTACATATAATAATTATCTTCACAATTTAACTGTCATAACACAACCCAACCAAAGGAAAATGTTAAATAAAAGTAAAAAAAAGTACCTACACAGTCCAAACCAAATTTAAAAATGTTTGAGATCTCGCTTGCTCAGTTTTATTTTGTCTGTAGACTAGGATTTGTTCGCAAATATGCGGTCATATGCAATGTAAGGTTTTCGTGCGGTCGCATATGGTTGGGATGCTTGCAAACGATCGCATATGCTCGCAAATTGTCACAAATGATATGCGAAAGTGTTTACACCGATATGCGGAAAAATCGCAAATTGGTTTGCGAATTGGGTGTCGCTTATTGTCCTTGCTTTGCGAGCATATGCGGACTGTCCTATATAGGTGTTCAGACGATATGCGAGCATTAATTGCATATGATGACGTAAAAATTACGTCAGACTCGCATATATGTATATGCGACTTTTGTATATCGTCTGCTCGTAGCTTTAGATATTCAGTTTTTGAGTATTTGATAATGTAAAAGTGAGTATTTCGAGTTCTCCAATAAAGTGAAACTATTTCACACTTGAGGTGAAGTTACTTCCCATGTGAACTTATACCCCGAATCGAACGTTCGATATGAAGCGAACTCTTTTGCGAATCACCCGTATCGTGGTATTATGTTCGCAACTGTCACTTAATTTGTTTTTTGTTGTTGCAACAGTTGTTTCACAGGCGAATGACACATTCGCTAAGATACGGGTGATTCGCAAAAGAGTTCGCTTCATATCGAACGTTCGATTCGCTAACCATAATAGGGCTGTTATTTCCCTACACTAATGAATTCTTTAAGGGGTTCGTAACTGAAAAGGGGAAGTTACTTTTTGTCAACGATATATTTAAATCAACGAAAGGGAAATTTGAAATTTCTAATGAAATGGAAACTGGATATTTCAATTTTGAAATTTTCAAAAATAATTAAAATTGTATTTATGTATGTTTTAAGCTTTTTTTTTTTGTGATGTGCCTTAGTGTCGATTGTGTGTGGTAAGCACAGTTAAAATTAAGAAAATTGAAATTAATAAAATTGAATATTAAAAAATTTAAGCAAAATATAAACAAAAATTGAAGAAAAACTTTTTTAAAAAAGAAGTAAACGTCATTGTACTGTTTTTGATACTCCTATTGTAGTCATAAAAGGCATTTTTTTTTATAGGATACTAAAAAAGGTTAATGCACGAATGAAGTAGTTCATGCTTTTGGGGATTTACAGTGGGTGATCAAATTATTACGGCCACCTTAAAAAATAACTTATTTTCACGATTAAGTCCAAATAAGTGCCAGATATAACCTTAATAATAGATTTATTTTCTTTTAAAATGAATATGCGGGTGATAAGCTTTAAAAAAGCAAAAAAGTGGTCAGACTTAGTAGTGTTTATTTTTGTGGTAGTTAACTTTTTAAGTGGATACCTCATTTTGGTATATTTGGAGCCTTTTATTTCTTGCGCTTTTTAAGGGTTTATTTCGCGAAATGTCGAAGGTTACGGTTTCGAAATCGGCATTTACAATAAAAACGTGCTCTGTGCATTCGTTTTTTTAAATTTCTGTGCATTCAGTTTGTATTTGAAATATTTTATCGAGCCATTTTTGATAGGACGCCGTTTAAGCCATGGATAGACGAAAAGACCCTTCCCTGGCAAAAATTTCCGAAACTAAGACTCTGATATTAAGCACTGAGCATTCTCAGAGGAAAATTCGTCGGTGGACAAAATAAAAAATAAACTCAACAAACATATCGTCCTTTCGCCTATGAGAGCCGGACAATATGGTCGAAAAAAGTTACAACGCTACGAGATGAGCGCAAAATAAAGAAAATCTGCGTTCAAAACAGAAAAAGCCACTAAAGGATCCTGACAAATTTAATCCAGGAGTCAGGAATTGAGATTTCCGGCATGACAGCCCGACATCGCCTTAAAGATATATTTTTTTTTTTACTTGCCACTATCCAGCATAGAAGTTACTTCTAACAAAAGCGATGATGAAAAAACGTCTTAAATGGGCTAAGGCACATAAGGACTAGAACGTCCGAAGACCGGCTAAAGTTAAGAACTTCTTAATATGTTTTTTTTTATCTTTTCAAGGAATATTTTTATGATTTTCCTTACAGGTGTTATTAGGTCTGTTCGCGTACCCTCCCAAAACAACGAAAATCCACGAAAAATAACGAGAAACAACGAAAACCCGTTCGCGTACGCAAAAATTTCGTAGTTTTTCGTAGAAGAGAGTGCTCACGAGAGAGTAAGAAATTTCCCCATGCTACGAATTTTAGTCCGAGAAATTTCTTTCGGGTGTATTATGAAAACTGTCAAATCTGTCAAATCACATACATTCTTTATTTTTTGGTGTTTAATGCGTTCGATTACTTTTTCGTGATTTTTCTGTATATGAGAGAATTTTACCCCTACTCTTCGAGATTTGACAGAAAACCCATATTTAGTGCAAAAAGTACGCGAACGGACCTATTATGGCGGGTCAGTTTAGGTTTTGTCGGATAAGTCTAAGTTTGTAAGGAGGACAGCGAATGAGAAGTGTCAGAAAGAATGCATAGTGGAACGGGTGAAACATCCGTTAAGCCTTGATGGTCTGGTCAATCATTAGTGGACAAGGAACTGCACGTCTCCACATTGTTGATGGAATAATGCGTCAAGACCAGTATATTGAAGTCTTGACACCGAAAAGTGGGCACCGTAGCGCAAGTGGTTAGTGCGTCGGACTACTGAGCCAGTGGTCTTGGGTTCGAATCCCGCCGCAAACACCTAAAAGTTTTTCACAGTGCCCACCTCTTTCGAATGTCTGACAAGCATCAAAGAGTATCATTTGTCACGATTGAGCTTCTCAACTCGCCGTTCGGAGTCGGCAAAAAACTGTAGGTCCCTTCCATTCGTGCAAAAATATAACACGCGAGAAGCAGGCCCAGGTTCACCTCGAGCTGTAGCGCCAACTAAGTAAGTAAGTAAGCCGTCCAAATTGAACTAAATTGACAAATGGTAGCGAGAAGCAGGCCCAGGTTCACCTCGAGCTGTAGCGCTAACTAAGTAAGTAAGACACCGAAAATGGCAGAAATGGTTTCCAAATGGCAATTTCGTGTTTATGCATGGCTTTTCACCTTGTCATAAAGCAAAAAAAAATATCTGCCTTTTTGCAGGAAAAAATGTTGAGGCCGGGAAACTCTCCAGACCTTAATCCCATAGAGAATCTATGGAATCTGATGAAAAGAGAAAAAGGCAGGGAAAGAGTTAGGAATAAGTGAGCACTGATAGAACGCCTCACTAATGTATGGCATAGGAGCGAAAACATTTATAATAATTGTTTAAAATGCATTCAAAGTAGAGTTGGGCAAACTAGTTCACTTCACTGAAGTAGCTCAGTATCTCTCGTTCACTAAAAAGAACTAGTTCACCAATGTAGTTCAGTAACTCATTTAGCTCAGTAGTTCTTTTAGTTCAGAATCAGCTTCACCATTCACCTCTCACTTACCACCATCAGCTGAACTAATGAGTGAGTTGTGTCTGTGACACAATATACATTCATCTCATCTCTCATACTCATCCATAAGGTATAGTTTATATCCAGAAATGGACCAGTCAAACGTTCGTATATGTTCGTTTACAAGCTCGATTGAGGAAATACGAAATTAAGGGTGGAGTATGAAAAAATGTGTGTATACCGAAGTCACAACACACTGGAGGACGGTTGACTCGCTCGACCATGGAACTTAAAATTGTATGAATTGGATCGATGCAACAATCCTTCGGGTTGCGCTTGCGAGCTGCTTGCGATATCTATGTGGCTTTATCTCTCTCTCATACGGTAGTGAATTGTATTTTGTATACCTACTACTGTACTACTACAACTACAAAAGATACGTTCCCAAAGAATTCGTGTAAAAAAAATCCGGTTTTGTATGGACATACTTCGTATCTGGTGAGCCGTAGACGTAGTGAACTACTGAGCCGTCACGGTCATCTGTATTGTGTTTGTGTTTCACAACTCACTAGTTCAAATCCAGATTCGTATGAGAGGTGAGCCGTTGAACTACTGAACTAAAGATATCTGAACTAGTTCATTTAGTTCACCAAAGTGAGCCGATCTTTTGAACGGCTCCTTCAGGAGTTACACAACTCTAATTCAAAGTATGCCAAAAAGGGTTCAGTCTGTTATGGCTGCAAGAGGAGGTGTAACAAAATATTATTTTTTTTATTTTTACTGTACGCTTTCTTTAAAAAACTATTTCTGTTTTTCTTGGTTTATAAGTCCTTTCTAGTTTAAAAAAAAAAAATGTGCCTAAAAATTAGAAAACATAAAAGTTATGTGCGTTTCTTTTTCAAAAGGTCGTATTCTTTCTAGTGGCCGTAATAATTTGATCACCCACTGTAATTACAATCAGAATGATTTTTTTTCAAAATCGCTTGGAATGTCTACTTTTTTTTTTTATTAGTACAGAGAGAGTATGCAAGCAACAAAAAATACAAAATTAGTTCAGTTTTAGAAAATTATTTATCGGAATTATTCGTCGGTTCATAAAGCGCCTCTGTTCGCTGGAGTTGCAGCAAAATTCTCGCATGTACATATGAAGGTGTACTATACAAAAAGGAGAACACCCAACTTACCTGTTCTTTTTGAATTTTCTCTTCGGCAATTTTCTTTTGCTTTTCTTCTTCTTTTTTCTTAAGTTCAATGGTCTTCTTTTCTTCTTCTTTCTTTTTCTTTTCTTCGTCAAGTTTATTTTTCTTCTCTTCTTCTAGTTTCTTTTTCTTCTCCTCTTCTAGTTTCTTTTTCTTCTCTTCTTCTACCTTCTTTTTCTTTAGTTTTTCTTCTTCCTTGATCTTTTCTTCTTCTACCTTCTTTTTCTCCTCCTCTTCCGCTTTTAATTTCTCTTCTTCTTCGGCCTGTTTGTTTTAATTGTTTTTTTTTTATGGATAAGGGGTTAAAGGAATTTGAATAAAGGATGAGTACACATTTAAAAAAAAAAACACAGATCTATAGAAAAATGTTATATACTAACAAAGTAAAAAGGGTGAAGGAAGAGGGTGAAGTGAGAATTAATTAATTTACTAGAAATTTTTTTTTTTTTTTTTAAACACAAATTTAATGTCCTCTACGGTCGTCATTCATTTGTTGGACAGAGAATGAAAAATATGAAAAAAAATATATTTTGAACTATCACATCTAGAGAAAATGAAAAATCACGTATGTAGCTAGTGTACACACATGAGAGAAAAATGTAAGAAATTCGTAAGAAAAAATGAGGTAAAATTAAGTTCAAAAGATTCTAGTATAACGTCAGCGGGGGTCACCTCGTCAGTTTGTTTTTTAGATGTGGGCTTAAGCCGCACATCGAATATTGTTTTGGCTTCTTTTTGTTCAGACTGGATCTTCACTTCTTGCTTTTTGATTGCTAGTTTTTGGGATTGTGCTTTCTCTTGTAACTCTACCTTTCGTTTCTCTTCGGCCTCCTTCTTTGATTGTTTTTTCTTCTCCTCCTCTTCTTCTTTCTTCTTCTTTTCGTCCATTTTTTCAACCACTACCTTGCACGAGGATTCGTCCTTACCAATCTCGTTGCTTATAACGCACTTGTATGTTGAGGTGTGTTCCGTTTTCGCCGAACTGAATGTCAGACGAGCTGTGGTGCCGTCAAATGTGGTTGTTATATCTTTTGTCTCTTTAACAATGGTTGAGTCCTTGTACCAGGTGATTTTGCAACTGCGATCTGATGTCTTAAGTGAGGTGAGTAATTCAAAGGTCTTACCCTCGACGACCTTCTGATCGGTTAGTTTGCGTGCAATTTCGGGCTTAACTGGTTTACGTTCTTCTTCGGGGATGTCAACCAAGTTGACAATTTGAGAAACGGCTTCACCTTTCTCATTCTTGGCGATCAATTTGTAAGCGCCCTTGTCTGTTTCTTGGACCTCGTTGATTTCCAATTTGACGGCGAATTCACCCTCCTTTGTCTGTTCAACTTGGTAGACAATGCGTTCGCTTTGACGTACCTCGCTGGTCTCCTTGAACCAGGTACACTTTGGCTCAAACTTCGATGCGACAGTACACTCAATGACAACAGTGCGTTTCTTAATGATTTTAATAATCTTTGGCTTATCCTTGATGACAGGGACAACTGAAATTGAGCACAAAGATTAGATTTCAATACTTCTTTTTTTGCTCGTATATTGTACTTACTTTCAATATTTAGTGTCAAGTTGGCGTTAAGCTCGCCCAAATTGTTCTTAATGTTACATTTGTAGAGTCCGGAATCCTCTAGCTGCGGGTCTACCAATTCCAATTTGATGTAATATTGATCTCCACGTGTTTCCATGGTCATTTTAATTTTATTCGTTTCTTGAATAACTTCTCCATTCCGGAACCAGACAATATCTGGCTTTGGATCAGATTTAACTTTGCACTCCATAATGACGAGCTTGCCATTATTTTCTGATACGATGCGAGGTTTCTCAATGAAGGTTGGTGGGTCACCTTCTGGTTCGGGCTCAGCTTCAATATTTAAGTTGAGGTTGGCGTTCGATTCGCCAAATTCGTTTTGAACATTACATCTATAGGTGCCACCATCTGATGCACCTGGATCCTGTGTTGAGAAGATTTTCGATTATATTGTGTGTTTTGTTATTTTTCTACCCAAAAGCGTTTACCTTAATTTCTAATGTGAGTTCGTACAAGTCCTCGGAAATCAAAGTCGATTTAAGTTTGATTTTCTTAGTTTCTGTGACTACATCCTGACCTCTGTACCATGTTACAGTAGGTTCTGGTTTCGCTTTGCATTTGCATTTCATCGTTATGAGCGTACCAGAGTCGTTTGGTATGATACGTGGTTTTTCGGTAAATGAGGGTGCAAATCCATTTGCGTCGCTTGCACCTGTTTTCGTACATAATTTTGATAAATACACAGTTTCGAAATAAACTACAAACTATTAGAAAGATACTGATACTCAGAGTTAAATTAGTGTCACAAAGTATTGCTTAAACATAAAAAGCGAAAAAAAAAAAACAACTTTAACAACTTTAAATAAAAAAAAAAAAAGAAAAATGCTTGAGCATGAAATGCGCGATATGCTTTACTCCCAGTATTTTTTTTGATAAAAGATACTTAGTCTTGAAGATGTATTCTCCTTAAATAGAGAGTATAAATTATGATAAAACAAAAAACAAAATAATTTATAATTTTGCGTTGGAAATTAGGAGAAACTTGGTTGGTGATGTTCTTAAATTTAAAACAAAAAATTGTTTGTCATAGAATATCAAAAAAAAAAAAAATAAATAAATATATATTGTTTACACATATGTATTTAATTTACTGTTTTTATATAGTAGAATGATAGGTTAAGTAGGTACCTTGGAAATTCAGCGCGATATTTGCATTACTTTCTCCGTACATATTAAATGCATTACACCGGTAATTTCCACCATCATCTCTGGTTGGATTTTTTATCTCTAATGTAAGAATATAAGTATCTTTGCCTGTTGCTTTACGGGACATTTTAGTTCTTGATGAGTCGTTGATTTGTTTATCACCACGATACCATGTTATATCTGGTACTGGATGTGCTTCTAATATACATTCCATTATAAGAATGTCGTCCTCTTGTCGAATTGTCGGTTTCTTTGGAAAACGCGGAGATTTTCCGTCGGGAATTCTATGCAATTTTTTTTATATTTATTTATAATTTTATATTTTTTTTTATCCTCTAATAAACTTTTTATATGTATGCATCAGTTTTATCTTAAATTGTATTACTCCTAGGATAAAATGTCTACTCCCTGCCCTACTCGCTCTTCAATCTTATCGAAGTCTCATAGTAGTGGATTTTAAAATGTTCGCACAAATTGAAAAGGATTACCGTTGTTTTCCGATTCTGATCGGCGAGTTCAGAGCAAATGACACTCAAATGATGGCAAACAAATCTGGGATTGAGTCGTACTACTACCTCCTCAATAGTCTAAAACACTAACTATTGTTCACCTCCACGCTCCTATCTTCCTTCTGTACTATAGGTACCATTTGCGGCTCTCACACTTAACCAATCTTAACAAATGAGGTGTCAAAATAAAGAAAATTTCCTGCAGCAGTGACGAATTGCACTTTCACTTTACAGTTTTTCGATTTTGGGGGTTGGATTTTCTCTTGCGAGAGTCCTCGCACGGGCACACTAGTATATAATTATTTCTGTAGTTTGGGTACCATTTGCGCCACTCACACTTAACCAATCTTTCTTAAAAGTGAATTGGGGGCAAATGACGAATACTTTTGATGTTCACTGTAGGTACGTAGATATACATACAAAAGTAAATCACATTAGAAGCGCGCAAAAATGATGTCGTGGTCATACGTTAGATTAGGTAGGCCACATGAGCCGAATCTTATCGGTACTTTGGGAACCATTTTGAGAATCGGATAAATTTCCATATTTTATTGATATCCGTATATATCCAAAATATCTCTAAGCTGTAGAAAGAAGTATAATCCCAGAACCTTTTTTCTTAAGGAGGAGAGTGTTTAGCAACTACATAGTAGGTGATAGGGGGATTCCTCCTTCTCCTCATCCATTGCAGCTGTAACAGAGACAGAACAAAAACAGCGACTTGCCCACTCATACACATGTGAGTATTGATTAGTTACAGACCTACATATTAGGTCTGTTCATTTAGGCTGTCCTAGAACAGAAAATTACAGATTCGTGAATGTCAAATCAAAGTTAGAACATAAAAATTAAAGCCCCCAATATGTTAGTTGCCAAAAATTGTTAACACTTAATTAACTAAAAACAAATAAAAATGACAGCAAAAGCTGATTTGACATCGAGTACACCAATCTATTCTACCTCAAGGTAGGTGCAAGATTTCCTGTACTTTTTTTCCTAGAACAGTCTCAATGAACAACCCTCTTGTGATATTAACAAAAGCCCAAATTTGGTTGATGTATTGTATCGTTGTAGAAAGCCGCGTTTGCGACCATCAGTAAATGGGCAAGGAGGTGTGGACTTAACGTCAATACCACCAAAACGGAACTAGTTATGTTTACCCCAAAAGTACAAGATGCCAGCATAGACGGTGCCAGCTAGACGGTGTTGAACTCTGTCTATC
Organism: Brachyopa scutellaris; assembly: GCA_949775065.1. Taxonomy (NCBI): domain Eukaryota; kingdom Metazoa; phylum Arthropoda; class Insecta; order Diptera; family Syrphidae; genus Brachyopa; species Brachyopa scutellaris. Next base: position 8,328,579 of record OX459116.1, read on the forward strand.
AGATTATGCAAAGTATCTTGGTATTATTCTAGATGGGAAGTTTAATTGGAATCTAAATTCACAGGAAAAAATCAGAAAGCCGCACAATGCGATCTTTATCTGTAGAAAAACAGCAGGACGAACTGGGGAGCTGAAGCCCCCTAAGGGAACTTAGAACTGGCAACCTCGATAGAACGGATATCATCCTCCCAGTTCTGGACTTTGTTACACTGCACGAAACGCTGTACCCGGAGAGAGAAGTTTGCGGTCTAGACGGATGGGTTGAAAGTCGACAAAGGCACGGGCTCTGGTTTCTGGTATCTACTTAAGAGAACCGGAGCTAAAAACGTGTCTTATACTTCCAGCTGACTATAGTGTATTTCAGGCAGATGTCCTAGCTCTGCGGAGAGCGGCGGAGCTGTTGGTTGACGAAGCTTTATAACAGACTAGCTGATCGCCCGGCCTCGCCCGTGTACACAAACAGTCGCGTTACTCACATGACAGATAATTGCCAACGCCACCTGTGGAAAGTTTTTGTGGCTACACCCAACTATATTATTACATTTAAATTTAACATTGTTCATATGAAAATTATGTACGAGGAGAACTGCACCCCAGTGCCACCTATCGGGTAGAAATTTTGCCAGATAATTGCCAATGCAACCTGTGGATAGTTTTTGTGAAATGATATACGGCGAAAACTACATTTTCGTAAATATCTGCATCGCAGCGCCACCTATTGGGTTCAGATTTTGTGGTTTTCTCTCTTAGAGCCAATTTTTTCTTTCCGTAAGAACCTCATTCGGACTATAACGAACATTTGAAAAAAAATTTAGCCAAATCGGTCTAGCTGTTCTCAAGTTATGCGCTTACAAACGATCATCATTTCATTTTATCTCTTAGCATACAAAATAGACTGACGTCCGTGTGTGCACGCATAACTCGAGAACGGATCGTTCGATTTTCACGATTTTCGGCTTGATGGATTCGCATTGACCCGTGGAACGACACTATGGAGGAAAATGTCTAGGAAAATTGGAAATCTGAGAAAATCCGGTTCTTAAATAGCCCGGGCAATGCCGGGCGGGCAACAGCTGGTAAACTATATAATAAAACTTTTAATTTGAATTTCTTTTAATGAATGTCACTCTATTTAATTGTTTTTATTTTTTTATGTACTCTTACTAATTAGGATTGTAATCGTGTGTATTTAATTGAATAAAAAAATAGCTAAGTACAGAACAGACACTAACTAAAAGTACCCTAATCTATGTGCGATGAGAACATTTCTAGCACAACTCAAATAACATCGCATCAACTAGTACAAGACTCTCTTTGTGGATAGATCGCATAGAACCAATCGCAACCAACTTCAGTGTTTTGTCACGGCATTCTGCTATTTTTTTCCTCCTTCCGTTCGTTCACTTCCTTTTTGAACGACACCTTAGGAGTAATAAATATTAACGATACATTGAACCAATGAATTTTTTTGAAGTGAATACTTCTTTAGCGACGTATTATTTTTGAAAACAAGTTACGATAAATACGTTACGATAAATACGTTACGATAAATTTCGATAAATGTGTTTCGATAACGGGGAAATATGCTGTCTGTCTGTCTGTCTGTTTGTCTGTCCGTCCGTCTGCCTTTCCGTCTGTCTGTCTGCCTATCTGTGTGTCTGTCTGTCTGTCTGTCTATCTGTCCATCCTTCCGTCTGTTTGTCTGTCCGTCCGTCCGTTTGTCTGGCTGTCTGTCTGTCTGTCTGTCTATCTGTCTACCTTTTTACATCTAAATCGCTGAACCAATTGTAATGTAATTTGGCAAAGAGATAGTCTGGTACCTGGGGAAGGACATAGGCGGAAAACCCGCTCGCTAGGGCTCGCTGGAGTCAAGTCATTAACGAAACCTTTTTACGCCTAAACCGCTGAACTAATTGTAATGTTATTTGGCAAAGAGATAGTCTGGGACCTAAGGAAGGACTTCGGTGGAAAAACCGCTCGCTAGGGGGCACTAGAGTCAACTTCTTAACAAAACCGTTTCACGCCTTAACCGCTAAGCCAATTGTAATGTAATTTAGTAAGTGTTCACTTCCCCCGTGAGCTTATGCGGATGAGCCTCACACATATTTTTTTTTATTATTACGTGACGTGTAGTCATTGTCGTGCTCGTCACACTCAAAAACCTATACACCTATGGGTTGAAATTTGGTACTTGTCTGTATTTCAAAATTAATTTGAAGAAAGAAGTCGGAACAGAGTACATACTCCTTGGTATATTAAAATTAAGTACATACATATAAAAAATAAATTAGATAAAATATAAGATGATTGATTCCTCTGCTTACTTTTTTGAACCACCCTCGAAATTTAAATTTATCGTCGCAACACCTTCGCCATGCTTATTTTTGGCTTTCGTCTGATATTCACCCTGATCGCCAGAAACAACATTCGTTATTTCTAATCGTGCCATGTGGTATAATTTTTGATCCATTTCCAATGATATTTTATAACGACCGCCTTCTTTCAATTCTTCCTTCCGGTGAAACCTTTTGTTTTTTTTAAATTATATTTTTACCGTAAGCGGACATTTAATTACAGTCGAGGAAGGAAAAAAAGGAATCCATTTGTCACAAATAATTATTAATTTGTAAAAATTTGTTATATGTACCAGGTAACAGTGGGCTTAGGTTCGCCGACACATCTGCATTCAAATGTGATGTTTCCACCGTCCTCACTTTGTCGTATTACTGGTCGTTCGGTAAATGTTGGTTTAATGCCATCATCTGGAACTGGAGCCTCGTCGCCTACAGAGAGGGGTTTTACAAAATTTCGAGTTTTGATTCGCTTTCTTTTTGATACGTGATAATTACTGTTTTAATTATATTTGTCAATTTTATTTATGGAAAAACTTTTTCTATTAGAAAAAAAAAAACTTATATGTATATATATATATATATATATTCACTGTATTTATTTAAATGCAGTAATATAGAGTCTAGTAAATTTTAAAATATTTGACTAATTATATTTCAATGCATGCTTGCTTTGAGTACATTATTTTCATACCTTTTTGGTTTTTTTTATTTTTAATTATTTTTTTTATCCGCTAGTATGATGAATATGTATGTTCGTATAAGGGTATTTGCAGTGCTAGCCTAGATCATCGGTGGGAGTTCTTCGACACGATTTTTTTGTTAGGAAAATGTGTTCAGTTTATTTTTCAAAAATAAAATTCCATAATAATTAACGAAAGCTATCCAAGAACATAATTTTAAAAAATAATTAACTGTTTTTTATGCTTGAAAAATGTAAAATAGAGTACGTGGAAATTCAATTGAATTCTAAACTTAGTTATTTACTAAATTTAAAAAAAAAAGATTTTATATTTAATTTAATTTCATATTCAATACAGATATTGCTATATACAAATAAATCTACTTACGCGTTGTGGACAAAAGTGTAAGAACGCGCAGTCGATGGTGTTCTATTACGTTCTATAGGGTTTTCCAATGAGAGGTGTTATTAGGTCTGTTCCTTTACTTTCTGCTCCAAAAATAGTAAATTATTGAATTTCAAGGAGTGGGGGTAAAATTCTCTCAGAGTAAGGCAAAAATACGAAGAAGTAAAGGAACGCGTTTACTACAAAAGTAGCAACAAACGAAATGTCAAAATAACATTTGAAGCAAAAGTAAGCAGAGTGTTGTTGTATGATTTTGGATTTTACAGAAAAGTCCACCCCTGATGATTTCCCAGAACCAATACAGTATGCAATATATTGCGAAATGCAAATTTCAACATTCAGAACGTTCAACTTTCATCTATGTTCCTTTTGTCTCCATTTTTTTACTTTTTGAATTAAAATAAAAAAATTCAAATAATCCAAACAAGTGAAACAGCTGACTTTGACAGATAGTTCACTTTCTACCGGAAGAAATTTGTCCAGTAAGAAATAGTAAGATTTTTTTTTGAGGGGAAATTTTTACTCTCTCGTTGCCTCTCTCTTCTACTACTTTTTCGTGTAAAGGAACGCGGTTTATCTAAATTCATTAAGAATCAGTAAGAATCAGTAACAATTTTCAAGTAAAGGAACAGCCCTATTGTGAATGGCCCGCTATTTCGGTAGCTGTCACTTTTGAAGCTTTTATTCTTTGACATTTGACAAGTAGAAACTACGCCATTACTAAAAATGGAACGATACACGCTTCAACAACGCATTGAAATTATTAAAATTCACTACAAAAATGGTGAAAATCTTGCAGTCACAGTTCGCAAAACTAAAGCATTTTTTGGTCGTCGTGAAGCACCTTGTCGGACTGCAATACAGAAATTGGTGGAAAAATTCGAGCTGTTGGGACAAGTTAAGAAGAGTGTTGAATAAGAATAAAACCCGTGCACGTCGCTCAAGAACAACTGAGAATATTGCTGCTGTAGCCCAAAGTGTTGAAGAAAACCCAGGTTTGTCCATTCCTCGTCGTTCTTTGGTATTGGGCATTCCACAAACGTCATTACAGCGTAGTTTGCATAAAGACTTGGGTCTTAAGGCTTATAAAGTTCAGTTAACACAAGAACTCAAGCCGGCCGATCATCAACAACGTCGTGTCTTTGCTGATTGGGTCCTTGAAATGCATGAAAATGATCCGGAATTCCATCGAAAAATCATCTTGACTGATGAGGCCCATTTCCACCTCGGTGGCTCGGAAAACCCAAGAGTTATTGTTGAGAAGCCTCTCTATCCTCAACGTGTGACTGTTTGGTGCGGTTTATGGTCCGGCGGGGTCATTGAACCTTACTTTTTCGAAAATGAGGTTGGATCAACAGTTACGGTGAATGGATTGCGCTATCGAGAGATGATTTATGATTTTTTATGGTCGGAGTTGGATGGTATTGATCTGGACAACGTTTACTTTCAACAAGACGGCGCTACGTGCCACACAAGCAACGAAACCATTGATCTTTTACGGGAAAAGTTTCCGGACCGTGTTATCTCTCGAAGAGGTGATCACAATTGGCCACCGAGATCTTGTGATTTAACACCTTGCGACTTCTTCCTTTAGGGCCACGTGAAAGATAAGGTCTACGTCAACAGCCCAGCGTCGATTCAAGACCTCAAAGATAAAATTCGTGAGGCTATCGAGGACATAGGGCTGCCACTTTGTGATTTGGTTATGGAAAATTTCATGAAAAGGATATGGTCCTGGTCCCGGGCTGACGGCAATAGCCAATGCTTACATATACATATTGTGAAACTTGTAAAAATAACGAAATTACGATAAAATAAACTCACATTTTAATCTAATCTAATCTCTGGTCCTGTATGCGTGCTCGTGGTGGCCATTTGACTGATGTTGTTTTTCATTATTAACGGCATACCTATCTCTTTATTATGAAATAAACATCCGATCATTTATCTCAAAAAATGGCATTTTTCTTTGAATACCAAAATAACACCTCTTATTGGAGAACCTTTAGTATGCCCAAAACAGTACTAAATATTGAAATATTAACGCTTTTTTGACAAGTTTTAGTACTTAAATATTTATTACCATGCCATTTGCACTTTGAGATGAAATTTGATTTCTTATTTGTTTTTTCCTATTATTTTGATGTATTTGTAATTGAATGTTTAATTTTTTTGGTGTTTTGAAAGAAGAACACAAAAGTCAATTGGACCTCAACATTTTCAATTTTTATTTTTCTTGAGTTCGGGGAATTTTTCGATGAAGATTAGGTTGGTTCCATTTTCACTGTGAGCCACTGTAGTTTCTTACACTTTTGTCCACCATCTTTTTAACTGGGTAACCGAAACAAAAATTACAATAAATTCAAATTTTGAGAATATTTTTGTTTATTATTTATTTTCATTTAAAAAACTATTGTTGAAAAAGAATGCAATCTGTAATAAAAAAAAAGTTTATAAAACAAATATTTTTAGTTTCATTTACAAAAGACAGAGCGCGATCATATACTTTTGTCCACAGCTGATTTCGATGATCCAAGCTATACACTTAAAGTACCCTTAAGTTGTGTTAAAATATTGCAATTGTTTTTTTTATTTTTTATTTTGTTTTGTTATTTCTTTAACACTGGATGGACTTTCCTGTCGAATTTGTTTTTATTTACAAAAAAATAAAAATTAATTTTATTTATTCTGTTATTTTGTTTTGTTTTTTTTTTCTGTAGCAAATATTTTCTGAACATAGAAAATGTAGTATTTCGTATAACTGGCTGCTTTTCCCTTTTTATATATATATAGGTATTTATCTAAATAAGTATGTGTTGTTTATACAAACATTTATATAAAATTACATGTACAGGGTTATTCATTTCGAGGTTTTATTAAATTTGTGCCATTTTACAATATGGACTATGTAACCAGCACAGTTCAGCGCATTAAAATGGCTGCATTCTTACAATAACAGTTCTGTAATATCTCTGTATTGCGATCTAAGGATAGGTTACGGTAGTCAAAATCGTCCAACTGAGCAAACAGTTCGAAGCACAAATTACCAAATTTATTTACTGGTGATGTCATAAGTTTGTTTAAGTTTGCTTGTGTTGAGCTAAAATAAATAAATAAGGCTTGAGCATCATCGTAATGCTCGATCAATTAAAAATAAAGCCATTGTGAATGCCTCATTGTTGTCAATTCCACTCAGTTTCATGTACATGCCCAAAAGATCAACGTTATACAGCACTTAAGCCTGCTGACCATACAGTGCGCAGAACATACGCCGATTGGGCGTTGATTTTTTCAGCAAAATCTTCAACAGCGCTCGGCGGTTAAAGCCTTAAAGCGTGGTACAAATCATCGATCAAAACTGACAACCAAAACTGATGTCATTTTTGAATGAAAAGTCTCGCGAACACACTATAGACTTTGTTTGGTTGTTGTTGTTGACTTTCGACCCTTTCTTCCTTTGTTTGCTTTTAGGCCAATGCCACACGAGCGTCTTTTTCCGCGCTCCCATTTGGTCGCGCGCCCTGAGTGTAAACAAAATTGTACACACGGCGCCCTTTTGGTCACGGTCGCTCGTGTGTACAGTTCTATTGGTTTTCTATATACTCATGGCGCGCGACCAAATGGGAGCTCGGAAAAAGACGCTCGTGTGGCAAAGGCCTTAGAATGACGAAATTTGTGTACACACAACTCTGAAATCTGAACTCATTTGGATTTATTTTTGTGGTGCTCTTCTTACAATCGTACTCGTATCTTTAGAGGGAGTCCCCGAACTTGGAAGCACTTAAGAATTCATGAAGAATATAGGGAAAATGTTCTCGAAATTTACAAAAACTCTCGTAGCGGCCATTTAATCGATGTTGCTTGTATTCCATACGTTAGGACATAGTCCAACAAAATTAGGAATTGCTTAATTTAAATGTAAGATCCTAGACAACAAAATGAATAACCCTGCCATATGAATATGAAAACAAAAAAAAAAAATTAATAGTGGGAGTAATAGTTTTTTTTTTTTTCAATGACGATAACCCGAAATAGGATACCTAAGAGGTGTCCTTTTCGGTTTGCTTGAAGAGATGATATGAATATATAAGTATAAATATGTATGTGGCAAAAGAAAAAAATTAAATGAGAGAAGAGAAAACAAATAATTAATGACGAACTTAGCGCGAAAAAACAATTTTTTATTATTTAAGCTTATGGCAAAAAAAGAAAAATGACAAATATGAAATGATCATTTAATAACCGACATTAAGTAATTAATTAAAAGCACGGACTATAAAGACATACTCACAACAGCTACTTTAATAATGATGAATAAAATAAGGGAGATTAAAATAAACAAAAAATAGAACACAAAGGAACGGACAAGTACGACAAAAATTAAATAATAAATAAAATAAAATTGAAAGACTTAAGATTTCGTTCTATTTTAATTTTTTTTTTTTTTTAAATAATCTCAGAAGGAATAACCAGAGTCTGCTATATATATCAATATATATGAAGAAATAGCGCCAGCATAATTAATATGTTCATGAAATTTGCATTTTTTTTCAATATTTATTGAACAAATTTCTTATATGGTAAGTTTTAGATTAGGTTGTGTTTAGTGGGTTTTCATTAAAAAGCAATTTATATATTACTCTGCAAAATTTCTTGCTAATGCAAAAGTATTATAAACTTGCCTATATTAAAATTCTTACACTATTGTTTTTTTTTTTTATTTATATGTATGTATCTTTCATTTTATAAAACTCGTTAAAAAAATATGAAAAAAATTGGAAAATTATTTAAAAATCGAAAGGGTATAATATTTTTGGCAATTTTCTTATAAATTTCATATGGTTTGTTGCAGTTCAGCTTGGATGAGTGATTTGTTATTTTTTTTTTTTTTAGTTTAAATAAATAGTTCGAAATGTTCAGAGTTAATAGTGTATGTAATTCGTAAAATTTGTTATTTATCTCACAACAAACTTGTTTAAAAAAAAAAAATTATATATATTTACAATTATTGATAAATTTAACCCGAATCCTCCTGAACGTTAATTTTTCGAATTTTTAAAAAAAAAAAATTAAGGAGCACTTTTAGTAGAGGAAATATAGATAAACTGTATCATTTGATTTGTAATAAAGGTCTTAGTATCCTCAAAATGTCCTGCTGCCATATGGCAACGCCAGGAGCAATAGGGTACAGGTCCGTATCCATATATAAAATCGGGATTTTCATACATTTTCTAAAAGCTATGACCTTACTGAATGAATTTATGTTATCTTTATGACATTTTATTAATTTTATGTCCAATTGGTGATAGAAGTTCGGTAAGAATATGTAATTATAAATCTGTATGATGAGGCTTGAATGATTTCAAGCAAAGACCTTTATCACAAGGAGTTCGGACAAATTACTCCACATTGATCTGTAACTGCTTTGTCCAGTGTATCCACTGACAAGTAAAGTACCATTAAAATCGCGAGGCTCTGGAACGAAATGTTAGCTTAGCTGCAGTATGCAAGGAAAAGGACATTAGCACCAACCGTTAACAGTAGTCTTCGGAATTTTTTTTTCTTGGTAAGTGGCATATATGTACATATGTATGTACATACTTCCGCAAAATCGCAAATGTGCTGAAGCTAGTTACCATTTATAATTTTTACGAGTTGCTCGCGTGGTTTCAAATTATGACAGTACTCGTAATTGGGTTGTGGGAAAATCGGTATCATCGGGCAAGATTCATCTTCTGACCAAGTGAACGTAGTATTCTTATTGGATGCTGGCAAAAGACAGCTGGAGGTAGATTGCTGAGCACGACGCAACTGGAATGAAGGGGGCTCGTGAGATACGCTAATAACTTAAGTAACAGCTAGTGAACCAGATAAATTCCAAGATGAATTATCCAGAACATTCTTCAATTCTCTACGGGTGCGTCAAAGTCTTCAATACGTTGTCCGTTCCCAAACCCAATTTCACAACCCGATCTCAACTGCGCTAGACAAACATTGTCTGGAATATCGCCTTGTTCATCAGCACCGTCTTCTCCACTAAAATTACGGTAATTCTCTGGTGGTTGAATATACAAGGCGTGGAAGTTGCTTAAAAGACTATTTTCATCATCTGAACATAGCTCTCCTAAGTAATCGAGATCTTCTTGCAGCGTCAATTTTCCCGAAAACCATATGATTTTTAAAAAAAATGTCATTTTCCAGCAAAAAGAATCACGTTTTAGTAAAAAAAAAACATCAATAATGTTAACCTGTACCCTATCGCTCCTGGCGTTGCCATATGGACACGCTGGCAACAATTTAAGAAAAAAAGTACCACCGAAATATTTTTCTCCCGCTGTCACTTATTTTACTCTTCGTACATCCAAAATACTAACAATTCTGCAATACAGTACTTATAGATAATGTACACTGTAAATTATATTGATATAAATACTTTTTTGTTGTGCTCCATAACACGATCTTTTTAACTTGGTGGTTATTTACGATCGAATTTGAGACGCTCCCAATATGAAAATCTAAGCATACTATTAGAACTGACCGCCCAATATGCAACGCAGATTCCCTAAGATGTGAAAAAATGCGAATATGTACACATGTGTGTTATGGTTACCGTTAGAGAGGTGTGAAAATGCATGAATGTTTTTGGTTGCCATATGGCAACGCCAAGAGGATTCGGCTTAAGACAAAATAAGTAAATAACAAAAAGGAAAGCACAAATTTACTAATTATATAAAAATTTATTTTGTTATTTTAATTTCTTAAATATTTTTTTTAAATAATTTTAATTTTTTTTTAAATTTATATGTGCAAATATGTAAATTAAATATGTAAATAGTTTGCTACTTACTGTCAAAGTTTAAGCTTATTGTTGCGTTGCTTTCACCAAGTTCGTTTTTAGCATTGACCTTGTACTTTCCAGCATCTTCAACAGTGACATTTTTTAACTCAAGCGATGCGAAGTATGAGTGTCCATCTTTGTCTACGGTCAACTGAATGATTGGGAAAAAATGTTGAAGGTTATTTTTTTTAAAAATAATTTAATAATTTAAAGTTAATATTTATTGATAATTTTTAACTTCTAATTATACTACCAAATACGTATATCTATTAATTTGAAAATGATATCATGCGAATGTACATTTGTATGTTTTGTATGATTTTAAATTCCTAGACATTTTGATATGTGCAGAGTCGTTCGAAAAATGTTGCTCAAACCTTTTTGGGACTTTTGAGAGCTACATTCATTAGTTAACAAATTCGAGTTGCAATTAGCTCGTGATAGCCGTCCAAAGTGGGCACCGCAGCGCAAGTAGTTAGTGCGTCGGACTACTGAGCCAGCGGGCTTGGGTTCGAATCCCGCCGCAAACACCTAAAAGTTTTTCACAGTGCCCACCTCTTTCGAATGTCTGACAAGCATCAAAGAGTATCATTTGTCACGATTGAGCTTCTCAACTCGCCGTTCGGAGTCGGCAAAAAACTGTAGGTCCCTTCTATTCGTGCAAAAATATAACACGCGAGAAGCAGGCCCAGGTTCACCTCGAGCTGTAGCGCCAACTAAGTAAGTAAGTAAGCCGTCCAAATTGAACTAAATTGATTAAAAAAAAAATAAAAAATTGGAAAAATCGGTTCTAATATCTTGTGTCTGTCACGTCTAAATTCGTCAATAACAATTCTGAAAGATTAAGTACAATTGTTCGGCTCGGATTCCCCTTTCACGCGCACTTTTTTTTAATCCGGGTCTTAGTTCACCTGTTTTGTTCTATGTTCACGACTGTTTACAGTGCAAGAAACTAATAAATACATATGGGCCCCATTATCGTAAAGTGCCCAAGGCCACTAATAAGTTAAAGGCGGCCTTGTGTATCAATGCAGAGTGTGCAACAGCGATGCCAGTTTCTTTTGCAAGTGTCTTTAGAAAAGTCATTCGAAAATAAAAACAAAAAATGTATGAAACTTATCCCTAGTACAGGGACTGGGGTAAAATGTTACCCCCAATGCTTTTTTGAAATCGGACAAATTTTTATCTGCCGAGTTTTGAAACCTGGATTTTTGTGCTACTACTACAACTTTTGGCCTGAGTCTATTTTTAACATATCCAACGATCTAGGAGCACTCCATATATTTTTTCCATATTTTTTTTTCCAAAAGTCTACGAGTTATTTTCAAGCTATTTTCATTTATTTATTTTATTTTTTTATCGGCCTGGGCATTTCTTTTGGTGCCATTTTTGTTGACAACTGCTTCTTGAAAGCCGTCCATTTCGTGCTAAATTATACTTGTTTGGTTTATAAAAGAATCGCTTAATTTTATGTGAATTATCTTGCCACAACTGGCCCTCATTTACCGTTTACTTACGTTTTTTTATTCGTGGGGTAAAATTTTACCCCAGGCTTTAAAACTTGTAAATGGACCTTGCCCCTGTACTAGGGTTAAAATCATTTTATTTTTATAATTTTGTTTCGGATCACAGTCTGTTTTCAGAATTACTCAAACATTTCCAAATGATCAATTCAAGGTTACGCTTGAGGAATCTTATTTCCTAAGTATCTTTAAAAATTGAATATTATTTGAGTAGTGATTGCGTTTTCACATACATATATAAAATACTAGCGGTCAGCATTGCCCGTGGACTAAAACAGTTGCGCGTAGCTCTTTTATTTTTTAACTTCAATGTTCATATTTTTCATTCTATATTATTATATTCTAGATCGCAATTAAAACACGAAATCATTTTAAGTAGCGCCATCTATCAAAGACAGCGCAAACAATTCATGTGATCGTACCCTAAGGTTTTTTGAAAACAGCTATCAAATACAATCCACAAAATAAGTGTGGACTGTATTTCGTCCAAAAGTGTCACTCGTTAGTGTTTTTATTTATGAATTAATTTAAATAATATTATGTGATAAACTAATTCAAAAATCGGCCCATATTCCGTACAGGATGTTCAAGAACAGGTATACGAGGTTTAACTTTATTTTGTCAATTAGTTTTGGCGTTTATCTCCGTAGAAGTTTGACAGGTGAAAGCGTGATATTTTCTGTCCTTACTTACTTAGTTGGCGCTACAGCTCGAGGTGAACCTGGGCCTTCTTCTCGCAACCATTTGTGTGTGCGTGTTATATTTTTGCACAAATGGAAGGGACCTACAGTTTTTTGCCGACTCCGAACGGCGAGTTGAGAAGCTCAATCGTGACAAATGATACTCTTTGATGCTTGTCAGACATTCGAAAGAGGTGGGCACTGTGAAAAACTTTTAGGTGTTTGCGGCGGGATTCGAACCCAAGACCGCTGGCTCAGTAGTCCGACGCACTAACCACTTGCGCTACGGTGCCCACTTTCTGTCCTTGTTTTGGTGAATATTAGGTCTGTTTGGTGTGCAGTAATTTTACGTAAAACTACTGAATCTGTCAAAAATTAGGAGAAGAAAGAGCAGAATGAGGTGTCAAAAATTTAATGAGAGTCTCAAAAAATGTCCCCTTTTGTGAAATCGTGCTACACCTTCATCCATGGAGTCACCGAGGGACATCTTTCAAACAATTCGTGAAATGTCAATCATATTTGTTGTTAGAAAAATAAAAGAAAAAAAGGTTTTTCGTGAAAGTATTTAATAGTTAAAAATGAGGAATAAATTACTATTTGACAGATTCCCCATTTTGATCACTTCTGAGATAAAATATTTGATCACTATTGCCCGTTTTCACAGTGCGAGCTTAAGTGTCGATCCAACGATAATCTCAAGATTAACACGAATTGCGTTTGCACAGTGCAGGCTTAACGCAATCTTGCACTTAGGTAGTGTCATAACTTAAGCCACCGACTTCCACGGCTTAAGTATCGATCCAGAGAGTAAATTGTTGCCGTAAGTGTACCAAAATAATATTAACCTCCAAATACAGTACAGAAAACCTACCTAAACAACGAAATGTTTTATCTGGTAATGCGGCTAGCATTGCGACTATCATTTTATGCAAGTGGAGGGGGATGATTCTGCTGATATCGCTGCTCGCTGCGCTCGCGACTTCAGTTGTGTATCTGTTTCATGAAGATGCACATCGAGGGAAGGGACGGGTTTGCAATTTTTTTGTTTTCGTCATCATACTGCTATTTCGTCGTTTTTTGAATTAAAAATAAATTAATTGAATTATTTTTCTATTTCCACACATGCAGCGGCTTATTTGTCTTCTTTTCTTTTAATTTTCATTGTATTTTTTCTAAAAAGCACTTGACAAGGAAGTGAAAACTAAATTTCGTTTGTCATTTTGTGTTCATTCACAATTACTTTTTTCCATTAATGGTTCACAATGACACTCAATCCATGACTTAAATATACCACACTTAAGTGTTGACTGTGAAAACGAAAACTTCTTAAGTGTTGGATATGTTCAATCCTACACTTAAATAATCCGACACTTAAGCTCGCACTGTGAAAACGGGCATAAGTTACGGGTATTGTGCTTTTATGGATTATTATTAATTGAAAGTTCTTCATGAGTCTTGCTTATTTGTAAATATACAAAAATTAATAATAATAAAAATAAGACGAATTAACAGAAAATAGTTCATAGATGTAAATTTTTCGGCAGAGCTTTCATGACCGATCAGGTATGAGTCGTGTCTAACTGTCATTGTATTTTTGTAAATTACATTTGGCCATTTCATCATGGAAACACATAGCCCGGCACAAAACTCAGCGCTCTACTTGGATTGTGTTTTGTGCGGTTAGAGTAAAATTCTGTTCAGCGATGAGGCTTATTTCTGGATAAGTCGCTACGTCAATAAGCGAAATTGCCGTATTTTGGCTGAAGAGCAACCCAAAGAGGTTTAAGAGCTGCCATTTTATCCAGACAAAACAACAGTCCATATTTGAAAATGAGGTCGGCCGGAAATTAGCTGTGGATGGAGCCCACTATTGCGCCACGATATCAGACTATTTGCTGCCTAAAATTGAGGCCCGAACTCTCGACGACATTTGGTTTCGAAAAGATGGCGCTAGTTGCTAGACAGCTTCTATATTTTTTTCCTTTGGGGCTACGTAAAGTCCAAAGTCTACATGGATAAGCCGGCTACGATTGAGGAATCTGAAGCCAACATTACTCGCGTCATTCGCCAAATATCACTCGAAATGCTCGAGCACGTCATCAAAATTCGGAACTTGGACCATATGGACCATGTTAGCCGCAGTTACAGCCAACATTGGAGAGGAATTATATTACAAAAAAAAAATAAATTTAAAGAATACTCCTTTTGTATGATAAACTAAGATTACCCGATAAAATTATTATTTAAAAAAAAGTACCTCTAAATAAATCACCCGTTATACTTGACTTCTTTTACTTTATAAACTTTTAAAATGTGCACGCTCTTTGATGTTAAATATTTATTTTTATTCCCGTTTTTATTAATCTCGCTTTTGTAATGAAGAGTAATGAATTTGTAATGAAAAGTATTTTTTTATATTATTTCTGTAGTTTAGGTACCATTTGCGGCTCTCATACTTAACCAATCTTGACAAATGAGGTGTCAAAAGAAAGAGAATTTCCTCGAGCAATGTCGAATTGCACTTTCAATTTATAAATTCAAGCAAATTAAAAAGCCGATCAAAACAAATATTTTACCCAAAATGAACTCCCAAAAGGATAAACACTTCCCGTATGATTTCCTAGGATTTCCATCAGTTGACAGATGGAAATCATATGGGAAGTTTGGATGTTGGATGGGAAATTTGGATTTTGAAGTTTGGATTTTCTCTTGCGAGAGTTCTCGCACGGGCACACTAGTTTGTCTTATTTAAAAAAAATGCCTTGCAATCAATTGCATACTAAACAAATTTCGATGAATTGGTTGAAATACAAAAGTGGGATTCTGAGAAACGGGCAAAGTGGGATTAAACAGGAATCTGGAAAGCGGGGTTTAAGACGCAGTATTTTGGAAGACGGTGTTTTAAAACTTTTTTGACGGGATTCTTAAAAAACGGGATTTTCAAAAGGCGGCATTCCGATACGCTCCTGTAGAAAACCCCATACGATTTTAAAAAATTGGATGATTCATATGAAATGAGTCTCTTATATCTACTATGTATTTGGTAGCTATTGAAAAGTAAACGGAGACTGCTAATCATGACTTGTATATAGGCTCCGTTTTCCTTCTTTTTTTTTTCTCGTAATTTTTAGAACTAAACTTACTTTGTGCCTTGTTGATTCTGTAACAGCAGCAGCATTATGAAACCATGAGATTGTTGGTTTTGGATCTGCATTGACACGACATTCGAATAGTAGCCTTTTGCCATCATCCTCTTGTCGGATTGCTGGTTTTTTCGCGAATGTCGGCGCGAAACCGTCGATTTGTCTGAAGAATGTTACATATTAAATTATTCGATTTAGGGCAAGTGTTTGGGCAGTTTAAAAACAAAAACAATTGCGAGTTAGTAGCTTGGCAACTTAGATCGTATTTTGGTAATTGAAGAAGCATTATTTTGCTGTGCAAGCGGTTGGAATTTTTTTTTGTTGTGCGCGCACACACAATTTTAAACAAGCCAATTTTACCATACACATGACATGTTAGTATTATACCCTCGTCATATTTTGTCTTAGGTACTGAGTAAATTCTACGACGAGCAAATGAAAATTTCTTACACGCACCAATTACAGTCCGGCGTAAAAAATTAAGACCACAAAGGTGAACAATTTGTTCTTATTTTTTTCTTAGATTAAGATTTTGTGCTTAAGTTGAAAACAGTCTTTTAATTAACGCAGTCGAATATAAGTCTACAATTTAGTTACTTTTTTAAGTTTGAAAAAGAATTAAAAATATGGTTTACTGGTCTCAATTTTTTTACACGCAACTGTAGTTACAGATATCTGTTTAAATTTATCGTGTTGGAAAACTTTGAATGAATTCTTATCGATAAATGAAACTCAAACTCACCGTTCAACAAATTTTCCCTCTTCATGTTAGTTTTCAATATATTGTCGGCAAGTATTTAAAGCGTTAGAAAAAAAAAAGAAGAGAAAATGTTAAGTAGCTACTTCACACGTTTGTATTAATGCGAAGAAAAAAACATAAGAAAAACCAGCGTCCAAAGGCTTTTAATAGATTTAATATTAATTCAGATGTATTTTGTTTTTAATTTAATCAAAGCCAAGCGATTTCAATAAGAACATTATATATTGATAAAATCGCTCTCACCTTTCCTTTGGTTCGTCAGCCGCTGTTTATTTGGATATTTTATATATATATATTTTTTTTTTATAATTAAAAAAAATTAATATAATTTATATTTAACATTAAAACAAATAATTAAAAAATACTTACGGCTAAAATTCAAATTGATTGATGCTGACACCTCGCCCAATTTATTTTTAGCTTTAACCTTATAAAGGCCAGCATCCGTTTCAATAACATCATCGAGATCTAATACTACTGTGAATTTATTATCACCTATCGCTTGGATTTTAAATTTTGTTCTTGCATCTTCTATCAACAGTACTTCACTGCGATACCATTCAATTTCAGGTTTTGGTGCTGATAGTAACTGACATTCAAATATTAAACGATTACCATCGTCTTCCTGTCGAAGCTGTGGCTTCTTCACGAAGCTGGGAGCGAAATCTTCAGCCACTCCCATGCTGATTTAAATGGAATTAATTTAAAATATTCGATGACATATATAAAAGAACCTTGGATGCAGTTCTTCCTCTTTGGGTAAATTTCTTTTTCTCTAGGTGTGTACGTGTGTATCGCTTAAATTAATATAATTTCAAAAAAAAAAAAACAATAAAATAAAAATTATTTTGTTCTTTCTCTCTCGCTCTCTCTCTGTTATAGAATAGAAATCGGTATTCTCATTGAGTTGTTCTGAAAACAGAAAAAAATAAAAAAAAAAACATTGGTAAGGAAGGTACTTAGAATAAACGAAATAAAAATTTACTTAAAATTAAAAAAAAACATATTAAATGGAAAAAAAAAATTGGGAACACTGATTCTAAATTTAAATCTATTCGTTTATTGGTAGAAACTCTTTGGACAAATTTCTTTTCATTCATTTAGCCTTTTTTTAAATTATGATATATGTAGGTCAACTCTGTGTTTTTCAATAATCTGTACCCAGCGCCAGTGTTCGCCCCAAAAAATGTTAAAAATATGTATGTAGCCCGCCTTCGCGCGGGCCTGAACTAAAATATCCAAAAATAGAATGTTTTTTTTTTTTTTTTTAATTGAAATTCTAAACTCAAAATACAGAATTTTATTTTTTTTTTTTTAAATTACATTTTTTGAGACTATCAATTTAGGTGTGTATCTGTATATGTGTTGTCTCTTGCTCATTTCTGTATACTATTGTGTATGGTGTCCGTAGAGGAGGCACGCACCGATTACTGGCGGCGTAAAATTGACCGTGGGAGAAGTACGTATGTACATACATATTTGCAACGCACATTAATAAAAACTATCCGATGTGTACGTACACTCTCATCGCAAATAAATTCTTCACTGTATCCGAGAGATACTTATTATCTATATATAACTGCATAATTTTAAGCATTTCAGAATTCTCAGGGAAAGGATTGGCATTTGTTATCTTTCTTCTTTCTTCTAGATATCGGAAATTCTTCGTTTACAAAATCGAATTAAATATCGAATCTCTTAGATAGTTGGGGAATAAAAATACCGTTTGAATCGTGAATAAACATCTTAAATACTGTAAACATGCACTTGCATATATTGTTCCTAGCATCGTTAAGTACATATGTGCATGTGTGTATATGGGTATTGTTTGAAATGGAATCCGAGGAGATCAACGTTTTTTTTGTATAATTTAACAAAATTCAAAAAAGCTACAGATACATTCATATATTGAACCTAGGTACGAAGAGAAATTAATTTAGTAAAGCTTTCCGAGAGTGAGTCCCATTGGTTCATTACTGTATAGCTTTTTTAGACATTTTGAGGTGAATCATCATATCTAAATGAGTACAATACAATACATTAGAGATTCTCGCAGAATGCATTAAAGCTCACTGAATACAGCTTTCCTGTTATTTTTGGCTAACATGTTGGAGCGCTGTGTATGTACATACATATGTATTCCGATGATGTATGTATTAGATTAACAGAAATTTCAGAATAGACACTTTTACCTAAATTTGTTTGCTTTAAATATTACCTACTCTTCGCATTGGAGAATCTTTTTATAGATCTAAATTGCCAAGGATTTTAGCGAGCGAATTATTGAAAAAAAAAAAAAAAAAAAAAACATAATACGGTACTTAATTGAATGGATTTCTTGGGACACTCCGCGAAATAATGATAAGACCAAATTTAATTGAGTAACTCTTGTATTTTAAATAATGAAAGGAAAGCAAATTGTATTCATAGTACAGTAAAACCCGCTTAAGCGAAACGACAAAAAATCAAAAAAAAAAATAAAAAATTTCACTTAACCGGGTTTTTCAGTTAACCGGACCTCGGATAACTGGGAAAAAAAATTACAGTTAACCCATTAACGCTCAGCGTCCTATTTATAGGACAGCTGAGGACGAAAAATTCTAGTGACTAAGAAAATAATTAAAAGACAAGATCTGCATTTCTAGCGTTAAGTTTAATCAATTGTCTATGTAATTGAAGGGTAAAATAAAAAAAAATATTATTTAAAAATATTTTTTTTTAATTTTAAAAATAATTAGTTTTTGGTTAAACAATACACTTTTTGGGGAAAAAAACTTTAAAATTATAAGGTTTCAATATAAATGGATGAAACTTCAGATTTAAATAAGTAATTGATTATATATTAAAATGGGTAGTCAGATTAAAAAAAAATCAAAATCAGGACGAAACTAAAAAGGATTGCAATCAGGTGTCCTAAAAATATGACGCTGGGCAGATATGATAGCTTTACAAGAAAAAAAAAAAAGGTTGTAGGTTGAATGTTAATTTTGATACGTTTTTTTAAAGTTTCGTTGCATTATAATTGTAAAATATTCGCTAAACTAACTATATAGCATACATTATATTCAATTTTAAAGTCTGAGGGTAAATTTTCTGTGACTTAATACAGCATTAGACACATATGAAATACATACAAAGCCATTGAGATTTACAACCCTTCCATTTAGCTTTGCCATAGTCAGGTAAAAAGAATACTATTTAGCTGTAGCAATCAGAAGGTGATGCGGAGGACTCTGAACTGAATAGTTGAGTTTAATGGAGTAGTTCTTACTTTTTCCTTTATTGATTCATTTTGCAATTCACATCCCCCATCTTTAAAAAAAAATCGTTGGTCCGACTGTTGACCAAATTGCCGATATGCTCGAGCTACTTCAACGTAATTCAAAAGTCGAAGATGCAAGTGTTGCAGTTTTACCTCCGCCTTTAGACTATGTAACTGATGAGAATTCCAGGTTTAGAAGAGAACTAATTTGCTCTCTAGCTTCCATATATTCTAAGAAATGACCTATAAATGGAAACGATAACGGAAAATCTCTAGGCTAAGATCCTGTCCAATTATTATGAATTGCTGAAATGAAGAAAACGATCGTGGTTTCTTTGACCGCATGTTTGACGTTGCAAAGGAGATTTTCATAGTTCAATTAGTGATTAATCACAACTCCTTCAAATTTTGATCATATTGAACCTGCAAGCCACTGCTCGCACTGCTCACAAAAAGAAAATAAACGAATTGAATTAATTGCCTCAGCATCAGTTGGTAAAGCAGTACAGCCCTTACAAGTGTGAAGTTGATAAATATGTATGACTTGCCTCCAAATACAATACTGCAATAAGCGGGGAAAAATGGTACTGGTGCACTTCACCCGAGCTTAGGATATGGCTAAGGTGAATGTTTGGGTTATACACAAGTTTTTTGTACCAGACAAATAGAAATAATCATCGCTGCTGCAGTTAGAACGAACAAGTTTTGTCTCTTATACTCAACTCCGATTTATATTTGTTCACTGTGTTTTTATTTAATTAAATTTTAACCTAATTATCAATTAATTAATTCTTCGCCTGGCATTTATTTCGTTTTTTTTGGTCAACAGACATTTATAAACTCCTCAAATAAAATAAAAAAATAGTTAAAATAACTGAAAATCATTTACATATGTATCAAATTTTAGACCTCATATCTGCCCAGCGTCTTATTTATAGGACACACAGTTTTGGGACTTCTGTTGCAATATTTTTTTTTTGTAATATTTTTTCTTAAATTGTCTATCGGTAAGTAACAAAATACTAAAAAATTAACAAAATTGGGACCAAAATATTACTCTGAGCGCTAATGGGTTAAGCAAATCTCGGATAGGTGAAAAATAAATTTCACTTAAGTGGATCTCAAATAACTGGAACAAATTTCAACTAAGCAAACCTCGTATGTATAACAAAAGAAATTTTATAAAATCGATCTTAAACAGCTGAAAAAGACAAAGACCCCCGCTGCACGGAGGTGCATAAGGAACATTAATATGTCTTCGTAGTTATTTTTTTTAAAATCATTTATCAATCAATTTTAAAGGTACCTATTTATTTGACAAACAGTATTATTTATTTATTTTTTACGAGAACAGTAAGTTCTGTCGTCACGATTGAAAAATAGTAAATAAGCAAACAACAACAACTAAACCAAAGGAATAAATAGAAAAGTCACAACAATTAGAACCGTTGCAAACTCACTTTTATATATGTTATCAGAACAGTAAGTCCTATAAAAAAATATTAAGTAAGCAAAAACAACAACTAAACCAAAGGAATAAATAGAAAACACAAAAAAAAAAAAAACCAAAGGAAACAACTTTATCATCACGAATGAAAAAAAAAACAAAAAAGTGCCCCCGCCAGGGACTCTATAAAATGAGAGAAGCCGACATACCATACACTGAGCTACTGCCCAATCTTAGAAAATTAGTATCCAATTTGGTATATGGTATATTTCTCTGGTAACACTTTTAAAGCGAACAAATCTCAGTACAAACATCAAGCGGTTATACAAATTAATGTCAAAATAAAACAAAATTCTAAAATTGCCGCTACGCGTTTTCTTTTAAGAAGTTTAACGGCACTCAAATGGAAATAGTGTCGTTGTATTTATCGAATTTGTAAAATGTGGTACTCGATACGCTAACATCAATAGGTGTGTTTGGTATCTTTTTTATGCACAAGCGAGTGTGATCTGTCAAAACGTAAAATCCTCTCGAAGAGAAAGAAATCCTCTCAACGACAGAAAACTTGCAGAAAAGTAAACAAACACACGTTTGGTCGAACCTATCAATTTGTTTTTGTTTTCCACTAACATTGAAAATGATGACATTTCACAAACAGTCAGATGGCCTGGTTTGACGGAGTTGTCCAGCCCACTACAAGAAAAAGATGTTGCGTAAAGTTTCATCGCTCTTTATTTCTTACGCTCTCATTTCGCTCTCTTCTTGCGATGTACTGTGATTTTTTCGAGTAAACAAACACAGGTTGATGTGATTTACATAGTATTTCGAAAAGTAGTGTGTTACCAAACAGACCTAATATTTTGTTTACAATCGTATACAGTTTGTCAAGAAAGTGTTTTGACAAAGGAAAAAAAAAATGGTAATTTGGACAGTTTCTTTATAAAAAAAGAGCTTCCTTGATGTTTTAACTTAATTGTTTTAAATTCCGTTTATATTATTTATGTATCTTCTAACAAAAAGTATTGAAAAAATAGTACATTTTGAAAACAATAACAAAAAACAACAAGAAAAATAAAAACTACAAAAAAAATTAGTCTGTCAAGAAAGTGTTTTTACATATATTTTTTTTTAAAGTGAAGCTCAAGAAACAAAATTAATAAAGACCGGATTATATGCAATTGCATATTTGCATATGCATTTACATATTTTGACCATTTTGCCTGGTTGTTGCATATTTTTGCATATTATACTGAAAATCTAGTGATAATGCATATTTTCGCTACAAACCTACTTGGCGGCACCACGGGAAAAGGTAGAGCAGACGTTCATATAATCCAATCTCTAGTTTGACAGTGTAAATAGACTCATTTAACCGACAAAGAAAGTGTTTCTCTAGGCAGCTGCTCGCATTAAAGCCTTTAAAGAAAAGCTGCCAATTTGCCTTTACTTCCTGAACCAGAGATATGTAACTCGACGGGGAACGTGGATTGAGGCATTTTGAGGACATCAAAGGCGTAATTACAGACTTCGATAGTACGGAGGCTGTATGAACAAATTTAGAGCAATAAACCAGGCTTTGAATCTTTATGCCAAGTAAATAGTTTTATCAATGGGACGGGTGAACTTTTGCCAGAAACGATAAGTGCTAACCTAGCACCCCTATTCAAGTACTGCCCAGTTACCTCAGTCGATGTGGAACGGTCCTTTTCCACTTAGAAAAACATTTTCGCAGTGACCGAAGATACAATATTACCAACGAACATTCGGCATGCATATTTCAAGGTTTTTATGTTGCATATAATCCGGTATCTAGTAATTAATATTGTGTATGGTCACCATTAGTGTTTATCGCAATTTATTGCGCCGACTACAAAGAACAAAACCTTTCGACTTGGCGAGATAAGGATTAACCGCGTCTAAATTGCGGAACATGCAGGATCTTTCATTGGAAAGTAACCTGCCAAACGTTTATATTTCGTGGTAGAAAAATTGCTTGATAAGTAGTATAACTTAGTTGCAGTATCTAACAAATTTATATCGAAGGGTGGTGTTTTTGGTCAGTAAGAATCTGACACTACTATGAGCACGCGCTCGCTATTCTCATAGTGTCTATGGAAGATTTTCACCTACCCTCGGACAAAAAAAAAAAAAAAGTGTTTATAACGGCTTAAAGTCTTCTTTTCAGTGAACAAATTGAATTCTGCACATCGTAATCGTCTGGAATTTTATTCCATTCCTCTTATATTGCAGTTTTCAGTTCTGCTCGGCTTTTTGGGTGTCTTCTGGTAACTTTTTTTTTTTTCAAATAGCCCCACAAATATTAAGTCTGAACTCTGGGCAGGCGTATCAAATACTTTGATGCAGTTAAAAAGAAGACACATACTCACCATATGCGCCTTATGTTTAGGATCATTATCTTGGTAAAATTTGAATTGCGGTTTATTGTCACCATTGAACCCAAATTTATTTGCGCTATTCAACAAATGACTCCTTAAAATATCTAGATATTGTTGCGCATCGATGGTGTTCTCTATGAAGGCCATATCTCCATCTCCTTAACTAGAAATGCACCCCCACACCATGACTGATTACTACCGAATTTGACAGTTGGAATATGGTTACGATTTTCCAATGCTTTTATCGTTGTAGTACAACATAATTTTAGCTTCATCGCAAAATATGACGTCATCACAGTAGTTATCAGGATTGGTAATGTGTGTAGTAGCGAAAGATAATCGCTTTTCAAGATGTTGTGCTGAAAGCAATGGCTTTTGCGAGAAACTCTTGATGGGTACTTGTTTTTTTTCATGACTTGCCTTATTGTTTCGTGGCAAACCGCAATACCAAGCCCTTCTTTTAGTTCACCCGCAAGCCTCCTCGTCGAAATCTGTGGGTTTTTTACTACTTTCCGCAGCAAAACACGTTCTGTTCGCTCCGATATTTTGTGCGGACGGCCGCTCGATGATTTTAACTACAGTATATATTCTTTTTTACACGATTTAAAATGTTGTAGACGGTTTGTCTGGTCAAAGAAAACACCTGGGTCAACTCTTGAACACTTTTTCCGATACGGTGATTATAGAAAACCAACAGAGCCACTTCAAATGATGTTCCATTGCCAGGCATCTTGAATTGGGAATAAATTAACCACAACTGTTGTATTTGACGACCAAATGACAAATGGAGTGCTATTTTGGTTGATTTGCGACAGCAATGAACACGTACGTGCAAAAACATCAAAATCATAACGGCAAATTCATCCATTCTACAGCCTAAAAAGGGAATTGTAAAAACACTTTAATGACAGACTTATTTTTGTGTAGTTTTTGTTTTTCTTGTTGTTTTTAGGGTTCCGTACCCATATGGTAATACGAAACCATTATAAGTTCGCTGTAACTTAAAAATGTCTGTCACAATAAAAACATCAAGAACCGTTCTTCCTAGAAACTTGAAATTTGGCACACTTATACATTATGGTGGTCCACATACAGGGACAAAATATTACTCAAAAATATTGTGAAACAACTATACAGGGTGGGTAAAATGTGAGCTCAAAAAAAAAAACATTTCTGAAAAATATATCATGTGGGATATCATTCGAAAGGGCTTGAAACAGAGATTCCTCAGATTTTTTGCTCAGTTTTTTCTGTTCGAAACTTTGGGAGTTATTGTCAAATATATGTGCAAAATATCATACAAAAAACACCAGAACTTTTTCTCAGAAACTACTTAAGTCAAAAATATGAAAAAATCACAGTTCGTAGGTGATTAACCATATTTTTGAAGAAAAATATAACGAGTCTCGTAAGTTGTATAGTTTTTGAGAAATTCACGTCGAAAAATTCAATTTTATGTCGAAAAAAAACCGATTAACTCGTAAACTACTAGACCAATTTCACTGAAGTTATCACTATTCGATTAACAATAATTTTGGGAAAATTAAAGACTATCTAAAATTGTGCTGCCATATAAAAAAAAAATGAAAATACGGATTTGGCCAGGAAACGAACCTGAGACCCCTGAACTCAGCTACACACTCAGCCGCGTTCTTAATGTCTATCCAATTTCTCATAGTACATAGTGAATAATATTACTGGCGCAAATTTATAGTCAACCCCACTTTATCAGTTTAACTCCGTACTAGTTATACGCAACTTTAAACTTAAAAGCATACTTTAACTTTTGTTCAATAATAGACACTTTTTAGTATGCTGCTAAATAATTTCTATTTCGCAACGTTCCTATGAGAAATTTTAATCGAACACACATAAAAGTGACAGTTTCGATAAAAAAAAAGAACGTAGTAGTCTAGCTCCATATTAAATATTTAATACGAGGTTCGGGTGATTTTAACTTTAATACGAGGCGCTCACGATAAAGTGGGCTTTATGACGACTATAATTATGAAAACGCTTAGTTTCGTGCTTAAATAATTTTAAAGTGTACTTTAATCGACTATAATTTTGCGCCACTGATTATAAGTTTGTAAAGTGAATATAGAGGTGGGTCGTTTTCGTTTTTTGTGTTAACGAAACGAAACAGTTATTTAAACAAAATATAACTATATAGTTTTAAAACTACGGAACCCTTTGAGTGCGACTTGGCCGGTTTTTTGTTATTGTTTTCAAAATGTGCTATTTTTTCGATACTTTTTGTTAGAAGATACATAAATAATATAAACGGAATTTAAAAAAATTAAGTTAAAACATCAAAGAAGCTCTTTTTTTATAAAGAAACTGTCCAAATTACCATTTTTTTTTTCCTTTGTCAAAACACTTTCTTGACATACTGTTTGTATATTGGCAAAAAAGTGGATTGTGCTATATATATATGTATGGGTCACTAGGCATTTAAGGGTTAATAGCTTGTAAATGAATCTACTATGATTCTCTTTATCCAATAGCAATAACAACAACTTGGTAGCATTTATCTTTGTTGGAATCAAACATATTGAACTGTTGCCATAATATGCTATAGCTACGGTGATTATATTTTTTGGAGCGAAATACGGGACAGAAAGTAAAAAATAAATAAACACATAAACAGAAAAAAAAAGTACAAAAATCTCGTTTATTACCTATTTCATAATATTGCTTTTGAAAAAAAAAAAAAACGAAAATAACAAAAAAGGCGTGAGTACCATATGTTTGTGTATGATGGCGGATAATCAGAGAATGCACTAATACTAAGATGCTTGGTTACGCGCTACAAATTTTGCAATTGACTTTACACTAGCTTTCCGATGAGCTTGCTAGAGACTTGAAACTTTAAACATAGCTCAAAACTGGATGACAATTCAATATTAAATCGCTTTCTTGTCTGTCTGTTCATAAGGGTTCCGTACGGAGCTTCAAACGCATATAAAACCGGTAAATATGCAACGTTTTTCTGGTGTTTTTATTTCTGTGATTGTACATACAGTAAAACCCAGTTATAAACCATCCCCCGCATAGCATCCTCGGTTTGTTGAAACCCTAAGTTTATAAAGTAATATTCTTATTAAAATTACTTTTTTTGTAAATACGTACCGCTTATCTTCATTCCCCGTTTAACTACTCATTAGATGTGTTTGGTATCTTTTTTGGCACACGGAATTGAGATCTGTCAAATAGTAGAATCCTCTCAATGAGAGAGAACTCCTCTCAACGACAGAAAACTTGCACAGAAGTAAACAAACGCTTTTCAAACAACACTTGGTCAAACGTATCAAATTGTTTTTGTTTTCCACTAACAATGTAGATTATGACATTTCACAAACTGTCAGATGGCTGGTTTGACAGAGTTGACTCGGCCCACCCCAAGGAATTGGTCTTGCAGATAGTTCATCGCAAAGAGAGACCCAAATGAGAGTAAAAAAAAATTGAGAGCCATGAAACTGTCAGATTCTATGTAGTTTACGTAGAACTTTCGAAAACTAGCATGTTACCAAACAGACCTATTGTTTCCCATTCTTTCATCATGATTTACATAAAATATTCCCCTTTTAAATACCCTTTTTTGATATAATAATGGAATCGATACAAAACCAAAGGTAATAAACTTAATCTGGTACATAATGTGGTTAGCTCTAAGACTGTAGTAGGACTTTGACGTTTGTTTTCTTGGCTGTCACTTTTCGATTGTTGGTTGTGAAGATAATACATATCCCGGAAAATGTACTAAATGCTTAAATAATACCTATTTAAAAAAACATAACATATGAAAATACGGGACTAAAAATTAAATACGGGACATTTCTACGTCACCTATTTCTCAAAAATAAAACCGGGACAGGCTATTGAAATACGGGACTGCCTCGGAAAATACGGGACGGATGGTCACCGTAGCTATAGCCGCCCAAATTAAGAGAGTTCCTCCACCAAAGTTGCACGACATCAGTGTCACATTTTTCTTACGTGCCAATATCTTTTGTAATCATCGTATTTTTCATGCGAAAAATGAAACACTTTTCCACTTGTCATTCTTGAACTCATTTCTCATTTCTTTGAGAAATTCAATTTCGCCATTTAGTGCCACATTATTAACTTGGGTTTTGTGATAATTTTATGCCCAGTTTCACAGTGAGAGTTTAAACTGTAGATCAACTAAACGTGAACGAGAGTTTAAACTTTTCGTTCAACTCGTTCGGTTTCACAGCTATGTTAGACAAAAATTCGGCGCTATTGTTTTGAAATGTCAAACGATTCTCTTCATTCTCTCTATGCTTCCACCAATGAAAACTTAAAATCTCAATTTGTGAATGCATGAACTTCAATATGTGAAAGTGTGATCTTAAATGCGTGAATGTGTGTACTGACATCAGAACAAAATCGTTGTCAAACGATTGTCAACGGCAATGACAGTTTTTCTACATTTTCTCTATGCCTTAACCAATGAAAATGCCTACTCTCAATTTGTGAATGCGCGAACCTCAGCATGTGACTGTGTGAACTTAAATGCGAGAATGTGTGAAGTGGCTACCTACACAGGTCATAGGAAAGTTTAAACGGCAGAGTACTGGCGTTTAACTTAAACGACGAGCTAAACTCTACTTTGAGCTTAAACGAGCACTGTGAAACCGAAAATATTTTAAACCGCAGTTTAAACCAAAACGAGAGTTAAAACTCTCACTGTGAAACTGGGCATTAGTGTATTCCAAGACTAGCATCTCTCAGATATTACTAGGGATCTTCGAATTTCGGCAGATATTTTATTTATATGTTGCAAATCGCTAAATCGCCTCGGATTGCCTTTGCCGAAAGAGTAATTTTCTTGCGTTTCTTTGTTTTCATCATTTTTGCTAAGTTTTTTGTTTTCTGCTTCTGTCTATGAAAGTGTAATCTTTGGTGACTAAATAAATAAATAAAAATTTTAAATGTTGGACCACAACAGTCTTACATCTCTTGACTCGAGCAGCTACATATGTCCAGATTGATAAATATCTTACGATTTGGTCTCGCTCTTTCTTTGACAACTGCTTACCGCGACCTATTTTAGACAAAGCTCAGAAATTTCACAAAATTTTTTTTAAAAATATTTTTTGAAGTGAATACTCTTTCGCGATGTATTTGTTTTTGAAAATGTAGCGTTGCAATAAATGTGTTACGATAAATGTGTTACGATAAATGTGTTACGATAAAGGGGAAATGATTCCATACAGGGTAAATGTCTATACAGACAACATCAGCTCTCTGTCTGTCTGTATGTCTGTCTGTCTGTCTGTCTGTCTATCTGTATGTCTGTCTGTATGTCTGTCTGTCTGTCTGTCTGTCTGTCTACCTGTCTGTCCGTCTGTATGTCTGTTTGTCTATCTGTCTGTCTGTCTATCTGTCTGTCTGTCTGTCTGTCTGTCTGTCTGTCTGTCTTTTTATCGATTGTACTAGACAACTTTCTTCTACTCTTGCACATTATACATACACAACTGCTTTGGATTGGATAAGTATTCACTTCCCCCGTGAGCTTATGCGGATGAGGCTCACACTTTTTTTTTTGTTTCTTTAAACATGTACCTGTCAACAGAAATTGACGGACCTTTAAATTTTTGTTTATATAAAGAGTGAGCTGGAAGTTGAACACACTTGAACGAGTGCTGGACAGTGGAAAGCGTTGCAACTTAACGCTTTCGATCCGAACGGGACATATAGATCCCAGTAAATGTTTGAAATTATGTTTTTCTAAAATTAAACAGCAGAATGGTAGGGACTATTCGCAATGATACAACATAAGGTTTTTTTTTTTACCATAGCGGCTTTTCGGATCGAAAGGGTTACAGAAACCTCCTCAGAGTGGGAAGCCTATAATTTAGGACACGCCAAAATACCCACAATGAATAATCTAATTACAGGAATTACGGACTACATATATGACTCCGCTCTTAGATTTCAATATCAAATGTAAAACTATGGTTCTCAGCCTATGCACATCCTGTTTTTGTGACCTTGACAGTTTAAGCCAGCGTAAATTTGAGGTTGCATTTAACAAATACTGTTCGGTTTATTTATTATCTACGACAATGAGTACGCCCACCGCAAAGAGGGTTTCGACGCATGCTATACCTGATTTTCGTCCTCCAACCATTATCGCTTGGACAGATTGCACATCATTTGTTCGTAGCAATAGCAACATTTGAATCAACTAAATGGCCGTTTTTTTTTAAAATATCTCTCAAGAGAACCTGAAGATGTGCAAATAAAGTTGGCCAAGTAAATGGTAAATGGTTCTTCAATTTGTGGCGTGATGAGGTCCTGTGCAAGGATAAAGCCATTTTTTCGTGTTGATATGATGCAGGGGGACCCGGACGTTGTTATAAAAACGACTGTACCGCACATGAACGTATGAATAGTTAATTAGCGGCTGCCTACTAACGTTGTTTGAATGGCGCCAGCTTCGTAGTTTTAGAAACATTCACTAAAGTTTAGTTTGATCATCGCGCTGGACCCCAGGGTAAGGTTTAAGGGTTTAAGGGTTAAGTTAATTTTTTCTTCTTCTGAAATTGTATCAGAAATGTCCGATTTCAAAAGTTAAAATCCAGTATTTTTTTATAATTGTTTATATGAACCGTTAGCATCTATGATATTTATGCAAAAGGATTCAAGGTCCATTATAGATTTCTATAGAATTTTTTAAAGAAATAAAGCCCAATTCACAATGTCGCGTTCGGGTGCTTTCGCGTTAATGGGCTTTATATCGACTTAACGATAACTTCTGTCTAAGTCGAAATTTGCAAAACTAAGTACTGCTTCAAGGTTTAGGCGTTCATAGGTTAGGAGTATGACAAATAATATGTGTTTCCTCAAATCCCCCATTCACGAATTTATGATATAAACAAGATTTGAAATGTATTTCTTTTAATTTTTATTGTTTTATTTAAAAACACAAAATGTGAGAAATAAGTTTGCAAACAAGATTGTGCGAATATGTAAATTTGAAAATAGACCCCACACAATTAATTTGTGCTAAAAAAAATTAATTTAGCCATTTAAATCTTTTACACATATTAAATGTTAAAAAATTGTACTTTAATCGAACAGGCCATCGAATAGTATGTCAACACAGCCGTGAGTTGTCACAACGAACGCCGTAGTAGAAAATAGCTCTACTCGGCCGTTGCCCAGAACTTTACGATATCTACGATATAACGCCTGATCGCCATTTAAGATCACTCCATAGGTTTGCATTGTTTCAACTTTATCTGTCAACGCGAGAGCGCCCGAACGCGACATTGTGAATTGGGTTTTATGCTGACCTGACCATACACCATTCAACTCAACCGTCAACTTAGTCGGTTCATGGTGAAATCAACCCGTGCGTGGCGCTGTCAAGTGATCGATTTGACGGTTGACGAGCTGGTTGGGGTAAAATTAAAAGATTTTGATTTTTGGAAGTTGATTTCAACTCAGTTGAACTGTGTGTGGGGAAGTCATTTGATTTGCTGTCAAATTGAGGGGAATTTGTACTAGGCTTGTGAAATCTGTGAAAGTGTGTGTGAGCGAAACGTAAACAGTAAGATGACTTTAAACGCACACTTAAAAAAAATTCCAGATATTTGTGACATTTTATACAAAGTCCTTCAACTAAGTTGGTGCAGTGTGTGGCCGAATATCAATTCAGTTGTTAACTCAATTGACAATTGAATTGAATTGTGTATGGGCTGCTTAAGACTAAGATCTCCCGAACAGCACTTAGCAAACCAACGTCGACTGTTGCGTTCGTTTACCGACAAATCTATAAATGTGTCGTTATTGTTTTTCGCTGCCAGCGACGCATTGTGACCCAGATTAAATTCGTAAAGAAGAGAATTCTTGAAATTCCTTGAAAAAAAAAATAACTGTAGTTCCAACGAACCCTAGTCTCAAATGTTCAACACACATACCACTTTATCTTATGGAAAAAAAAAAAAAAAGTTTGCCAAAGATGTTTACTCGAGAGCTTCTTATCGCGAACTGAGTGAAAATCAGACATTTCATATTGTACGACTAATTAACTTTATGTATGTTACATATACATATGTAAAACTATCCCGCCTGGCTTCGTCTGTGTACATAAACAGTGGCGTTACATACATATGTACCCGGCCGTTGAATCATCAACGCGTTGCTGTTTTTGGTCGACACGGTCAGCAAATGCGGCGCCCATCGCGCTGATAGCTTTTTCATCTCCAAAACATCGTGCAAAATGTATCCCACCCGTTATTTTGAGATACATACCCACGGCCCCCCAGCTGACTAGCGCAATTTCACTTTTCGATCACTCAAAACGATTCGATGCACTTGCTTGACGATTTCCGCATTCGTAGCCTCTTTGACCTTCCACCGCGAGGTATGCATGTCTTCGGTGCTTGTACGACGCATTTTAAATTCACTAAACCACCGATAAAGTGAAGTGAATGAGGACAAAACCAAGTACATGTTGTCAACAAACAAAGAAGCATCTGTCCACCGCCTAGGACAAAACGTCACTGTTGGCAACAGTAACTTAGAAGTGGTTAAGGAGTTTACCTACCTCGGAGTAAACAGCAACTCCACGAATGACACCTTAGTGGAGATTCGACGAAGACTTACCCTAGGAAACCGCTGCTACTTCGGTTTGGCAAAACAAATGGGTTCAAAACTCCTAACTCGAAAAACAAAATGCATGCTCTACAAAACATTGATCCTGTCAGTTCTGCTGTATGGAGCCGAGTGTTGGACGATAAGCAGGAAAGCAGAGTAGATTTTGAACACTTTCGAGAGAAAAATTCTTCGTCGGATATTCGGTTCCGTATGCGAGGAGGGCGAATGGAGAAGAAGATACAACCGCGAACTCTATGAGCTGTACCAAGATGTGGATGTAGTCCGAAAAGCCAAAACACGTCGACTACACTGGCTCGGCCACATCGAGCGAATGGACAACAATGCTCCAGCAAAGAGGATCTTCGAATCACAGCCCCCAGGTTCGAGACGACAAGGAAGACCGAACTTCCGGTTTAAGGACCAAGCTACCGCGGATGCCAGTGCGCTTGGTCTAGACGACTGGAAGCAGCGTGCCCTGGATCGAAGAGAGTGGAAGGCTGCTGTGTCTCAGGCAGAGACCCGTCACGGGTCGGGAGCCCGTTAAGTAAGTAAGTAGTAAACCACCGATAAACTGATGTTCTCGAAGGAGCTGATGTGGGATAACATTTCTGCAACCATTGCAATGATTGCTGGGAAGTTTTTCCCATCATGGAAAACAATGTTTGATCAAGATGCGATACTTCTGTTTTCCCATAATTTTTACTACAGCGAGAGTACTCGTATGTAGCGTCACTCTAACGATGTGACTTCATACATAAACTACTGACAGATGAGCCTCTCGCAATGAGTCATGATCATTTTCTAGTGGCGCCACCTATTAAAAAATCCCGGGACTTTTCAGCCCAATTGTTATTAGGCAAAATGCTGCTCTAGTGATGTGGTTTCGGCGAGAAGTAAGAGCTGCCAAATCTGACAAACCTTGAACAGTAAACGTTCAAAGTGTGAATAAACAAGAGCATAATGTATCTACTTTTATTTGGTTGTAGCACATGAAATGTTCGATTTAGTAGCAAAGATTTAAAAGCAAATAACACTTTTTCATACATTTCTCTTTAATCAGAATATAAGGCGTTGCCATCTACAACGCTCTTCCGACGTCAAACTTCAAGTATTCATTTTTCTCTAAATCTCTAAATTTCTAACGCATTTATATCTTCAAGGAACTTTATGGCCTTTTGCCTGGTATCGGAAGATTTTCTGGTGGATAAATGACTTCAGACTGACTGAAACATCAGGACAGTACCTTGGATGGGAAAGAATTTCCAATCCCAAATTTCAGAAGCTAATATCAAAACCAACTGCGAAGGCATAACACGGGCAGTAGGATGGTGAAATCGCTGAAGAAATTGATCGCACAAACTATAAAAGGAAACATCTGGAAAAATCTTCTGTGAATCATAAGCAATGGCATAACTTTCAATAATACACAACTCTCCAGTTATCCTGGACACCACCCATAGAGTTCGTTGAAACCTAACCTCTGAGGTTCCTATCACTACGTCGATCTGTCCGTCTCCCGTTCTTGTTCTTCATGTGCTCGCGCTGTGTTTAAACATTATAAGGATATTCTATTCATATCCCCTTTATCGTGTATAGATCATAAAAAAAAAGAACAGTTTTTGTTGGTTTTTGTAATATGGCCCAGACCAAATTGGAAATAACATCCCGCACACAGAAAGAAAAATCAACGTGCTGACGAGTCTACTTCATCAGAAAATGAGGACATTTTCATTCCAGGTGATCAGAAAATGAGGACATTTTCATTCCAGGTGACTTATCTGATGCAAGTAAGGGGGGAGAAACACGGCTGCAATGTATTGTGTGTACAATGCGGGCCCATAAAGATTGTTCTGGCAACGAGAACAAATATTTTATTTGCGAATTTTGCAGTTCGTATGATGACAAAACATGATTTTTATAAGTGGGTCATATTAGCCGCACTTTTTCAAAAGGTGCTTTTTTGAGTTTTTTATTTATATCTTTTTGTTAGGATTTTTTTTATTATTAATGTTTATAATAACTGAAAGGGAAATAATTTTTAAGAATTTAAAAATATAGAAAAAATGAATTGAACCTAAATTGTCTGTTTTATGTGAAAAAAAGTTAAGGGTGGGCCATATCAGGCGCTCATACTCTAACATAATATGTAACATATGTATGCACATACATCCAACCACTGCTTAGGTAGTACATATACTCCGGTGCCAAAAATTCTTTATTTAGAGTCTACCTTTTCCATCTTGCAGTTGAGAATTGGATAAAATTCTCTACTATTCAACATGAAAGAAACATGTCCGTTACATCCGGTTTTTTTTTGTTTGTTTGTTTCTCAGTTAACCCAGTTAACCAAAAAAAAACAATTAATCACGCGATAGTCAAAGATAGCAAAAGTTCGGCTTTTTGATTCATTATTAAAAAACGTGAAGTTTCGCGAGAAATAAAATTAAGAAAATTATTTCGGATTCGTGATAGACACTTCAATTTAAAAATGGATATTGACAGTGTGAAAATTGAAAAATTGCAATGCTCAGATCAATGGAATATTTGAAAAGTCCAAGTAAAAATTCTTTTGAACGCTAGTGATTTATACGAGGTGGTGACTGGTGAGGAAGAGAGGCCGGCAGCTTTACAAGGAGGTATAGATAGTTCTGCTCGTGTGAAGGAATGGCAAGTCAAAGACCGCAAAGCCCAAAAGGTCATAGCGACAAGTGTTGGACAGCAACTGTTGATTCATATAATTAACGCTTCAACATCCAAGGAAATGTGGGAAAAACTTTGTTCTGTTTACGAACAAAAATCTAGCGCAGGTATAAATCTGCTCCAACAGCGTTTTTATAGTTTTCAAAAAAATGCATGTGACGATATAGCGACGCATATGAGCAAATTAGAAAGCAGCAGGTGCAGCAGTTAAGAGATGTGGGAAAAAACGTTTCTCCTTCCATGCTTATCGCAAAAATCCGAATGACTTTACCTAACTGCTTCTCTCATTTTTCTAGTGCATGGGAGTCTACAGAGATCAAAAGTCAAACCATCGAAAATCTCAGGTAACGATTAATCATGGAAGAAACGAGATTAAATGCATTGGAGTCCACATCTTCCACATCATCCCGAACTGAAGAAGACAGTGCGCTGATCGCGCGAAAAGCACATGGTCATAAATTCAACAAGACGCAAAACCACAATAACAATAACAAAAAAAAAACCAGGTAAGTGCTTTGCATGTAACAAGTACGGTCATTGGAAGTCGAATTGTCCAAATAAAAACAAAGCAGAATCACAATTGAACTACGCAAGGAAAGAGGAATATGATTATGGAGATGCACTTGTTTGTGCTTCAATTAATTCGAATGGAGCTGTTGCTAAGACGACTGGGTGTTGGACTCAGGTGCGAGTGAGCACATGACATTTCATAGGGAATGGTTTAGCGAGTTCATACAGCTTGATAACCCAGTGCCAATTACAATAGGTAATAGAAGTATCATAAATGCTTATGGGAAAGGCGAAATTAATATAACTGCATTCAATGATAAGGAATGGGTGTACAAGAAATTAGTAAATGTTTACTTTGTCCCAGATGTCAAAATTAATCTATTCTCTTCTGGTAGTGCTCTTGATAAAAATTATACTTTAACTTCTACTAGTGAGAAATGTAAGATCGTGAGATCTGATGGTGTTGTTGTTGCTGTTGGTGTGCGCTGTCATCGGCTGTATAAGATGTTGTTTAAAATTGAAAAACTAAGCAATCATTCTGCATATTATTCTGCAAGGGCTGAATCGCTACGAACTTGGCTTGAGCGGCTTGGCCACATGTGTGCTAGACAAATCAGAAGCGTTTTAAAGTCTAACGGCATTCAATTCATTGACGATTACAGTTTTTTTTGCGATGCATGTGCGATGGGTAAGATGCAGAGATTTCCATTTATTAACAGCTGTTCTCGGGCAAAACTACCAGGTGAATTAGTGCATACAGATCTCTGCGGGCCGATGCAAACTCCTTCGATCGCCGGATCAAGATATTTTATTCTGTTTAAGGATGATTTCTCCAATTTCAGAGTCTTATATTTTATGAAAGAAAAATCTGAAACTTGTGCAAAGATCGAAAAGTATCTTTCATTTGTAAAATATAGTTTAAGTCGGCAGGTAAAAATTCTCCGATCGGATAATGGTTCGGAATTTAAAAACAAAGAAGTTGAAAACTTGCTTCAAAGAAATGGAATCTGCCATCAAAACACTGTTCCGTATTCGCCACAACAGAATGGCAGAGCAGAGAGGGACATGCGATTTATTGTTGAAACTGCTAGAACAATGATTCATGCTAAAAATTTGCCGCTTAAAATTTGGGCAGAAGCTGTAAATACGGCTGTCTACATGATTAATCGTTTTGGTCCAAGTCCATCGAAGTTCAAAACACCTTTTGAGTTGTACCATGCTAAGAAACCAGATTTTAACAATCTTGAAACCTTCGGCAGTGAAGTGTACCCAAAGAAAAAAGACAAAAACTGTTAATCAGAGTAGATGGACGAGACCCGTTCAAATCAGATGACAAAAGACAAGTGGTACTTTATTTACTTCATGACAATAGGTAGATGTACATACATGAGAATTCATATACAAATGTTATTCAGCAATGTAATATAAACAGTGGTAGGCAAAAGTATTCAGCTTAATAATATTTTATAACAATTTCCCTTCTCCAGGTCCCAGACTATCTCTTTGCTAAATTTCATTATGATTGGTTCAAGGGTTTAGGCTTAGGCGTGAAAAAGTAGCAGATGGACAAAAAGACAGAGTTATTATCGCATTTATAATATTGGTGTGAAAGGTGTGAAATGTGATAGTGTGATAAGAATTTGGATTTAGGGATTTAAACATTTTTATACTGTAAAGTTATTCCAAAAGACGAATAGTCTTAAAATGCTACATTGATCTTTAAATAAATAAATTAATAAATAACTTTAGTCAATGTCCTGCATAAGTTTGTTTTTATTCGCAAAGACTTCCAAATTATAAGTTAAATCGAGCAGTACTCCTATTTTGGAACAATCAGTGGAAACAAATTCTTATCGTTGTATATTACCTTTTTAAATTTATCTCATGTCGTAGGTATCCAGAGGGGTGGGTGCTGGTATATTCGGACCAAACACCAGAATATCGTCCGAGCGTTTTTTATGCAGAAATTGATCGTTGTGTCTAAGCCAGATAAAAACGAGGTGTTTTTCTCTCGCACGAATTTCGACTCAATTTGATTTGATTGAGCCTCCATTGGTTTCCTTATTCTAACTTTGCAGTGCAAGAGATCCACTCCCAATTTTAAATACTCCTCCAGATTGACATATAAAAGTAATAATTTGACATTATTTATTCAAGGGATGAAATGTGTAGGTAGGTAGACAGAGCCCCATGCATGTTTTTCTTTTTCGAAAAAAGACAAGCAGCTTATCAGCAGCAAAGACATGATATTCAGGTAGGAATTGTTCCACAGTATCGGAACAAAAAATGAATGTTACAATGGCGTTCCACTTCGGGAAGTTTCTTTAATTTTGGATGTGCAAAATCGTCCATATGTGGGATAGAAAAAAATCTGCAAAAAAACCTAGAAAACACAAAGTTGACGCACACTATTTCACAAGAACTAGCTTGTTGAACTTGGCTCAACAAGAGAAAGAAATATTTTTGAAACTTCAGCTAAGCATGCTGAAGCAGTGCCAATGCGCTAGTATGGACAAAACAAGTAGACGTTGATTTGGCTGACAAGTTCACGTTAAGGCATCTCAAGAAAATGCATTAAACTTGAAAACCAAACGTATAACGTAAGTAAATCCTCCAAATACTCCAAACTCGTGTGATATTACGCGTGATATTTTTTCACCTGACTCCAAACGGAAGGAAATCGTTGCCTTTTCATCTACAGAAAAGTTCCTACGTTTTCTGGAACTCATGGCTCATCAATAAACTCCTTACTAATATCCTACTTTTTAATGACAATGCGTTAACTCAAATAAATACACAAAACACTAGAACTAAGATAACATGGAACAGATACACAGCTGCACAATGTAGAACGACAATCATCGGCGGCGCAAAAAAACACTTAAAAATTACTAGAATGAACAAGAAATATTCAGACTAACGTGCATACATACATAAATATGCATATACGTGAATAGGTATGTAATTTTTGTAAATTTTTTCTCACTTCGTCGTTATAAACGACCAAATCGATTCTTTCTTCTTGAAAATTGGTTGTTATATCCGAACCGTCGTTATATACGGCGACGTTATATCCGACGGTAGAATAGCTTAAAATATAAAGAAACCAATCAACTGAAAGGAAAATGGTCGTAATTAGCGAGGTCGTTATAAGCGACTTCCACTGTAGTCTATTTTCAATAAAATTCAAGCCAATCGCATATGTACTCATCGAATCCACTCCAATCGCAGCAGTCGACGCGACGCCAGGAAACGAACCTGGGACCCCTAAACTCAGTAGTACTGCGCCAAAAGTAGAAAAACCGATGCGCTACACACTCAACCCAGCGTTCCCTCCCGTGCTACAATTGTAGTGTTTTGAAGTTTTTGAGTACATTTTTGCTAACTGAGTAGGGTACTACTTTGGATCTACCGTGTACTTACTTACTCACTTACTTAGTTGGCACTACAGCTCGAGGTCAAAAGCCAACTATCGAGAACTATCGATGGCACTGACTATCGATAGTTCTCCACCTCTAACGCCCTCGGTATTCAGTATTTGTCCCTGCGCCTTATTCATTGTCATCGCGAAGCAGACGCTTCGCTGATGGGAAATTACACACGCTTTAACTGGAATGGAAAACTGTTATGTACGATCGAAACTTGAGGGATAAGTACATGTTCGCCGGCACCACAACCCGTCTACACTTCCGCTTCTATCCAGATTTCGTTGCAGAGTTGTAAATCTAGGTCGGGTGCCGTTACATAACTAATGCGGGCTCAAGTTTCTTAGAAGAATAGTGGCTACGACAGCTTTTAGTCTTAATTTATGTGATGGAAGCTCTTGAGCACTTTGGCCATCAACAGGTGCCAATATCTCGCTATTAATTGCTGCAGCTTGATCATTCCGAGGGAACAAAACAGTTCGGTCACAATGCCAAGAATTTGCACAGTTTGTTAGTTGCGATATATCACCGTAAACGCGTAAACGGATGAAATAAGTTTTTCGGTAGAAGACACTGTTGGGCACAAATGATCCACCAATTTTAAGTAACAAATCAGAGAAATTGTGTGCGTTTGGATTGCCCCCATGTTAATGGTCAAATGCATTTGAATAACACTGGACCAGAGACTTGACTTTTTCAGCTCTTGTGCCTCGTGGTACTACTGATAACATTTGCCTAAAGTCTCAGCAAAATACCACTGTAATGCCGCCCACGGTCTATCATATTGTCGTATATTCTGTTAGGTTCTGTTAACGGCTTCCACTGCCTACGGTGTACCATAGTGCATTCGTTCCACACAATTAGACAACACACAACAGTCACGTAAGACTCGAACTTTGTCACTTGCAAACTGGACTTTCAGAGGAACCACCGGGCAGGGCAGTGACGTAGCTGCTTTCCCTCATGACGCCACAGCCAAGGCAATAGTACCTTGCCTTCGTATTAATGAACAACAAATACAAATGCAAATTAACTCTTTAAACAACACGATTTAATTTTGGGTAGAATATTTGTTGTTGATCGGTTTTTTTTTGAATTTATTAGTAATATTTATAAACTGAAAATGCAATTCACTGCTCTAGAAAATTCTCTTTCGTTTGTCACCTGATTTGTTAAGATCGGTTGAGTACGAGAGCCGCAAATGGTGATAGTGATTGCAGAACTTTGAAATGCAAAGCATTATGATAAGGTAGAGCGCGCACATATACTCACACACACACTCTTGCAACGGTACCCACTGCTGCGCGGCTGCTGGCAGTGCACTGAAGGAAAATTGCGGGCGATGATTTGAATAATTGTTTTGAACATTGCTCAGCTTCTGGACAACGCAGGAGGATGTATTATATCTCAAATGAGTCAGGGACAAATTTACTAATTTCACCTATTTTTTGGTTTTTCAATCCGATAAGCCATTATTGAGTTAGGGCTGTATAACTATAATTTTCCTTCTAAATATGCAGTTATTTCACTATTTTCTGAAAACCATGACATATGTATGTATATAAAAGTTGATCAGGAACATAAGCAATCACTATGTCAATATTTTATCGTGCTGCTATGGAATTTGAGTTGCAAATTTCGTAACCGTTCGGTATTCCGTCCCCGAATGCGAAATTACTCCACTAGAAATTTTGCTAACGCGCGCTTAAATGTTTACAACATTTCTCACTTCATAAAAAATATATTCTGTAAGTTTCAGCTCAATAAGATGGGTTTGAAATTTTGGTGTTCCAGCGTCATCTAACGGAAAACTTGAGAACTGTTGATGTACGAACACTTCTCAATTCATTACAAATATATTGTGTAAGTTTCAGCTTAATCGTATGGTGAGTTTAAAAATGTTTGAGTTCCAGCGCCATCTAGCGGAAAACTTGAAATTTTTTTATGTACGAACACTTCAAACATCAGAAAAAGTATATAGTGTAAGTGTAAGCTCAATCGGATGGTTAGTTTATGAGTTCTGAGGTATCAAACGAACAGCTCATTTTTATATATAAAGATAATTTTACATAGCATATACCTAGAACGTTTCAATTACTTTGAGTTTGAACCGAGAATATAGCATATCCCCACTTAAAATCTTCAATCAAATGTTTGCGATTGGCATTGTTAAACAAACAAACGCAATTTTAAATGCGACAAGCAGGCGACTAGCATTAACAACGGGGTGAGATCATTTTACAGAAAAGTATACTATAAAGTGCTACCTCGCATTCGTACGGTAATGCCCTCAACTTTTCTTAAGCATATACCAATTCCATACTGCATTACTCTTCATTAGTTCGGTAATGCCTTCCATTTCACTAGTTCTAGGTTCGATGAACAGGACTGTTATATATTAAGACACGAGGCGATTTCGTTGGATATCTGTTTATTTCTGACCTGTAACCTGAACCTGTAATGCGGCCTAATTCTATGTTCACTACTTCTAGAAGTATTTCCAAAGGTAAGGCCTTGCAAACCCCTACTACGTTTCTAGGGAAACCTAGTTCATTGGGTACATTTTGTTTCCGAAAAATTCGAGTAACGGTTGAAATATATGTTCGAATTCCAGAAATTGGAGTTAGGGAGGTAAAAGGAAGGAAAAGGCAGTGCTCACGATAGAAATTCGACTTAAAGAAAAGTTCGACTAACAGAAGTTTGAGTTAGGGAAGTTTCACTGTAGTTGGGCGTGAAATGGCTGGGGCTTAAATTAATTTCATCTCATGCCCTATCTTAGTTCCATATCTCGTATCCACAAAGTTCCATAAGTGTGATTTGAAACAAATGGTGCGTTGAGATAGTTCTTAAGCTGATGACAATAAATTAACGAAAAGCATTTTTGCCCAAAAATATGATATTATTTCAAGAATTGATTGTACCAGATATAACGATGAAATTCTAAGGCATTGTTATAGCCGATTTCTACTGTTTGACGTCACTTTCGATAAGTCGAATTCTTTAGGGGAATTCCCAAATTCTGCGTGTTTTTACAAGATCGTTTTATAATACATCGCATCAGGGGCACTGTGTTTGTATGTTTCTATGACCTATGACCTATGAAAATCTTGATTTGGCTATGTGTGAGTAAGAATTGTAAAGTATCATGTTAGTAGAGGTAAGCACACATTACTATGTTGGCATATTGGTCGATACGAACTCAAAGCTTAGTTTGTACAAAGAGGAAAATCGAACGTTAAAAAAATTATCTCTTGATAAAAAAATTACATATTTATATCAATTTTGTACTTTATTTAATAATTCGAAGTCTCGATAACTCGAATTTTTTCTGTGGCAAGTGATGGCTCGAGCTATCGAAGTTCGACTGTATACATTTCCAAAGAAAACATGTTTTATTCTAATTTCACTTTTTTATAGTGATAAAAGTAGTAGTTCGGGCTAGTTGCGAAACCCAGAAGATTAAGGTTTTGAAAGGCACAAATCTCCAAATTAAAGAGTTAGCTACCTACTTGTTTTATTTTAAACAATCTATACATACAGACAGTAGAGCCTCGCTAGCCTGGACATTTCAGTAGTCCGGACAGCTCTATATTTCGGATACTTTCAAAGTTTTACCTCTCCAGTCCGGACAGAGTTTTAAAATGCGTATGTATGTTCAAACAATTATGGAAATTCCCTACTAGCTGTGTCACTTGTGGTCGGCTCTTAAATCGAGACACTGTCCCGATCCGATTTTACTCATTGCAAGTCTATGTGCCTATTGATTTTTCATGCTCTGTTGCATATCATGGCGAGCCTTAAGTTTTCATTATTTTAAAGTTCTTTTAAGGATAAAACGTATTAAAAGGAGTTGGTCAATATTATGGACAGAATTGACATCCCAATGGGATAATGAAGACCTTATACCACTTGTACGGTGACGGCAACAAATTGACTCTGATTCTTCGCTTGCTGAGGCCTTACTCACAATGTAGTCTACATGCAATTTAAAATTGAGTTGTGAATCCAATATAACGCCTAGATCTTTTTTTGAGTCTACTTTTTCTAGTTTATAGCAGTCGATTTGATGCTCGAATGATATTATTGGATTATTGTACCTAGAACAGGAGAGGCTTAGACACTTAGATATGTTTAAGTCAAAGA
Organism: Brachyopa scutellaris; assembly: GCA_949775065.1. Lineage (NCBI taxonomy): Eukaryota > Metazoa > Arthropoda > Insecta > Diptera > Syrphidae > Brachyopa > Brachyopa scutellaris. The sequence continues at coordinate 8,371,479 of OX459116.1, forward strand.
GGTTTTATTGACACTAGCTAGCCAAATTGTATAGGTCATGTTAAAGAAGCATACAATCATCCTCTGTTTTAAGGGACCGAAAAAGTTTTAAGTCGTCGGCTAATAATAAACAAGAGGAATTTTGACAGAATGTCATTGACGAATAGCAAAAAGAGAAGAGGTCCAATATGGCTTCCTTGTGGGATACCAGACGTCACTGTGATGCGTTCTTACAGAAACACAGAAAATCAAAGTAAGAGGTAATCCAATCCAGAAAACTGGAATGGAATCCAATCTGACCGAGCTTGTGAATCAAATGCTCATGATTCACTTTGTTAAAGGCTTTAGCAAAATCTGTGAAAATAATGTCGGTCTGATAACCATTTTCCAGGCTTCTTCTCACACAAAATTGCTAAATTTGTTTTGCAGTTGGTCTACCTTGGACAAATGCACCCTGCGAAACGGATATGATTTCTTTGACGAAAAAGTTGAGTTTACCGCACACAATCTTCTCAAAGACTTGAGGGATGACAGACAGCTTACACATAGGCATATAGTTAGAAACTTTTTGTTTTGCTCCGGCTTTAAAAACTGGCGAAATATAAGATGCTTTACACTTGTTAAGGAATTAACCCATTCTGAGGGATGTGTTAAAGATCGTGCACAAAGGCAGTGCAAGAGATGAGGCACCTATGTTAACATCTAAGTAGAGGTGGAGAGCTATCGATTGGACTATCGATTACAATCGATACTTTTTGACCACTATCGATTGTTTTCGATAGCCATTAAAATATAGAATTTCAAGAATTTCTTTGACTGGTCGAAACCTTATGAATGGAGTATATACAAAATTTCACAGAGGAACCCGATCTTATAAGCCAACTGTCAAAATAGTTTTAATTTAAAAATGGGATTCCCCCAACATAGCAAAAGGAGCATTATTACTTAGAATCTAATCTCGCTCAGTGAGAAAAGCATATTTAATATGGTGCATTTAACATTTTTTAATGTAACCCTTAAGAGGAAAAAGCTACCAATATATATCGATAACTATCGATGGTCAAAAGCCAACTATCGATAACTATCGATGGCACTGACTATCGATATTTCTCCTCCTCTACTTCTAAGCTTATTAAAGCATCGAAAACATCTGAATTATTCAACTGCAGACTGCCTATATCGATTCTATTCGAAGGGGTATTGTCTTGAAGAACAATGGGGGATGATGAACAATAGACAGACTTAAAATAATCAGCAAAAAAGTCGTCGCTTGATGTTTTATCAAGATATTGCATGCTTTTTCGGAATACGGCGTTTCAACAAAAAAAAAAAACACGTACTTTCCTGGTATTTAAACATTTTTGAAATGCGTACACTGTACCTACATAATATGTATGTACATACATATCCACTTTATTTTATTTTTTCTCTACAGTCCAGACATTTTGCTATTCACTGGTCATTGCCGAAACTTTATGTGTCCGGACTGGCGAGGCTGTACTGTACTACATAAGAAATATGTACATGTACAATGAAACCTGTCTAATTGGTCACCGTTGTAGGTTGGCCACCTGTAGTAGTTGGCCAAAAATTCTTGCACCACAGCTGGCCAACTTACCAAGGTTTTACTGTAAATGTATGTGAAGCGGATATTCCTACTACGTTAGAACTTAGAAACTATACAAAGCTATTACCAAAATCATACTTCATACTTATATATAAATCTCAATGTCACGCTTTTACCTGTCAAACTTCTTCCAGGATAAACACAAACACTAATAGGTACACACAATGAAGTAAAACTTCGAATTTCTGTTCTTTAATATCCTGCGCGTATTATAGGCCGATTTTTAAATTAATTTATGCGCAATTTTATTTAAATTATGTAATTCAAAAATAAAAACATTAAAAAATGCCACTTACTGGCGAAATGTCACTTATTCAAAACACAAACACAATACACACTTCTTTTGTGGATTGTGTTTGTTGGTAGTTTGCGAACCTTGGGGTGCGATCGCACTGTAGGTATTTGATTCTTCGAACTAAATGAATGTATGTGTTGTAGGTAACAGTATATTTTTTAGACATGGGCGCAGCCGGGCGGGACAGCTAGTATATAAATAAGTACATATTCATCTGAGATATCTGAATCAATCATAGGATAAAATAGTATCGAAAGTCCCACTGATCGTAATCACGATAAAATACAAACAATTTGCGTTGCACATATGTACATATATTATTACCTACTTTGCTTATGTAAAACGTACATATAATGCGGTTCACTTGATTATAAATCTATGTTTTTTTTGTTCTTGTTTTCATGAAGTGGGCACCGTAGCGCAAGTAGTTAGTGCGTCGGACTACTGAGCCAGCGGTCTTGGGTTCGAATCCCGCCGCAAACACCTAAAAGTTTTTTCACAGTGCCCACCTCTTTCGAATGTCTGACAAGCATCAAAGAGTATCATTTGTCACGATTGAGCTTCTCAACTCGCCGTTCGGAGTCGGCAAAAAACTGTAGGTCCCTTCCATTTGTGCAAAAATATAACACGCACACACAAATGGTTGCGAGGAGCAGGCCCAGGCTCACCTCGAGCTGTAGCGCCAACTAAGTAAGTAAGTAAGTAAGTTTTCATGAATTAGAAACCAAATAGAATTAAAAAAAAAAATTAACTAACAGCGCCTATCGGTACTTTTGCCCTCTTTATCATCAATCAGACGCATAAGTAGGTCTGTTTGGTGTGTCGATAGTTTCTGCAATACTATGTTAACTATCATAGAATCATGACAGTTGCACGACTCTCAATTTCTTTACTCTCATTTGGCTCGCTCTTTGCGATGAATTATCTGCAAGTATCTGCAAGACCTTTTCCTCGGTGTGGACTGTTGAACTCTGTCAAATCAAGCCATCTCACAATTTGAGAGATGTCATAATCTTCATTGTAGTGGAAAACAAAAACAAATCGACAGGTTTCGTTTCAAAAGCGTTTGGTGTCTTTTGTTCAAGTTTTTCTCTGGGAGAGGATATCTCTCTCATTGAGAGGATTCTACTATTTGACAGCTATCAATCACTTACGCGAAAAAGACACACCAAACAGACCTAGCAATGTGAATTACTCGTCGTGAGCAGTGAGCAGTAAAGGAAGTGTTTCTATTCGATTTAACTATCATTTTTAACTTCAGATGACAAATCGATGTTTATCATTCGGGGGTTTTCCAAATTGCGATATAAACTGAATTTCGAGTTTTCCTCAATTAAAAATCTCGAATTCTATAGAAACTAATTACGGAAGAAGGTCGGTAACAGTCCCAATATCTCGAGTAACGAGGTTAGTTCATGGTGCTTTTTCGGTTGTTCCAAATTAAAGCTTAATCCAGCACGCAAACAACAGCGATTAAGACTTGCAATCTGTACAAACTGGAGCTGTTCTCAATGACGGGAGCAAATCAACGTTCATCATCTTTTATCATATTTCAAAAAACAGTGCTCCAGCGAAATAGCCAGCTGCATTCCCCATCTTCAACAATTTTCTCGCAAGGAATGCCCCTGAGTTTACCCCTAAGCCCAACTTCGGACGTACAGTAAAATACAGAGATTCTTTCTTTAACCGCTCAACACGAATGTGTAATGCTTTACCAACCACAATTTTTCCCTTCCGTTACGAACTATAAGCATTTAAGACCAATGCGCATCGGTAAGGTATCTCCTCTTTTATCCTCCCTAAATTTCCGTATGGCCCGCGCTGTGCAAGACATTTTAAGGGTATTCATAACCCCATAAAAATGACAGAGGTTAGTAATAGTGTGGGGCGCCATTTCATATTATGCCCTTTGAATAAGTATTCGTTTCGACTAGAATATCATACAAGGCTTTGTTGGAATCCGCTTTTCTTGAAATTCGAAAGCTTTTCGGACCTCTGTAGTGGATATTTAAGCAAGACATTGCGCGTCTTGTACACAATGCTCGTGTCGTTGGATTCCTGATAAAAATATCCAAGTATTGTCAGAACCGCCGTATTCATCAGGTCTATGTAAATATTAAAAAATGTTTGGCGATGGTTCACTCCGAAACCTACGCAGGAGACAAGCAGTATGAAAGTAACGAAGCACTGACTGCGACGATTAAAGCAGCTTTAGGCAAGATTTTCGTGGCTTACTTAGAAAGCTTTTTAAAGAAAGAGAATTTCGAAATCTTTTCAAACGGGGCATTACCGGCTTTATTTTTCTTTTCTTTCAAATATTTTGCAGGTGTATGTATTTAGTACGTGAATCAAAAAAAAAGAATCTATTGTTTGAATATGATTGAGAACAAAGCACGCAAATGTACCGTTAGATGCATTTCACTAAGCATGCATTTAATTTTATTTAGCTCAGTACTAACTAATATCTTTCATAAATTATAACTGTTTGCTAATTCATACAAATTGATTTTAAAAAATCAATAAAGTGAGTCTAACCAAGTGGACCGGACTGTATAAAGATGACCATGGATGCATGTAGATATATGAATGTATTGTGTCTCAAAATCTTTATAACTGAACATTCTGACTAGATATTCATATATGTACAGTACTGTGTTAAAAATTAAGACCAGTAGGATAATTGTTCACTTTTGTTCTTATTTCTTTTCAGAAGATGAGGTTTTGTATTTAAGTTAAGAAGAGTCTTTAAATTAATGCAGCCGAAAATACATACATAAGCCTACAATCCAATTACTTTTGTAGTTTGAAAAAAAAAAAAAATATGTTAAAGTTGAAAGTCAATATTTTAAAAAAAATTATACTACTGGTCTTAATTTTTTACACAGAACTGTATGTACTTTTAATCAGTGATAAACTGAGTGAATTGAGTGGGGATAAATAGAAATGCTCTTCTTGTTTATTTTAAAGCTTTTTTTTAGCAGAAAAAAATTATTTTTGAAACAACAGCTGGCGTAATCCCTTAGGAAAGATATTTTCGTTTATTAGAATACCAGGTGATTCATGCGACTTTGTCTGCATGATCTACAATAATAGAAACTAATACCAAACAAGAATATTTAATATTTTTCCATCTGTAGCTAAAATGAAGACAAAGAGAGGCTATCAGCAGCCTGAAGCGTCTGCCCTGAAATGTCTTAGCTGTCATAGCGACGTAATGAGGGCAAACGAGGTACAATACTGTTGTTACGTATTTTCATCAGTCAATGATAAGAATTCTGTAATAGATTTGCAATATCAGCATTAACTTTAGTAATATTTATAGTTTTGGCAAATTTTCCTATTTTCTGGTAATAGTTAGAAATGTGTCCGTTTTTACGTAGGTTGCTACTTGAGTATTGAGATATGGCAACACCAGTGTGAATATGTCAAATCTGACATTGTCATCGTAAAGTCTGACATTTTTCATGGTAATCGTACTCAGAACGTTTTGTCATACGAATGTTATTTGTGTTGTGTACAGGTACTTGAAACACTCATTTTGGTCAACAAATGTGGTGTGCCGGTCAACTTGCTTCGACTTTTGATAATGAAGCACCATCTCGAGCCACCCTGTTTCGCTGATTTTCCGAGTTTAATCGTGGTCGCCCCTCGCTGCAGGGCGAATTTCGTGACGGTCGTCCAAAATCGGATGTTGTGCCAGAAAAAATCGATGCTGTGCGCGAACTGATGCTGCAAGATCGTCATGTGACAAACCGTGAGATTGAGGCATGCTTGGGCATTAGTTCCACTTGGCAAAAATATTTGTTCGCGTTGGATACCGCATAATTTGACAATCGTTAAAAAAAAGGCTCGCGTCGATTGGGCAAGGAAATGTTGAAAAAATTCAACGGTTCTTAAAAGACGTCTATAAGATCGTGACATGCGACAAATCACGAATCTATGCATAATGAATCCGACTTTAAGCAACATTCGACTGTATGGGTCTTTCAAGACGAACCAAATCCAACAAAATTTGTTCGGGCACGGAGCACTTCGAAGCAAATGGTCGCCGGTTTTTTTTCGAAATAATTAGATATGTCGCCACTATGCCATTAGAGCAACGTAGAACGGTTAATTCTGAATGGTACAGCACCATTTGTTTGCCAGAAGTTTTCGGAAAAATAAGGGAAACCAATCCATCACGGCGCGGCAGTAAGATGTAAGCTCTCACACATCGCCTTAAACAGGTGAATCGAAAAGCATCGAACTGACGTGTCATCCGCCGTACAGTCCAGATTTAGCACCCAATGATGCCGAAACCTACTGTCAAAGATCTCCAATGAATGCGTACAGTGCTTCAAGCAGAGAAAGGCTACCGCAACCCAAATGATGGCAATTCTACCTCCTCAACGAGTACGTCAATGCAGATCTTTCGCCCACTGCGGCTGCGGAGTAATAACACCAAGAATGTTCCTCGCTGTTTGTGGACGATTCGTGACAAAAGCTTGTATGTGACTTGACGTATTCCGCGTGACGTGGAAAACCATCGCATAGCCACAATAGAACAATTTTTCGAGGTTCCGCTCGTGCGTTATCCGAAATGCATAGTCTCGTCCTATCAGAGCATCATAATTTATTGGTGGAAGACAGTTTAGTTCGGCGACTTGTGGGAGGCGGAATTAAAGTCCTTTAAACATCACCATCGAGGGGTAATCGGCGAGAATTTTCTTAGCATCGAAGAGTTGTAAACGCTTCTGATGCAAGTAGAAGTTTTTTTTTTTAAACTCCAGACCATTATGTCTGTTTCTGTTTTTTTCTAGGGGAATCATAGTCTTCAACTCCGGAAGCAATTCCTTTGTTGTCAAGAAAGAACAGACAAAAAAATGAAAAGAGAATGTTTCAAGCTTGACGTTTCATGGTGGAAAAGGTACATGAAATGAAGCATCAAAAGGGAATTGGAAAAAAACGTTTGTTGCTGATCTTCTCGTGTAAAAGGTGCGTGTCAAGAAATGCTTGAGTTGGATTTGACAGTACGGCATATTCAAGAGTACTACTGAGCTCAAACAAATGCTGCAAATTGTTCGTTTTTAGGTTGTTCCGTACCGAGGTTGGCAAGGTTGGAACTACTTATGGTCTCACTCTTATGATAACTATGACATTACTATATGTATTGCCTTTCGTGTAAACGTCAACGGCAAGTACACAGGAGCTGATTGGTTTAATGTCTTTAATTCAAAGATGATCAGATTGCCATGGATTAGCTACGAGTATCAATAGGTTTGTTCATTGAGGCTGTTCTAGAACAGAAAATCACAGATTCGTGAAAAATTTCAAATCAAAGTTAGAACATAAAAATTACAGCCCCCATATGTTAGTTGCCAAAAATTGTTTACAAATTAATTAGCTGAAAACAAATCAAAACTACAGCAAAAGCTGATTTGACATCTGTTCACAAATCTCTTCTACCTCAAGAGTAGGTGCGAGATTTCCTGTACTTTTCTGCCCAGAACAGCCTCAATGAACAGATCTATTTTAAAAAGAATCCAATCTTAGAAAAGATTTCACTATTTCAGCGCGGTATTATTGTTCCAGACATTGTTCGTGATTAAATGAATCGCCTTGGCCTAGAATTCCAATAAGGAATGAGAAAGTATCTTCTCGGGTGAAATGAATGTTGAATGTTGTGGGTGGCCGTGGCGTAGTGGTAGTCGTCGTCGCTTGTCATGCGGAAGGTTCACGGTATAAAAATCAGTTGATCAGTTTCAGAAGTTAATATCGAAACCTACTGCGAAGGCATAACACTGGCAGTAGGATGTTGGATATGGCTGGAGAAATTGATCGCACAAACTAAGAATAGGAAACATCTGGAAAAAACTTCTGTGAATCATAAGCAATGGCATAACTTTCAATAATACACAAGTCTCTAGTTATCCTGGACACCACCCATAGAGTTAGCTGAAACCTAATATCTGAGTTTCCAATCACTACGTCGATCTGTCTGTCTCTCGTTCTTGTCCTTCATGTGGTCGCGCTCTGTGTAAACATTTAAGGGGTATTCATATCCCCTTTAGAGTGAGTAGATTATAAAAAAAAACAAAGCCTTGGACTGAAAAGGGAAAAGTCAAAAACTCTAATAGGAATATTTTCCGGGCACGGTCTCCTGAGGAAACATGCCAAAAGAATGGGCGTTTTAAACACGGACGAATGCAGATACTACAATGACATTGGTACATCAGAAAATATTGAACATATCCTTTGTGACTGTTAGGCCATTGCTCGTTCTCGAAAGAAATTTTTTAGGAAATCACTTCTTTAGTACACCGGAAGAGGCTGGCCACAATCAAATCTTAAAATTATGTAGGGAAATTAAATTCGATCGACTAACCATCAACCAAATCGACACCAGACACGCCTCCAGTATCCTGGATGTCCGAACCTTCCGGACGGCCAAAATTGGCTCAGACCACTACCAAGGTACGAATGCGGATATCCACAACGTAACAACAACGAAATACTGTGAGAAAGTATAATGTCGAAAAGCTACAATCGCAAGACACCGCCAGAGCCTACAGAGAACGCATATCCCGATCTCTCGCTACGAGTCCTACCGCAGCAACAGCTAGTACAGAAGACCTGTGGCAACACTGCCAGCAAGCCATCATAAGGGCCGCGAATGATGTGCTGAGTTTCACACGACCACCACCACGAAACCCCTGGTTTGATGAAGAGTGCAGACTAGCTAACGCGGAATAACAACAAGCGTATAGAGACCAATACTCAACTGTTAGGCAGAATGTATCGTTCAATTTAGATGATTTTAGCCAAAACCCCCATCCACCTGATCAAAACGAAGTGCGGATAGCAATATCCAAGCCAAAGTCCTACAAGGCTGCTGGACCTGACGGTCTACCCGCAGAGCTTTTTAAAGCAGCTGGAGATGACTTGGAAGTGAGCATACACCAACTCATCTCCAAGGTTTGGTCAGATGAAAGTATGCCAGATGAATGGAATATCAGCATCGTCTGCCCGGTCCACAAGAAAGGAGACCCACCCAACTGCTCCAATTACAGAGGCATCAGTCTCCTCAACATCGCCTACAAGATCCTATCTGCCATATTGTGTGAGCGCCTGAAGCCTATCCTCAACAACCTGACTGGCCCCTATCAGTGCGGTTTCAGGCCAGGAAAGTCCACCATAGACCAAATTTTCACACTCAGGCAGATCCTGGAAAAAACTCAAGAAGTCCAAGTCGACACCCACCACCCGTTCATCGATTTCAAGGCCGCCTATGACAGCATATGATATTGATATCATTGGTAGAACACAGCGAGCTGTCACCGGTGCGTTCGCGAGTATAGAAATGGAAGCGGCTAAAATGGGGTTAGCGGCAAAACAAAGAATATGCTAGCAACGAAAATTGTCATTCAACATCGACGAATTGGACAGAACGTCACAATAGAGAGCTACAACTTTGAGGTAGGAAAGGACTTTGTCTACCTCGGCTCTGCCATAACATCTAAAAATGACATCTCGTCGGAAATCAAACGAAGGATTACTCTTGCCAACCGCTGTTTCTTTGGGCTAAGAAGGCAATTGAGTAGTAAAGTCCTTTCTCGATCGACTAAGAAGACTCTATATGAGACCCAGTCTTCCTATATGGAGCTTAAGCATGGACTTTATCGAAAGCGGATGAAGATATCCTTGGTCGCTTCGAGAGAAAAAGCCTTCGTAAGATATTCGGCCCTTTTTGCGTTGACGGGTTCTGGAGGAGAAGATTCAACCACGAACTGTACGAGCTGTCCAGCGACATCAACCTGGACAAAAAAATGCACATTGGGCGTCTAAGATCGCTAGGACACGTAGAGCGTATGGACATCACCGCTCCGGCTCGGAGAATATTCGACTCTTACCCGGAAGGTCAGCGCAGCAGAGGACGACCTCGCCTAAGGTGGCGCGCACAAGCAGAACAAGACCTAAACCAACTTAAGGTGCGCAACTGGAGGCGGTTAGCTAAGGACCGGGCTAACTGGAAGAGGTTGTTTTTGTTGAGGCCTTGATCCACCCCAGACTGTAGCGCCACCTAAGAAGAAGAAGAAGAAGCTCTATTTGCCTTTTTTTAAAGCCGGGTTTGTGAGCTTATCTTTATATTGTAGGATTTGTACAGTTTGTTAAGTTATGAAACCTAGCGAATTGGAGGAGCACTAAATTACGCTAATCTGGATTAAGTAAATTAAGCAAAACAAAAACAGGAAGCATCATCAAATATTGTTCAACTGTACGTTTCAATATAGTAACTTAATATTTTATATTTATGATTTTAACATCTAAGTCATTTGGGCATGTGACAGTGACTACTTTGGAAGATCAAGTGTTTAGAGTTAAGATTTTGAGCGCTATTCTCGGCTAACAAGCAAGACCGTTGGCGATAGCTAATGAATTATTGCTAGCTGAGTGATATGCTAAATTTGTTATAAGAAACCAAGATTTGCTTTTTTTTAAATCCATCAACTAAGACTAGTTTGTATCCATTTGTATGCTGTACACATGAAGGATGGCATTTAAGTTTCGCCAACCGTTCAAATACTTTAAAAGTCTCTTCAGTTTCGTCGGCGACTGTTAATTTTAGATAAAAAAAAATGTATATTCTTTCAATCAGCTCCTGTATAAAGTGCAACTGCCCACGTTTCAAAAACAAAGAATATTTTAAATCTATAAAATCCTAAAACTCATCAAAGCAGTTTCTAAAAACAAAAATATAAATTTAGCTTGAAGAAGAAATTAGAACTACAGTCTCCTTAAAAAAAAAACCAACAATCTTCACGAAAAAAAAAACTCTGAATATTTTCAGAAAAAAAAAAAAGTTTCAACACATGTTTCAAATACATAAAGGTTTGTAATATATTCCTTTCAATTAATTCACAAGTTTTTCAAACAAAATACATACCACCCACCTCACCTATTGTATTACATATGTAGCAAATAAAAATACACACATATTAAATAATTTTGAGAGCTGAAGTGGTATGTGCCAAGGTAAAATATTTGTCACCCAGAAAAAAAAAATGGCTTCCTTTCTTAGCCGCCCACCTCCAATTTAATCATCTTTGCAAATACATATAGAAGAATCACATATAAACCGACGAAAATGTGGGGCCAAGATATTTACACCTAAATTTATCTCAATCTATCTCTTCGCCTGGTTCTTACTTTTGGTGAAATCATTTGAGCTTGTCGTTATTTTTATGGAGACGGAAATTTGATAATTAAGCTTTTGGAAAACGAAAAAAGAGAACGTTTGTTTTTGAAAAAAAAAAAAAAAGAAGAAGGAATTTGCTATTTTTAGGACCGGACTGTTTCTGTTGAGTAGTTCATGTACCTAGAGCGTTGGGATTCAAATATATGTATCATTGTTAGAAAAAGACATCCATGAATGAAAAGAATTTGCAAATTCGTGAAATTTGATTATTATAGAATATACATATACTTATGTATGTATTTGATTTATATTTATAAATAAAAAAAAAAAGTATATCTCGATAAAATAATCCAAAATAAGGCTTTTTTTCAAATTGTTGATTGTTGACAGTTGAGTTGGTAATTGACACTTTTTTGCAATTTGAATTATTTGTATCACTGTTTCACATTTTTCACATTTGCATTAACTCCTAGTCACAATATATATTTTTTAAGTGATCTCGGGTACACCCAATTTTGTATTTTTTTTTTTTATTTATTTCCTTTAAGTTTTAGAAAAGCTTGAAGTTTTTTTTTTTTTTTTTTTTTTTTGTGGAAGCCCGAAAGTAATTAAACCCGTATGAAAATTGGCATACTTTTTTTTTTTTGCTTATTTTTTTGCACACGCGTCCAACTTTCGATTCAATATAATTCATTAAAATTTCAAATTTTAAGGTAAATTTAATTTCAGTGCATAATAAATATACATATATGTAGTAAATGCATTTTATTTTTTGTACAAAATATTTTAGAAAAAAATCGAAAAACGATTTTCACCACTCGCGGCGAGTTTTTGAATCTTATAGTAATAATAATAGTGTTTATTTTGATTATTATTTTATATAATTTCAATTTCCATTTAATATTTAATTTAAAGAAAAGAAAAAAAAAAAAAAAACAATTACTTTTTCTGAAAAACAAAAATATCTTAATCTCAAAAATAACTCTGCTTGCTTGCTTTTTAATTTCCGAAAAAACCGACGACCGATACGACTCGATGGTCGATGGATATGTGCTGGTGATTCGTTATTAAAGTTTAAACTAAACGAACAATTTTGTCGGAATTCTATTCGAGAAAAAAATGCTGAGAGTTTGAGAATACTACCGAATCTTTTCTCATGTTATTGATATACGCACACAGGCATAGTGCAGAGAATTGCAATTGTAAAAACAATTTTCTATCTTTAGTTCTAATTTAATACACACGGTGTTTTGTTTTTTTTTTTCTTTTCAATATACATATGTGTTTAAAATTCCTATATAGATGTATCCGTACACATTGATAGGATTTATTTTATTTTTTAACGGAACAATTCGAAGAGCCTGTGCTAATGCTTCTTCTATTCCACAAAAACAAATCATTCTATTCAAGCAAATGCACTGAAAGTAGGGAAGATCTCTTCTTCAAAATGGATATTTTTATATTTAATACATACGCATGTATATTATTTGTTTTAAGGAATATTTAATCGTATCTAAAAGTTGCTATGATGCTTCTTTCTGTATGCATAAGTAAAATTTTCTTGAAGTTTCTGCTTTTTTTGTTTTGTGTTTAAATTTGTCTGTCACCTGTGATTTTTTATTTTTTTTTATTTTTAAGTGGGTAAATAGACTGATATACTTTCCTTTTTGCCCGTTTTCATAATTTTCTGATGAAATTGAAATGAACGCGGAAAATTGCAATGCTAAGGAAATATTCGATTTTACTTACTTTAAGCCATTGACGACGTTGTAAATACAATATGGCGGACGCTTTTTTAACTTTTCCATTTCTGTGAGGGCGGAATCTGGGAGTCGATTTTACACCCACTTCCAGACATCCGATCATCCTGAAATTTTGCACACGTATATAGTTCTAGAGACAATGCAATTTGTGCTATTTGATGGCATTGTAAATCCAATATGGCGGACGCTTTTTTAACTTTTCCATTTCTGTGAGGGCGGAGTCTGGGATTCGATTTTACACCCACTTCCAGGTATCCGATTATGCTGAAATTTTGCGTATCCGGTGACAACTCAGTATAGAATATTTCATGATCTTGTAAATCTAATATGGCGGACGCCCCAAGATGGTGGATTACCGTTATCTTCCCGACCTCCTAAATATGGGTATCAAATGAAAGGGCTTGGTAAGTAGAATACAATACGCTATAACGTTATTAAAAATTCAATATGGCGGATGCCCACAAGATGGCGGATACCCGTTATCTTTACTACCATCTTAATATGGGTATCTAATGAAAGGGTTTGACAAGTAGAATATGATAAGCTTAGTGATGTGATTCTAAATTCAATATGGTGGATGCCATAAGATGGCGGATTACTTTTTTCTTCACAACCCGCATGACATGGATATCAAATAGAAGGGTTTGACGAATAGAATCTCAATCAATCAATCTCAAACATATAGAGTAAACTTTCTCATATCCAACCCACCCAAGCTAATATACGTATAGACGTAAATTTGTAAAAAAAAATTCAGATACTAAAAAGTTGAAAATAAATATAAAGATAAAAAAAATATTTTTAAAAACAAGCTTTAATGAACTAAAAAGTAAAAAAATTATTTTTTTTCGAGTCACCAATGTGTGACTATAAATTAAAGCTTGGGGCACTCAGGCTCGAGGTAAAATTTGGCTAAATGACGATGACGAGATCTAACTAAACAGTAACAGTGACACAAAATGTGTTCTGCTAATTCTTCTTCCGTCCTAGTTGCATATCGTGTATGTGTTGTCTTGTGCCTGAGCGCCCCAGGCTTTAATTCAACGTCACACATTGGTGACTCGGAAAAAAATTATTTTTTTACTTTTTAGTTCATTTAAGCTTGTTTTTAAAAATGTTCTTTTTATCTTTATATTTATTTATTTATTTATTTATTTATTTATTTCACCAAGCAGACTTGTACAGCTAAATAAATCTTACAGATTACAGAACAGTATTTCATTGAAACCAAGCAAGCTGTTATGGTGAATGGCAATTTTTCTAATTTCCTTCCTACCTCAAGAGGCGGCTCCGCAAGGTTCAATACTGGGTCCCCTCTTGTGATCCCTGTACGTACAGTTGCTCTCAAAATTGAGCGTACACCCATCAACCAAATATATTTTTCGTTTTTTCAATATCAAGAAATATTTTTCTAAAGAATTTATTTACAGAATTCATATTATACATATTTTTATAGAAATAATAAGCAACAAAACCAAAAAAAAGTACATTAGGCGTGTTCTATATAGGCTTAGTGGAAAATGAGAAAAAAAAAACGCTGAACAGTGACTTGGCAGGACTATGCTAATCGACGTTTGACAGTTTCACATCGGCATTGTTTTCATTGAAAGTAAGGCCGGTAGTTATCAAGCGCTCATTAATAAGTTGGTGGATAGAATTTTTTTTCGTCACATTTAATTCAATTAAATAGCTCACTTAATTCATTATAATTTTTCTTTTCCTTGTCGGATAAATTCCTATTTCTTTGTTATCTACCCATTTTAAAATGAACAGAAATAATTTCAATTTGAAATGACAGCAGAGTTCAGTTGATAGCTACCGGCCTTCATATTTCTCCCTCATTTTCATGTCATATTTGACATTTCGATAAAAATTTCGATAACTATCGACGAAAAACAGTTTGGTAGCACATTTTTTTATCCAGGCTAAGCACCTAAGACTGGATATTTATTACGCATTTCTTGTAGAAAAGCGACCTGAAAATCAAAAAAATGTATGGGCAAGATTAATGATGTTGACTTAAAAATAAAATATCTGGAAAGCAAAAAAAGGTAGGTATCCAATTTATTTAAACTCAGTTAAAAAGGGTGTTATTTCTTCTAAAATTAAAGCCCTAAAGTTTCTGTAGAAGGTATTAGCGGAGATATTTGAGTTAGCATGGGTCAAGGTACATCAAAGTAGGTGTTTTCTTAAATTCTCGTTAAATGATGTCCAAATTGGAGATAGTACCTTGCTGTAGAACGATTTTTATCTTAGAATAAACCCAAGAATCAGTTGCCAAAGTATTGATATTTAACTTGGGAAAACCCTGTATATTTGTTGGCGTTTTATTTACACAGAAAAAAAGTAACAAGAGTCGCGAGTTTATAGTTGAACTCGCGCATCAATTGGTTAAACCTCAGATGGAGCTACGGGCAGTCAATCCCAAAATATCGCATATCAAATATGCGATGAAAATGTTTGGTATAGCTGCGAGTATCAAAATTAATACTACCCCTCCCTAACTATTACACAATATATAATTATACTCCGAAATTATTGAACGATAACGGGCCTTTGTTTACCCATCTCCTTCTTACCGCTCTGTAAATGTAAGATCTACCAGTATGGAACTTAGCCCGTTTTTTTTTTTTTTGTTCTTCCTTTTCTATCCAATAAAGGTAAGAATCTATCAACACAAACATACATAATTTAAAAACTTTACTGTACACCGATTTAACACCTCATCTTACACATGAAATAGACCATACCACGATTTTATAGGCCACAACTGCAAAATGGATAATGTGGTCTGTCAGACCACAAAGTATGACTTACTGCCTATTGGGTCACCGCTAAACGGAGGGTTAACTACCTTACATACATTTTCTTGTGAACAAACAACATTTAAACAAATAAAACATATCCTAACCAGTTTTAATGAATATAACGATTATTATAGAATTCATTTAACTTTAGTCGGTGCTGTATTTGCGATGATTATCGCGCACAAAATTTTTTAAAGTTTCGTCTTTATATAATAGTAACTAGCTGTAACCCGGCGCGCTTCGCTCCACCTGTCTTTTCAAAATTTGCCCGCGCACATAGTTATTCGGGTATGATAGAAAGGAAGTTTATAGTAGGAAGCAATCACTGCTGCTCTATTTTTAACTTCGTTTTCCATTTTTTTCTCTATCTGTCTGTCTGTCTATCTACCTATCTACCTATGTATCTATCTATCTATCTATCTATCTATTTATCTGTCATGTCCTGTTTTTCTGTCTATCTGTCTGTCTGTTTGTATGTCTGTCTGCCTGTCTATCTGTCTGTCTGTCCATCTGTCTGCCTGTCTGTCTATCTATCTGTCTATCTGTCTGTCTGTCTGTCTGTCTGCCTGTATGTCTATCTGTCTGTCTATCTGGCTGTCTGCCTGTCTGTCTATCTGTCTATCAGCCTGTCTGTCGGTCTGTCTGTCTGTCTGTCTGTCTGTCTGTCTGTCTATCTATCTATCTATCTATCTATCTATCTATCTATCTATCTATCTATCTATCTATCTATCTATCTATCTATCTATCTATCTATCTATCTATCTATCTATCTATCTATCTGTCTGTCTGTCTGTCTTACTTACTTAGTTGGCGCTACAGCTCGAGGTGAACCTGGGCCTTCTTCTCGCAACCATTTGTGTGTGCGTGTTATATTTTTGCACAAATGGAAGGGACCTACAGTTTTTTGCCGACTCCGAACGGCGAGTTGAGAAGCTCAATCGTGACAAATGATACTCTTTGATGCTTGTCAGACATTCGAAAGAGGTGGGCACTGTGAAAAACTTTTAGGTGTTTGCGGCGGGATTCGAACCCAAGACCGCTGGCTCAGTAGTCCGACGCACTAACCACTTACGCTACGGTGCCCGTCTGTCTGTTTATATTAATTGACCAAAATGATTCACATTTCACCTAAAAATAAATTTTGTATGACAGGTCCCGAAACCACCGGTTGTTGAGTAACCGCACTGATGCTATGTTGTTTTCTATATTAAGAAAATCGTACGCAAAAAATTTTACCAACATCGGTTGGGTAGCTTCCGAGTCTATAAAAGGCAAACATTCGTACATCCATTTTTATGGTATATAAATGTAGATCTAATAACTTGACTCCAGCACCACGTAGCGGGTCTAGATTTTACAATTTTCTCTTTTGGCACTGAACCAACATATATTTTGAATATGAGCATTTTTGGTCCATAAATATAGAAGTTGTTAATAACTTGACTCCAGCGCCACCTATCGGGTCCAGATTTTATAATTTTCTCTTTTTGCACTGAACCAACATATATTTTGAATATGAGCATTTTTGGGCCATAAATATAGAAGTTGTTAATAACTTGACTCCAGCGCCACCTAGCGGGATGAAATATACTTAACAAGGAACTCTCATACCTACCAAATATACACAAAAAATTTCATAAAAATCGGTCGAGCCGTTTCGGAGGAGTTCGATTACAAACACCGTGACATGAGATTTTTATTAAGGGTTTTTCAATTAGAGCGCTACAAAAGTTTTTTTTAAATAACACAAAAACGGTTTTGGATATCAATGAAATTCTTTATTCCTGTGAAAGTACGTTCGATGCCATTATGTATGGGACTCAATTTCTTTTCCATGGCCACCACGGGCACGCTTGCAGAAGTCCAGACGCTGAACCCAATTTTCGACGGTTTTCAAGCATAAATCGGCCGATACTGCCGCAATTTCACGTTCGATATTCGTACGAAGTTCATCAATCGTCGCTGGCTTGTTGGCATAGACCATAGACTTGACGTAGCCCCACAGGAAATAGTCTAACGGCGTCAAATCGCACGATCGAGGCGGCCAAGCGACTGGACCATTTCGTGAGATAACACGTTCTCCAAACTTGGTTTCCAATAAATTGATTGTGACATTCGCTGAACGTCCGAATCATTTTCAAGTTCAATTCACGAACATACGACGCTTCTGGTGGTCAAGCGGCTTCAGTTCTTGCGTCAATTTAATCTTTTAAGGATGTAGGCCAAGATCTTTTCGCAAAATTCGCCACAACGATGTCACAGAGATGCCCAACGCTTGAGAACGACGTGTGAGAGACACATTTGGGCTTTCTTCAACTGAAGCCTCAGCGGCAGCAATATTCTCGACACTACGGGTACTTCTTTGTCTCACTGGCACGGGAACATTTTGTACTGTGCCTGTGGATTCAAATTTTTCCACTAGACGCTCAATTGTTGATCTGCTAGGACGATGCTGACTCCGAATTTCGGTAGTAAATTTTAATAATTTCGACTCGTTGTTGGCTCGTATATCTTTCCATCATGAAATGGCAAACCTTACTGAAGAGAAATGTCAAAAGAGCATACAATAAAAATATCGAAAAACAAATCGAGATTTGAGTTTTAAACGGCCTTGGATTTAAATTGGTTTAATCATCAGTTGGATGAACGTTCCCTGTATTTTTCTAGTATTGCTAAGCACTGCATTTGTGCTTGAGTATTTCTTTAATACCAACTTCGCTTATTACCACAATATCTAGCGGTTTATATGGACCTGCTTCGTTTGAATGCCATGTTCCAATATGTATTAAATATAAAGTAGCTTTTGGTTACACAAACATATTCCTGTCGATGACATTCATGGCCAAAAGTGACCAAATATAGTTTTCAACCAAAACCATAGATCAAAATGATAAAATTCAAACGGTAGGTATGACATCACTGGTACAAAAAAAAAAATCCAACGGCTGACGCCTAATGGACTGGACAGTTCAAAATAATCAAATGTGACAAATACTTGTACTATTTGTTTATGTACACTCCCGAGAGTACTCGTAGTAGATACATATGTACATACAGTTAATATTTATGTGGAAAGAGTAAGGCAGGGATTAGAAATACTAGAATGTACCTATCCGTGCATGAATACATTCATATGTACATATATAGGTTGTCCCAGATAACACCGACAAGCGTCCATGAGAGAGGGGTCTATTTTCACCTCCTGTCCCATTATAGCCGATTGAAACAAAACATATTCGATTTTGAGGTAGAACCATGTGCACTAACAATTCCTGAACTATTCCATGTTTTTAAAAATTATTTCATTGGAAATGAGTGGCTACAATTCTCAAGCGTTACGAAAATTCCGATCGCAAGAGGGGACTAGCTACTAGGTGGGAGGTGGGGGAACCTGTAGAGGAGTAGAGTACTTCTCCGCATCTACAGCCTAAACTACTCAACCGATTTCAACAAATAGAGTGTCGTTGTATTCGTCACACCCGGGGAGTATTTTAGGTTATATGACGTCACAGAAGCATTCAATATGGCGGACGCACCAGGATGGCGAACTTCCGTTATCTTCACGACGGGTATTAAATGAAAGGGTTTGACATATAAGCGCGCGTTAGCAAAATTTCCAGTGGAGTTATTCCGGGATTTTGACATACGGGGACGAAAAGCCGAACGGTTTATCTTATATACGAAATTTGCCATCTACATTTCATAGCAGCGGCGGAGCTGAGGGTAGAGGTCTCAGCCGTTAACTCGGTGCTCGGTGGTACCAGGTTCGAATCTCGGCCAGGGCGAATTTTTTTATCTTCTCCTGTGTTTTTTTCTTTTAAATTTTTATTTCATTCGTGATGTCATTCACAGAATCTTTTTCAGCGAATTGAAGTAGATATGGTTCTGTTACTGTTTTTTTGTTTCTTTCCTATTTTTATTCTTCGTGATGAGATGACAGAACAGACTACCTACAAGCTGATTTATGTAAGAACTTGGATGAAAAGTTTTTGTAACCGCGACGGTTGAATATGTAGCTCCTCGGTTTTGCTACTTTTGGCGCAGTACTACTGAGTTTAAGGGTCCAAGTTTCGTTTCCTGGCAAAATACGTACTTTTTTTTTGACGTGTAAACATCTAAGCGCGCGCAAGCAAACTTTTCAGTGGAGTAATTCCAGGATTTTTATTATTATTTTTCCCCATTTACCCCCTACTCCGAGATAATGGGTGTGACCATATGGTCAGGCTGGAGACTAGTAATGAAAAAAGAAATGAAACGCCTAAAAGCATTTCTAAATAAAATCTAAAATCAATCTTTGGATATCCTGCCCGTCCGACAGAAGTATCTACATGCATGCATATGTAGTGGAGTAATTCCAGGATCTTGCCATACAGGGATGAAAATCCGAACGGGAGCGCAGTCGAGGTCAACTGCTGCGCATGGAGGGGATGCGATGAGTATATGTGATGCGTATAGATAAATAAATGATTGGCTTGAATTCTAAAGAATCTCGGAAAGATGAACTATTCCAAAAGATGAACTACCCAGAAAGATAACCGGAATTTGTTCACCATTGCAGTATTCTAAAAGATAAACGGGTTAATTTTTTGATACTCAAAAAGATGAACTCTCTACACATAATTTTTTTTTTTCTTTATTCTTGTTTTAATTATTCCTAGTCATATAACCGTTATTCTTTGGAAAACTGTTCTTTTTTGTTGGATTTTGCATTTTTGCATTTCATTTCGTTTGTTTGCATACCAGTGTGAAGAGAATTTAGAGGAAAGATGCCACCAGTTAAGGGCCGAGTAAAGTTTTTAAATTTAAAAGAAAAGTGCAAAGTGTTGAAAGACATCTTAACCAAAATTAAGTACCTACTCAAAAAATGAACATTTCGAAAAGATGAACATGGTCTGTTTTTTATTGGTTCATCTTTCCGAGATTCAACTGTACTTTCTGTCCAATGATGTGGAGCTACACACCAACACACCCTATCCGCGTGATGTTTACACATAGCTCGGGAGTGTCGGATACAGTCGCATAATTTTTTTTTTTCATTTATTTATTTATTTATTTATTTATGAATTTATCTATTTATTTATTTATTTACTTACTAACTTATTTATTTATTAATTAATTAATTAATTAATTAATTAATTTATCTAGTTATTTATTTATTTATTTATTTATTTATTTTTTATTTTTATTTTTGTTTTTATAATCTACACACGCTAAAGGGGATATGAATACTCTTATAATGCTTACACACAGCGCGAGCACATGATTTATTTATTTATTTATTTATTTATTAACTTATTTACTTATTTATTTATTTATTTATTTATTTATTTATTTATTTATTTAGCTATTTATTTATTTATTTATTTATTAATTAATTTATTTATTTATTTTTTTATTTATTTATTAATTAATTAATTTACATACTAACTTAGTTGTTTATTTATTTATTCATTTATTTTTTTATTTATTTAGTTATTCATTCATTTATTTATTTATTCATTTATTTATTGATTTATTTGTTTATTTTTTTATTTATTCATTTATTAATGTATGCCGTTCAGTATTTTGTTGGTAATAGTCGATTTCGAAAGGAGAAAAGAGTGAGAACAAAGAAAAATCCCTGCGGCCTGTCTAATTTTCATTCAAAATATTAAAAATAAAATAATTTTGTTTTTGTAATGACTCTTCGCACTTTTCGTAGATTTTAAATAATGCTTCAACGCTTATCGAAACAAAACAAGATTAACTTTAATTAAAAAAAAAAACAGCAAAAATCAAAACACGATTATAAATTTGCTTGAGTGGAATACTTTTGTAGTCTTCTTCCGTTAATATGTATTTGCCTAGCATAAAGAATTTGTAGGTGTTTGTATTACTAATTTTAATTTTGTAGAGGTGGCTGTTGCAGATCAAATTGTTGCTATGACAGACACCGATAATTCTGCGGATACTGATTCATAAAAAATGAGGAACAAATTAAATTACCATAATTGATTCATGTTTTTGTCAAATTAAGTACCGAATCCCTTATAAAATATATTTTTTTCTTCTTGTCCTCCATGTGCTCGCGCGGTGTGTAAACATTACATTACCCTTTTTAGCGTGTGTAGATTATAAAAAAATTTAAAAAAAAAGAATTAATTTTGAATTGTTTTTTTTTGCATTTGAAATCATAGCTATTCTCATTTATTATCTCTTGTCACGCAAACACTATTTTTGGTTAGTTTTAGTTCTGAATGACTTTTATTTTAACATAAATGTAATACATAAAAAGTAACCTCTGAGTATATAAGGTTTAGTCTATCTATGACCGTCTACCAGATTGACAATTTGTTTATACAGTGCCGTTTGAAAATAAGTTATTAGAACTACAATGTTTTTGCCCTGGGTAGCAAAATATCGTTTAATTTGGGGCACGAAAGTCGATGTAATTATGAATGAGACGTGCATTACCTCGTGATACCCGCCCAAAACCGAAGTTATTAAAAAACGAAAAATGGGAAAAATCAGTTTCGAGTGCAAATCTTATGTTTTGTGTCTGTCACGTCTAAGTGCGTTGGACTACTATGCAGTGTTGGCCGGGTTCAATCCCAGCAAATTTTTCACGGTGCTACCTCTTTCGTATGTCTGACAAGCATTCAAAGAGTATCAATTATCATGATGAGCTTCTTAGCCCACCACCGTGCTGCGCCATTCTGAGTCGGTCAAAAACGGTACGTCCCTTCCATTCGTGCAAAAATATAACAAGCACAAACACATAGTTTGGGAGTAGTAGGCTCTGGTTCGAACTGTAGCCAGCGTTGCCGTTTGGGACGCTTTTGTGTCATTTTGACGCCTTTTCGGCGATGGGCCCCGGGACCCCACTTTTCAATAAAACTCCGATTTATACAGGACCCTTATTTAAATTTATTTTTATCTTATGTCTCTTTTACTTTTAAAACATTAAAACACACCCATTTGTTCAACCAGTGATTAAATCAACAAAGTATTTTTGTTAGTCAGAATTTCCTTTCCAAAAACTCGTTCTGCATACAGGCTTTTTTTATCTTTGTTATTTTTTTCCCAAAATTTATTTTATTTTAAGTTCAGCAATAAGATACAGTTTTTCGAAAAACTGCATTTTTTCATACAAATATAAGTGGGACCCCTTTGTTGCTTCTGGACCCTTTTTTGGACGCTTTTTGAATTTTGCTCGCGGCAACCCAGACTGTAGCACCTCTTAAAGTTTTTTTGGTCAATGAATTTAGAACTTGTTAATAACTTGACTCCAGCGCCACCTATAGGGCCCAGATTTCCATGAAAACATACGTGTATTCGAATGCAACGTCGCAAAGAACTTTCGGAAATTTTAGATTTTTAACAAATGGAAATTTACATTTTTATTTATAAGAAAAAGATGAACAATGTTCACAGTTGATATGCTTTCGATCAGTTTTGGAATCATTGAAATAGGTACACAACTAAACTCTTAGGAGGAATCACAAACTTGTGCGCTAGAGATACATACATACATATGTATATGTATAAGTACATATGTAAATTACTGTGCAATGAATTTTAAAAATATGGATGGACCACCTGTTCATTTCCATTTTCTTAATAATTGGTTTGAAGTTATTCGGTCAAAAATTTATTTTTAAAACTTACAAATCCATCTTTTTTTTATTCTTTTGCAAATTTTCAGTTCACCAGCGGAAAAAAATAACCATAAGAATTGTTCTGCTAAGATTGAAGTGATGTTGAAAATAAAAATTTTATGGAAAACTTGTTGTTTGAAAGTGCCTATTTTGATGGGATTGTACTGTCAAATCAACATTGGATTAACCTAAAAATAACGTGTTTTAAGAATCCAAGAAAAATGATTTTCTCTTCGAACTACGCGGTTTCATTTACAAACAATCAGTATACACTGCACATACAATAAAGTGAAAAGAATTTTTGAAGTGAAACTTCTTTAGCCGCGGTAGGGCGAATTTGCCTGAATCAGACGAAAAGTGAAACGCTTCCCCTTCTCCAACTTCAACAGGCAGTAAAATAAATTCTATAAAAATACACATACATATCGAGCAATAATATATCCAAAGTACAAGCAAGCGAAGAAAACAACAACAAAACAAGCCAAGAAAACAAAATTCTTATTTTCAACCCCACCATGCAAACATTGGGCCATCGCACACGAGATGATTTTTGCGGACAGAAAATCGGTTTTGTTGGTGAAGGGACTGAGGTCTGCGGTAAGAAACGACTGAAAATCTTCTACCGAGTTCGAGCGGTTGAATGATGTAGGAAACTAATGCATACCTACACAACTTTCAAAATATTTTGCTCCGAAAAAATACTACCACAGTGAAAAGGGGTTTATGTATACAATTTCTTCTGCCGGTAACAATGTTTTCATACAAAAATTTTATATGAGATGCGACTTCTTGGTTTTTTATATTCTTTGGTTTTATTCCTAAAGATTTGAAGAATAAATAGCGTCCTTTTTAATTCAAACCTTAAAATTCAGCTTGCAATGCACTTTTAAATGTGTCAATAGTTTTTTGGTGGCAGATAAGACTTCTTTCCTGTGCACTAGATACACATTGCAATACCAGTACAATACACCTTTGAGTTTTTTGGAAGTGAAACTTCTTTAGCCGCGGCAGAGCAAATTTGCCTGAATCAGACGAAAAGTGAAACGCTTCCCCTTCTCCAACTTCAACTGGCAGTAAAATCTATACATAGTATAAAAGGAAGTCCCCAAAATTTGGCTAATCTCGAGAACC
Source organism: Brachyopa scutellaris (assembly GCA_949775065.1). NCBI lineage: Eukaryota > Metazoa > Arthropoda > Insecta > Diptera > Syrphidae > Brachyopa > Brachyopa scutellaris. The sequence continues at coordinate 8,395,893 of OX459116.1, forward strand.
ACTAAACGGACTTAGATGCGGTTTTCACTATCATGGTCTGCATTTCCTTGCGGAATTTATAGGTGCACTCAGACTACTCCATTACTTATAGGAGCTGAGAATTTGAGATCGAAGTGGCAGAAAATCAAATTTTCTGTCATTACACAGTCCTAACTCAACTATGGCTTATTGGATTTAAAACTAGTTTCACTTCTTACGCGCAAGAGTCTCACGCACCTTTTTTTTTTGGCAAATATTCTTCAGTTAGATCCTAACTACACTGGAACTGGTAAAGTGCTGCTTCAATGCTCTCCAATCCCTTGCTACTTTGCTGGTGGGTGCCTGGTCACAGAGGCATTGAAGGAAATGAGATTGCGGATGAGCTGGCCCGTTCAGGCTCTACTGCTAAATTCTCAGGTTCAGAACCCTTTTGTGACATAAACTGGGCAACAATCTCAGCCTTAGTTAACAATTGGGAACACAATCTCCGACTCTCTCATTGGAGAAACGTCCCGAGGCTTAGGCAAGCCAAACTGTTGATTAAGCCTTATACCCATCACAGGGAACTTCTAAACCACAATAAGAAGGATATTAGGTATCTAACGAACTTCCTTTCCGGTCACTGTCAATTACGATACCACCTGAACAAGTTAGGCCTGTCTAGCGAGACCGATTGCCGACTCTGTTTGGAAGAGGTCGAAACAGCCGAACACATCCTTTGTGATTGCCCGGCACTTTTCGGGGTCAGACGACGTACCCTACATAAAGAACTGCTTAGACCTAACGAATTAAAAAATGCGTCAACCAAGGACTTACTCGCCTTTATTAGAAAGGTGATTTGCCTTCTGGGCTAATTAGTATCCCATGATACAATAGATCTTTTAGGTCGCAGTATCAGCCTTTGGGGCGGGATCCGGATATATAAAAAAAAAACTACACTGGAAAGTGTTAGAAATATTTTAATGATGCGTTAAATTAATTCCGGTCCGAAGAGGTTAAGTTAATAAAGGCCAGCATAATAGACATTTCCTGTTCACAGGGTACAGAAAAGGACCTATTACATTACATCACAGATGTCATTATTCTTGCTAAAAGCCGTGGTCGTCTGTATGTTGGTCGTCCGTGGTTTGGCATGATGCGCACTAGTACTTTTTTCACTTGTGACGCCTTGCCGCTAATATACTCTTGATGCTCGTTAAAAAAAGCCTTATGCCAATCGAGACGCCTAGCTATTTGATAGCGTGCTTCGATGTTAGCTTCTTTCTGCTACTCGTTAGCTCCACCTCTGTCTTATGTTCTTGGCCCGTAGATTCCAGCCAGATTTAAACAATCTCAATTCTTCCAGTAGCTTGGTGAACACAACTTTCGCTATATCATCCGCGAATCCCACGATCGGCGCTTCTTCTGGTCAAGGTAGGTTAAGTAACTTACCATCATAAATAACGTTTCAAAGGAGTGGACCCAACACTGAACCCTGTGGTTTCCCTCCTGTCATAGCATATTGCTTGAGACTATAAGGTGTATTATACATCTGTCTGAAGTAATCTTACACCACCTTCACCCATTTTGGGCGGCACATAGAACCGCTGCTCAAGTTTAGGCTCCGCCAGAACCGGTATCTGAAAATGCAAATTAAACCTATAAACGAGGAAAATGCCTTATTGTGTGAGATTCCTTTACTATTGATGGAAAAAGCCATTACGATTACATTTTTACATATTGTGGAACAAATTGAAACATTCTCGTTGCAAAACAACGTCTCATTTCTAGCATTTGAATAAGGCATGTGTTTAAGAATAAACTAAATATTATTCATTATTTCTTTCAATTTATTAACTTGTATTAAAATATATACTCAATGTAACATACACATTATAATCGTAATATCGTTAATTCCTAACTTATCATTTCTATGTAATTCTATGTTTTCTATTATCTATTATTTCGAACTCTCTCACATGTAATTTTGTATTTTGCTTTGCTCATATTCTCGCTGGTATCAATTAATGTATTTCTCGTCCATTTGGATTTCAACCAGCCAGCGGAGAGATAAGTATTACTCCAAATATATTGTACTCGATTGGAAGAAAAAAAAATCATTCATTCGTCTTTTTCGTCGACTTTCTCTTCGCCTTATAAAATAATTAATTTTCGTTTATTATCCAACATTTTGTGGTCCTTCGAGCCGGATTTTCGTTTTTCGTTGAGATTAAATTCCTGGAATTCTAGTGGCAAATTGATAGACTTGCATGATTGACAATTTGTGAAGCACGTGGTTATTTTGATGCATGCATAGCGCTATGTCTTACAGTGACTATAAATCTCGGTTCGCTTGAACATTAAAGACACTTTAAATAATTCGTGATATCGTTTGTTTTGTAATTAAAGAAAAAAAATTAAAAATGACTGAGGTAGTCTCGCTCTCCGCCCTTCGCTTGACACGGGGTCATCTCAAAGGATCCCTAACCAAGTAAGCTACCTTTATTGAGTCAATCAAAGACACCACTACGCAACAAGAGCTAGAAACGAAACTTAGTAGAGCTGAGGATCTGTGGCGCGAATTCAATGATTCCCAAAACAAGTTTTACGAGTTTTCGGGTGTAGAAGGTTACACAGACCCAGTGCCGGACTTCGATGAGGTAGAAGCCGAGTTTTTATTGGTAAAGTCTGTCTTGCTGACCGCAATTAGGGAACGCCAACGTGTCGCAAACAATCAGGACGTAGTTAAGCGACTAGCTGACCAACAGAAGGTTCTGATAAACGCACTAAACACATCAAACGCGTCTAAAAATTCAGATAGTTTTCTTCCATCGATTCGTATCGAACCATTTTCTGGTAACTACCAGGAGTGGCAATGTCAGCAACGACGAGGCTCCTATGAGTGGCTCACCCCATGCGGATTTCAGTCACCGGTATTGCTGCTGTCAATTTGGCAGGATTTGGGATCTTTGGAGTTCTGGTGTGGTGGCATAGAAACTCAGCGGCGAACACGCGGAATTCGAGTTGGGTCAGCGGGACCACCTTTGGCACCTTTCCTTTCAATTCTCGTCCTTTCTGCTTTTCGCCCTCGAATTTTCGCGGAACGCAATTAAATTTCTACGCATTGGCCATTGCTGTGTCAAGTGCGTTCATCACCAATGGCCAATACCATTTCTTCCCACGGACACGGATACGGTAATTATTCATTGCGTTATCGTATAAATTGACGCCGCCCATTCGTGAGTTATATGCGTGAATAAAATGCGGCATCATTCCAAATGTTCCCATCCGAGCGGGTTTTTTATCCCAACGTTTGGCGCGATGCATCGGCTTAATCGGTTCAATCGGCTCTTGGTTCGACGCAACCGTGACAAAAGCATTATCATTCCAGCGAACCATCAATATCTTTTTTTTTTTGTCAAACGCGTGATCCATCGCACCGCGATCTTTCTTTCGCATTGTTCGCGGCTCCGTGAGAGTGGCTTTGTGCACATATGGTGCCGGTGGAAAAATAGCTTAGAGAAGACAGACGACGTATCAATGCGTGCGATGTAAAAAAGTTGTCAAAGGCGACCCAATATTGCAATGGATTCTGGAAATTGGCCAACAGCTTTTGCACCACCGTTTCGCCCAAGCCAAAGCCGTCGTATTGCGGATCCTTCGTCGCACTGGCGCCGCCATACGGAATGAATGCATAACAGTAGCCATCGGACGAGCACAAATCCCAGTACTTGAACCCAAAACGAATAGATTTTCCACGAATGAACAGCTTACGCGAGTGTCGCCCATAGTTAGCAATCATCTGCTCATCGATAGAAAGATTATACTGAAAACTGGACTGGAATGAAATGGGATCACAGTCGTGAATGCGAACCGACGCACAGTGCGTTGAATACTAGGCGCTGGTGGACAAAAATCTGAATGTGTTCGTACTGCCGATTTTTTTTGTAATACTTGTTAAACTAAGTATATACATATTATATCTATTAATATTTTGTGAAAGAAATACATACATATGTATAAAGTATAAGTAAGAGAATCAGGCATTTTAATTTGAGAGTGGTGTGGCGAAATAAAATAAAGCATTTTATTTCAAGTTATATTTCTCATTGATTATTATTTATACCTACAATATCGGTAATTGTGTTCCACCAATAAAACAAGTGTGATATAACAATTTACCAAAGAAGAATATACACCTGTGAGTATTTATATATTTAGGTACATGTGTAGCTTTTAAGCCGACTCACTCAAGTCAATTAGTCCACTATCACTTTTGGCATTTAAGTAAGTTTGCTTAATTAGGTGTGCTCTGTTTCTTGCAAAATTTCACTTAACTTGATTACATTTATATATTTCGCACCATATGTTATCAGTCTTAAAATAATATGGAAATTCTTAATTAGCTTTCGTGGATTTTAGTCATTTCTGAGGTTTATTTTGGATTTGTAAAAGTCCTCTTGCGGTATTCCCATCATCCTGGTTTGGGTTTATCCACTGTTAAATGAGTTTTGAATTTCCTTATTTCTATTTTCAAAAATCGTTTTGTTTTCGTATGCAGGACCGGTTTGAACAGTTTTGGCGCCTGGCGCAGGAAAAAAAATAAGCGCCCCAAAAGCAACTTAAAAAATGTTTGATCTTTTCCACATCTCCCGAGGAGAGAGAGTAATTGACGCGTTGACATAAAATTCAACCCTAAATCTTTCTTGATGGTCTAAAATTACCTCATTCATATCCTCATAGGAAAACTGAACTACTTTTTTTCGGGACCGTTAAGTTGAAATTGTTGGAAAAGGAACATTAATTTCATTTGCTATAAGTCTCGCCATATTTAAAAATTCAAAAAAACTTGTCACTAGTTCTTAGTTCGACTAAAAACTTTTTCACTGAGCACAAAATTTCAACTGCAAGCTTAAGGCAAATACTGCTTTGTGTCTAATATTGTATACCAAATAACAACACAACAAATAAATTTAAATTCGCTTAGCTTACTAACAAGAGATTGAGGCATATTTTGGACTTTTTGATCATAATTTTCTGAAATTTTAACAAGAACCCATAAACATTTCCCAAGTTTATTGCATCCATTCTGCTTAAGGCTGCGGTTATATAGCAAGCGTGTAATACAAGCGCTTGCTCGCGCTTTAAATTAAATGCGCGAGTAAGCGCGAGCAAGTGCGGGATAAAATGCTCTGATAATTTAAAGCGCGAGCTCGCACGAGCAAGCGCTTGTATTACACGCTTGCTACATATATAACCGCAGCCTAAGAGTCAAACTACTAAGATGTTTTTTTTGAAACCGACCATCTGCCTACAGAACTTGAATAGAAAACATATATGTATACTCTCAACTTTATCGAAGAATGCAACTGCATCAGTAGAGCATTGAACATCATCAAAGCTCTAGGTTCCAAAACCTTAGTTCTCGCTTGCATACCACAATGTTTCCCTCTCATATAAGTACCATTATCAATATCATATCCTTGTCCTCTACAATTCACTAATAGAATATCCAAATCAGCAAGTTCATTCAAAACTAAATCAGTTAAGCCAGACCCAGTTGTTTTTTTCACAACAATCCCAAAAAATATTCTCTAATTTTAAACTTTTTCGTATTTTGGTCCACTATTCTAACTACTAAAGTTAATTGCTCCTTTCTACTTATGTATATCAAGCGTACAATCTACTATATTATATTCGAAGCCAAGGAGAATCAAGGCATTAGTAACCGCAGGGAAAATTGAATATGCATATTATATTATACTAATTTTCAATATTTTTAAAAATGTGCTATCTACCACTTTAATTGCTAATGTTCTGAATTGAATAATATCTTTTGTTTTCGTAACCGCAGGTTGCATTTTTTTTATGCAGTCTTGTTTTGTTATCAATTAAATATTAAATGCACAACATATAAGAAGGAAATGTTTTTTTATTGGTTGAAAACACGACAATGCAAAAGGAATCCAAAAAAAAAAAGCAAATGTGCTATCTTTCTGTCGCGATCTGTACATACATAATGTAACAATAAATTTTACTACGTATGAACTGAGTTTGACTCTCTTTCTCTTCAGTCAAATCGAACGTTTTGATATATCGAACAAGGTTGTGAAACCAAATTTGAAGTTCGCATCGTTTTAGGTAGGCGCATTGCCTTGGCGCGAAATTTGAATCCTGCTCCACAACTTCCGACATGTTTGTTGATTTGTATGGATTTTGGTAGGCGCAAATGGAGCGGTATGATAAGACTGCTCCACAGCATGTTAGCAGTGAAAATTTCGTTTTTGGCAATGGGCTGAAAGGGTCGACTGGGTATTTAATTTGAAACAACAGAGCCTACTATGGTTGCAGCAGAGACAAATGTTTGTCTCTGGTTGTAGTTGCGTACAGATAAAAATTCTGCTAACTAGTCGGTATACCAATTAGCAGCTATGGAGAGAAAGAGAATGAAATGTTGTGGGAACGGGAAGGGATAGAAAAAAAAACATTATGTGCATATTTATATGAAAATTTGGTGATTTTAATGTGTGTGTATTTTTTAAAGTACAGTGATTGAAATGTGTGTATTGTTATTTGAGAAGTACGGTGAGAAATATTTGTTTGTGAAGAATATAAATACATATTAGCAAACAAGTAGATCTGTTTTTTGGATAGTAATTTTTTTTAGTTTTTACGCCTCTTGCTTTCTAGCGCCTGGCGCACCTGCGCCACTCGCTCCTATGTAAGGTCCGGCCCTGTTCGTATGCACGCACCCGCCAAGATTTAAAGGATAGGTAGTGTGTATGAAATATGTGGCAAACATTCAAAGCATCTTTTTCAAGAATGAAGAGTGGAAAGTCCAAAACGATAATTTTCTTGCCTGGGTATTTTATCGCTGATTGATTCCTCATTAATTTCCTTAGGAGTTGCACCATAAACTTAACAATCTTTCGGGTAAACTGAAATCGGTTTGCAACCAAAGATGGTGACGTTTTGCAACTAAAATGCGATAGCGAGATCATTATTTCCTGTACTTGCTCACATTCGTGTTAAAGACGGTATATTTCCGGGTCAAATCAAGTTTTGAATAATTTTGACATTCGCTAATGTTTAGTAGGTCCAAAACCCATTGTTGTATTTCATCAACTTTTGAATTATTTTTGCAGAGCTCCATCTTTTAAAAATATCCTCATTTTTAATAACTGAGCATATCGGTTGAATATTTTAAAAAGTTGCAAAAAGTAGCAAAAAAGATTTACTTTCTCATAAAGTACAAGAGAGGACGAATCGAACACATAGCAAATTGCAGGTATATTTTGATAGGTTTTTTTTTAAAACTTGTTTAAAACTTAAATAATGACACTCACAAGGGCCCACTTTTAATAATTAGTTTAACAATTATTCACACACATTATATAAATTTAAAGTAAACATACTGGTAGTAGAAAACTCCATTATTAATAAACAATTAAAAAAAATTAGTATTATTCATTTATATTTAACGCAAACGAAGGTCAAAAGTTATGTTCTCAGAGTAAAAATCACAACTATCGCAAAAATTGGCTGATCTCTTAAAGCAAAAACCGTTACTCCCGCTATAAAAAGAAGAAATACGATGAACAAATTATATCATATAGTACATAAACAAATGTCAGTTAATTCTGAAGACTTTGTATTACTCTATAAAACATTCACTTTTTTGATTTTTGTCCACTGGTCAACGCACTGTGCGACGTAAAGTTATTTTGCAGTGGTCGAGTATTCGCGGATCGCGCCCGTAGTATTTTCGACATCAAATATACGTTGAATAATAGTTGGAATTGAGAGGATTTATTTTTTGGCTGATTGCAAATATTTTCACCGAATTTTCGTGGAAAAAAATAAAATAACGTGAAAATTGCCCGCCGAGACAAGTCGCGAACTATTAGGTAAATGACCGAATCGCGCCAAACCAAATTTCATGTGGGTTGACAAAGGATCAAACCAACATATTCGCTACGGTGCCAGGTGATACCACTCTTCGGCTCACATGGGCAAAATTCGAAAGTTGCTAGTCGAGTTCTCTACCACTAGCCCAAAATGTGTTAATGAGAGCTGCCAGTATTTGATTCTAGTTTGCGGAGTTAAATGCATTTCAGACGCCTCTTCATCTTCTGACATCTATGGCTTACTTCCCTGTGACTACGACCACTCGGGTTTCGTCTATTGTTGAGCGTTACTTGCGGAAACCGCATCTTACTTCCAACCTATTGGTAATGATACGCTCTAGGACTTTTCCTGCCATATCCAGTATACAAACAGACTTAAATATATTACTGTTTTATCTTTTTGATTTGAATTGAGTTTTGACTGATGGATTTGAGTACGCACTTGTTTCGATGTAAAAACATACATGTACTAATACAACGCGTATTTGAAAAAAAAATAATGGCAAAATTGTTTGTACATGTGTTTTTCACAAGAATGTGTTCAATCTTCTGCTATAGATTTAGATACTTGTGGTTCTGTGAATAGGTCATTCAACCCCGGTAATATGTAGTTGGTGCTCGTTTGCTTTTCCACTTGTTGTGAAAGCAATTCGGTTCTCAAAATAAATGTAGTCGACAATGCACTCGAACCATAGAAATTGTATTATCTTGAATGTATCGTGTTATTTGAAAATGTGTTTATATCTAAATAAATATGGGCAACCTCGACCGAAAGGAATTCTAAACTCGGTGATATTGTATTTACCGTCCTCATAAAAACAAGTATTTTGCCATGCGATTGCGTCTTTTTTTTGCATTCTCAAAACTGAAAATTGGCTTTAAATACTAAAACCAAACACTGTGAATGGCCACTTTATAAAAACACATTTACGAGAATGTAATCTCTAAGGACACATGCTGTCGATGTCATTTGCTTTTCTTAGCTTTGGTGGCGTGTCCAAATTAATTGCACAAACCAGGAACAAAAGTTATTAATCTCTTTTTTTTAATTGATATTTATTATTATTTATTATTTATTATTTATTATTTATTATTTATTATTTATTATTTATTATTTATTATTTATTATTTAATATTTATTATTTATTATTTATTATTTATTATTTATTATTTATTATTTATTATTTATTATTTATTATTTATTATTTATTATTTAATATTTATTATTTATTATTTATTATTTATTATTTATTATTTATTATTTAATATTTATTATTTATTATTTAATATTTATTATTTATTATTTATTATTTATTATTTATTATTTATTATTTATTATTTATTATTTATTATTTATTATTTATTATTTATTATTTATTATTTATTATTTATTATTTATTATTTATTATTTAATATTTATTATTTATTATTTATTATTTATTATTTATTATTTATTATTTATTATTTATTATTTATTATTTATTATTCAATATTTATTATTTATTATTTATTATTTATTATTTATTATTTATTATTTATTATTTATTACTTATTATTTATTATTTATTATTCAATATTTATTATTTATTATTTATTATTTATTATTTATTATTTATTATTTATTATTTATTATTTATTATTTATTATTTATTATTTATTATTTATTATTTATTATTTATTATTTATTATATATTATTTATTATTTATTATTTATTATTTATTATTTATTATTTATTACTTATTATTTATTATTCAATATTTATTATTTATTATTTATTATTTATTATTTATTATTTATTATTTATTATTTATTATTTATTATTTATTATTTATTATTTATTATTTATTATTTATTATTTATTATTTATTATTTATTATTTATTATTTATTATTTATTATTTATTATTTATTATTTATTATTTATTACTTATTATTTATTATTTATTATTCAATATTTATTATTTATTATTTATTATTTATTATTTATTATTTATTATTTATTATTTATTATTTATTATTTATTATTTATTATTTATTATTTATTATTTATTATTTATTATTTATTATTTATTATTTATTACTTATTATTTATTATTTATTATTCAATATTTATTATTTATTATTTATTATTTATTATTTATTATTTATTATTTATTATTTATTATTTATTATTTATTATTTATTATTTATTATTTATTATTTATTATTTAATATTTATTATTTATTATTTATTATTTATTATTTATTATTTATTATTTATTATTTATTATTTATTATTTATTATTTATTATTTATTATTTATTATTTAATATTTATTATTTATTATTTATTATTTATTATTTATTATTTATTATTTATTATTTATTATTTATTATTTATTATTTATTATTTATTATTTATTATTTATTATTTATTATTTATTATTTATTATTTATTATTTATTATTTATTATTTATTATTTATTATTTATTATTTATTATTTATTATTTATTATTTATTATTTATTATTTATTATTTATTATTTATTATTTATTATTTATTATTTATTATTTATTATTTATTATTTATTATTTATTATTTATTATTTATTATTTATTATTTATTATTTATTATTTATAATTTATTATTTATTATTTATTATTTACCAATCAAAACCGTTAAAATACAAAACAAAGCTTGTCCTTGGTTTTCGTCTGAGGTAGTTAGGTCCATAAAAATTAGGAACAAATTATACAGCAAATGGAAGCGTAGACCATCTAATGCGAACTGGTCTGCGTACAAAGCGGCGCGTAACTACACAACCTCCATTGTGCGTATCTCTAAGAAAAACTTTTATGCGTCCAAACTGAACACCTCCCTCCCTGCGAAGAAACTTTGGAATAACTTACGCAAAATTGGCATCTCCAGCAGTAACTACGACTCTAAATGTGTTCTCGATCCTGATGAACTAAATAATTTTTTCCTTGCTGATGAGCCCAGCACTAGCTCCTCTGTTCTCAATCGGACAGAAACCTTGCTGTCTTGGTGCCAGCATCAGAAGATTTTGCAGTTGCTACAGGAGTCGAAGTTATCCAATGCGTGACAGCTATTAAGTCTAATTCTATAGGTGAGGATGGCCTACCAATCCGTTTCATCAAACTTTTATTGCCGTATATTGTCTCCCATCTCACCCATGTGATTAACTGGTGCATAATAACATCGACTTTTCCTCAGTTTTGGAAAACTGCAAGAGTCTTGCCTATAGCAAAGAAAGCTAACTCAACTTGTCCGGCTGACTTTAGACCAATAAGCATTCTACCGTGTCTGTCAAAGGTCTTCGAGAGAATAGTTGCTAAACGAATAACGGAAAATTTAACGCTCAATAAGTTACTGTATGCCCAGCAATCTGGTTTTAGATCTAACCACAGCTGCTCCACAGCTATGGTGAACCTACTTGAGGAGATAAGGCCAGATTATGATATGGGCTATGTTTCGTTGCTTTGTTTACTAGACTTCTCGAAGGCTTTTGACAGAGTTGATCATCGAATCCTTTGTTGGAAGCTTGTGAACAATTTTGGTCTTGGTGAAAGGGCAGTAAAACTAATAAGTAGTTATCTTTCCGGTAGATCGCAAAGGGTGGTCGTTGGTGAACGTTGTTCTTCACTGAAAGAATTCAAACAGGGAGTGCCGCAGGGCTCAATTTTAGGACCGATACTCTTCTGTATGTTTATCAATGACCTTCCATCAGTCTGCAAATATGCTTCCGTACATTTATATGCAGGTGATGTCCAACTACATTTAGCGAAGCCATTTAGGAACCTCGACGAACTCGCTCTTCTCTTAAATGAGGAGTTAAAACATATATACACTTGGTCGGTAGCAAACGGATTACTACTTAATCCGGCAAAACCGCAAGTAATCCCCATCTCTAAAAAGAATTTTAATTTGAATCTTCTACCTGAGTTATATTTAAATAACAAAAAGATTAAAGCCTTTGAGTCAGTTAATAGTTTTGGCTACACTATAAATCGCGATATGTCCGGCTATAATCATACTAACGTTGTCATCGGCCGTATCTACGGATGTCTGCGCAAACTGTGGCTCAGTGCTTATTTCACTCCGCGGGAAACACGACGAAAGCTGGTTATGACTCTAATCTTACCCCTCATAACATATGCTGAGGTAGTCTACAGCAGCCTTGACTCGTTATCCCTGCGTAAATTGCAAGTTGCATTTAATGACGCGGTGCGCTACATTTACGGCATTCGTAGATATGACCATATCTCTGTGTACGCTAGGGGTTTAATTGGTTGTAACTTGCGAGATTACATCAATGCAAGGAACTGTATATTCTTACACAAAATAATGAATAACCAATGTCCGTCTTACCTGTACAACAGGCTTAATTTCACTCGCTCCACTAGAACCATTAACTTGATTCCCTCTCGCCATAATTATCTAAATTCGTCGCGTCTGTTTTTCATTCACACTATAAAACTTTGGAATTCCTTACCGTCCTGAATTAAAAATATTTCGAATCCTTCCAATTTCAAAAGTGCAATTCTCCTTCACTTCTCCACCTTAACACATCTTCACTGAACCAACATATCTCTGCTTTTGTCATATTCTCAATCCAGTAATTCCCACCTACTTTCCATCTAAGGTTATGCTACTCATTGTAAATTAGTTTTAAGATATCAATTTGTATAAAGTTTTAAATACTAAGTACTAAAACAGATTTTTAATCTTAATGTACAAACCTTCTAATGAAATAAATGAAATGAAATGAATGAAACGATGCCCTGAAAGCACAAAAATGATGTCAACTTATAAATACAATTTATACGATAATTTTTTTTTCTAAAAATTTATTATATTATATTATTATTTATCTACAAAATGACATCAAAAATTTTAATTTATTTGATGATTATCTAAATAAAAAATAAATTATAAATATGGTTTGCTGATAAAAAAATCGATTTCAGTTTGAAGAACTTTCTTGCACGAGAGCTGAATGCGCACTGAGAGCAGATACGATAAATTTTTTTAGTATCAAATGCTTGAACATATATACATCACGAAGTTAGGAACAAATTTGAAACAAAAAAGAAACTTTCATTGAGAAAAATTGGGATTTGGGAGTTACAAGAAACCGTGTTGCCATATGGCATCAAAATACCGAAAGGGCTAAGCCTAACTTCGGACGTATAGGAAAATATAGAGATTCTTTCTTTAGCCGCTCATCACGAATGTGGAATGCTTTACCAACCACAAATTCTCCCTCCCGTTACGATCTACAAGCATTTAAGACCAATGCGCATCGGTATCTCCTCTTTCATCCTCCCTAAATTTCCTTATGGCCCGCGCTGTGCAAAGCATTTTAAGGGTATTCATAACCCCTTTAGCGTGCTTGAAAAGAAAATTAACATATGAATTTTTGAGTTTTTTAAATAAATTTAAAATAAGTAATGTTAGAGATTTTTTTTTAATATTCTGAAATTTTTAGCATATTAAAAAAATTGTGTGTGTCAGTCACACGCGATAGAAGTGAAACTATAACTATAACGGTAGTCCGCCATCTTGGTGGACCACAATGTTGAACTTCAAATAACGTCACTAAGCGTATTCTTTGTCTTGTCAAACTCTTTCATTTGATACCCATATTAAGGAAGTCGGTAACCCGCCATCTTGGGGTGTCCGCCATATTGAATGCTTCTATAACGTCATATAACCTTAGATACTCTCCGGGTCAAATCGAATCCAACGACACTTTATTTGTTGAAATCGGTTGAGTACTTAAGGGTTTAGGCTGTAGCGGTAGCGCTATTCATTTTCTTTTTCCCGCTCTCTACCATCGCTTATCCCTCCGAATGCATCCCCCACCGCCCAAATCGATTTGGAAATAACGCCCAAAAAAATTTCGAACAATTTGTTGTTGTAATTTTTTTTAGTCATTTTGGGTGTAATTTCCTAGTCAGGGTTCATTTTATAATAGGCAGTAAAGCCCAAAATAACAAGTGGAAATATTTGAAAAGGAAATAATGCCCGAAAAAGGAAATATCACCCAAAACAATTAAGACAAAACGAAATAACGCCCAAATAAAATTAAGAATTGCCCAAATGGCAATATTGTTGGGTAATTTCTACTGAGAATGTAGAATGTCATTGAAAAATGCAACCCACTCAAAGTTCGATGACAGATATTGCAAGCCTCTCCGCAGTTTTGAATAAACTGGACTTCACAATTAGTTTGATTGCTTTTTTAAAATAAACAAAAAGAACAATTGTACCAAACTAAATGATTCCCGCGGCGCGGCGCGTCAGCGGGCCACCCGCGCGCCCCCGCGTTTTTCATTATTCACTAATTTGGGAACAACATACGCATTGGTTGCAAAGTTTTGTTTTTAATGGGTACTAGCTGTCCCGCCTGGCTTCGCCCGTGTACTAAAACAGTCTCGTTAACCATCAGGCAAAATGCAATTTTCTTTCTGCCTAAGCCTGAAATACAGCAATACGAAAAAGAAAAACAAAAAAAGAATCATGAAAGTCGGCACAGCGGTTATCGAGTTATAACGTCATCGAGTTTCACACGCCGAATGAATTGTATATGTTATAAAGAAGACTTGCAGTTTCTTTATATCGCTGTTTCGCATGTTTACGCATACATAATGTGACCATTTATTTTTTGCCAAAAAAGCGGCGGGTTTTTTTAAGCTAAAAGCGGGCGTGATTTAGCGGGTTTGACGGGCTTCGCAAGAGTAGATCGGCATAGTCAATACATTGGTGGAATTGGAATACAAACTAGAAATGAACAACAATTACGTTCACCGTACCGCTTTTCCCAATAGTTAAAATTGTACCACCACACGTTTCACATTTTAACTTCGAATTGTCATCGGTTTTTTTTAAAAAATGGAAAAGCGGCATCAAAATCTAATTTTAGCACAAGAAATTTCTTTGGGCTAATATTTGAAAACTGTCTAATCACATACATTTTTAAATTTTTTTTGGTTATTTAACGCCGTTCGTTTACTTTTTCATAATTTTTCTGACTTTGAGAGAATTTTACCCCCACTCTTCGAGATTTGACAGAAAACACATACATAGATATTTGGTGCAAAAAGTCTGCGATCGGACCTTGTACCGTGCGTCGGATAGCGATAATAACTGGTTGTTTCTTTGACGCATGATATTTGCAATTTTCGCGCACTGATGCGAACTAAAGTTGTCTACGGCAGTTTAGATCTGCCACCTTCATTATCACAATTTCGATGCAGAAACATTGACATTGCTAAATTAGACAGCACAAGGAGGCATATTCAAAAAATGTTCTGATGTGAGTACAAAATTCGAAAATTTTCTTAAAAAGCGGCGAAATGGTTGTGGTGGCGGGTCGCGGGTTTTTGGATGAAAAAGTGGGTAAAACCCACCAAAAGCGGGTGAAATGGTCACATTACGCATACATATAAAGAAACTTAACATATACGTATGTTATACTCAACCTCGCATCTAAATACTAATATGAATCCTACTAATATATAAATGTGAAAGTTTGGATGTTTGGATGTTTGGATGTTTGGATGTTTGTTGCTCTATAACACCTTAACGGTTTAACAGACTTGAATGAAACTTTCGTGAATAGATAGTCTACTTCCTGGATTAGAGATTAGGCTACTTTTTAAACAAAACATACAATTCCTTGATTCCATAATTCGAGTTATTCCAATTTCCGCTTTTATTATTTGGTCATTATTTTTGGGTACACCATTGTCATTGATCGGCACTCTGTTGGGAGAGGGTTGTTTTTGTAGATGTTATGCTCTTCTCTTCGCCACAAATCCATCGCTATCGCTTATTCTTTAATTTTCTTTCTACCTATACGCGCATTGAATGAGGGGTAAACCATTGCCATTGATCGTCATTCTGTTGAGAGAGGGTTGTTCGTGTTAATAATTAATGCTCCTTTTTGGGATTGTGAGTTGTGACTCAAAGTAGAGGAGGAATGATTTTGCTGATATTTGCTACCGACTTTAGTTAGTTGTGTTTCTGCTTCATCAGCGTGCGGATCTAGATCTACAGAAAGGGGGAAATGCACGATTTTTTTTACTTTCTTTTTTTGTCACTTTACAGCGGTATTTGGTTACCTTAATTCAATTCACAAATACATATATTGTAGTAGGGGTAGGCAGGCGATGTTGAGTCTTAAAATTAGTAAATAGTTGGTGATTTCAGACAAACCTCACCAGTTACTCCACGATCAATGCTTACAACAAAGCCTAATATCTTTGGTGTTTACATAATGCTATTGTACTTTAAATATGAACATTAAGTACAACTATTAGAGACAAGAAACCAGAAAGTACCATTATTTGATGCTCATAAAATACATATTATGTACATATGTGTGTAGACGTGTTTGTACACAGGTATATTACATTTCCATCAATTTTTTATGCAATCGTTTCATCTACAGGGAACAACCACTTAGTTCAGATAATAACGTATTGGCTTCAGAATTCTTTAGAATCTTAATTTAAATAATATCGCTTCCTACTACTTCCTTTCTAACATACTACAATCAAATGACGCGACTGATTTTTAGCACGGGCAACGCCGGGCAGGCAACAGCTAGTTGGAAATAAAGCCCAAAAATCTGGAAATATCGCCCAATTTTTACAAAAACAATTCCCATTGAAAATTTTTGCGCGATATTGCCTTTTTATAACTTGGGTGATATTGAGTTTTGGGCATTAGGCAAAGTCTTTTTGGGCTTCATTTCCATCTTCTTGTTAATTTTTGGGCGTTACACATTTTTTTGGGCTCTATTTCCAAATCGATTTGGGCGTTATTTCCTTGGGCGTTATTGCCTAACGCCCTTATTCTCCTCTGTGAACATTTTCGCTTACTTTCATCAATAATTGTCATTTGTCATTGTCAATAAACAAGTAGGCTGTTTTTTCAAATTATTACATTTCTAAGCCCCTTCAAATTTCCCCTCTGTGCATATTTTCGTTTCATTTGAGTTTCATTTTACTGCCCTACCGGCGACATAAGAAGTTTCACTTAAAAAAATATTTTTTGCCTCGCTTATTGCAACGACCTCAATAAACGTAAAGAGGTCGTACCGTAAAAACTAAAGAATAAGTGTACCTGTTATCATAAGGCACACAGAAACTCTCTTCTTAAACGTGAACAAAAATCATTATACTCGCAGTCATCAGATGATCCAGATCCAGTGTGTTTATATGTTGCTTGCTTGTGTGCTTGATATCAGTTTTTTTTTTAGATTATTATTAAACGTAAGTTATACTACGGTGGCTGGAGGTTTACTTAAAAGAAAAATAAGTGGCCGTTTTACAAAATTCTATTTTAAAATTATTGGAGTGTGAATCTTTTTTCTTATAATTCATTTATATTGAATCATTGATTCAGTTTAGTGAATTGCTCATGCTTTGATGTCGTCTTTTGCATTTGAATGTGGGAAACATTGTGTTTGTAGACTACACAAAATGTAATATAAAAGTATCTACTGTGCCAGTGGGAAGGGCCGATGTACATACATATCTAGACTTTGTTTTTAAGTTAAAAATAGATAACACCTTTTTGTTTTTGTTGTTTTTCCATATTACTCAAGGATACAGAAATTTATTTGTTCGACTTTTTATTTTAATGGTCAACGCTTTTCGGCCTTCATCAATTCTTACCTAGAGGAGAGTGTGTGCAAAATTCCGATAGACAAAATATATTCGACTACAAATTTGAAAAACACTTTTCTTCATAAATGTGTTTACTCGTATACATACATGTGAACATTGTATTGAGGGCATTTCAGAAATATGGAAAATAAACTAAAGCCACAGGTACCTACCTGACGGCACTTTCAAAAAAAAATACTATCTACATATCTACTAATTTTCTCGAATTTGTTCGGTTATGGAGGTTATTTTAATTTGTTATTATCATTTAAATTACAATCGAACTAGAATAAATAAATTTATTTATTTATTATTTCAGTTATCACAATTTAATTATTTTTCTGCTTGTCTGCCAGGCACGTAGCCAGGGGGGGCTAGAGGGGCTCAAAACCACCCCCGAAATGATTTGAAAGAAAATATATATTCGAATAAAGTTTAGGTTATTAATTATGTCCTTGAATACATTTCGTTTATTTTTACAAATAATATAAACATTTATTAAAGTAACATGATTTCAAAACTATATAAGTAGTGAGGAACTAATAAATGAATATGTATAGGCAAGAGTAAGTATAAGGAAGTATGCAAGTTCAAATATCTAACCGGGCTTTAAGTTCAAGTTGTCTAAGCACTCTGGCTGATGAAACAATGGATGTTTCCGGCACTAAGCAACTTTCAATATGTATTCGATATGTGTCTATTAGAATCAAACGTAATGTATTGGACGTTAATTAAAGAAGTGCTAGGATGTAAAAAACCATCGCTGGATGCAGTGATTGAAAGAAACTTCTTACCAAGTACGAGCATCATCACCAAGCTCATTAACTTAAGTCTTGAAACTTCGACAGTACCAAATAAACTTAAAGAGGCACTTGTTAGAACAATCTACAAGGGAGGAGCAAAAAAAGAGATAGCAAATTATCGTCCAATATCAATATTACCAACCGTAGAGAAAATGTTGGAGCAAATCGTAGCTGATCGCATATGGCACAAGTTATTAAACAAAAATCAATACGGGTTTCAAAAAGGGAAAAGCACTAACAAACTACTAGGAGACTTTGCCAATTTAATTAGCAGCAGGCTTGCAAAGAAACATCATGTGTTAGTTCTGTTCCTTGATTTTAGCAAAGCTTTCGACACCCTAGACCACAATAAGATAATAGAAACCTTAGAAGCAGCAGGGATTAGAGGAACTCTAGCAGAATTATTTAAGAGCGAGGACCTTCAGAGTAAAAATAAAAGATTGTTGCAGTAGCGAATACAAGGTGCAGTATGGTGTTCCCCAAGGGTCAAAATTGGGACCCCTATTATTCATTTTGTACACCAACGGAATGTTGAAGTGCCTTAAAAATAGCTCCTCATTTGCATACGCAGACGATACAGCAGTAGTTGTTTCGCATAACAATGTAGAAGAAGCAACGAGGATGATGCAGACTGAACTCTACGAAGTAGGAAAGTGGTGCCACGACAACGGGCTGGTGATCAATGTGTCAAAAACGAAAGTTATGCATATTCGCAGCCCACAATATCCAGCTGCAGAAATAAGGCTTAAAGCCTACAATTGTACCAACCCAACCACCACTGATGTGATAGAGGTAGCGGCGACGCATAAGTACCTTGGTATTACCATCGACAGTCATCTTCTTTGGGAACCGCATATTAATGACCTTCGAAAAAAATTGAGTGGGTCCCTGTTCGCATTGGCTTGTATGCAACACAAATCTACAATTTGCGTCCAAAAGCAAGTATACCACGCTCTTATTGAGTCAATGCTGAGATATGGTGTCTTGGCTTGGGGAAATGCGGCAGAAACACAAATAGACAAACTGCAGTGTATCCAAAATAGGGCAATAAAACTGTTATCGAGAAGAAACATAGCAGAAATTAGCTTACGAATACTGAGAGTAAGGCAGATCTTCAAGATGACAGCGGCGCTGGAATATTACGATGACGACCAGTTCCGGATACCAATCAGCCACAACTTTAATACGAGAAGACAAGCGAATGGGATGTACCAGCTTCCACATTACAACAACGCTTACGGTAGGAGCAAGCTAATGTATACGGTGCCAAATATATTAAACAGCCTTCCGCAAAACCTGAGAAACATATCGCAATGCAATACCAGAAAAACAAAATTAAAAAAACATTACTGAGAAGAAATTACTTTGGATCCATTTAATTTAAATGAAACAAAATCATAACACACAAATTTCAATGTCTTTTAACGTAAGTTCATTTTGATAACATTAAACAAATAACTTATAAACACAATCTCCTGCAGATAAGCCATGCGGCTTCACAGGTAATAAATAATGTTAACAAAATGTCTATTATATGAAATAAATAAAATAAAAAAATAAAAAAAAATAAATAAAAAAAAATTTCACTTTTACTACTTCCGAGATATTTAATAAAAACTTTTTTTGAGCTGTTGCCTTAAAAATAATAGGAACAAGTTTGTTTTTATATCAAAACAAAGATCTTTGAGCTTTAATTCAAGCAGTTTGTTATACATATATGTATATATATTTATCTTTATTTGGTATCATAAATTTACAATATTGGTTTGTTACCGCACATTTCTTAATACAGAGATTTGATATGTTTTTCTATATCTTTCTACTGAAAATTTATTAACATGCTATGAACAGTTTAGTAAGAAGAAAATAAGTAATTTGATGGAAAAATACCACAAAAACCTTCCATATAATACAAAAAAAAAATCAATCCATTACTTTATGGTTATAAATAAATAAAATAGGTAGAATATTAATACATTTTAATAAATGTTAGATAAATATAGAAAATCAATAGGATGAATAAATAAATAATAAACAAATAAATAAATAAATAATAAATAAATAAACAAATAATAAATATATAAATAAATATAAAATAAATAAATAATTTTTTTTTTTTTTTGTTTTATCGAAGGTGAAAATCTCGAAAGACACTGTGGGGTTGGAAACCCAGAGTAGTGTGGGACTCTAACCGCACCAAAAATACTTCCTTAATCATGACCAATCAAAGAAAGATCGACAAATGATTTTAGTTTCAACGTTCAGTTGCGATTGAGAAGGTATTTTAATTTAAATGCTGGTTCTCATAATTGTCAGAAAATAAGTTCGTGAGGTTTAGTTCTACTTAATCTACGAATATTATATCGTAATCGTATATTTAAGACGTCTTCTATCTCAGGATTAATATGCATCTGCACGTTGTGATGGATCGCGTTCTTTTTAATTACTTCCGTCACGTGATCAATCTGCAAATCACGATGCAACTCATTATTTCTTATATACCATGGGGCATTTACTTTTCCCCGAAGGACTTTGTTTTGAATTGTTTGTATGGCTTGTAAATTTGTTTTCTTTGTGCAACCCCACAGTTGGATACCATACGTGCAAACAGGTTTTAAAATCTGATTATATATTAAGGTTTTATTCTCAATTGACACTTCTTAATTATATCCTAACAGCCAATAAAGTTTTCTATATCTAATATTTAGCTCTTCTATTTTCTTTTTCACATGTTCCTTCCATTTCAGTTGAGCAGCCAGATTCAAACCCAGATACTTAGCTGTGTTAGAATAAGGAACTACTTGATTATTAATAACCACTTGAAGATTCGTTATTTTTTTGTTTGTAAAATTGATATGGGTGGACTTTGACTCATTAAGTTTAATTCGCCAACGTTGAGTCCAATCACATATCTCGTTAACTGAATTTTGTAGCTTTTCAGTTGCTTTAGCTACGCAGCCATCAGTTGATAGAAGAGCAGTGTCATCTGCAAATGTGGCTATCATCGTGTCATTCGTATGTGGTATATCCCTAGTGTATAATAAATATAAAGTGGGCCCTAGGACACTTCCCTGTGGAACACCTGCTTGTATTTCTTTAAGATCAGAATACGCAGAACCGTAGCGTACTCTAAAGAATCTATTTGCTTTATAAGATTTTAGTATCTCATAGTATTGTCTTGTCTAGGTAAGTCCCTATGAAGCTTATACTCTAAACCCTTATGCCAAACTTTATCGAAAGCCTGAGCAACGTCTAGGAATAATGTAGAACAAACTTGTTTTTCTTCTAGTGCTTTTTCTATAACATTAGTTATACGATGCACTTGGCTATGGTTGAATGTTTATTCCTAAACCCGAACTGATGGGTGGCTCTATGATTTTGTCTAGTCTTTTAAGAAGCAGTTTCTCGAAAAGTTTTGATAATACCGGTAGAAGCGATACTGGTCTATATGAGGTAACTTCTGATAGAGGTTTACCTGGTTTAGGTGTAACTATAATTTCTGCTTTCTTCCAGTGAAGTGGGACATATCTAAGTTTAACAAGCATTAATTATGAGCTTGAGTTTTAACAGCGCTTTGAGGGGTAGCTCTTTAAGGATTTGGGCAGTTATAAGATCCCGGTCTCGGTATTTCAACAGAAATCAGGGCAGCCTTTTATTCCAGGTTTCATTGCGTTGTCGGCGGATATGATATGAGATCAGGCCGTTTAGGTACAGAAAATTTTGTCTAAAGGCAGGATATCGATATCTTTGCCAACTTTTTCTTTCCGCATTCCTGACTTTGATAAGCTTCAGAATAAATTGAGAGATTTTTAAACAGTGACTAGTTTTTGCAACTTTTGGAACACTTGAATTTATTGCACCTAGAATTTGGTTTGAAAATTCATTAGCAATGCTACCAACGTGTTCCGTTTGATTAATATTTGTAAGATTAATTGAGCAATTTTTAAGTTTCCTCTTCAATTCTGCACGATAATGTTCCCAGTTTGCATTTTTTAAAGTCCAGAAAATATTCGTTTTTTCTTTCACCTTCACGAAGTATCTTGCAAATAACAGGATTGTAGTCAGAGCTTAGAACAGGATTGTAGGTTGAGAAATAATATTAGAAATATGTGTTAAGAAAACGTCAAGTACAGAACAAAACGTCAAGGACATCCACGTAAGTAGGACTTAGAGGAAAGAGTACAGATACATAAAACGTTAATGTAAGATTCGAAAGTATATTACCCCAACTATTCGCCCGGGTACAGCCCCAGTCTCTGTGTCTACAGTTAAGATCCACTCCGATTAAAAAATCTCCCCTTAAGCTGAAAAGTTTTCTCAGTCTTTATTTAATACTGATCTTTTTTCGGCAGAAGTCTGCCCACCAGGAAAATACGAACACATGGATGATGGATCTCTGGTTTTTTATATTCACTTTTAAGGCAACATTTTCTACGAGTCGAGTTTGTATAACAGGCAAAAGGGAATGCTGAATTGATCTTCTTATCAGAATTGCAACACTTCCACCTCTTCTATCAATTCAATCAACTCGAAGACATTTGAAATCTGAGGTAGATAGTGTAATATCACTACTTAGCCAAGTTTCAGTAACTAACGCTATGTCAACGTTGTTACTATTTAAAAAATTCATTAATTCAACATGCTTATTGCGAATACCCCTGGCATTCCATGTCATGATATTTATGTTTTTATCTATCATGTTGCTTATTATTACCATATAAGAATTTAGTTGCTAAATTTGCGATAACATTAAATTGTTCAATTTTTGTTTTACAAGTAGGTACTTAACTTAACAATCATCTCCATGGCTAAAGCGTTAAGTTCTTCAGCAGAGAAAAGCCCTTTATTATTGATGAGGCCACCTCTAGTGTTGACGCTTGTATTGGGCGCTGAATGATGAGAATTCCGCCACGCACTCATTTGATTTACATTACTGGTCTCTGTCTCCCACTCCACGTGCTGGACGGTGATGCGCTGATCAGTGTTGTCACCTTACCACAATTGTGATGGATCTACCACAATTTTGAGCGTTTTTCAAATCTACCACGGAAAACAAAAATTCTACCAGGTTTTTAAAATTTGTCTTGCCCATATTAAATCAACAAATTGAATCTGTTCCTTTGGAGAATTGTGTGTATAAATGTTGCCAATCTGTTTCGCACATTCAAAACATACTCACTTTCAATGAATTTTTCATTCATTTGTGTGGAAACCCTTTCCGAAATCCTCATCCGCGAACCATTTAATGCAATGTTTTGTACATAGGTTTTTTTTTTTTTTTGTACATACGTTTATACCAGCGGTGGCCAAACTTCCAGACTATATGTTCGACTTTTCGCTGAAATTGGTTACACGTGCTACCTACCCATTATTTTTACTTGGAATAAAAAACATAGACATGTACACACCATAAAGTCACTAGCCAGAATGGATACGCCAAACTACTTGCAAAAGATTGTATCCAGCTACTTCATCAATAGAAGTTTGAGATATGAAACCGAGGGAGGAGAAAAGTACTATAAAGTCTCCGCGGGATTCCCACAAGAATCAGTACTGGGCTCCCTACTTTGGAATATCATGTACGACGGAGATCTGAAATTAACAATGCAACCAGGTAAAAATAATCGGATTCGCCGACGACATCGCCGTTGTTACTGTTGCAAAGAACATTCGCGAGATACAGTCAGCTACGAACGAAGCAATCAACTTCATCAAAGACTGGCTCATATACGCCGGCCTAGAACTAGCAGATCACAAAACGGAAGCTGTCCTAATAATCAGCCGGAAAAATGTGGAATACCTGGACATAAAGGTAGGAAGTCAAACTATTAGATCGAAGGACTCTGTAAAATACGTAGGAGTAGTACTCGACAATAGACTTAGCTTTAACTCTTACATCGACTATTCGAAATGGCGTCAATGGTTCAGACAGCACTTTCAGGAATACTGCCAAACATTGGAGGACCCGGATATGTTAGAAGAAACTTAATAATATAGTAAGCTCAGTCCGAGTTCGTGTGGGCGCCCTAGCGACAAAGCAAACAAGGAGATAGTTATCGTCAACATATCAACTAAGCGCACTAAGGGTAGTCAGTGGCTTCCGTGGCAGGGTTGGTCCCCACCTTGGTCATCAAAACGATCAAGGAAGAAGACCAAGTGGCAAGCTCGGTGGGACCCCACTACAAAGGGCAGATGCACTTACAGATTGATCCCAACCATAGACGTTTGGACAAACCGGAGGCACAGAAACTGTAACTACCACCTTACGCAGTTCCTATCTGGTCACAGTAGGTATTGGAATTACCTACACCGTTTTAGACATGTTAGCTCACATCTTTGTCCAAATTGCGCAAATCAGGAAGATGACACAGAGCACGTAGAATTCGATTTCTGGGATGGAATACAGTGAATGCTGTTACATTTTTTTTTTAAATATTGCGTATTTGTTCCCATTAGTGCATATGGTCCGTTTAAACGGACGTCATCTAAATGTAAACTTGCAATGTTTTCTTTACATAGAGTCCGTTTAAACGGACACACTCTATCTACTCATAAAAACACAAAATGTTCTGATTTGGTATTTTTTTTTTTTTTTTTTTAAAAGAGTGTTTTACTGCAAACAAACGACAAAATGTAAAAAAAACTTCAAATTAACTTCATGCACTAATGGGATAATGTATTAATTTAAAGCATATACGTGGGGGTCGACTGTAAATGCCTTCGCGTTCGACCAGTCGACCGCGGTCTATGGTTTGGCCACCCATGGTTGATACTTATGTTAATGTTATCAAATCTACCACATTTTTTTGTCCAATCTACCATCGAATTTAAGAAAACCGTTGTCTGCTGCGGTTGAGTGATGTGTGTTGAATGGTGAAAATTCGGCTGAGAGCGAGAAGTTTTCTCTCACCTCTATGTATTTGATACGGCTGATACAAGAGATATCAGTAGATTTGTGGTTCCCACCGCAATTCGCACATTTTAAAGTAGCATTTTCACACTCTGTTGTTTTATGAGACCCGGCGCAGTTCGCACAATCAGTTTTTATGTGGCAATTTTTTTCGCCATGACCGAACATTTGGCAATTGAAACATCGTGTGAATTTATTTTTTATCTCTTTTTGATAACTCCAGCTGACTTGTGTGTACAGAATGGAGCGGAATTGTTTTTTGAGATCACTCAACTTTATTGAACCATTTTCGAGGAACACTAAATAAATAAAGTCCGTGTAGTGATCATATTTTTTAATTATTTTTTTTAACTTCCACGCACTTAAGCCCGAGGAAGTTTTGCGGAGTAATTTGATTGGTGGATAAAACCAACCCTTTTTTGACTGCAAATCTCCTTGTATACGTTGTTGCTTTCATGCATAATAGATCCTTTTAGTCAGGCCAGTGTTCATCTTCTTGCCATCATTCAAACAGTCAAGATCAAACCATGCTTCCTTTGTAAAGTTTGGGCGGCATTCGTTATCGCCGAAACGCAAACATTTGAAACATTTTTCGGGACTAGGGTATTATTTAACATCCGAGTAGTTTTGCCGATAGATTCCACTTTTCGATTAAGTTTTGGAGGTATGCTCATGGTGTCGACTAGCCGAGGGCCTGTCAATGTGTTTATGGAAGTTATCAGGGGCATGTGGTAGGGTTACCAGATTAAATATGACGAAATGGGGGACATCGCGAGACAATATATGTTTTTGAAAAATATAACACCAGCGTAAAAAAAATGAAGTAAAAAAGTTAAATCAAATTAAACATATTCGCATATTCAGGACCTTCTTTGCTTTTTGTTAACCACTCGAAACACTTTTCCCAGGACTGATTACATGCTCACTTTCTTTTTTTATTCGCTTATACTTATATAATAGGTCTGTTCCCGTACTGTTGCAAACAGCCGAAAACAGCCGAAAACTACACTCTCTTCTGTCAAAACATATGAAAAGTCTTCGTACGGGAACAGGATTTGACTGATTTCGGCTGTTTTCGGCTGTTTTGGACAGGTACGGGAACAGACCTAATACTAACAAAGAACAGATAGCAGCACAAATCATATACTGACAGATGAAGGAAAACCTTTGCGTGAAGTGATAATTATGTAGGTGATTGAGTGAATGCATTCAGCTTTGAAAGGATTTTGAACTTCAAATGGATGTGTTTACAGAGAATCCTTTAAAAAATATTTAATGAAAATCTTTTAGCAGTTTTAAATTGAATGTTTTCTCTTATTGAATTTTACTTAATAAGGGGGACAGAGGTTTGTATAGGGGGGGCAAACACCATTTTGGTATTAAAAAAGGGGGACGTCTGGTAACCCTAGCATGTGGTTAGAGTAAGTTCGCTGATCAATTTTGAAGTCAACTATGTACTTTATCCGCAATCCTATTATGAGACACAAGTCAATGGATGAGTAACTGGTGCCTCTTATAGATTATCGCTGGCGCTCCTCCATTCAATGGAATCAACCCCAATTCGTCGCACATTTCTATAAATATTTTGCTCCTCCAGGTGGAGAAATATCGATAGTTAATAATCGATAATCGATAGTTCTCGATAGTTGACTTTTGACTATCGATAGTTATCGATATTTATCGATAATTTTTTCCTCATAAGGGTTACATTTGAAAAAAGTTAAATGCACCATAAAATAAGCTTTTCTCGCCGATAGATATTAGAATCGACGTAATAATGCTCCCATTCCTACGTTGCTGACTCTTAAAACGGTGCATCCCCTTTTTTAGTTAAAATCATTTTGACAGTTGGCTTAATGGATCGGGTTCCTCTATGATACTTTAAAATATACTCCGGTCGTTACGTATCGACCAGTTAAAGAAATTTTTGAAGTTCTATATATAAATATAAATGGCTATCGAAAACCATCGAAAGTGGTCAAATAGTATCGATTGTTTTCGATAGTGGAAACTATCGATTATAATCGATAGTTCTCCACCTCTACCTCCTATCGAACACTGTATCTTAAGATCTCCTTTCTGCAGTAAATTTTGAGTTGATAAAATCATGTTCATCGATTCTAGTGTTGCAATGGCCTATGGCCATAACTTTTTTTGGGTCGAAAGTCAGAAGGACGTCAAAGTCATAATCATAAGATAAGTATGTCGTTTCTCGAATGTCATAGGTACTTGTACATACCTAGTTGGAAATGAATCACTTTAGTTTTTGTCAGTTTCTCTGTTTTTGTATTGCCGGAAGTATTCAAAATATTTTAAAATAAAAATACATTTTCATATATTTGTACATTTCTTCTTTTTTTTGTTTTTGAGACCTCAATTTCGCTTTTACTTATACTTACATATTTTCTACATAACGCAAATACCTACGAGCTACGACACGAGAAATGCACAGATACTTTTCCATCAAATGAAATAACAACATCTCTTCCCGGTTGTGTTAAATCTCGATTTCTATTATGTTTTGTTAAAAATAAATGAAATGAGCTTGAATTCGGCAACGGTTTCCCTCCTTGCTTTTCTTGTTATTTTAAAGACAGGTGAAGAAAGTTCGGGGTTTTCTTGCAATGGGTCGGGGTGGGGTGCTTTGAGCACTTGTTTTCTTTTTTAGCATTTTGACTCATTGCCAGGTGACTTGGGCAGTGTATCATGAGTTATTTTATTTTATTTTTTTTTCTTTCTTCTAATTTCTTTTAATTCGGTGATGATTGTGTGTTACATCGAATGAAACATGGTAATGCAGTTAAATCAAATGATTAATATTCTATTTGGATTTATTTATAAAATAAGGTAGGTTTCGTAGATTCTAATTTTTTTCTTTTTTGTACAAAAACAATTATTGGCATGTGATTGTTTAAACAAAGTGAACAATTTAAATGTTTTGCTTGTTTTAATAGCTGCAGCCAACGAGTAACATGTGCCCGTACTGTGCAAAGCATTTAG
Organism: Brachyopa scutellaris; assembly: GCA_949775065.1. NCBI lineage: Eukaryota > Metazoa > Arthropoda > Insecta > Diptera > Syrphidae > Brachyopa > Brachyopa scutellaris. The sequence goes on from OX459116.1 coordinate 8,424,148, forward strand.
GCGAATTCATGTCCCCTCTACCGCGCGTAAATTAAAAAACAAAAATACTGTTAGTTAAGAAAAAATAACTTTTACAGCAAATAAATAGAATTATATTCTCGTTCAGAAAATATTTAAATGAATAATGCCGATCTAGAAAAATTATTATAATTTAAAGTACCTATTTATGTACAGTGGAATTCGGTTATAACGACCACTCACGGGAGAGGCAAATTTTCCGTCGTTATAACCGGATGTCGCTATATTCGAAGGGAAGAAAAAAACTTTTTTTTTTGTATTTTATATGTACAGTTGTGTTCACATAAAAAGCACACCCTTTAATTTTTCATATTTATGTTGTGCAAAATTGTTAAAATCGGAATCTGACAAATATTGTTTTTTCTAATTGATAAGTGTTTGTTCACTTTATGAAAAAATACATAATTCATTTAAAAATAACAAATTTCAATGGGGAAAAAAATCAAAAACTTGAAAATCAGCTGTTCATATAAATAGCACAGTTAAAGAAATGTTTAAAAAATAAAAAAAAATTAACGTATTACCTAACTTTTTTTTAATATTTGGTAGGATATCCCTTGTTCCTTGTTACTTCCTGACAACGTTTTGGCAAACTCTCCACTTAAAGCTTACATCTCTGCGAAGGTGTTGTTTCCCAAGCCGACTTCGTAGTTTGCCAAAGTTCTTCCAAATTTTTTGGAGTGGAGTCCTTGACAATGGAGTCAACATTAATCCAAAGGTTCTCGATGTGATTCGGGTCGAAACTTTGGGCCGGCCAATCAAACACAGCAATTTGTCACCCCAAAAGTCAATTCTTCACTAACCGCGAAGGACGCTTTGGACCATTGTCATGCATAAAGTCCACGAAACAGGCATAGAATCGTCGGTATATGACTCCACTTTGTTCTCCAGGATATGTTTATATTGATGCTGGCCAAGAATGCCAATAATTCTAAATATGGGACCAACGCCATGCCATGACATCGTCGCCTATACCATTATGTTCCCACCGCCATACTTGATGGTCTTATTGGTGTACCTTGGATTGTACTCTTGGTTCGCAAGTCTTCTCACACATTTTTTTCTATCGTATCCCAACCTATTCAACTTACTTTCGTCGTTCCACAAGATATTTTTCCAAAAGGACAAAGGTTTGTCCTTGCGAGCGTTTGTGAAAGTAAGTCTTCTCAATCGAGCTTTTAAGGACACGAGAGGTTTTATTCTGGCGATCCTTCCATTAAGATGATATTCTACCGGGCGACGACGTACAGTTACGGTGGATATTTGGACACCATGTTGGTCATCTAATTGTTGCCTCATTTCCCGAGAGGTTAAGAAAGGGTCAATACAGCTTATTCTGCGTATGACCCTGTCAGCCACTGGTGGAGTTTTCCTTACTCTGTTTTTTCTAACGGGGCTCACTGATGATTGAGTGTCCCATACGATCTTTGTGGCATTTCGTACGAGCTTTCTGAAGCACTTTAATGTCCTTGTCACCCCCAAAATTGTCTTTCCGTCCTATATCATGGTACCAGTTAATTGCCTTCTTTCCTCCTTGCAATGCTTTCCTCTCCCAATCTTAAATCCTACTTAATTTTTATGTAATGGGTTATAAAAAAAACTGGTCAAAGTATGGCTATTTGACGGTAAGTGGGGAAAAATAAAAATTATACTGTGGAACTTCCCAAAGTCGAATCTCCAAGGGACCAGAAAATAAGTTCGACCTATAGAAACTTCGAGTTAAAGAAAATACATAAATCAAGTTATTTATTTATTTGAAATCTGCATTTTTTTGGTTATTTTGCATGGCTACTGCTCTTTTTCTACAAAATATTCCATCAAACACAAAGCCTTATACAAATTTTCAGAAATATTATTTCTGCACTCCACAAAAGCTCTGCATTGTAATATGATATTTGGCTTCAGCAGCCCTAGGTAGAAGCCACGGTTGCCAGATTAAGCGATTTATCGTATTTTGGGCTATCTTTTTTCAAAAATTACGATGAAAATTCAAAAGCTAGTAGCCCTACAAATATTTTCCATTTACGATCTTGGGCGACTTTTTATTCATAGTTAAAATTCTTTAAAAAAGACATACAAATTTGATTTTAGTGACGCGCATTTGGACACAATTTGCGACATGCTGTGGTGAATTGCTGATCGCCTTTAGAGTATCCTTTGATCACCTCGGTATTGGCCCGTATAGTCAGTGCTGTCGTTTTCCAATCTTCAAGAGTATCATAATTTGAAATTTTTCGGTATTATTATTTTCAGCCCAAGGGTATCCGTATCATAAAAAATAATACACACATTTTCGTCTTTTTAAAAATACACTGGGTATTTCCAAGTTAAATGTTAAGACTTTGAAAAATGATTTTTGGGTATAATGTAAGAAAAAGATCGTTCCACAGTAAGGGTCTATCTCCAATGTGGATAACACATATCGAGAATTTAATAAAATACCTACTTTGGTGTACCTTGATCCATACTAACTCATTTATTTTCGCTAATAAATACTACAAACACTTTATTTAGGGCTTTAATTTTAGAAGAAACTAGCTGACCCGTGCTCGCCCTGCTTCGCCTTCCAGCAACTTTTAATAGAAAACAAAATATTTTCTTCTAATATATTGCTATATGTATACAGTGTACTCTCTTCTTACGGACACCTCTTATAACCGGACAGATTTCAAAGAACGGAAATAAATACACGATTTTCCATATAACAAATTCTCCCATAACCGGACTCTCTCATAACCGTACACGGACACCAATTTTCGTAACCGCAATAGAATGTCGCTCTCTCTCTTAAATGGACAAATTAACAAATACTTTATTTTGTTTTTGTTTTGTTCTCCTCTTCTTTACACTTTGCAAAGAAACGAAACAAAATTGTAAGGTATGGAGTGTGCCTTTGCTTTACTATCACGTTCGCGGACACTTGATTTTCTATGGGGAGCGCTAGAATTACACACGCATGTTTCCGACATTTTGAGAGATATTTTATATTATATTGTGCGAATTTTGTATAAAGATTAAATTGATTCCGCTGGTCACAGTGAAGTGAAAATTTGTCTCTGATAGGACAAATAATGCCGAAATATGGAAGCATCCTGTATTGCTCGTCAGGGTATCCCGTCTTGTCCTAACATACCTTAAATTGTCATGGCCCCGCTAATTTCCTCAACCATTGACGGCATATGCTGTATGTGCATTTATAAATCCTATTGCATTTTTTAAATAGTTTTGTATTTTAAATGTATGTGGAAGAAATAAGTATTTTTCGGTAATTTGTGTTTATCACATAAAAATTAATACGTTTATAAAATAAAATGAATACAACATGTCTATTGTGTTACTTTTTTAAAAAATGTCAATTTATTTTTTTCTCCCATAACCGGATACCTCTTCTAACCGGACACATTTCTCGGTACCGTCAGTGTCCGGTTATGATACAGTTCACTGTTTATGTATAAAGGGTGTCCCAAAGTTCACGCAGGAAGTAATTTTGATAGAAAACACCGGTTCTTATTTTTTTTTAATCGATTCATAAAGTAAGCAAAGGAACCCTTTTGTTGAAACCACATGTCATCCATATCCATATCTTGCAATTTAGGCACAAAAATCTGGATTATCATGTCGCGATAGCTAGCACCATTAACTGTTACTGTCTGACCAGCCGCATTTTCAAAGAAAATGGTCCGACAATGCGTCCAGCCCAAAATGTGCACCATGCAGTGGCATTTTGTGGATGCATTTGTTTCTTAACAATCACTCCTGGATTTTCTGAATCCCAAATACGACTATTTTGATGGTTAACAAAGCCATCAAGATAAAAATTCGCCTCATCGCTGAAGATGATTTTGTTTGAAAAATCGGTCAAACGTTCATTATTTTAAATATGTTGCGTTGACCCAAACCCCCGGCCACTCTCCGTCATATCCACGCACGGCACGCGTTTGGTAGTGTGATGAATGACCTTTAATTCTATGAATTATGTATTTTCATTTGTCATTATCTTCTTAAAAAAGTACATACACAGAATTGACCTGGACTGGTCACAGGGATTACAATCAATATCACATTGGCTTCCAAATGCAGGTCAATAGCGGAGTGGTACTGAGGTAGGTTAAGCATCATTTTTCAAAAGGAGTTGTTGTACGCACGCCGGGGTAGGTTTCTGAAATAAGAGGTGAAATTTGTATATAAGGGGTAATCTCTGAAACTATCTACTGAACCGATTTGTCCTTAATATAAATTTGTTCACCAACAGTAAAGTAATTGTATTATGTGCTTAGTCTTTCTCTCTTCAAAACATACTTTATGTCCAAGTCTGAGCTCAATCGGCAAAGTAGTTCGGAAATCGGAATTTATCGAAAAAACACAATCAAACAGAAATTCATTCTTATATGCACATGTATGAATAAAGATTATGTATAACCTTCACCAGTATGCACACCCACACAGTAACTCCCCAAAGTTTCATCAGCCATCATCATCACCATCGGATGAGCGATGAAAATGATCGCCAGACCGACCACACAAAAACAAAACACGATTCACTGCCCGAACAAAATGGAGAAGCTGTAGTGGAAGTAGGCAGCGCTGTCAAAGTTAAAATACACGTAAACCCTATAGCGCGAACACAATGCGAAGGTGATGCTGTAGTATGAATTGTATGGTGAAGCGCAAAGTTCAGCCAACTTCAACTTTCTACTTCCACTACAGCTTCACCATTGTTTTCGGCCAGTTACCCAGCATACTGCAAGAGCAAAAGCGAAGAGAAAAGCTTGCATACTCGTAATGCAACAACTTGATCCTCTCCCAGCAGGTTGACGGACAATTTCAATGGTTTTCTGTGCTTTTTAATTAAAACCATTAACAATCACATTATTTATGACTATTTCGCAGCTTCTAGGTAACGTAGGAAGACGATTTATACCTTATAATCTTTGGCAAGAAATGCTGAAATCAACCAAATTAATTTCATTGAAATAGGTGCACGCGTTATCCCGTAAAGTGCATGGAAGTGTTTAAATTGTAAGCATACAAATAAAAAAAATAATTTTTGTGCATAATTAAAAGTATAAAGCACGATAATATATATGCAATCCATTACAGAGGAACTCAACAAATATTTTAGCGAAGGTTTTATCAAAATCCGTTCAGTAGTTCCCGAGATTAGCCGGAACATACATAAAAGTAGTTACGTCTTTATAAATAGTATATAGAATAATATGATACCTTTTTCAGCTTTCCAGATATTTTCTTTTGAAGTCGGTTTAATTATCTTGCCCATTAAAATTGTTTTGACTTTCAGGTCACTTTTCTACCAAAAATTTTTTTATGAACTGAATAGAGGCAAAACAAAATATGTGATAAGTATGCTGAAAAATCAACAGACTTAATGATACTTGGAAAAAACTGCAGCAAGTTAAATAGGAAAATATGATTTTTTGTACACAATCAGTGCAATTTTCCAACTAATTTACAATTTGTTTGGTTAAAATCTCAGAAAAAGTTATGTAGGTTCGAGAATGTAAAATGTACCTAGAAAAATTGTGTTAAAGATTAGAAAACAATATTCAATTCATCAGCTTAATTTTTGAAGCCGAGTTGTTTAAAAATGGCGTTTGAAGTGGCACATTTCACGAACTAAGAATTCGCAGATATTATCTACATACGTTTATGGGCTGTGTAACGGAAGTTCCAATAGAGCCCGACAAGGATACCGTGAGCTTTATCCTTCCTAACCTCGCTTTTGTTCTCTTTTCCGATGCTTCAAATAATTGTATCTTCCTTTCTCCCGCGTAAACACAGCGCTGCAAGCAAAGCCGTGTGCTTTGTCGTTTTGAGTTGATTCAAAGTTTCTTCCAATTCTGGAAAAGAAGCAAAGCGCTGCGAGCATAGAGTATAAGAAGCCAATACACCAAGGCAATATAGTACAGCGAACAAAATATTTGCGCGGCTCGCCAATTTATTTATTGAAATAGGATTGTGCAAAATAAACACATTTTATTTTTGTTTTTAATTTAGAGTATCATTCTTAAGCTTTGGGTATCACAGTATCCCCAGCTCTGGAATAGTATCAAAATGATACTATAGTATCACCTTCGGCAGCGCTGCCTATAGTTGGTTAATAGGCGTAATTGCCGTAACTTGAGGACTAATGAAAACTCAGGCAGTAACGCCGAAGATAGCTCAAATAAATTCTGATTTTATTCTACGATTTCACTTTACACGTTTTCGTCACTCGTGCTTAGTTTGTGTATGTGTGCTTTACAGTTTACAGTGGTGGTTGATACACCACAATACATACTGACCAACGCAATGTGATAAATGCTGCATGTAAGTTGATTTTTAGGGATAGGTACTGGTCATTTTGCTATGCAGTTACTATCTCTACCAGAAAGTAATGCTGTTGTCGAAAGGGTATTTTCAGTTTTAAATACCGTAAAAACCAAACCTAGAAATATACTGTCTTTGGCATCTTTTGGTGCAATTAAACGCATAAACATTGATTCAACGGTTAAAAACATACAAATGTTGCAATGACTTCGAATCAACACCACGTATGGTAGCTAAATGTATATGTACCAGTAATTATTAATTAATTAATTAAATATCATTATTAATTATTTATACTATTTTTGCTAAAAAAAAACTAAACTGTTGCCTTCAAACGTAACTGCCAACACTTGGCTAATTTGTAAACATAGAATATTTTCAAATAATTACAGCCTGACTATATTAAATAGTTTATTCGTTTATGTTTCTAAAAAGAGGTCAATTGTTTATTTTTATTATTTCTATTGAATTTTGTCTGAATATGATAAATATAAAGGAACTTTGAAAAAAATTTCATACGATATTTGGGCTACTTATTAGGCAACGATTTTGGGCGACAAAATTTCTAAAATTGGGCTCTTAAAGCTCTGGAGTTTCTGGCAACCCTAGGTAGAACCAAACCTAATATGATATGACTAGACAAACCTCTTAACGCCACTTTTGAGTGAAAATAAAAATTTGCAACCGATCCAGTACAGAAAACCTCGTAGGTCTCTAAAGGCTCTAAATAAGCTAAAATTACTTTTTGTGTTTATTACTCGTGACCCCACTGCAACTATGTACATATATGTATGTATGTATAGCTCCGTGGACATTTTTTTTGTTGAAATTTGTGAGTTACGAAATTTTCTATTAGGCCGACGATATGTAATTATGGCTATAGGGTCCCTTCCTTCCCTACTACGTTTCTAAGGCAACTTGGTTCAGTGGGTAAATTATGTTTCCGAAAAATTCAAATAACGGCTGAAATATGTCTTCGCATTATTGTCGTGGTTCCCGTTCGTGGAATAAAACGACAACTTTCAATTTTAATTTTAACACTTTATTAATGACTTCGTAAACTTATAACTATTATAATAAACGTATGCGTGATGCGCTCAAACAGTTTTATTTCACGCTTTTAATTTAATGTCCGACCGCCTTGACATTGCCTATCAGAATGATCGAGCGTAGAGTCGGTAATAACTTTATGGATAATGTAATACTTTTAGCCTTTAGCCTTTAGCCTATTCTTAATTCTTATTCTTTCTCTTTTACGGACGTGTCGCCCTCTACCCACGAGCCTCTACAGCATCACAGAAATTCGACATACGGAGTTAGAAATATGTGAAAAAGGCAACGAAAAATCAGTACTCATGTTCGAGTTATAGAAATATTCGAGTTATAGAAATTCGAGTTAGGGAGATAAAAATTCGACGATTAAAATTCGACTTATAGAAAAGTTCGAGTAACTGAAGTTCGAGTTAGGGAAGTTCCACTGTATTTGGGTTTTTTACACTGTTCTGAGCATACTCATAAAATATTTCTCTAAAAATCGAAATAAAAAGATCTGCGATATTTGCTTGCTGATAGCTGCTGTAAGTTCATTGCACTAGCCCTCCTTTATTGCAAAAAATATGTGTGAGCCTCATCCGCATAAGCTCACGGGGGAAGTGAATACTTATCCAATCCAAAGCAGTTGTGTGTGTGTTATGTGTAAGAGAAGAAGAAATTTGTCTAGTACAATCGATAGAAAATGTGTCAGAAAATTTAGTAAATATGAATGTAAGCTTGACTATATTTTTGTAATACAAATTATGAAAGGAACAGCTATTCAAAATTTCATTAAATATAGAATTTGTTAATAACTCCACTCCAGCGCCACCCATCGGGTTCAGTTTCTGTAGTTTTCTCTGTTGGTACTATACCAATATAAATTGTCAATATGAATCAATTTTGGACAGTTAATAAAGAATTTGATAATGACTTGACTCCAGCGCCCCCTTGCGAGCGGTTTTTCTACCTAAGTCCTTTCTTGGGTTCCAGACTATCTCTTTGCCAAATAACATTACAATTGGTTCAGCGTCTTAGGCGTGAAAAGGTTTTGTTAATAACTTGACTCCAGCGCCCCCTAGCGGGCGGTTTTCGCAGCAAAGTCCCAGACTATCTCTTTGCTAAATTACATTACAATTGGTTCGACGGTTTAGACGTGAAATGGTAGACAGATGGACAGGCGGACAGACAGACTAACGGACAAACAGATGGTCGAATAGTTAGACGGACGGACGGACAGACAGACAGACAGACAGAAAAAAAGACAGACAGACAGACAAACAGACAAAAAGAAAGAAAGACAGACAGACAGACGGACGGACGGACAAACAGACATGCAGAAAGACGGACGGACGGACAGACAGACAGACGGACAGATAGATGGATGGACGGACAGACAGACGGGCGGACAGACAGACATACAGATAGACAGACAGCTGATGTATATATATTTCCCCGGTATTGAATCATTTCCCCGTTATCGAAACACATTTATCGAAATTGATCGTAACGCATTTATCGTAACTCATTTATCGTAACTCGTTTTCAAAAATAATACGTCGCTAAAGAAGTATTCACTTCAAAAACAGTAAAAGAAAAAAGAAAAAACCTATAGGAAGATTAAATACACGGCTAAAACCGAGAACCCTAGTCAACCAATTGTAAAAGAACGTGTACTTGTGTACCTAACCTATCGTTTCGTTATGATTTTATGCTTGACGCATCTCACTCACAGCTCATTACGAGAAAGATTAAAGAAATCAAATTAAAAGAAAAAAAGTGACGGTTTTCCAGCCACGCTCTCTTTTAATGGACATTTAGCAGACTCTTCCGCTAGTATTTGTAATAACTTTGCTTGTTTTTTGCAATCAGTATATTCGAATCACGACTCGACGATTGATGATAATTTTTTTGACTATCTTGGCGACTTCCCCACTCCTCTTTTCAATACCATTGAATTTTCTGAGGACGATATTTTGAATAAGTTAGTTGGTTCTGACTCCAGCCTAAGCCCTGGTCCTGATGGCCTACCTTCTGTTTTTCTCAAGAACTGTGCTTATCCTTTACACAAAATCATATGTCATATCTTCAACTTATGTTTGAAAACTAGCTTATTCCCATCTGTCTGGAAAACCTCTTTTATAGTTCCTATTTTTAAGTCTGGTCGGAAAAATAAAATTGAGAATTATAGAGGTATTTGTAAGCAATCTTCTCTACCTAAATTATTTGATTCGCTAGTCACTGAAAGATTAAACTTCTTTTGCAAATCCCTTATTTGCAATAATCAACATGGTTTTGTAAAAAAAGGTCATCTGTAACTAATCTTATATTGTTCACAAATTTTGTGATTTCAGAGATTGGCAAAGGTAACCAGGTTGATGGTGTTTATACGGATTTTAGCAAAGCTTTCGATCGAGTTGACCATAAAATTTTGCTTTACAAACTTACGAGACTGGGTTTTCCTATCTTCTTTTTAAATTGGCTCTCTTCTTTCCTCAGCAATAGATTCCAACATGTTAGGTTTCGTAACAATATTTCTGACAAAATTTCTGTCACTTCTGGAGTTCACCAAGGCAGTCATATCGGACCCCTGCTTTTCATCTTGTTTGTAAATGATATTGTAAAATTTCTCCCGGAATGCTCCTTGTTAATGTTTGCAGATGACTTCAAGATTTATACGTCGGGCAGTGAGCCGCATTTTTTTAACCTCTTAAACTCTCATCTTCAAAAGTTTAATCTGTGGTGCTCTAAAAACTATCTCTCTTTAAATGTTAGTAAATGTTCCGTCATTAGCTTTGCTCGTTGTAGATCTCCTCTCATGAATACATATTCTTTTGATGGTGTAGTCATTCCTCGTGTTAATGTAATCGAAGATTTGGGTGTGTTATTAGATACTAAGCTATCTTTCAACAATCACGTTGATTGCATCACAAACAAGGCGAACAGAACATGGGGAATGCTTAGGCGCTATGCTTGTGAGTTTTCTAACGTGTATGTCCTTAAATCGTTATATGTTGCATTTGTGCGCTCCATATTAGAATACGCCTCAATTGTCTGGTATCCATATTATAGAATGGAATCAATTCAAAAAAGATTTATTTCTTGTAAATGACCTGAATAAAGTGCTTATATACGACCAACTCTCGGCACCTGCATTTTCAAAGCATGATCTGATCTTTTCAACTTTTAATTTCACCGTTAACTATATCATTAAAACTATTGAGTATCGTGATTTTAGACACATAGACTATACTCTTTTGGAAGAGAATTGCATGAATATATGCTGGGATAGCATTTACTACATGCCGTCGTCGAGTGAGCAAGTCGATTTTTTAAGTGGAAATATATTAAGCCACTACGACAGACATGTAGATATGAAAACGAAGGTCATTGATGACAGAATTAATCCGTGGTTTACCAGTCATATACGATCCCTAATGCATCAGCGTGATAAAGCTTACAACTGTTGGAAGAGATATCGATTACCGGAATTTTGGCAAATGTACTGTTCACTTCGCAACAAAGTTGTAATGGAAATACGTTCCGCCAAATCGAAAATGTATGCCAGTAAGCTTAATACCTGTTTAAGTGGACGCCAATTGTGGAAAAACCTGCGCAGCATAGGTATTGGTAAAACAAAGTGTAACTCGGCTGATATTACAAATTACGTCGATTGTAATTCTTTAAACCGAAAGTTCTTGTCTCTGCCCTCGTCAATTTCTGTAGAGAGTACTGAGTTTTTATACAGTTCGTATGGTAACCATCCTAACAACTCTAGTTTTGGCTTTAGATCGGTAGACAGTGTGGACGTGGTTGAAAGTGTGCTCTCGATAAAGTCTAATGCTATTGGTCTAGACAAAATAAACCCCATATTTTTAAAATTACTTCTACCAATAATCCTGCCATACATAACCTTCATTTTTAATACGATTTTGACAAAAGCAGAGTATCCTACACTATGGAAGCGGGCCAAAATCATACCTATTCCCAAAAATGCTAGAGCTGATGAGTTTAGGCCAATTTCAATTCTCCCCTTTCTTTCAAAGGTTTTTGAACGAATCGTACAAAAACAGATGAGTACTTATATTAAAAATAATAATATTCTTACTCCAAAACAATCTGGTTTCCGCAAAAAACACAGCTGTATTACGGCCATTCTGAGTGTTACTGACGATATACGGCAGGCTTTAGACGAAGACAAAGTAACATTTTTGGTGCTTCTTGATTTTTCCAAGGCATTTGATATGGTTGATCATACTATTTTATGTAAAAAACTGTTTCGACAATATAACTTTTCATCTGGTGCAGTAAAAGCTACTTTCATCCTACCTAACAAATAGAATGCAAGCGGTTCAGATAAATGACAATCTGTCTGATTTTCTCCCAACTGCTAGTGGCGTCCCTCAAGGTTCTACACTTGGTCCCCTATTATTCTCATTATATGTAAATGAACTTCCATCTATCATAAGAAGCTGTTCGACACACATGTATGCCGATGATGTCCAATTGTATATGAGTTGCTCTCTTGGTCTTATTGAGAACGGAGTCCATGATGTAAATGAAGATCTAGAGGCTATTGCACGTTGGTCTGAACAAAACGGATTTTCTTTAAACGCGAAAAAATCGAAATGCCTAGTCATATCAAAAAAACCTTTAGATCTTTCCTACTTCCCTTCTATTTTATTGAGAGGCTCTCCAATAGAATATGTTGAAACGGCTAAAAACCTTGGGATTATTTTTAACCGCTATCTTACCTGGGATAATCATATCAATGCTGCCGTTGGAAAGGTATATGGTGCACTGCGTAATTTGTGGGTAACACAGTCTTTCACCCCTATAAGGACGCGGTTTATGTTAGCTAAATCGTTGGTCATTCCTATTCTAATATATGGATGTGAAATCTTTTGCAGTTGTAATGCGGTCAGTAAAAGAAAGCTCAATGTTGCCTTTAATAGCACGATAAGATATGTTTTCGGCCTACGTAAATATGATAGGTTAAGTAGGTTTTCTTCGCGTCTGCTCAACATGCCCTTTGAGAGCTATCTACAGTTTCGCACTTTGACACAGTTATTAAATATTCTGGTAACACGTGAACCACACTACTTATTCGAAAGGACTCGATTCACCTCTTCACAGCGGTCGGGGCAATTAATTCACACTCGTTACTCGTTTCTTACCTCAGAGCGTCAATTTTTCGTTAATGCTGTTCGATTGTGGAATTCACTGCCTCGGAACTTAAGAATAATTCAAGGTACAAACATAACAAGACTTAAAAGAGAATTAAGAAATTATTTTTCTAGAAACAGATAAATATAACCTTCTATGAAATTTTTGTATATATTTAATCAAATAAATAATTTTGTTTTGTTAACTTTGTAACATATATTCAATTTGTATGATTTGAAATTTTCTTATTTCTTTTCTTGTAAAGATTGCATTTGGTATACTCGCTCATTTACTCTTAACTATTGTTCATAGCTAGCTTATCACTATCTTATAAGATATTGTATCTTAATGTGTATAAGCATATCGAAAATAAATAAATAAATAAAAAATAAATAAAAGATTCCTTAGGCTCGCTCTTAGGGGACTTCCTTGGCAGAACTCATATCACTTACCTCCTTATTTATCCAGGTTAAAATTAATTAATTTAGAATCACTGGAGGCGAGGAGAACGGTGGCACGAGTTGTTTTTATTCATAGGGTTTTAATAGATGAGATTGAGTCTACAGAAATTCTTGACCTTCTCAACTTAAACGTTCCTTCACTCAATCTTCGAAGCTCTAGATTCTTTAGAGTAGCACACTTTCGTACAAACTACGGTCGTTCTTCCTCAATTAATGGATTGATGATTTCGTATAATGTAAATGTCCATTTAATTGACTTTAACCTATCGATTTCATCAATAAAAAGAATATTACTTGATGGTCTTCAGTCATAATTGTTTGCCCTGTTTTTAACTTTGATTTTTCATACACATGTATTTTTATAAATTTTTGTATTTTTGTTTTCTGCTTCTGTCTATGACAGTGTAAACTTTGGTGACAAATAAATAAATAAATAAAATAATATACGCACACATCGAAATTGCCTATCAAATTATATATTTGTATTATTTTGTCGTGTAAACGCAAATGACATATGTCATTCATATACATATGTATGTACGTATGCATATGTATTTATTATTTTTTCTTAGCGCTTGACATTGTGGCCGGTTGATTTCGCTTTAGAATATTTTTATTTAATTCAAACAATAATTTATAAATGGTCAATTTATTAATATTAAATTTATAAGCATCATATGCCCACAGAGTGACTGCCTTACTATGACAATACAAGTATTTTTGCATGCCGAGTGCATGACGCAAATAAGCACATATAATTCATACATTCATATGAAGTGGGGGTAGTATATTTCTAGAATCCAAAATTAAAACAGAGGATTGTGTTTCTTAATAAAACATTTGCTATAGAAACGTTTATTAATATTTTATTTGGCTTGTTATACACGCCCCTTAAAACGTTTAAACTTTCGCGCTGAAAGGCGACTATTAATATTTGACTGCAAGGTGTTACGTAAAATGCATTCAAACATACATACATGCAGTATATAGGTACATACACCTACATACTTATTTATAAAAGGTGATTCCAAAGAATGGACACAATTTCCATTGACTAAATAAAGGTACAGCGCTGGCAAGCTAATTAGCACACCCCAATGAAAATTCAAACTTATGTTTTTTTCTGCAATTTCTTTTACTTATAAGCGAACAAATGCTAAAGAGTTTAATACGTACATTAATGACAAAACTTAATCGAGAAAAAAATATATCGTTTTGCAGTACGGTTCCGTGCTATATAAGTGTTTGTGTTTTACTGTGGCATTTTAATTAGCACACCCAAGCATTCAAGTAAGTTTTTACTGAAAAAAATTCCAATTCTGTGATCATAGCTATTTTTTTTCGAATCTCCCTAGTTGTTCATTGTTTTTTTAAGATTTGAGAATAAATATGGGAAAAAAAAAGAGTTCAATGAAGGCAGAATGAAATCAGATTCCGAATTCGCACCAAAAAGAGCAGAACATATCCAAAATTGCAAGATTAATCGGCTTTTCACTTACAAAGAGTACAGAATGCAGTTAAGCATTACCATTAACGTGGGATTTTTGCAAATCAGAAACAATCCAGGTCAAAAAAGACCTAAAAACATGAGAGAATAGTCCGATAGTCAGACATACTCTTAGGCACCCCTTCGCCTCTTCAATGGAAATAAGAGCTCAAATGCACCAAAATTGCTGTGTGAATATATCAGCTAGGACTGTTAGAGCTCGGCTTTTGCAAAATAATCTTCGGGGATGCCAGAATCTGAAAAAACCGAAGGTTTTATAGCCTAATCGAAGACAGCGGCTGGATTTCGGAAAATGTCAGTTTCTCACGAATTCTGTCATCTGGAGTGATGAATCCAAATTTAATCTGTATGGAACCGATGGCAGAACCTACCTACGACATCCTCACAACAAGGATTTGGACCCAAAGTACACTACGAAGTCGGTTAAGTATTGAGGTGGCAGCGTGATGTTATGGTGCTGCTTTACCGCAAATTCTGTTGGGCCAATAGTCCAAGTTAAACGAAAAATGGATGGGCTTATGTACCAGAGCATATTGGCCAACAATTTGGTACATTTCTATGATGATTTTCCACTTGCAACACATCGGCAAATTGTCTTTCAGCAAGACAATGCCCCATGCCATACAGTTAAGGAGTGGTTTGATGCAAACGATATTACCGTTCTGACTTGGTCCCACAAAGCCCGGATATCAAACCTACAGAAAATGTATGGGTCATCTTCAAACGACATGTAATAGTTATTTAAAATCAACCACGGCAAACGCGTTATGGGCCACTTTGCGGGAAGAATGGTACAAAATTCCTCCTGAAGTCTGTCGTCATTAAGCAGGAGATATGCTGCCGTTATTGTTCAGAAGGGATACCCAATCGAATATTAAGTAAATCTGAATAGCCAAAATCACATTTAAATTACTTTTAAGTTGTTCTAACTATTTTTCAGACTCTCTAAGTATCATTTTAGAGAGCAGCTGCCTCACATAATAACACGTCCATAAAGCATTGATCTTGATCATTGTCTTTTTTTTCCTCGAAATTATAGTTAAATTTTTTATTTTTGTTTTTTATTTTTCGTAAAATATAATACTGTGTTCAAATAAAACTAAATATTTGTATTTGGAATGCGTTAATGAACTTTTTTAATGCATTTTGTCGGCAGAAAGAAAAATTTCAATGGGTGTGCTAATTAGTTTGCCACCCCTGAATTTCCTGCATTTGGAGGAAAATAAATAGCACATGTAGGTTTATTTCTTTCATTTTGAAAATTTGCCTATTTAACTATTAAATATGTTAAACTTATGTAATGAGATACTCTATTGCAATATTAAGTAGTATAAAGTAAATAACATACAGTGGCGATCATATAAATAGGGAAAAACAACCAAAGACAGTAATTTCGTGGGGGATCGCATCACCTGCGTAGTATAGAGTTACTGCATGTTCCTCATCACAGAACAAATTACGGGATGCATGAGCCTATTAGCCGCATGAGTAAAATCTATAACTTAAATGTAAACATTCTTGACTTTAATCTTAACAAAATTACACTTAAAAATGTCTTGCGTAATGTAGTTCCTCGAACATAAACTCTAATTATGTATATTTGTTCTTATATTTGTTTATTTATTGCTAGTGGTAGTGTTGAAATGTAGCGTAGCCTAACCACTAACACCAGCACTAAATGATGAGCCTGTTGATGCATATTTTGCCCTGGCAAATTTCTGCTTATGGCTGTTGCTTGTATTAAGCACACCATGACACAGATCTGATAGTGTTTTAAAAAAAAAAATAAAAAATTTCTGTGTGTTTTGCTAAAACTTTAAACAACTGGAAAACTATCAATTTTATTTTTTTAGCAGTATACATTTTAGGTGTAATATTATTAAGTATCTCATAACATCAGTTACAGCAATAATTGAACTTAATAGAGGAAGAAAAGTTCTTATTCCTTGGAGAACTATAAACCGCCATTTATACGTTCTTTCGCGAACAGAAATGTAGCCTTGCGATTTTTTTTACTTATAATCGGCTTTTTCTTGATCCAAACACCGCTTGGCGACGTCGTACTGTGTGTACACTCACATTCAAGTCTTCTTGGGCCGAAATTTCAGCGTGAATTTCAACAGCGGTCCTGAAACGATCTTTTTTCAGAAAGGCGCTGCATCATCCGATCAACACGCGGTGTAGTTTTTCGTGGTCTGGGAGCGCGAGGTTTATTAAAACTGCTACCATAGCGTTTGACCTGTTCCAACGCTCGATGACAAACATTAATTGATATATTTAAATGTTTCGATATTGCAGAGAGCGTAATATCTTCACTTCTTAAAATACAAATTTCTCGCCGCTGTTCAGCCGTTATGTGTTTGCCCTGTCCCATCCCTATAACATCACAAATCGAGTTATTATAACTAGGCAATAACAAAGCAATATTTATGTAAACATTACATACTGAAAATTAAACATTTTCACACAGAAGTTGAGTACAAACTAAAAACAATATAATTTCCCTATTTATGTGCTCGTACCAATTTAACACTTGGCACGGTATTTTGTATCTGTACCGTGAATCGTAGACCAAAATATGTTATGCAAGTTACGGTTAGTTTTAAAAAATCTGTTTTGAGGATAAACTTCGCATTTTAGCCATGCTATTTCTTTAAGTGCCGGTATATGGTGATTTGAACTATGTTGACTGAATTTTCCTATTTATATGCTCGCCACTGTAGATTTCCTTAAGTTAAAAATGAAAAAAGGCGCGAGTACCAGGTACTCGTGAAATTTGATGTGTAAACATACGTTTGTGTATGATGGCTAGGGAAATCAATCCCGGGATCTCGGGATTAATTTTTCCGAATCCCGCAATCCCCGGATTGAAAATTAGCTTCGGGATTGAAATCCGCAATCTATGGCCCGCAGTCGACCAGAAAAGAACAATATCCCTACACTCTATGAGAAGAAGCAAAATCCATATACTCGTCGGTTTTATAACCGGACACTGTATAATAGGAAACAAATGACTTCTGTAGAAGTTGTATGGATGAAGATGAAATAGAATCTGTAGCATTCCTTCTATACCACTGCCCGGCTCTTCAAGAACGGCGCCTTTTTTGTATGGGAGCACGGTTCTACGATTGCCTGGACGACCTGGCTAAGAGATTCATTACTAGATTAGATTAGATTAGATTTTATTGACTTCAAAAATAAATACAATTTACATTTTCTGAACTTTAAGTTTGACTTAAGTCCTTATATGGTTTGGCCGAAGGCCGTCTACCAGACTGACATTTATATTATAATTTATACATAACAGGAAAAAACTATTTACATTTATTGTTTACTTCCTGCAAATACAATTATTTACAATTTTCTGAGAAAGATTTTTAAAAAGTTTCCTGAACTATGCATGTTCTGTAATGAATGCTCCTAAGCAATATTGATAAAGAAGGTCCCAAACTCGTTCACCGTTCAAAATGTTGATCGTTTCCTCTAAATTAAGCGTGGCTACACCAAAGAAGCGTTTACGGAAATCCTTGAGTATTGGGCAAACTCCCAGGAAATGGAACACATCCTCCCGTTCTTTACGATTGCACAAGTCACACAATAATGGTAGCTCTGGTCGATGTGGAATGTACTTCAAACTAAGGAGTTCACCTCTTACTTTAAATAACAAGCTGATTTTTTCAGAAGTGTTGTCAGCTAAGAAGTAGGTTTTTTGCTTTAAGAAGTGGTTTACTTTACTGTAGTAAGCCCTGTAGATTGACGATTCGGCTTCTTTAATGTACCTATCATACATCATATGACCAGCTTTCTTCAGCAAGTCATCAAATTTTGTTTTAAATGAATCGGGGTTTTCGTCGGCTGATATTAAAGATGTTGATGAGCATTCGATTGCCAGTTTGTTCCACTCATTTACACATGTTCCACCCGAATTTATAATTTGTGCTAGAACTAGTACTGGAATCCTTTCTTCGCTCATCGCCATAACTTTTGCCACATAGTTGAAATGCATTTTAAGGGTGTCCAAAAAGAGGGGCGCTATTCTCGTTTCAAGATATAGCATATAGTTTGGTGATGTACTGGGCAGTCTGAAGGTACTTTTAATAAAATAACGAAGGAACTTTTCCACGGCTTCAAAAGAACGATATCCCCATGCCTGTGCTCCATAAAACAGAATTGCAATTGCGGTTGCTCTAAAGACTTTATACTTAGCTATGTGAGAAACGTTATTCTTAAGGATGCAACTTCTCCACACAGAACACATAGCACGCTTGGTTCCGCTAATTTGGCTTGAAGATGCTTATGTAGACTTAGGTTAGAAGCAATCAAGACTCCCAGATACTTATACTCCTTAACTATTTCTATTGACTCCTCTTCAAAAGTCCACTTTTCCCTTCTGGAGTATCTCCCGCCGCCGTTTCTGAATATCATCATTTTTGACTTGGAGAGGTTAACCGATAGATTCCAGGATTTGCAGTAGCGCTGGAGCCTGTTTATCATCAGCTGCATCCCGTCTATAGTTTCAGCTAGGAAAACTATATCGTCAGCGAACATCAGTCCTGGAATATTCTCTCCTCCCATGGCAATACCACCATTCACCGAGTCAGCTATGTCATTTATGTATAAACTAGCTGTTCCGCCCGGCTTCGCCCGTGTCCAACAAATTTAGTGTTACTTTCAATACATACATTGTCATTTAGTTCAAAGAATCGGACGCTCTGTCTATCTGTCTGTTTGCCTGTCTGTCTGTCTGTCAATCTATCTATCTATCTCTCTGGCTGTCTGTCTGTCTGTCTGTCTGTCTGTCTGTCTATATCAATTGACAAAATGTTTCATATTCACATTACACCTAAAATTACGAAATTTTGTATGACAGGTACCAGAACCGCCGATTGTTGAGTAACCGCACTGATGCTATGTTGTATTCTATATTAAGAAAAACGTGCTCTGACATTTTTACCAAAATCGGTTGAGTAGTTTCCGAGTTTATTAAAGGCAAAGATAAATATGTATGTACATTGTGTATACATTCATTTTTATATATACATATAGATCTAATAACTTAACTCCAGCGCCACCTATCGGGTCCAGATTTTATTATATAATTTTCTCTTTTGGCATTGAAACAACATATGTATATTGTGAATAGGAGCCTTTTTGGTCCATAAATATAGAAGTTAGTAATAACTTGACTCCAGCGCCACCTATCGGGTCCAGATTTTACAATTTTCTCTTTTGGCACTGAACCAACATATATTGTGAATATGAGCATTTTTGGTCCATAGATTTAGAAGTCATTAATAACTTGACTCCAGCGTCACCTAGCGAGATGAAATATACTGTACAACCTACTTTACAACCTTACCTACCAAATATGTATATACAAAAATGTTCATGAAAATCGGTCGAGCCGTTTCGGAGGAGCGCGACTTACAAAAAAAATTATCATCAACTCCATACGATTGCCATGCCACTGTGTGCTGCGACTGTGATACACAAGTCACTCAGTATGCTTTGAAAAAAAAATCAAAAACCCACTACGCGTACGCATCAGGGCTGCCAAAGTGAGTACTAAGGGAGTATTCGTACTACTCTCTCAAACACTGTACTCCCGTGCTCCCCTCGTCAGGATTGTACTCCCCTATTAAATATTTTAAATTTCTTAAGCAATTAGTAATTTAAGTACCTTTTCTTCAGTGAATAGTACTTTGTTAAAATATTAACACGATATCTTAATGTGTTTATTATGTTGTCACCTTAATTGTAATAATAACTGAATGAATTCATTTTCCAAGTGTTTAATCTACATATGTACAGAGTGATTTCTATGTCCCATGCCGACGGGTTTTTTTTAATAACATTTAAATGAAATACAATTTTATAATTTTTACTTTATTGATCGAATATATGGTCTTTAAAATTATGTACGGAAAATTATGTTGGTCAAGTGGATAGCTCTTGCCATGGCGTAAAGGCGCGCACTTTTAAGCACATTTTTCATAACAATTTCGTAGACGTTTGGTGTTATTTAAGGCAATTTTATTTCGAAGGTTTTCTTTAAGCATCAAGGTTTCTTCAAGTACCACCATATGAAGAAAGAAGGAGGGGTCAAATCAGGGGATTGTAGGACCCACTCGATATCACCACATTTTGACGGGAAATTTCTCACAAAATTTGAATCGTAGCACGAACTGTGTGTGATATGACACCGTCTTGTTGGAAGCACATGTTGTGCAGGCCTAATTGATCCAATTCAGGCACAAGACAGTTGTCCAACATGTCCCGATAGGGGTCACAGTAACTGTTATAGCATTGCTTAAGCATCTTTGAAGAAATATGACCCGATGATGCCGTCGGCCCAAATTGCACACCATGCAGGAACTCTACAAAGATGAAGTCTTTGGTGTATCAAGTGAGGGCTTTCGGTGCCCCAATAGTGGCTATTTTATTTATAAACAACTTAGCTGGCTAGTCGAAATATGCTTCGTGGCTCATAATGATTTTTGCCAAAACTGGTGGTCCAAATGGGAGAGCGGAGAAAGGAGCTCGTGTAGCATAGGCCACAGCTCAGTATAAACGAGCTCAGTAGAAAAGAGCTGTAAGGCCAATGTCACACGAGCTTCTTTTTCCGCGCTCCCATTTGGTCGCGCGCCATGAGTATATATAGAACCAGTAGAACTGTTCATACGAGAGCCCGCAAACAAAAAGGAGTCGTGTGTACAATTTTGTATATGCTCATGGTACGCGACCAAATGTGCGCGCAGAAAAAGGAGCTCGTATGGCATTGGCCTTAAACTCAGCTACTCCATAGTAAAATTTGTTATCAACTTCTCTCTACGACTGTCAAATGCCAACTGAAAAATGTAAATGTTATCCAAATGTTCCATCAGCTATTAAGAAAACATTCTTGATGCTACAGTCAAAATAAAACAGTTAAATTTTAGAGTTTTAACAGGCTAATGCTTGATGTTAATGTTTGATTTGTATTGTTTCTATTTTGTACTCCTCTTAGACACAAAATACTCCCATGCAAACGTCTAAAATACTCCCATTCGAATTTTCAAAACGGCAGCCCTGGTACGCATGTTAGAAATACGAAAATGAATGCAATGAGAGAATAACAAAAAAAAAAAAACTCGTCATCAACTCCACACGATTGCCACTTAGTGCTGTGATGCAGCTTCTGCGTGAAAAAAAAATTAAAAAAAAAACGACTTTGGAATGCATTTTGTACTATTAATCAGCTTCTAGTAATTGCACAGATATGATTTCGGTCTTAAAATCTGTGTATTGAATGTAATTAAGCTGAGAATGAATATCAATCACATGGGAGAAGCTGTTCTGAAGTAATAGGCGATTATTCAAAATTGAATTTTCGTTTTCTCATTTGAAGTCCCTTAAACTCTGAAACCGAAAATGTATCTAATTCAAAGCTAATTGATAAACCTTCTCCAAGAAATTAGTAATTTAATACCAAAAGAATCGTTAAAATCTATTCAGCGGTTCTTGAGATCCTTTACTACAAAGGTAATATGACACCGATCGGGACTTTGCTTTATACTATGTAAGGATTGAAGCGAAGGGTACTTAGAACACATCCTTGCTTAACGCCCATCGACGTACCAAACTCTTCTGACAGAGATTTTCCGTTCCATATTCGCGCATGATTTTCCTCGTAAATTGCTCTAATGACAGTTATAATCCTTGTTGTGATTCCATATTTGTAGAGTTTATAAAAAAGTACTTCCCGGGGTATTGAATCGAAAGCTGCCCAAAAATCCACAAAAAAAGCATACAGCTTTTTTCCTTTGCTTATATAATAGTCGGCTATATTCATTAGCGAAAAGATTTGGTCCACTGTCGATTGGTTTTTTCTGAACCCCGCTTGAAAAACGCTTAAGATACTCTTGGTTTCGACCCATTCACTGAGTCTATTGTACAATATTGAGCCATTATTCATTACTAGATCGAAATGGTTTTGTTAATTGCATTTTTCTCTGCACAACTAGGGTATTCACAATGGACCCTTACGGCCTCTGGGTGAAATTGCATTCAATGTAAGCGACCCTCCTAACCAAACCTTACCTACTCGATCATTCGATAACGAGTCCTACTCACTCACCAGTTAACGTATGCGGTAATTCGGCCCCAGATCACAGCGAAACCAGAAAGCTCAACCATAAGACCATATTTCCAAATATTTCAAAATATGACTTTATGACGCCTTCACAAAGTAACATAAAGCCATATTTCGGTCTATGGCCTTATGTCGCTTTGCGAAATTGACTTAAGGCCATTATGGCTTTATGACACTTTCAATTCGATTTTTTCACTCACCTGATCGATTCAATCGGCTTGAACTATCTCGAAAAGTTCAAAATTATTGAGACGAAGCATGATATGCTCAAAATCTAAATACATATGTATCTAATTTTCTATGAAAAATTAATATTTGAAAAAA
The DNA here is from genome assembly GCA_949775065.1 of Brachyopa scutellaris. Taxonomy (NCBI): domain Eukaryota; kingdom Metazoa; phylum Arthropoda; class Insecta; order Diptera; family Syrphidae; genus Brachyopa; species Brachyopa scutellaris. The sequence goes on from OX459116.1 coordinate 8,447,114, forward strand.
GAAACTTATAAAATTTAAGTTTTTGAGAATTTGAGAAAATAAAACTAAAAAAATCGCGCGATTTTGTTATCCCTCCAAAAATGTTGGACTAATGTATGATCTTCGATAAAAAAAAAGACCCCATCGCTGCGTTGCTGTTTGGGACGCTTTTTCGGCGATAGGACCCGGGACCCCACTTTTAATAAAAACAGCGAATTTGAGGCATTTTGCAGATATAGGACCCTTTTTTAAATTTATTTTCATTTCATGTTACTTCTAAAACATACCACTATTTAGGTTAGGTTAGGTTAGCGGGCTGATGAGAACTGTTACATCCCCATCACACTTAGGTCCTTGTGGAGCCATTGTGATACCCATAAAGTGTTCCCACCCGTGGTTCTAATGTCTTGGTATCAGCCATCCCGAAGCCCTGGCAAACTAAAGCACGTCAGATGGTGATCCATCTGATAATTCGTCGATGTCTTCAAAGAAAAATTTGCCCAGGGTTATATTTCTGAGTTGGCAAAGGTAACGGCAGTGACAGGGGAAATGGGTTGTGTCCTCATGTACCTCCTCATCACCGCATCCCCTGCAAATGTCGTCGTCACTTAGTCGTAGTTTTTTCATGTGGTATCTTAAAGCGTTTTGACCAGTTAGCACTCCTATAAGAATTGACAACGATTTCCTGTCTTTTTGTAGAAGCTTTCTTGTTCTTTTTTCGTTGTATTCTGGCCACAATCTTCTTGATACCTTGCACGTGATTAGTGATTTCCACCTGTTGTTCGCTTCAATTGCTGATGTTTGTTCGATTCTGGCCCGAAGGTTACAGAGAGGAGGTTTAACCGTCCCATCTGCTTGTTCTATATCTAGGGCCGAGCCCTTTCTGGCCAGTTCATCTGCGGCTTCGTTGCCTGGTATCGCGCTGTGACCTGGGACCCAGCAGAGCTTTACGTTGTGCTGCGTGCCGAGAACCTTTAGCTCTTCGCGGCAACACTTAACAAGCTTCGATGTTATTTGTGTAGCAGCTATTGCTTTTATGGCCGCCTGGCTGCCAATGTTAATATTGATATCCTCTCGTGATATTGTCCTCATACAACGGGCGGCCTTTGTCACTGCTAGAACCTCAGCTTGGAAAACGCTACTGTGATCTGGGAGTCGTATGGAGATGCTTATTCCTAGCTCTTCCGAGAAGCACCCCGCTCCTATGCCTATGTCCATCTTTGACCCATCAGTGTAGATGGACTTGGCGTTCTGTGGTATCTCGTTTCGCCCCCATTGCTCTCTGCTTGGAAAAGCCGAGAAGGGTTTATCAAAGTTCAAGTATGCGACAGTGTAGTCTGACCAGTATTTAAACACATCCATTTTGTTCACACATCCATTTTGTGCAACAAAATATTTTTGTTACTCAGAATTTACTTCCCAAAAAATCGTTATTTAAAAATATTTATTTTATTTGAAGTTCAGTAGGTAATAAAATACAGTTTTTTGAAATATTGCATTTTTTCATACAAACACAAGAGGGACCCCTTTTTTGCTTTTGGAGCCCTTTTTAGACGCTTTTTGAAATTTGCTGGCGGCAACGCTGCCCCATCCCATCGGGACATACATACGTCCCTAATTCAATTTGGGACTTCTTTTCGGACTTATGTCAAACCATATAGTTCTTATCGCTCAAATCTAAGTGGTCTTACGTCGCTTTTGAATAGCAACATAAGGTCTTACCCTGAAATATGGTCTTAAGTCGCCTTGTGAAAGCGTCATAATGCCATATTTTGAAATATGGCCTTATGTCGCATGGTCTTATATCACGGCACCCACGCACCTTTGCATTCTTTGCTTAGAGGAAACCGGTGAACGCTTTCAACACACGGCCGCGTCATAGTCTACTCTCGCAGGACGATCGGTAGTAACCAGCTTAGCTTAGGGTAGTATATTGCGCACCTGTCAAAAATTTAAAAAGCAAAAATGGCGGACATCTGTGACCCCTTTCCACATAATTGTATGGAGTTTGTATGCGGTTCAACGCAAATTCATTTATTTCTGTAGTTTGTTGTAGAATTTTTGACAGAATAACTATTCTACAATTCTATGTATTATTTTGGAATAAGGCATAATATTGCAACTTATCTATTTTTTTTACACAACTAAGGAATGAAACTCGATTTCGTATGCTTTGTTTTGTTATTTCAAATTCAATTTATTATTTTTTATTTATTATTTATTTATTAGTTATTATGGATAATTATTTACATACATACAGCTGTGTGTTTATTCGAGTGAGTGAGTGAGTAGGACTCGTTATCGAATGATTGAGTAAATAGGTCCGTTCGGGTACCCTCCCAATACAACGAAAATCCACGAAAAATAACAAATAACAACGAAAACCCGTTCGCATACGCAAACATTTCGTAGTTTTTCGTAGAAGAGAGTGCTCACGAGAGAGTAAGAAATTTCCCCAAGCTACGAATTTTAGTCCAAGAAATTTCTTTGGGGTATATTATGAAAACTGTCAAATCACATACAGTGTATCAATCTCATATTCGTACACCTGATGTGGTAATATTTATTTAAGGAAAAATCCAAACAAATTGAACAAATACTGCAAAATTTTATTGAATTCAGTAAGAACACATTAAAATGAAAAAATTAACTTCAATTAATTCAAATATTTCAAATAAAGTATTAAAATTATTTCATAAAAAACATAATATTTTTTTTTTTATTTATCGCTGGAAGGAAAAATCATGAAAAGACATTGCAGAGGCAGATACGCGAGGAACCGTCTGCAATAGTGAGGGACTTTAACCCAATCTAAAAAAAAACCTCCCGAAGGCTGACTGACGTCGGTCTTCAGAGAATCGCACCTAGTCGTTCGACTAATCAGCAATTTATTTTTCGTAATTATGTTATGTTAAGTTAATTAATAAACCACCGTTTGTTGTGGTTATCTTTTTTTCTTGGTTAGAATAATACTGTCAATTTTTTTTGTAATTTAATTTAGTTAACTAGGTCAAAAGGTTTCACCCTTCTTAATCTCCTAATGTGGTTGTCGTTATTTAATAAATTTGTTATTTCCAAGTTGACATGGTTGAGGAGTCTAAGTTTATGACTTCTAGCTACTTTTCTGACTTCGTCTTCAACCATTTCAACTTCTAGACCTCTATGTAGATCGGCGTTTCTTATGTACCAGGGTGCATTTACTATGCCGCGTAGTACTTTGTTTTGGAAAGTTTGTATGCTCTGTAAGTTTGTTTTGCTAGTACATGCCCATAGTTGGAGTCCATATTTCCAAACTGGTTTCATAACTTGCTTATAAAGCAGTAGTTTGTTGTAGTTGGACAGTAAGGAGTATCTCCCAACTAGCCAATACATTTTATTGTAACGCACGTTCAGCTCCTCTTTTTTTTTTCTTTACATGCACTTTCCATCGCAGTTTAGTATCTAGGGTCATACCAGGTATTTAGCTACGTTCGAGTATTTTATTACATTGTTGTTAATGTATACTGGAACATATTGTACATTTTTATTAGTAAAATTTATATGAACTATAATTTAATTTGCCATTTTTTAGTCCAGTTAGATATTTTGTCTACTGCCTTTTGTAGTTTTTTTTGTTGCTATTTCGACAGTTTCCCCCACAGCAAGTACAGCAGTATCATCTGCAAATGTTGCCACAGTTGCTTCTTCACATTCTGGTAAATCGCTGGTGAATAGTAGATACAGCACAGGGCCTAGCACACTGCCTTGTGGTACACCAGCCTTAATTTCTCTTAATGTTGAGTACTCATTTTCTTGTTTTACTCTGAAGAATCGTCCAGTTATATAGGATTCTAGAATTTCTGAATATTGCTTAGGCAGATACTTTTGTAGCTTATGGATCAGACCCTTATGCCATACTTTATCAAAAGCTTGTGCTACATCGAGAAATATTGTCAAGCAGATTTTTTTCTCTTCAAATGCTCTTTCAATTTTATCAGTGATTCTATGCACTTGATCGATCGTTGAGTGCTTATTTCTGAAACCAAATTGATGATTTGGAATAAGTGATTTTTCTTCAATTATTTTATTTAAACGTTTTATCAACATTTTCTCAAATAATTTCGACAGCATAGGTAGAATCGATATTGGGCGATATGATGCTATCTCGCTAGGTGGTTTGCCTGGTTTCGGTATCATAATAACCTCAGCAACTTTCCACATGCTAGGTACATATCTTATCCTGAATGCAGCGTTTATTACCTGTGCTAGCTTTTTTAAACATCTCATTGGTAGTTTTTTCAAGATTTCTCCTGTGATGAGATCAAATCCCGGAGCCTTTTTTATATTAATGCCTTCTTTTATTTCTTTCGAAATCCCTTTAGCTGTTACCGGTGCAATGTGTCTAACCTCTTCGCACAATTCTTCCGCTCCTTGATAATCCTTATCTTCATATGGTTGGAAGACATCTTCCAGATATGCAGCAAATGTACATGCCTTCTCTTGGTTGCTTTTTGCCCAGTAACCTTCTTTATTTTTCACAGGTGGAATGTGGGCTGTTGGCCTTTTCATTTTCTTTGTCGCTTTCCAAAGGGTGTATTCGGTACTAGAAGGACTCATTTTTAAATTCTCTTATTAATCTTCTAAGCTTATTATTTAAAGTATTGAGTACTTTTTTGTCGCTTGGTGCTCTTAATTGTTGCCACCGTTTTCTAGCTTTCCTTTTTTCTGTGATAATATTGCATATTTCTTTAGGATAGTAGTTTTGTTTAAGTCTTTCTTTTGTCGTAGGAGTTGCAGCCCATGCAGCTTTTTGTATGTTCAATGTTAATGTCTGCACTGCTTCTTCTAACTGATCTTCACTTTCTATGGATTCCGTCAGATGAATGCTTTCTTCCAAATTTTGCCTGAAATAGTTCCAGTCAGTCAGCCTATTGACTAATTTAGGACTGTTTTCTTTCATCTTTATTTTGCCGCCAAGTGTAAGAAGTACTGTAGAGTGGTCCGAATCAAGATCTGGCCCTTCTTCTACTTTTATATTATTTGACGAGATATTCTTTGTTATGAAGAAGTCAACCAGATCTGGGGTTTTATTCCTATCTGTGGGCCAATAAGTAGGCATTCCCGTCGAGTGATACTATTAAGAAAATATTTAGAAAAATATGGTCAATTTCGTATTCGTACACTTTGATATTAAGTCAATTTGTTCACATTTTATCTAAAAACTAATACTTTGAATCAAAGTCTTTGTTAGCTAAGACCTATTAAAGATGGCTGGGCATGGATTCGGCTAATATTTCTGTAATTTCAAGGGTAATTTTTACCCACTCTTCAATAAGCCTTTCTTTGAGATCATTTGTGTACCTTATACCAAATTTTCTTACTCTGTGGCCCAACTCGTCCCACAAATTCTTTACGGCATTAATATCCGATGACTGTGGAAGTGTTTCCAACACTTTTCGAGAGTGATAAAGAAGCCACATTCAAAATAGATAAGCTTTATGTTTGGGGTCATTCTGCTGGTAAAGGGTAAAATTGTTCCAGCGCCCCTTTTGAACAGCACTTTTCTTCAGATTTGGCTAAGATATCTCAATATATTGCTTATAGTCCATTTATTCGTTAGATTATATGCGGTCATCCCACTCTAGCCGCGGAAAAACACTCCCACACCATTACCGAACCATCATCATGTTTGACTGTCCGCCTTGGTATGTGGAAGATATCCGGTAGTTGTTTTTCGGCAAACCATTTGTTCGCCATCCGACCCATAATCATTCAATTTAGACTCGTCTGTAAATACTACTGTGTTTCAAAAGTCAAAATCTTTAAATTGGTGCTATTAAGTGAATTCTAATCTCTTGCTTCTGTTCATTAAACTATTGACAGGTTTCTTACGCATAACTCTTCAATTGTACCCTTGTTTTCGGATGCAATTTCTTGGCATTTCTGTTCAGAAACCTTTATTAAAAGTTCGACAAAGTTTTCTGCCAGTTTTGATGCACTATATGTAGGTTTTTTTTCGAATTAACCGTATAAATATTCTCATGTCATGTGCACTTAATCCATTTTTAGATGTATTTTTTGGTTTATTTTCGATGTGGTTTTCATTTATTTATTTATGTACAAGGAGCTTACAAAGTAAATTTAGTAAGTTCTATAGATTAAGGCATTCGGGTAGCTTAGACCATTTGATGCCGTCTTATAGGTTATTAGGTATATATGTATAGTTTTGCATGTTTTTTAAATGTCGCTGAATTTGTTGTGGAGTGATGTTGCAGTTTGTATGTTATCAATTGTATGGCTATTTGTTGGGTTAAGGAGTTCTGCGAGCTTTTTTCCTGCTTCTATTGGATCCATTGGGTGGGGAACTTGCCTTGATATTGGGCAGTCAACGAATATGTGCCATACCGATAGCACTGTTCCACATTCCTCACATTGTTCTGCCGTTGCTTGGTTAAACAGGTGTCTGCTGCTAAAGAGTGTCTTTCCGACTCTTATCCGAAAGAGTTTAATGCACTGGTCTCTTGTGAACTTGGTGTTGTATGTGATGTGTGTGCTTTGCGGGTGATGCGTTCGTAGAAAGTTCTTGCTCTTTTCCCAAGCTTCTTTTATTTCCTCGTATTGGGCTGATAGGTTTTCATGTTTCAACCGAATAATGATTGTTGATCTTGGCCGACCTACCAAACTTGATATCACACTATAAGATTTTCCTGCTCCGTTATATCTGATTATCTGTTCCCGCAGTTAATTTGATATCTCACCTTACATTCTACCCATTTATCCAAGAAATTTCGAATAACCTTACAAAGTAACTTCTTTTTCATTATCTCACTTTGAAAAATAATAATTCAATGCAAAAAACAACTTTGACAAGGAACAGATTAGTAATTTTTATTTTTTTGTGAATAAACGAGCGGTGTACGAATACGAAATTGAGCTCCTTTTTGTCTATTTTTTTACTTTTATCTATTTCAAAACCAAAGGGAATGTTAACTGATGTCAAAACTAAATGAAATGCAATTGTTTAATATCCAGTAAAAATGCTATACTATATTTAACTTAATATCTCAAGTCGTTTTTGATCAGGAATTCAATGTTTTTCTTAATAGCTGGTGTACGAATATGAGATTGATACACTGTACATTCGCATACGCTACAGATCACAAAGAATCCCAAAGTTTTCGCATACTCTAGAGAATACAGCAACTGTGATATAGAGCGATGTAGGTATACAAAAAAAAAAAACGACTCAAAGGGGGTAGGCTTCAGTATCCCACCAAAACAAATAAGACATAACCTGTTTGTAATTTTCTACAATCTTTATTTCTCAGGGATCTAAGTTGTATCACAACGACTCGTGATATTAATATATCGAGCGAATGGAGCAAAATGCTTCAGCCAAGCTGATATTCGAATCACGGCTCCCAGACCTGCGAAAAATCGAACGTTATTCTAGTCTGGATCTGGAGAGCTGCAACCATTGTGCCCGGGATCGAAAATGTTGGAAGACTGCCGTTTCTCAGTCAGTTATCCTCCAAGAATCGAGACGTTAAAAAAGGAAATAGCAATAATGGTATACAACATATCTTTAAGGTCAGATTCTTTACAAAAAAAAAGTAAACAAAAGTAAGAAAGTGACGGATTACGTCCGAAGAAAAGCTTCTTTTGTAAAACAAAAAAAGACTCTATTTTGAAATTAATTATTACATACCTCTACATACTACATATTTCAAATTTGTTCCCATTTTGCGAGCAATACATTGAAATATTATTTATCTTATTAATTTAATTCTAAACGCATTAAAATTAATTGTGTAACTTAACACCAAGTGACCAAGTGAACCGATAAAAACGGTGTTGTCAGCAGAAATGCTCGAGAGCATAGCATATGAAGGAGGCGTTCGTAAATGTGATAACTCATTCCCTGACAGGCGAAAAGGCGAGCGAGCCGACAGCACTGAAAAATGCTGGAAGGATCTAAAAACAAAAATTAGTTAAGCAGGATGACTTTCTATCAAATATGCTTGGTCTATTTAGAAAGCTAGAGCTTCAGCTCTATTTTCAGCCTCAACAAAATAAAAAATAAAAAATAAAAATCAGTATGTTGTATGTGATATAAATGACTTAATTACTTAATCAGTTTTTTGGCAGTTTTTGCGGTTCGTTAAAGTACGACATAGTTCGAACGATGTATCACCAATATTTATCATTGTCTATTTATACTTATTAAATGCTTTTTCTTCGTCATTCAAAAATGTTTTAAATATTTTTGTCACATTTATATTTACGAGCATGTGGATACACATATGCATGACATTCAGAAATACTATTTTTATAATTTTTTTTTGTTCAATTATTTTTAACCAACTGGGAGCATAAGTTAGACACAACAATATGTGATGGATTTTATATTAAGCTAAAATTAACTAAAAGCTTTGCGTAAAACTAAAAATAAAGTCCTCCTGTATCGATAAATTTTCTTTGTTATACATGTACATATAGGTAGGTACATTTGTACATCTATTATTTTGGCTCAATTTCGGCAAATAAAATATATTATAACCCATTTGTGATTTGGTTTTGCCAATTAGCTAAAATCGCAACTATGTGTATATGTATGTTACCTACTATGTACATAGCTATGTATATACATTAAATATGTACACATGTACACTGAGAGACAAAAGTATTCGCAAGACAAATGTTGACTCCCTTAACTGCTTACAAATTTTGAAAAATCAAATGTTGACATTTTAATTAAATATTTATTTTTAAACTTACTCGCAGCGTATAAATGTTAAAAACAACACTTAAATATTTACACTATATTTAAAAACAAAAAAACAAAAAGATTACACAAAGTTTATATTCCACTTGGACAAAAGTATTCACAAAAAAAAATTAAAACTTAAATTAAAATAAATATTTTGCAATTCAGTACTCTGGTTGCATAACCTTTTTCTTAATGACTGCCTGCAAAGTACAGTCCTGTGTAAAAAATTAAGACCAGTAGGATAATTGTTCACTTTTGTTCTTATTTAGTCCAGATGAAAGTTTTCTACTTCAGTTGAAAACAGTCTTTAAATTAAATACGTTATCTTTGTGACGTAACTGCTGACAAAGTCAAAGGCTACTCCGTTTGGAAGGCTGCCAAACATTTTAAGAGACCTCAAGTGCAAGATCCCCCCCCCCCCCCCCCCCTTAAAAACTTCGGGGAATAGCAAATGCCCTATGGTCTGATTAAAATAATGACTTGCATCGTAAACTGCAGATTGATCAGGTGACGGAAGTAATTAAAAATAACGCATTCCGTCACAACGTGTATCTGCAGACAGTTGACAGTTCTCTTTTTTATAGGTGTGTTTGGTAACCTGCTCAGCGTTGCCACTTTGCTGCAATAGCAGTAGATCTACTGCACTTTTCGCAAAAAATAAATCTGCTGCCACTAAATCCAATCTACTGCACTTTTTTGTTTGATAAACCTTCTCTTGGACAGCTGTACAAAAACCATGCATAAAAATAACCGGTGTAAAGAACGTCTGAACGAAGCCACCAACTTATTGTGAACTTGGCCACATTCTCTTTTGACATATCAATTAAGTTGGCTGCTTTCATTCATGAAGCAAATCTCTGTCTCTGTCTATGTTTCTGTTGTGTTCTCGTTTTCTGCTAAACTAACGTCAGTGGAGGTCTTTACTAGGGAACCAAGACCTCTTATGTAAATACTATGATGCTTTAGATTGTTCAATATTTTGGTTTAATTTACTCGATACAAAAAACGCTCTGGGAGAAAAATTATATGTCGAACCTTGCGAGTATATGTTGATTTTGTGTTCACCTTCCCATAGTAGTGCTGTTGCAGAGCGAAAGTTTTCGATTGTAAGCCAAGTAAAAAATGAACTACGAAACAAACTTAACGTAAGTACTCTTGAGAATTTAATTTTTGAAGTGAAACTTCTTTAGCCGCGGTAGGGCAAATTTGCCTGAATCAGACGCAAAAGTGAAACGCTTTCCCTTCTCCAACGTCAACAGGCAGTAAAATCTATACATAGTATAAAAGGAAGTCCCAAAAATGTGCCTTTCTGTATGAACACGCTTATCTCGAGAACTACTAAACTGATTTAGTGGCGGAATTTATGGGCGTACTCAGACTTACTTACTTACTTAGTTGGCGCTACATCTCGAGGTGAACCTGGGCCTGTTTCTCGCAACCACACACAGTGTTATATTTTTGCACGAATGGAAGGGACCTACAGTTTTTTGCCGACTCCGAACGGCGAGTTGAGAAGCTCAATCGTGACAAATGATACTCTTTAATGCTTGTCAGACATTCAAAAGAGGTGGCACCGTGAAGAAAACTTTTTAGGTGGGATTTAACCCGGGAAGCATTGCGTACTAGTCCAACGAACTAACCACCACGGCCACGGCGACCACATGTACTCAGACTACTCCATTAATTATAGGAGCTGAGAATTTGAGATCGAACTGGCAGAAAATCAAATTTTCTGTCATTACACAGGCGTAAAGCCAGAACTACATCGGAACAAAAGTGATAAAAAGTAGAAGTGTGCACACACTGAAAGCTCACTCAATTCCAACTGACCAACAGCGCCATTAACGGATGAAATTATTATTTGTTTGACATTTGAAAGCTCCAGGAAATGTATTTCTCCGCAACCATGCACATTTATTCATTAATAGTGGATGAATAATAAAAAGGAAAATTGATTTCAAGCCTATAATTCTAAAAAAATGTACGGGAATAATAAAATCGGTATTTGCTTTCGTGAATATACGTCTAAAATAATTTTTTAATTTCTTTGGATATCAGCTGGTAAAGAAAAACGTGAATAAGCGCCATCTATGGTTGTATAGATGTATGTGAATCCAATTGGATTTACTTGAATTCATATAAGATCGTTTAAGTATTTGGTTGGAAGAACAACAGGAAAGCTTTCGTGCAAAATCACCGCGGCCAAAGCTAGGGTATGCTCAAGAAATCAAGAAAAGAGAGAGCCAAATGACAGTGTCAAAAAATGTCCCCCCTGGCGAAATCGTGCTATATCTTTTTCATGGAGTCACCGAGGCACATCCTTCAAACAGCAATCTGACAATTTGTGAAATGTCAATCACTTCTTGTTAACAAAATAGAAGAAAATTAGTTTTTCGTGAAAATATTCAATAGTTAAAAAAGAAGAAGAGAGGATTTTCCCCCACTTTTACTATTTGACAGCTGTGCCGTTTGTGCTAATAAAAGTTAACAAACACACCTTATAGCTTGCTATGAAATCCTACTATTTGCTATAGCACGTGGAGACGCGGTTTAAGTAATATTAGATACACATGCATTTTTGGCTGTGAACGATTTGCTGAGTTCGTCGATTGTTCTACATAATTCAACAGTATATGAACTACATAAAAAATAAAAATACCCCTTCATAATTTACTTGGATTTTCATTTTTGTAACAAGCAAGCAACAGCCATACAGTATAACCAAACAAATCAGTCAGCTGTTTTTAATGGTAAGTCAAGATTTTCTTGACTATAGGTGTGTTTGGTAACCTGTTAATTTACGTAAATTTAGATCCAACTGTCAAAAATCAAGAAAGAGGGAGCCATCTTTTTCATGGAGTCACCGAGGCACATCCTTCAAACAGCAATCTGACAATTTATGAAATGTCAATCACTTCTTGTTAACAAAATAAAAGAAAATTAGTTTTTCGTGAAAATATTCAATAGTTAAAAAAGAAGAAGAGAGGATTTTCCCCCACTTTTACTATTTGACAGATGTGCCATTTGTGTAAATAAAAGTTAACAAACACACCTTATATAGGTCTGTTTGGTGTGTTTTTTTGCACAAGAAATTGAAACTTGTCAAATAAAAAAATCCTCTCAAAGAGAGAGATATCCCCTCAAAGAGAGACAACTTGAACAAAAGACACCAAACGCTTTTGAAACAACACTTGGTCAAATCTGTCAATTTGTTTTTGTTTTCCACTAACAATGAAGATTATGACATTTCACAAACTGTCAGATGGCTGGTTGACAGAGTTGACGACACTCACCACAAGGAAAAGGATGTTGCATAAAATACATCACAAGCAGAGAGCCAAATGAGAGTGAAAAAAAGCCATGAAACTGTCATGATTCTATGAAGTTTTCATAAAAATTTCGAAAAATAGTACACACCAAACAGACTTAATTATACCTACATCAGTTTTAAAAAACTTTCACTTCTACCGCGTGTGACTGACACACACATTTTTTTTTTAAATATCTGGTCACTGTTTGTCTGTTTAACTGTTTAACTGTTTAAAAGATTTTATGATTTTTGATCAGTGTTAGGGACGCGGTCGATGTTAGGTCATTTACGGTACATAACAACAATGTCGCGTGCGGGCGCGATATTTTCTGTCCAACGCACGACCTCAAAATTTGCAAAACGAAATCCCGCTTCGGCGTCGGGCGTTGGTAGTATGACAAATAATTATGTACTGTTTCCTAAAATCTTCCATACGCAGGTTCACGGCAGAAAGAAGATTTGAAATATTTTCCTTTTTATTTGTATTGTTTGATTGGGAAACACAAAATGTAGGAAATACCTTTGCAGTCGAATAAATAAATTAAAAAAAGACCGCGCACAATTAATTGGCGTTGAAAAACATTAATTTAGCAATCGGTTACACATATTAAATGTTAAACAATTTAATGTAGCGCTTTAGCTTTAATCGAACAGGCCAACGAATAGTATAATGTCAGCATGGCTTTAGCTGTCACAATGCGCGACCTAGTGGACAATATCTCTACACGGGCGTTTGTGATATCTACGATATAAAGCTGGAAATACACGATACAATCGTTGTACAACCGCGGGTTGTACCAATATCGGGACAACCGTTGTGAGTAGCACACACACTATACAATCTACGTGCGATTTCCATACAACAGCGCATCCAACCGCAGGTTTTCGATTCAAAGCATACAACCGTGCGATATCGGTACAACCGTCGTAAGATGGCTAACACACGATACAATCGTCGCATACAACCGCAAATTGCATACAACCGTTGTACAACGATTGTATCGTGTATTTGCTGCTTAACGCCTACAGTGGCATCTATCTTCGCATTGTTTATACCCAATCTGTAAGCGCGCGACCGCGTCAACGCGACATAACTTCCAATAATACACAACTCTCCAGTTATACTGGGCACCACCCATAGAGTTAGTTGAATCCTAACATCTGAGTTTCCTATCACTACGTCGATCTGTCTGTCTCTCGTTTTTGTCCGTCATGTGTTCGCGCTGTGTGTAAACATTATAAGGGTATTTATATCCCCTTTAGCGTGTGTAGATTATAAAAAAAAAAGTACGTGTAGAAGTACGCGCGACCGAAGTGAAACTTCTTAGCTACATATAATCGTGGACAAAGGAAAATGAATTTGTGACAAAAGGAAGAAACATTCATACCATTTTGGAGTTTATTGCATATTTAAAGAATATTCTCGGTTGAAAAAACTTATGAAATTGGGTCATACCATATGACACATAATAATTATTTATTTCCCATCAGAAATTTTCTAAGCTTTTGAAGGGAATCAAATTGTTCGGCTGTCAATTTAACCCCACTCTCGAATATGGTAGTAGTAGTAGTAGTAGTAAATTGTTTGTTTATTTTTTTTTTTTATAAAAATTTACAAAACATATAAAAACTTGATAGATATCGTCTGTTGGTGAGGTTGAGATACATATAACAACTAAATATAGAGCTTATGAGATTTTATGAGTTGTACTCCTCTATTAGGCTTTTTCGGTAGTAGAACGCTTCTTTTATGTATTTATGTAGTGTTTCCCAGCAGCTTTCCATTTCCCCATTTAGAATCTCAATAGTTTCGTCCTCTTGCAGTATCTGCTTTCCGAATAACTTTCGCCGAATTTCTTTAAGGATTGGGCATCTTCCTATAAAATGAACAACATCTTCCTCTCGTAGATTGCATAGGGTACAATCTCTACGCCCTCTCTCCCGATGACTATTTGCATTTAGCCCTATTAATCCAGCTCGAGCTTTAAAAGTCCACATTATAAGTTGTCTGTCATTTGCATCATTGAAATATGAGTGGCCTCGAATATATGTGCGTGTGTCAATATTGCGCCGAACCACTTGTTGAATATATGAATTCCTTATACCCAGTCTCCACGAGACATTTCCCAAGACATGTTCTTCGACTTGACATGCAAATGTCTCGTGGAGACCCCTAATTTGATGTCCAAACTAAAAACATGTCCGCGATGTCAGCATTTTAGTTTTGTCTTCACGGCAAACTGAAATTCAGATTTTTCTCTGACATTTGGCCGTTTGGCAGGTTGATTTTCATTCGATGGGTTTTTCGGTAGAGTGAACATGTCGCGCTGAGTTGGTTTGGTAGGTAGATTTTCATTTTAGGGTGTTTCCGTAGAGTAGGTAGATTTTCATTCAATGGTATTTCCGTAGAGTATTTTACTGCTTTTAAAGCGAGAATTGCGCGTTGTTTCTTTCTCAACGTCAGCGTGTAGATTGAAATGTTTTGGCATGATTTGCCCGGCGAAGGAAAACAAGAAAAAAACCAGTTTCTAGTCAAGATGTAGTTTTGGCAGAAATATGTCTCGTGGAGACGCGGTGTTAAGAAAAAAGTGTTTGATTTCCTTTTTACCAACTATATATGTACCTATTCATTGTCCAAATTAATTTTGGAATGCATTCTTTAAAAATCATCGAATGAATTCAATTTTGTGATTGCATTCATCGGACTGCATTTCGAGACTTCAATAACAAGAATGCAATCACCATTCTTAAGCATTCAAAAGATCGCATTTTTTCTAGGTACCACTTAATTGAATGCAATAATAATTAATGAATGCATTTGCATTCTTTGCATTCATTTGCATTTTTTTGCATTTACTCAATTAACCTACATTTACTTACATTTTGTACCAAATAAATTAAAATGAACTCACTTAATGCACAATACTCCAAAATAAAATAAAATAAAATAAAACAAAATATGGCAAAATAATACATACAAAATATTACAACTCTGATCTGTGGGAATACTACTCGCACGCACAATACTACTCTCCACTCAATCAATTTTCGCTGTTTCTACTTTGTTACCTATTCCCCACACCAATGATATCCATACATACCACGCAACCAACCGAAGTCGAGTAAGACGCTTCTTTAGTTAGGGTGGCCCACAACTTCTTACGAAGCTTCTTACTCGACTTCGGTTGGTAGCGTGGTATGCTTCTTTAGTTAGGGGGGACCACAACTAAAGAAGCTTCTCACTCAACTAAGCACTAACCGCTCGACGCTACTTGATTTCGGTGATTGTTCGAATCGGACGAGACAGCAAAAGAAAATACGAAAAAAGCTGTGTATACCGAAGTCACAACCCCCTGAAGGATGGTTGACTCGCACGACCATATAACTTAAAATGGTTTGAAAGCAATCTATTGGATCGATGCAGCAATTATTCGGTTGCGATTAATATTTGTCATTTAAAACGTGGTAATTTTGTTTACTCTGCATGCGGTGCCTGTAAATTCACTGTGGTGAAATGTTAAATGCAACCATAACGCGACCATTTAACGCGACCGTTTAACGCAACCTTCCGAAGTCGAGGAAGAAGTTTCACTTCAAAAAAAAAAAAACGTCGTTTACGATATCTACGATATTATGCTTGAGACAGTGTTGCCGCTGAGAGAATGTGAAAAAACAGGAGATCTTCTGTTGGACTTACCAAAGTAACAGGAGATTTAAAATTTCGTCCAAAAACCTATAAAATACGATGTTTTTTAGTAAAATGTCTATTGCGTTACGAAAAGGTTTTTTGACACTACATAATTTGCTGTTGCGCTGACTTAATTTTATTGATGTGTCGTTTCCCTTTAGCATGTCGTATAATAGTCCACTTTTGTCGGGCTCATAGAAAAAATGTCTGTTGCGTTGCAAACAACGCATTTGCATTCCATAAAATTGTCTGGATTTTCACTGAGCCAATTTTTAAGAAGGAACCTCTTTCTGTTTCTTTACTTTCTGCTCCAAAAATGGTAAGTTATTAAATTTCATGGAGTGGGGGTAAAATTCTCAGGTAGATGCAAAATTACGAAAAATTAAAGGAACGCGTTTAACCACAAAAGCTACAACAAACGAATTGTCATAAACATATGTGAAGCAAAAGTTAACATAGCGGTGTTGTAAGATTTTGGATTTCACAGAAAAGTCCACTCTTGATGATATCCCAGAACCAATGCAGTATGCAATATATTGCGAAATGCAAATTTCAACATTCAGAACATTCAACTTTCATCTATAGTCCTTTTCTTTCCAATATTTTACTTTTTGCATTAAAATAAGAAAATGCAAATAATTTAAAACAAACGGAACAGCTGACTTTGCAAGATAGTTCACTTTTTACCCGCAGAAATTTGTTGAGTATGAATTCGTAAGATTTTTTAGTGAGGGGAAATTTTTACTCTCTCCTTGCCTCTCTATTTTCCTACTTTTTTGTGTAAAGGAACACGGTTGGTCTAGAATTCGTACAAATGCGTACGAATCAGTAACAATTTTTAAGTACATACCTTTTATTTTATTCAAATTGTGAAATAAATGTCAATGCATCAGATATGTGTTTTATGTGAAATATCGAAGAGAGGAGGTGAAATTCTCTCAAAGATAGGAAATTTACGAAAAAGGAAACGAACGCGTTGAACAACAAAAAATGCAAAATGTATGTGATTTGACAGTTTTCATGTAATCTGCCCAAAGAAATTTCGTGTGCCGAAATTCGCAGCATGGTGAGACTTATAACTCTTTCGTGGGTACTCTCTTTTACGAAAAACTACGACATTTTTGAGTAAGCGGGTTTTCGTAACTTTTCATATAGATTTTCGTAGTTTTGGGAGCGTACGCGAATGGACCCTCTCACATAGACTTGTAGTGCCAATCACCAACCAGGAATGTTATTGCTATGGGTTAACCGTAGATTGTTTGTTGCTTTTCTTTTTTTCAAATAAGCCTTCCATTTCGAATTTTGTTTTCAATAAAAAAAAGTAAACTAACAGAGAAACGGTCTGAAAATTGTCTGGGATCAGGAAACAGTAGATTTCACTTTTTCGGAGCTAAATAACAGTAGACTCCTGTTATAACAGGAGAAACGGCAACAGTGGCTTGAGGTGATATTTAAGAGCGCCCCATACGTTCGCATTGTTTCTACTTAGTCGGTCAACGCGCGACCGCGCGAACGCAGCATGGTGATTTGGGCTTTAAGAGTACCCCATGTGCTCGCATTGTTTCTTTCTAGTCAATCTGTCAACGCGTGACATTGTGATTTGAGCTTAAAACACGAAGTATTTTTTCTTGGGGACAAAATTACAAATAACTAACGAAATGGCTTTTTGACAGCTGAATATGTAAGCCAAGAGTACTAAGTGTAGCTTTGCAGCAAAATAAAAAAAATGTATACATATACATATAAGTACATATATAAAACCATTCTGCAACAATAATAATCTTCTAAAATAGCAACGAAAACTAAAAAAAATACAAAAATATCGTAGAAATTTCAACACGCGTATGTTCTGACGTTTCCATACAAATGATAGATTGCCTACTTCCCTCTATTGCTCTCTGCGATCACTGCTAGTTACAAATTATTATTTGTCTCATCTCTAGTTCATTGGTGTAAAACTGTAGCTTGGGATAAAAAATATCTGCGTTCAACTGCCCGAAGCGCTATAATCAGTAATGCCAAACTAAATTCAATTATGAACTTATGGTAAGTTTCCATCGAGCCGAGATGATTAATATTTCAAAGCTCTGAATATTTATATTTCATTTAAAAGGATTTTGTTTGCAGTTAGGACAACTTTTCAGAAATGGGGCACTTTTTTCAATACGGATAAAAAAAAAATTTATATATATAGATATACTTTTACTATGTGTTATGCAGTTTAAGATCTTTTTTATTAAATTTAATGTAATTTTGTTATAAAAATAAAAACAACAGAGCCAATATGTGTATATAATTTCAGCGCAATGTAAAATATTAGCCAAATTTAAATAATCTCGCAATTTGCACGGAAGCAAGCAATGAATAAATTAAACAAATTGCAAATTATTAGGAAATAAAGCACAAACAATAAGCAAAATGAGTCCGATTTTTTTACGCCGCTGTCGTGACAGATTTCTCCTCTTTATTTATTCCAATCTGGAAGAACTGATTCAAAACATAATAAAAAAGTGAAGATTTGGCATTACTGTTATGCATTTCCTATAAAATAAACATCCATAAAAAGAATTTGACATATTCAATACGACAAGCAAAATCTAAAACTAACATCCAAAGCCGATTATGAGTTTATTTCGTGTTTAAGTTAATTAATTGTGTATATTTTTCGTTTTTCGGCTTGAACTAAATTGATAAACATCTGCAAAACGCAAAGAGAAAATTAAAAAACAGAAAATATCGAAAATGGTAAGCTTATCTCAGAAAAACGCCCCCAAAAATCATTAAAAATACCAATGGATTTTGCAGTTGGTTTTAGTTCTTGGTGATTTGCATATACCGCATCGGTGCAGTAGCCTTCCAGCTAAATTCAAGAAACTGCTTGTTCCCGGCAGAATACATCATATTCTTTGCACTGGGAATTTGTGTACCAAGGAATCTTTTGATTATCTAAAAACTTTAGCAAACGATGTGCACATTGTTCGTGGAGATTTTGATGAGGTGTTTGTTTATTTATTTTTTTTTTTTTTTAGATAAATTTATGTTCTTATGAATTTCCATAGAATCTTAATTACCCCGAACAAAAGATCGTTACTGTTGGACAGTTTCGTATTGGATTGTCACATGGTCATCAGGTAAGAAGTCTGAAAAGCGTGAGCTAATATTCTCTTGTTAAAATATCGAACTATTTCATATTTCAACAGGTAGTTCCACGAGGGGATCCAGAAGCTTTGGCACTCATACAACGCCAACTGGATGTTGATATTCTAATATCTGGACACACTCATAAATTCGAAGCGTACGAACATGGAAATAAGTTTTACATTAATCCAGGTTCTGCCACTGGTGCTTTCAATCCATTGGATACGTAAGATTTGTTTTATATAATTATTGAAGTACATATGTATGTACATTGATTATTAATTTTATAGATACAATAGGATTTAATTTCGTTGTATAATTCGCTCGCGCTCATGACTACCCTTATAATAGGTGTGTTTGTTACTTTGCAATTTGTCAACTTGCAAATTCCTGTTTGTTATCGTAAAAAAGGATTAGCTAGAGAGCCCAGGAGAGGGAAAAAAATGTCCCCTTCATTGAAAAACTTGCGAACTCTCACTAGGTTTGGAAAAAAGAATGCATTGAACGTCGGGAGCGAGATGGCTCTCCTAAAATAAGCCCTTTTTCTTCTTCTGAACAATGTTTTGGCCGACTCTTTTTTTTTTTCTACATGGAAAATTTAGTTGCCTAACACTCACAATATTATTTTAAAAATACTTACATTTCAAATCACTACGCATTTTTAACCCTTAAACCCTACCCTGGGGTCCAGCGCGATGCTCAAACTAAACTTTCGCGAATATTTCCAAAACTACAAAAATTACGGTGGTGCCCTTCAAGGTAATCTCAAACAACGTCAGTAGGCAGCTGGTAATCAGTTAATCATACATAAGTCCCCGCTGCCCGGTCCGATGTTGCCACGTCGCTATCCACGCGAAACTGAACATATGCTTGATCAAGCAGTCAATCACCAATATACACATATCGATGCTGGACGCATATTCTCTTTGTACATATGTACTATGGGTATTTGTAATAAATTGTCTACTGGAAGGAGACTTCCAGCTTAATGCTACACTTGTCCTTGCACCTTAAAAGTTGGCATAACTCCTTGCTCCACAATTAGCTTAGCACCAAATGAAGTAATTTAAAAAGAATTATTATAGGATTGTATAGATATAGACTGAATGAATTGTTTGGATAAAGGATTTTCCATAGACTACTAAAGAACAAAGTGACGCAGGTGGGTTAGCAATTGCTTCCAATCTAAGTTTTCCGCCTACTTAAATATTACAGCACGTTATTACCACCAAAACCTCAAAACATAATACATACATATCTGTATCTGTTCCAAGCCCTGCATCTACTTATCATAAAAAATATTGCAACCAAATTTATCCAGTTATTGGATGAGAGTTATCGAACAATTGCAATCACTTATAGGTACTACACGCATGTATCGCATACACGCATACCCGCTGCCGCTGGTGCATTGACGGTGACAATGGGCTCCACTGATCGTTGTCGCGAAAGCATACAAACAATGTTTTTTCTTTATGTTATTACTTTTCTCACAGAAAATGTACAAAGAAGATATACACTTATTGACAAAAGTCTACATACACATCAAGAGAAGAATTGTTGTTCGTACATAAAATAATTGCTCAATCAGTAAGATGTTGCATTTCCTTTTGAGGCTATGACCGCTTTCATCCTTTTTGGCATGGAGTCGACGAGTTTTCTTGTGATAGAAGGTTGAATCTTGGCCCATTCTTCGTCTAACGCCGTTTTCAGCTCGGTTTTGTTTTTGATGTCTCTGGTCTTGAGTCTTCGTCCAAGTTCATCCCATAGGTGCTCTATAGGGTTCATATCAGGAGACTGGGGTGGTGTTTTCAACTGCTTTGTATTATATATCAGCCATACTTGAACAAGACGTGAGGTATGTTTGGGGTCGTTATCTTGTTGAAATATAAACGACTGTCCCAATCCCAACTTTAGAGCACTATTTTTCAGATTATTTTTAAGAATGTTTAGATAACCAAATCTATCCATAGTTGAATCTATGAAAACCAAGTTTCCGACCCCAGCCTGCGACATACACCCCCACACAAGCACATTACCTCCTCCGTGCTTAACTGTACCAACCATATTGGACTCTACAAGTGCAGTGTTGGGCTTGCGCCATACTTTCGTTCGACCGTTGTTATTGTAAATATTAAATTTACTTTCATCCCAGAACTCATTTCCATACTTTTCATGGGACTTAGCGAACTCTAACCTCTTCTTTCGATTTTTTTCGCTGATAAAAGGGTTTTTTCTGGCTATTCTACTGTGATAGCTGGTCGCCGTGGCCGTGGTGGTTAGTGCGTTGGACTACCACGCAATGCTGCCCGGGTTCAACTCCTTGCCGGATCTAACACCTAAAAGAGTTTTTTCACAGTGCCCACCTCTTTCGAATGTCTGACAAGCATCAAAGAGTATCATTTGTCACGATTGAGCTTCTCAACTCGCCGTTCGGAGTCGGCAAAAAACTGTAGGTCCCTTCCATTCGTGCAAAAATATAACACGCACACACGAATGGTTGCGAGAAGCAGGCCCAGGTTCACCTCGAGCTGTAGCGCCAACTAACTAAGTATTCTACTGTGATACCCCTTCCCCTTCAGCACTCTTCGAACTGTATTTGGATCACAGGACATACCAGTTTCCTCCAATAACTCGGCTGCTATTTTCAATGCAGTTAATTTAGGATTTTTTTTTATCTTTCTCTTGATGGAACCTTCCTTATTTTTGGACGTCCTGACTGCTGCTTCGAACTTAGGGTTTCATTGCGTTTAAAATTTTTTATTACAGTTTGTACTGTTGCATGGCTTTTATTAACGAGCTTTCCAATTTCCCGCAAAGATTTTCCTGGTACTCTGGTACATATTGGTACTTTACTATTAGCTCTCGTACATCGTTTGAAATTTCTGCTCCTTTTCTATTAATTTTTATTAAAATGCACAATTTTTTATAAAAAAAATAACTTGTTCTGCTATGAACGACTTTTTAAATGCTACTGAGCAAATACAGGCGAAGCAAAGTGAACTACAGCGAATTAAGACTCAAATAACGGTCAGATTAAATGCATGTATGCAGACTTTTGTCACTCGAATTTTGGTATTTCCAAGAAAAATGGATGCTATTTAATGTTCTGCGGTTCTTAAAACAATAAAATCCTACTATGTTTGATTTGCTGCATATATTTGAGTATAAAAATATAGTTTTTGTTTGGAGAAAATTGAATATTGGTAAAAAAAACACTGCGACATCATTTCAAAGCATGGTGTATGTAGAATTTTGTCACTAAGTGTAGGTATATGTATATCAAAATCTTTGTTGTTAAATAATCTAAACAAATATGTAAATTTTATTTTAATATGTTATTTAAGAACTAAGCGAGATAAATGCCCAAAAGTAAAATATAAACTTTTCTTTTTCTCATTTAGAAGTTTTTTATTAAAATATATTGATTTTTTTTTTATCCATTTTATAGATTTAATCCAACCGGAATCGATTGCGAAAAACCGCATTCAAATCCGTTCAGTAGTGGTTTTTTGTTTTTGCGGCACATACAGTGCTGGACAAAATAAATCATACACCGTAATACAACTTGTATGTAGACCTGTAACTATTTTCTAATGAATCAAAAAGCCTATTATTTGTGCTGAAATCAAAGCTAAATATAAAGGGTGATTTTTTAGCTGGTTTGGTTTTGGCAACACTGGTTTTGACAGCTGACGTGTGTTTAGTACCTTGTGTCACTGTCAAACAGCTTCAGTTTGGTTTGCAATTTAACCATGGATCGTCTTACAAATGAACAACGCTTGCAAATTATTGAATTTTACTATCAAAATTCGTGCTCGGTTCGAAATGTTCATCGCGCGCTGCTTCCATTTTATGATCGGCATTCTCGACCTTCTGAGCAGTCTATTCGGAAGATTGTGACCAAATTTCGCACCAAATTTACTTTGTTGGACATTAAACCACCAACACGTTTACGTACTGTGCGTAGTGAAGAAAATATTGCGGCCATATCAGCTAGTGTGACAAAAGACCGCGAAATGTCGATTCGGCGCCGTTCCCAGCAGTTAGGCCTTTGTTACAGCACTTTTTTTTGCCCGAAATGGAAGTTCTTGACTTGCATGATATGTGGTTTCAACAAGACGGTGCCACATGCCACACAGCACGCGAAACAATGGCGCAATTGCGAGGCGAGTTTGGTGAACAGTTAATTTCACGTTTCGGGCCGGTCAATTGGCCGACTAGATCGTGCGATTTGACACCATTAGATTATTTTTTGTGGGGGTATGTCAAGGCTAATGTCTATAGGGACAAGCCCGCTTCGATTGACGCACTGGAAGCCAACATCCATGCATTCATTCGTGAGATACCGGCCGATATGTGTGAAAGAGTATGCCAAAATTGGACTCAGCGGATGGGCTACCTGAGACGCAGCCGCGGTCAACATTTGCATGAAATTGCAAGGTTCAAACTATCGATTCAAATAAATATTTCATTCATTTTTTCGAATTTTTTGTGTTTTTTTTTTAAAAAAAGTTCTCAACCTCTTAAAAAATCACCCTATATAAGTTCAATAAATGTGGAAGGATGAAATAAAAGTCGTTCATAAATATTTTTAAATAAATTTATATTGAATTTTATTCAAATTTGCGGTTGGTCAAAATAAATCATACACCTTTATAACTTTTTTTTTTACAACGAATATTGTACGATTTAATGAAAGTTAGTATTTAGTGTGACCGCCTTTTGCTTTTAATACTGCTTCAAGCCGACGAGGCATACTTTCGACCAATTTATGCAAGTATTCTGGATCGAGTTCTTCCCAAGCCTTCTGAAGTGCAGCATAGTATGAAGTTTTATTAGTAACGGTTGTTTTTACTATTTTCTCGTCTAAATAACCCCATAGATTTTCTATGGGGTTCAGACCCGGCGATTCTGGCGGTCATTCAAGTAACTTTATCCTGCTTAGCTTAAAAAAGTCCATGGTGCTTAACGGTTTTTTGAATATGTTGATCCTTAAGAGCCTCGCCAGATTTGCGCCACACTCGAGACCGCCGTTTCTGTCCAAATAGCTCAAATTTACTCTCATCAGACCACAGCACTTTTTTCCAAATGTCTAGAGACATTCCAACATATTGCCTTGCAAACAGGAGTCGTTTCTTTTTATTTTGTTTGCTGATAAAGGGGCGCTTTGATGCCAAACAGCTTTTAAGGCCAGATTCGATTAATCTCCTACATACAGTGCGGGTGCTAATAGGCAGATCCATTGATTCTACAATATTTCGAGAAGATAGTTTTGTGTTTTGTTTAACTAGTCGACTGATTCGGACATCTTCACGGGCAGTTGTAGCCCGCTTTCGGCCGTTTCCAGAAAAGTTCACCACAATTCCATGTAATTCATATTTGTTCCAAATGTGTTGGACTGCTCCAATGGATATAGAATACTTGTCAGCAAATTTTCTATACGATTCTCTTTTCTGTCTGTCGCGCAACACCAAGTTTCGAACATCAAGAGATATTTGCTTTCCAGACATTGTTCAGGCTTGACGCGTCTATTCAAAATAACCGAAAACCTACAAGTTCGCAAGTAATTTCCTGCATAATGGGAAGCAATTGATCTTAAATATAGTAAATACGTTTCTTAATCGGGAACCAACGAATTGACTTAATTTATCTGTTATCCTGCATTTTTTTAAAAGTGTATGATTTATTTTGACCAAGTCAAAACTTGAAAATATTGCAAAATAAATTTATTTAAAAATATTTGTGAATAACTTTTATTTCTTCACTATTACTTTATTAAGCTACTACTACAAGCTTTGATTTCAGCACAGTAGATAATCTTTTTGAGTCATAAAAAAAAATGTACACGACTTAACTGAAATGCTTATGATATGTATGATTTATTTTGTCCAGCACTGTATAAACATACTTTTTTTTAGACTTCCTTTTATAAAAGTACTGATGAATCTTAAAGGAATTTACTACAACCTATTTTTTTATTTTTTTGGTTTTAAATCCAATAAGCCATTGTTGAGTTAGGGCTGTGTAATGACAGAAAATTTGATTTTCTGTCACTTCGATCTCAAATTCTGAGCTCCTGTAAGTAATGGGATAGTCTGAGTACATTCATTGATTCTGCCAGGAAATGCAGATCATAACAGTGAAAACCGCATCTAAATCCGTTCAGTAGTTTTCGAGATAATCCTGTACCTACCGACACAAATATTTTGGGGACCTCCTTTTATACATACTATGTATAGATAGAAATATGCATGAGTTTCTTCACTTGGTTGGTATCGATCTTTGCTCTATGCACAAGTTGAGAAGTTTCGGTATCTCGTGTGGGAGCCACTTGATCTTCTCCCGGTGCTTTGTTGTTTTCCATTTCTTTTAGCAGCGTCTTCACTTTTGCAGGGGTTATTTCGAGTCTTTTCTGTTCCCTCTTTACTACCTGATACTGGTGTTACTTATTCGAATAGTCAAAAGTATTATTATTGCAATTATTAAATTATTATTTGTAATAAGCTAATATGTTGTTTTCTTTTTAGATCGGTAATACCATCTTTTCTACTCATGGACATTCAAAGCACAACTGTAGTCACCTACGTTTACCAACTGATTGGCGACGAGGTCAAAGTCGAACGGATAGAGTATAAGAAGAGTTAGGTTATGTTGTATTAAGATATGTATATGCTCACTTTCGGCTCTACTTTTTGTTATTACTAAAACGATATATCTATTATCTCTATCTCTAATATAATTATATATACAGGGTCTCACGTTAAGATGTCAATCGGGCAGTCATCGATTTATTTGGTTACGGCAAAAAAAAAAAATTGTTTCGATATAGCATTTGCTGATCGACAAGAGGTGTCATTTATTTTTACACTATAACTTCTCAAATTTGTAGTTGTATTTAATTACAAGAATTTCATATACTCAAAATAAAAATAGAAATATCATTGAATTCGGTTATATGTAGAAACGTCAGAAAAGTGAAAAATAAACTCGTTTATTTTCATTTAACTACGGTTTTCTACTAAATTGTTCTAAAAGTTTATCTAATGATACAGTTTTAATATACATTTCAATTGTAGCTATCACAGTACAAAAGTTATATATATTCTGAATTTGATGACACCTCTAGATCCGATTTTATTGCCTTCAAGTACTCATATCGGTTCAGTGGGCTATGATACCAAACAATTTTTTCCTTGCCTCAAACTTAAGAAATCGATGACTGCCCCGATTGTCTTCTTAAGCTGAGATACCCTGCAATCAATCTATCTTGATATCACGAAAGCAGTCGGCGTATATTTTAAAAATTACATGCAATTGTGCTCTGAATTATTAAATAAATAAAGATAGTCAATTTAAATATCGATTTTAACTGTGTATGTTTTTTTTTGTGCGAGAAAAAGGAATTACATTAAACGCATATTGTTTATATGTTATTGCGATAACGGTCAGTTGGACTCTTTGCCATTTTGTATGTATTTTATTTGTATTTATTAAGATTTGTATATGCTTACACATTAAGATAAAATATCTTATAAAATGTGGTTGAAGAAACTTAAATATTCAGAAGTGGTTTTAAATGAAAATTAAATGGAAAAAAAATTAAGTATTAAAAGTAATGATATAAGCAATAATACAAAATGATAAGAAATAATATAAAGTTAAAAACAAAATTATAAATGGGATATAGAGGGTAAACTAGTTATGAGCATTGGCCAGACATTCCATAAGTAGATTTTTAAATTGATTTGCGTTTCTGGTTCTTCCTAATGTGATGGGCAGGGAGTTCCAGAGGCGAGTGGCATAAACGAAATATTGTCTTACGGATGTCAAACACGTGAATCTTGGCATTATGAGTGTGCAAGTTCGTTGGGAAGAAGGGAAGACAAGCTTATTAAAGAGGTAGGAAGGTTGCTGAGTACGCTGAATCTCGTGAAGCGAAACAAGGCAATGGTACTTGAGCACGTTGTCGAAAGTGCAGCCGAAGATCGTTTTGGAATAGGCGGAGATATGCTCGCGCCTACGAATGTTGTAGATATAGCGGGCAATACTATTAATGACCAGGTTCAACTTTCGCCTAGATCTGCAGTCTACATTCGAAAAAACTTCACAGCAAAACAGTAGGATTGGTAGCAGCAGAGTTTTGGCGAGAAGCATCTTAGTCTTGATATTGTGTTGTCCAGAGAACTCGTAGCACACCATACACCTTCCCAACGCAGGTGATAATGTGGTCACCCCAAGATAAGCTGCGCTTGAAGGTTAATCCAAGGTTTCTCGCAGATTCAACAAAGTCGATGTTGCATTGCCCTAGCTTGATGGCTGAAAGGATTAAGGTATCCAGCGAGTTTCGGTATATGGCGAATGACTTGGATTTGCTAGGGATGAGACAAAGACTGTTTTCTTGAGCCCAGCTGAGGACATTCTGTAGACCCTCATTCATCTTGGCAGTGAAAAGTTCCGCCGAGTCTAGAGGGAAAGAAATTTGTAGCTGCACATCATCTGCATACAAATGAACACATCAGTGCTTAACAATGCTGGGTAGTTCATTGACTTACAACGGAAATAGGATAGGACCCCAGAATGGAACCTTGTAGCATGCCAGTTTTCATGGGGAATATGCTTAGAAAGTACGTTACTCGTTTGTACAGTGAAGTGCAGGAGTGAATCAATGTTGTCTGTTTAGCCGTTCCGTGAATGACTAGGTCTGGCCAGACCTTTCGCACTTTCAAAGCCAATTTTTTCTAATTAATTATGTAGCTATCATAACCGAATTTTCTGACTTTGTCAGCATTCATATTTTTAATGCTTTAGTGTGTGACAACATTTTTTAGATGTAAGTGGGTGCAAAAAAAATTAGGATTTTCCAAAACAATCCCTAGAGTCAATGGAATAGGTCTGGCCAGACCTTGTATGGAGGAACGTATTTATTTCCTGTTTTATCCGGAAAAAACTTTTTTTTTTTTACTGTATATGTCTGTCAGATAATTAGTTTTGTTAATCGCATCATAAACGAATAAAATATGTAATTTATTATTTTATTTAGAACATATTTAATATCGTGCCCAAATATGTACACAAGTATTTATTACCTTAGGTTTTCCGCTAACTACTGATGCTTATGGTGTTTACATCTGGTCACGTGAGCATTTCCTATTTTATTCTGAATCAGAGAGCTGTAAACTTGGGCGAGAAGGTGCTGATTGACCAAGCACAGAACCAGCGGGAGGACTGTTGTTGCTGACAACTTCTTTATAAGTTTTGAAGGAGCTATTCAACGGAGTAAGAAATGCTTGCCGGCCGTAGTCGCCTAGCTCAATCTACTATCTTTGGATTTACGGATAATGTCGCAGTAGTGTCTTATGTGCCGAAAAAATATAGAGCAGTGATTTTACTGTCATCACTTCATTACGACACAGAATTTGTTGGAGAAACAAGAAAGCTACATCTATTCTGTTTTACAACAAACACAAAATAGACAAACACATGGACCAAATGTTGGGAGAATATACAGTGAGTCCCATAATTATTAACATGTTTCAATTTTTTACAATTTCTTCGCACGGTGCCGTTTTAAAGTTCCGTTACTCGATCGGTCATATGTTCAAGTCTGCTTATTTAGTATGCAACTATTAATTTTGTTACAGTTATCGGAAAAGTCAGTGCTTCGGAGAAGTTTTGTGGGGGGTTTGATAAGACCTTCGATGTGTTTAAAGTTATAAAACTTATTGGATTTCAAAAGTTGAGTAATAAGTGTAACATAAAAAAACAAATTACAGTTTTTGTAAGTGGAATTTAACCAAACAGATTACGATTTATGCGCCTTTTGGGATAGGTTATCAAATTTTAAAGGAGGATCTGTAAGATGGGGGCTGTACCAATCCAGATAAAATAAGGCACTAGAAACGACATTAAAAAAGCTTAATTAATTCATCTAGAAATAGCTAGCAAATTTAAATGTTATTAAGATTCCACCACCAAACTCAGAAAAACACTAAACTTGCAGATTCAACAAAATCCGTTAGGGCCAAAGCTAAGCATATCCCTAAACTCTCCAAGGAAATTCGTGCTAACTTCCGTTTCTGGAGTGTGGCAATGCTGTTAAAGTTCAATACGCATTGTTAGTAAACGATAATGATATTGTTAAGCTTGAAACAGCAAGAAGAATGCTACGAAAACGATAAAGAAAAAATCAAAAACCCTTTACTAACAAAATAGCATATGGCTTTCCGAAAACCGTTTGCCAAAAAGTACAGAAGAGAACTAGGCTAATGTGATTTGAACAAATAAGACCAAAAAATACCGTTTTGATACAGACGGCCGCGAATGGGTTCGGAAAAAGAGGGGAAACAGCTTTCAGAGAGGCTGATTAATGAAACAGTCAAGTTTGACTGGGGTAATCTTATTATTTTGGGGATGTATGACCATTGCTGGTGTTAGTACGTGCAAGAAAATCGAAGGACGCATGACCGCTCATATGCATGTGGCCAGTAAGACATCTTGCCTAGAACCAAGTTTATAAAAATGGGTCAAAACGATTTCATATGTTACCTTTTACAAGGATGACGATCCGAAATACATAGCCAAGCTCACAAAATATTGGCTAGAAAGTCAGAGATTTGATGCTATGGAGTGACGTCCTTAGTCTCCAAGTTTAAACCAAATAGAAAACCTTTGGGGCCACATTAAAAGACAATTGTCCAAGTATGATGGTTCGGCTAAGACCATGAGCGGATTATGGTCCAGAGCTCAGCTTTTTTGGGATATTGTTTCACCACAAGTATAAATAAACCTAGTTAACTCTATGCCAAGAAGAGTAAAAAGTGTTTTGGCCGCATAAGGAAGACACATAAAATATCAATACGATATAAAATCTTAGTGTTAGGTTAACTTACAAAATTGATCACATGATTCTTTAAAGAAATTGCTTTTGTTTTTTCCAGAATTATGCATTCAGCAATTAATTCAATTTTTTTATTTAACCTTAAAGTCCAACGAAGTTGTTAGTTTTGAAAATAATTTAAGTTTTTTTTTTTATTTTATGAGAAACCGTCGTTAGTTTGTTATGTTTGAAAACATGTGATCAATTATGGGAGTCACTGTACATGCAAACGATAGACGAACCGATGCCCATTAGCTTTTTTCTACAACATGTTGGATGTCACAACATTGGCATCTTTCATAATTCATAACAATGTAAATAATGTGAGACTGAACAAAACCAATGCACATCGAAAATGCCTGCATTCTTTGATTGAGCAGTTAGTTACCCTCAGATCGAAGCAAGGATGAATAATCCAAAGATTATGGGAGTGTTTTCCGCTCGAAATGGCATCGAATCTTTCTTTGGAGCACCATTACAACAAAGTATTCCACAGTATTGCCAGATATCAACGGCCCAGTAAAAGTAGTGCAGAATATCCAGGGTAAACGACCCGACGCAAAGAAAACCAGATTTGTATGCAATGCATGCGAAGACCCTGTCTATTTAGAACACAGTATTGAATGGGTATGGGTTTAGCGGTTAACGAGGGCAAAACAAAATATATGCTGTCAACAAAAAGGGACACCCAACATCGACGAATTGGACAGAACGTCACAATAGACAGCTACAACTTTGAGGTAGTAAAGGACTTTGTCTACCTCGGCTCTGCCATAACATCAAAAAATGACAACTCGTCGGAAATCAAACGAAGGATTACTCTTGCCAACCGCTGTTTCTTTGGGCTAAGAAGGCAATTGAGTAGTAAAGTCCTTTCTCGATCGACTAATGAGACTCTATATAAGACCCTTATCATCCCAGTCTTGCTATATGGAGCTGAAGCATGGACTTTATCGAAAGCGGATGAAGATATCCTTGGTCGCTTTGAGAGAAAAATCCTTCGTAAGATATTCGGTCCCGTTTCCGTTGACCGGTTCTGGAGGAGAAGATTCAACCACGAACTGTACGAGCTGTACAGCGACATCAACCTGGTCAAAAAAACTGCACATTGGGCGTTTAAGATGGCTAGGACATGTAGAGCGTATGGACATCAACGCTCCGGCTCGGAGAATATTCGACTCTTACCCGGAGGGTCAGAGCAGCAGAGGACGACCTCGCCTAAGGTGGCGCACACAAGTAGAACTACACCTCAGCCAACTTGACGTGCGCAACTGGAAGCGGCTAGCTAAGGACCGGGCTAGCTGGAAGAGGTTGTTGGTTGAGGCCTTGGTTCACCCCGAACTGTAGCGCCACCTAAGTAAGTAAGTAAGTAACGATCATCGATCGTCGATTGCAGAATTCGGGATGTCTATTGTGATTGTGATCGGTAGTTGTCGATTTGACAGTCGCTTGTAGTCGATCACAAATTTCTGGTCGATGCTTTTTTTTTGAGAAATGTAAGAGTTTTGTTCGTATGAAATAATAGTAATGTTGCGGCTGCAACTGGCAAGTAAATTTAATAATATACACGAACTGTCAAATGCGTAAAATTGTATGGGGAGTTTATTATCTGTAAGTTTAACAGGAAGGAAAACATTAATTTTATAAAAGGGAAAAATGGTTACTTTGAAATTTTACTCACTAATTCGTTTTACTTTTAACCTTCTTGTTTCCAAAGACGCTTGTGGAATGCGAGAATAATTCTTCAATTCAAAATGTTCGTTTATTTTCTTACTCTCCCATTCCATGACGTTTACATTAATTCTTGTTCTTAAGGAACTATTTATTACATATTTTTGTTTTAAGGCGCTGTTACATTGGTGTTATTTGGATAAACTGCAATTAATTTTAATAAAAATGATATGTTAAAAAAAACGTAATTATTAATTGGAATCCAGTGCGAAGCAGGTTAAAAAGCAAAAGCAATTGGACCCAGCAAGGCCATTGCACCGGACGCATCGCTTGCATTTCCTGCACGCGTGGACGGCTATCATGGGAACCAAGGTCAAAGTGAAATTAGGTTTAAGTATATCAAACATTGTAAGTCAGTTCGAATTGGCAACCTGACGGAGTAGGATTAAAATTGGCATCTGAACTGTGTCCAGAATAAAGATAATTTTATAACGTCGAGCTATTAGTTTTTATTACGAACAGGTTGGGCCAACCACAGGTTGGCGTTCGGTTTTTTTTGGATTAATAAAGTCGAAGAACTTTTACTTACCACAATATGATGAAATAAATTCCAATTTTAAGTAATTTTAATTTATTTTTTATTTTCAAAAGTATGCATATGGGCATGTATCCAAGAATATTGTTCCTGATTTCTACCGCTTTGTCGTTTGCAAAAAATGTGTTCTTGGTAATATGCTGAATGCACTTTTTCACCATTCGTCCATTCCTCCACCATCGTTAAGCCACAACTTAATGCAACTCATTTATTTAAATAAATTACTTCTAATGGAATTCGAAACAAATATGTAATTAGGTCTGTTTGGTAACTCACGAATTCGTACGAATGCGTAAGTTCTTACGTCTTGTGAGGGGAAAATGAGAGAGTAAAAAAATTCCCCACCTAACGAAATTCACTGTCAAACCTTATTTAAGTGAAAAACAAAAACTAATTTCCACTGGCTGAGAGGATGTTCTCCCACTTTTCAAATTATTTATGATTTGACAGCTTTGACAGCTTACACAGAAAAGATACCAAACAGACCTACATATTATGAAAACAATAGCCCAATCATTGACATATTATATATGGACTGCTAGTACCCAACTTCGCGTTGGTTCCAACATAAGATCTAGCCCTCTTGTTTCGTAGCGGAGAAATGTGGAAACTTAGACTGTGTTTGAATTCACGAAAGCCGTTGGTTTGTGATTTAAGTATTTTTTTAATAAATTGTAAGAAGTTGTACTGCATTATAAAGCAAAAACACAAAGTATTAATCAACACAAAACATGAATTCCAAATAAATTTAACATATTTATCTAGTTTATGGGTCAATAAAGAAAAGTAACGGCTTTTTTCAAATTTTGTATTGAAATGTTGGTAGTGGCATCTGTTGGTACCAATGCGGCAACAATTTAAAATTTAACGTATTTTCGCAGTAACTCGTATACACGGTAATAGATGGCCCCAGTTTCTACGTAAAATAAGTATGATGGCGGATAATTGTTTCACATTGCTGTCCCTACGAAACACGTGGCGCTAGTTATGTTGGAACCAAATCATCCGCAGACGTTGTATGAAAGTGACATTTCACTAGCAGTCCATATATAATATGTCAATGAGCCCAATAGCCAAACAACTGTCAAAAGTATGATGTATTCACAATATTAACAGTTTTATTCACAATAACCTATTCTTCCGTCGATTGAGTTACACAAAATCAATCGAGGCAATCGACAATTGTCGTGACGATCGTTGATCGACACTCACAATAGGGGCCACAGCCTTTGCGCGACTCCAGCTTTCGAAACAACTGGTGGTATTTTCGTACTTCAACTGTCTCCATACTCGACTATGGCAAAGCCAACAGGAAGGGTTATGAATCTCACAGGCTGTCCTTGTATGTTAGAATGCCTACTCGCTCGTACGGCACCAATTTCAACAAATAGTGTCGTCGGACTCGTCTTGATCCGGAGGGTGTCTTAGGCTATATGACATCACAGAATATATGGCGGACGCCCCAAGATGGCAAATTACTGTTATCTTCACGACCTCCTTAATATGGGTATCAAATGAAAGGGTTTGGTAAGTAGAATATGACGGACCTTTTTCTTCACAAACCTATTGACATTGTTATACTTATACAGGGTGGCCCGGTTTGGGATACAGATATTTTGGGATCTGATTCATTGGTTCATTTTATGAAAAATGTCGTATGGGAGCGGGGTTCTATCTTGAACGCCCACTGAGCTACAGGGTGTTTAAAAAGGTTCCGCCAGAGAAGTAGGCACCAACAGTTATTCAATTATAACTTCTAGTGTATTAAACTTAGACCAACCAAAGTGCGCTCGTTTCATAGACTTTGATTAATGCTTATAACAGTGAAAAACTATAATTGAGGTAATATACTCGTAAATATACAAATACTTACGAGTAATACGCAAATTTAATTTCACATCATAATTTCCATAATAAATAATAATCTTGAAGCGGCGTAAAATAATCTTGACGCAGCGTAAAATAATCTTGAAGCGGCGTAAAATAATCTTGACGCAGCGTAAAATAATCTTAGCGCGACGCTAAAAACGCGTTCTGTTTGACGAGGCCTTAAGCTAGCTCTTATTGGAAACCAGACTGCATAGGCGTCAAACAATTTGTTGCTATAAGACAAAATCGTATCTGTCTTAAGATGATTTTTTTAAAACATTTTGAGAAAAATAGCATTGTCATAACCTTTAGGAGTTTTGGGAACAGGTAGGACCTTGGACAGCTTCTACTGAGTAGGAAAAACTCTTGTCATTAAAACCGTATTGAAAATATGCATTTTAAAACGCAAGATAACTGAAAGACAGATTTTTATAAACAGCGCACAGTGTGGTATTGAGCCCCAAAACCTGGCCATATATGGATTTTTAAAAATTGGCAGCCTATCCCTTATTGTTACTCCTCAAAATAGATAAGTAATTACTGCATTTAAATACGAAGAGAGCAACGTGCTAGTGCAATATAGCGCGCCGCACGACCAATCGGAAGTTACCGTTCACTCACCGTGTTAGCGTGATTGTTCGATGAGCTCAAATTTCATAGTTTTGAAAGTTCAGTGATTTTTTTTTATAAACATTTAAGTGATCGTTTTTGTGATGGATTACTCTGAGCCAGGTATGTACTTTATATAACAGTATAGTTTTGTAATAATTCTCCAGCCAATTCCTATCTATGGGGTCTAGAACTCAAATGTAATTAACTCTTGCTTAAATATTTATTTTCAAACTTTAAAAAAGGTTTTTTTATATTTCTCCACGCTTCTCCTCAGCGAAACCTATTGTAAAGGGTTTTCCAATAAGAGGTGTTATTTTAGTATTCAAAGAAAAATGCCATTTTTTGAAATAAATGATCGGATGTTTATTTCATAATAAAGCCAAATGGCCACTACGAGTACGCATACAGGACCATATCCTTTTCATGAAATTTTCCATAGCCAAATCGCAAAGTGACTGCCCTATGTCCTCGATAGCCTCACGAATTTCTTGAATCGACGCTGGGATGTTGGCGTAGACCTTATCTTTCACGTGGCCCCAAAGGAAGAAGTCGCAAGGTGTTAAATCACAAGATCTCGGTGGCCAATTGTGATCACCTCTTCGAGAGATAACACTTCTCCCGTAAACGATCAATGGTTTCGTTGCTTGTGTGACACGTAGCGCCGTCTTGTTGAAAGTAAACGTTGTCCAGATCAATACCATCCAACTCCGACCATAAAAAATCATTAATCATCTCTCGATAGCGCAATCCATTCACCGTAACTGTTGATCCAACCTCATTTTCGAAAAAGTAAGGTCCAATGACCCCGTCGGACCATAAACCGCACCAAACAGTCACACGTTGAGGATGGAGAGGCTTCTCAACAATAACTCTTGAGTTTTCCGAGCCCCAGATGCAACAATTTTGCTTGTTGACGTAGCTACCGAGGTGGAAATGGGCCTCATCAGTCAATATGATTTTTCGATGGAATTCCGGATCATTTTCATGCATTTCAAGGACCCAATTAGCAAAGACACGAACGTTGTTGATGATCCGCCGGCTTAAGTTCTTGTGTTAACTGAACTTTACAAGCCTTAAAACCCAAGTCTTTATGCAAAATACGGTGTAATGACGTTTGTGGAATGCCCAATACCAAAGAACGACGAGAAATGGACAAACCTGGGTTTTCTTCAACACTTTGGGCTACAGCAGCAATATTCTCAGTTGTTCTTGAGCGACGTGCACGGGTTTTATTCTTCACATCACTAACTTGTCCCAACAGCTCGAATTTTCCCACCAATTTCTGTATTGCGGTCCGACAAGGTGCTTCACGACGACCAAAAAATGCTTTAGTTTTGCGAACTGTGACTGCAAGATTTTCACCATTTTTATAGTGAATTTTAATAATTTCAATGCGTTGTTGAAGCGTGTATCGTTCCATTTTTAGTAATGGCGTAGTTTCTACTTGTCAAATGTCAAAGAATAAAAGCTTCAAAAGTGACAGCCACCGAAATAGCGGGCCATTCACAATAACAACTCTCATATCCCTGTATAAAGATACTAGATTTCAAGTATTTACTTTATTTATTTATTTTATTTATTATATGCATATGGCAATTAAAAGTACTATGGAAATTTACCAGTAAAAGCATTTACTATCATTTATGCATAATGGCCCATAGACACAGAGGCAAATTCTAAAATTCCAGCAATTTCATACAATTCAACAAATCACGAGGCGAAGATTGAAATCTGATGCACATGCGTAAATTTCTTGTATAGCTCAACATAAATCTATTACATACATATGTATGTAAAAATAACTGATAGTACGGAACACTTGTTGCGTAAGTACGACTTGCACTTGACCGGATTTTTTAAACTTGACATTGATCTTAACTAAGCGTCCGTTTGTCATTCGCAAGTATTTAGCGTTATTTCCATAAGTGATTCTCACGTGGTCAATCAGAATGGGTTATTTGTTCACTTTTATAACTTGTAAAGTTACCATAGTTTGGTTTGGCCTCGTTGAGTTCAATACGCCGAACCATTGTGCATTTGAAGATACCGTGACTAATCATTCACACCAATATTGCTTTCATTCTGTAGTAGACCAACTGTCTAAATGACAGTTTTCTAATTTAAATATGTACCACCAAACCAAACAAAAATTAAAGTAAACATGTTAATTAAAAAGCACAAAATACGTATTTCTTAATCGCTACCATGCTCTCATTGCGTAATCAGAAATACAAACTTCCTGCGGGTTTTTCCTATTTCTCGATATCACAGCAAATTGGATACTTGGTACATACTCGTAGGTATGTACATACCATATGTACAGTCGTGGACAAAAAAACACCCGCATTCGAAATAATTTGTATTCTCTTCTTTCCGAAGGGCGCCAATTTATGCATGGTGAAATATATTCATATCTTTTGTCAATATTTTTACTATCTGGATATTCTTCAAAACTCGGTGTTTTTTTAATTAATCACAAATGGTTGGTGTTTGAAATGGTGAAGAAAAAGCATGCATTTATTGTTGCTTTGCGTAGGAAAAAGTATCAAATCGCGATATTGCTCGTCGACTAGAGCCTAATGAATGGAAAATTTCCAACTAGAGAGCTGCATTGCTTGAAGCGGAAGACCCAAAAAGACATCTCCTAGAGATCAGGAGATCTGATCCAGCGAATTTGCTTAAAAAACCGGTTGGCACATACTGGGGGTTTAACTGATCATTCCAGGCGCAAGCTGGGAAACAATAAGTGATTGAACAATATCGAGGTCTGCGCTGCGATAAAGTGAATTTTCATAACGATTCAGCTCCTGCCCATGATGTGTTGAATCTGCTGCGAAAAAGAACACGATCTGTTTGCTTGCTCTACGAGCAAAAGAGACGGGAGGATAATGCAATCGAGTACATTGAGAGATGCTACTCCAGGAACAATGTGCGGCAGTTTTACCAGAAGGTAAAAAGAACGTGTCAGCAAAACAAGTCACGTACGGAAACCTGTAGGGATACCGAAGGAAACCTTGTAGTAGAAATGCAGTCGGTACTGAGAACTACTTCAGCGGACTATATAACGGCGACGAAGACCAAAACTCCGCTCTCAGGCAGAGTGAACCATTAAATTTAGCCATTTAACGATAGCCAAAACTCACATCCAACTGACCAAAACGAAGTGAGGGTAGCAGTATTCAAGCTTGAGTCCAAAAAGGCTGCTGGACCTGACGGTTTTCCCGCAGAGCTATTTAAAGCAGCTGGAGATGACTTGGTAGAGAGCATACACGCATACATCTCTAAGGTTTGGTCAGATGAAAGTATGCCAGATGAATGGGATCTCAGCATCGTCTGCCTGGTGGAGACCCCCTCAACTGCTCCAATTACAGAGGCATTGGTCTCCTCAACATCGCCTACAAGATCCTATCTGCAATATTGTGTGAATGCCTGAAACCCTTCGTCAACAACCTGATTGACCAATATCAGTGCGGTTTCAGGCCAGGAAATTCCACTATAGACCAAACTTTCACACTTAGGCAGATCCTGGAAAAAACCCCAAGAAGTCCAGATCGATGCCCACAACCTGTTTATCGGTTTCAAGGCCACCTTTGATAGCACCTGGAGAGATGACCTGTATAGAGCCATGCCTAGTTTTGACATCCCTGTCAAAATTCCATGTCTGTGTAGGAGGACAATGGAGAAACGCCGACGACATTGACATCATTTGTAGAACACAGAGAGCTGTCACCGGTGCGTTTGAGAGTATAGAAATGGAAGCGGCTAAAATGGGTTAAGCGGCAATATGCTGTCAACAAAATGGGATACGCAACATCGACAAATTGGGCAGAACGTCACAATAGACAGCTGCAACTTCGAGGTAGTAAGGGACTTTGTCTACCTCGGCTCTGTTATAACATCAAAAAGTCCGGTCAAGTGAAAGTTATACTTGCGCAATAAGTGTTCCGTACTATGTAGGGTAAAGGCACTAGTGGTCGGCCTCTCTCTAATGGTCGGCCACTTTAACCCTTTTCCTCATGTAACATAAATACCGTTAGGAATTTTCTTAATGTGAAGATTCAGATAGCATAAGCATAAGCATAAGGTATGTACATATTTAGTGGTATGGCCGAGCACTAAAGAAATGCCCTATATAGCTTAAATTTATCTTTTGAAGTATAATATGGAATGTTTATTAATGAATTGCTCTGATTTCACCAATAAGCACACATATGTTTGAGTGCGATTTTAGTGCTCGGCTAGGTACTAAAGTTGTCGACGTACTGCCAGCCAACTATTGAAATTACCAAGCTAGTGTTCGGCCACTGAAGCCTATTTCGATTGGTATCGGTCTATTTGTCTAATAAAATGGTTCTCTGCTAATGAGAGGGAGAAGCTTTTACAACACAAGTGAACGGAGCGAGTAAAACCAAAGAGCTTTATTTGTTACTATACTCTGTTCCACAAAAATTGTCGGTACAGGGAAGATAGGACGTTTGCCTCTCATTCTGGTTGCAATAGCTTTCATAAATCTGTCCCTGTTTTAAGCTCTCACTGGGTTACCATAGTATGCATGAAAAATCGCCGCAAATCGGAGAGCAATACCCATAGGGCTACCATCTGCTGATTTGAAAACAACACAAAGTGGACACCATCTCGATTTTGATGAAATTTTGGTATGTTGTATAGGGCATGTTTTCGAGTATTTTGCAGTATGAATGTTGTATATAGCAAACGATTAGCTTATGAGATAACAAAAAAAAAAGTCACTATTTGTTTCCACGCCCAAAACTCATCTCGCGCAAATAACCTTCATTATAAATCACAAAAATCGAAAAAGCGTTCAACTTCATTTTAACGGTTTCACCAGAAAAACAAGAAAGTTGAAAAAACAAAAGCCATGTGGCAATACCCTCACATACTCAAATTTATTTTATTGGCTCTCAAAGCACAAAATCCCAAAGCTCTTTGACAAAAACCACAGAAAAGCATTAACGATAAGCTTTAACTTAATAATAGGCGTGTTTTTTTTTTTTTTTGTAACCTATACAGACTTCGAAAAAGCTTTCAGAGTAAAAATAAGACTCGATAATTATCCAGGATAAGGTTTAGTTGTGTTTTACATGTGTTAACATGCTGCTAAAACATGTTTAGCCTATACAGGTTAGAAAAAAAACACGCCTAATGGTAACACTGTTTTGATGTTGATATTTTCTATATACACAGTGATTGGCAGCCACACATAATTATTCAGCCACCGCCGACCGACTGTGGAGTTGGCTGGTCATGCTATGGTGGGATGTATGTGAATTTGTGGTAAATTACAAAAACAAAACCTGTGTAAGTCAGTGCTTTGGTTTTTATTTCAGTTGCGATTTCTCTAATTGAGTGCCGTGAAGACATGTACAGGCACCAGTGTTTGAAAAAAGTTGGACCAAGTCCAAACTTTCTTTCCATCTGAAAGTAATACATATATGATATATTTACAAAGAAAATTCAAGTTGATTTATTTTTCAGCCCTACCAGTTATCATTTTTATAAATTTTTCCCTTGCCATTGCTGTGTCAGTCGAGGACGATGTAGCCGATGTAATGATAGTGGTGGAATTTGCCAAAGGTTTCTTTTGGGCGGTAAATTGTTATTTCTCTTGCACTGGTTTTTCACAAGCTATCTGCTGATGTGCACTGTCGTGGACGGGCTTTATTATTAAGTGATTATTTAAATAATTATTTAAATTCATTTAAATATTATTAGTGTTTTTTTTTTTTTACCTTTTTTGCAGCTGCCGACTTTGTAGGCATGGGGTCCAGCGTTGCCGATGTGGCACGATTGTGCCTTTTTGACACGGTAATTTGCTTTAGGCACGCAGTCACGAAAAAATAAGTTTTGCCACGTTTTTCTTATTTCCATTATTTGACTGGAATTTAAACTCAATGATATAAATTTGAAAGTGTAAGCACGGTTTAACTAATCATCAATAGAATCGGACGCGCTCGTTCAAAATTATAGCATGAATGCACTTAATCCGGAAAAATAATTTCAAAGAAGATTACAAGTCTGTTCAATGAGACTGCTGTGGGCAGAAAAGAATAGAAAAGTACCTACAATGTTTTCGTGATCAAAGAGAAAACTTTCTGTTCGCGATTGATCTGCTTTGTGTTCAATGACTCTGAGCTGGACAGCTTTTCTGCACCTACTCTTGAGCTAGAACAGATTTGTGAGAAATGTCAAAATCACCTTTGATTGCATTTTTTACTTTTTTACTTGAAGTGAAGTGTTTCGATCAGATTTGAGTTTACCAATTTGAAGAAATCGAAATTCAATCGGAAAAAGGTTTAGTTATTTTAAAATGTAATAAATAATTTGGAAAATATTAAGTTCAATAATCGACAGTGAAATGACAAAAAAAAAATATGGCTATCATTTTCTGTTCTATTTTGATCTGCTGTTTTTGACAAATCTGTGCTGTTCTGCCTATTTTCTCATTGAACAAAGATTATGTTAATTCATAATGATGATATTTGCTATTAAACCCAACATTTTAAGCCAATACGTATATAATGATATTTTTGTCGGCACTAAATGTACAGAAGGGTTTAACAGTTTAGAGAAAAAGATTCACAACAATTTTGTAAAAAACGTTTGCTAAAATGAGAAAAATATTTGAAATTGTTAGAGGAAAATATAAAACAAACGGAACGATGGACGAAAAGAAAATGAGAAGGACGAGAAAGATAAGAAAAAGTGGAGTTCGTGATGAGAAGTAGTCGAGAGAAGTCCTAATTGTTCGGGCTGAAAGTAACCAAGAGAAGAGTAATAAAATAATACAATTTTAACGTTTGAAATCGTGGTGTTTTTATTTATAATAGAAGGAAACCTATAACAACATTTTAAAGAAATAGAAAAACCTGTAATTTTTTTTTTTAGGCACGCTTTCGACCAAAATGGCACGGTTTTTCAGTGGATGAGGCACGATATTTTTTTTTTTGAGCGGCAACGCTGAGGGGTCATGCTTTTTCGGTAGATTCTCTTTTGCCGTTGCGCGTCTGAACATCGTGAGTATTTTGTAAGTATTCTTCACGCAAACGAAAAAAAAACGTTTTTAAAACAAAACATAAAACAAATAAAATAATTTTCCTCCCGCTAGAACAGTTGTTGGTGTTCACAATTAGTGATGAGCAAAAAATCACTACCAGTGAATTATTCACCGTGAATGAAAAATAACAGTCGCAGTCTGTTAACGACTTGGAAATAAACAGTGAATCGCTAAAACGTGAATAGTTTCACGTCACATACACTGAATAATGCTGCCTTGCGCACACAAACATGTATGTATAGTGTGTTATGTATATTGTTTGCTGGGTTGCATTGAGAGATTCCGTTGAAAAAGGGATGAAGTTTGAAATTTGTAGCGGTTCTTAGAATTTGAGTGTGCTAGTTTAGTTCTGTGCATGCGAATATGGGATTATAAGGAAATGTACACGAATTTGTTTGTTTGGTGTTGAGGTTTACGCAACGCATTCAAGAAAAAAAAAAGACTTTTAAGATGCCGCCAATAACAAAGCGAAGAAAAATTTGTTTTCTGTGGAAATTCTTTGAATTAGACGAAAGTTTCGCAAAATGTAATTTGTGCAGTTTGAAAAGTCATATCGTCGGCTAAAGATGCAAACCTCGTAAATCCATTTTTGTAAATTGTGCAGGACAGTGATTTCTAATCTTCAACTAATGATCAGTTGTATGCATTTTATGAGTTAAGATGTTTTCTTTTTCGTCTTTTTTGCCATTTAATACAACAATTAAATGCATTTTCGTGAATCCAGACATAGATTTCAATGCCTACTTTATATATTTTCAAAAATCTAATTTTTGGCAAAAAGTGGATTTACGAGGTCTGCATCTTTAGCCGACGATATGGAAATCAAGCATCCGTTAATATCATTAGTTTCTAGGGTAAGTATATTTTTGAATTATTGCGTCGAAGTGTTTTTAACGGCACTGATAAGGATAGAATACATGCAAACGTATGTACATGCATATTTACACATTACATAGTCAATAATTCATTGTATGTATGTAGTTTCATAGTAGTTTATGTAGTTTCATAGTCGCATCGTCGTGAATTCACATTCACGGGTTATATTCACAGTGAATAAAATATCACGCTCACAGTTATACCTGTGAATATAAATTCACCACTTAGCCCAACTCTATTCACAATCACATTAAAAAATGCCGTTACAAATTCGTCGATGAGCAACGAATTTTCTCTGCAGTCAAACAGCATTGCCAAAGGAACGTATTCAAGGTTATTATGATTGGGAGCAGTCAGAAACTTACAGTGTTCCACAAAAGTCTGCGTACAGCGACGAAACTCTGAGAAACAACGATGTTATTCACAAATTCAAAATAATACAGTTTTGATCAAAATGTATTTCAATAGAACAAAATACCTACAAGGCATTCATTTTGAACAAAGTTTAAATTTTTTTTATTATTTATTTAAGAAAAAATTAACAGTCGTCGAATTCACTCCACAAAAGTCTGCGTACAGCTGTAAAGGAAAAGTTGAACAATAATTAGCTTAACTAAATAAAAAGTAAATTTATCCTTTTACATTTATAGTCAATATTAATCGAATATCCTTTCAAATTTATAACCTCTTTCAAGCGACTAGGCATAGAAGCT
The DNA here is from genome assembly GCA_949775065.1 of Brachyopa scutellaris. Classification (NCBI taxonomy): domain Eukaryota; kingdom Metazoa; phylum Arthropoda; class Insecta; order Diptera; family Syrphidae; genus Brachyopa; species Brachyopa scutellaris. The sequence goes on from OX459116.1 coordinate 8,490,268, forward strand.
ACTAGTTTTTCTGTACAGGAACAACTTATAAATCCCCTTTCAGACAATAAGGCCTTTTTAAGTTGCGCTTTATTCCGTTTTTCGTGCGTCCGGTTTCTGCGTTCTAATTAATCCTACAGGTGCTCGATGGGATTGAGGTCTGGACTCTGTGGGGGCGTTTAGATTGTGTGGGAGCGTTAAACAATAGCCACAAACGCACATTATGGGCCGTATGTTTGGGGTCGTTATATTCTGGGAAGTGAAAATAGTCCGAAATTCCCAGCATTTGAGTTTTTTTTTTTCAATTTTGTTTGAGAATATAAAGGGTTTTTCAATAAGAGCACTACAAAAGTTTTTTTAAATAAAACAAAAACGGTTTTGGATATTAATGAAATTCTTTATTTCTGTGAAAGTACGTTCGATGCCATTATGTATGGAACTCGATTTCTTTTGCACGGCCACCACGGGCACGCTTGCAGAAGTCCAGACGCTGAACCCAATTTTCGACGGTTTTCAAGCATAAATCGGCCGATACTGCTGCAATTTCACGTTCGATATTCGTACGAAGTTCATCAATCGTCGCTGGCTTGTTGGCATAGACCATAGACTTGACGTAGCCCCACAGGAAATAGTCTAACGGCGTCAAATCGCACGACCGAGGCGGCCAAGCGACTGGACCATTTCGTGAGATAACACGTTCTCCAAATTTGGTTTCCAATAAATTGATTGTGACATTCGCTGTGTGGCTTGTGGCGCCGTCCTGTTGGAACCACATGTCCTCCAAGTCCATATCATCCAATTGGGGCCCAAAATATTCGGTTATCATTGAACGGTAGCGATTCCCATTCACAGTAACGTGCCGGTCTTGATCATCACGGAAGAAGTACGGCCCAATGACCCCGCCGGCCCATAAACCACACCAAACCGTAATTTTTTCGGGATGCAATGATGACTTATGGAGTACGTATGGATTGCTGCCTGACCAATACCGCATATTTTGTTTATTGACGAAGCCATTCAGCCAGAAATGATCCTCATCGCTGAAGATGATTTTTCGATTAAAATCCGAATAATTTTCAAGTTGCTGCTCAGCCTAATTCACGAACATACGACGCTTCTGGTGGCCAAGCGGCTTCAGTTCTTGCGTCAATCTAATCTTGTAAGGATGTAGGCCAAGATCTTTTCGCAAAACTCGCCACAACGACGTCACAGAGATGCCCAACGCTTGAGAACGACGTGTGAGAGACACATTTGGGCTTTCTTCAACTGAAGCCTCAGCGGCAGCAATATTCTCGACACTACGGGCACTTTGTCTCACTGGCACGGGAACATTTTGTACTGTGCCTGTGGATTCAAATGTTTCCACTAGACGCTCAGTTGTTGATCTGCTACCTGCTACATACCATCAAACCTCCCCCTTCGTGTTTCACTGTCTTGGTGGTAAGCTTTGAACTTAACGCTTGGTTTTGACGTCCGGCCATCGGCCATCGGAGCCAAAAATATTGTGTTTTGACTTGTCCGAGAATATAACCTTGCGCCAGAACCTGGAAGTCTGGAGATTTTTTGACGTAGGTTCTTATTTGCGAACTTAAGACATTTATGTCTATTATTTTCATCGACAAATGTTTTTTTTCTGGGTGTGCACGACTTAAATCCCCTCTCCAGGATGGTTCTTCTTATCTTACTTATCTTTTCAGCGCTTATGAACGGCTCCTGGTCCACAATCCGCTTGGGTGTTCGCTTATCTCTCAGAGTAAGCTTCCATGGTCTCAAAGATCTTGGCTTTGGTTTGACCTGATCATTGACTGGTTTCTTGAAGTTGATACGGATATTTTTTGTTTTACTTTTGTTATTTTATATTTTGGGTATATAACTTAATTCGTGCGGTTTTTTTTTCAGAATTTAAACGTTTATTTAAGAAAAACATGTACAATAGTATTATTCAAAGTATTGCCCATCTGAAGCTATGACTTTTTCCCATCTTTCTGGCAATTTGTGGATCCCATCCCAAAAGAACTGCGCCGGCTTGGCAGCCAAGAATAAATTAAGCCAATTTTTGATATTCTGCTCTGATGTGAACCGTATTTCAGTGAGGGCGTTCTGCATCAACCGGAACAAATGGTAGTCAGAAGGGGCAAGGTCTGGGCTATAAGGCGGGTGGGGTAAAACTTCCCATCCAATGTTTTCCAAATAGTTCTTAACCGGAATAGCAACGTGGGGCCGAGCGTTGTCATGATGGAAAATTAATGCCTCGTGTCTGGTCGCGTATTCCGGGCGTTTTTCGGCTACTGCTCTCTTCAAACGGATTAATTGTGTTCGGTAGCGTTGTCCATTGATGGTTTCACCCGGTTCTACCAGCTCATAATATAGCACACCCTTCTGATCCCACCAAATACAGAGCATTACCTTCGCGCCATGGTTATTTGGCTTTGCCGTTGATTTGGCTGGTTGGCCGGGTTTCAAATATAATTTTTTGCGCTTGGGGTTGTCGTAATGGATCCATTTTTCATCACCAGTAACAATCCGATGCAAAAATGACTTCCTTTTGTGGCGTTTTCTTCATATTAAAGTAATGAAGAAGAACTCCTCGCAAAAACACTTTTTCAGGCACAAAGTTCGACATATTTGAGTGAAAAAAAAATATTGTTGTTTACGCTTCAAATGAATGACATATACTGAAATGACGTACAGTGACAGTAGCTTTCCAACGCATGTTCCAATGGAATAATAACAATGGAATAATACAAGTCTTAGTAAACCGCACGAATTAAGTTATAGACCCAATACAAATTAAGAATCAACTGCCTTTCAGACACACTTACTTGTTTATTTGGCATTTAGTTCGTTGATCTACGCGGAAAGTCCAAAAATAAGACTTTAGTCCATTAAAGCTTGTTTTTAAAAAAATATTTTTTTATCTTTATATTTTTTAAATTAGTTTGACATGCTGAATTATTTATTTGTACTTATTTTTCTTTTCCATATTGATGTATACACTAATTTTCTTTCTAATAAAATTGTTTTGGAGATACAGTCAAACTTCGTTATATAGAAAATTAGAAATTAGGAGTTTTTATTTTTTTTTTTTTCAACTTTTATTAATAGTAGGGGAACCTGGGGCACTTGATCCCTTGGGAGACTTGATCACTGGCTATTATATCGATGTGGGAATGTTTTTACTGCTCACTGGCAACACACTATTTACCGTTGGTTAGAAGCGACAAATATTAATTTACAACTCGCGCGCAGATAGCAGTATTGTGGTGACGTGTTTTTCTATTTTAGTTGTCCAATTGTTTTTTTACAAGTATTTTTACTGTTTTTTTTAACATAGTTGTTGATAATTAATACGAGTTATCTCTGAAAATAATCGAAAACGGGTTCATTTAGATAGTTCTTCGAAGGTTTGTTTTGAAAAAAAATATCGATACGTATTAGTAACATTTTCAAAAGAAAATTATGACCCCAGGGTAGATTTGATCCCTATAAGGTAGGGGAGACTTGTTCCCAAGATACTGTGCTTCAATAAGCACAATATTTCGCAGTTTTTCGAAAATATACGCTAATGATGAAAATGTTTAAATTTGCGGGCAGAATCTATATGGAACATTGACGAGACTAGGCTAACTGCAGTCCATAAACCAAAGAGTGGTTGCTACCAAGGGGAAAAACAAGTAAACAAAATGACGTCAGGTGAGCGCGGTGAACGGGAGACTGCATGCTGTGCTATACCTGAACGCAATGGGGAACTATCTTCCCCCTTTATGATCTTCCTACATAAAAATTTGCAGGGCCGTATGCTGTATCCTCCCAGAATTAAGTCTGCCCTAAGTCCGGATCAAGTCTCCCTGAATGGGGGACACTTGGTTATTTTGGATAGTTTTAAAAAAACGGCAAAAAATAAATTTTATCTTACATACTTTCTGAATTAAACTGTACAATATGATGAACAATTAAATTATTTATAATATCATTAAAATAAAAAGGAAATTAATGTTTTACTTTTTAAGATATTTGACAACTTAAAAAGGGGGGATCAGGTGTCCCCAGGTTCCCCTAATCAGTAAGTTTAGTTTGGATTACACTCTTCCATTTTTCTTCCTCAACAAAATCTTCTAATACATTTATAGATTCAAATACATTAGTCGGTACGTTACTCCTCATTGCCAGAAACGTTCGAAATACGTCAATTGTCCCATTGCAATAGCGAACTCTTTGGCTTTTTGCCTCATTAATGGTCCAGACATAGGAAGATTCTTACTACGTGCGGCGGTTATTGATTTCAGCATTGCTTTATCAATACCCTCAAAAAGACAGGTTCGAAGCCTTTTTGCGTTTAGTGCTTAATTTCTCGTCTTCTACATTTTACAAAATCTCTACCTTGTTTTTTAAAATTGTTGATAAGCTGCTGGGAGGAATTCCAAACTGCTTAGCAATATCTTTTTTTTTTTTTTGTTACTCCTTCTTCAATGTTATTAATTCACAGGCCTACGATGGTTTTCCCCCGACAAAACTTTTTAGCTATTTTCATAGGTATTAGGTACTTATACAGCCATGGACATATAAATGGCACATTTTTTTATTTTCTCTTTCTTATGCTACATTATCGTAAATATTGTTAATAAACAACAAGTGTTTGGTTTTTTCCAAAGGTATTTTCTTCATATTTAATAATAATACAAGCTTTAGCTATAATTCGTTAACAAAAAACCAAAATGATCAAGATGTAAAAAAAAAACCATGAAATGATCTGGACACATAAATGGCACAACCTGGAAAAAACGGGAAAAAATTGTTTTGAAATTGTATTTGTTGATTTTTTGTACGTAAAAACACTTACATAATTAATATTTTGTGCTGTAGCCTTTGTTTTTGATGACAGCTTCACACCTGCGACCCATCCTCTCCACTAGTTTTTGGCATTTTGTTTTGGGTATGGCATACCAAGCTTTCTGTGTGACAGCCCAAAGATCATCCATATTTTTATAATTTTTGTTTGAGATTACAACTTTGACTTCATTCCACAGGTTCTCGATTGGATTCAAGTCAGGGCTCTGGGCTGGCCAATCCAAAACGTCGATCTTCTCCGCATGAAACCAAGTCTTTACCAATTTGGAGGAGTGTTTGGAGTCATTATCTTGCAAAAATGTCCACTTAATTGGCATGGAATCGAAGGCATATGGTTCCATATGGTTTTTCAAAATGTCCAAATACTGAAACTTGTCCATTTTGCCATTGATTTTTATAAGCGGACCCACGCCATGCCAAGAAAATGCACCCCAGACCATAATGTTTCCACCCCCGTGTTTTACAGTCTTCTGGGTGAACCTAGGATTGTACTGTTGGCATTTTGGTCGATGAACGAAGGTTCTACCATCTGGTCCTATCCTATTGATCTTAGTTTCATCACTCCACAACACGTTTTTCCAAAAATTTATGGTTTTTTCTTGATGGGTTCTGGCGAAGGTTAATCGCTTTGAAATATTTTTTTTTGAGAGCAGTGGCTTCTTTCTGGAAATGCGCCCAAACAAATTTACCTCATTCAATCGTCTTCTGACAAGCCTGCTGGATATTTCTAAGAAAAATGACTGATTAATATCGGATGCTATCTGCGGTGATGACTTGAATGGATCCCTTGTCGACATTCTTACTATGGCTGCATCTGTACGCACATCTGTTTTTTTGGGCCTCGGCTCCCGAATTTTGGCTTTGGTCAATATATCGGGATTCTCTAGGCATGAGTTAATTGCATTGTACACTTTTTTCGTGAACTATGTACAAGTTTAGCAATTTCCGCCACTTTTTTCCCTTCTTGATGCATTTTCCATATTATCCCTCTTTCCTCAACGGTGGTATGTTTTCCCGATCCCATTTTTAATCAACTTGCACTCCACAATTATTTTTAATAGCTTATTTTTTAATTTCGCAAAATATCATGTGATTCTCTTGAAAGCTACGCGAGTACTGCATATTCTAAGATATTTGTGCCATTTATGTGTCCACCTAAAATCGGCATTGTCAACGCGAAAATGATAACGGTAAATAATAAGGGGAACAATAACGGAACATTTGTGCGCCGTAGACACAAGAGCTATTGGTAGCATCAAGTTGAACGCAAACAACTTACATTCTAATAATCTTTTAGTTGGAAAATTTCAACATTTATTCCAAATCTAATTTTGTGCCATTTATATGTCCATGGCTGAATGTATAAGAAAAAAATATTTAAAAAATTCTATCACGTAAATTTTTTGAGAAAAATATTTTCTCTGTTTTCCTAGTACTATAAGAGTTAGTTTCCAATTTCTGGGTTAAAAATAAAGACTAATGGTATTTAGTATTTAGTATTTATTTATTCTTCAGGTTTATAGTACATAAGATATAAATTACATCTTTAATTGTAGATGGTAATGACGACAGCCGCTATGTACTGTCGCGTTTGAGAGATCATAGAATTTACGAGAACGTCCGTCTATATCTTGCCTACCTTCATGACAAACCGGACTCCATTTGCATTAATGGAGTAACTAAGACTAACGTCATGGTCTCAATTCACCAAGAGGGCCTTCCAACAAACCTCGACGACCTAAAGCGCATATTTGTCCGTTTCCATGAGAGCTTCAGTATTTCTCCTACTGATGTAGCAAATGATCTTTCCTCATATGCCTCACATGTTAACTCCAAACGTTTGTCACACCTACAAAGAATGCGTTCCAATTTCAAAAATTATTATAGTTCCTAACCTTCCCTCTTCTGTTTTGTCTCACCCCGCTCCCGACTGCTTATCTCTTTATTACCAGAATGTTAGGGGCTTACGTACAAAGACCTCCACAGTATACCTTAACTCCCAAACTCTCCCGTATGACATCTTTGCACTGTCTGAAACAAATCTATCTTCCGACTATAATAGTAACGAGCTATTCACGTCAGAATTTAATGTCTTTAGAAATGATGGTCTTGAGAAAGAAGACGACTCCACTGGTCGTGGTGTTCTCCTTGCAATACATAATCGTTTTGACTCTACGCTCTATAAAGCTTCACATACCGGTATCTTTGAGTTCATTTGCGTCAAAATAACTGTCTCAAAGCGTAACCTTTACCTTTTTTGCTGCTACATTCGCCCTTCTCAACCCATCCATGGTTACCAGCTTGCTGTAGACGCAATCGACGACCTGTTTGATGTTGTAGACCCCTGCGATGTTATCGTATTCCTTGGTGATTTCAACCTACCCGACCTCAAATGGATTCAGTCTGATGACGAGTCCCATTTTGTGGCCCTGAATCTATCTACAGACAAGGAAATCCTTTTCACTGGCTGTCTTTCCGACTCTGGCCTACACCAATTAAGTGGCATCACTAACAACTTAGGTAGACAGCTGGATCTTATATTTTCATCAGACGTTGAAAATTGTGTAGTGTCTGCAAGCAATCATCTTCTTTCAAAATTAGACCGCTACCACCCACCTCTATCCCTTACTTTTTCATATAACAATCACAATCAAACTCTCCAATCCGAACATGCGTACAGTTTCAACTTTCGCAAAGCAGACTTTGTTAAATTAAACGATCTGCTCAATAACGCCAACCTCAGCCTTATATTCGATAATGCTCCCATTACTGTTGATAACGCTCTTACGTTGTTCTACTCCAAAATATTTGAATGTTTTACCCTTTCCGTCCCTTATATGCAGCAGAAAAACTTATCATCTTCCCCACCTTGGTACAATACAGAGTTGCGCTCGCTTCGCAATAAACGAAACAAACTGTGGCGCACGTACCTTAACTCTCGTTCTGTTTCTGATTTTGCTAACTACCATCTCGCATACTCCCTTTTTTCCGATCTCTGTGAATCTCTTTACCACGACTATTTAGACCGAATGGAATCAAATCTCATTTCTGACCCCAAACGCTTCTTTCACTTCATCAATGCCAAAAAGAAATCTGATAGCTATCCGTCTTCTTTGAAACTCAATGATACATTGTCTGACAACCCAACCATAATAGCAAACTTGTTTGCTAATTTCTTCAGCCAGTCGTTCACGAACCACATCGTTGAACCCGATATTGACTACTTTTCGTTCATGAACAACTGTCCCCAAACTTCACTTGCTTCGCCTCATATCACTTCGGCAATTGTCCTAGAAAAGATGAATAATCTCAAACCCGATTTCTGCCCTGGACCCGATGGTGTACCTGCCATCGTCTTAAAAGAATGTGCGAATCATCTGTTCCAATCCCTCACGACTCTTTTTCATCATTCTATCTCACAGGGAGCTTTCCCTAAACTCTGGAAGTGCTCTTACATAATTCCCCTTCATAAAAAAGGTCGTAAGAATGATATTTCCAACTATCGCCCCATCGCAAAACTCTCCTGCATACCCAAACTTTTCGAAAGCATTATCTATGACACAATGTCTTTTCACTGTAAGTCTATTTTTTCCCCTAACCAGCATGGATTCCTCAAGGGTAGATCTACAACTACAAACCTTACTGAATTTGTATCGAACTCTCTGTGCGCTCTGGAGGATGGCAACGAAGTTGATGTAATATCTACCGACTTTAGTAAGGCCTTTGACAAAATCTCCCATGGCATTATCCTTTTCAAACTCAAAGCACTCGGCTTTCACCCAAGGTTTATTATGTGGATAAAATCTTACATGAATGAGCGCACATATCTTGTGCTCTTTAGGTCCTCTGTATCAAACTGCTTCACAGCCACCTCTGGAGTCCCACAAGGTAGCCACCTTGGTCCTTTATTATTTTTGTTAACAATTAATGATGTGGAGTGCATTATTTTGAATTCTTATGTGTCTATCTACGCCGATGATATGAAAATTTATAGGTTCATCAAATCACCCGCTGACTCTCACCCACTCCAAGACGACCTCAACAGGTTTTCAACTTGGTGCAAACACAACTTTTTGGAGCTTAATATCAGCAAGTGCCAAGCTATAACCTACTCCCGTAAACGTCCCCCACCCCCTTCTAGGACTTACTATATATGTAATGAACTCGTCCCCTCTGTCACTTCTTTGCGTGATCTGGGTGTTATCTGCGACAGAGAACTTAATTTTCGCTCCCATATAGATAACATAATTAACAGAGCCAACTCTACGCTTGGCTTTGTTAAACGCTGGTCCAAAGAATTTTCTAATCCTTATGTCACGAGATCGCTTTATTTTACCTTCGTAAGACCGATTCTTGAATATGCTAGTCAAGTTTGGTCACCCTACTACGATATTCACTCTCTACGAATTGAAGCGGTACAACGCAGATTCATCCGGTTCGCCTTACGCGGTCTTCCATGGCCCGACAGGTATAATTTACCACCTTATACAGATCGTCTTAAATTAATTAATGTTCAGTCTCTCGAAAAACGCCGTCAAATTGCCGATATACTCTTTGTTCAGCAGTTATTAGCTGGAAATATCGACTGTCCCGCGCTGCTCGACAAGATCAGCCTTAGCACTAACCCACGTAACCTTAGATCTATTCCCCTCTTCCGACTGAATTATCACCGTACCAATTATGGTTATAATGAACCGATTTCTCGAATGCTTCGCGTCACCAATTCCTTCCAAAACGCATTTGATTTCCATTTAAGCAGATCATCTCTCAGAAATACCCTACACTACCACTCCATCTCCAATACGCCCCATTCCTAGAATATTAAGTTTAGCCTTAACTTCTTAATTTAGGTTTAAGTTTTAGATTGTTTAAGTTTTTAGTATTAAGAATGCTTGTAATAAGCAAATAAATAAATAAATAATAAATAAATTTAAAGTTGTACATACAGCAATTATGTTACAGAGTATTGAAGTCATTAGAAAAAAATAAAGTAATTCAAAAAGATTTGAAGAGAAAATTAAGTAAACTTGATACATACATATTTATTAAAAATTAAAAATTATCAGCAAAATATTGAAAAGCTATTTTTTCGAAGGTGTTCGTGCTACTTAAACGTTTAATACTAAGGGGAATAAGGTTCCACAGTTGAATTGCGTGAATAAAAAATTGTCTGGATGTTACGAGAAATTTATGCCTGGGCAAAATTAGTTGGAACGTTCGGTTACTTCTTCCAACATTTATTTGGTTATATAGATATTCAGGTGTTTTCGATTGAATTATTTTATTTAGTAATAACAAAGTTCTATATTTCAATAGGCCATTAAGAGAACATCCTGTAATTTGCTTGGTAAAGGCGGAGACGTGTTCATGTCTTTTAAGATTAAAAACGTATCGCGCACAGCTATTAAAAGCTACATTGAGTTTCCTAGATGACTCGTAATCCATATTGGCAAAAAGCTCGCAGCTAAAAAGAATGATGGGTAGAATGAAAGACTTCACAAGTTTTAACTTCACATTCATTGGGAGAAATCTTGCAGTAGGGCTAAGACCACGAAGCGCACCATACATTTTAGAAACCGTCCTTGTAATATGTAAATCCCAATTAAAATTGTTGTTGAAATAGACACCTAAATTCTTGATGTTTTCGACATATTCTACAGGGGACTGGTTTAGAAAAACCGTGGGAAAGTCTTCAATAATTCTACTTCTGCTTATGATCAAAGCTTTCGTTTTAGATGGATTAAGATTAAGTTTATTTTTGACTGTCCATGTTAAAATTTTGCTCAGTTCATCATTCATTTTATCAATGGCTGTTGTTTTTTGTGTTTTTGGGAACATGATGTAAGTTTGAACGTCGTCGGCGTAAATGTGATACTCACAGTTGGAGAAGCATTCAGTGATGTCATTAATAAAACATGAAAACAGTAAAGGTCCCAGCACGGAACCTTGCGGAACACCTAGGTGCACGCTTTGGCGAGTGGAACATTTATTATTATAAAAAACGTACTGAGACCTATTGGACAGATATTGGCCTCATATAGATAGAGAGATCTCGAAGGAAAATTTTCTTATAAGCTTATCAATTAGGATGGCATGGTTGACACTATCAAAAGCTTTAGAGAAATCTAAGAAGACTACTAAGCCCATCATATTTTTGTCTAGACCAGCACGAATATCCTCACATACTTTAATCAGAGCCATAGTGCAATTGTGACTGGCACGAAAGCCAGACTGATAACAATCTATAAGTTTATGTTGGTTTAGGAATATTTTGATCTGCTTACTAACAATTGTTTCAAAGACTTTGCTGAGAAAGGAGAGAATTGCAATAGGGCGATATTCTGCTGTATTGGCTGAAGAGGACTTAGGTAGCGGCACAACCTTAGCAATTTTCCAGCAGTCAGGAAAGACGGATGTTGTCAAAATGGTATTCTTGATATTTTTATTCCTTACTATGTTTATGATGATTAGAAGCATAATTTAAAGCTACGTGTGTCGCTTGTTATCTATTATAAGAAATAACTTATTATTTCTATGAGTTTTGTATGGTAATACTAATAACAAAAAAGGTTTTACTAATGGCTTCTCTTTTTGAAATTCGTTAGTTAAAAAAAAAAATGTAAAACAAAAGCATGCAAAGGCACTGGCCTTATAAGCTATCATATCCTGTTCTGTAATAACAATTACTTGGAATCCAATATGGACAGATGTAAAAAAATAAAGGAAACAAAAAAAATGGTTTCTAGGAAATGTGTTGATTCTCCAGATTCCTTCCGCTACATATGTACGTGCATATTGTATAAAAAAAACAACAGTAAATTATTTCTAAAACTATATGATTGCTATTTAAATATCAACACCATAGAAGAAAGCATTTTGTTGGTCCTGACATAAGGAAGTTAATGCAAGATGCTAACTTTGAAAAAACTATGAATAGGACTGGAAAGCTCGATTGGAAATCATTTAAAAAGGTCGTAATCAATTTTTTAGGAAACAGACAAGCCTTGATTAAAAAAATATAGTTAACAGTATTCATAATAACCTCAACAAGCCGGGTTGTAATATGAGTAGGAAGCTGCATTTTCTACATTCCCATATTGACTTCTTTCCTGAGATGTAAGTGAAGAACATAGGGAGAGATTTCATCAAGACATTAGGGTCATGGAGAACAGATATCTAGGCAGGCGGGACGTTAGCATAATGCCTGACTATTGCCGGATGTTAAAGAGAAATGAACCGAAGTGCAAGTACAAGAAAAAAATATTGAAAATGAGTTTTGAGGAATGTAGACAAAAAAAATTGTATAAGTCCTTTTGAATTCTCTAGTCTCTTAAGACCTGTTTAAGACTAATGCTGATCGTTTTACCACTAAACATTTGGCTAGTTAAGAACAGAATTGATCCAAGTAACATTTTGTGTTTATTGAGATAATGAGCAAAACGCGTTTTCTTTATTATTACAATTGTGTCTAATAAGTTAATTACAACATGTTTTTTTTATGATAGATATTAACGTAACTTAGTCTTTCCCATCATTTTTTTTTGACACATCCAATATTGACATAATTTTTGACACTTTTATGAACTTGGATCACTTCTGCTTTTATTAAAAAATTATAAACTGGAACAAAAATGTAGTAAACGAGTTTTTATCGGAAAATCAATTTTTTATTAATAAGAATAACAATGACAATTATTCACTTTCATCGCCCTCTACATTTGGTAGCACATCTCCCTCATTTGCTGCTGCATGGCTCCTTCTACTTAGGTGTGGTAAGTTTAAATAAAATTGATGATGACAGGGTGGCACATAGTGTAGCATTTTCTTTAAGTCCTGCATTTTTTGGTGGGTGAGTGGCTTGTTGACGTTTTTTCTGTTGGGGTGAAAGACTTGAGGGTATTTAAAAATAGGATTCTATTCCTCCCTTTGTCTAGATCTAGATCAACAAAGTCGTAATTTTCCGAGTAGTCTTCATTGAAAGCAGATATAACCGCGATCCAGGAAGTGCGATGGGATTGGCCAGGCAGAAAAAGGATGAAGAATTACGGAACTACGGTGATTGCTATACAGAAAATAAACAGCGCTTATTTGGATGCGGATTTGTCATATGCTGCAGACTTGGACATGAAGTCTTGAGCTTTCGGCACATGAGCGAGCGTCTTATGACAATCCGTGTCAAGGCGAAATTCACCAACATTATCCTAATATACGCTCACGCCCCCACAGAAGAAAAAGACGACACTACCAAAGATAGTTTCTACGAGCTGCTCGACAAAACCTACGAGCAATGCCCTAAACATGACGTTAAAATCGTATTGTGTGATTTTAACGCCAAGATAAGAAGAGAGGACATCTTTGGTAGGACGTTTGGAAGGCACAGCCTACACGACACCAAGTCCGAAATCGGACTAAGGCTGATTGACTTTGCTGCGGGGCGGAGTGTCAGTATAGCAAGCATGCGGTTTCCTCACCTCGAGTATAGAAATGGAAGCGGCTAAAATGGGTTTAGCGGTACACGAGGGCAAACCAAAGTATATGCTTTCAACAAAAAGGGACACCCAACCGCGACGAATTGGGCAAAACAATATACAGCTACAACTTCTAGGTAGTAAAGGACTTTGTCTACCTCGGCTCTGCCATAACATCAAAAAATGACATCTCGACGGAAATCAAACGAAGGATTACTCTTGCCAATCGCTATACCTTTGGGCTAAGACGACAATTGAGTAGTAAAGTCCTTTCTCGATCGACTAAGGAGACTCTATATAAGATCCGTATCATCTCAGTCTTGCTATATGGAGCTGAAGCATGGACTTTATCGAAAGCGGATGAAGATATTCGTGGCCGCTTCGAGAGAAAAATCCTTCGTAAGATATTCGGTCTCGTTGCGTTTAAGATGGCCAGGATATGTAGAGCGTATGGACATCAACGCTCCGGCTCGGAGAATATTCGACTCTTACCCGGAGGGTTAACGCAGCAGAGGACGACCTCACCTAAGGTGGCGCGCACAAGTAGAACAAGACCTCAGCCAACTTGAAGTGCCCAACTGGAGGCGGTTACCTAAGGACTGGGCTAACTGGAAGAGGTTGTTGGTTGAGGCCTTGGTCCACCCCGGACTGTAGCGCCACCTAAGTAAGTATGTCGGTCTTCATTGAAATAGATTCTACTATCTCCTTTAAACAATTTTATTTTTCTCATTTTGGAAATTAGGATCCGATACCCTTTAGCACTTTTCCCTTTTTTGTTGATCATTTTCTCCAAACCCATAAAATCAATGAATTTCCCAATATCCGTCACAACAAATGGTTTCTTCTTTCTACAGTTACGAATTATGTCCATCCATGTAAATCATCAAGAAAAGCTGATTCCAATTACGGTTTTATCTTTTCTGAAATAAACAAAACTGAATAAAATATTGATCTAAGTGGCTGGTGTAGCTTTAGATTACCTTAAGCATAAGTATATTTTTCTTAAATAAAAAGTTATCTAAGTGACAACAACCGATTTGGATTATTTCTGCACTTAATTAAAATCAACAGTGGAATGATCCAAGTAACATTCCAGTAACTTAGATCACATCTGCACTAATAATTTGAATTTTTAACGCAATACAGAAATGTCAAAAAGTAAACTTTGTTAGAAGAAGTATTCGATAGCACTTAGATCTCTTTTGCACTAACTAAATGAATGTCTTAGAATTCCAAAGACATACTTAGCTCAGTTTTCTGTTCTTAACTAGCCATTTACTTTTATATTCATTATATTTAATTTTTTCATAAAACCTGTTCCAAAATCTGTTAATATGGATATCTTGCATAAAAATAAATTTTGATGTGCTAGAAAAAAACCATCGCTATATTTTAATTCAGCATACCTAAATTATTAAAAAAAAAAACATTATTATTCAAATGGAAAATTAAAAGTTATATTTCGCATAGCTTTTTCTCAAGAGAAAGGCTACTTCGCTGCGACATTAGGCGTGTTTTTTTTTTCAAAACTATATAGGCTTAGACAATTTTTTCCATGTTAATTACACTAACAACTAAGCCTATATAGGCTTATGAAACCTGGATAATTATCCACTCTTAGGTGCTTAGCCTGGATAGAAAAATGTGCTACCAAACTGTTTTTCGTCGATAGTTATCGAAAATTTTATCGAAATGTCAAATATGACATGAAAGTGAAGGAGAAATCTGAAGGCCGGTAGCTATCAACCGAACTCTGCTGTCATTTCAAATTTAAATTATTTCTGTTTATTTTAAAATGGGTAGAAAAGAAAGAAATACGAATTTATCCGACAAGAAAAAGAAAATTATAATAAATTACGTGAATATGTTCCTTATTTTACTATTTAATTGCATTAAATTTGACGAAAAAAAATTCTATCCACCAACTTATTAATGAGTGCTTGATAACTACCCGCCTTACTGTCAATGAAAACAATGCCGATGTGAAACTGTCAAACGTCAATTAGCATAGTCCTGCCAAGTCACTGTTCAGCGTTTTTTTTTCTTATTTTCCGCTAAGCCTATAAAGATTTGAAAAAAAACACGCCTATTGTCAATTCGTTCCTTGAACACAGGCAACAGCTGCCAAAATTGATGTTGATGGGACTTTTTTCCTGTTGTTATTTCAGCTTTTGAAGAATCCCCTAATTGTATGTCTTACTTTTTTCTCGGTACAAAGTTTGTTAATGTGCGAAATAGAAAATTATATGGAAACAAAAACGTATGATTTCGATTCGATTTCCAGCTACAAAATTTGTTAGTTGTAGAGAAAAATTCGCTTTATGGAAATTCGTTATAAGGAGATCAACACACACTAAAAGTAGAACAAAAAAGCTGTGTACTTGAAAAAAATTCGTAATAGGGAGAGCTTCGTTGTATAGAAGTTCGTTATAGGGAAGTTTGACTGTAATAGACACATTTTTTCAGTTATTATTTAAAAAAAATCCTTAAGGGGCCCGTTATGCCCCGGCAGCCCCTATGTACTTCTTAGCTCTGAATTTTGTAAAATTCTTATAATCTTGTTACCACTTGAATCAAGCCTTATCATGAGTTATTGTAATCTTACTGTGAATATTTTTTTAAATAAAATAAATTAATTTAAATGAAATGAAGAATAATAGTGCGAGGGTTTTTTTTTTTTGCCCAAGAGTGTATTTCTCGATATCACAGCAACTTGGATGCTTTGTACATACTCGTACATACATATGGATGTATGTAACATAAACATAACTGATAGTACGAACAAATCGGAAATAAGTTAAGTACGCAAGAATGGCAGTTGTGTACACGTCCATAGTGGAACCAAAACGCCAAAACTGCATTTATTTGTCTTAAACTTAAAAAAATAAATATAAATAAATATTTGCTGCATACGACTGCGATATCAAAATACAATACCACCATGCCCCCACGGCCACGGACGGCCCAAAAGCAAAAGAGAGAAACTCCAACTAAGCTGCTATCTTTCTCCGATATGCTTTGCGACGCTCTCGCATTGTGTTGTTGTGCTATTGTATTTCCTCTATCGATGATCATGCCGGGGGCTTAGCGGAGAATCCACATTGAAGAAGTTTGTTGCTGGTTCCCTTTTCCCCAACACAAAAAAAAAAAATAAAAAAAAACAACACACACCTGTCACAAAATTCATTCAGTGTTTAGGTAAATTCGTTTGGGTGCGGACGCGGTCCCCCTTTGCATTATTTCGCTTGTGTCCATCGGAAACATTTTAAGCTGTGTTTTAAAATACGCATTTTATTTAACGGTGTGCATTTCGAGTTCGGTCGTGAATTTAACATAATTGTGTGCTTTATTCCTTCGTATTTTCAATCAATCAAAAAAAAAAGTTCCAAACATCAACAAAATCACGAAGAGGAAAGGGATTGAGAATTAAATTCTTGTTGCAGGCCGTGGTACCAAAGAAGAAAAAAATAAAATTGTTTTAAAACCTGATTTAGAGTGGTTCTCGCTTAACTTGGTTTTATTTTTTTTTTTTGGTTTTTTGCTTTGCGTAAGTTTGTTGTTGTTGCCAAGATTAAATCAGACAACACTGCTTGGGAAAAAGAAGTTACCTGAACAACAACACACACATAAAGGTAGGAACTCTTTCTAAACATATAATTTATAAAAAATAAAAAATTTAGTCAGACCATTGCCTAAATACATTAAAAAAATATCCAAAGCCAGCACTGTTATTTTGCGAATTCCAATACATTGTAGAATTCAGTGTTCATGGCTTACCAGCCAAAATTTTGGTATTACATAATCGATCTGAACAGAAGAAATAATTAACTACCGAGACTGTTCGAATTCTTCTGTAAAAGCTTTGGTTGATTAGTCAGTGGTTTTATTTACTTCTCGAATTAAATTACTTCGTAAGAAATTTTTGATTAGCGAAGTTCCTCATGCGATCTTTTCGATTTGATGTTAAAAGATGGTACACAGCTGAAGGGGTAACACCAATGTAGACGCTCGAAGAAACGGTTTTTTTTTTGTGTATTTGGTGGAGTTATTTAATTTAATTTAATTTTATTCAAATAAATTCGCAACCTTCACAGATCAAAAAAAAAAAAAAGGCGGGCGTGTAAAGTACGCGCGGCAGAAGTAAAACTTTATCCTTCCATGCACTTAAAGGACATACACATTTTGTATTTAAATAAAACACAGAATAATTGAGATATTCGTACCTACAGCGGTATAGTACATACTATTAAATTTAAATAAGAAATTCGATCTCTTTCATATGACAACCGCGAGCACGTTTTCAGCGATCGATTCCTTTGAGCTAATTTCCAACCACCCATCAACACACATATCGGCGGAACGTCGCGTCGGCAATTTCCACACCACACCGGTCAATTTTTGTGGATGCAATTCATATATTGATCATTGAGAAACCTACTAACCCAAAAATGAGTCTCATCCCTTTTTCGAAATTTAGGATTTTCTTCAAACTTTTTCAAAGCCCAATCGGAGAAGTTTCGGCGTTTCAAATGATCAAGATGCTTCAGTTCTTGAGTTAATTTTATCTTGTTAGGTTGTAGGCCAAGATATTTATGCAAAATTCGCCATAATGTGGACTGAGAGACTCCCAATTCCCGTGAACGGCGCACAAATAAATAAATATATAATTCAAAAATGCTAAACACGCATTGCTTGCAAAGAAGAATACAGTCAACTCTCTCTAAGTCGAATCTTCACGGGATACCAAGATTTGTTCGAGTTAGGGAGAGTTTTGGAGAATTCGAGTAATAGAGAGAAATATTTATTTTTGTTTTGAAATGTTTGTTTAGTAAAAAAAAAAAAGGTTAATGTATTTAAAAAAAAACTTACAACCAACAAAGAAAAGGATAACAATGTTTCTTTTTTTTTTTGTTTTTGCGTTGCAACTTTTTAAAAAAACTGTATCTTTGTATGGAGGTACCAAGAATATGAACAGGAAGAAACACGACGGGCTGAAGATGATGGCACACACGATGCTACACATATTTAGGGCATCGAAGTGTTTAGTTACTTGATGTTCAGTACCCAGTCACGGTTTTGCAAGGCCTTACCTCAGGAACTACTCCTAGAATTTGTGAACATTCAATGAAATGTTTCGATTATAAAAGAAGTCCATCCATAATGCAATACTGTTCATCGAACCTAGAGAACTAGTGAAATGGAAGGCATTACCGAACTAGTGAAGAGTAATACAGAATGGAATTGGTCTATGCTTAAGAAAAGTTGAGGGCATTACAGTACGAATGCGAGGTAATGCGGCAAGGAAGGACTCAAAAAGTATACTTTTTTGTAAAATGATCTCACCGCGTTGTTTGAGACTATCGCCTGCTTGTCGCATTTAGAATTGCGTTTGTTTGTTAGCCAATGCAAATCATTTGATTTAAGATTTTAAGTGCGAAAATGCTCGGAAAGTTCTCGGCTCAAACTATGCTCTGCAACGTTCTATATGCTATGTAAAATGATTTTTTATAAAACTTTAATTCACAGATTTTCAACTGAGAAAACATTACCCAAAAATGAAAAAATTTTTGAAACTTATGAAAATGAGTGGAAAGTGCAAAAAAAAGGCATGAATACAGACGATTTTCTTCAGCTTGTTTCTCTCATTTTGCAGCTTAACTGAAATTACTCACACTTCTATTTTTTTTTTTTTTTTTTTCATTTTGTCTACATACTTGGTGTTCTCACATTAATTTTTGCATCTTCTTAATTAATTTATTATTTTTATTTATTTTTTAATTAAATTACTCAGTTGCTCTTTGTTACTAAGTAAGTGTCTTGAAATCTTTGTATTGTCTATAATATCTAATGTTACTTGCTACCTGTACTATTTATAAGTGTTTTAAGGTACCCCCACACCAACGCGATTTAATCGCTGCCGCCGCGACGGCGACATGGGTGGGCAGACTTTTTCATGTGGCGGACTACTACTAACCTTTTGCAAACGTCGGGGTCCCCTTTGCAATACAGGCATACCCCGGTTAACGTCGTTAATGCGTTCCTAGAAAACACGACGTTAAGCGAAACAACGTTGTGCGGGGCAAAGACAAGAAAAACATTGTTTTAAGGCGGAAAATATTTGCGCATAGTCGTTTGTATAGTCGTCTTTTTCTTCTGCTCATACAACTCCTTGTGGCATATTGTAGCTTCATCTATATGCCTCCGGACTTTTGATGATCTTTCCGTAACCGGATCACATTTTTCGAAAATTTCCTGTGCGTTTCTTAGATGATCCAATGCGTTTCATAAATCGATCAACTAGTCTAGTTGAGGATATTTTGCAGTTTTATCGTAATTTTTAGCATCCTTTGCATCAGAATTGACTGTTTCAAAATCAATAAGACAGTTCTTCATCATGTGACGTGACTAGTTCTTCTATGTCAGCAGCTTCTAAGTTGTCAAAGCTAAGACTCCTGCCTAAGCTGGCAATTTGCTCTTGAATCTGTTTAGGTGTAGGCTCTCCAAGCCCGCCGGTGTTGGGAAAAACTTATGGGCACAGCTTTTCCAGGATGCTTACAAGCATTTCGTTGAAACTTTCTCCCAGGCCTTTTCCATCAACTGAATGCTGTTCAAAATGTTGAGTTCTTTCCAAAATTCTTTTAAGCTCTTATTGCCACCGTTTGTTTCATCTAATGTTTTCGAAAACGCAAGTTTTGTGCATTGATGCTTAAAATTAGAAATTGGATATTGGTTGCAGAAGTGATGTCGTATTAGGTGGTAGAAAAATTACCTTCACTTTTCCTTCTGCCAAGTTTTCTAAATCAGTCGGATGTCTAATAGAAGCAATGTTTTATTTGGCGAGATTTTGCTCACCACAGAACTTTTCTACAGCTGGGCGAAAATGGTATACAAATAAAAACTATTCCTCGAAAGGAGACCATGTGACCCAAGCCTTTTTGTTTGCCTTCCAAATTACGGGTAATTTCTCTTTTATGCAACCCTTTAAAGCTCTGGGATTAAGAAATTGGTAAACTAACATGGATCTTATTTTAAAAGTTCGTATTACATTTCCACCCAGTAATAGTGTTAGTCTGTCTTTTGCAGCCTTATTTTTTTTTTATATAATCTACACACGCTAAAGGGGATATGAATACCCTTATAATGTTTGCACACATTTGGGTTTCGTTTATCGCAATATAATCAAGTCGGGAAGAATGTTTGAGTCTTTTTTTTTTTTAATATTGTCATTTTACATAGCTTAGTAGTAAATAATGTCAGGAAATAGAAACATTCTATGTTCTTTAGTAGCCAAGGCATGTTATTTTTTGTTTGAACTAACGTCTTTTTTGACAGTATTTTCGGGAAACTCAGCCCGTACAAAAAAGTTCTGAGCTGTTCCGAAAAACGGACTTCACAAGTGTTTGCCTTAGGTATTTAGTGAAAGATATGCGAAAGAATTATATCCTACTTCGTCCTACTCTGCCCGCTATTCATGTTTGAACAATTGCCCCCCATCGTAAAATGCAACCATAGGCAGTACTTGTAAACAGGGTGGTCCGGTTTGAGATACAGATGTTTTGGGATCTGATTCATTGGTTCATGTCATGAAAAAAATCGTAAAGGAGGGGGGATCTATCTTGAGCACCCACTGAGCTACAGGGTGTTTAAAAAAGTTTCTTCGGAGAAAGAGGTACCAACAGTTATTCAATCATAACTTCTAGTGTATCAAACTTAGAGCAACCAAGGTAGGCTTGTTTCAAAGACAATTGATTAGTGCTTGTTACAGTTAAAAATTATTACAATTCGTACGAAACATTATTTCATATAAAACTATATAAAACCGAAGGTGGATATTCTGTGGGCTGTATCTTCTTTTGCGAAAAAATACATAAAATATGATCCACGGTGAAATTTTTTAGTGGAATTTACGGCGTGAAAATGCCATGTCCAGTAAATCTACGGTTTCGTCCCACTGTGCGGCGTAGTGATAGGAAACTCAGGTGTTTTTTTTTCTACGTTTCAACTAACTAACGTTTATGTCCAGGCACTGACTTTTCATCCCGTGCAATATAAGATCTGGATGGTATTTATTTTCGTTAGGAAGTTGGCAAAAACTTGGAAACATTTTTTTTTTTATTGTTGCATTTTCTTTTTTTCTTTTACAAACGACGTTACAGCGAAGCCACGCAACGTTAGGCGGGGTTTGGTAGTAATTCGGTGACGATGTTATAGCGAAACAACGTTGCGCGAGGCACCGTTAGCCGGGGTATTCCTGTATTGGTCCTAATATTTTATTCAAATTCTTTTTCTTTTTATTTGTTTTTTAGAAATGAAATGATATTTTTTGTATTTATTTTTTTTTATATCAGACTTCAAAAAATTTACAAAAAAAAAAAAATGAAAAATTAAGAAATTCAGCAGTTTTCAGAAGTTGAAGCATGGCACTTCAAATTATCCACCAAATTTTTGCAAACTGAGGCGTGTAATTGCTTATTGCTAATCTCAGGCGGGCTTCCAAGTTTTCATCAAATATGCAGTTACGATGTTTTGTTTTTATAGCATTCATTGTTGAAAATGCTGATTCGCATAAATAGGTTGCACTGAAGAATGCCGTTAAATTATAAGTAACTTTTTTAAGTAAGCATACTTTGCTTCGCTCATAAACTTCCAGAAGCTTTCCTCGGGATCCGAACTTCGAGCCTTGCAGAGGTAATCACTTTGAAGGAGCAGAATTTCGCTCTCAATTTCATTTAAATATAGTGCAAACAAATTGGTAATTTTTTTCGCAACTTCATCGACATCAACACTTCCAAATGGATAGGCCATGAACGGAGCAATAGGTTCAAGCTCGTAAAATTCTTGAAAACGTCGCTGAAAATCAGCCAATAGCGTTATTATGATTTTATTAAATGGCCTTGTTTTTACCTCGCAATTTCAAATAAAATTCATTGAGGTGATTAGTTACCTATATCTGACAAAAACGCTAAATCCATTTGCCACTCTTCATTATCAAGTTCGTGATGTATTCGTGATGAGAAGCAGGCCCAGGTTCACCTCGAGCTGTAGCGCCAAGTAAGTAAGATGTATTCCATTTCTAGTTAGTAAAAACTCTTTCATTTCGTGAAATAAGTAATAAGTTTCATAAGCGCAATGATGAATGTGTTCAAAAATAAAGAATAATGAGTGCGTGCAGTTAACATAGTAACATTGAGTGCGTGTAGTGTATTTTATGTTTCAGAAATGAAAATTCTGCAAGATGAAGAAATTTAAAATTGAACAATAAATTGATTCATATAAAAATTAATAAACAGGAACAAAATTGCTTTAATTTTCATTTGAAATGATTTCATTAAGGTTTTTGCGCGGCGGTCCCCTGAAAATTGCTTGTTTGCCCAGCCCTGATGTATATGATACAATTATGTATGCTGTTCGTAATAGAAGGCGTGGAATATTTTTTTTAGACGCACCTGGTGGAACTGAAAAAACATTTCTGATTTCATTACTTCAAGTGGCCATACGATCAGTAACCCAAATTGGATTGCCACTCGCTTCATCAGGAATTGCAGCGACTTTATTAGAAGGTGGCCAAACTGCACATTCTGCACAATTTGCCATTAAACATGTATGCTACTGAAACAACTACATGTAAAATTTCTAAGAAATCAGACAAGACAAAAGTTATGCAGAAATCTAGTATAATCGTTTGGGATGAATGTACTATTGCTACTACTATTGCCATCAAAGAACTGTAGGTCCCTTCCATTCGTGGAAAAATATAACACGCACACACAAATGGTTGTGAGAAGCAGGCCCTGGGTGACCCCGAACTGTAGCGCCACCTAAAGAAAGAAAGAAGAACATCATCTTTGTTCTATTAAGATCAAACTTTGGCCACAAAGAAGTCGGTTCGTGTGAGCCACAGAGCGTTGGCCATTCTATAGCCTCAATCGAATTTTTTGCAAACCATTTTTTGGCTAATCTGCTCGTATATTTTGGGTCGTTGTCCTGTTGAAAGATCCATTTGAGAGGAATGTTCCATTCAGCGTAAGGCAGCATCACTTCTTTCATTATGCTAACATAAACTTCAGCTGTCATTATCGGTTTGATCCAATTTATTGGTCCAGCGCCGTTATAGGAGAAACAACCGCACACATTGAGTTTTGTGCCACCCTGTTTTATGGTCTTAAGCGTGTGCTGAAGCTTAAATTCCTCACTCTTTGGTCTTCTAACAAGTGTTCTCCTTTGCTAAAGTTAAATTACAGCTTACCACTTGAATATTGCACAGCAGAATGAACATGCGATATTATATTGCTCAAAAAAATTCATATCTTTAAAAAAAAGGGTTTCCTCAAGGAAAAAAAAATACAATTCTCGGAAAATGTTCAGTTCATCTAATTGGGAAATGCCGAACAGATGTTTTAAAACAGATAATCAGCAATAAAATATCAGTAAACCAGCTGAGTCACTTATTGAACATAGTGCTGTTTTTTTGCACATAACTGTAAGTCTCAGATTTCAAACTTCCTTTTTTTACAGTTTAACATAATAAGTCAACACGTTAAATTCCTTGTCACGCGTCGCGACGCCATAGCCGATACAAAAGCAGGAATTTGCATGTAGATGTGTCATGCTATCACTACTCGTATGTCACTATTCTAGGAAGATAAGCAAGACTTTACTAAATGAGATAAAGTTCAAGTTTTTTTTTTAAAAACGTCAAAAAAATGTCTTGCGTGTTTTTAATGTTGCTTGACAGTGCAAATAAACTTTACGAAAATTGTAGTTTATTTAAAAAAAAAAAAAATGACAACATGAAGTCTTTTTTTTCAATCTTGTCATGTAGTTTTTTTTATTAAATTTTTCTTTTATTTATAATCTTCACTCAGGAGGGACGAACCAATGATGCACTAAGAGCACATAATGTGTAACATACATATGTGTGTACAAACATATGTATCGCTAATCAAAATGTTTAGTATGAAAGGTTTTCGATATGTTTAGCTCATCGCATAACCTTCACCTTGTTTGGTATATACAGGGTGGCCCATAAACACTCACCCGATATTGTATATCTATAAAATAAAACGACATAGTTTCATAATTTTTTTTAAATGTTTATTTGGACCTTTAGGTTTTTTTCCATTACTTTTCCGAGTTCCGTACCCATATGGTAATACGGAACCATTATAAGTTCGCTCTAACTCAAAAATGTCTGTCACGATAAAAACATCAAGAACCGTTCTTCCTAGAAACTTAAAATTTGGCACACTTATACATTACGGTGGTCCACATACATGGACAACATACACCCCGCGCAACAAAAAAAGCCGCAAATGGTAATTTTTAACAAAATGAAAGAAATCTAATAAATGATGGCTAATCCCTGCCTAGTCACTATGTATTTTTCATGTTTAACATTTAAGTTGACACATTCCCCAATATGACAATACATTTCGTAGCCTAATTGGAAAAAAGTAATGATCGTGAAGATCACACTACAAACTATCAGATTTCGCCCAAGTACTGTCAATATACATAATTGAAAAAAGACCAAGAATTCGAAAAGCAAATTTATTTTTTCATATTTTCATTACACTAAGAAACCTTTTAACATAATTTTAGACTTTTATGATACTAAAAAAATGATTCTAGTATTTCGTAGCACCATCTTTCGCCCTAACAAGGTCATGAACCCTGTTTCTGTTCCACAAGAGCCCAGACGTTTTCGATGGGGTTGAGAACTGGACTGTATCCCGGCCAAATTAGGGATTCTATTCCTTATTCTTCTTTCAAAGTTTTAATCTGTGGAGGAAATTTAAAAATTAAAATCATAAGATTTTCAAAACTCCCAAAATTATGAAAAAAAAAAAACCCGAATTACTCACAGATTTAGCTGGGTGGCAAGGTGCTGAATCATCTTGACAAAATTGGTTTTGTGGTTTCTGCTGTCATCATTTCCATACTCGGTACAACACCATCTAAGATAATTTGTTTGTACCGCATGGCGTTAACAGTGCCCTCGAGCATAGTTAGAGATCCAACTCCAATTGCGGTGATGCATCCCCACACCATAACATAAAAAAAAAATATTTGGCTTCAGCAGTCCTAGGTAGAACCAAGCCTAGCTTCCCGCAACCATTTGTGTGTGCGTGTTACATTTTTTGCACGAATTGAAGGGACCTACAGTTTTTTGCCGACTCCGAACGGCGAGTTGAGAAGCTCAATCGTGACAAATGATACTCTTTGATGCTTGTCAGACATTGGAAAGAGGTGGGCACTGTGAAAAACTTTTAGGTGTTTGCGGCGGGATTCGAACCCAAGACCGCTGGCTCAGTAGTCCGACGCACTAACCACTTGCGCTACGGTGCCCACTATTGCCCACTATAAGACTATTAACGTTATTTTAGTAGAACAATACAGAAACATGTTTAAGCATTAAGCTGGTTTATAAGCTGACTAGCTGACCCGGCGAACTTCGTTCCGCCCATATTTGGTAATGTGATATATATATGATGTATATGTGAAATAATAGTTCCGAGCATGCACATGTTGCATCATGTAATTCGATGAATTAAAATTGTTTATTCAAAATGTCTATTAAAAACAATGGAAATAACTGAAGTGTAAAAATATCGATGTGTTTCAATCAAACCTTTTTCACTGAAGTGCTTCATGGTACACAACATTTTTCTCGTGTTGTTGTATTCTCGGGCGCGTACACGTACAAAGCGGGAAGTTTGCCGACACGTGAGCATGCCACGTGAGCACGCCACATACAATTGACCATGTGAGAAACATGGGAATTCAAGATTGATGCCACAAACCTCCAGCGATTATCCTTGCGAGTTATTAATAGCGAAAGTAAGACGCACGGGAAATTTAAGACCCTTAAATACGAATGGCAAATCGTTTGGAATAAGCGGAATCCGCGGAATGAGAACATTTTCGCCTTTGAATTTTCCCCTCAAAGTCGTCGCTTGAATGATATTTGATTTAAGATTCTTCACAATCAAACGCGTTCCGTTACAACGTTTTGGTGCATTGAGGGTGCGCAGCAAAATTATAACAGAGCCGACTTTCAATTTCAAATTGTATTGCGGCAAGCCCGGAGCATCCAAAGAATTCAAGAATTCCGTGGGATAGTTGGTGGCTTCGTTTTGGTCCATCACGGAGTCAACAGATTTGTATGAATGTAACTCACCGGCGATTTGATTTTGAATGACGAGATTCAAATGATCGACATCTTTGTTCTTCGCATCCAAAATCGCTCGTGCACTCAACCAATTATGGTTAGCATAATTTTCATTGATATTCTGGAAAACATTCGTGATGAGCTCCTCCGACGTCGTTGTAAAGTTGCAAAAATTCAGTGGAAATTCAATCAAGCCGGTGACAAATCGACTGGAATCACACCATTGTTAAAACCTAGTTAATAATATTTATTTTAACTGACACCTGTCACATTCCGCAATGCCAAGATGATCAATCACCTGGCGGTTTTTCTAATCATCAACATAATGTCCAAGTCATGTATCAGATGTCATACTGCGCAATGGCAAGTGGATCAACCACGCCGCCTGGCAGTTTTTCGAGTCATCAACAAATGTCAATGTCGATGTGCGGCGCCATCTGTTTTCGAAAAAAAATTACTAAAAACCGCACCTTCCCGGTTTTCAATTTTCCTGGAAATTTTCCGGGATTTTCCTCCACAGTGTCCTCACGTGCACACAAACAGTCGCGTCACTCACTTTTGCAACCAAGTAAACTATAATATTACTAACAAAATGAAAAAAAAAATCCCCATACAACATGTATGGAAAATCGATTTTTCTGAATTTTGAAATTTTCTGGAATTCTCCTCCACAGTGTCCTTCCTTGGGCCAATACGAATTCATCAAGCCCAAAATCATGAAAATCTAACGATCCGTTGTCGAGCTATGCGTGCACACACGGACGTCAGTCTATTTTATAAATATATGTATATAGAGCACAAAGTGTCATGCAGTCACATAAAATATGTTCCGCAGTTTCTTCATCTTCCATGCAAAGACGACGTTCAGTTTCCTGAATAAGACTTTTTTGTTGTTTGGATGATACCGAAGATGGCAGTGCCCTGTTAGAAATCAGACTTATCTCTTGATACCGTATCTACTGAGGAGTAGGTTGTTTATGGATTTATTTTGGAAGGGTTTAATGGCTCTTTTAGATCGATGAAGACCCTGAGTATTTTCCCAATAAGAGACACACGTTATTCTTCCAACTTTTGATATTTGAGTTAATTACTGAATGTGGAATGTTACAAAACGACTCAGGGCCGATAAAGGACTCAGCCGAACCTTTCATATGCAGTTCGTCAGTTTTTTTCGTTTCCATCAAAACCCTCATGTCCCGGCACTTACCAAAGCAGGGTTATTATTAGGTCAGTTCCCGTACTTGTCCAAAACTGCGAAAAACTTGCGAAATCATTCAAAGCCTGTTCCCGAACGAAGATTTTTCGTACTTTTTCAGAGAAGAGGAGCTAACAAGAGAATAAAAAATCTCCTCGTGTTGCGAATTTTAGCTGTCAAATGTCATAGATTTTCCAATTTTTTGTTGTTCAATGCGTTTCTGTATTTTTGCACAGTTTTACCTCCCTCTACGAGATTTTAACCCCAACTCGTTGAAATTTAAGAATTTTGGTGCGGGAACAGACCTATCATAATGAGCAATGAGTTTTTATTGCTGAGCAATATTTAAAAATAATGAATGTTTGGCAACTACTTTTCAAACAAAATAATCTTCAACGGTAAGGCTCATTTTCATTTTGATGGCTTTGTTAATCGTCAAAATTCTCAGACGTTCAGAAAATCCACGAGTGATTGTTGGGAAGCAAATACATACGTGTCCCTGTTTGGTGCGGATTTTGGACTGGACTGGCATCACTGGACCATTCTTTTTTGAAATACAAAATATAAATATGGATGAGATGTGGTTTCAACAAGACGGTGCTATATGCCATACAGCTCGAGAAATAATTCAGTTACCTTCTGCATGAGTCGTTTCCTGGTCGTCTAATTTCCTGTTTCGGTGATCAGAATTGGCTGCCCAGATCATGCGATTTAACGCCGCGCCGTTGGAATTTTTTTTTTTTTGAAGTCTAAGGTTTATGCCAAGAAGCCCACGACCATTCACGAACCAAATACAGGGTTTTTCAGTAAGGTTTGCCATTTCATGATGGTTTGCCATTTCATGATGGAAAGATATACGAGCCAACAACGAGTCGAAATTATTAAAATTTACTACCGAAATTCGGAGTCAGTGGCCTCAACGTTAAGAGCGCTACGTCCAATTTATGGTCGTCATAATCGTCCTAGCAGATCAACAATTGAGCGTCTAGTGGAAAAATTTGAATCCACAGGCACAGTGCAAAATGTTCCCGTGCCAGTGAGACAAAGAAGTGCCCGTAGTGTCGAGAATATTGCTGCCGCTGAGGCTTCAGTTGAAGAAAGCCCAAATGTGTCTCTCACACGTCGTTCTCAAGCGTTGGGCATCTCTGTCGTTGTGGCGAATTTTGCGAAAAGATCTTCGCCTACATCCTTACAAGATTAAATTGACGCAAGAACTGAAGCCGCTTGGCCACCAGAAGCGTCGTATGTTCGTGAATTAGGCTGAGCAGCAACTTGAAAATTATTCGGATTTTAATCGAAAAATCATCTTCAGCGATGAGGCTCATTTCTGGCTGAATGGCTTCGTCAATAAACAAAATATGCGGTATTGGTCAGGCAGCAATCCATACGTACTCCATGAGTGATCATTGCATCCCGAAAAAATTACGGTTTGGTGTGGTTTATGGGCCGGCGGGGTCATTGGGCCGTACTTCTTCCGTGATGATCAAGACCGGCACGTTACTGTGAATGGGAATCGCTACCGTTCAATGATAACCGAATATTTTGGGCCCCAATTGGATGATATGGACTTGGAGGACATGTGGTTCCAACAGGACGGCGCCACAAGCCACACAGCGAATGTCACAATCAATTTATTGGAAACCAAATTTGGAGAACGTGTTATCTCACGAAATGGTCCAGTCGCTTGGCCGCCTCGGTCGTGCGATTTGACGCCGTTAGACTATTTCCTGTGGGGCTACGTCAAGTCTATGGTCTATGCCAACAAGCCAGCGACGATTGATGAACTTCGTACGAATATCGAACGTGAAATTGCAGCAGTATCGGCCGATTTATGCTTGAAAACCGTCGAAAATTGGGTTCAGCGTCTGGACTTCTGCAAGCGTGCCCGTGGTGGCCATGCAAAAGAAATCGAGTTCCATACATAATAGAGGGGTTCACATTGAATGATTTGTTTGATACACTTGTTTGACGACCTACGAAATCGTTCAATTCGAACGGCGTTCAAACAAATCGTCCAACTTATCATGGTTTTTCAAATTTTTCAACTTTTTACCATGCTTGACACACATATCGTTCAATGTGAACGCTTGTTGTCAAACTTCAGGTCATTTTTTTATTTTTTTTGTGTATTCAATGAGTAAACATCGAAAATATTGTGTCGAGCGCGGACAAAATGTTTTAAAATTTTTTGTATTTCAAAGATTTAAAATTCCAAAACAATAGGAAACAGAAATGGAAGGATTATCTACTATTGATTTGGAATTCCAAGACGATGATGCTGCAATTAAGGAAGTAAATAAAATACCCGCCCCATGTTCACAGTTCAACATCTTATCAGAAATGATGTGTGTCAAACAAATCGTTCAATGTGAACCCCGCTAATGGCATCGAACGTACTTTTACAGGAATAAGGAATTTCATTGATATCCAAAACCGTTTTTGTTTTATTTAAAAAAAACTTTTGTAGCGCTCTTATTGAAAAACCCTTTATAAAGTGAGAACGACATATAAGTTATTTAATATTTAAGACATGAAGTACCGCCATAAATGTGTTTTTTGGGCCTAGTTTTGTACTCTTTCTTGGATCCAATTTTGTCCGGGAAAGTCCGGGATTTTCATGCTCGGTAACTAGTTTCTTCAAAATATTTCTGGAACGTTTAAAATTCAAACACAATAAACAAAGCACCAACAAATAACAAAAAAAATAAAAAAATTGTTAAAAATAAAAATTCCATACAAAACATATGAGTGAGCTATATTGTATTTCTATATACCCAGGTGTTTGCTGTCAAGATTGATAGTTCCTTTTTTTAGCGACAAAGTGAAGGTTAAATAACAAAGATACTTTGCTTTTCGATATTAATTAGTTGTAAATCAAACAAAAAATATATCAAGGTATGATGTTTAACATTGTATGTATGTACATACATACATAAAATAGATATGTACATAAAAATTATTAAAAAATTTCCACTGCATACTGACGTGCTTACATACATATGTAGTTCTGCTAAGTAATTTGATCTTATTCGTTTGAGATTGATGACTTAGAACTTTCAGTTCAGTTCTTTTAATCTGAGTCAGTAAAAATAACTGTTTTTAGTTCTTAAGTACATACTCGTATGTCATAGTTAAGATAACATTCCAGACGATTATTATTACTCATGTAGCTAAAAGCAGTGATGATACATTCGAACTCGTACAATATCATAAAGGTGTCAAATGATTTGAATTCCTTATTTTTGTTTTGTTTTTGATAACATTGAAAAGCATCGTGTAACAACCTGAAACTATCGACCAAATAGGGAATCGTGATATATCCGTTATCGGGTGTATTCTATTAATCATAAATATTTTCGTATGTGGACATTGTACGGCTCATGTGATTAACATAGCTACGTGTTTTTTTTTTTTTTTTTTGAAATAGTTAATAGAGATATTTCGGGCTAAGGTAATTTACTTGTTTTTGGTGCTGTGGACGGTGAGTATTTATTTATTGATTTATTATTCTATCAATCTACAACTTAACAATCGATAGATAGTGAAAAAAAATGCGTGAGCCTCATCCGCATAAGCTCACGGGGGAAGTGAATACTTATCCAATCCAAAGCAGTTGTGCATGTGTAGTGTGTAAGAGAAGAAGAAAGTAGTACAAATCGATATAAAATGTGTAAGTAAATTTAGTAGATACAGATATATGTATGTATACATATAATAAAATACAGCTGATATCTATTTTGCTCAATTAATATAGGTAGAAGTTGTTAATAACTTGACTCCAGCGCCACCTATCAATTCCAGATTTTGTAGTTTTCTCTTTAGGCACTCTACGCACATTGACTGTGAATATGAATCATTTTGGTCAGTTAATATACAAGTTGACAGACAGACAGGCAGACAGGCAGACAGACAGACAGACAGACAGACAGACAGACAGACAGACAGACAGACATATGTACATACCTACATATAGGCAGACAGACAGACAGACAGACTTACATATAGACAGCCAGACATACAGACAGGCAGACGGACAGACAGACCTGATATTTTCTGTATACACATTTTCCCTTTATCGTAACACATTTATCGTAATGCTACATTTTCAAAAAAAAATACGTCGCTAAGGAGGTATTCACTTCAAAAATATGCAAAATATTATAAATATAATTTATTTGGATGGATGATGGATAGATAGATATTATTTTATTTCCTACTAGCTGACCCGTACTTGCCTTGCTTGGCCCGCCTGCAACTTTTAAGAGAAAACAAATCATTTTATTATCTTCTATAAATATTATAAAACTGTAGAGGTTTTTTGTTGGTTACCTAATGGCGTGAAAACCGCTAGACAGATTTCGATGAAACTTTTTTGAAATGCTTCTTAAGTACCCGGGATGATCACAAGCTATGTAATTTTTTGGTCAGCCTACTGGGTCTTACATAGTAGTCAAATAACTGTATATCGGAGAGGAATATTATCATTATACAGCCCGAACTCAATAATGGCTTATCGGATTGAAAATCAAAAAAAAAAAATAGGTGAAATTAGTAAATCTGTCGCTGATTCATTTGAGATATAAAACATCCTCCTGCGTTATCCTGAAGCTGAGCAATGTTCAAAACAATTATTCAAAACATCGCCCACAATTTTCCTTCAGCGGAGACCACCGCCAGCAGTCGTGCAGCAGTGGGTATCGTTGCAATAGTGTGTGTGTGTGAGTGTATGTGCGCGCTCTAACATGATCATACATCCTTACAAGATTAGATTGACGCAAGAACTGAGGCCGCTTGACCACCAGAAGCGTCGTATGTTCGTGAATTGGGCTGAGCAGCAACTTGAAAATAATTCAGATTTTCATCGAAAAATCATCTTCAGCGATGAGGTTCATTTCTGGCTGAATGGCTTCGTCAATAAACAAAATATGCGGTATTGGTCAGGCAGCAATCCACACGTACTCCATGAGCCATCACGGCACGTTACTGTGAATGGGAATCGCTACCGTTCAATGATAATCGAATATTTTTGGCCCCAATTGGATGATATGGACTTGGAGGACATGTGGTTCCAACAGGACGGCGCCACAAGCCACACAGCGAATGTCACAATCAATTTATTGGAAACCAAGTTTGGAGAACGTGTTATCTCACGAAATGGTCCAGTCGCTT
Source organism: Brachyopa scutellaris (assembly GCA_949775065.1). Classification (NCBI taxonomy): domain Eukaryota; kingdom Metazoa; phylum Arthropoda; class Insecta; order Diptera; family Syrphidae; genus Brachyopa; species Brachyopa scutellaris. Next base: position 8,523,098 of record OX459116.1, read on the forward strand.
GGCCGCCTCGGTCGTGCGATTTGACGCCGTTAGACTATTTCCTGTGGGGCTACGTCAAGTCTATGGTCTATGCCAACAAGCCAGCGACGATTGATGAACTTCGTACGAATATCGAACGTGAAATTGCAGCAGTATCGGCCGTTTTATGCTTGAAAACCGTCGAAAATTGGGTTCAGCGTCTGGACTTCTGCAAGTGTGCCCGCGGTGGCCATGCAAAAGAAATCGAGTTCCATACATAATGGCAACGTACGAACGTACTTTCACAGGAAAAAAGAATTTCATTGATATCCAAAACAGTTTTTGTTTTATTTAAAAAAAACTTTTGTAGCGCTCTTATTGAAAAATCCTTTACTTCAATGTACTACAATCATTATCACCATTTGCGGCTCTCTCTCTGGTTGAGTACCAATCTTAACAAATGAGGTGTCAAAAGAAAGAGAATTTTCTAGAGCAGTGAATTCAGTTTATAAATATTATTAATAAATTAAAAAAAAAACGATCAAAAACAAATATTCTACCCAAAGTGAACTTCTGTTGTTTTAAGAGTTAGTTTTGGTTCATATATGTATGCACATATGTATTTGCTATGTGGAAGTCATCTGGGATGTTTGGTTTACAGTACTATTTTGCCGAGACTTTAGGCAAACATTATCAGTAGTGCCACTAGGCACATCCGAACGCACAACATTTCTCTGATTTGTTATTTAAAATTGGTGGAGGAACGCTTCCGGGAGAAAATGGAAAAGTAAATTTATCACAAAGTTTAAGATGATAAGTCACAACTAAAAAAACCGTAAGAATTCTTAGCTTTGTGAGCGAGCTATTTTGTTCCCTCGGAATGATTAAGCTCCAGCAATTAACAGCGAGATATTTTCACGTGCTGATGGTCAAAGTGCAGAATGTATCTCAATCACCCGGGTTGTGGACCAAGAAGTAACAACCAGATATCTGGTCGAATTTTTAAACTCTCGCTTTCGCTGCCATCACATAAATTAAAACTTCTGAGAACTATGAAATCTGAAAGCTACACATTGAAACGTTTTTGATAAAACGCAGTTAATCAACAAAATTTACTAAACACTTTTGTGGACTTAGACAAATACTTTGATGTTTCTACGCTCCCACTGAAATTGCATATTTGTATGCATATGAAAGCCCTTAGAATGCGAAGCAAGGCGAGCATGGGTTCAACTAGTAATAAATAAAAACGTTGGTGCGTATGTATGTCTGACCATCACGGCTGCACCACTGAAGCTATCCGCCTTATATTCACACCATATGTTCGTGTTGTGCTCCGGAATGTTTTTGTTTGTGTAACATTCCCCTACGTGGCGCTTGTGTCGGTTTTTTTTCGAAAATTCTTATTTGTGGACCAATTTGGCTGAAATTCACACCAAATAATACCCAAATAAAAATAACGTCTTTGGTAAAATTTGAACCGGATAGATGGCGCTGGGATGCAGATATTTACACAAATGTAGTTTTCCCTGTAATTTTCATATCAACAGTATTAAATGGCATGTGGCAACATAGCTTGCAATTTAGTTGCAAAGAACTGGATTATCATGTCGCGATAGCGAGCACCATTAACTGAGAATGCCTCCAGTCCAAGATTCCGCACGGTGCAGTGTGGATGCATTTGCTTCTCAAGAATCACTTGTGGATTTTCTGAACTCCAAATTTTGACGATTAATAAAGCCATCAACATGAAAATGAGTCTCATCGCTGAAGATGATTTCGTTTGAAAACGCTGTTCATTATTTCTAAAGTGTTGCTGAAGAATAAAAACGCGTTGTTCCTTCGTTGAGCAATCCATTTTCAGCTCCAGGATAACACAGAAGGATGATTTATACCTTAAATGAATCCTAAAAGAATTGACTAAAAACCATTTTCTTTGGTTCTAAATCTAATAAGCCATTGATGAGTTAGGACTGTGTAATGACGGAAATTTTAATATATATATTAATGAATTTTATTTTTTCAAATTCACCCACTTAGAGCTGGAATTTCAAAAAATCCTCTCTTGGCGGATGTCTGTGTCGCTACAGGAATGTCCTGTCCAAATTTCAGCTCTTTAGGTCTGGCGGTTTGGTCTGTGCGTTGTCTGTGAGTCAGTCAGTGAACTGGTTTATATATGGACATTTATATAATTAAGGATTTTTCCGAATTCACCCACTTAGAGATGGAATTTCAAAAAATCCTTCCTTAGCGGACGTCTATGCCATTGAAGAAATGTCCTGTCCAAATTTCAGCCCTTTAGGTCTAGCGGTTTGGTCTGTGCGTTGTCCATAAGCCACACTGTTTTATATTTAAGGATGGAAGGATTAAGGATTTTTCCGAATTCATCCACTTAGAGATGGAATTTTAAAAAATCCTCCCTTAGCGGACGTCTATGTCATTATACGAATGTACTGTCCAAATTTCAGCCCTTTAGGTCGAGTGGTTTGGTCTGTGCGTTGTCCGTTAGTCACACAGTTCTATATGGAAAAGGGATTCTTCCAAATTCACCCACTTAGAGCTGGAATTTCAAAAAATTCTCTCTTGGCGGATGTCTGTGTCGCTACAGGAATGTCCTGTCCAAATTTCAGCTCTTTAGGTCTGGCGGTTTGGTTTGTGCGTTGTCTGTGAGTCAGTCAGTGAACTGGTTTATATATGGACATTTATATAATTAAGGATTTTTCCGAATTCACCCACTTAGAGATGGAATTTCAAAAAATCCTTCCTTAGCGGACGTCTATGCCATTGAAGAAATGTCCTGTCCAAATTTCAGCCCTTTAGGTCTAGCGGTTTGGTCTGTGCGTTGTCCATAAGCCACACTGTTTTATATTTAAGGATGGAAGGATTAAGGATTTTTCCGAATTCATCCACTTACAGACGGAATTTTAAAAAATCCTCCCTTAGCGGACGTCTATGTCATTATACGAATGTACTGTCCAAATCTCAGCCCTATAGGTCGAGTGGTTTTGTCTGTGTGTTGTCCGTTAGTCACACAGTTCTATATGTATGGAAAAAGGATTCTTCCAAATTCACCCACTTAGAGATGGAATTTCAAAAAAATCCTCTCTTAGCGGATGTCTGTGTCACCATAGGAATGTCCTGTCCAAATTTCAGCTCTTTAGGTCCAGCGGTTTGGTCTGTGCGTTGTCTGTCAGTCAGTCAGTGAACTGTTTTATATATAGAGATATACATATATAGATATAAAGGCTTAGTTTCAGTCCGCCGGCTATCATATCGCTAGCCCCAAGGCAGAGCTACAGAGACCATGCAACTGGGCATTCTAGAAGAGGCCAGAACAGTGAAACAAAACGTCTCTCTAGCTTGAGCAGTGCAAATCACCAAGATGAACCCTGCTGAGTCTGCAGTCTTGACGTAGCTGGATGAACCCCATTCAAACTCAAAAAGGTCAAAGATGCATAACACACCAGCACCTCATTGAATGCATCCAGCATCTTAGACAAGCGAAGCGAAGTCATTAAGGATCATTTGGTGGTTGCAGTCATTGACCGTAGTCACCACCATCAAGGGGCAAGCAGGTCCTGCCACTATCCATTGCGACTAACTCAGAAATGCCCAACTTCTAACACACAATTGAAAAACTGGAAGACCAGAGGACGCCAAGGGTTTCTTCCTATGACCTATGTTATATAACTTTTAGAATATAATTAAATAAAAACAGTTTCACGCTGTCACCGCTTAAAACAAGAGTGTAAAATAATAAATAATTTACATGTACATACATATGTAGTTGCTACTTGCTGTCCTCAATTCCCAGAATTCAGATTAATTAATTATCTGACCGATTTGCCGTCGTGAATGTTGCACAATGAGACTTCTTTTGAATGCAATTTTAAAAACAAATAATTGTGTCTATATGTGTACATGTGCCGCATACCTGTGTTCATATACAGAACATTCCATTGAAGTACAATTATTTCCCACATTTCACATCATGAAAGTGCATTCGTTTGCATTTGTGAACGTCACCGCTTGTCACACTGGAAATTTACGGTTCCGATCTGGCTGAGCGAGAGTAAGTTAAAACAAAAAATTCCTAATCCTGTATAATTGTTCGCTAGTAATCTTAATTGTATTTGCCTCTGATAAGAATATTATTTTCTGCTGATCAAACAATAATAATTTTTCCTAATCATAAAATCATTTATTGCTGATCTATCAATTGCCAGCAATTAATTTGAATATTTAAATGAGTCTGGTACATACAAATGTACAAACATATGTATATTATGTACATACATACATATGCATGTATGGTTGTTTATATTAGGTGTACGATTTAAGTGCAAATAAAAAAACATTTTTGCAAATTCTGTGCTGTTTATCTGTTCCATACCCATATGCTAATACAGAACCATTATAATGTCTGTCACGATAAAAACATCAAGAACCGTTCTTTCTAGAAACTTGAAATTTGGCAGACTTATACATTACGGTGGTCCACATACATGGACCACATATTACTCAAAAATACAGTAAAACCTCTCTAATTGGGACACTGATGGAACCGACTTTTCCTGTCCCGATTAAGAGGTGTCCCAATTATAGAAGTTTGTATAAAAAATATAGAAACAAAACGTTGCTCTGTTGTTTTTTGTCTCCGATATAGTCACTCTTCTGTAAAAATATAACGGTTTGAGAATTTGTTTAATGAGATGCAGCTGCGAACATTTAGTAAATGGAATTTTACTGTCCCGATTAGAGAAGTCACAATTACTTTTTTTTCGAGTCTAGTGTCCCAATTGAGAGGTTCAACTCGAATTGTCCCGATTAGAGAAGTCATATTTCCTGACTTTTTTAATAAAATTTAATAAAATTCGAAGGTTTGGCTCAATTATGGAGGTTCTAGGAAAGTTAAATTGAGTGTCCCAATTGAGGTTAGGTTTAGGTTAGGTTATGGGGTGGCGGCTTAGCCTCACATAGACCAGTGTTGATCCATAGTGATACCACAACTCCTCAGAGTAATCAGTTAATTTCTGTTGCTTTGTTTAAACAAAATGAGTTTGTCTGTTGAGCAAATTTAATAAGAAGGTGAAGTTTTATGTCTGCCATTTCTACGAGTGACTTGAAATAGAATTTTCCCATTAGTCTGTGCCTTCTTTTTGCCAATGCAGGACAAGCGCACAGGAGGTGCTCTAAAGTTTCTACCACACCCGGTTCATTGCAGTTTCTGCATATGTCCGACGAGACTAGTTTGAGCCTACGAGCGTGATAACCTATAAGGCAATGCCCTGTGATGACGCCTAGTAGTAAATTGCATTCCACTCTTGATAGCGAGAGGATGTTCCAATTGAGAGGTGTCCCGATTTCAGTGTCCCGATTGCAGAGGGTATATTGTATGCAAACTTTTAGGGTTGGCAAATGGGTTGCCCCGATTGGGAGGTCGTCCCGATTACGGAGTGTCCCAATTAGGAGGTTTTACTGTATTGTGAAACAACTCTTAAAGGTTAAGGGTAATCTCAAAAAAAATTCAGAAAAATATATCATGTGGAACACTATTCGAAAGTGCTCGAAACGAAGATTCCAAAAATAATTAATTAATTAATTTTTTCTGTTTGAAACTTTGGAAGTTATTGCCAAAAATGTGTGCAAAACATCATACAAAAATGTTCCCTACGGTTTTCTCGGAAACTATTGAAGTCAAAAATATGAAAAAATCATAGTTTGTAGACGATTAACTTTACGTACTTAGGTGGCGCTACAGTCCGGGGTGGACCAAGGCCTCAACCAACAACCTCTTCCAGTTAGCCCGGTCCTTAGCTAACCGCTTCCGGTTGCGCACTCCAAGTTTGTTGAGGTCTTGTTTTACTTGGTCGCGCCACCTTAGGCGAGGTCGTCCTCTGCTGCGCTGACCCTCCGGGTTAGAGTTGAATATTCTCCGAGCCGGAGCGCTGATGTCCATGCGCTCTACATATCCTAGTCATCTTAAACGCCCAATGTGCAGTTTTTTGACCAGACTGATGTCGCTGTACAGCTCGTACAGTTCGTCGTTGAATCTTCTCATCCAAAACCCGTCAACGCAAACGGGGCTGAATATCCTACGAAGGATTTTTCTCTCAAAGCGACCAAGGAGATCTTCATCCGTTTTCGATAAAGTCCATGCTTCAGCTCCATATAGCAAGACTGGGATGGTAAGGGTCTTATATAGAGTCCCCTTAGTCGATCGGGAAAGGACTTTACTGCTCAATTGCCTTCTTAGCCCAAAAAAACAACGGTTGGCAAGAGTAATCCTTCGTTTGATTTCCGACGAGATGTCATTTTTTGATGTTATGGCAGAGCCGAGCTTGACAAAGTCCTTTACTACCTCAAAGTTGTAGCTGTCTATTGTGACGTTCTGTCCAATTCGTCGATGTTGGGTGTCCCTTTTTGTTGACAGCATATATTTTGTTTTGCCCTCGTTAACCGCTAAACCCATTTTATCCGCTTCCATTTCTATACTCGCGAACGCACCGGTGACAGCTCGCTGTGTTCTACCAATGATGTCAATATCGTCGGCGTATGCAAGTAGTTGAACGGACTTTTGAAAGATCGTTCCTTGTTTGTTGGCTTGTGAGTTTCGAACAATTCTTTCAAGTATGATGTTGAAGAAGTCGCATGACAGCGCGTCACCTTGTCTGAATCCTTTTTTTGACATCGAAGGTCTCGGTGAGGTCATTACCGACCTTGATGGAGCAGCGAGCTTTCTCCATCGTCATCCTGCACAGACGGATGAGTTTGGCAGGGATGTCAAAACTAGACATGGCTCTATACAGTTCATCCCTCCAGATGCTGTCATAGGCGGCCTTGAAATCGATGAACAGGTGGTGGGTATCGATTTGGACTTCTTGGGTTTTTTCCAGGATCTGCCTGAGTGTGAAAATTTGGTCTATGGTGGACTTTCCTGGCCTGAAACCGCACTGATAGGGGCCAATCAGGTTGTTGACGAAAGGCTTCAAGCGTTCACACAATATGGCAGATAGGATCTTGTAGGCGATGTTCAGGAGACGATTAACTATATTTTTAAATAAACTTTAGCGAATCTCGTAAGTTGTAGGGGAAGGTTGTGTACCTCGGACCGATTTTCAGAAAATCAGTGTTCCAAAATTGTTCCGATTCCAAAAAAATCAAACCCCACTACTAGCCCCACAGAATTTAGACCCATAAGTATACTTCCCTTTCTATCAAAAGTTTTCGAACGGATCTTGTCACAACAGATTCAGGAAGACTTCGATAGACATAATAAGCTCTCTAAGTGGCAGTCTGGGTTTCGAAAAAAAGCACAGCTGTGAATCAGCCGTAATAAAGGTAACAACTGATTTAAGGGCTGCATTAGACTTAAATAAAATTAGTGTAATGGTGCTTTTCGATTTTTCAACGGCATTTGATTCGATCAATCACTCGATTTTAATAAGCAAGCTTAAAGATCACTTTCAGTTCTCTAGCTCTACACTTAATCGGATTTCTCGCTATCTGTGTGACCGCTTACTGACAGTTCAGACGGATCAGGGGAGTTCTAGTCCATATATTGTTAATGTACACTTACATAGTTACAAGAGTCAACATACGACCAACATATTTTCAATATCTTCAAATTAAAATCACACAACTTAGTTCTTGCAACACAAACAATTAAATTTTAGGTCAAAATAAAAATAGAAACAAAAAAAAAAAAAGTACATTTCTGTCATAAAATATAAAACTGTACTTAAAAAACTCATTTTATTCACTTTAGGAATGTTACAATAGTCTACATACGAAACGATTTCTATGGAGATAGTGCATTGTACTATACAAACTAATAACGTGTTGCTCCCCTATGGGCTTTCACGACTTCCTTCAGTCGACCAAACATCGAAATTGCCAACTTCCTTGTTACTCCAGGCAAGATTTTTTGAAACTTTTCAACTAACGCTGCTTTAAAACCAGAGACTGAGGTTACATTTCTTTTTCCAAATTCCATCTTCAGGTGAGCCCATAAATGCTCGATAACATTGTGATCCAGAGATTGCGGGGGGTGATCAAGTTTTATCTTAACATGATAGAGTAGCCCTTCTCTTACTACTTTCGAAGTATGCTTCGGATAGTTGTCATGGAAAAAGATGGATTGGTCAGATAAATTAAGTTTTTGGATGCTGGGAACGTAAATATCTTTCAATATGTCAATATAAACATGTGCCGATCCATAGTACCTTGTATAAATCTTAATATTCCGACTCCATTTGCTGCCATGCAACCCCATACCATAAGGAATCCACCACCGTGTTTGACAGTAGGGACTACATTTTTGGGATCAAGCGCTTTATTTGGTTTTCTCCAAACTTTTGCTTGTCTGTCGTTTCCAAATACATTAAATTTGCATTCGTCTGTAAATATAACTCTTTCCTAAAAGAATGGATCCGCCTTGCTTGCTTGTTTTCGTACTTTTTAGCATATTCCAACCGTTTTCTCCTGTTGACTGCACTTATGAAAGGCTTTTTTCTAGCACCTCTTGAAGAAAGTCCGGCTTTTTTTAGACAGCGACGAATTATGTAGGCATGAACTGCTACTACTTCAGAATTCTGGTTTCTAGATCTCATTAGCTATCTTTACCGTGCTCTGTCTATGATTTTGAGTTACAACTCGAACAATTCTCCTCGACGCTCTCTCATCAATCTTACTTAGCCGTCCGGTTCTTGGTTTGTTTTCAAATGATCCTCCGCTATTGTAATTTTTTATTATTGTTTGAACGGTTGGCTTTGTTAAATTTAATGTTTGACCGATCTCTGCATTTGATTTTCCTTAATTTTTTAACTTCAAGACGATTTTTCGCGGTTAAATGGTAGTTTCCTTTCGCTAAGCCATTTAAAAAGAATAAAACACAAAAATATATCTTAAATTGCTCACTGAGAGCTCTGGATGATAGGTATAACGTAAAAAAAGAAACTTCAACCAACTGTCATTGCGATACATAACGGTAAATTATGTTTCAACTGATCGTATGTAGACTTTTGTCACTTTTCCAATGCCAAATGTTGCCATTTTCTTCGTTTTAAAAAGGGATTACAAGTGATAGCATTTTTTTTTTTTTACATTTAAAAGTACTTAAATAAAATAAGTGAGTATAAAAATAGCATTACATTTTCAATCATCGCTTCATTGACAGTTTTACAGGCATTAATCAAGTCGTATGTTGACTTTTGTAACTAAGTGTAGGTGTTCCGCAAGGATCAGTACTAGGACCACTTCTTTTCTCTGTTTTTATTAATGACATTCCTGATACGCTCGAGAACTGTCATGTTCACCTTTACGCAGATGATGTGATTATCTACCTGTCCAGAAAACCAGGCTTGATTGAAGATTGTGTGTCTAGAGTAAATGAAGATTTGTCGCGTATTCAGTTGTGGTCTGAGTTAAATAGCCTAAAACTAAATCCTGTCAAATCCTTGGGTATGGTATGCTCCAGAAGTGAAATCCCCTTATCTGATGTTCCTCCTCTTGCTGTTAATGGTGTCACTATTCCATACGTGGAGCACGTCAAATAACTTGGATTTAGAACTAATAAGAAACTAAGTTGTTGTGATGCCACATCAGATACAATTAGAAAAGTTTACGGTGGGCTACGAAGCTTGAGTTCCTCCTCGCATATGCTCCTTCCGAAGATGAAAATGCATCTAATAAAAAGCTTAGTGCTGCCTTTTTTGTCTTACAACTGCACAGTATACCCCAGTCTAGATTATGAATGCAGGCGTAAAATAAACGTGGCCTTTAACGACTGTATTCGGTATATATATAATGTTCCAAGACATGTTAGTGTTTCACGACAGAAAAGGTCTCTGCTGGGAATGAGTTTGGATGAATATTATAATTTTAGAAATATCCTCAGGCTCCATGGAATAATTCAAAACAAATATCCTGAGTATTTTCGATTGAGTATATAAATTTTTTACAGTCTCCAAGAGGGTTGAGACTTATTTTACCGCGATTCACGCACACAGTTGGAGAGCGATCTTTCTTCGTTAACGCGATTCGTTTGTGGAATTCTCTTCCACATCAGTTACAAAGAATAAGTTCGTTAGCCGTATTTCGGGAGAAACTATTTTTACACATGTCGCAACAGAATTACATTCTTATTATAGTAATGAAAACATAATTTATATTATACTAGCTGAGCCCGGTGCGCTTCGCTCCACCCTTTTATTGTTCCCTCATTGCAATGCTTTATGATATACGACATTTTTTGTTCTTTTGTCTGGCGTGTAAGCAAATAAAGCTGATGGGTTTCCGACACAGGAACAGGCGACATATAATTGACCATGCGAGAAACATGAATTTTCAAGGCTAATGCCGCAAACACTCAATGACTACTGCCCTTGTGATTTGTTAATTGTAATTGCAAATGCAAGCCGCACCGAAAACTGTAAGCGTTTGAAGTCGAATGGCATGTCGGTCGGAATCAACGTCTTCTCCTTTGTATTTTCCTTTAAGTATTGTTACTTCGATGACGTTATTCATTAATTTGCTCACCGCAAGCCGGGTGCCATTACAAAGACGTGGTTGATTTATATTTCGCAACATAATGACTATCGATCCCACTTTCAATTGAAGATTATTCGGCGGCAATTCGGGCAAATCAAGCGAGTTTAAAAATTCCGTTGGATAGTTGACAACATCATCTTGGCTAGTAATGGAATCCACCGATTTGTACGTCATCAATTCACCAATTTCACTTTGAATCTTGAAATTCAATTCGTTCACATCAATGTGTTTCGAAGCTAATATAGCACATTCGCTCAACCAAACATGATTTTTGTAATTTCGATCAATATTTGGGAACACCTTTTTTATGAGTTTGGTCTTTGATTCGGTGAACTGGCAAAAATCGACGGGGAATGTAATACAACCTCAATATGTCAATTGGGATTTCCCCATTGCCAATATCCAACAATTGTTTTGAAAATATTTCTCCAGATTGGTAATTCTGCAACTCAACACGCATGTTTATACTTAGTTTGAGTGTCTTGACGTGTTTCCACAAAACGTACGACTTCAAACATGCATTAATTTCATTTGCTGGTGTTGACCGTGGAACCACTGGCAATGTTTGGCGAAAATCATCTGCCAGAAGAATCATCGCACCACCAAACCGGTTTTGATTGCTTCGTATGTCTTGCATCAATTTTTTTTATTTTTTTTTTTTTAATATTTTTTTCTTGTCTGTGTTTCTATGAATATTGAATTTGCTAATAACTTGACTACAACACCACCTATCGGGTCCATATTTTGTTGTTTTCTCTTTTAGCACCAAACCAACATATGTTCTGAATATGAGTCCATTTGGTCAATAAATATAGAATTTGTTAATAACTTGACTTCAGCGCCACCTATCGAATTTTTCTCTCCGTTAGGACATCATTCGGGCTATATCGAACATTTGAGAAGAAAAATGAGCCAAATCGGTCTAGCCGTTCCCAAGATATGCGCTTACCAACGATCATCATTTCAATTTTATTATATAGATATTGCTTCTTATAAGCTTTCCTTTTGAAATTTTCCTTTGTCATGCATTTATAGCCATTTGAATTGTAATTAACACTAAATGTTGATACTTAATTTTAAGAATTATTTTTTTGTAGTATCATGTTAAGCTTTAAATAAATAAATGAAATGAAATGAAATGAAATGAAATGAAATGCTCCTCACCATATTATCTCTTCATATAGTTGAAGACTCGAAACTATAACCAATTTATTACTCTTTCCAAAATATTTATTTATTGTTTCAAAAATGCTGTCAATTTATCTCAGGAGCTAAATAAGTGATCTTGGTTTTCTTAGTCCAAGGTACACTATGTAAGTGTACCTTGGACCAGACCATAGTGTACCACGGACCATACCCACTAAATTGCAAGTTTTATCGACAACAGTAACATTAAGTTCAACTTTTATAGCTAAAATAAAATAAAAATATATCTAAGCTGACAATTCATTACAAAAAGGAAAAAAAAAATTACATTAAAGCTGGAAAAAGTTGAAAACAAAATTACTTTTCTTGGAAGCACATATGGTAGTATGACTAGGCTTGCAATATTTTTGAACCGACTAACCGGGACACGCCACCTAAAAAACAGGTTTTTAAAGTTTTTAATTAGCACTATACTGCATACAGAAAAACAACGAACATAAGCGTGAGCGAGTTCTGCGAGTGCCGAGAAGGTACTACGAAAACCGAGGAGTACCGATAGATTATTAAGCTTCGAGTTAACGGCTTGCCAAAATCGACATACGCATGCCATTCTAACGTCAAAGTATGTTTAAAAAGGGGGCATGCCGTGTACTCAGCATGTTTGTGACACTGTCATGCAGTTGGCATGCGTATGTTAGCCACATGCCAGACCCAGAATGGCATGTGTACATGACAAAATTGGCATGTCGTGTACTAGGCAAATCATTTTGTTTATGACTGCATGACAGAATTTTTTGCCATCTACAAATCCACATGCCATGGCGCGAGTTTATGACGTGTCATGTACTAGCACATGCCATCATTCTTAGTATGGATTTCGTTTGAGGACTACGTTATTTGTTGCATATTGGTATTGGAAAATCATTTAATAAAATAATTAATTTGAAATCTTTTAATTACAATGGTATAAGACAATGGAATTCACCCACTTAGAGATGGAATTTTAAAAAATCCTTTTTTAGCAGATGTCTGTGTCACTATAGCAATGTCCTGTCCAAATTTCAGCCCTTTCGGTGCAGCGGTTTGGTCTGTGCGTTGTGTATCAGTCAGTCAGTGAACTGTTTCATATACAATGGATTCCGCTTATTTGGGACACTTCGGTCCAGACCGATTTTGTCCCAATTAAGCAGCTGTCCCAATAATGCGATCTGACAATCAAGTAAAAAACCAATCTGTTCTGTTCTGTTCTTGACCATTTGTCCCAGTTAAGCGGCTGTCCCGATTATCCGCCGTCCCAATAAAGCGGAATCTACTGTATAGAGAAAATGCGGTGTTTCGATGCCATTTTCACTTTTTTTTTCATCCACTGCTGTGTGGGCATGTCGTGTAATCGGTATATTTTTGCCAACACATGACAAAAATCCATATGACACTCGCCGCTGGTATGTGAACATGACAACTTTGGGACAAAATTGGCATACCGTGTACTCGGCATATTTTCAGCACATGATACAATACAACATGTACGACATATTGGGTGTATGCCACGGAAAATATTGTGACGTCAGAGTGGCATGCGTATGTCGGTTTTGGCATGCCGTGTACTCTTAGCTTTAGTAATAACATGTTTGTTTTTAGTTCGCGAAAATGAAAACATAGTTCTAATTTTGAAGAAAAAATTAAAAACCGGGACCAAATGCCAAACCGGCCGGGACGCAGGGACAGCAGCCTCAAACCGGGACTGTCCCGGTCAAACAGGGACGTATGGCAAGTCTAAGTATGACTATTGTTCAAATCACCCTTTACAGTGTCTCCTCCAGTGAAGTTCTATCGACCTTAGGTCTATTAATACCTGATTTACTGCAAGTCATAGGTGAACTACATTCAAATACCGAGAAATCCAAGAGGATTACAGATGAAGTATGATTCAGTGAGTTATTTGGACCGGTCCAAGGTACGTCAAAAGTGTTGGACCAAGGTACACCATATATGTACACCTTATTTATTTTAATAATTGTAATTGTTTTTTTTATTTTAGTAACTTAAATTAACCTGACTTTAGTTGAATGAATAAGTCAGTAAATTCTTTATAAAAGTTATCCGGAGCTTACTTCAATCCAAATTTTTCCACAACACACTTTACAAATACACATAAAATTTTACTTTTGGCGGTAAAAAACATTCCTAGCAAATTACTCACTGGGCTAACACGTCACAGCGCCAGTTTCAAAGTCAGTCAACGTGTTACAATATGGTACACAATTTGTAGAGGAACTTTTGTCAAAAGATCGTCCGCTCGGACCGAGGTACACTTGGTCCAAGGTACACAACTCTCCCCTATAGTTTTTGAGAAATTCACGTCGAAAAATTCAATTTCTCAACAGATTAACTCGTAAACTACTGCACCAATTTTCAAGAAATTACCACTATTCGATTAACAATAATTTTGAGAAAATTAAAGGCTATCCGAGATATGCTCTAAAAAGTGCATTTTATGCCCTTAAAATATGGGTGTAGGGAAATAAGTCCCCAGAAACTAAGTCCACTGAGGGACTTAGTTCTCACATGATGGGAACTAGATCCACTTTAGTGAAGTGGACTTCGTTCCCATGCACTGTTCGAATAAAGTTCCAAAAAAACTGTGTGGTTTTAATTCCCTTTAAATGCGAAATAAATTACCATTTTTAACAAGAAGAAGTAAAATAAGAAATCATTTTTTCGAAATCAATTTCGTACTTTTTAGTTAGTTTTTCCTGTAGTCGGGTTTTACTTTTTATAACTTAATATTTTATTTACAACTTTTTAGTTGTTGTTGTTTCAGAAAATATGTAGAGTGTGTGTCGGAAAGCAATGTCGTGGTGTTCTACTTGTCAAACCTTTTACCCATATTTAGGATGTCGTAAAGATAACACTAATCCACCATCTTGGTGTGTCCACCGTATTGAATTTTTAATGATTTCACTTAGCTTATGGTATTCTACTTGTCAAATTCTTTCATTTGATACCCATATTAAGGAGGTAGTAAATATAAGGGAAATCCGCCATCTTGGGGCGCATCCGCCATATTGAATTTAGAATGACGTCATATCGTATTGTATTCTACTCGGCAAGCCCTTTCATTTGATACCACTATCAAAGCGGTTGTTAAGAAAAAGAGGTAATCCGCCATCTTGATAAGTGCGCCCGCCATATTGAATTTTTCATAGCCTAGGACACTCTCCAGATCAAGACGAATCCAACGACACCTCATTTGTTGAAATCGGTTCTATGATTTAGGCTGTACGAGGTGACATCCTTACATGTTAAAATCAGAACCCTTCCTTTTGCCTAGTCTGGTAAAAACTATCTCCTCAAGTTATAGAATACCTATAGGGGAAAAATAGGATGTTCAAGTTATTGTATTCTTTAAGCTAACGGATGTTAGAGTTACCGAGAGTCCACTGTACCCTGATTGATTGATCAACTTCGATTTTTGTCCAGCTAGATTCGTATGTTTGACCACTGTGCAGCGCGAGCACATGAGGGACAAGACATACAGAGACAGAGAGACAGACAGACAGATCGGCGAAACTCAGATGTTATGTTTCAACTAACTCTATGGGTGGTGGCGTTCAGGATAACTGGAGGAAGAAGTTTTTTTATAATTGGATAATGCAATTCCGAATCACTGTGATTAGAAATAAAATACAAGAACAATACCAAAGCACCTGCATCACATTAAGTCTATTAATAACGTCAAGAACTTAAATACAAATACAACAACAAATTCTTGAGCACAGTAACCGTACATGTGACTTCAAATGTTTATTTAGAATGTCATCAACTTTCCGGTTGCTCAGAGTTAATAAATGTGTAAATTTATTTACTAATAAATTAATTTAATAACTTGTGATTTTTTTTCCCATTCCTCAACAATGTGTAATCGAATAACCGGTTTTGGTTTACTTCAAAAAGGTCTTTTAGTAAGAACAAAAATTCTTTAAATCTATTTTTAATAAATTATAATATAATTAGAATTAATTTGCAAGTTCTATCACGTGCACAGGTTCTGTGAAATAATAATTGTCTAAGTTATAGATACATATGTATATGATGGTACTTCATGTTTACATTATGATATCATCCATTAATTGTCTGTATAATGCCAAATGCATGCGAACATTTGAAATTATAGAAAGAAACCATCAGCGGATATCTTTTACACACATAATTGTTTCATTAAATATATGTGTAAATATGTACATCTGTACATGTATGTAGCATGTGAAAAACAGATGTTTTTTTCTTCTCTCTATTGTTCAATGATTGACAGCACAAGTACGTACGAGTATACTCGTATTAAGTGGGAAACAATAACTTTAATTGTGTTCTTTTTTTTTTAAATAATACTCATATAGTATACGAGTGTGTATCTGCAGATGTTTTGCTTTTATACAAAAGGTAAAAGAAACATTTTTTAATCATACTTCACTTAGCCGAAGTTGATATGACGAAGTAGAAAAGATCCGTACAGTGGTGTGCAAAACAAAAGCAACAAACTCAGCAACACCATTTAGAGGCGATTTGGTTACCGATTTATTTATTTTAGAAAAAAAAAAAAAAAAAACCGGCCAAGTGCGAGTCAGACCCGCGCTCAAAGGGTTCCGTAGTTTTAAGACTAGTTACATACATATATTTTGTTTAAATAACTGTTTCGTTTCGTTAACACAAAAAACGAAAACGACCCACTTATTTTATATATATTATATATACAGTGGCGAGCATATAAATAGAAAAATTCAGTCAACATAGTTCAAATCACCATATATGGCTAGTTAAGAACAGAATTGATTCAAGTAACATTTTGTGTTTATTGAGATAATGAGCAAAACGCGTTTTCTTTATTATTACAATTGTGTGTAATAGATTTTTTACAACATGTTTTTTTTATGATAGATATTAATGTAACTTAATCTTTCCCATCATTTTTTTTTTTTGACACTTCCAATATTGACGAAGTTTTTGACACTTTTATGAATTTGGATCACTTCTGCTTTTATTAAAAAATTATAAAGTGGACCAGAAATGAAGTAAACGAGTTTTTATCGGAAAATAATTTTTTTATTTCATAATAAAAATGACAAAAATATTCACTTTCATCGCCCTCTACATTTGGTAGCACATCTTCCTCATTTTCGGCTGCATTGCTCCTTCTACTTAGGTGTGGTAAGATTAAATAGAATTGATGATGACAGGGTGGCACATAGTGTAGCATTTTCTTTAAGTCCTGCATTTTTTGATGGGTAAGTGGCTTTGTTGACGTTTTTTCTGTCGGGTGAACGACTTAAGGGTATTTAAAAATAGGGGTCTATTCTCCCCTTTGTCTAGATCAACAAAGTCATAATTTTCCGAGTAGTCTTCATTGAAAAAGATTCTACTAACTCCTTTACAAATTTATTTTTCTCATTATTGAGATTAGGATTCGATTCCCTTTACCCTTTTTTGTTCGTCATTTTCTCCAAACCTATACAATCAATAAATTTTCCAACCATATGCGTCACAGCATATGGTTTCTTCTTTCTACAATTACGAATTATGTCCATCCATTCTTGTGGAGTGTATATGTGCTACTGGTTTTTTTGGGCTTTAGAAACATCTGAGAAATCAGATTCGTTGGGCAGAAAAGAGTGGCCGTTTCCAAGATAACAAACAGTAATCTCTGATATGTGTTCAACGTTATTAACCATGTAAACCATGAAGAAAAACTGATTCCAATTACGGTTTTGTCCCGTAAAAGAGTGACTGAATGTATAGATAAACGTTACACTGTCACTGAAAGGTTCTGATTCCGTTTCCGAAAATTGGACTTGGGCTTCAAGTGCAGCATTTTCAATATGAGGAACAACATTCATGGGAGCTGCTAAAAAAATATTAAATACTATTAACGCTTCACAGTTAATGAGACAAAATGAAAACAATTGACACTAACATACCTTCGATTTCAGGAACATTATTGGAATGCTCTGAGCCGACATTTTGAGTTTGAAGCACTTCAAACCTTGAACAACTTGCTAAAAAGTAACCAATAGTAATGATATAAAATAGCAATGAACATGCTATAATGTAACATACCCTCTAGTCCAATAACATTATTAAATGGTTCCGGTATAAAATCTACAGTGTTAGACACCAAATCCCTTGAACTTCCCAAAAAAAATAACCAACAATCAGAACAACCATCACAAACCAAAAGAAAAACAAAACAGTATTGTACTTAAGAATGTACTCACTGGTTGTTGGTGCATTATTACTCGTAATATTAGTTCTATCTGAACTTTCAACTAAAGCAGTTTGTCTTGCTAAAGCAACTAATTTTTTAGACCGAGAAAACATTTTCACAATACAACACAAGTAACACTAAAAGAATCTTTTAGTTAAATCAATCAGCAAACTGTAAAAATTCAAACCACAGCGTATAAAATTGCAACACACACTTTTCTGAAATAATCAAAAAAGAATAAAATATTGATCTAAGTGACTTGTGTAGCTTTAGATTACCTTAGCAGTATCGTTTTTTTAAATAAAAAGTAATCTAAGTGACAAAAACCGACTTGGATTATTTCTGCACTTAGTTAAAATCAACAGTGGAATGATCCAAGTAACATTCAAGTAACTTAGATCACATCTGCACTAATAATTTATATTTTTAACGCAATACAGAAAGGTCAAAAAGTAAATTTTGTTAATAGAAGTGTTCGATAGCACTTGGATCTCTTTTGCACTAACTAAATTAATGTCTTAGAAGTCCAAGGACATACTCAGCTCAGTTTTCCTAAAAATGTTACTTGGATCAATTCTGTTCTTAACTAGCCATATACCGGTACCTAAGGAAATAGCTTGGCTAAAATGCGAAGTTTATCTAGTTTCGTTTTTACTTTCCCAATTGTAAAAAAAAAACACATTGGTTGAGTTACGATATTATTTTATTATTATTTCATTTTATTATAATTCTTAACTTATTATTATTTGAGCAAAGAGAAGCCGCTGTCCAAAGCGAGGCTGCACTTCTCTATGTCAAGATCTAAATTACAACTCTCTTACCTTGGACTTTTCTACCTGTATTTATTATTTATAAATGCTATCGTTGCATTTTATCGTTTGGGAAAAACAGAAGTGTCGAGTAACTGCGCGTGTAGCGGAAATGCAAACGTGTGCAGGATTGGACAGCGCGTGTAACGGATCACGCAGGCTGTGCATGGGATGATTGGGTATTATGTAGGGGAAGTGGGGGGAACCGTTAAGTTTCATATTCAAAATGGTGAAAGGGGGTGGGAGAGGCCATTGTTACGGAAGGGGAATGATGGCTCCGACGTAACTCCTCCCCCCTTAAGATTCTGCTCCGAAGAATCCATATTCTTAATTTCAACTTTAACGTTGGTTTTACTGACTTTATGTTTCTTTAGTAATGCAAATGTAATTGCAATTAGAATTGTAACTATAATGAATGTTACTCCAAAATTTACATGTTCATGCGCGATATTTCTGAGTTTAATTTCCTCTATCAATTTCCTATTTTCTAAGTGTTTTGTGCTAATTGCCTCAGCAGAAAAGTCCATTTCAATTTTTCTTATGGTTACATTATTAAAGTTTGGTATGATAAAGTTATCATATATAACAAAATTTTCATATTTTATATCGTTAATATTTAATTTACAGTTTTCAAATCTTATCAAGTTATTACCCATTAGGTTTGCACTATAATTATGACAATTATGAATTATTTGCGTATACGGAATGTTTTTAGTGATTACAATGTTGTTGGACAGCTGTTTAATTTCAATGTTTGTATTATTCTTAAAATCACATATGGGTTTTTGAGTAAAAATATTAGAAATACAAGTATCTTTAATTAGTTTTAAATGTTTTATTTTAATTGTCCCATTTATATTATTGTAGTTATATTTTCCGTCGCTAATAAATTCTCTATAAGAAGTAGCTAACTCTAGTTTATTATTATTTGGTATAGGTTCAATTAAAATCTTAAAATATTTGACATTTGAATAGTTTGGTATCATTAATACAAAAATTATTTGTTCATCATAACTAATTACAGAGCTTTTAATATTTGACAATTCATTTATTGTTATATTAAATTTCTCTATCTCTTTTGGTGACAGAAAGTCCCTTCCCAAGACTCCGAGTTGGCTTGCCAATAAGTTTTCTTTAACTTTTCGAACCTGTTCTTTTAGTAGCTGTATGTCGTATTGTATTTGAAATGCCTGCTGCATGTGGGCGATTTCTGAAAATTCCCTGTTTATTGCGTTACCTAGTCCTTGAAGTTGTCTTTTTATTTCTAGTTGCTGTCCGTTTATATGTCTTGTTATATTGTCTATGAGTTCATCGAAATGGTAATTTATTCGGATTTGGTCGTTTAACCCATCGATTACATTTTGGTTATTTTTTCTGTTTGTTTCTAAGCTTTGCATGATTTGCTGCTCGTCATCGTAGTCCATCACTCCTGTTAGATATTTTAAGCCCTTTCCTATTATATTAACTAAACCTCTTCTTGCTTGGTGATGGCGTTTTTTCACTAGACTTTCTATTTCTTGAGCTAATGTGTTGAAACTATGTATTATGGTTGGGTATTTTTTCTTGTAATTTAACTTGTTAATGTTATGTTCAATTATATCTAGGTTGTCGGTCCATAATGTTAAATTTACACAGTGAAGTAATTTTGTGTAACCTGTTATAACCTGAAGTTGTTGATCTCTTATCGTGACGTATCCCTGTCCATTGTCTAAGTTAAGTATGTCGATCTTTTGTCCTTGTGTCCTCATTGTCACTATTGTCAGTAGTATTAGTATCTGGAATTTTATGAGTTTTCATATTTATATTTGCGTTTTATCTGTGTCTTATGAAATTTGCTTCCTCTTTCGTCTCTAACGTGGTCTTTACCTATTATTTCGGGGTTCGATTTCTTGTATACTGGCTTAAGTTTATTACTACATCTATTTTTTAGGTATAACTGCTCTCCTTCTCTAAGATCTGTATCTGTCCTATCCTTATTAAACTTATCAATATATTTTTTCTTATTTTTCTTCACTAACTCTACAATTTTCGGATAATCTTCACTCTTTATTTCTCCATTTGTAAAATCTATTGGTCTTTTATGTGTAGCAGAATGAATAGTTCTATTGTATATGGTAACCGCCTTTAAAACTTTATTGCGTAAAGTGTCTCTGTTACTATCATCTGCACTAAATGTCCTAATATGTTCGTTTAGTGTTGAGTGAAACCTTTCAATATCTGAATTACCTGTCTTACGGTATGGGGTGGTTATGTGTAGTTCGACGTTGTTTTCTTTTAAGTATTCTTTGATTAAGATTGCGGAGAATCCGCTCTCTCCGTCTGTGACTATTCTGTGTGGAATGCCTAATGTTGCAAACCTAATTTTTAACGTTTTCAGTAGTTCTACCCAAGTTCTATGCCTGATTTCTTGGACCATGGCAAGTTTTGTGAATTTATCAATCATTGTTACATACATGAGGTTAATGTTAGCGTACCATATGTCTATATGTACGATTTGGTTAGGCTTTGTTGGTGTCTCAGTAAATTTCATTGGAAGTTTGCATGGCTGTCTGTCGTATTTTGACTTATTACAAATTTCGCAATTGTTTATCAACTTTTGAATGTTCTCCTTAAGTTTGGGGGCATAGTAAACGTCTTTAATTTCTTCGTAAGTTTCATTAATGCCTCTATGGTTGAGTAACTTGTGTGTTTTGGTTATGACCTGTGCCAATTTCTCTTCGTCGTCTATGTCACCTAGGAATTTACTACATTTTATTACTCTTAGGAGTTTATTTTTACTGAAGTATTTCAGATATAACTCTTGGAATTTTGCGAACATGTGATCGTGGTTGGAATAGATGCCAACAATTCCTTTGTGTGGCAGGAATTTCTTCATTATGTCTAGAACAAAGTCTTCCCTAAAATCTTTTAAATCTATAACAATTCTTCTCTTTTTAAATGTATTATATATCTTGTGACTATTTAATTTGTCTGTTGTATTCAAAACTATCTGGGTTTTATATATATTTAAGGGTGTCTCTACTATTGGGATGTGGTCACTACTATCCTCATTTGCACTGTGAATAGTTGCGACTATTGATTGGGTTTCTAAATTTTCTACATTTTCGTTATTCTGTTGATCTGTATTTTCGTTGAGATAAATTTCTATCCTGGATAACCCATCTGCTACCTGGTTGTCTTTGCCTTTAACGTATTCTACTTCAAAGTTGAACTCCTCAAGCTTTATTTTCCACCTCTGTAGTTTAGTGTTGGGTTCCTTTAATGAACTCAACCAAACTAATGGACGATGGTCCGTCCTGATCGTGAACTTCCTACCATATAAATAAGGCCTGAAATATTTGGTCGCCCAAACTATGGCGAGTAGTTCCTTTTCTACGGTTGAATAATTGGTCTCGTGGTTATTCAGAGTACGGCTAGCATAGCAGGTCGGATGGCCATCTTGGGATAAGACAGCACCGATTGCGTAGTTTGAGGCGTCTGTCGTTAGTGTAAACTTCTTAGTGAAGTCAGGACGTTTAAGTATTGGTTCGGATGTAATCAAAGTTTTCAGATTTTCAAAACTTTGATTGTAGTCCAGATCGCTCATATTAATTTTGGCTCCTTTCTTTAAACAGATAGTCATGGGCTTTGCTACTTTGGAGTAGTCTTTTATGAATTTCCGGTAGTAGCCCGTAATACCGAGAAACGCCTTTATTTGCTTTTGAGTTTTGGGAAGTTTATAATTTAATATGGCTTCGATTTTCTGGGGGTTGGGTTTGATGCCTTCTGTCGTTATGACATGTCCCAAAAATTCTGTTTCCCTTCTTAAAAACTCGCTCTTGTCGAGCTGGACTTTTAAATTGACTTCTTTCAGCTTTTGGAACACTTTCTTAATCGAAATTATGTGTTCTTGTAGGCTGGTTGAAAATATTATCACATCGTCCATGTACACCAGGCAGATTTTTCCGATGTATTCCGCCAGTACAGAGTTCATCATCCTCTGGAATGTCGCCGGAGCATTCTTCAGTCCGAACGGCATTCTCAGGAATTCATAATGCCCGTTATTAGTTGAAAATGCGGTCTTTTTTACGTCATTGTTGGCTATCTCGATTTGGTGAAAACCTTTGGCCAAATCAAGTGTCGTAAAATATTGGGCCTTCCCTAATTTGTCGAAGATGTCGTCAATGTTAGGGATAGGGAATTTGTCATCGATAGAAACCTCGTTGAGCTTTCTATAATCAATTACAATCCTCCATTTTTTTAAGCCTGAAGCGTCCGCTTTCTTTGGGACGACCCAAATTGGGGCTGAATAAGGCGAGTTGCTAGGGCGAATTATTCCCTGTTTCAACATCTCATTTATCTGAGACTCGACCTCATTTCGATGGACCTCTGGATATCTATAGTTACGAGTGTAAATTGGAATTTCGTTCTTAGTCTTTATCTCGTGCTTAATCGCGCTTGTAAAGGAGAGATCGGTTCCCTCTTGAAAAAAAATTGTTGAATATTGTGTAACTAATTTTATCATGGCTTCTTTTTCTTCCCTATTTAAGTGTTGCGTTCGTATTTGATTCAAGATTGGTTGTACACTCATTTCTGTATTATAGATTTCCAAGTGGGGGATTTGTTTTTTGTACTTTTCGTACGTTTCTTCTTCCTCGTATTTGTTAAAAAAAATTTGAATCTTGCTTTCACCTACCGTTAGAAGTCTCCTCTTAAAATCGAGAATTGCCTCTATTGGTAATAGGATGTTGTTTCCTATTAACCCGTCGAAGTTGTCGTGAAATTTAAATTCTAAAAATTCCGCGGTCTTATCTGGTTTTCCAAATTCTTTGAACAATGGGATTTTTACCTTCTTATCTATGAATATGGGTGTGCTAGTTGTTAAAATTTTAAGTGGTTTTCGCATTTCTTGTTGCCATTTGGGATGGCATATCCCTGGGTTAAGAATACTGACATCTGATCCTGTGTCGATTAGTATTCTTAGGCTGCAGTTGTTTTTCGTTTCAACAACTATATAGGGTAGTCGGCTGTTGGGCCTCTTTCCCGAAAATCCTGATTTCTCTCTAACTTATTAATTTGCCCGGTCACTGCCGACAGTGTGTCCATTGGCTCTGAGGTGTTATTGCGATTATTTCTAAAGGGGTTGCTTGGGTTTATTCTAGATTGACTACTTTGATTTGTCCTTAACTGATTACTCCTATTTGTTCTGATCTGGTTGCTTCTACCTGTGTTGTCTTCGTAAAATTGTTGTCTGTAATGTCCGTCACCTGAGCTGTAAGATCTGTTGTGTTGTTGTTGCTGAGTATTTCTATTAAAATGTCGACCCTGATTGAAGTTATTGGTTCTATCTTCCCTAAAGTTACCTCTTGAATACGCATATCCTGTCTCTGACAAGATCTGCATTGCCTCTTCTAAGTTATCTGGGTTTCTGCAATGCAGAAGCCCCTTCATTGGCTCTGGGATCTTGCTAATGAAGATTCGCAGTGCCGCTTTGCAGTTTTGTTCTACTTCTGTCTGACTGTGACCTCTATCTGTTCTAGTTTTGTTATTAAGTCGTCTTAGGATTATCTTAATATTATTATAATATTCCTGACAATGATTTTTGAATGGTAAGGCTCTAAGATCGTCATAAAGCTGTTCAGTGGTCTTTTTGTCCCCAAAGTATTGAAAAAATAACTTCTTTACGTCATCCCATTTACTGACACTATTATTTATTTCGATAGCTTCCCTAGCCTTGCCTATTAGTTTGTTTTTAATAATATCAAAAAAGAACAATTGCCCTGTTTCATTATATCTACCGAGGGTTGGGTAAATTCTGTCTACCAAATCGATAAAATTGTGAAGATTGTCTCTATTCCCGTCATAATTTGGGAGATTATTTAGATATTTTAGAGGATCTATACTAAGTGTAAGTTGACTTACGCCAGCAGTTGCTCCTTCTGATGTCATCTTTGCTAATTCAAGGTTTCGCCTCTCGTCAATTTCTTGTCTGCGTTTTCTTCTTCGTTGCTCCTCGTCCAGGCTGGTCGGATTTTTAAGTTTTCCGTTCACAATTAGGCACTTGTATTGTTGTACTTTATTTCACTTTGTACTGTATATAGCTATGTTTCATGCACTGAGCTTTATCGCTCTTGTTATTTGCGCTTACTGAATTTTTCGTTGCACTAAATTTACTTGCATTTAATTTGCGCTTACTGGATTTTTCTTTTCACTAAATTGATTTGCATTAATTTGAGCTTGATCGCTTTTGATGATTTATATCTTATTCGATAGTATCACTTTATTTGCACTTCAGCTTGATCGCTTTTGATGATTTATATCTTATTCGATAGTATCACTTTATTTGCACTTCAGCTTGATCGCTTTTGATGGTTTATATCTTATTCGATAGTATCACTTTATTTGCACTTCAGCTTGATCGCTTTTGATGGTTTATATCTTATTCGATATTATCGTCACTTTACTTCCACTTGAGTTTAATAATTAACATTAACCGCGGGTTAAAAGTTCTTCATCGATTCTTTATCGCGTACTCAAGAACTACCGACTGCGCCAGTTTCGTTTTTACTTTCCCAATTGTAAAAAAAAAACACATTGGTTGAGTTACGATATTATTTTATTATTATTTCATTTTATTATAATTCTTAACTTATTATTATTTGAGCAAAGAGAAGCCGCTGTCCAAAGCGAGGCTGCACTTCTCTATGTCAAGATCTAAATTACAACTCTCTTACCTTGGACTTTTCTACCTGTATTTATTATTTATAAATGCTATCGTTGCATTTTATCGTTTGGGAAAAACAGAAGTGTCGAGTAACTGCGCGTGTAGCGGAAATGCAAACGTGTGCAGGATTGGACAGCGCGTGTAACGGATCACGCAGGCTGTGCATGGGATGATTGGGTATTATGTAGGGGAAGTGGGGGGAACCGTTAAGTTTCATATTCAAAATGGTGAAAGGGGGTGGGAGAGGCCATTGTTACGGAAGGGGAATGATGGCTCCGACGTAACTATCTTCAAAACAGATTTTTTAAAACTAATTGTAACATGCATAACATATTTTGGTCTACGTTTCACGGTACAGATACAAAATACCGTGCAGAGTGTTAAATTGGTACGAGCACATAAATAGGGAAATTAAATTGTTTTTAGTTTGTACTCAACTTCTGTGTTTACATAAATATTGCTTTGTTATTGCCTAGTTATAATAACTCGATTTGTGATGTTATAAAAATGGGACAGGACAAACACATAACGGCTGAACAGCGGCGAGAAATTTGTATTTTAAGAAGTGAAGATATTACGCTCTCTGCAATATCGAAACATTTAAATATATCAATTAATGTTTGTCATCGAGCGTTGGAACAGGTCAAACGCTATGGTAGCAGTTTTAATAAACCTCGCGCTCCCAGACCACGAAAAACTACACCGCGTGTTGATCGGATGATGCAGCGCCTTTCTGAAAAAAGATCGTTTCAGGACCGCTGTTGAAATTCACGCTGAAATTTCGGCCCAAGAAGACTTGAATGTGAGTGTACACACAGTACGACGTCGCCAAGCGGTATTTGGATCAAGAAATAGCCGATTATAAGTAAAAAAAATCGCAAGGCTACACATTTCTGTTCGCGAAAGAACGTATAAGTGGCGTTTTAAAGTTCTCCAAGACATAAGGATTTTTCTTCATCTGTTTAGTTCAATTTTCCTGTAACTGATGTTATAAGATACCTAATAATATTACACCTAAAATGTATACTGCTAAAAAAATAAAATTGATAGTTTTCCAGTTGTTTAAAGTTTTAGCAAAACACACAGAAATTACTGCCTTTGGTTGTTTTTCCCTATTTATATGCTCGCCACTGTATATATTATTCACTATGAGAAATTGGATAAACATTAAGAACGCGGCTGAGTGTGTAGCTGAGTTCAGGGTTCTCAGGTTCGTTTCCTCGCAAAATCCGTATTTTCATTTATTTTTTTTTATTTTTTTTATATGGCAGCACAATTTTAGATAGCCTTTAATTTTCCCGAAATTATTGTTAATCGAGTAGTGATAGTTTCATTGAAATTTGTCTAGTAGTTTATGAGTTAATCGGTTGAGAAATTGAATTTTTCGACGTGAATTTCTCAAAAACTATACAACTTACGAGATTCGCTAAGTTATCTTTAAAAATATAGTTAATTATCTAACAACTGTGATTTTTTCATATTTCTGACTTCAGTAGTTTCCGAGAAAACCGTTATGATATTTGTCACACAGTTTTGGCAATAACTCCCAAAGTTCCTAACAGAAAAAATGAAGAAAAACATTTTTGGAATCTTTGTTTCGAGCCCTTTCGAATGATGTCCCACATGATATATTTTTCAGAATTTTTTTTTTTGAGCTCACATTTTACCCACCCTGTATAGTTGTTTCAAAACATTTTTGAGTAATATATTGTCCATGTATATGGACCACCGTAATGTATAAGTGTGCCAAATTTCAAGTTTCTAGGAAGAACGGTTCTTGATGTTTTTATCGTGACAGACATTTTTGAGTTAGAGCGAACTTATAATGGTTCCGTATTACCATATGGGTACGGAACCCTTAAAAATAGGTGAATTTAGTAAATTTTCCACTGATTCAGTTGAGGTATAAATCATCCTTCTGCGTTATACTTGAGCTGAGCTACGCTCAAAATAGTTCATGAAATGTTCGCCAATAATATTCCATCAGTGGAGACCGCAGACAACAGCCGTGCAGCTGTAGGTGACGTCAATAAGTATGTACCTATATATAGGTATGCCGTATGTATATTAAAAGTTCGCGCATCGCTCATCCGTCAAAACTTGGGGCATGTGCAAAAAAAACATTGTTGTTGTGCGCACCCAGGGGAAGGTTCCTTCTACGTTGGGGGAGGGTTTCCACTTCATTGCAATTCCATTTTTTTTTTTTTTTCAAAAGCAAACGCATTCATCATGATCTCGAATCTGCACTCGGTGGAGACAATAATATTATGTACAGTCGAATCCCTTTATGTCGAATTTTCACGGGCGATTAAAATTGGTGCAAGTTAGAGGGATTTTTGATGAAATTCGAGCTAGAACGATTATCCCTTTTTGTTGAAAACGCATTTATGCATAGATCACAGTGGAAGTTAACAAAAAAAACAAAAACAGAAAGAAAAAAAACCTTTAAATGAACATTAATTAATAACAGAATAATTTGTGATACAATGTAGGTACCAGTCAGTTTCCGATTTCCTGGTATGTTAGAGAGTTAAAAACATGTTTTTTCAACACTTCAGCTTCGAAAAATCATTTGGACTTACCACAAAAAGCATTTAAATACGAGGAAATATGTAGGCCAAGTTTTGAAAATCAGAAAAAACATGGGAGGCGGGCGAAGCAAGGCGAGTACGGGTCAGCTAGTAATAAATATATTCTAATCTCCATAACATAATTTCACTGAAGAGAATAAAATAAATTGGATATGCAATTATGTTTATCATACGAGCATGACATCATTTTAATATGAATTTTCCATTAAATATCTTGGGTGGATTTAGTGGGCTGAAGTTTCTTTTTTTTCTTTTCTTATTAAATTTAATCATTTAAAATGCAAAAAGTTGAAAAAGATGAAATAAAGAAAAGGAAAAAAAAATACGGAAAAAATGCAAAATTACTGATTCGTGACAAGAGTGTGCTGATCTGTACTGACCCGAAAACAAATATACGTGCACATGCGATAAGCCACACAGAACGACTCACAGATCATTCGAATTTTCTAGTGTTTAACTGTAATTTATAAAGTAGACGATTTGTATAACTCTCCACCCTTTCTCCCCGTTTATATCATAAAAATGATAAGGCTATGGAAACTATTCGAAAGAAATGCAATGCAAGGCTTACGTAAATTTTTGCCACAGTCCAAAGTCAGTAATCAACTTTGTGTGTGTGTGTGTGTGTTTTTTTTTTCTAATTTAATATTCTAAAAATGGCTTTCACCATATTAACCGCTATTATCACACGTATGCATTTGCAGTGTCAAAACTTGGATTAGGGGTTATCTACTGGCAAAAATAAAACAAATTAATTTGACCACAGACAACATTTGATTGCGGATTTTTAATCGGAGAGTCTTCCCTGTATGGAATATTTAAAAACCAGTGTATTAATAGTATTTCTTTTTATTCATGATAAACTTAGATAATTCACGCATTTAAAGAAGCATTGTATTGTTTACGGCTTACATAACAAAAAAAAAATTGTTTTGTTTCTTCGAAAAGTTTGGAACAATTTAACCGTAGATCGAGCTTTAAAAAAAAATTCAGAATCCTATCCTTTGTATCATTTTTGATTCATAATACTGTTGAATGAGAAACGCACCGAAAAATTGTTTACGTCGAAATTGGTATATACACATACATATATGTGTACATAGTATAGGATTTTCCAATGAGAGGTGTTATTGTGAATGGCCCGCTATTTCGGTAGCTGTCACTTTTGAAGCTTTTATTTTTTGACATTTGACAAGTAGAAACTACGCCATTACTAAAAATCTAACGATACACGCTTCAACAACGCATTGAAATTATTAAAATCCACTATAAAAATGGTGAAAATCTTGCAGTCACAGTTCGCAAAACTAAAGCATTTTTTGGTCGTCGTGAAGCACCTTGTCGGACCGCAATACAGAAATTGGTGGAAAAATTCGAGCTGTTGGGACAAGTTGGTGATGTGAAGAATAAAACCCGTGCACGTCGCTCAAGAACAACTGAGAATATTGCTGCTGTAGCCCAAAGTGTTGAAGAAAACCCAGGTTTGTCCATTTCTCGTCGTTCTTTGGTATTGGGCATTCCACAAACGTCATTACACCGTAGTTTGCATAAAAACTTGGGTCTTAAGGCTTATAAAGTTCAGTTAACACAAGAACTCAAGCCGGCCGATCATCAACAACGTCGTGTCTTTGCTGATTGGGTCCTTGAAATGCATGAAAATGATCCGGAATTCCATCGAAAAATCATCTTGACTGATGAGGCCCATTTCCACCTCGGTGGCTCGGAAAACCCAAGAGTTATTGTTGAGAAGCCTCTCCATCCTCAACGTGTGACTGTTTGGTGTGGTTTATGGTCCGGCGGGGTCCATACTGTTGAGGTTGGATCAACAGTTACGGTGAATGGATCGCTCTGGTATTTTTTTCGGACAGTCAGCAACATTGGGCTCATTGTGAATCGAGTTCATGACAACTGTGCATTTATTTTTATGACTCATATACGAGACAAGACATGTATCTTCAGTAAACGCAAAAATGGATGTTAAACCGCTGTATATTCTTACAGATCAAAAGCCTCGGTGGAATACTTCTTTGGTTTCGATGCAAAAGCTTTGAGCCAAATTGTGCGATAAAAAAAAATTGTCAATCGTTATATTATGGCCAATTCAGTCCATCGGTTCTATTTTCGAAATGTAACAGGTTTGAGCGTTCTCTCGTCCAAATGATATTGACTGATCGATCAAGTGTTTCCATCATGTAACAAGAAAATCTCTCAAATACTACCTTCTCGGCGATAGTGAATCTACGACAGAGCTGTTTAGCTATTGTCTTGGTATATTCTATGAATGTTTTCATTATTTTGTCGCAATAAGCAGTGAAACAACTGGCACATTGAGAGAGAATCAAATAGAGAACGCCAAAAAGAGAACCAAAATGAGAAAAAAAAATCCAAAATGAGAGCACAAATGGCATTTTGAACAAAACAGATGTTTTTAGTGACTTTCAAACTTCAAACAACGAGGGTGATAGACGGCACGAGAGCAATAGTATTTGGTGAAGCAAACTTTTGTCGATAGCGTTAGGTGCTATCGCATGGTCGGCAATCACCGGTGAAGTTACATGATAGAGCCCCGTAATACACTGTTAGTTGTAATAAAAAATATACGACGTCAGCAGTCCAGTCAAAATTCTTGAATGTGATGAAATTTTTTCAAAAAAAATTGTGCAATAATGCCAGAAAAAATTTACAAAATAATGACGAATATAAAAGAAACACTAACTCATTTGAATGACTCTCAACGCTATGAGCAAATATAACAGTATCGCAAGCTGTTCATATGAACTGTTATGTGTATCAAAAATGATATTAAGATAGGACTATGAAGATTTAATTTTATGAGGAGACCTCTGCTGGAAGCTTTACAAAACTATGCGGAAAACAATAAGTTTGCGAGCATAGACAAAGTCACAAAAAATGGATTCAATAACGCCGTTCAGAAAAAAGTTGTGAGCACATGAAAAACCAAATGTATCATTTTTGATACAAAGCTCGATCTACGGTTAATTAGCCCTCTAATACTTACTTATTTGGCGCTACAGCTCGAGGTGAACCTGGGCCTGCTTCTCGCAACCTTTTGTGTGTGCGTGTTATATTTTTGTACGAATGGAAGGGACCTACAGCTTTTTGCCGACTCCGAACGGCGAGTTGAGAAGCTCAATCGTGACAAATGATACTCTTTGATGCTTGTCAGACATTCGAAAGAGGTGGGCAGTGTGAAAAACTTTAAGGTGTTCTCGGCCGGATTCGAACCCAAGACCGCTGGCTCAGTAGTCCGACGCCGACGCGCTACGGTGCCCTCTAATAGGCAAAGTTAAAAGAATAATTTTAGGTGGGATATTGGTTTGAGAAGAACGAATTTAGTGACGAGATAAAAAAAAAAGTGCGTGAGACTCTCGCGCGTTAGAAGTGAAACTTGTTTTAAATCCAATAAGCCATTGTTGAGTTAGGGTTGTGTACTGACAGAAAATTTAATTTTCTGCCACTTTGATCTCGAATTCTCAGCTCCTATAAGTAATGGAGTAGTCTAAGTACACCCATAAATTCCGCAAGGAAATGCAAATCATAATACCGCATCCAAGTCCGTTTAGTGGTTCTCGAGTTTAGCCACATTTTGGGGACTTCCTTTAATTACTATGTATAGATTTTACTGCCAGTTGAAGTTGGAGAAGGGGAAGCGTTTCACATTTTCGTCTGATTCAGGCAAATTTGCTCTACCGCGGCTAAAAAAGTTTCACATCAAAAAGATAAATAATTAGAAGGCGTTCTCAGTGCAGCCTTACGCTGTGTCCAGCAGACACAGTGATGGTACACGTAGCGAAAATTCCCTACACGTAGGGATTTTCGATGTGAAAATGACAGATTTTTCATCTTTAAGAATTTTGGCCTGAAGATAATTTCATAATCTATTTTTTCCGAAAAATACAAGCACACCCTAATTAACATGTGTTCTCACCACCTTTATGTCTCCAAACCTCACAATTCGAGTTCTTAATGTTCCTAACCTGAACTTCGCTGACAGTTCTGTCTTGCGTACAGTGAAAACCAATGGTGTAAGTATAACGGTAAAACTGTATATAAAAATCAGCTGAGTTTATTTAAAACGATCTGACAAATGGATGTAACAAAGCATATTTAATGTTTCTTAGATATGTACTAGTTTTTTTTTAATATTTAAAAAGCTCTTTTCAATAAAAAAAAAAAACTCTTATACACGTGCTTTATATTGAGTCCGTAAAACTTTTATTTCAATTAGGACAACATTTTATAAAAAAAAGTCCGAATTAAAGATTACTTGTAACGTAAGAGCACCACATGTAACCTTGCAAGTAGATGAAATTTATCTTGTAGCAGAATGCAATGATATTTTAAAGGAAGTTCCGAAAAAGCACATCAAAGCAGACTTGATTGTTTAAAAAAAATATTTTTTTATTAAACTTTTATCCTTGACCGATTCTCTAAAAATTATGTTAAAGAACTTGTGGATTTTCGTTTTCCTATTTGAAGTCCCTTAAATTCTGAAACTAGAAATTAATCTCCTTCAAAGCTGATGGATAAACCTTTTCTGAGAAATTTGTAATCTTATACCAAAAGAATCATTAAAATCTGTTCAGTGGCTCTTAAGATCCTGTACCACAAACGTATTCTGGGATATTGCTTTATACTATGTATAGAAGAAGAAGAATAGGAATACATTCAACAAACTTACACGTTATTTAATATTTGTCAAAAATTTTCACACTTTAAACATTTTTCTGTTTTCAAAATCAACTACACATGTCGATTACAATTTTAAATCTTATAGACGTCACAAATTCTCGCTGAAATATTAGAGCTCATTGTAAATAATAATTGAATCAGAAAAATCGTGTTTCTTTTTAGTTTGAAATGAATTTCATTTTATCGTAAATGTACCTTATACTCGTACATACAAAAAAGTAATTGCCAAGTCTAATAAGGTTTGGTCTATGATCGCCTACTGGAATCAGCAATATGTTTGAAAGTAATCCGAAGTGGTTATATAGACATTGTTGGAATACAATTCTCATTCTCAATACCATTCAATTCACTCAGCTATCCCTCAGTTTTTTTCGGATCTCCGGCTTTTCGTTTGGGTTTTTCCGAATTTTCTTTTTTTCCAATCCTTCGCGTAGCAATTACGAACAATCCCGCAAAAGGCAGTACCCAATTTGATCCATTCGTTTTCAAGTTTTAAGCATCCGAACAAACCACGATCCATTTTTAGTGTTCCGTTTTGGTACGGACGGAATCGGTTCGGTGTCTGTCTGTCTGTCTGTTTGTCTGCCTGTCACAGGCCTTTTTCTCAGAGACCATTTGACATTAAAATTTGGAACAGTTAAAGCAATTAATGGCCCAAACACAGACCAGAACTTAAAAAGCTGAATTTCGACTTTGAGGGGCTAGAGTTTCTTAACTTTTTTTTTAAGAAAATGTTAACAACTTACTGTCCCAGGCGTTTTCTCGGAAAATATCGCTCAGAAAAATCTGAACAAAATCACAAACATTGAGAATAAAGTGTAGAGGGAAAAAAATTATCAGGACTGTTTTTTTTTTAATTAATTTTTTTTAACTTCAACTACTATGCAGAAATGGCATAACCCTATCACAATCGCCTAAAAGCAGATACACTTGTATGTGCGAGAGTAAAAATTGAATGATTGGTGGTATAAATGTTATACCTGAAGCGAATTTGTGTGGCATAGTTCTAAGATACCGTATAACCATTGAACTTAGACTCAAACCAATGATTATAAGCACATAAAGCAATCCTGATTGTTTCCTATACATTATTATGTAGGTGTCTATACGTTTACTACAATGGGAAAATTGAATTTATGTACAGACACGAGACGGAGAAATATCGCAAAATTTCACGCATTTAATACAATTCAACGAATAACGAGACGAAGAATGAAATCTGATGCATATGCGTACATTTCTTATCATCATATCATATAAATATTATTTCTGTAGTATAGGTACCATTTGCGGCTCTCACACTGAACCAATCTTAACAACTGATATATCTTAAGAAAGATGATTTCCTTTAGCACTGACGAATTGCACTTTCACTGTTGGGGGTTGGATTCTCTCTTGCGAGAGTTCTCGCACCGGTACACTAGTATGTATATTATTTCTGTAGTATAGGTACCATTTGCGGCTCTCCCACTTAACCAATCTTAACAAATGATGTGTCAAAAGAAAGAGAATTTCCTGGAGCAGTGACGAATTGCATTCTTACTTTATAAATTTTAACAAATTAAAAAAAAACAATAAAAACAAATATTGTATTCCAAATGAACTCCCAAAAGACCGTATGATTTCCACGGGATTTCCATTAGTTGACAGATGGAAATCATATGGGAAGTTTGGATGTTGGGGTTGGATTTACTCTGGCGAGGGTTTTCGCACGGGCACACTAGTATTCTTTATTTGCTGTTTTGTGTGGATGTATACATAACTATTCTTCTGAGCAGATGAGAAAGGGGATCAAAAAGGTAGTTTTATCAAGTTGCTTACATTTGTGTCCATACATCCACCAACATACTCGTAAATCTGTTACATACGCCATACGATAGTATGGAACACTTATTGCGCAAGTACAACTTGCACTTGACCGGATTTTTATATATACAGGTTGTCTGTTCTATTTTACGCACGTGGAGAGCCGTCTCTGTGGAACTGCCCTTGAGGTATGTATGCGTGCTGTGAGGTAGATAATGGTGATTCTTCGAGAATCTTCCGAACATGGATATCCCCCTAAGTATGCAATGTAAACAAATATTTTCACCGATATGGACAGTACTTCATTTCTCAACTGCAACTATTTAACATC
Source organism: Brachyopa scutellaris (assembly GCA_949775065.1). Classification (NCBI taxonomy): domain Eukaryota; kingdom Metazoa; phylum Arthropoda; class Insecta; order Diptera; family Syrphidae; genus Brachyopa; species Brachyopa scutellaris. Next base: position 8,557,965 of record OX459116.1, read on the forward strand.
TCTTTGTGTTAACGCTATGAACTTATGTATCTATGTATATAACTCCATAGATCGGTTATCTTTTTTGTCAATTGAACTTTTTTGAGTTACACCTTGAACGTTAAATTGTTGTCTATCACCGTTATTAATAGCAACTGCTATGTATGTACATTGACCACTTGTAGAATCTAACATACTCAATCATCATTTATAATTGTAGTCCAATCCAAGGGCGATGAACATATTTTCATACATTCGAGATAACAATACAAAAATCTCAAATGGACAAAAGTGAATTGCAATTTAAATGCAAACATACAAAACAAAAACAAAAAAAAAAAACTGATTATTATTAATCAAAACAAAAAACGTCATTTCACATGGCGATTCAAGAAATAGACAAAAAAAAAAAAAAAACAATAATTACGAGTATCATATCAATGACAAAGCAATGAAGAGTAACCTACCTGTTGAATGAAAAAATCATTCGACCTTAGCGGTGTAGTCACGCAAAAATACTTTGCAGGTAGAAAAGCAAGGCAGCAGTGTTAAGAAAACATGTTTTACAATTATGCAATATCTTTGCAGTTGCTGTTGTTCGATGTGACACAATAAGATAAAAGAGGTAATTGTAAATTATAGAACGTGCTGTCACTATTATCTTCGTATATCTATGGATATATGTACATATTCACACACAAGATATGCGGCTGTGTGTAAGGTAATTGGTATGTTGTTCATATGTACATACTTATGGTGGCATTACTGCGCAAAACAAATCAAATAAATGACTCAATAATACTGATGCGCATGATAGACAAATGAAACACAGTGCGGTTCACTTGATTAGGCGCACTTAACTTATTTCCATAAGTCAAACTATTTTCTGCGTGAATTAGCGCAAACAATTAGAGTTTAAGAAGGAGATGAGCCTTCAAACCGGGATTTAGCCGAAAAATATGACTATTTGCGTCAATATTTACGCTTTTTTGAACTCCAATCGACATCAACCGTGTTAAAAGGTACAACTGTCAATCTACGCCAATTTGGTTGACCCCCAGATTGTCCCTAATTTCCGTCAACCAAAATTTAAGCAATTTCATCAATCGTGTAAACGAATCAATTGAAACACTATCGTCAACGCCCAGCAGACCCCTCTTTACCACTGGGCCCAGGGCCCCCAAATTGCTGAAACATCACTTAACCTCTATTGGTCAATTTTCAAGAAAAAAAATATTTCGGTACAATTTTAGATGCATAAAGAATGATCAGAATTCGTACTTTCTTTTCTGAACAACAACCTTTGCTGAACATTTTAAATCACATTCCCTGCGAAATTATATGTTTCAATTAGCGTTCTGTCTCATGTTGATCAACTAACATTTATTATTCGTTACGTAAAAGATCACGAGCCTGTTGAAAGGTTTTTGCACTTTATTCCAATGAACGAACATAGATCTGATTATTTAGCGGAAACCATACTGAAGTTTTTGGCGGATCATGACATTTCGATAACAGATTGCAGAGGCCAAAGCTACGACAACGCGGCAAATATGTCAGGAAAGTTTTCTTTGACATTATCCAAAAATTGTATAACTTTTTTTCGGTATCTTCTCATCGATGGAGTGTGTTGACTGCTCATTTAGGTTCAAAGTTGTAAAAAGCTTTGATGTCTATCGCCAACACGAGAGGCCAGAGAGGAATCGTGCCTGTCCTAAATCGTTGGCGATAGACATCAAAGCTTCTTCAAATTCTTGATGACCTTTATATAAGGCGCTTAGTGCATCAGCTCGCGCCGACCATCTTGTTTGAGAAAGACACTTAGTCTTTGCAAAAAATGTCCAAGCTTGAATTTACCATACTTACAGAACTTTGGAACTCTGTATTGCAACGAATTAATAAAACAAGTACTTTACTTCAAAAACAAAATATTACCCTGGATGTTGCAATAAATTTGCTGAGTGCAATCGATGAATTTATAATTGGGCTCAGGGACAATTTTGATAACTTTGATTCATCAGCCAGACGAAAAAACCCGTATTCCGAATATAAGTACCTTTCTGAAAGGACGAGGTGTAGAAGCTCACACCAGACTTTTTTTTTAGGCTCTGGACCTTCAGTAATTCTGACTGGGAAAGAAAGATTCAAAATTGACACTCTAAGCGTTCATTTGAAACAGCGACTAGGTTCGTATACGAAGATTGGCCAACGTTTTGACTTTTTTTTTCGATTAAAAAATCTGAATTCAGAAAACTCAAAAGAAAACTGCAAATCTTTTGCTAAATTTTACACTGAAGATGTGAACGGAGATGAACTACATGCTGAATGCCTGAATTTAAAAGAATACTTAAAAATTAGTCGACACGAAAATGAAAAAACTGACAATATTCTAGAACTTTATAATTTTTTTAAAAACAAACAAAATTGAAGATGAATTTCCAAATGTTGAAATTGCACTAAGAATTTTCTTAAGCTTGATATGGTGACCAATTGCAGTGGGGAACGTTCCTTCTCTAAGTTTGTTCAAAAACATAAGAGATGACGACGACATACTACGACCATAAATCACAACTGCTATATTGTCTCGCCACCAACCAATCTACGCAAAAGGAAACAAAAACAACGAAAGCATTGGCGGCGCGACAATATCATAAGTCGTCATCGGCCATCAACATACCCAGAGTCAGGCACACAATTTCGGACCGAGATAAAGAAAGGGCAAACATTCGACCGAAACCAACGGTAACCTCGAGTGGCGTGAAGCATTATTTTCTACTCGACCACCAGCTGCAATTGCGACCGAGGGACACCACAATAGCAAACACAGGAGCGACCCAAAATCCAATCGAGATGAACAGCAAAATCAACGGTATCCTCGAGCGGCGCGAGGATAATCCTCTCCTTATGACCAGCTGGTGCGACCGCGACCGAAGTCAGTATCAATACACACAAGGACATATACAGGGCAGCGATCGTCGTGGTGACGAAGTGCAAAGAAGGGTAATAAGGATCAACGGGATCTTCGAGCGGCGCGAGGATTATTATCTATCCACCGAACAACACACATCAGGGCGTACGCAGTGCAGCGATCGTCGTGGGGACAATAAATTTGTCTCCTATGTTAGTTTTTTGAGCAAAGCAGACCAGAGCGGTTGACATTTAAACAGTCCACTTTTAAGAATAAAGATTTTAATGATTTTAAGATATGACAAGAGCGTTTCTTTTACTTGAGCTATTAACAAAGTTAAAAAGAATAAAAAACGAACTCAGAACTACAATGATTCAAGAAAGTTTGACAAGTTTGTCGCTGATGTCAATCGAAAGCGACATCCTCAGAGGCATCGATTTTGAAGATGTGATCAATGATTTTGCTAATCTCAAATTAAGAAGAAGACTCCTTCAATAAACATTCCACTCTTTTAGCTGAAAAAATATAGTCCGTGTCACTTCTTGCATATCGATATATTGTTCTTTAAATTACATTCTGAATAACTTATTTAATTTTCTGTTATTACAGAGGTTGGACCGTGAAAAGACTTCTAGGTAATTGCTGGGATTGAAGCCGGGCTGCTTTACGTAGTAGTCCAACGCACTTGCCACTACACCACGGTATTTAGGAAGTTTCCTAATAAAGGGTTTTCCCATAAGAGGTGTTATTTTGGTATTCAAAGAAAAATGCAATTGTTTGAGATAAATGATCGCATGTTTATTTCATAATAAAGAGGAAGGTATGCCGTTAATAATGAAACATCATCAGCCAAATGGCCACCACGAGCACGCATACAGGACCATATCCTTTTCATGAAATTTTCCATAACCAAATCGCAAAGTGGCTGCCCTATGTCGTCGATAGCCTCACGAATTTTATCTTTGAGGTCTTGAATCGACGCTGGGCTGTTGGCGTAGACCTTATCTTTCACGTGGCCCCAAAGGCCCTTGTGTGGCACCTAGCGCCGTCTTGTTGAAAGTAAACGTTGTCCAGATCAATACCATCCAACTCCGACCATAAAAAATCATTAATCATCTCTCGATAGCGCAATCCATTCACTGTAACTGTTGATCCAACCTCATTTTCGAAAAAGTAAGGTCCAATGACCCCGCCGGATCATAAACCGCACCAAACAGTCACACGTTGAGGATGGAGAGGCTTCTCAACAATAACTCTTGGGTTTTCCGAGCCACCGAGGTGGAAATGGGCCTCATCAGTCAATATGATTTTTCGATGGAATTCCGGATCATTTTCATGCATTTCAAGGACCCAATCAGCAAAGACACGACGTTGTTGATGATCGGCCGGCTTGAGTTCTTGTGTTAACTGAACTTTATAAGCCTTAAGACCCAAGTCTTTATGCAAAATACGGTGTAATGACGTTTGTGGAATGCCCAATACCAAAGAACGACGAGAAATGGACAAACCTGGGTTTTCTTCAACACTTTGGGCTACAGCAGCAATATTCTCAGTTGTTCTTGAGCGACGTGCACGAATTATATTCTTCACATCACTAACTTGTCCCAACAGCTCGAATTTTTCCACCAATTTCTGTATTGCGGTCCGACAAGGTGCTTCATGACGACCAAAAAATGCTTTAGTTTTGCGAACTGTGACTGCAAGATTTTCACCATTTTTATAGTGAATTTTAATAATTTCAATGCGTTGTTGAAGCGTGTATCGTTCCATTTTTAGTAATGGCGTAGTTTCTACTTGTCAAATGTCAAAAAATAAAAGCTTCAAAAGTGACAGCTACCGAAATAGCGGGCCATTCACAATAACACCTCTCATTGGAAAACCCTATATATTCAGCAATGATTGAATGCGTTAAACTCAATGTATGTATTTTGTTTTTGTAATTGAGTTGTATGTACATATATATATGCATGTACATATTACATTTTCTATCTAACTAGTATTGTTGTATGAGGTATCGATGTTGTCAACTCTGAGTGAAATGCGTTACATTACATGTAGGTCAAAGGGAATTGTAAATCCTATGCGGAAGGGTACGTCAGGACCTTGGCGTTCAAGGATTATGTACCGGCACGTTAAGCAGTACATTTGTACGTATACATAAGTAAATATGTACATACATGCATATGAGGAGTAAGGGAGAATCTATTATTTGCAGTGCTTTATTTACAAAAACTTTTTGCGCAATAATTTTGGGTATGAATAAAATGTTCTCACGATCAGTTTTTCCATTGCATTTGCATTTTCAGACACGGGCAATATACATATGTACATAAATACATGCATACCAGGTACATATCAGGTATACAATTTCGGCGTGACACCTGTGGCTGGCTGAGGTGAGAACATTTTGCGTTAGCATCTAATTTTCACGATATATTTCATTATCATTTATTTTATTATTATGGTGGGAAATAGGAACGATGGAGTGAAAATATTGGGAGTAGAATGCGAGTGGGACATAAACAGGAGTATCAAATCATTGAAATAATCGATATTGGTTCTGTGCAGAAACTATCATTGAAATATTTATTTTGAGCAAAAATTGTAGGTACTGCAGAATTGAGTATATTTCTTTGTACTGTGAATATTCTCTGCTTTTTCAATCACTTCCTCCCTTATTTTGGTACAGAGTTTTGCCAGCAGGTTGTACAGATGCTGATGCAGTTTCTACTGTAATTGTATTTTCAAATGCTAATTTAAAATGCAAGCTTCAGTGGGATGATTCCATTCGACAAATCATGCGCTCTGCCATATTGTTACGGCTATTGCAATATTTGTTTTGGCAGACAGACAGACAGACAGACAGACAGACAGACAGACAGACAGACAGACAGACAGACAGACAGATAGAAAAAAAATGATGATTGAATTTGAAAAATAGAACAGCAGCGATTGCTTCCTCCTATGTGCGCAGGCAACGCCGGGCGGGCAAATTTAGCGAAGCGCACCGGGTTACGGCTATTCTTTTATACAGTGCTTTGCAAAATTATAGCCGCACATAATATTTTGCTATTCCTTTCGGAGTCTAAAGAAATATGCTTGATAAACATGTTTATATTGTGAAGTGCCACTATAAGCACATGTACACCAGAATTTACGTGTTTGTCTCCAACCCCTGTATTGGAATTGGCGAATAGTTGTTTTCGGCCCTTTTCATAACTATAACCGCAGTTGGGAAATTGTTCATTTATTTAGTTATTACTCATGAATTGATAACAGAAACAAGTGTTTTAATATTAAAGTTTATTTCCTTTTTTTTTTTTGTATAATTTCAAAAATTCAATTGGGCATACTTAAAACAAAATTTTTAAGTACGGAACTCTGTAAGGAGTTCCATGACTCCATAATGGCTTCCTTTAACTCATTGACGTTATTAAACTGGCGGTCGTTCTCATTAACCTTACGGGTAAGGATTCCCCAAAGATTTTCAACTAGTTTACAATCCGGGGAACGCGCTGGCAACTTCATCAAGCTGATATTTTTTCGCTGAAACCAGTCTCTGCTTTGCCGGTTTACGTGGATCGCTGCATTATCCTGCTGGAAGACATAGGGATACTGCCTGAATCGCCTTAAATATGGGACTCTTCCAACAGTCGTATGTAGGCCGTGCTATCCATTTTTGTGGAAGTCAAGGTCAGAGAGACTTCCACGGTCGCATAAGGCACCCCACACCATACAACTACCACCGCCAAAGTTTCTCTTGGAAAATAATTTCTTTCCCTTCCGCAAATCATGCCAGTAACCATTGAAACCGTATGGGCCATCAAGATTAAATTTTTTCTCATCACTAAAAATTACCTGCAACCAAAAATAATATTTAAATTGAAAAAAACCGCCTCTGTTTTTCGTCATGTTTTTCACCAAAAATAACTTTTTTAGTTAACATGATATTTACGGTTTTCCAATCTCGGTCCATATTTTGACGGGCAAATCTGACTCTTTTTTCCTTGTGGATTGCAGTAAGACAAGGAGCAGGAGCCATTTTGCATCGAACAATGCGATTACTGCGCTTAATTACGGGTTGGGCATGAAATCCCGCCTTACAAAATCCCGACTACAAAATCCCGACCACAAAATCCCGACTGCCAAAATTCCGACTGACAAAATCCCGACTTACAAAATCCCGACTGCCAAAATCCCGACTTTGGAGAAAATAATAGTTTAAAATTCGCGCGCGCGTAAGTCATGAACGTGCGGCCATTTTATTTTTTTTTGGTTTGTATGAAAATCTTTATATCCCTTCGCGGAACTATTTTCTCATTCTTACAAGAACGATTTATCACACAGCTCAGTACGTTTGGATAACTAGATATGATGAGAATCAAAAAGCGCTATTCTTTTTGATTCTCATAAAATAATATTCACCACAAAATACTTATTTTGAAAGGAAGTTGTGTCGACACTAACAACCTCCTTGCGATGTCACACACCCTGAACACTTCACTAAACAAAAACAACAAAATCGGAGAATTTACCAAAACACGCACTATGAATAAGATACAAAAATCGTTTGGTTAAGTGCACCGAATGAGAATCACAAAGAACAGCGCTTTTCGATTCTCATCAGATGCACTTAACCAAACGATTTTGGTAACAAATTCGTATCGTAGTGTGTTTTGGTATGTTTCTTGGTTTTTTTTTTCGTAGTGAAATGGTGGGGTAGTGGGCGAACACATTCTTTTAAGAATGTGGAAAAAAAATGATGAGAGATTTAAAGATTCAATTTTTTTTTCAGCAAAAAAAAAAAAAAATAAAAAATAAAAAAACTGCGAAACGAAAATTTTTTCACAAAAGTTAATTTGTCGGGATTTTGGCAGTCGGGATTTTGTAAGTCGGGATTTTTAGAAATGCGATTTTTTTTTTGTTGGGATTTTGTATAGTCGGGATTTTGAAAGTCGGGATTTTGTACCGTTCCCCTTAAAAATTGTTTCACAAAAGTTAATTTGTCGGGATTTTGGCAGTCGGGATTTTGTAAGTCGGGATTTTTAGAAATGCGATTTTTTTTTTGTTGGGATTTTGTATAGTCGGGATTTTGAAAGTCGGGATTTTGTGCCGTTCCCCTTAATTACTCTCCATATTGTCGAGGTTGAAACATCGGAGTTCAATTCACGTCTAATTTGCGACAGTGATCGAACTGAATTTGACGCCTTATTAATTATCAGCCGTTGTTCTCGCTGCGTCAATGTTTGTTTCCGTCGTGATCTTTTATTTTTGCCATAATTTTGTTGGTTTTTCAAAAAATTCCGAGCTACACGCTCCGACCGAGCAATTTTTTTTCGCAATGGCTCTAAAACTTAAACCGCTTTCACTATCAGCCAAGATTTTTCCATTTTCGACTTCCTTTAGTTGCGTTCCACGCGGCATTGTTGCTTGATCAAAATATAACAGCGGAATAACAAGCGTTTCTGCACTACTCGCTAGGTGCGGTTATATGTACTTATGAAAAGGTCGAATAACGGTTTTCAACTAGTAAATCCGCATTGGTAATCGGCAGGAGTTTTGTTTTGGCATCAAAACATATGCACTGATATCATCTAATAAAAAATAAATAGTAAAGTTCCGGACATACAGGCACAAAAACCGTTAAAATTCAGGGTGCGGTTATAATTTTGCAAAGCACTGTATTAAAATCTTACACACAATGCTTCAGAAGAAAAATATTTATATGTTAATATTAAATCTCTGTATATGTCTGTAGATTGTGCGATAACGTATTATAAATTTATAAAAACGAAATAAAATACAATACATAAAAAAAAAATATAATTGTCTATTGCGATCTATTGCGAGATATTCTTCACAATCTCACTTCAACGCCAAAGCATAAGGCAATGCAGATAGAATTAACGAAAATCGCAACCACTTTATCCGGGAAATCCCCGACTTTGGGCTTTCTACGACGCGACGTACAAATAATGACATAATTTTGTGCCTCGCGTCCATTGCTAAGCGGTTCGAGTCCGTTGCTGAGAGAGGTGATTTTCACAGTTCATAGAAATATACTGTGCGCATCCGGGTAAAAGGGGGTCCGTCCAACAGGGGTAAAATTGTTCCGAAAAATATGAAAAAAAAATGGTTTAAGAGATAAGAATGTCCGCGCAAGGACACCCCGCCTAATAGGAGTATCCGTTAGAAAAGTTTTATTATATTTTATATTATTTTTAACTTTAAAATATTTTCTGACGAAAATTGCCTAAGATCTTCACAACTGATGTGAAAACCTCATCGACAAATGATACTCTTGAACGCTTGTCATGCATTCGGAAGAGGTAGCACCGTGTAAGAACTTTTGGGCTGTTTGGATTGAACCCGAAAACCGGTTAAACGCACTAACCACTACGCCACGGTGCCACAGTTTTGCATAAGATAAGATAACAAAAAATCTAGCGATTTCCTACTTGAAGGCCAAAGCTTTTCTTCACAGGCACAATGCCGATTCTGAACTTTAAAATACCATACTCGTATTTAATTCCAAAAATATCTAAAAAAAAAATTATCTGAGCTTGTGAAGTTACGTTTACCTTATGCATAGTATTTTTTGTTAATGTTAATTTTTAATTTTTTTTAAGTATCTTTTGTTGCTTAAAATGACGTCAGCTTCATTTGAAATTCGTTTGTACCTGTAATTCGGAAACCCGCCTTATATAGTTGATTCCTCAAGACGTTTTTCTAGTTTGTACAAACCAGCGCAGCGCGGTCAGCAATCACATCTGGAAATCATGCCAAGCTGAACTATGTTCTTCTATCTAGCTACATACATATATACATAGAATACAACTCGTGCATATATGTACATATTTCATAATTTTAATGAAATTAGCAGACGTTAGTAAAAAATGCCCGCACGCAGCCACTGATAAAGCCTTCAGAGTTCAAATGTTTCGGCTATTTTAAGTGTAGACCACACACTTTGATGACTGTTTAGGATTTAAATATTAATAAATATAGACAAGCGGAGACGTGTGGGAAGAACAAATAGCAGATTCAATAGTTATATACATACATACACATTCAGAGACAAAGAAGACTACTTATATGTATGTATGGAATATGTAGTTTTCAAACACGTGCAATCGGACGGATTGATTAGAGCACATTGACGCTGAGTCGGCTAAATGAGGAAAAACATATTTTATTTCAGATAAGGCAACTTTTGATTCAGACTAACTCTATTTTTATGTTAAATTGATTTACCTTAAGTTATTCATCATTTTTAATTGTTTATCAGTTTGATGTAAATGTTTGTTTATGCAATATTAACATATGTACATCTACGTACATATGTATGTATGTACCTCGATGCCGGATTAATTAAAAAACAATCCGGTCAAGTGCAAGTCGTACTTGCGCAATAAGTGTTCCGTACTATCAGCTATTTTTACATACACACATAAGTATGTAACAGATTTACGAGTATGTTGATGGATGTATGGACACAAATGTAAGCAACTTGATAAAATTACCTATCTGATTTCCTTTCTCATCTGCGCAGAAGAAGGATTATAATATACATACATCCACATAAAACAACAAATAAAGTATGCAAGAAATTTACGCATGTGCCTCAGATTTCATTCTTCATCTCGATATTCGTTGAAGTGTATTAAATGTGTGAAATTTTGGAATTGATCTCAATTCAATTCAATTTTTCCCAATATAAAAAAAGTAAAGACACCTTATGTACATATATACAATTATAATGTAGGTATATGAAACTCTCAAGATTCCTTTATGTGCATAAAATCAATGGTTAAGCGTACAGCTGCGAGCAAAAAAATAGCAGTGCCACTAAAGAAGTTGCATTCATTTAAAAATACAACAAATTAAGCAATATTTTTTAAAAAAATTTACCAATAATATAAACTGCGTTATTTTCTTATAATATCTACATTATTAGTTTTTAATTTAATTAAAATAAATTAACATAAATGCATTTTATCGAAAGGAACTTCAAAAACGGCGAGCAAAAAAATAGCAGTGCTCTTTCTTCGCCAGCTTACTTTATCAAAAAAGTACAAAAAAAATACTGAATTTACATAAATTAGTATGAGGTGTTATTAAGGATATACCAGTCCTTAGTAGTATGCCTTTAATTACTTATTAAATCTGCGTAAAACCGTTTTACAGAGTCTACAAGATGCTGGCACCTTTCGGATGATATTGATCTCCAGACTGCTGAACTACCCCTCACAACTCGTTATTTTTTGTTTTTTTTTGTGCAGTACATATCTCTTTTATATAGGCCTATAAATTTTCAATAGAATGGAGATCGGGATATTGAGCAAGCCACTCCATGAACTCAATCAATATATCCTGACACCATTGTTTAACTGTTCACGTCCTGCCTTTCGGGTCGTTGCCCTGCTAGAAAACCCATTTTAGTAACATTTCGCCTTCGGCACATGACAACATGATGTTTTGCAATATATCAACGTATGAGTGCTGGTCCATTATATTTTTATGCCAGTATATGGGACCAATACCATAGCGTGAAAAGTATCCCCAAATCATGATATTAGATCCACCGAGTTTATTAGTTTTTGTTGTGAATCAAGGATCATATTTTGTATTGGGTAGATGCCTGACATACTGCTGAGATACGTTTCCGCTATACAGGAAGATTTTGGTCTCATCAGTACACATTATATTACTCCACTTCTCAGCGGGGCAAGACTAAAGCTTTTTCGCAAACCTCAGCCTTTTTGATACATCCATTTTCTTGAGAGGTGGGACTTTTCGTGGACTTCGAGCACTAAAAAAGTGTTCCCTCAGCCGTCCTCTAAAAGTGTGAATACCACATGTTAAGTTAAGCACACCCACAATCTGGGTAGCTGCTGCAGAAAGATGTGTCCCAGAGTGCCTTACAACACGTTTCACCATTGAAGGATGCAAAATTTTGTTCCGGCCGCGAGTTTTAACCTTCATTTTATATTTTACAGCATTGCTTATCATTTAAGCGTTACACCCAGAAGTTCCAGAATTTGTTTGTACGTTTTCCCATCTTTTATAAGCAATTTAATTAGCCCGCACCTCTCTGGTGTGCAGTGTAGTCCACGACCCACTTTTATCGTAAAAAATTAATCGGTTTTACTACAATTTGATTAAAAATAAAAAGAAGGAACTTTTATCTTACCTTTCTATAAGTTAGATTCCAAAATCAAGTAAAAACAAAATTTTTATACCGAAATCTAATAAGCACTGCTATTATTTTGCTCGTCTCAAAAAGTATGAGATGCACTACTAATTGATATTTTAAAGCACAAGTGAGGATTTACCATTGCAATATGACGTCATGTGAACAACATATTGTTGATAAGTATAATATTACAGCAAAAGTCACAAAAAATATTAATACAAAAAAAATATTAAGGAAAATGTTGCTTTCAAGGTAGCACTGCTATTATTTTGCTCGCCACTGTATATATGTAAATATTTATGTTCTTGTTAAGATGAAAAATGTTTCTGTATACCTTTTCCTTTATAAGTTAGAGGGTTCTTCGGTTGGCGAAAGGCATATGATAACAGAATGTTTATCTACTTTGTTGTTGTTGTTTTTGCGCTACCTCTTGCTGTTTTCATCTTTACCTCTTTCTTCATTCACCCTTTAGTTCAATAGCTTTTTTTCTTTTCACAAACCAAAATTAACTACAATAAGTAAATAAACAAACAAAAAGCTCATTTTCGAATATTTTCTCCTTTTAGTTCAACTAGCGGCATCTAAATGCTATAGGAATATAAACACAATGGTTTATTTCTAGGATCAACCATTATATTTTTTACTCTCACACATACAAATTTCCTTTCACGTATTCACTTTTATATGATTGTGATATGGTTATGGTTACGTCACTTCAGTATATGTAAACAGTTGGAAAGGTGACATTACAAAAAAAACTAATAAAAAAAGACTGTCGAAAGTAATACAGTTCTGATGATTATGCCTAAATCTAGACTTTATTCTCAATGTTTGTGAATTTATTCAGATCCTTCTAATCGATATGTTTGGAGATAGAGCCTCGGACAGCAATTTTTTAACGTTTTTTGAAGAAGTGCTTAGAAAAAGTAACACAAAAAAAATATTTTATAAATTTTTGAATTCGTGCTTTAACTAGCTTTCATTTGACATCACACACGCTGACCTCAACATTAAATGAAATTTTTTTTTTAACATTTCATTTATCCCCCAGAACTAGTCCCCCCCCCCCCCCAAAGTCGATATTAAACTTTTTAAGTTCAGGTCAGTGTTTGGGCCACTATTTGCTACAACTGTTCCAAATTTCAATAGTCTACGTCAAATGGTTTCTGAGAAAAAGGCCTGTGACAGACAGACAGACAGACAGACAGAAGACAGAACCCGAACTGATTCCATTAGGGTTCCGTTTTGGTACGGACGGAACACTAAAAAGGAGTCCAAACAATATCGTTTAGGAACACCAAGGACTGCATCTTTCTCCTTACAATGAGAGCATTCCGACCTAACAAATAAACAGTAAAAGGCAGTTCAGAACCCCTATTGAATAATCTCCTCAGAGCAAGGCGAGTGAAACGTTTTTGAATCCGTTCAACTCGAGAAGAGTGAACACCATAAAAAGGATCCCAAATAACACATCAGAACTCTAATCAGGATCTTATTATGGAACAGATAAGAGATTTCAGAACAAATGGATCATGGAGCTCTTCAGAGTTTCTTTTTATAAAAGCAAATAGGGAAAAGGACTTAGAGTCGATGTAATCGATATGCAAACTGAAGCTTAACTTGCTGTCGAAAATAACTCCAAGATCTTAAATTTTAGATACTCTAGTAAAAGCAACACTCCCAGCCACATAGGAATGAAGCAAGGGACTGTGTAATCAAGAAATCGAGCAAATTTTAAATATATAGACAAACACGATTTTGAATCACTGCCTGCAATCTGCATGCCATGGATTCCACTAATTTTTCGCAAAAGCTTGGGGAACCACCAAGCGACTTTCGTTTTCTCGTATAATTTTTCAAAATAACCAATTTTTTTGGACGTTAGCTTCCTTTTGAGCACTTGCCATATGTTCTTAATTGGATTGAGATCAGAACTACATGACGACCAGTCTAATAAGGTCACCATGTTATCTTCATTCCATTTTTTAGTACAAGAGGCCGTGTACTTCCGATCATTGTCCTGTTGGAACATCCAAACAACCGGTAGATTTTCATCTGCGTATGACACCATCATGTTTTCCAATATATTGCAGTAGTATATTGTAGCCTGTCCATATTACAGTGAATCTTATGAATTAGACCGACGCGACGCGACGCCGCACCAAGACATTGCACCCTATGTATATCATTATGTTCCCACCTCCATGTTTAACCGTTCGGCTGCTATACTTTGGGTCAAATTCTTTCGATTGCGGACAACGTACAAAATATCTACCATCGGATGAGACTCTATTTATTTCAGTTTCATCGGTAAAGGATATTTCAATAAGAGCGCTACAAAAGTTTTTTTTAAATAAAACAAAAACGGTTTTGGATATCAATGAAATTCTTTATTCCTGTGAAAGTACGTTCGATGCCATTATGTATGGAACTCGATTTATTTTGCATGGCAACCACGGGCACGCTTGCAGAAGTCCAGACGCTGAACCCAATTTTCGACGGTTTTCAAGCATAAATCGGCCGATACTGCTGCAATTTCACGTTCGATATTCGTACGAAGTTCATCAATCGTCACTGGCTTGTTGGCATAGACCATAGACTTGACGTAGCCCCACAGGAAATAGTCTAACGGCGTCAAATCGCACGACCAAGGCGGCCAAGCGACTGGACCATTTCGTGGGATAACACGTTCTCCAAACTTGGTTTCCAATAAATTGATTGTGACATTCGCTGTGTGGCTTGTGGCGCCGTCCTGTTGGAACCACATGTCCTCCAAGTCCATATCATCCAATTGGGGCCAAAAATATTCGATTATCATTGAACGGTAGCGATTCCCATTCACAGTAACGTGCCGTGATGGCTCATGGAGTACGTGTGGATTGCTGCCTGACCAATACCGCATATTATGTTTATTGACGAAGCCATTCAGCCAGAAATGAGCCTCATCGCTGAAGATGATTTTTCGATGAAAATCTGAATTATTTTCAAGTTGTTGCTCAGCCCAATTCACGAACATACGACGCTTCTGGTGGTCAAGCCACAACGACGTCACAGAGATGCCCAACGCTTGAGAACGACGTGTGAGAGACACATTTGGGCTTTCTTCAACTGAAGCCTCAGCGGCAGCAATATTCTCAACACTACGGGCACTTCTTTGTCTCACTGGCACGGGAACATTTTGTACTGTGCCTGTGGATTAAAATGTTTCCACTAGACGCTCAATTGTTGATCTGCTAGGACAATTATGACGACCATAAATTGGACGTAGGGCTCTTAACGTTGAGGCCACTGACTCCGAATTTTGGTAGTAAATTTTAATAATTTCGAGTCGTTGTTGGCTCGTATATCTTTCCGTAATGAAATGGCAAACCTTACTGAAGAGAAATGTCAAAAGAGCGTTTGCTGTCCCTGTTGCTCTACTTTTGTAACGTCCCTGTTGAAAAACCCTGTATATTGTATTTATTCAATATTCTTCTGATATTATGATTTTATATGCTTATAAACGGACAAAAATCATCAGAAGATCTATCCGCAATACGAAATTCACATACAAAAATCTCAAAATCCCCACATACGACTTTCATAAAACTTTCAGTTTTGATATCAATTTCATTGATGTCCGCTCTTGGCCCAAAAGTGTCCCATCTCCTTTATTAACCCTGGAAGCACATGCTTCGTCGAATCGACGACTTTGAGATTTATGTTTAAGGCTAATAGAGAATTAGTTGACAATAAGCAATGGAACGATACACGCCTGAAGAACACGAAATTATTGTTACTGCTTATTTGGCGAATTTCCGGTCTGTTGTTTTAACGCAGCGTGAATTTCATCGTCATTTTCCTCGTCGTCCTGCACCTTGTGTGCGAACAATTAAGCATTTGGCTAAGCGTCTCGTGCAAACTGGGTCTACTAGAGATGTCGCAAGAAGTGACCGGCCCAGTATTGGTCGTTCGACCGAAAATATCACTGCTGTGCCTGTGGCCGGGGACATCCGAGAGAGTCCACAAACATCGACGAGACATTGATGCACACAGTTTGGCGTCAGTTCATTGCGTTGAATTTTTATGAAAAACCTGAAAAATGTTTCTTATCAAGTGCAAACCATTCACCAATTGCTGCCTGCTGACTTACACCCATGCTCTGTTAAACCTGGTGCAAGAAGAGAATGATTTCGTATCCAAATCATAATGAGCGCCGAAGCCTAAGCTAAAATTGGGTTTCTGCGGCAGCGGAAATCCACATGAAATGCACGAAGATTCATTCCATCCAATCGAAGTGACTGCTTGGTGTGGCATTTGCGGTAAAAATGTGATTGGATCTTATTTTTTCAAGGGCGCCGAGGGTACCACCAAATAGTGAGCGCTACAGACAGATGTTAAACGATTTTTTTGCCGCAAGTTGCTGAATCGGGTCTCAAGCATGGTTGGTTACAATAGGATGGAGCAACAGCTCACACAGCTCGGGTAACGATGAAGATTTTGAATCACCAATTTCCGGGCCATGTGATCTCCCATTTTACTTACTTAGTTGGCGCTACAGCTCGAGGTGAACCTGGGCCTGCTTCCCGCAACCATTTGTGTGTGCGTATTATATTTTTGCACGAATGGAAGGGACCTACAGTTTTTTGCCGACTCCGAACGGCGAGTTGAGAAGCTCAATCGTGACAAATGATACTCTTTGATGCTTGTCAGACATTCGAAAGAGGTGGGCACTGTGAAAAAACTTTTAGGTGTTTGCGGCGTGATTCGAACCGAAGACCGCTGGCACAGTAGTCCGACGCACTAACCACTTGCGCTACGGTGCCCATTCTCCCATTTCCCGGTCTCCCATTTTAGCGATTTGAAAAGCCGGAAAACGAGCACATTTTTGCATCAACTCAGGAGGTGGTCATTTGACCGAACAGGGCCACATTTTTTTAATTTCTTACAAAATGGCAGTCAATTCTTATTATGACATTAGATTTGCCCCACCCTGTCGTTTAGCTGTCGAGCGAAAAATTATGTTTACATGTTTAAGTAATTAAAAATTTATTAGAAACAGAACAGGAAACTAATTTAACATTGTTTTTTACAATTGATCTTACATATATAATTTTAAGAAAAATATCACACTTAAACCGCCAATTGACAAGGAACAGTGTGCCTGAGTAAGTAATGTACACAGAAAGAGAATTTACTACAGAACGAAAGACATTTCTGTTCTATTCCTATTTCTGTTGCTTGCCAAATGGGCATGCTTTAGTTACTTTTAAATATTTTTCGGCCGCATTGATACTTGTCTTGGGCCGCATGCATGGGTTGGACAGCGTTGACCTATAGATACCTACGTTCTCTTTTTTTCATTCGTAAACCGTAAACGGTTATAGGGTTTCCACATGCGAGATTTCTCGCACTGGTCCACTAGTTTACTTTATTTCTGGCAAAAATATAATTTTTTATTAGGGACAACATTTCCAGATTTCAAGCGTTACACATCTTGTGTTTGTATGTCAGCCTAAATCCATAGCAATTTTGGCTTACTTTTGGTCATTTAATGAAAAAGACTGAAATGATATGGATATGGTTTCCAAAGTAAGCGAAAGCATTCCACAAATGTCTCGAAGCCCTCTGATTCATTCGCCATGCTTTTCTTTATCGATATAAGCTTATTAAAAAAAAAGCACACACACAAAACAATAATTATATTTAACTGCAAATAAAAGCGCAATTCTACTTCCTGAAAAATTGCTCTTGCATGTATGAACATAGATAATTCCTTATGGAAAACTCCTACAGTTTCGTAAACATATAAATAAACCAAATTAATTGCTGATAACGTACAAATTAATCTGTTTCTTTGTACTGTGTGTATTATCTGTGTTCATAATATGGTATTGCTGAGCCATTAAATGAAAATGAGTGCTACCACCAACTAAATGAAGGTTTTTTTGTTTGTTGGAAAAGCCATTTGGTTTCGAGGGTGATTACTCACACTTATCGTTATCTACACAACGGCTTATGTTCCCGCTTTGCTCGAAATTAAAAGCTTAATGAACCTACAACCAAAAAATGTTTTTTTTTTTGTATTACATTATTAGAAACAGACAAAGTCTTATACACTCAAACCCCCATGTTCTGCATTCCACTTTTAGTGAATTCAACCACCAAAAGTGGAATTGGGTGTTCTGCATTCCGAACGATATTATGAATTTGTGGATTGTATGTTCGAAAGTGAATATTTTTTTGTGTTCTGCATTCCACTCAAGATGACAGCTGTAAATTCGTGTTCTTACTTACTTACTTAGGTGGCGCTGCAGTCCGGGGTGGACCAAGGCCTCAACCAACAACCTCTTCCAGTTAGCCCGGTCCTTAGCTAACCGCTTCCGGTTGCGCACTCCAAGTTTGTTGAGGTCTTGTTTTACTTGGTCGCGCCACCTTAGGCGAGGTCGTCCTCTGCTGCGCTGACCCTCCGGGTTAGAGTTGAATATTCTCCGAGCCGGAGCGCTGATGTCCATGCGCTCTACATATCCTAGTCATCTTAAACGCCCAATGTGCAGTTTTTTGACCAGACTGATGTCGCTGTACAGCTCGTACAGTTCGTCGTTGAATCTTCTCATCCAAAACCCGTCAACGCAAACGGGACCGAATATCCTACGAAGGATTTTTCTCTCAAAGCGACCAAGGAGATCTTCATCCGCTTTCGATAAAGTCCATGTTTCAGCTCCATATAGCAAGACTGGGATGATAAGGGTCTCATATAGAGTCTCCTTTGTCCATCGGGAAAGAACTTTACTGCTCAATTGCCTTCTTAGCCCAAAGAAACAGCGGTTGGCAAGAGTAATCCTTCGTTTGATTTCCGACGAGATGTCATTTTTTGATGTTATGGCAGAGCCGAGCTTGACAAAGTCCTTTACTACCTCAAAGTTGTAGCTGTCTATTGTGACGTTCTGTCCAATTCGTCGATGTTGGGTGTCCCTTTTTGTTGACAGCATATATTTTGTTTTGCCCTCGTTAACCGCTAAACCCATTTTAGCCGCTTCCATTTCTATACTCGCGAACGCACCGGTGACAGCTCGCTGTGTTCTACCAATGATGTCAATATCGTCGGCGTATACAAGTAGTTGAACGGACTTTTGAAAGATCGTTCCTTGTTTGTTGGCTTGTGAGTTTCGAACAATTCTTTCAAGTATGATGTTGAAGAAGTCGCATGACAGCGCGTCACCTTGTCTGAATCCTTTTTTGACATCGAAGGTCTCGGTGAGGTCATTACCGACCTTGATGGAGCAGCGAGCTTTTTCCATCGTCATCCTGCACAGACGGATGAGCTTGGCAGGGATGTCAAAACTAGACATGGCTCTATACAGTTCATCCCTCCATATGCTGTCATAGGCGGCCTTGAAATCGATGGTGGTGGGTATCGACTTGGACTTCTTGGGTTTTTCCAGGATCTGCCTGAGTGTGAAAATTTGGACTATGGTGGACTTTCCTGGCCTGAAACCGCACTGATAGGGGCCAATCAGGTTGTTGACGAAAGGCTTCACACAATATGGCAGATAGGATCTTGTAGGCGATGTTCAGGAGACTGATGCCTCTGTAATTGGAGCAGTTGAGAGGGTCTCCTTTCTTATGAACCGGGCAAACAATGCTGAGATTCCATTCATCTGGCATCTGACCAAATCATAGAGATGAGTTGGTGTATGCTCACTAACAAGTCATCTCCAGCTGCTTTAAATAGCTCTGCGGGTAAACCGTCAGCCTTGTTGGACTTTAGCTTGGATATTGTGCTATCCGCACTTCGTTTTGATCAGGTGGATGGGAGTTTTGGCTATCATCATCTAAGTTGAATGGTTCATTCTGCCTGACAGCGGAATTTTGGTCGTCATCGCCATTGTACAGTCTGCAGAAGTAGTCTTTCCACATTCTCAGCACCGACTGTGTTTCTACTACGATGTTTCCATGCGCGTCTCTACAGGTTTCTGTACGGGATTTGTTTTGCTGGCACATTCTTTTTACCCTCTGGTAAAACTTCCGTACATTGTTCCTGGAGTAGCATCTCTCAATATCCTTCTCGTGCTCTTTCTTTTTTCTTCTGTTCTGTTCTGTCAATGTAAATATTGATATCCTCACGTGATATTGTCATCATTGACACCAATTGAGCAGCCTTTGCCACTGCTGGAACCTCAGCTTGGAAAACAGTGCTGTGATCTGGAAGTCGAATGGAGCTGCTTATTCCTAGTACTCCAGAGAAGCAACCCACTCCGATACCTATGTCCATCTTTGACCCATCAATATAGATGGACTTGGCGCTCTGTGATATTTAATTTCTCTTCCACTGCTCTCTGCTTGGAAAATCCCATGTGAAGGGTTTTTCAAAATCCAAGTACGGGACAGTGTAGTCTGAGTTGCCAAGTATTTTGAGTGTCCGTTTGCATTCGACCTCCAGTGTTTTGAGGGCAGTTTTTGCTGCTGTCTCCTGCATATAGAGATTCAAAGTCAGAAGGTTAAGAATTGCTTCCAGTCCCGCTGTTGGCGTTGTTCTCATCGCACCGGTCATTCCAGTGCCAAGTAGTGCCAAGTAGTAGTTTGATCCAAAGTAGAGGGGATATAACCCCTCCCTGCGTTGTACCACTAGATGCGATCATATTTTGACAACTGTGGTTAAATTGGCTTTCATCATATTTAACAGGTTAGAGTCAGTAAGAGTTTATGGTCAGAACTGTTACCATATCATAAGGGGAGTTTCCCAGGGATTAGTTCTTGAACCGCCCCGTTTTTTTTCACTCTACATAAATAAGCTCCCATCACATTGCTCTATTCGCATGTATGCAGATGACGCGATGTTCGGAAGTACTTAAGCCTTTTTGTTTTATTGAACATTCGCA
The DNA here is from genome assembly GCA_949775065.1 of Brachyopa scutellaris. Lineage (NCBI taxonomy): Eukaryota > Metazoa > Arthropoda > Insecta > Diptera > Syrphidae > Brachyopa > Brachyopa scutellaris. Next base: position 8,578,909 of record OX459116.1, read on the forward strand.
TTTAAAAATGAAAATTTGGAAAAGATTGTTCACTGGTCGCAAAATTACGACTCGAAACTGATGCTCTCACTCCGCTATTGCACCTTCTGCCACTTGACCGGTAACATAAATAACAGTTCTCTGTGCCCCGCTGTCGAGAGTACAGCTCTTGATCCCCGCCTTTTCGGGTATTACCCGGGTACCTAAATACCGGGTACCCGTCACGTTTCGGGTACCCGCTATGTTTCGGGTACCCGCTTTATTTCTCATATATCGAAAAAATATACAGTGAAATCCCTCTTAAGTGGACAAATATTCTCATAAGTGAACAAGATTTACTCTAATAGTTGCCTGGTATGATTTTGTATGAGTTTGTTTCCCTCTTAAGTGAACGATTCTATTAAGTGGACATGGACAGTATTTCACATTTATTTGAGTAAAAACATTCCCTTAAATGGACGATATGAGTTATTCGTATAAAAATGAGATTTTTTTTTATGAAACGACGTGTTTTCGTTTCTGGCGAAAGATCATTGTATACATACATATGTATGTATTTGTTTACCAGTAGGGTAAGCGCGTGCATGTATGAACGAAATGCAGTGTTCTAGGCTATGTAACGTCACAGTACATAGTCTATGGACGCATTAAGATGGCGGATTACATTTTTTATATCTTGACAACTATCTTGATAGTGGTATCAAATGAAAGGGCTTGGCAAGAAATACGATACGCTATGACGTCATTCTAATTTCAATAAGGCGGACGCACAAAGATGACAGACTACCGTTATCCTTACTTCCTCCTTAATATGGTTATCAAATGAAAGGGTTTGACAAGTATAGCACGGCAGTGCTTACCTACTCTATATATTCTCTAAAACTAAATAAATAATTAAGCTAAAAAACTAAAACCCGACTGCGGGTAAACTACGAAACAAGATGAAACGAAACGATGATATTCAGAGTAAAGCCGTAGTCGCATGCCACTTTGCCCTATGTATGCGTACATAGTATGATATGTAGGTATATAAATACGTTACTATAACGACGTAGTCGGGTTTAAGTTTTTTTAATTAATTTTTTTATTATTTTTCCTCTAAAGCACTCTTATGTGGACCAAAAACTCTGGCCCGGTGGCTGTCCACTTAAGAGATGTACCTTACCTAACAATTAAACGCACATTATTCTGAAAATATTTAACGATTAGCACAAAAACAAACTACCCATAATCATAACTGAACAACGAATAAACTGTGATTTATTCACAAAAACCAGACTAATTTCGTTTAGTTTAGAATGCATATACATACATATGTATGTACAGTACATATGTAAACTCGTATGTAAGTAACATAATAACTTAGTTCTAAGCTCTGGCCACGAAATATGTAAACGAGATGTCATGTAATTCACCAGTGATTTAACCCTGCCGTTAGGTTAAGCCCATTTGGTCCAATTTTTGGGACATTATCGTCATAACTTTTAAATGGTTAACATTTAGTTATATTGTTTTAAAAGAAATTAAACCACGTTTTATTGTTTAATACGTTTAAGTAAGTTTTATTGATAACAACTTAAAATAATGGCCGTAGCGCAGGCTAATAAAATGTGTCTATCGAACTCGACTACCTAATCCTTACCCGACTTCTACTATTTAAGAAAATTACAAATCTTATATTAAGGGCCATTTCATCCGTCGTATATTTTTCACTTTCTAGACTAGAGCAAAACAGAACATTTCTCTTGTTATTATTTTCAATATGTATGTATGCTATTTTTTTTTTTTCATTACAAATCAAACAAACTTTGCGATTTGTTTTGCCAATGAATTTGCCGCAGATAACACACTTCACATCAGACTTTAACTTGCGAATTCCACGCTTTCTGCCAGTTGAGTTTGTTTGGCTATTATGTTATACTTGGTGAAACAATTTTTGATTCCTGTTCAAAAATGTCAACAAGTGTACGTTCTCTAGCAAAAGACAACTTCTTTTGTAGTAATATTTCTCGAAGCTGAGAAACAATATTCTGAAAATACCGATGTCGCTGGTAAGCATAAATAATTGTTGGCCTGCAACGCCAGTTTGTGATATTTGATGCATTATTTTTATAATTGTGATTTAACTGTGGCTCACGCAGATACATGACGAACTCATTAACGGTTCCAGTGTTCCACCATCCGATTTGGCTGCTAATACAAACTCCATAGCACTTCATCTCCCACTCACAACTTCTCTACTCTAGATGGAGTTTTCAACCAAGTTCTGCACATGCTTTCCAACAAGTTATCTCCCTTCTTCAACCTCGACTTCCAACTTCTATTAATTTTAGTATAAACTCCACTAATAACCTATGTTTTTGTCGCTGGTTTCCCATCTCTACCTGTGGTATATATTCTATTCACCACAAAAGATGTAAATTACCAACTTTCATAGTAAATTAGAGTATTTGTGGTTCTTGGGTACCCGGTACCTGATATTGTCGGGTACCCGATAGCTGACATACCCGGGTACCTGCGTTACCCGGGTACCCGGGTAATTGTTGAGATGGGTACTACCCGGGTAAAATCAAGAGCACTAGTCGAGAGCTTTTGCAATTTCAAGGTTAACTACGACATGATATTTTGGCTCGTCGAAATTATTTTGGATTTTGTTTGTTACTATACATACATACATACGTAATGCACCTGCACCTGGATTGTAGAATGTTTTTGTCAAAAACCAAATTAGTGATCCGGGATAAGGTGTTTTTGTTTTAATGTTGTGTCCGTACAATCTATTGGATCATTGCAAAAGTCCGTGTCCGATTCGATAATGGAATACAAGCGCTTATATTTTAAAGAAAACAATTTTATTAATCGATTATATAGTCCCCGTTATATTCTACAATATTGTCTCCCAATGTTTTACAAGCATTGCGGATTCCGTTTTCAAAAAAACCGCGGTTTTCTTTCAAAAAATATCGTAAGGCCTCCATGGAACCAAATTTCTTTCCATTCAAACCGTTCTGAAGGGACCGAAACAGATGAAAATCTGAAGGAGCAAGGTCTGGGGAATACCGTGGGTGCTGAAGGATTTCCAATTTTAACCCTTAACCACCTACCACCTATTTCAGTCCCTTAACCACCTACGTGCGGTCCTGTAGTAAGTAAAATGTCTTCCGTTTCCTTTTTGGATCACAACTGGAGCATGTTCCTCGTATTTCAAGCTTTTCTATACTAGGTAAGCTTGGTGAATCTTCACTTATTTGTAGACCAAAAAAATCACATAACCACCTAGAAAAAGTTTTGCTAGCCTAGGCCAAACGCGTGCACATTTTCACTCTCCAAGCTCATGCGCGATACTGTTTGATGAGTAGAAAAGGTACATGGATGCATCTTGTCGCATGACACCAACACATTGAAATATATGAATTTGAAAAACCGTTGCGGTCTATGAGACCGCAGGTAGGTGGTTAAGGGTTAACTCAGTTTTGGTTTTTGCAGCGTTTATAGGGCGACACGTGGCCTGGCGTTATTATGATGGAAGATGACGCCTTTTCGATTTGCCAAAACCGGACGATTTTCTTCAACTTTCTCAGTAAGCTTATAGAGTAGCTCACAGCACTTATTCGCTGTGATTATTTCGCCAGGTGAAAGAAGCTCTAAAAAAATTATACCCCTAGAATCCTACCAAACAGATCGTTGATCGTCCAAGGTCAGTCATATCATCGTTACGAAATCTACTAAACTACTTTTAACGGTCCTAAGAGCCGGAGCACAATTCGAATAAACGCTCTGAATGTTTTTTTTGTTGTAGTTCCAACACTCACTCCTTTTCGAAACTCGTACAGTTTTACATGGCGAAGGTGTAACTTTTCGTTCTCCATTTTAGAAATTTTTTTCACACACAATTTGACTTAACTAAACGGGGTCTAGCGATAAACTGACTCCTGATGCCATGACCTATCCATTGGTATACAACATGGGTGACCAAACCGTAGACCGTGGTCGACTTGTCGAATGCGAAGGCATTTACAGTCGACCCCGACGCATATACTATAAATTAATGCATTATAACAGAAATGCAATCCATCACAGAAAGCGTACGCAATGGAATACTGCGTGGTCTGTGTCTTCTTCCTGATTTGGATAATTTGGGCAAAAAGGTGAGATATCGTGCCCAAAAGGGTGTAGGTATTTCCGATACCCACCGTGCAACGTGACCAGATAAGAACTGCGCAAGGTAGTAGCTACAGATTCTATGACTTCAGTCTATCCAGACTTCAATGGTTGGGATCAATCTGTAAATCCATCTGCCCTTTCTAGTGGTGTCCCAATGAGCTTGAAATCTGGTCGTTGAAGTCACTCTTTCTTTTTCCTTGATCCTTTTGATGGCCATCGCTTCTTGATTACTAGAAGTTCTCCCATTATAGACTCTTTGCATCTCGTCCGCAAGAGTATCCATGGAAATCATGCCTGCCACTGAAGCCACTGATTATCCTTAAAGCGCTAAGTCGATATGTTGACGATAACTTTCTTCACCTTAACCTTTCCTTTGTCGCTAGGGCCCCATGTATTACAGGACCTTGGATTTTAAGTTTCCTTCAGCTCGATGTTTGGCAGTATCCCAGATAGTGCTGCCTGAAGCTTTGAGTTGAAATGAGTCTTAAAGCTAAGTCTATTGTCGAATTTTACAGTCTTTCGATCTGATAGTTTGACTTCCTACCCTTATGTTGTATTCCACATTTTTCCAGCTGATTATTAGGGCAGCTTCCGTTTTGTGATCTGCTAATTATAGGCCGGCGAATATTGGCCAATTTTTGATAAAGTTGATTGTTCCATTCATAGCTGACTGTAACTTGCAAATGTTCTTTGGAACAGTAACAACGGCGATGTCGTCGTCCAATCCGAATTAATTTTTACTCCTGGTAGCAGTGTTAATTGCAAAACTCCATCGTTCATGATATTCCAAAGTAGGGAGCCTAGTACTGATCCTTTTGGGACTCCCGCGGAGACTTTATAGTACTTTTTTCCTTCTTTGGTTTCATATCTCAACCTTCTATTGATAAAGTAGCTGGATACAATACGTACCCATTCTGGCTAGTGACATTTTTATGGTATGTAAATATTTATATGTATTTTTTTCAAAATGAAAACAATGGGTAGGTAGCACGCGTAACCAATTTCAACGAAAATTCGAACACACGGCCTGAAAGTTTGGCCATCCCTGGTATACAACAAGTCTATAAAACAAACAATGGTTGCGCCATACCGCAAACTTTCTGCCACGTATGAAAATCAGGCACGAACTTTTGCAATGATCCGATAGCAGTGATTTTTGAAACATTTTCGAGATGATTGCCAGAAGACTTATTGGACTGCATAATAAGGGTTTTGTAGCATCTTTGCCTGGTTTCAACATAGCGATTCTTTTAGAAACTTTCCAACATAAGGATTGTTCAATGTTGTTTGCATCTCGTATATCAAATATTGCGATAACACCTTGTAAACTAGGAAAGAAAAAATTAATTAAATTTCAAACGCACATTTATGTACATATGGTTTTTGAGCAAAAAACTTATGTTGATATACATATGTATTCCTTTTCGTTGTTGCATCGATACACCTATATCTGTGCGTGTGTTATTCGTGAAATACGTACATATGTGTATCAAAACCTTTGATTTTATTAAATGACACACCCCCATAACCGTTATCAGCATTTGAAGGTCATAAAATCGGGTCTCACTTTTCATTATACACTATATGACAGCTCAAGTGAAATCAACAAATAAATTTAATCTGGAATTTCATATTCGAAATAAGTATGGAAAGTGCATTGAATTTGGTAGCACGCAGAAATAGAAAAAGGGATAACAGTTTTTTTAAACTGTAATCTAAGGAACTGACCCACCAGATGCAGAGGGCACTACAAACTGAAAGATGATCTTTTAAATAAATAAATAATTTCAACTTGCTCGCGGTTTGTCAATCAGGCTTTAGAGCAAAGCACAGTTGTACGACTGCAATTTTAAATTTAGTAGAAGACTTACGTATAAACATGGATAAAGATTATGTTACATCACTGGTGCTCTTGGACTTCTCCAAAGCCTTTGATACAGTTCCACACAGGCGGCTTTTAAAGAAAATTAAGATCTTTTTCAATTTCGAAGACACGGCTTTAAAGCTCGTGGAAATTTATCTAGTCGGCAGAAGTTCTGCCGTGTCTGTTGGTGGAAAATTTTCGAAATTTTAAAGCAATCAATGCGGGTGTTCCTCAAGGATCAATCCTCGGACCTTTGTTTTTCACCCTATTTAATAATGACCTGCCCCGAGTGTTAAAGCACTGCACAGTTCAGATGTATGCTGACGATGTACAAATTCATCTCAGCTATCCGCTGGGTTTGGTTGAAGATGCAACAGAACGTATAAATGAAGATTTATTACTGATTACTAAATTGTCAAAAAGAAACGGACTTAAGTTAAACAGCAAGAAAAGTCAAGCAATAGTTGTGTATAGAAGAGTCATCGACACATTGTATTTCCCTAGAACACAGGTTGCCGGTGATGAGGTACTGTACTAAAGGGTGATTTTTTAAGAGGTTGAGAACTTTTTTTAAAAAAAAAACACAAAAAATTCGAAAAAATGAATGAAATATTTATTTGAATCGATAGTTTGAACCTTGCAATTTAATGTTTAAAGATAATTTCATGCAAATGTTGACCGCGGCTGCGTCTCAGGTAGCCCATCCGCTGAGTCCAATTTTGGCATACTCTTTCACACATATCGGCCGGTATCTCACGAATGAATGCATGGATGTTGGCTTCCAGTGCGTCAATCGAAGCGGGCTTGTCCCTATAGACATTAGCCTTGACATACCCCCACAAAAAATAATCTAATGGTGTCAAATCGCACGATCTAGGCGGCCAATTGACCGGCCCGAAACGTGAAATTAACTGTTCACCAAACTCGCCTCGCAATTGCGCCATTGTTTCGCGTGCTGTGTGGCATGTGGCACCGTCTTGTTGAAACCACATATCATGCAAGTCAAGAACTTCCATTTCGGGCAAAAAAAAGTGCTGTAACAAAGGCCTAACTGCTGGGAACGGCGCCGAATCGACATTTCGCGGTCTTCTGTCACACTAGCTGATACGGCCGCAATATTTTCTTCACTACGCACAGTACGTAAACGTGTTGGTGGTTTAATGTCCAACAAAGTAAATTTGGTGCGAAATTTGGTCACAATCTTCCGAATAGACTGCTCAGAAGGTCGAGAATGCCGATCATAAAATGGAAGCAGCGCGCGATGAACATTTCGAACCGAGCACGAATTTTGATAGTAAAATTCAATAATTTGCAAGCGTTGTTCATTTGTAAGACGATCCATGGTTAAATTGCAAACCAAACTGAAGCTGTTTGACAGTGACACAAGGTACTAAACACACGTCAGCTGTCAAAACCAGTGTTGCCAAAACCAAACCAGCTAAAAAATCACCCTTTATAAATCAGTTAAAAACCTCGGTTGACCATATTACGTACACAGTGGGAAAAGTCTATGGTGGACTGCGAACTCTTTATCTTTCAGCGACGTGTCTTCCAACTAAGATTAAAATGATGCTGATAAAATCACTTTTGCTACCAATTCTTTTTTACGCTCAACCCGTTTTCTGTGATCTGGACAGTGACAGTAAACGAAAGTTTAGTGTTGCATTCAACAACGTTGTACGATTTGTATACAACCTGCGAAGATATGATCATGTCTCTGAATATACGGTCAGTGTCTTCAATATGCCATTAGAAAAGTACCTTGACTTTAAAATCCTTATGTTTTTATTCGACTTAAAATTAAATAAAAGTCCCCAATATCTCGTTCAGAGACTAGAAAGCGTTCATTCGGTCAGAAATAGGGTATTACGCCACACGCAAACAATTTTTTGTCTATGCTACACGACTGTGGAACTCACTTCCCTCCAGTGTTAGGAGACTGAACGGTAGGGGTAGCTTCGAAAAGGACGTTAAAAGATATTTTGCAACTTAGCATTCAATAAATAAATCATATACATATGTAATTTTGAAAATAAAGCTTTTTAAAGAAGAAATATTAGTTTTTAGGGCTTAGCTTTTTGATATTAAATATTTACATTTGTTTAACAAATAGATTTGTATTTTTATATGCACATACATTTATGTAACTATAGTATTAATTTAAAAGACAATCAGTCTTACTATGCTATAATGATGTTAATAAATAAATTTGAAATTTGAAATTTGAAATAAAGATCTGTTGTACTGCAATGTCAGTTTAGGGAACCAAAAGAAGTTAAATTCTTTTGATGGAATTGAGGATCTCGCTGGTGGAGACTTTAGCCCTCTAACAGACAAAATTAAAAAATGGCGGAAGGTAAAGCAGAATTTTTGTTTAGGTGAGATATTGCCTTAAGAAATTATTAATTTAGCCAGCAGATAAACAAACTGAAAGGCCTTAAAAGTGGCGTGCCGTGCCAGATTTGAGATGGGAGGCCGAAGCAAATAAAATGTTGTGTTTTTTTTTCTTGCACATTTATGTACATACCTGCCGAATTACAATTCAAGCCACCTTTGACACACTTCTAGTTCGTTATATTATCATTGACAACGAACTCTAAGCATCAAACATAAAAGTGGCTTTGATAAAAGGAGATGGTAGCTGGTGCTTACTGCAATAGAACTTGAAGAAAGTTCTGGCAGTTAAATAATAGCTGCATTAAAAAAAAAAACCTTCATCCAAGTCGTTGTCAATAATATCTTGAAGACATGTGTACAATTTCATCAAGATCGGTTTAGTAGTTTTCGAGAAATCTTGGCAACCGACTTTGAAAATACAGTTTCGAGAAAAACGCGTTTAAAGTGGCAAAAAAATTGCTTTAAGCGCGCAACTTCCCAATAGTTCTCCGAAACTATTACTCCGATCGACTTGAAAATTAAGGACAATATTCCAGATGTGTTGTAGAATTTAATAAGATAATAAATCCGTGAAACCCATGTAACCCCTTAAGCCAAAAAAATATGTTTCCGTTAGAACGGCACAAATGGAGATCGCGTTTCAAGCAAAGGCAATGTGCTTGCAAAATTATGCATTTTTTTTTACCTTTCTATCCTTACCAAGCCAAAATGCAAAGTGTCGATATCGTCACGCCTTATGTCACCCTCTGACCGATGCTAGAACTAGTGCTGTGCGTATTTTCCTATAAGACACAAGACCTGCAGCTTTTTCTTCACGAAATTCGAGTAACTTCACCAACACTCTTTCTCTGTTTAGTATGAATGATCCGTAGATCCGTAGCTTCGATACGACGATAGGTTAGGTTAGGTTAGGGTTGATAGGGGTTGAGAGGCTGATCCATTCCAAGAACATTAGGGACCAGAGTGGGCCCATCGCGATCCCCAAAAAATCCATCCAAGGATGGTAACTAAAACGCCACAGTTTCCTCAAACCATTTCATTACCCTGCAAAGTTTTAGAACGTGTCTATGGTTAATTCGGCCTATCTCCTCCAGGTTACTAAAGAAGCAGGAGCCTAAAATGTCCTTGCGACTGCGCACAGAATATGTGCGATATCTTCCACTACAGTGATATAATTGCAGTATCTGCAAATATCCATGCCCATGAGTAGGAGCCTTTTGGCATGTTTGCCTAAAAGGCAATGCTAGGATAATATAGCCAGCTCTGAAAGCAATAGGATCAAGCACAATAAAATCAAAGGCAGTCCAAAAATGTCGCAATGCACTAAACGCCATAAGGCACCACAATGTTAGACTGTACTGGGTACCCGGACATGGCAATATTGAAGGGAATGAGTTAGTAGACGAACTAGCTAGAGCTGGATCAGCCATGAGCAATAGTGATGCTGACACCTCCATACTGCCACCGATTAAAACACTGTTCAGCACAAGAGACCAACGCTTTGTGGCTCACACGAACCGACTGCGTCACATCTCGCTCTTTATGGCCGAAACTTGATCTTAATAGGACAAAGACGATGTTACATCTGGATAAATCCTCCATACGCTTATAATCACCGGAATAATCACAGGACACTGTGCCATAGGTAACATGACAAGCAAATGGCAACCTGAGTCCAACGATATCTGCCGAAGCTGCGGAGACGAGGAAGAAAACGAATCGATCCAACATCTGCTCTGCCACTGTCCCGCCCTCCAAGAACGACGCCTCCGTACCTTTGGTCACAGATTCCTGGAAGACACTACAGAACTCGGAAATTCTAAGATATCGGATCTCCTACGATTCATCAAGAGCACAAACTGGTTTACGAATTGGTAAAAAGAGGATTTACTCCCAACTATGAGGGGATTCACAATGGACCTTCGCGTCTCCGAGTGGAAATGATTGCTCGCTCAATCACACACCCCTCTCAACCTAACCTAACCTACTGTGTTGTTTGCCCACTCTTCACGCACAGGGTACAGGGTACAGGGTTTCGGACGGTGTGTCAAACTCAAGTGTGAAGAGGGTGTCATCCATTCTTGATGGATTATCCATTTGGATTTCTGTAAGGATAGTACAATGTCCTTTGCCGCTATTCTTGGTTGGTGAGTCTAAGTGCACTATTACTCGCCAGTTGGCTCAAATGCAGACCGAGAGGCAGCAGGTATAGAGGAACATGCACAGTGCCGCCGCGCCGGCCGTGGGTGTAATGCGAAGGGCACCTGTGATGGGAACACCGCTAAGCTTACCGTGTCGTTTTCTTGTTTGCAGTCTTCCACCAGACTACTGTCCCGTACATACGGCCTAAATGTATATTCTAAGCTTTCAAAGGAGGTACACGTACATATATGCCGAAAATCATTTAAATTATGTGGCCTTTTCTTTCTGGAATTATTTCCAAGAAAATTGGAATGAATTTGCCGATATAAATCTTATCTCGTTTTTAATTATAAAATTTTCGACTACAGCGTTCAACCGTAATTCACTCACCCTAGAAAAAAAAAGTATGTCGTAATGCTGACCACTAACAGAACACACAAAGCAGACTTCAATTAATAAATTCCATTGTGCGATAGCAATATTATCATTATCATTATTCACGGAGGACCCGATAATAAAAGAAACATATTCACATATGTTTGTTTGTTTTTTTTTTTTTGTTTTTTTTTACGCAGCATATACACATAACTGTAAGTACATGCACCCTGAGGCTTAAACAAACAAATAGAGATAAAACGGAGAGGTGGAAAACTTTTGAACTGTCCTTCTTATCGGGTAGGCCGTTGACATAAATCGCGCTGACTTTACGATGACTTATTGCTGATAGCGGGACAATGGCCATGGAAAACCATTATAATGTCGCCCTACAACAATGATACCGACATCCCTTTCATTTCGTTGCTTTTGTTTTCGATGTGATTCATTTTAGTACATATGGTACATAAATAGTACATATGTGTGTATGTATGTAATGTATAAGCAAGCAAATAAAAATTCAATGTTGGCATTCTTTCTTTCTTCTTGAAATAAGCTAACATGAACTTGGAAATAGGCATTTTAATCTTTTACTTTGTTTACCATCGGAATGTAACGCATGCTCGTCGTGAATGCACAATCCTTAGCAAAATGACACTTACGCTCCTTTGCATGATTAAAGAAGGCTTGGTTACCTACTACTTACTACTTACTTACTCAGGTGGCGCTACAGTCCCGGGTGGACCAAGGCCTGAACCAACAACCTCTTGGACTTAGCCCGGTCCTTAGCTAACCGCCTTCAGATGCGCACTTCAAGTTGGTTGTGCTTGTGCACGCCACCTTAGACGAGGTCGTCCTCTACTGCGCTGACCCTCCGGGTAAAAGTCGAATATTCTTCAAGCCGGAGCGTTGATGTCCATACGCTCTATATGTCTTAGCCATCTTAAACGCCCAATGTGCAGTTGTTTGACCAGATTGATGTCGCTATACAGCTCTACAGTTCGTAGTTGAATCTTCTCCTCCAAAACCCGTCCACGCAAACGGGACCGAATATCTTACGAAGAATTTTTCTCTCGAAGCGACCAAGGATATCTTCATCCGCTTTCGATAAAGTCCATGCTTCAGCTCCATATAGCAAGACTGGGATGATAAGGGTCTTATTTAGAGTCTCATTAGTCGATCGATAAAGGACTTTACTACTCAATTGCCTTCTTAGCCCAAAGAAACAGCGGTTGGCAAGAATAATCCTTCGTTTGATTTCCAACGAGATGGCTCACACTCAGCTAGAGGTGGAGAAATATCGATAGCCATCGATAGTTCTCGATAGTTGGCTTTTGACTATCGATAGTTATCGATATATATCGATGGTTTTTTCCTCAAGGGTAACAATAAAAAAAGTTAAATGAACCATATTAAATAAACTTTTCTGAGCGAGAGAGATTAGATTCCACATTTCAAGAAACCCGGTCCAGCTTTTTAGGCTTAGACATCATAAAATGCATACCTTCCTACGTATAGATAGAAAGAATTCAGACAACAAATCCTATTTCTACGTTGCTGACTTATAAAACGGGGACTCCCCTTTTTAAGTTAAAGCCATTTCGATAGTTGGCTTATTAGATCGGGTTCCTCCGTGAAACTTTAAATATACTCCGTTCGTTAGGTATCGACCATATAAAGAAATTTTTGAAATTCTTTTTTTAAATGGCTATCGAAAACAATCGATAGTGGTAAAAAAATCGATTGTTTTCGATAGTGGAAACTATCGATTATAATCGATAGTGCAATCGATAGTTCTCCACCTCCACACTCAGCACTGTAAATATTTGATTTAAAATTGACAGCTAAAAGTTTTTTCATGGTACCACCTCTTGGGAATGTCTGACAAGCATTCAAAGAGTATCATATGTCACGATGAGCTTCTCAACTCGCCGTTCAGAGCCTGCAAAACAACTGTAGGTGCCTTCCAAAATATAAAGACGCAAACAAAAATGGTTGCGAGAGGCAGGCCCTGGCTCACCCCCAACTGTAGCGCCACCTAAAGAATGCAAGAAAGCTCACAAAAAACCTAGGGGTGCGATCGCAAGTATCGATTGCGCAGTCTCTGATAGATGGCACCACTTAAATTGATTTCTTCCCTCAATTGCTACGATTTCTATAGTTATGATATCAATATAATGTAGTTATGTAAGTTACATGATATTTTTAATCGGCAGGCAAGGCTAACCGTATAAAAAAATAATAGTATGTTTCTTATATTTCTTTTAATTATGTTGTATAATTTTTTTTGTTTTTTTTTTCTTTTTTCTTTTTAGAAAACCAGTCAAATAGTCACCAACACATAAATTTCTACAGCAAAGTAAGCAAAATGCATCAAACCGAAAACGACAGCAGTCCTATGGGCAACAGTGAACCGAACAACTGTAGCGAGAGTTCTGGCTGCACAAGCAAAAATAACGTTTCCCCAAAGCCAAGCTATGGCCGATACTGTCACATTGTGAAACGACCCGATTTCGATGGTTACGGCTTTAACTTGCACTCGGAGAAAATCAAACCCGGCCAGTATATTGGCAAAGTGGATGCCAATTCGCCAGCTGAAGCAGCTGGCCTTCGTGAAGGTGATCAAATCATTGAGGTGAACGGTGTAAATATTGGAGTCGAGACACACAAACAAGTTGTGCAAAGAATCAAAGCCATTTCGAATGAGGTTCGCTTACTATTAATTGATCCCAATTCTGACGGTATTAACGCAAATACTAAAATTCACACAAACATTCCCGAAAAAAGCACAGTTAACAAACGTAGCATGAATGCGAACAACACCAATCAGAAATCTCCAAGCACAACGCCCACAGCACAACCAAATTCGACACCAGCTGAGGTAACAACGGTTTTCGCAGATCAAAAGGAGAATATAGCCAGTACAAAATCTCAGCAAACGTATCCAACAGCTGATGCAACTGATTCTGTCACAAGTACGACCAACGGACATCATGTAAGAGCAAATGGACAATCCATAGATTCAACAACGGAGCAATCGGAACCGGTTCAGCGGCAACTGCAACCAATTGCCAACAGTTCCCAAACGAATGCAACAAATAACAAAACCGGTCTTAATTTGAATCTAACGGCCGCCGAAATGAGAGCCAAATTGTCGGCCAAAAAGAAGTTCGATCCGAAGAACGAGAGTGTGGATCTAAAGAAAAAATTTGACATTATTCAAAAATTATAAAAAAAAAACAAAAAACAGAACAAATATATAATTTTGCCCTGATGGCTTCTTTAACTACACCAAATCTAGGTCCAAATACATTCTCGAACTATTTTCATCTACCTATATATTATACAAAATACAATATAACTGCAGCTGGATCAATATACTCAAGTATAGCCACCATCGTCTTTAGTATACCGTTAGCTAAACATTTTGGTTTCATACTGTATCTTATAGCACACACCTGTTAATCTGTGCATGTGCCAAAAAAAATGTAGAGCGGCGGTATACATATATTCAATTAGCAGTTAATTCAGTGTAGCAAATAAAATAGTTTCATGCAACCAGTTGCCATCTTTTTTTTTTTTTTTTTGTTTTGTTTATATTCGAACATTTATTTCGAATATACATATTATATAAAGTGTCATTTTGTCACATTTCTTTAATTTACTCATAATTTTACAGTTTTTAAAGCCCCGCAAAAGAAAATATTTGTAAAATAAGTACCAAAATATTAGTATAACATAAATATGTACTTTTCGAACAACAGAATTTTATAAAACAAAAAATGTTTAAAATGATAAACGTTTAAATGGCGAAAATAAACTGTTATAAAAAAAAAAAAACGGATTATGTCTTTTTTTCATTTGTATAGAGGAGCATATGTACAGCTATGTGCAAAAAAATAGCACCAAAGTGAATTTTGAACTTGTCATGCATTTACTTTTTTTATTTCGCTGGGATAAATGTATGGCATCTATTTCAAAATATCTCTCTGATGTTCAGCTACATAATGGAAAAACAAGCCTTCTTGAAATTGAACTTTAAGACAAATAAATTCCCGCTATACGTAATAAAGTCAAATCTGTGGTATGCATAAAAATAGCACCGCGTCATTCTTTAGAAAGTTTTAAATTTGTTAAGCTGTGCTTATCATATTTTTCAGATTAAAATATTTGAAGGCAAGGTATTTGAATTATTAAAAATGAATATTTCATAAAAAAAAATGTATCCGCTACCTACATAAATGGGTCGCGGTAGACATTGTACCGATGAAAAACGAAAACTTATAAGAAGAGAGAACTAGTTGGGTGCTCTAATAAAATGATTTCAAATGCAAAAAAAGTATGTTCAACACGAGGAAAAAAGAGACAGAACGGCGAATTCGACCCCTAGCGATGAGCGAAGAATTATAAGAATTATTCCAGTTCCAAAATCATCCAAATGTGATGAATTCAGACTGATATCTATTCTCCCATTCTTGTCGAAAGTATTTGAAAAGATCCTTCAGAAGCAAATTAGTCGTCATCTGTCCACTTACAACATTTTATCCTCCACGCAATCTGGTTTCCGACAAAAACATAGCTGTACCACTGCTGTTATAGGTATCTCTGAGGATATTCGCCAAGCCATTGATAGGGACAAAGTGTCTTTTTTAGTCTTACTAGACTTTTCTAAGGCATTTGATACGGTTAACCACTCATTTTTGTGTCGCAAATTGTCTGAAATCTACAAATTTTCGCCCTGCGCGGTAAAGTTAGTGTCCTCGTATTTAACACACAGGTTTCAAGCCATATCAATCAATCAATCTCTATCGGACCCTCTACCAATCATTAGTGGTGTTCCTCAGGGATCCATATTAGGGCCATTATTTTTCTCTTTATATGTCAATGATCTTCCCAATTTTATCAAGAATAGCGCAATGCATATGTATGCTGATGATGTTCAGCTCCTATTAAGTTGTCCTCTGGGTTTAATAGAGCACGCTGTACACTCCATAAATGAAGATCTGGCTAATATAGTGCAATGGTCACATCGAAATGGATTGCTATTAAATCAAACAAAAACTAAGTGCATCGTGTTCTCGCGTAAGCCCCTAGATCTGACTTATTTTCCTACAATCACTCTTGACGATGCCCCTATTGAATATGTAGAAACTGTCAGAAATCTTGGTATGACTTGCAATCGCCATTTAACTTGGGACAATCATATCAATATAGTAGTGGGGAAGACTTATGGTGTCATTCGAACACTTTGGGCTACCCACTCCTTCACGCCCTTCAAAACGCGAGTCTTACTAGCTAAAACTCTAGCAGTTCCAGTCCTTATGTATGGTTGTGAAATTTATTCAAATTGTAGCTTTGTATCCAGGAGGAAACTTAATGTCGCCTTTAATTGCATTGTTCGATATGTTTTTGGATTACGCAAATTTGATCGAGTTTCGCGATATTCTAGGCAACTATATAATATGACCTTTGATCACCTACTACAGTTTCGAACTCTTAGCCTTTTCTCGGACATTCTTTTATCACATCAACCTGCTTATATCTTTGAAAAAATAAGATTCGCCTCATCAAACAGATCTGCACAATTGATTCCCCCCCGGCACTCTTGTTTAATATCTGAGCGACAGTTTTTCATTCACGCCACACGGTTGTGGAACTCCTTGCCCCGCCCTCTCAGAAGGATAACTAACACAACTAAACTTAAAAATGAACTCACAACGTATCTATCTTCAAACTCCTTAAATTCTTGAAATTTGGATTTATTTATTCTTTTTTTTTCTGCTTAGCTTCTGTAAATTTTTTATTATGTTTACATTCTTTTTATAATTAACTTGAATTCTTCATTTCATAGCTCATGTAGCTTTCTCTTCCAATCATACGTTTTTTTTCTATTGTTTTTATATTGTGTACTTATCACTCAATTATAAGATATTATATCTTACTGTGTATAAGCTAGTAGATAAGATAAGATTTACAAAAAAAAAACCCAGTCATCACCTCGACTTAAATAAAAGAAGATTTAAATCTTAAAGTGGACACTTCTACAATACGAAGAAAAACCGTTTGCCTGCCAGAGGTCCCAGAAAAGCACAGTTGTTGAAGAAGGTACACTTGCAAAAAAGAGAGAAATTTGCAAACGATCATTTGCATTGGGCGCACTTCAAATGGCGTCATATCCTATTGACCGGTCAGTCCAGAATTGTTTTATTTAGTACCTACTCCTGGAAGTAGAACACTTGTTCGTAGGCAACAACACCAGGAGTTCCAGCTAAAATATAGCATAGAGACCAATAAGCACGGGTGATGCAAAAAATAACGTATGGGTATGCTTCTCCTATAATGGTACCGATCCATATATTAGGGTACGTTAAACATCGATAGTACTATCGATAGTATCGATGTTTACATGCTATCGAAAACATCGATGTTTTTTTTTTAATATCGATAGTTTTTGAAATGAAAAACGTGCCAAAACTGTGAACTGTTGAGCGCATTTTTTTTTGAATCACATTTTCTTTTCTATGCTCATAAGCGGGGAGTTCCCGGAAAATATTCTTTGTCTGTTTTGTGCACGTGCAATCCGATTGATTTTTTTTACTTCTCTATACGTTCTGTGTTGTGTAGGTACTGTGTACTTCTTGTCGGGTGAAGATTCAAAAGGAAGAGCTGCTTACAATTGCAGAAACGCAATAATTGACATACGACAATTTTTTGGAAAAACCGCCAATTGATAGTGATAAGTGTCTCATCGGTTATTGGATAAAATCTAGCTCACAGTTACTGAAGAAATTTTGCACAGTTATATCTGTGCATACCCGCAACTTTTTTTTCTAAAGCCGACATGATACATATCGATCCAAGAAACAGATTTTAACGGCAAGACGCCTTAACGCCTTAAGTTACTTTTCCTAAATCAAAATGTGAAGTTATTTGAAAAAACCAATATGTAATGTTCTTGTTTTTAAATAATGATTTTGAAGTAGTTCATTTTTTCATTAAATTTGTTTCAACTATCGATACTATCGATAGTTTATCAATAGTTTAAAGAAAAATATCGATAGTATCGAAATACTAAACTATAGATGTTTAAAGTACCCTACCATATATTGGTTCAAACCGGTAATGACTGCTGAAATTTATGTTGACATTACTAGGCAAATCATGCTCTCTTAAGCAGAATGGAATATGCCTCTCACGTGGGATCTGCAACAAGATAACCGCCCAAATCATACCAGCAAATTGGCTAATGAATTTTTCGCAACGAATAAGGTTGAAATTATGGAATGTCCGGCTCAGTCTCCAGACCTGAATCCCATCGAAAACCTTTGAACTGATGTGAAGAAGCAAAACCAAAAAAGACATTGCAGTTATGGGAAGCTGTGCAGGCCGCGTGGAGCGATATTCCACTTGAGCGATGTCAAAGATTAGTCGACTCCATGCCACGACGTTGCGCCGCTTTGATTAAAAATAAAGGTCATAAGACCGGTGACGTGAAATAGCGCCCTACGAAATAACCATGACAAAATGGAAATAACGCCCGGCAGGTCTTATTTCCAATGTAGCCTGGAAATAAAACCGCATTTAAGCATGGAAATAAGACCACATTTATGAAAAGATAAAAACAAAAATATGGCATTATTTCCACATAAACCTAGATATAAAGCCACATTTTCGAATAATTTCAATGATTAAGTAACGTTTGGCATGAGGTACACACAACCATTTACAGAACATTTCAATATAAGAAAAAGCGCGTGATTTTGTATGTTAAGTCTTATATTCTCAAATTCTCAAAAACTAGAATTCTTTACGTTTCGTTTCTTAAATTTTCATTTTGCATAATGTGCTAATGAAACAAAAATCTTATAAAATTCTATTATATTATATATATATATTATTTGAGAAATGTGAAAAATTTTAGTTTTTGAGAATTTGAGATTTTTTTTCTCAAATCCTCAGAAACTAAAATTTTATGTTTTTTGTTTTTAAATTTTCATCTTTCATAATGTGATAATAAATAAAACAAGAAACTTATAAAATTCTAATATTTGAGAATTCGAGAAGTGGAAAATTTACATTTTACACCTCATTCGCTTTTTAAGTGGTTTGAAATTGACAAAAATAAAAATCTTCAAGACTTTCCTAAAACGAAATGGTGGGCCTTATTTCGGAACAGTCATGTGGTCTTATTTCCACTTAGAAATGGAAATAGGACCACATGTGGTCTTATTTCGTAGGGTGCTATTTCACGTCACCCATAAGACCAAGTATAAGAGTTCCTCCTTAGCTTAAAACTAATCAACATTTTGATTTCTTCAAATAATATATTTTATCTATGAATTTTTGTATTTTTGGTGCTATTATTTTGCACAGGTTAGAATTTACTTTTTTTTGTTTAAATGCGTATGTATTATTTATTTTTGGTTATAATCAATGAACTATTGTATTTCTGAATTACTTAAACTTTGCTTTTAATACATAAATAAAAAAAGAAATCGAAATTCTCATTAGCTTTTAAAATTATACTTTCATAAGACTTCATAAATGATGGTGCTGTTATTTTGCACATAGCTGTAATATGTATGGTATTGTACATATATTAGGGTGGTCCTTATTTGTATGAAGAAAAAAAAAGGTAAATTTTTTGTTTTAAGTACCCGTTTATTTTGTTCCTTAAGGTTAAAAACGCATACAAAAAAAGTTTCAATGAAATCGGAATATACATATTAAAACGTGCCGCAATGACAATTCAATCCAAAGAAATCATCCTCTGCTGAACGGGATCACCACGTAATCCCGAACGACGACTAAAATCTCGAACGAAAAAAATCTCGAAAATTTATTTGATAAATCTCGAAAACGAGAATCTCGAATGGACAAAATCTAGAAAGTACAAATATCTCGAAAGACTTTATCAAATCTGGAAAAAAATTTGCTTTCGAGATTTTTAAAATCTCTTCATTTTACTGCAAAAGCAATTAAAACGGGTGCAAAATGTAAATTCTGTAACTTTTTTGAAAATAATAAGAATTTAACCCATTAGCGCTCAGAGTAATATTTTAGCCCCAATTTTGTTAATTTTTTAGTATTTTGTTACTTACCGATAGACAATTTAAGAAAAAATATTACAAAAAAAAATATTGCAACAGAAGTTCCAAAACTGTGTGTCCTATAATTAGGAAGCTGGGCAGATATGAGGTCTAAAATTTGATACTTATGTAAATAATTTTCAGTTATTTTAATTTTTTTTTATTTTATTTAATGAATTTATAAGTTCCTGTTGACCAAAAAAACGAAATAAATGCCAGGAAAAGAATTAATTAATTGATAATTAGGTTAAAATTTAAATAAATAAAAACACTGTGCAGAAATATAAATCGGAGTTGAGTATAAGAGACAAAACTTCTTCCTCCTAACTGCAGCAGCGATGATTATTTCTATTTCCTGGTACCAAAAACTTGTGTATGACCCAAACATTCACCATAGCCATACCCTAAACTCTGGTGAAGTGCACCAGTACCATTTTTTCCCCGTTTATTGCAGTATTGTATTTGGAGGCAAGTCAATCATATTTATCAACTTCACACTTGTAAGGGCTGTACTGTTTTACCAACTGATGCTGAGGCAATTAATTCTATTCGGTTATTTTCTTTTTGTGAGTAGTGCGAGCAGTGGCTTGCAGGTTCAATACGATCAAAATTTGAAGGAGTTGTGACGAATTGAATTATAAAAATCTCCTTTGCAACGTCAAACATGCGGTCAAAGAAACCACGATCGTTTTCTTCATTTCAACAATTCATAATAATTGGACAGGATCTTAGCCTAGAGATTTTCCGTTATCGTTTGCATACATAGGTCATTTCGTAGAATATATGGAAGCTAGAGAACAAATTAGTACTCTTCTAAACTCTTCTAAATTCTCATCAGTTACATAGTCTAAAATCGGAGGTAAGACTGCAACACTTGCATCTTCGACTTTTGAATTACGTTGCAGTAGCTCGAGCATATCGGCAATTTGGTCAACAGTCAAACCAACGATTCTTTTTTGAAACATGGGAGTGTGAATTGCAAAATGAATCAATAAAGGAAAAAGTAAGAACTACTCCATCAAACTCAACTATTCAGTTCAGAGTCCTCCGCATCACATTTTGATTGTTATAGCTAAATAGTATTCTTTTTACATGAGTATGGCAAAGCCAAAAGGAAGGGTTGTGAATCTCAATGGCTTTGTGTGTATTTCATATGTATCTAATGCTATATTACGTCACCGAAAATTCACCCTCAGACTTTAAAATGGAATATAAATATAATTAGTTTAGCGAATATTTTACAATTATAATGCAACAAAACTTTTAAAAAATGTATCAAAATGAACATTCAACGTGCAAACATTTTTTTTTTTTTTGTTTGTAAAGCTATCATATCTGTCCAGCGTCATATTTTTAGGACACCTGCTGCAATCCTTGCTAGTTTCGTCCGATTTTTTATTTTTTTTTAATTTGACTACCCATTTTCATATATAAGCAATTAGTTATTTAAATCTGAAGTTTCATCCATTTATATTGAAAACTTATATTTTTAAAGTTTTTTTTCCCCAAAAAGTGTATTATTCTACCAAAAACTAATTATTTTTAAAATTAAAAAAAGATATTTTTAAATAATATTTTTTTTATTTTACCCTTCAATTACATAAACAATTGATAACACTTAACGTTAGAAATACAGATCTGGTCTTTTAATTATTTTCTTAGTCACTAGAATTGTTCGTCCTCAGCTGTCCTATAAATATGACGCCGAGCGTTAATGGGTTAATCCATGTTATAAACCACGGGGGAAAAGCGAGGATTTAAAGTTTTAGAATGATTCTTTTGTGTGAGATTTTGTCGAAAGCCTTGCTAAAGGCAGTGGTAACAACATCCACTTCCTTTCCTTCCTCCAGAGCACACAGGGTCTTTGACACAAATTCAGTTAGGTTAGTGGTGGTTGATCTACCTTTAAGAAAGTCGTGTTTAACCTAACCTAACCTAACCTAACAAAAATTAATAAGTGAATTTAGTCATCGTAACGCATTTTGAGAATTTCTCGGCTACATCCAGGATATTTTTGGCGATAATTTCGCACTGTCTGAAAAAATGATACTTGATTAGCAGATAATGTCAAATGATTGACAAATTAGCAACATTTTTTTAGTTAACATGGTAAGTTCTTAAAATTTAAATGTAAAAGAAACTCACTTGAAGTAGGAATCGCTTTTGGTCTTCGTCTTTTGTTATTTTGTCATTGAACTCCTCAATGAGTTTAACTCCACGTTCAGCTGTATAATTGACTACTCTTAGTGATCCATTTACTTCCTTTCCTCCCTCGCCTGTAGCCTGATTGGTCTTCCCAATGAATTGGATCCAAATGTAACAAGGCTGTTGATAAGCCAAACCTTTCAAACAATCTCATTGATTTAGATGACAAAAAGCTCTGATGGAATGTTTTCTTCAATTAAATTGAGACCTCAGCTGGTCTAGATGCAATTTCTTTTTGACTTCTTTTTCCCCTTTTTCGTCATCTTCCAATACTTCTTATAAAGCCATTTTTCGTTTTTGTTCAACGTCTAGTCTATTGTCAAACAAGGAAAAAGCAGGACATTCTTCATTTAAGGACCATGAATGCTTCAAACATTTATTAAGTGCGATATCAGCTATAGTCCTATTATGTTTTTTATATGAATTAAGGTTCTTGCAAGGCATCTGGACAGAAAACCAAGACTCAGTGTAGCAATTGACAATAAAACAGCATATCGTCAACAAAGATCTTTTTAGAGGTGGAGAAATATCGATAGTTCTCGATAGTTGGCTTTTGACTAACGATAGTTATCGATATATATCGATAGTTTTCTCCTCTTAAGGTTTACAATAAAAAAGTTAAATGCACCATATTAAATAAACTTTTCTCGGCGAGAAAGATTAGATGCCACGTTTTAAAGAAACCCGGTCCAGCTCTTTAGGTTTAGACATCATAAAATGCATACCCACCTACGTATAGACAGAGAGAATTCAGAGACCAACTCCTATTTCTACTTTGTTGACTCATAGAACGGGGAATCCCATTTTTAAGTCAAGAGAAAGACAAATAATAATGCCCCTATTCCTACGCTACTGACTCATAAATCGGGGAATCCCCTTTTTAAGTTAATGCCATTTTGACAGTTGGCTTATTAGATTTCTTCTGTGAAACTTTAAATATACTCCGTTCGTTAGGTATCGGCCATTTAAAGAAATTTTTGAAATTCTATATTTAAATGGCTGTCGAAAATAATCGATAGTGATCAAAAAGTATCGATTGTTTTCGATAGTGGAAACTATAGATTATAATCGATAGTGCAATCGATAGTTCTCGACCTCAAGATCTTTTGTTCTTGGCGCTCAATTTAATTTGTTGTTGGAACAATATTATTTTTAGGCAGTATATAATATATTATATTGCTTTTGCCATCCACCTGGGGGAGTTTCCCCAAAAAAATTTACAATTAGGTCAAGAAACTCCTTGTAATCATCTCGAGGAAAATCATCTTCAAGCTTTTTCATAGCGAACATAAGAATTTCTTGCCTTACATCGGCTATAATGTTTACAACCTTGTTATCAATTGACCACACAGAGAACTGTTGTTTATAAATGTTTTTCCACTGTGACTTAAATCAAAGGAATATCAGGACCAGTCAAAGCTTGCTCCGTTAAATACTCCTTGAAGAACAATTTCAAAGATATGATGTCTTCAAGCTAAGTAAAGTATGTCTCTGTCAATTTTACTTTCAGACGTCCGGTATTAGATGCAGATTAGGTATCAAAAACAAAAGATTGAACTTTATCGAGCATTGACCAATCTTCCAATAGCTCATACACGGCAGACGATACCCCAATACCAGTTCCAGCTGAAAGTTCTGGTACTCCAAGAAGCTGTTCTATGTTTGGAGCATTTGCTATAATATTGGAAGTGTGTCAATTTTATTCTGACCAGTTATATCAGGGAGAAGCTACTCCCTATGTATATAACAGTGAAATCTAAACTTAAGTCGAGAATTTTTTTTTGTTGGGGAATTCTTGGCTTTTCCTAAAATATTGTACACGTGTCTATAACTAACGTCACACAATTCGGTAAACTTAACTTCACTTTTCTCATATTATAAAATAAAACACTTAAAACATGGCGTTTTTAAGGCAATTTAGAACCGAGAATTCGATTTTTCATGGAACCGATCAAAAATAATTGTTCCCATGTCACTTTGTTCTAAGTAAACTTTCTGGTGGCTTAACAATTTCTTATTGACGAAATGCCATATGCGAACTTAGCATATTTGACACCAACGCTTGCTGTGATGTAATAAAGCAAAAATACAAGCAAAAGAGTCAAAGAACAAAATAACGATGTGCAAAAGAAGTAATCTACGTGTGCAGGTGCTGTGCATTGACACTATGTTGACTTTAAGCTCAGTGCGGCACGTGTTAACGTGGTCGTAAAAAAAAAAATGGGTATAAGGAACAAAAAAAAAGGGTACTCAAAAAAAAATTCGAAGTTTTAAATATAAGTACATACAAACAGGACATACGACTACGAGAAAAACTAACTGAAAAATACAAAACAAGATGAAACGAAACGATGCTGTTCAGAGTATAAATAGCTGTGGTCGCATGCCGCTTTTCTTTCCGAAAATGTAAGGAGTGTAAGTTTTTTTTTAAAGGGGTTCTGAGTACTGACCCGCGAGTTGCGGAGGGCACCGCAACCTTAAACATCTATTGTACCACAAATAGGGACTGCAATTCCGGGAACTTTTTTCAATCCCGGTATTTCGGGATTTATAAATGTCAAATAAATAATAATTTTAAGCATATTTATTTATAAATTGTAATGGTGGTGTGTGCTACATCAGTGATTATACATCGGGGAGTGGGAAGGGGGAATCATCTTCGAAGAGATGGGTTTAAAACTTGGAGGAAAGGGATTGAAGGGAAGTAAATTGAGGGACTAGGACGAGGGACCTGGGAAAGTAAATTTGGGCCACTAAGAAGCGGGTTGCGTGCCTGGTTCGGTCTTCGGCTGAAGCTCGTCGGATTGGGGTGGGGTCTTGCTTCCGTGGATCCCAAGCGCACCACTACACAAAGAATTGCACGCGTTTATATAAGCAAATTATCGAAAGAGAAAAAAAAATTTACGAAATCTAAAGTCTGTACTCTGTAGCCTACCATTGCCTGTGGGAGAGAAGATGTAATTCTCCCTAGCGGGTCATTACCCCCCCCTGCCTTGTGCAGTCCCCGCTGAAACTGAATTAAAGACTTGCACCCAAAAAAAAGAAACGGAATCACCCTTCTGGGGGTCGACCAGCCAAGGCCATTAAAAAGAGACTCTAATTTTAAATTTAGCAATACATGTTTATTTCAAATTAATCTTTCTTAGACTTAAGCGTATTATAAAAGTAACCTACCGTCCGAGGACAACAAACTAAAACTAACTTTAGGTATCGGGCGCGAGAAGATGCAGTGACTCATAAACATAATTAAAGAAAAACAAACTAAAAGTCTTACCTTGTTCATCCCGCGTCGCCAGGCCTGCCGAAGGGGGTACCTAGATACATCTAGTAAAGGAAAGATATAAGGAAACTACGGAAAATTCAAGTAGGCTTCGCACCCTTTACCTTAACATAAAGAACCGTGGGAAGCGGTCCTCAAATTCAAATGCAACAGCGCAAGTGGCGCGATAATTATTCAACAAAAAAAATTATATCAATTCAACAAAAAAAAGAATCGTAATCGTACTTAATGGTTTATTCTTGCGAAAGAAAATTTAAA
Source organism: Brachyopa scutellaris (assembly GCA_949775065.1). Classification (NCBI taxonomy): domain Eukaryota; kingdom Metazoa; phylum Arthropoda; class Insecta; order Diptera; family Syrphidae; genus Brachyopa; species Brachyopa scutellaris. Next base: position 8,604,662 of record OX459116.1, read on the forward strand.
ACAAAAAAAAATTTTATTAATTAGGAAAAGAAATAGACGGCTATACCGCATTAAAGAAACTACTAATAATCTACTACCTTAAACGCCAGGTGCGTGGATCAAGAAGTATCGATAGGGTTCAGGCGTTATTCACCGCCTTTTAAATGAAGAAAAACAAATTAGTACCAGGAACGGATAAGCCGCACGTAATTACTAAAAAAAAATCAATAAGACCACGTACGAGACGCGTCACAAACAAAAAAAATAATCTCGAAAGGTATGTAAATCTTATCGATACGTCTTGACTTACAACCGGATGTACCGCATTTAGGGAACTTAATTAATCAGATAATTAGACCATTTAGGCCACACGGACATTGTCGAAGAAAAAAAAATAATTACTTATACAAAAGCACAAAATACGGCGATTTGGCCGCTTTCGGTATAAATCTAAAATGGGACTAACTAGTCCGAGAATACAAAGCTTAGGCGACTTAAACGCGAGTGAAACAAAAAAAAATTATTAAATACGAAAAGAAAGAATTTAAGCAACACTTCAATCTACGAGAGACCCAAAATAAATTGCACGAAAGAGATTGTCCCAGAGGGGGATGTACGTAACCTTATCCTAGTCCCCTGGAGGCTAAAATAGCACCGTGGTAAGGGGATCTGGTGTCGTGTCCGCTGCCGCAACTCGGTGGCCTACGTCCAGGCTTTGGGTTCACCAATCGGATTTCGATGACAATGACGCCAGGTCAGAAGGAAAGGAGGGTGGCAAAAGATTTAGTGGGGCCAGAGATGCACTTTTTCACCAGGTCACTGCACACGCGCTTATTGCTTGCGTGGTTAAATTGCACATCAGGTGGGGGAGTCACAGGCACGCCAGATCACTTGACACGTGGTGGCGGCACGGGGGGGGAGATTAGAGATCAATTGGCTTTATTTTATTTGGGTTTTTTTTTTTTTCTTTTTATTCGGTCTTATCGGAGCACTGAAGTTGCTTTGGGGACTAACCGATCATTTCTCGAGTCGCGCAGGTGGTCCGGAGAACTTTCCCGGAATTTTTCTTATGGTATGGGGGACCAGGACACGTGGGAGCGGGTCGATACCGAAAGGATGCACTCACAAAAAAAAATTGTATCGTCGTTCTTTTTTTTTCTCGGGGAGGTTGAACACCATTCGGGCTGTGGCACGCGGTTTTTTTTTGTATTCCAATATGGAATTAACAAACTATTGCAACCGAAAATGAACTTTAAAACTTTAAACAAAGAAGAACTTTAAAATTTTCCACTCGGTGGAATTTCCCGATCGCGACTTCGCTACCAGCCGACCTCTCCGTGTGACTGTCCAGTCTACTCTGCTAAAAACCAATTTTAAAATCCTCCATCACACTTAAAGTCGACGCGGCTCCTCCATACCATCAAAAACCCAAAAAAAACTCTCCCCTTTTTCAATATCGTTTTACTAGGCTGCCGTGTGTGTGTCGGTGACGAAAAAAAATCTCTCTCTCGTTTGCTTTCTCGTTATTTTTTTTCCTTTTCGTATCGTTGCGCTGCTGTGGGTATGCCTACGACGTAGAAAAAAAACTACCTCTCGTTTGCTTTCTCGTTATCTTTTTTTTTCTTTTCGTATCGTTGCGCTGCTGTGGGTATGCCTACGACGTAGAAAAAAACTACCTCTCGTTTGCTTTCTCGTTATCTTTTTTTTTCTTTCGTATCGTGGGGCTGCTGTGGGTATGCCTACGACGTGAAAAAACTACCTCTCGTTTGCTTTCAAGTTTTTTTTTTTTCTTGTTTACCAGGCAACTGTGTGTGTGCCGGCGAGAGAATCTACACGGTGGTAAGGGTAACCATTGCGTGGTCACGTACGCCACGTAGGCAGTTAGTTTGCCTATACCTGCTCCTTGCCCCGTCGTACGACGTTTCCCCCCTCGATCCCAGGTCAAAGGAGTTTGGGACCGGGATGGGAGAAAGAAAAAAAAGAATTATATGCATATGCGGACAGCGATACATATCTGGTGGCGAGATCAGGCCATGGAAAGTTACCAGAACGGGGTATCGCCTTACCGCTACGTAGAGAAAAAGGGTTCGAACAAAAAAATTGTTTTTCGATGCTGAACCGCAAGAATGTTGGCGCGTGGCTAAATATGTGAGCAGCCGACTTTGCCGGGGACGTACACTTGTCGTCTGTACTTTCAGGCGGCGGGGTGAAAAAAAAACAAATGCAAGGAAGTACACCGGACGAGGGCGGCGTTGGCTTGAAATTGGGCAGGGCACCTGACAGCCTCCGTTACAAAACAGGTTAGGTGTAGCTGGATATTGCGAAAGCCTAAGCTGGGAGAGGTTGGCTAGCGCCTTATATCTTTAGCATGATATGTTCCCAAAGCTTTGCCCGATAGATCTTCCAGAACATAGTACGAGGAACCTTGTACTGAGCGTATTCGGGCTTTCACAAAAACTGGTGCGAGCTTGGCGCTGAAGCCTTTTCCAAAATTGCTCTGGGCGAAATTCCTCCGGTATACTTCGTCGCCTACCTTGAAACGGATGACCTTTGATCTGGTGTTGTACCTGGTAGCATTCTTTTGGAAAGCGGCCTGAATGTTTTTCCGGACTTGATCGCGTATTTTGGATTGGGTTTCGACACTTAGTATCGGCACGTCTTCTCCATTCAACATCTGAAGGTTTTTCAGCAGAGCGTAGTCCGAACCGTGTTGTATCATATTTTGTCCGTAGAGTACGTAGTATGGGCTGCAACCGATGGAGCTGTGCAACGTGGTTCTCAATGAACACGTTATACTACTTAGGTGCACATCCCATTCGTTTTGGTCCTTTTCAATATACGCCCGCATGGCTGCGATCACCGATCGATTAACACGTTCTGAGGAATTGGATTGCGGGGAGTATACTGCCGTTACCATGTGGTTCACCCCGTAGGTGGAAAGAAAGTTTTTGAACTCCACGGACTTGAACTGTACCCCATTATCGCTGATAATGGTCTCTGGAACGCCGAAGGCGTGGAAAACGTCCTTTTCGAGAAAGTCCATGATGGGTTTGGTGGTACATCTCCTCAGGGCTTTTAGGAAAACGTACTTCGACAGGTGGTCTAGAACTATAAGGATACCAATGTTTCCTGATTTCGATCGAGGGTATGGTCCCAATAAATCGATATAGAGCTTTTGGAATGGCCGAGAGGAGATGACCGGTTGCCCCATCGGTGGTCTTAGGATTACATTGGGGCTTTTGGTGGACTTACAGGTCTCACACGCCGACACATAATTTCGTACATCTTTTACCATTGAGGGCCAAAAGAGATAACGTCTCAACTTTTCAAGTAGCTTTCCTATTCCGCAATGAGCCGAAGTAGGAGGATTGTGAGCATTATGTAGAATTTCCGTTCTTAACCCTGACGGAACCCAAAGTTTCCAGGTCTCGCTGTCGGTCACTGGAGATCCCGTGGAATGCCTAGTGCGTTTATACACAAACCCGTCGGCGACTTTTAGATCGGGGAGTTTGGCTTGGCTGTCCAAGATTTGGGTCTTCAGAGCCTTGTACTCATATGAGGAGAAAAGCGGAGACTGAAGGTTCACCATAGGTGCTATCTCTCCCAGAGCGCTTAGGTCTTCGGTGTCCTTCCGGGACAAACAATCGGGTACGACGTTACAAACGCCCTTGCGGTGTTTTATGCAAAAATCAAATCCCTGTAGTTTCAGGGCCCACCTCGCCAATCTGCCCGAAAGGTCTTTCTGCCTCATCAACCATTGAAGACTCGCGTGATCCGTTATAACAGTAAACTCATGTCCCTCGATATACGGCCTGAATTTCTTGATTGACAGCACCGCTGCCAGGCACTCCTGTTCGGTTACCGAATAGTTCTTTTGGGCTTTGTTTAATTTTTGGCTCATGTAAGCAATCGGGTGCTCTACTCCTTCTTCGTCTAACTGGGCTAATACGCTCCCCACGCCGTACTGACTGGCATCGCATTGAACAACGAACGGTCGCCTAAAGTCGGGCGTGTTTAATACCGGAGCGGAAGTGAGCTTTACTTTAAGCAACTCGAAGGCTTCCTGAGCTTCTGTGTTCCAATCAAATGACCGACTTTTCTTCAGAAGGTTGGTTAAGGGGGTGGTTAGTGTCGCAAAGTTAAGGATGAACTTTCGGTACCAGCCGGCCATGCCTAGAAAACGACGTAGCTGTCTAACCGATTTAGGTGGAGGAAAATTGACAATCGCTGCTATCTTATCCGGATCAGTTTGAATGGATCCGTAGCCCACGATGTGACCAAGGTACTTTACCGCCTTTAGGCAAAACTTACTCTTAGGAATGTTTATCGTTAAACCCGCCTTTCGGATGTGCCCCGCCACTTCCTGTAGAGCACATATATGAGATTCAAAATCCTTAGAGATCACTAGTAAATCGTCGAGATAGACGAATACCATTTCGCGGAGGTGACTGGGGATGACCCTATCCATGAGCCTACACATTGTTTGCGGAGCATTACACAGCCCAAATGGCATGACCGTGAATTGGTATAATGGCCGATTCGGGACTGTGAACGCTGTTTTCTCGCGGGAACTTACTTCTAAGGGTATTTGCCAAAAGGCGTCCTTTAAGTCGATACTAGAAATAAATTCCGCTCGAGGTAAGCGACTTAGTATGCCATCAATGTGCGGCAGTGGATAGGCGTCTTTTACAGAAAGGGCATTGACCTTCCGAAAATCTATGCAAAATCGCACTTTCCCCGGTTTGCGAATAAGCACGACCGGCGAACTCCAGGAACTGGTGGATTCCTCTATCACTCCCATGGCGAGCATCCGATCGATTTCAGTGAACATCAGTGACTCTATGGCAGGTGATACGGGGTAGTGGCGTTGCTTCACCGCTTTTTCCGATCCGACGTCGATAAGGTGCTCCAAGAGCGAAGTCTTGCCCAAACCCTGCTTTTCGAACGATGGGAAAAGGGCTTTGGTGTTTTGTAACTGTTCTTGCTGATAAGTGGTGAGATCGTGCATCGGGGCCTCGGACGCAATCGGGGTGTCAATTCCCGATATTAAGTCTGGCGCGAGGTTAAAGCTTCTCCAAAAATCTACCCCTAGATAGAGATCTTGGTGGAGCGAGGGAACGACAAATAGGGTCAGTGGCTTGGTGATATTGCGGAACGAGACGTCCAGACAAATACTACCCCGAACTGTTTGTAAACGACCTTCGGCGGTCCGGACAAAAGCATGGTATTTTTGTAAAGAAAGTCCTGATGACAAGATTTCGTTCGCGGCGTTAGCTCCAAAACAGCTGATCGTCGCTCCTGAATCAAGCAGACCCTTGACCGATTTCCCCAGTATTTCAACAACCGCATACGCACGAATATCTAGGGTATCTCCTTGGAGGCCCGCGCATAAGAGGTGGTTACGGTTCCTTCGCACCTTGGCCCAGAAGAGGCGCATCCGATTGGTGGATCGCTTGGGTTTTCGAAAAGAAAGAGAAGCGATTGGCTGTTTAAGGCCTGACAGGGTTGAGCGGAGGTGGTTGTATTCGAGAAGTCTTTGATAGAATGGTTTCGTAGGGTCAATACCACGAGGAGTTGGAATGGGTTGAGTTGGTGTTTGCGTTGGGCCGTAGCCTTCTTCGGTTTGCACTTCGCGGTCTTGGGTCGTAGTTAGTTTCTCGCTTGGGGATGCGGTCGGGTGTTGGTGGCCGCATCCACTTTCGAGTTTACCGACGGTGAACATTTCGGACATTTTGGCTTGTATGTATTTAGAGCCCCGCATCCGTAACAGAACACGCGCCTCGGCTCTTCACAATCGTGATAGCTGTGACCCACTGACGTGCAGTTCCAGCACAATAGCGCTTTTCTAGGAGGAGTTAATTCGGAGATCTCTTCTTCTTGCGGGAGATCGAACGCTACTTCAGACACAAATCGTCTGGTTGGGTTAGGCCGGGCTGGAGTCCCTCTGTGAAGTTCCTGCATAAAGTACTCATGCCTGTGACATGCTCTCCGAAGTTCGGCGATACTGCCTACACGCAAATGAAGTAGCTCGTATCTCAAATCGGGTTTGAGATTACGAGTTAGTATTTCTAGAAACTGTCTATCTGACAGGGGTTCCATCAGCCGATCTGTTATGGAAACCATGGCATCTAAGTAATCGTCAAAAGATTCACGGTCGCGTTGTTTGCGATTTCGAACCAGTTCGATAATTTCGAAATCAGAGCGAGAGTCCGAGTACTTAAAGCGCAACGCTTCACCGAGGGCGGTCCACTCGATGGAATGGACCCTCTTGTGGTAGTGCCAGTACCAATCTTTAGCCTTTCCCGAAAACAGAACGTGAATGTTGTTACACAGAGCCACGAAGTCACCATTTAACGTGTGCAACGTTAGGGCATGTATTCTATATAAAAATTCCTCGGCCCGGATGCTATCTTTCGACCCGTCGAATTTCACATTCCAGCTGAGTAGGATACCTGGAACTTTATTATGACCCGGAGAATCCGCAGAAGCGGCAGGGTCGTTACGCGGCCTAGCTGGGACTGAGTGCAAAGGTTGAGGCGGGGGCATATAGTTCTGTTGCTCCCAACCAGTATGATCCGTCATGGGGGTGTTTGCTGGGACACGGTTTACGGGAGCGGCGTACTGGTTGAAACACCGCTGAAACAGGGTTTCGATGGTTTGCGTTATCCCTTCTCGATTCCTGTTCATTTCTACCTCCAATTCTTCTCTTACCACTTGACGAATATTGCCTTCGTATTGAAACGAAGCACTGTGTAGCGGAAGGTCTAGATTGGAGCGAGATTTCGAAGTAACTGGATCTTGGGTACGAACGGCCGAAGAAGGCGGTCGTTTAGGCTCGGACTGATTGCCGGAGGAAAGTCGACTCTCCAGAATACTGGGGTCTTGGTTTCTCCAATTATCAGAATTGTGGGAGGTGGTCGAACGAGTCGCGGGACGACGCCCTTTTGGCACCGCTCCCTTGCTTCTCTGCTGGGACACTGACGGAGGATCGACTTGCCTACTTAACAGACCGGAGGAGCTAAGATCTTTACGACAAACTGGACAAGAGCACGAAGCGTTCAGCCAATGACTCAAGCAGGACTTATGAAATATGTGCAAACAGTCGGTGGTCTCGGTTTCTGCCCCGTGAGCAAACCGCTCTTGGCAAATGGTACACGTTGGATTAATTGACTCGAGTCCGAGTTGGTCCAGATTGTCTGAACTATGTCTTACCGCCATCGCGGATCGACAGAAGAAGGTCAAGGTACAAAGCGAAAGGAAAATTATGCCAAAGAGGATAATCATGGGCGTCTATTCTTGGTTAGACGCTTCACACTGATAGATAATGGATCTGTACATCAATATATCAAAAAAAATCGAAAGATAACCCCAAGGGCAAGGGGAGGAGAAAAATTAAATTCAGTAATAGTATCTATAATACTTGGTATAGGATAACCTAGCAAAATATTTGAGATAGTATTAGATTAACTTGTAATTTGTATATAACTTTTAGCAACTTCTATATATGTAAGTTCTATATAGGAGCTGATAATATAAATGCAATATGGGTTAAAGGAGAAAAAAAAATCATGAATGTTCGAGTCTCAATTTCAATGGCCTTGGTCGAATGGGGTTCCCCAGAGGGTGAGGCAATGGTAGCGAGAAAAAAAAATATATATATAGCAAATTTATGATTGGTTGTTCAAATGGGAGGTATTTGGATGTTTCGGTCGTTAGATTGAGCAAATAAGTCTCAGAGTAACGCAATTCCAGGACCATCCATCTAATACTTCGAACTATGAAAAAAAAATGGTATATGCAGTTAGACAGATTGAATCATAGATTTTGGGCGTCTTCAACCATTCCAGTGTTCGGGAGGGAAACGCAATTCCAAGTAAAGTTTCCCTGGTCGTCTCTTACCGTTCTAGAGTCAAGATGGAGACGCACTTCCAAAGAGTATACCCTTGGTCGTCTCTACCCATCCTGTGGTTTCCAGAGGACGCATTTCCAAAAAAACTTGACCCAATCATTTCGCCGCAGGTAAAATAAGTGTATGGAAGCTAATAAAATTCTGAGTAATTGTTGTAGATAGCAATAACAGATAAAGGTGGCCAGGACGCTTGCGTCAGTGACCCCAGGTGGTTTCCTCAACCCATTGGACTTTGTCAAGAAACGCTATTCCGAGGGGAGTGACCCTGGTCGTCTCTGACTTGTCTCGGGTACAGGTGCGAACGCAATTCCGCATGACATCACCCTGGTCGTCTCGAACTCAAATCGGGTTCGGACGCGATTCCGACGGATATGCCATGGGTCGTCCACATCCGTCCGTTGGTTGAGAGGCAAACGCGATTCCTGGGGGGGGCTGACTCAATCCTCCTGTCTCAGGTGTATAAAGTACCGAAACTACTAAAGTTATAAGCAAGGGGTGTAGTTTATTGCCATAAACAATTCATTACTTGAACAAAAAAAAATTTAACTTGACAAAAAAAACTTTAAGTTATTTAGGGTAGTCCCGAAAGAAAATCTTTCGGGCCCCACGTTGGGCGCCATTTATGTAATGGTGGTGTGTGCTACATCAGTGATTATACATCGGGGAGTGGGAAGGGGGAATCATCTTCGAAGAGATGGGTTTAAAACTTGGAGGAAAGGGATTGAAGGGAGGTAAATTGAGGGACTAGGACGAGGGACCTGGGAAAGTAAATTTGGGCCACTAAGAAGCGGGTTGCGTGCCTGGTTCGGTCTTCGGCTGAAGCTCGTCGGATTGGGGTGGGGTCTTGCTTCCGTGGATCCCAAGCGCACCACTACACAAAGAATTGCACGCGTTTATATAAGCAAATTATCGAAAGAGAAAAAAAAATTTACGAAATCTAAAGTCTGTACTCTGTAGCCTACCATTGCCTGTGGGAGAGAAGATGTAATTCTCCCTAGCGGGTCATTACCCCCCCCTGCCTTGTGCAGTCCCCGCTGAAACTGAATTAAAGACTTGCACCCAAAAAAAAGAAACGGAATCACCCTTCTGGGGGTCGACCAGCCAAGGCCATTAAAAAGAGACTCTAATTTTAAATTTAGCAATACATGTTTATTTCAAATTAATCTTTCTTAGACTTAAGCGTATTATAAAAGTAACCTACCGTCCGAGGACAACAAACTAAAACTAACTTTAGGTATCGGGCGCGAGAAGATGCAGTGACTCATAAAAATAATTAAAGAAAAACAAACTAAAAGTCTTACCTTGTTCATCCCGCGTCGCCAGGCCTGCCGAAGGGGGTACCTAGATACATCTAGTAAAGGAAAGATATAAGGAAACTACGGAAAATTCAAGTAGGCTTCGCACCCTTTACCTTAACATAAAGAACCGTGGGAAGCGGTCCTCAAATTCAAATGCAACAGCGCAAGTGGCGCGATAATTATTCAACAAAAAAAATTATATCAATTCAACAAAAAAAAGAATCGTAATCGTACTTAATGGTTTATTCTTGCGAAAGAAAATTTAAAACAAAAAAAAATTTTATTAATTAGGAAAAGAAATAGACGGCTATACCGCATTAAAGAAACTACTAATAATCTACTACCTTAAACGCCAGGTGCGTGGATCAAGAAGTATCGATAGGGTTCAGGCGTTATTCACCGCCTTTTAAATGAAGAAAAACAAATTAGTACCAGGAACGGATAAGCCGCACGTAATTACTAAAAAAAAATCAATAAGACCACGTACGAGACGCGTCACAAACAAAAAAAATAATCTCGAAAGGTATGTAAATCTTATCGATACGTCTTGACTTACAACCGGATGTACCGCATTTAGGGAACTTAATTAATCAGATAATTAGACCATTTAGGCCACACGGACATTGTCGAAGAAAAAAAAATAATTACTTATACAAAAGCACAAAATACGGCGATTTGGCCGCTTTCGGTATAAATCTAAAATGGGACTAACTAGTCCGAGAATACAAAGCTTAGGCGACTTAAACGCGAGTGAAACAAAAAAAAATTATTAAATACGAAAAGAAAGAATTTAAGCAACACTTCAATCTACGAGAGACCCAAAATAAATTGCACGAAAGAGATTGTCCCAGAGGGGGATGTACGTAACCTTATCCTAGTCCCCTGGAGGCTAAAATAGCACCGTGGTAAGGGGATCTGGTGTCGTGTCCGCTGCCGCAACTCGGTGGCCTACGTCCAGGCTTTGGGTTCACCAATCGGATTTCGATGACAATGACGCCAGGTCAGAAGGAAAGGAGGGTGGCAAAAGATTTAGTGGGGCCAGAGATGCACTTTTTCACCAGGTCACTGCACACGCGCTTATTGCTTGCGTGGTTAAATTGCACATCAGGTGGGGGAGTCACAGGCACGCCAGATCACTTGACACGTGGTGGCGGCACGGGGGGGGAGATTAGAGATCAATTGGCTTTATTTTATTTGGGTTTTTTTTTTTTTCTTTTTATTCGGTCTTATCGGAGCACTGAAGTTGCTTTGGGGACTAACCGATCATTTCTCGAGTCGCGCAGGTGGTCCGGAGAACTTTCCCGGAATTTTTCTTATGGTATGGGGGACCAGGACACGTGGGAGCGGGTCGATACCGAAAGGATGCACTCACAAAAAAAAATTGTATCGTCGTTCTTTTTTTTTCTCGGGGAGGTTGAACACCATTCGGGCTGTGGCACGCGGTTTTTTTTTGTATTCCAATATGGAATTAACAAACTATTGCAACCGAAAATGAACTTTAAAACTTTAAACAAAGAAGAACTTTAAAATTTTCCACTCGGTGGAATTTCCCGATCGCGACTTCGCTACCAGCCGACCTCTCCGTGTGACTGTCCAGTCTACTCTGCTAAAAACCAATTTTAAAATCCTCCATCACACTTAAAGTCGACGCGGCTCCTCCATACCATCAAAAACCCAAAAAAAACTCTCCCCTTTTTCAATATCGTTTTACTAGGCTGCCGTGTGTGTGTCGGTGACGAAAAAAAATCTCTCTCTCGTTTGCTTTCTCGTTATTTTTTTTCCTTTTCGTATCGTTGCGCTGCTGTGGGTATGCCTACGACGTAGAAAAAAAACTACCTCTCGTTTGCTTTCTCGTTATCTTTTTTTTTCTTTTCGTATCGTTGCGCTGCTGTGGGTATGCCTACGACGTAGAAAAAAACTACCTCTCGTTTGCTTTCTCGTTATCTTTTTTTTTCTTTCGTATCGTGGGGCTGCTGTGGGTATGCCTACGACGTGAAAAAACTACCTCTCGTTTGCTTTCAAGTTTTTTTTTTTTCTTGTTTACCAGGCAACTGTGTGTGTGCCGGCGAGAGAATCTACACGGTGGTAAGGGTAACCATTGCGTGGTCACGTACGCCACGTAGGCAGTTAGTTTGCCTATACCTGCTCCTTGCCCCGTCGTACGACGTTTCCCCCCTCGATCCCAGGTCAAAGGAGTTTGGGACCGGGATGGGAGAAAGAAAAAAAAGAATTATATGCATATGCGGACAGCGATACATATCTGGTGGCGAGATCAGGCCATGGAAAGTTACCAGAACGGGGTATCGCCTTACCGCTACGTAGAGAAAAAGGGTTCGAACAAAAAAATTGTTTTTCGATGCTGAACCGCAAGAATGTTGGCGCGTGGCTAAATATGTGAGCAGCCGACTTTGCCGGGGACGTACACTTGTCGTCTGTACTTTCAGGCGGCGGGGTGAAAAAAAAACAAATGCAAGGAAGTACACCGGACGAGGGCGGCGTTGGCTTGAAATTGGGCAGGGCGCCTGACAGCCTCCGTTACAAAATTTTATTGAATTCATAAGCAAAGACAATATGATGGGACGTCTAAACAAAATTTACTTATCGATGATATTGTTTTTACAAGCTTTATATTAAGTTCACTTTCTGGGAGCATGGAATCTGATGATAACAATATGGCGGACGCTTTTTCAACTTCAATTTCTGTGAGGGCCAAATCTGGGAATCGATTTTACACCCACTTCCAGATATCCGATTAAGCTAAAATTTTGAATGTCCGGTGACAACTCAATATAGTATAATGTATTTCATGCGTGGCCAAACCGTTGAACGCGGTCGACTGGTCGAACGCGAAGTCATTTACAGACGAACCCGACAACGTATATGCTAGAAATTAATACATTATAACAAATACGCAGTACATGAATATCATTGTTAAAAACTGTAACAACACTGCACTCCATCCCAGAAAGTGTATGCAATGGAATACTGAGTGCTCTTCTCTATGTATTCTTCCTGATTTGGGCAAAAAGGTGAGCTATTGTGCCCAAAACGGTGTGGGTATTTCCGATATCCACCGTGACCAGAGTTACAGTTTCCTTGCCTTCGGTTTATTACGTCTGTGGTTGGGATTAATCTGTAAGTTCATCTACCATTCGTAGTTACCTAGCTTGCCACCAGATCATTGAAGTCACTCTTTGTTCTTCCTTTTTCCTTTGATGACCATCGCTTCGTGGTTACTAGGAGTTCTCCTATTATAGACTCTTTGCATCTCTTCCGCAATGATATCGATATGGTGACCATCCCTGTCACTGAAGCCACTGATTACCCTACGTGCGCGAAGTCGATATATTGACGATAACTTTCTCGTTGTTTCCTTTGTCGCTAGGGCCTCCACCTAAACTGGGGCAGCGTATAACAGATATTAAGTTTCTTCTAGCATATTCAAGTCCTCCGATATTTGGCAGTATTCCAGAAAGTGCTGCCTGAAGCTTTGACGCCTTTTCGCCCGAATAGCCGATGTAAGGCTTAATTACTGATGCTCCTAGGTATTCTACAGAGTTTATCGATCTAATAGTTTGACTTCCTACCCTTATGTCCACGTATTCCACATTTTTCCGGCTGATTATTAGGACAGCTTCCATTTTGTCATCTGCCAATTCTAGACCGGCGAATATTAGCCAGTCGCAGATTTCTGCGTTCATAGCTGACTGTAGGGTACGTTAAACATCGATAGTTTAGTATTTCGATACTATCGATATTTTTCTTTAAACTATCGATAAACTATCGATAGTATCGATAGTTGAAACAAATCTAATGAAACAATGAACTACTTCAAAATCATTATTTAAAAACAAGAACATTACATATTGGTTTTTTCAAATAACTTCACATTTTGATTTAGGAAAAGTAACTTAAGGCGTTAAGGCGTCTTGCCTTTAAAATCTGTTTCTTGGATCGATATGTATCATGTCGGCTTTAGAAAAAAAAGTTGCGGGTATGCACAAATATAACTGTGCAAAATTTCTTCAGTAACTGTGAACTGGATTTTATCCAATAACCGATGAGACACTTATCACTATCAATTGGCGGTTTTTTTAAAAAATTGTCGTATGTCAATTATTGCGTTTCTGCAATTGTAAGCAGCTCTTCCTTTTGAATCTTCATCCGACAAGAAGTACACAGTACCTACACAACACAGAACGTATAGAGAAGTAAAAAAAATCAATCGGATTGCACGTGCACAAAACAGACAAAGAATACTTTCCGGGAATTCCCCGCTTATGAGCATGGAAAAGAAAATGTGATGCAAAAGAAAATGCGCTCAACAGTTCACAGTTTTGGCACGTTTTTCATTTCAAAAACTATCAATATTAAAAAAAAAACATCGATGTTTTCGATAGCATGTAAACATCGATACTATCGATAGTACTATCGATGTTTAACGTACCCTAGCTGACTGTATCTTGCAAATGTTCTTTGCAACAGTATCGGCGGGGGATCCGATTTTTTTTTTACTCCTGGTGGCAGTGTTAATTACAGAACTCCGTCGTACATGATACTCCAAAGTAGGAGGCCCAGTACTGATCCTTGTGGGACTCCCGCGGAGACAGTGCTTTTCTCCTTCTTCGGTTTTATATCTCCACCTTCTATTTGTGAAGTAGGTAGATACAATCTTTCGCAAGAATTCTGTCGTATCTATTCTGTCTAGTAACCTTCTTATGGTGTGTACATATTTACATATACCTGTGTATTTTCTTTCAAGCATAAAAAACCCATTTAGTAGCACGCGTTACCAATTTCAGCGAAAAGTCGAACACATGGCCTGAAAGTTTGGCCACCGCTGATGTATTTGATGATATTGTAAATCTTATATGGTGGACCCCCTAATATGGTGGATTACCGTTACCTTCACGACCTCCTTACCTCATATTACACGGGCTAAGTGACGTCCTTCTAAATTCAATATGGTGGACACCCAAAGATGGCGAATTGCCTTTTTCTTTGCAACTCGCAGGGCATGGGCATCAAATGAAAGGGCGAGTAGAATCTCAAGCACTCTGAGTAAACTTTCTCATATCAAACCTACCCAAGCTAATATACGCCTCAGTAATTCAGTTAGCGTCATAAAGATTAAACTTGCTTGGTTAAATCCAAGACGACTAGAGAAGTAATTACAAGTGCCCTGAGAATGTTTTAGAGAGCTATAAATATGTCTGGATGTTGATGACTGAGCCCTTCTTATAGAATGCTACTATATTTTACACACCTGTTCACGTTCAGTTCATAGTTTAGTCTCTGCGATTTTCATCTTCAGGCTCAATGCACTCATTTTTCATATTTGTGTTCAAAATGTTGCCTAGTATTTTTTTTCCAAAAATAAAAACTAAGCCTTGAGTTCGTATCAACCAACCTAGTAATGTGTGTTCCAAACCGCCACTAACAAGAAATTTGACAATTCTAACTCACACATAACGAAATCCCGATTTTCTACACGTATGTATGTATACTAAGGTCCTACGAACACACAAACACAGTGCCCCCGAAAGCGATGCATTATGTAAATTTCAGTCTTGGCGCTATTGCCAACCAATTTCATTCGAGCTGTCAAATATTTGAGTTATCGATGTTCGACTTATTGAAGTTCGACTGTGGATGTGTCGTTCGTTAATTGACTCGATTTGTTCGTTTTTGAAAAATACAGATTGCAAAATAATTTGAAAGATGAAGATTGATAAATTGTATCGAATTAAGGCAAATTGTACTTTTGTACTCAAACAAACTCATTTGTATCGAATTCGATACAATTGTATCGACTTTTCCAGCCCTGTAATAGAATGTGCCATCAATCAGAAAATCCATCGCCCTTGGGATTTTAGAAGACATATCAATTGCATATGAAATAAAAATGCATACCTACAGGATGTAACCATTCTCATCACCCCGCTAACCAAACATAACCGAACCTATTGGTCTCTATCAAAGTGAAATAAGACCAGTTGTTGAATTGGATATTTAGTAATTTTTTTCCCTAGCGGTAGCATAATGCCCATGAAATAATGCACCGTAGTAATTCTATTTTTTAATGAACGCACTTGACCACACCATTAATCAGGAGTCATCGATCGCGTTCGCGTACAATAATGATTTTTTTGTTATCAGCTTCTCGCAAATTGTCGCATTTCAACGAATTATTTTTAAATTCTTTGTATTAGAGTAAGGGAGGTATGCCTATATGGACCACCAATGTTATTTTTGTCAATAAAACCCAGATAATGTACGATTTTACATTGCTATTTATTTTAAGAAATAAATTGGACAATGATAATGCACAACTAATAACAAAAACATGAACTCAAGTCATACAAAAAATTACCAAACTGAAATATGAAAGTAACACAAATGCATACATAAACAAATAAAAGCAGGTGGACCACATAGTCCAGGTACAAAACTCACAAATGAATTTTGCTTTTTCGCAACCGACACACTGTTCGTGGTTGCAAATGTGGAATGAAACTCATAGAACCTAGTTGTCTATATTAGCCACAGCACTCGATGTGGGAAAAATTATAGTCAGATAAAGCCAACATTAAAAGAATTTGTTTAAAATCGACTTTTTGATATTCATAGTCACCTTAAAGTCGACTTTAAACTCATAGACAACTTGAAATTTACAATGAGCCAAAAATCGCTTTTAATGATTAGAGTCGGCTTTAAGCGACTGTTTAATTTCTCATATAATATTTTGACGTTTGGGTTTGTTCGCTAAAATCACTTTGCAATAACACTCCAAAGTCGATACTAACTAACTTCAAGTCCGCAATAAAGCCTGTCCATGGTACACTGATGAAGTTATAAATGAAGCAACCGGCTTTACAGTAAATGGAAGCGTACCCATTCTCCCGCAAACTGGGGTATATATAAAACTGCACTTCATGCCGCAACAGTTGCTATTCGTACATCCAAACGTAACTGTTCTTCTTCTAGACTAAGTACTTCTCTGCCTCCAAAGGCTGTATGGAGAAATCTACGTGAAATTGGTATGACTGGCTAAAGCAGTAGTAGTTGCACTCTTGACCCAGATATTTTGAATGGGTCGTTCTTGGCAACCGCAGTTGAACCCATAGATGGCGTTATACGTTGACTTAGGCTGTGCGCAATTTGACAGGTAACCTTTTCACATTGTCTTTTCTATTGAGCAAATGTGATATTTTGCTGCAATTGATTCGAGTTTTGCGTATCATTACTCTGATTCCGTATAGTCGTATATCGTCAAACGCTTCCCGTCATCCCGATATCTTCTGCTGCTGATGAACTTAATGCATGCGAACAGCTTTTTTATTTAGTGACGGCTGTAACTAAAGTCGGCACTAGCCCTTAACTGATGTCGTGAAAAAAAATGTCCTACGGACCTACCTGTTTCAAAATGTGATTAAAATAAAAGTATTGATTTTTTTTAATGTATTTTTTTATCAAACTTTAAACTTAACAAATACAAATGTAATTTTTAAAAAAATAGCGGCAGGAACATTCGTTTTTATTTCAAATTTGCACTTTTATTAATAAGTCTCAATATATAAGGTTTTCCGATGAGAGGTGTTATTGTGAATGGCCCGCTATTTCGGTGGCTGTCACTTTTGAAGCTTTTATTCTTTGACATTTGACAAGTAGAAACTACGTCATTACTAAAAATGGAACGATACACGCTTCAACAACGCATTGAAATTATTAAAATTCACCACAAAAATGGTGAAAATCTTGCAGTCACAGTTCGCAAAACTAAAGCATTTTTTGGTCGTCGTGAAGCACCTTGTCGGACCGCAATACAGAAATTGGTGGAAAAATTCGAGCTGTTGGGACAAGTTAGTGATGTGAAGAATAAAACCCGTGCACGTCGCTCAACAACAACTGAGAATATTGCTGCTGTAGCCCAAAGTGTTGAAGAAAACCCAGGTTTGTCCATTTCTCGTCGTTCTTTGGTATTGGGCATTCCACAAACGTCATTACACCGTATTTTGCATAAAGACTTGGGTCTTAAGGCTTATAAAGTTCAGTTAAGACAAGAACTCAAGCCGGCCGATCATCAACAGCGTCGTGTCTTTGCTGATTGGGTTCTTGAAATGCATGAAAATGATCCGGAATTCCATCGAAAAATCATCTTGACTGATGAGGCCCATTTCCACCTCGGTAGCTACGTCAACAAGCAAAATTGTCGCATCTAGGGCTCGGAAAACCCAAGAGTTATTGTTGAGAAGCCTCTCCATCCTCAACGTGTGACTTGTTGGCGCGGTTTATGGTCCGGCGGGGTCCATACTGTTGAGGTTGGATCAACAGTTACGGTGAATGGATTACGCTATCGAGAGATGATTAATGATTTTTTATGATCGGAGCTGGATGGTATTGATCTGGACAACGTTTACTTTCAACAAGACGGCGCTACGTGCCACACAAGCAACGAAACCATTGATCTTTTACGGGAAAAGTTTCCGGACCGTGTTATCTCTCGAAGAGGTGATCACAATTGGCCACCGAGATCTTGTGATTTAACACCTTGCGACTTCTTCCTTTGGGGCCACGTGAGAGATAAGGTCTACGCCAACAACCCAGCGTCGATTCAAGACCTCAAAGAAAAAATTCGTGAGGCTATCGAGGACATAGGGCAGCCACTTTGCGATTTGGTTATGGAAAATTTCATAAAAAGGATATGGTCCTGTATGCGTGCTCGTGGTGGCCATTTGGCTGATGTTGTTTTTCATTACTAACGGCATACCTTCTTCTTTATTATGAAATAAACATCCGATCATTTATCTCAAAAAATGGCATTTTTCTTTGAATACCACAATAACACCTCTTATTGGAAAACCGTTTACTTATCATAAAAACACGTAATTTCAATGGGTCCGCTGGACCCACGACATCAGTTAAGGGCTAGGCACTATTCATGGGCTGACTATGAATTTGCGCCAATGCGACAAAGCATGGATCCATGCATATGAACCCGACTCTAAGCAACATTTGACTGTATGGGTCCGAATCCGAATCCACCAAAAGTTGTTCGTGCACGAAGCACTTCAAATCAAATGGTCGTCTGTGTTTTTGGAGTAATTTGACATGTCGCCACCGTGCCATTAGAGCAACGAAGAACGGTCAATTCTGAATGGTACACCACCACTTGTGTTCGGCAAAATAAGGGAAACTAATCGCAGAAGACGAATCATTCACACATCGACTCAAACAAGTGAATCTTTGAGCATTCAAAACATCGAATTGATGGGTCATCCGCCGTACAGTCCTGATATGGTACCCAATGATTGCTTCTTATTCCCGCAGATCAAAAATTAAATTGCGAGGTCAACGTTTTTCGACGCCTGAAGAAGCGGTTGCTGCGTTTAAAAAACATGTTTTCGAGACACCTCAATCGGAGTGGTAAAGTGCTCATGTGTATTGATCTTCATGAATAAAATTTCGAAAAAAACATTTTCGATTATTAATATTTATTTTTACTTTTGTCTATCTCAAAACACAAGTAGCAACCCTCGTCTGAAACGTCAATATCATCGTCACTCCTATTTTACCGAACCAAGTTGATCCAGAACTTAGCAAAGAAAAGTTTCAAATCGAACTTAATTAGTTCCCCCACATGCTTTTGGTGATAAGGCTTCGCCTTAGTCGGCAACAATCCAAACATAAATTTAATATTCTAAATAGATAGCCTTAACACATTCATTGGGGGAAATAAAATGCACAAAAATAAAACTCTCCCTTGGCCGTTTCTTTTAAAATAAAATTATCTCTGAATCTTTTCACAGATCTCCTCAGTTAAACAAAATTCATTTTTTTTTTATTCACATAGTACAGTGGTGTTGAATTTGAAATGTGATCACGGCATGTACCACCCTCCGAGAATTGAAAACAATTTTTTTTGTTTTTTTTTTTTTTCGTTCCATCTATCAACATCACCAGCAGCATCCCTCCACCAATAATATCTTCCTACATATACATAAGAATCGCTTTAAAGAAAGAAAGAAAGTCGAAATATCATAGACACTGATGAACAACAAGCCAGGGACAGCGTTGCCGTTGAGTTTTCAGAAAATGTACCTTTTTGAAGTAAAACTTTTATACGCACGTTAGTCAAAATTTTTTGTAACGAAAAAGTGTAACGACTGATTACGTCATACCTTCGACAGAATGAATACTAACCTCTCAACTCATCCAATAAGGGGATTAAATGAAAGGGTTTGACAAGTAGAATACGATAAGTTAACTGACGTAAATCTAAATTCAATATGGCTGACGCACCAAGATGGCAGATTACCGTCATCTTCACGACCTACTGAATATGGGTATCGAATGAAAGGGTTTGACAAGACAAATACAATAGCGACATAAGTGGTATCCAATATGGCTGACGCACCAAGATGGCAGATTACCGTTATCTTCACGTCCTACTTAATATGGGTATCAAGTGAATGGGTTTGATAAGTAGAATACGACAAGTTAACTGACATTATTCTAAATTCAAATTGGCGGACGCACCAAGATGGCAGATTACCGTTATCTTCACGTCCTACTTAATATGGGTATCAAATGAAAAAGTTTGACAAGACAAATACATATATAATAGCTACATAGATAAGTGACGTCATTCGATATTCAATATGGCAAACGCACTGAGATGGTGAATTACCGTTATCTAATAATTGGATTCAAATAGAATTTCGAGAAAGGAGGTAATTTTGAGAATTATTATAAACAGCGAAGATATTAAATAGAACCTATGCGAAAGACAAATTAACTGACCTTTATGTACATTAAGGGATAAAGTTTTACTTCTGCCGCGCGTAGTTTACACATACGTATTTTTGTTTTTTTTTTAATGTATCAAGTAGCGTTAAATGTATCAACAAAATGCACGTTAATTGACGTTATAAAGATAAACCTCTTTAATCCGGAACTCCATTAACCGTAATTTCTTACAAAATTTTTATTTTTAATGTTGACCTTTATTATCCGCAAAACCTCTTATATACGGAAATTTATTCACGCATAGTGAATTTAACCGTTATGTCTGGTCCGTGCACACATATCCAATTGCAGAAGACGCCGACGCTATGGCCTCGGAGTCCCGAGGGGGCATCATAATGGCGATGGAAAAGGGCCCGAAGTCGCAATCAGGATGGTGAAAAACTCTAGGCATGAGGCAACGAGTGCCTGCCATCCTGATTACAGTTAGTTTTGGTTAAGTAGCTTAGGGCATTTTAGGTAGGTTAAGTTTTTTATAGTTTTAAGGAAAAAAAAATAATAAAAAATTGTAATGTCTCCAGGTTTTTCTAATCATTTCTTGGAAGTAAATTTAAGATTAGCTTAGTCGTAGTATACAGTAAAACCTGACAAATTGGACCACCATTGGGACCGAAGAAAAGTGGTCCGATTAGGAGGTGGTCCCATTGTTAGAGGTCCCTTTTTAATTGAACCGGTCCACTTATAAAGGTTTTTCCCTCATGCAAATCTGTCTTTAAAGAGTGAAGTGTTGTACATAAAAAAAAAGACGACCACTTCATACACCTATAAATTTCCAGAAAATATATTTGAATTTAACTTTGATTAAGAATTAAAATAGCGGTAATTGCTCCTGCGATTGATGAACTCTTAAAGTAATTTCTTTACCTTGTTTTTTTTATTCCCACGATCGTAGATATGGCAATCCCATATTTTTTTCGATGATTCGATACGAAGTTCCATATTTAATATCTTTCAGCACTTTGCACTTTGCCGTATCCATGAAAATTGTCAATAATTTTTGAGAACACCTGTTTAAACATGTCCATATTTCGTCCAAGCCTCGTAAAAATCCACAAATCCCACATACATATTTCGTATTCCCTACGATTGGTCCAATTAGATAGGTAAATACATTAAGCAACGAATGTTATTTTAGTGGTCCATGGTCCGATTAGCAGGTGTCCCGATTATAGAGGGAAGTTTGTATGAAAAATAGCAGGGAATGCATAACGTCCGGTCCGAATAGGAGGTGGTCCGATTATAGAGTGTCCCGATTAGCAGGTTTTACTGTAGTTAGTTTAAGGCCGAGCGGCAATAGTTTGTAATAATAGAGTTGAGCCTAGAGTTCCCCCTAAGGGCCAGTAAGCTAGATTACGTAATATTGTTTGATTTTAATTAGATTAAAGCACTAAGATTTTTTAGATTTTATTGAATTCAAAAATCAATACAATTTACATTTTCTGAACTTTAAGTTTGACTTAAGTCCTTATATGGTTTGGCCGAAGGCCGTCTACCAGACTGACATTTATATTATAATTTATACATAACAAGAAAAAACTATTTACATTTATTGTTTACTTCCTGCAAATACAATTATTTACAATTTTCTGAGAAAGATTTTTAAAAAGTTTCCTGAACTATGCATGTTCTGTAACGAATAGCTCCTAAGCAATATTGATAAAGAAGGTCCCAACTTCGTTCACCGTTCAGAATGTAGATCGTTTCCTCAAAATAAAGCGTGGCTACACCAAAGAAGCGTTTACGGAAATCCTTGAGTATTGGGCAAACTCCCAGGAAATGGAACACATCCTCCCTGCACAAGTCACACAATAATGGTAGCTCTGGTCGATGTGGAATGTAGTTCAAACTAAGGAGTTCACCTCTTACTTTAAATAACAAGCTGATTTTTTCAGAAGTGTTGTCAGCTAAGAAGTAGGTTTTTTGCTTTAAGAAGTGGTTTACTTCACTGTAGTAAGCCCTGTAGACTGACGATTCGGCTTCTTTAATGTACCTATCATACATCATATGACCAGCTTTCTTCAGCAAGTCATCAAATTTTGTTTTAAATGAATCGGGGTTTTCGTCGGCTGATATTAAAAATGTTGATGAGGCTTCGATTGCCAGTTTGTTCCACTCATTTACACATGTTCCACCCGAATTTATAATTTGTGTTAGAACTAGTTCTGGAATCCTTTCTTCGCTCATCGCCATAACTTTTGCCACATAGTTGAAATGCATTTTAAGGGTGTCCAAAAAGAGGGGCGTTATTCTCGTTTCAAGATATAGCATATAGTTTGGTGATGTACTGGGCAGTCTGAAGGTACTTTTAATAAAATAGCGAAGGAACTTTTCTACGGCTTCAAAAGAACGATATCCCCATGCCTGTGCTCCATAAAACAGAATTGCAATTGCGGTTGCTCTAAAGACTTTATACTTAGCTATGTGAGAAACGTTATTCTTAAGGATGCAACTTCTCCACACAGAACACATAGCACGCTGGGCTTCCGCTAATTTGGCTTGTAGATGCTTATGTAGACTTAGATTAGAAGCAATCAAGACTCCCAGATACTTATACTCCTTAACTATTTCTATTGACTCCTCTTCAAAAGTCCACTTTTCCCTTCTGGAGTATCTCCCGCCGCCGTTTTTGAAGATTAAAGCACTAAAAAAAGTAACCACTCCTTCCATATGATTTCTTTCCTAAGAATCTCAAAATACCTGTTTCCCAAACCAGATTACCCTGTGTACACATTTTAGGTATATTCATCCTTCGGCTGCTTAGTAAACATTAAAGCTTCAATGGTATCTACAGTCATGTGTAAAAAATTAAGACCAGTAGGATAAATGTTCACTTTTGTTCTTATTTTTTTTCCATACAAAAGTTTTGTACTTAAGTTGAAAACAGTCTTTAAATTAATGCAGCAAAACAATTTAAAATATATTATAGAGTTGAGTCAGTATTTTATAAAATTATCGTATTGGTCTTAATTTTTACACAGAACTGTAGTAGTAGTAGTATTGAATTTATTGTATCATTAATTTTTTTCTTCCAATTACAATCTTTTACTTATTCTAATTAGCAATGGCAAAAGCCGTCAGCCAGATTGACAATTTTATGCGTGGATACATTATTGTAGTTAAATTCATTTTTTTTTAAATTATTGGGTCTATAACTTTATTCCTGCGGTTTGCTAAGAGATGGCGTAACTTGTATTATTTCATTGGAACATGCGTTGGAAAGCTACTGTCACTGTACGTCATTTCAGTATATGTTATTCATTTGAAGCGTAAACAACAATAATTTTTTTTCACTCGAATATGTCGAACTTTGTGCCTGAAAAAGTGTTTTTGCGGGGAGTTCTTCTTCATTACTTTAATATGAAGAAAACTGCTGCCGAAAGTCATCGTATTTTGGTGGAAGTTTATGGTGAACATGCGCTAGCTGAACGTGCCAAAAGTGGTTTGCACGATTTAAAAGTGGTGATTTTGGCTTGGAAGACGATGAACGTCCTGGCCAGCCAAAAAAGGGGGATCAGAAGGGTGTGCTGTATTATGAGCTGCTAGAACCGGGTGAAACCATCAATGGACAACGCTACCGAACACAATTAATCCGTTTGAAGAGAGCAGTAGCCGAAAAACGCCCGGAATATGCGACCAGACACGAGGCAATCATTTTCCATCATGACAACGCTCGGCCCCACGTTGCTATTCCGGTTAAGTAAGAACTATTTGGAAAACAGTGGATGGGAAGTTTTACCCCACCCGCCTTATAGCCCAGACCTTGCCCTTTCTACCATTTGTTCCGGTTGATGCAGAACGCCCTCATTGAAATACGGTTCACACCAGGGCAGAATATCAAAAATTGGCTTAATTCATTCTTGGCTGCCAAGCCGGCGCAGTTCTTTTGGGATGGGATCTACAAATTGCCAGAAAGATGGGAAAAAGTCATAGCTTCAGATGGGCAATACTTTGAATAATACTATTGTACATGTTTTTCTTAAATAAACGTTCAAATTTTGAAAAAAAAAAAAAACCGCACAAATTAAGTTATAGACCCGATACTATTGTTGAAATATATTTTTAACTTTTGTATGGAAATTTTAATGATTTGCTAACATAAAGAAGAGAATACGGATTTTACAGCGATTCACTTTAACAAGTTCAATGATTTGCAACATAAAGATTAGGGTGTCTATTCCTCCATGAACTGGTTCCTATACGCAAGGACGTTCGATACGTAGTTGCAGGTAACGTTCCAGTTAGATCCGTTGAGTATCTGAATTACCTCCTCCATTAAGAGAACGGATTGGTTGTAATGGTAACTCTTCGTCTCCTGAAGAATTGAACACTTTCCTAGAAAGTGGTATGTATCATCTTTTTCGCGTAAGTTACACAAGGAGCAGAGTGCTGGAAGATCTTCCCTGTACGGTCTGAAATTCAGAGGTAACAATTCTCCTCGAGTCTTGAAGATAAGGCTTATTTTGTTAATTCCAACAGATTCGTGGAAGTAGTTCAAATCCATTAAGCTATGGCTTAGTTGTTTGTAGATTAAGCGACTCGATGAACACGCTACTTTCTCCAAAAATCCTTGGTGAATCTTCTCGTTTAGGTTCCGCAAAATGTCATCTAGGGCAACCGTCCAGCTGGATCTGTCTTCCCACCTTAAGGACAACTCAACTCCTAGTTCCTCGCTCATTTGCTGCCACTTCCGGAAAAAGTTCGCTTTCCTGGTAATAAGATATCTGAGGACCACTTTTAGAAGTCTATGATCAGGAAGCTTGGTGATTCTTAAAACATACTTGAAATGAAGCCTGAGGGTGAATAGTCGCAGGAGAGGTAGACCGGTTTCGACATGGAGCATGTACGTTGGTGTGTTTGTTGGTAGTCTAAACAAGTGCTTAAGAAAGAATCTTTGCAGCTTTTCTACTTCTTCGTACTCTTCGTGTCCCCATACCTGACTTGCGTAACACATTATGGATCTTGCAGTTGCTTCGAATAGCTTGCACTTTGAATTTACTGGCACATCTTCCCGACTGAGAACACAAAACTATATATACATATATTATATTTTTCATTCATTTTTAAGGAGGCTAAGCTCTGAAAAAATACGTTCTGCTGGAGCAGTCCTATGAGGAAAACGTAAAGGGTTTTCCAATAAGAGGTGTTATTTTGGTATTCAAAGAAAAATGCCATTTTTTGAGATAAATGATCGGATGTTTATTTCATAATAAATGCCGTTAATAATGAAAAACAACATCAGCCAAATAGCCACCACGAGCACGCATACAGGACCATATCCTTTTCATGAAATTTTGCATAACCAAATCGCAGAGTGGCTGTCCTATGTCCTCGATAGCCTCACGAATTTTATCTTTAAGGTCTTGAATCGACACTGGGCTTTTGGAGTAGACCCTATCTTTCACGTGACCTCAAAGGAAGAAGTCGCAAGGTGTTAAATCACAAGATCTCGGTAGCCAATTGTGATCACCTCTTCGAGAGATAACACGGTCCGGAAACTTTTCCCGTAAAAGATCAATGGCTTCGTTGCTTGTGTGTCTTGTTGAAAGTAAACGTTGTCCAGATCAATACCATCCAACTCCGACTATAAAAAATCATCTCTCGATAGCGTAATCCATTCACCGTAACTGTTGATCCAACCTCAACAGTATGGACCCCGCCGGACCATAAACCGCGCCAACAAGTCACACGTTGAGGATGGAGAGGCTTCTCAACAATAACTCTTGGGTTTTCCGAGCCCTAGATGCGACAATTTTGCTTGTTGACGTAGCTACCGAGGTGGAAATGGGCCTCATCAGTCAAGATGATTTTTCGATGGAATTCCGGATAATTTTCATGCATTTCAAGAACAAAATCAGCAAAGACACGACGCTGTTGATGATCGGCCGGCTTGAGTTCTTGTCTTAACTGAACTTTATAAGCCTTAAGACCCAAGTCTTTATGCAAAATACGGTGTAATGACGTTTGTGGAATGCCCAATACCAAAGAACGACGAGAAATGGACAAACCTGGGTTTTCTTCAACACTTTGGGCTACAGCAGCAATATTCTCAGTTGTTGTTGAGCGACGTGCACGGGTTTTATTCTTCACATCACTAACTTGTCCCAACAGCTCGAATTTTTCCACCAATTTCTGTATTGCGGTCCGACGACCAAAAAATGCTTTAGTTTTGCGAACTGTGACTGCAAGATTTTCACCATTTTTGTAGTGAATTTTAATAATTTCAATGCGTTGTTGAAGCGTGTATCGTTCCATTTTTAGTAATGGCGTAGTTTCTACTTGTCAAATGACAAAGAATAAAAGCTTCAAAAGTGACAGCTACCGAAATAGCGGGCCATTCACAATAACACCTCTCATTGGAAAACCCTATATTATTTTTGAGAACAATTCGGATAGGTTTTCAATTCGTGTTATTCGCGTGATTGCACTGCCCCCAAAACTATTCGATTTCCTGACCATATTTTAATTTTGCAATTGCAGCAATTCGAAATCTGTTCTTTTTTATCCGGTTCGTACAATCAAGTAAAATTATTTAGAACTAGTGGTTACCCGGTTCGCTTCGCTACACCCACTGAGAACAGTGTTTATGTCATAAACGGTTCTGAAATTGTTTCGAATATCTTTTGGTGCACCGAACCATGTCATCTGGAAGCACGAATTGTATTTGCAAATGTTTTTCAAGAAGTGCTTGGAATTGAATACATATTTACATATTACACGTAAATATAATTCTGAATCAATTTTCATCGTGCATTGCTGTAGTAATAATTTTGAGATTTTAGCTTTCAGCGCCATCTATCGGAAAACTTGGAAAACTTTTGATTTACAAACATTTCTCACTGCATAAAAAATATATTCTGTAAAGCTAGCAGTACACGGCATGCCAAAACCGACATACGGATGCCACTCTGACACTCTGACGATATGTTCCGTGGCATACACCTAATATGTCGTACATGTTGTATTGTGTCATGTGCTAAAAATATGCCGAGTACACAGCATGCCAATTTTGGCACAAAGTTGTCAGAGTGGCATGCGTAATGCGTATGTCGGTTTTGGCATGCCGTGTACTGGTAGCTTAAGTTTCAGCTCAATCGGATGGTTTTGAAATGTTGGTGTTCCAGCGCCATCTAGCGGAAAACTTAAAATTTTTTGATTTACGAACACTTCAAACATCAGAAGAAGTATATAGTGTAAGTTTTAGCTCAATCGGATGGTTAGCTTATGAGTTCTGAGGTATCAAACGAACAGCTCATTTTTATATGTATATAAAGATAGGTAATATTGAATTAGTGTCAAAAAAAATTACAATGCGTAATAAGCCCCATTTAGATGATCAGTTTCAGTTTCAGTTTTCAGTTCAGTTAACATTTAAGTTAAAAAAGGGTAGCGCATTTAGACTTCAGTTCGGTATTCAGTTGAGCTTTTATTTTACTTCTGAGCAGTTTAACTGACAACTGAACTGAAAACTGATGGGAATTCCATAAGCTTCAGTCTCAGTTTCAGTTAAATGTTTCACTTTTTGCAGCTCAACTGATAGCTCAACTGAAACTGAAACTGAACTGATTATCTAAATGGGACATTACCTATTTTTTCCCGCAATATCCTTCAATATATTTAAACAATCGTCTGCAGCTGACGAGACGAAAGAAAAGATGTGACTGATTAAATTAGCTTTTAAATACAGTAAAACCTCTTAATTGGGACACTCCGCAATGGGGACGACCTCCCAATCGGGACAACCCATTTGCCAACCCTAAAAGTTTTCATACAATATACCCTCTGTAATCGGGACACTGAAATCGGGACATCTCTCAATTGAGACACTCAATTTAACTTTCCTAGAACCTCCATAAATGAGCCAAACCTCCGAATTGGGACATTTCATTAAAAATGACAGGAAATATGACTTCTCTAATCGGGACAATTCGAGTTGATTGGGACACTAGACTCGAAAAAAAGCAATTGTGACATCTCTAATCGGGACAGTACTAAATGTTCGCAGCTGCATCTCATTCTACAAATTCTCAAACAGTAATATTTTTACAGTAAGGTGACTATATCAGAGACAAAAAACAACAAAGCAACGTTTTATTTATTTTCATTAAATATTAGATATTGGTACTGTGGCGTTGCAGATGTTTTTGTATCGATACAATACATTTTTTAAACTTTTCGTATGTACGGGTACGCGTTGAATTTCTTTCAGGTTCGCACAGGATTTTTAATGATTGTTTGGGGTTTATTAGTTGGCTGGAAAATAGCAGTTTTTTCATAAGTAGTTGTATTTTTCTATATTTTTTATACCATTTTCTATAATTGGGACACCTGCTAATCGGGACAGGAAAGAGTCGGTCCCATCAGTGTCCCAATTAGAGATATTAATACTAATTCCAATTCCAATAATAATAATACTAATTCCTTGGAATTCCTGGAACACTCATGAATTCGAAAAGATGTTTCAAATATCTCGAGCATCTTTTTCAATATACGAAAATATACGACCCAAGCGAGGACATTTGGAGAATTTCCATTGAAAATCTAAAAACGTATCAAAACGAACCAAAATCGAAAAAAAAAGTATCAAATGTATCAAATTTTTGTACGAAAGCACATTATTGATACAATTGTATCTGTGTGGCAACGCTGGCCCAGGGACCACTTCAAGTGAATTTACCATTGTATATGTGTGTGCATTTCATTTAAGTGGGGATCAGCAACATTGCATGAGATTTGATAAGTTAGTGTGGGGAAAGGCCCATCCATTATGGGATCCATTGCAACAATGTGTCTGCAACACCCTGTCAACACCATACACCTACAACAAACACTCTTGTTTTGATATTCTTATAACTTTCGATTCCACTTTCATCTTGTTCGGGGAGGGAGTATTGAAAATCTATATAAGCCTCCGTTCTGGTGGCAATCCAATGACTTACTTTCCAAGTACCGTTACTCGTTGAATGACTACCACCGGATCAGAAACTCTAGGCCTAGTATTTTAGTTTGTTGTTGTTGTTTTTTTTTTTTATATTAATTCGTTTCGCTTGTGTTGAACCTGTCCAATACAAAAGGAAAGTGTGCTTTTAAATAATATTCAGTGGAAATTAATAAATATTTCAAAAAAAAAAAAAAAAAGGAATTATAAAAAAAAACCAATAAAAAAAATACAAGATACATTTTTTTGCTGAGGAATCAAAACCAATTGAAGATTTTTCTATTTTAGAAGGATGCGGTCGCGAAGTACCTCTTCTCGAATAAAAGAACTTCTCATTAGTGGGATAGTTGTATGTTTGTTTGCAGTGAATGGATTAAATGCAGGTGAGTTTGAAAATTAAAAGGATATTTTGTAAGAGTGTAGAAGCCGGTTTTTTGTGTTTGACACTAACGTAACGGTTTGTCAATAAGTACCTACCAATGGAACAAAAGATCGAAAGTGACAGTATGTAATTTTTAACCTCCTTTTTTGAAGTTAGTTAGAGACGAGTCGCCACACTCTTAATATAAATTCATTCCCGTGGGAAATTTCAAAAGAAAAACAACAAAACAAACAAGATCAATGTACTACTAAAGATTATTACAAAGCCAATCTTTAAGAGGCAAATGAGCCCGGGCAATTGAACGTCATTACATCCGGCATACGATGTTAATCTGGTGTGTGTGTGTGTGTGTGTGTCTGTTTAAGACTCACCCTCGGGTACTTCATGTCCCACATAATACAACAAAAACAACATCAATCATAGCATGGTCGAGTATACGCACTGCAATTTACGACGCGACAAAAAAAAAAAAAAAAAACATAATAAAAACAATATTGTCATGGATATAAAAGCGCCTCTGTAGTTCTTATTATTTTGATTAAGATTCAGAAAGAGCTCTCTAGATCAGATCTAATCATAGTATAATTCAACCGTTGTCGACGTTACTTTTCAAGGACAAGGTACTTGTAAAGTTTTTTTTATTCCATCCCAGTTCTATGCTAACAAAAAAAACACCGCTAGATAATGCGCTCAGTAAGTTAATCGTATTGCTATACACGCACTCTATACACGCCTCTGTGACCTTTGAGCGAGACTTCTTTGAAAAATTTAAAAAATGTTCATCTCGATTATCTGCTGGTATAGTAACAACAATCATCATTTCGTTGGTAAGCAATAAAATGATAAGAGAGAATTTCCTGTCAAATCAGAAAAATATCACTCTACACTGATGAAATACGTTTGGTGATTATTTTAAATCGATTCACATGCGCAAACACTTGGAAGGAAAGATTATCGGACAATTGATCGCCCTCTGGCTTACACTAGGGGTCAGCTCTGTAGAGATATTGTGCTGAGAAAGCATTAAACTTGGACTTGAATTTTATTTATTTGTGTGCTTTGAGACGGCAATCCTGAACTCGGCATTTAAAATCTTATCTATTTGATAAGCGCATATGTACCTCTATCAAGTTACTATGTGGGCATAATAATTCAATAGTGAAGCAGTTATCTCCTTAGTGACATTAGGATGGATGATTATGGAGTTTTGTTTAGCGCTTTCAATTTTTTGATGCAGCTCAATTCAAGATTAAAATGTGATTTGTATGTTTTTCTTTTTTTTTTATAATTAATTTGATAATGAATTATTGCATAATTAATTATTTTTTAATTAGGATTTAATTATTATTGTTGACATATGCAAGTAGAAAATGTGAAATTGTATTTGTTTTTCATAATTTGGCCACATATTCTTTTGCTTATGTTTATTTTTTAAACATATACAATACAGCCTCGCTCGTTCGGACATATAAAGTTTTGGCTATTTCCGGACTAGCGCGCATATCCGGACTATAGAGAAAAAAAATATAATAAAGGGGATAACCGAAATAGCAGAAATTGTTCGCCTTATCTGGGAGCATATTTTCACCTTTGTCACGCCACCTCTTAAGAATAAGGATATCTTCTACATATCTGAGAGGCATCTTTTCGTTTAGCCCACGGAATGCCACTAGCAAAAAATGTCCTTGCTTCAGTGTTAGAAATCTTCTCCACTTCTACAGTAGCGGGCATAGAAACTGCAACACGAAAAAAAACCCACATCTCTCTTCATATCTACCTTTTTTGTCAATGAAAAAAATCAATAAAATCAAAAGTGATTTCCATAAATTGTTTACCAACTTGTTGGCAATAAAACAACATGTAGAACCATTTGTTATAGATCCAGAATCCGAGCAAATCAGAATTTCCAAGAAAGTATTGAAAAAACCATATATTTTCTTGTAGTGGGTGGCAAGCCTTTTAAATGTTTATTACAAGCTTTATATTAACTTCACTTTCTGTGAGGGCGGAATCTGGGATTCGATTTTACACCCACTTCCAGATATCCGATCATCCTGAAATTTTGCACACGTACATATATAGTTCCGGAGACAATACAATATGGGCTATTTGATGACATTGTAAATCCAATATTGCCGTTATCTTCACGACTTCCTTAACATGGGTATCAACTTAAAGGGATTGACAAGCAGAATTAGACTAGCTAAGTGACGTCATTCTTAATTCAATATGGCCCCAAGATGGCGAATTACCTTTTTCTTCACAACCACCATGTCATGGGTATCAAATGAAAGGGCGAGTAGAATCTCAAACATATTGAGTAAACTTTCTCATATCCAAACCACCCAAGCTAATATACGTATAGACGTAAATTTGTAAAAAAAAATTCAGATACCTACTAAAAAGTTGAAAATAAATATAAGGATAAAAAAATATTTTTAAAAACAAGCTTTAATGAAAACTAAAAAGTAAAAAAATTATTTTTTTCCGAGTCACCAATCAGGGCTGCCGAAGTGAGTACTAAGGGAGTATTCGTACTACTCTCTCCAACACTGTACTCCCGTACTCCCCTAGTCAGGATTGTACTCCCTATTGAATATTTCCAATTTTTTAAAAAAAATTTAATTTGAGTCAATTTGAGTTTCTTCAGTCAACAGCACTTTGTTAAAATACTAGCACGATAACTTTTAATGTGTAATATGTTGTCACCGTAAGAACAAAACGCTTAAGAGCCAGCTACTGGACCAACATCATATTCCGTACATAATGTTAAAGACCATATACATATATTCGATCAATAAAATATAAATATAAATATAAGTTATTAAAAAAAAGTCGGCCTGGGACATTCAGTGAAATTAAGCAGCAAGGCTTCTTCAAGCACAATCATATGAAGAGCTCGAGAGAGGTCAAATCAGTGGATCGTGGGAGCCACTCGATATCACCACTTTTCGACGGGAAAAATTTCTCATAAAATTTGGATCGTATTAGAACGAGCTGTGTGTGCACCGTCTTGCTGGAACCACATGCTGTGCAGGCCTATTTGATGCAATTCAGGCACAAGACAGTTTTCCAACATGTCCCGATAGTGGTCACCAGTAACTGTTATAGAATTGCTCAAGCATCCTTAAGGAAATATGACCAAATGCATCATGCAGTTGCTCTACGAGGGTGAAGTGGTCTTTGTTGCCTCAGTAACGGATATTCTGTTTATTAACAAAGCCGGCTAAGTCGAAATATGCTTCGTCACTCATAATGATTTTTACCAAAATTGGTGGTCGTCTATACTAAGCTGTAAAACTCAGCTACTTCATAACAAAATTCGTTATCGACTTCTCTCTATGACTGTCAAATGCCAACTGAAAAATGTTATCCAATCCGAAATGGCGGCCAAACAAAAACGACCTGGAACATAACAAGCACCCTTTACCGAGTTCCATCAGCCATTAAAAAACATTCTTGAGGCTACGGTCAAAATAAAATAGTTACCTTTCAGAGTTTTAACAGGCTAATACTATATGTTAATATTTGATTTGTATTGTTTCCGTTTTGTACTCCTCTCAGACACAAAATACTCCCCTGCAAACGTTTAAAATACTCCCATTAGAATTTCAAAAACGGCAGCCCTGTCACCAATGTGTGACTATAAACTAAAGCTTGGGGCACTCAGGCTCGAGGTAGAATTTGGCTAAAGGACGATGACGAGGCCTAACTAAACAGTGACAGTGACAAAAAATGTGTTCAGCTAATACTTCGTCCTCGTTGCACATCGTGTATGTGTTGTCTTGTGCCTGAGCGCCCCAAGCTTTAATTTATAGTCACACATTGGTGACTCGGAAAAAAATTATTTTTTTACTTTTTAGTTCATTAAAGCTTGTTTTTAAAAATATTTTTTTAACCTTATATTTTTTATTGTTTATGGTCATCCAACTTGTACATTTTGGAATTCTGAGCCAAGAGCATTTACATTTATAGAATTTAGTGGAATATTAATACTTTGTAGCGCCTCCTTTATTTTTTATGGCCTCCTTACTTCACTTAGGCATTGAATCCACTAAATTTGAAGGTGTCCCACGGATATTTCCCTATCCCAATATTCTTCAATTACTACATTGGGCATTTTCATTGCGGTAGGCATTTTGCTATTTATTTTCAATGCCCTAATGTGCCAGAGATTTTCGATGGGGCTGAGGTCCGGTGAATAACCTGGCCAGTCAAGTGTGGGAATTCCCTTGTCAATCATAAATTCTTTAATTTGTGAAGAAAGTACATTTTATTCATTTTTGTTGTTGTTGTGTAGAGTTACTAAGAAATAGAATAGAAATAAAAAACGAAAATAGCTTACCATTTTGGAACGATGTGGCATGGAGCAGAGCCATCTTAAAAAATCACATCGATAGCCTCTGAAAAATGCTTTTCAATTGACGGTAAAAGTGATTGATTAAAATATTTTTGTAAACTCCTTTAACGAAGCATAAATCTCCAACTCCATAGCAGTAGAAACATTCCCATATCATTTGGAACGCTGAATCTTTCACTATTCTCTCAAGGAAATTTATCCTTAAGGGCTGTCCAGCTCCTCGGCGCACGTATTGAATTCCATCGGATCCGTAAATGTTGGATTTGCTCTCATTGGAGAACATGACTTGTCTACAATCAATTTCTGTCCACTTTTCATATTTTTTTTGCCCAAATTGGCCGAGATTTCTTCATTTTAAGTCGTCTACATCGGTTGTTTTTTTTTTTTGGGTGGACGAGCCATTAAGCCAAATTCTCTAAGCCTTCGATGCACTGTATGCACACTAATGCAATTGCATTTGACTCCACAAACTCTTACTTAGTTGGCGCTACAGCTCGAGGTGAACCGGGGCCTGCTTCTCGCAACCATTTGTGTGTGCGTGTTATATTTTTGCACGAATGAAAGGGACCTACAGTTTTTTTTGCAGACTCTGAACGGCGAGTTGAGAAGCTCAATCGTGATAAATGATACTCTTTGATGCTTGTCAGACATTCGAACAAACTCCACAAACTCTGCTCTTATTTATACAGCTGTGTGAAAACGGTTCTTCAATGACATCCGGTGTAAAACTCGATCATCCGCGGTAGATGTCTTACAAATCCCTTTTGTTCCTTTTTGCGGTTCAACTGTGCTCCTAAGAATTTTTTTTTTCTAATAATCTCCTAACAGTCGACTTTCTGCAACCAACCCCTTTACTTGTTTTGGTAACACTCAACTCTGCCACTTCAAAACGAGCAGTTGTTTGAGGTTTTTGGTCCTCCATCAATTGCTCGTAATTTCGCATTTTTTCAAAAATATTAATTTTTACACCAACGCCAACCAACTTTAAAAACAAAAATGACTCTGAACTACTTGTAGCACTCTTATATACCCAAAACGGATGAACTTAATTAAAAAAGAACCGCTACCTAAAAGTTATTAATGATTATTCTGTAAAAAATGGGTGTTGCACTTTCTATGCTCGCTACTGTACATTATAGTTAGGTGCTATAGTTTGCAACCGCTAGAGAAACTTAAACAAGAAATATGGAATAGAATAGGTGTTGTTGTTCCTAGTTTAGCGAGTTCGTCAGCTTTATAATTCCCTGGAATATCTTTGTTACCCTGCACCCAGTAAAGATAAATGTTGAACTGCTTAGCCATCTCTATGAGAGATGAAGAGCAGTTGGAGGTGGTCTTAGAAGTAGATGAGACTGATTCCAAGGATTTCAAGGCCGCCTGACTATCCGAGAGAATGCTAATATCACTACTATATATTACACTCCTCTTGATTCAGGAAAATTATTGCGAAATCGCCATAATCGAAAAGAATGAGATATAATCTGTCGGAGAAAACACCACTATCATTGGTTTTGGATCCATCAGTGTAGAAGTGTACCGACTTATCTGTTGTAGCTCCTAGGTCATCCCAGAAGGATCTATCGGGAATTGTGACCTTAAAGTTTGTGTCAAAATTGGGTTTGGCTACAGTATAGTCTATGTTTTTGGGGAGAGTTAAGTGATCTAGTATTGTGGAGTGGCCAGTGTAGCTACTTGACCACTGTGAGATTGTATTGTATTGCATTTAGAGGGGGGTTGTTCCATAGAGACAACAAACACGTAGACCTGTAGGCCCATTGTACTTTGGTGAAGTACCGCCCCAATCGCTGAGTTAGCGATTTGTTGCTGAGCTATATACATCGATCTAAGTCTGCCCGTCTCTTTCGCAGAGCGAAGCAATAGGGCAAGATTGAGCTCCAGTAGATCAACGTCCCCTAGGACGTAGCTGCCTAGAGTGGCCTTTCTGATCAGAGCAAAGGCCGGATACTCGCATCTTCTTCCAGGCACATCTCGCAAAGGCCCGAGCTTCTGATACCAATTGTGTACAGGTGCTCGATAGAAGGGAGTGAACCCAGTGACCAGTCCTGTGAGGATTTTAAGGTCAGTTCTACTAAGGTGTAACAGAAACTTAGTTCTGTTTGCCTTGGGCGCGTCTACTAACGTTTTGGCCTGTCGGCATGACCTAAGCTCGTGCCAATGGCTGTAGTGTTGTGGCTGCAGCAGCTCAAGAAGCTTGTTTTTTGCATAGGCTGAACTGCAGCCAATAATAGACTGAGGGCCGATAAACGGAGCCGCTGATCCAGCTCTGGCTAGAGCGTCAGCTTTATCGTTTCCCAGAATATCAGAATGTCCCAGGACCCGGACCAGTGTGATCTAATTACATTGCCCAAGCTGGGTCAGTTTATTTACAGCTTCCTCAACAATTTTGGAGTTGATCAACGCTGCTGAACAGGCTTTAATAGCTGCTTGGCTATCAGAGCAGATGTAGATGGACTTGCCTTTCCATCTCTTGTTAAGTGCAATGTGCGCTGTGCTAGCGATAGCATACACCTCTGCCTGAAAAACAGTTGTAAATCTGCCCAGTGGAATAGATTGCTCAACGTAGCATTCTTCTGAGTAGATACCTGCTCGGGAGAGCTCATCCACTAAGGACCGATCTCACCCCTGTGAGATGATTTTGAGTCTTATGGCAGCACTGGCTGCCATTTGCTTACCGATTATATCAAGGGGTGGGAGATACATTAGAATGTCTTATGCTGATCTTAGTGCTTCACTGATGGTAACGCTAGGAGCGGTAAGGAACAGGGGTGTATCCATATATAAAATCGTGGTTTTCATACCTTTTATAAAAGCTATAGAGAACTTATGTTATTTTTTTTTTTTAACTCTTTATTGATTTCATATCAAATTGGTTGTAAATCTGATAAAGCTTGGATGATAAGGCTTGCAAAATCTCAAGCAAAGATTTTTATCACACTTTGCGCAAGCAGTTCAGACAAATTACTTCACACGGATCTGTAACTGCTTTGCCTGTGTAGCCTACTGATAAGATACTTACTTACTTACTTACTTACTTACTTACTTACTTATGTAGGTGGCGCTACAGTCCGGGGTGGACCAAGGCCTTAACCAACAACCTCCTCCAGTTAGCCCGATCCTTAGCTAACCGCCTCCAGTTGCGCACTTGTTCTACTTGTGCGCGCCACCTTAGCCGAGGGCATCCTCTGCTGCGCTGACCCTCCGGGTAATAGTCGAATATTCTCCGAGCCGGAGTGTTGATTTCCATACGCTCTATATGTCCTAGCCATCTTAAATGCCCAATGTGCAGTTGTTTGACCAGGTTGATGTCGCTATACAGTTTGTGGTTGAATCTTCTCCTCCAGAACCCGTTAACGCAAACGGCACCGAATATCTTACGAAGGATTTGTCTCTCGAACCGACCAAGGATATCTTCATCCGCTTTCGATAAAGTCCATGCTTCAGCTCCATATAGCAAGACTGGGATGATAAGGGTCTTATATAGAGTCTCCTTAGTCAATCGACAAAGGAATTTACTACTCAATTGCCTTCTTAGCCCAAAGAAACAGCGGTTGGCAAGAGTAATCCTTCGTTTGATTTCCGGCAAGATGTCATTTTTTGAAGTTTTGGCAGAGCCGAGGTAGACAAAGTACTTTACTACCTCAAAGTTGTAGCTGTCTATTGTGACGTTCTGTCCAATTCGTCGATGTTGGGTGTCCCTTTTTGTTGACAGCATATATTTTGTTTTGCCCTCGTTTACCGCTAAACCCATTTTAGCCGCTTCCATTTCTACGCTCGCTGTGTTCTACCAATTATGTCAATATCGATCGTTCCTGGTGTGTTGGCTTCTGAGTTTCGAACAATTCTTTCAAGTATGATATTGAAGAAGTCGCATGACAGCAACTGACAAGAAAAGTACAAATAAAAACGCGAAGCTCTGGAACGAAATATGAGTTCACCGCCATTAATGGTAGTCTTCGCAATGTTCTCTTCTTGGTGAGTGGCATATACTTTCGAGTAATCCCATACGCGCTAAAGCAAGTCATCACCTATACATTTTTGGAATTGCTCGTGTGGTTTCAAATTATCACAGTTATCGTAATTGGGCTGTGGGAAAATCGGTGTCATTGCGCAAGATTCATCTTCTGACCAAGTGAACGTAGTATTACTGGATGCTGGCCAAAGACAGCTAGTGAACCAGTGGATAAATTCAAAATTGAATTATACAGAATATCCCGTAAAATACTAATTCAACCTAACCACTAACACCAGCACTAAATGATGAGCCTGTTGATGCATATTTTGCCTTGGCAAATCTCTGCTTGTGGTTGTTGCTTGTCTTAAGCACACCACGACACAGATCTGATAGTGTATACAAAAAAAGAACGAGTAATGGCCTGACATTCACAAAGGATATGTTTGACATCTTCCGTTGTACCTACATAAGAAAATATGTCATTGCAGTATCTGTTTGTAAGTCAAATTTTTTTTCGCATATTTCCTAAAGAAACAGTGTCCAAAAAGTATTCCTATTAAGGTTCTTAACTATGTGTTATGTGCACCATCTAGATTATAGGCAGCACCCGTCAGTTTAAGCACGTTTGGTCCACATCGTCCCTTTCATCTTCGGCACTATTATTTGCCGTCGCATAACCATCGACGTATGCTCTTAGGAGTGCAGTTTTTCGTATCTGCCTTCCAGTGTGGTGCCTGCACACTTGCCATAGCATTTATTTGTTTTAAATCCCTGGTTTTAAATCATTAAACAACGTTTTTAGACATTTCTCTCAAAACAAACAATTCATGCGCATTTTTTCGCGCAACTCAAACTGACTCCTATCCTCACTTGAACGCCATGCCGTGAAAAATAACTTCACAGCAATTAAGGCGCCATACGCGTAACGGTGAATTTTGTTAAACAATAGCCAGTACACCGTTATTTGGCAACAACAAAATGTAATACGTAGAAACTTAGTATTTTATCCAACAGTATATGTACATATATGTATATAGATTTGTTCGATTTCCCCAGCAGTGGGGCGTCCTGACTAGCGTCAGTGTATTTTTGTGGTTGTCAAAAAACCCAGTGCAACGCCCATTTCATCGAAAACAAATAGCTTGCCCTGACAACTGTCATTCTTTAATTGCTAAACATAAATCAAATTTTGTTAATTTTCGTATATTTTTGCACTTGTTTAGTTCGTTGGTTTACTAACCAATCTATTCGAACACAAAAAGCACAAACACAATGAGCAAAACCAAATGACAAATCAACTGATTTAAGGTTTTGACAGCCCTTTTTTCTTGCACTAAAGAAACACCCAGGGCGAATCCAGTACTGAACCAGTGTCGACATCGAACACAGACAAGCATTTCCAGTGCAGAGCTGGCGGACATTGAACGCATCAGTGCGAATCCAGTGCGCCGTAGGGCGGCCATCGAACAAAGCTTATGTACAGAATAGGTATTTAAATAAAGGTTTAATTAAAGATCGCAATAAAGGCGAAATAATGAATCGGGAAAAAATTTTAATATATTGCGCGACATCTGTTCGCCGATATTCACCCAACCAAAGATGGTGTTCTGGGCAACCGGTCAACCCAAACCCCTCCCAATAAGACATCGATCTTATTTGGATGATAACACTTGGGGTCTGCTTATGACAGATTGTATCTCACTTGGTGTCTTAAAACACGATAGATTGTCTATTAACTTCGCAAGTACGAAGATATGACCCGATACAGACGCATTTGAGTTAAATGTCGAGCATACCACGAGATTACTTTGACCCCATGTGTCTTAAATACTTTCGAACTGGCCCAAATCTATTATAGGGATCATGGCATTAACACGCTTTGAGCCCAGACGTTGCACATACGACTCAGAAATAAAAGTAGCTTGAATCCGGCTCGAATGACCAAATGTTTATTCGTTCGCGTAAAGGGAACGCAACTTATCCGTTGCGTTTTTCCCAGCTGAAAGAAGATATTTAAATCTGAAACTATTCCGCACGAAATGAAATGCGTGTTCGTCAGTTGAGGCCTTAATGGCGACTCCTTTATTAATTATTAACATAGAGGAAAGAAAAGAGAAGACGTGAAAAAAGTAAGGAGACATTAGTGTGTAGTACAATTTGTGAATTTGAAATATGTTAACTCGTTCAGTGACAAGGGATCCACTTAAGGTTGGCCAACAAGATTTAGGGTGAATATCGGCAAACAACATCTGAAGGTAAATGCCACTCGATTCTTGAGAGTTTTCTAAATAGTTTTCTAATAAAATTAAAAACTTGGCAGAGCGTCGACCTTGGACTCTGATACAGCGATTAGTGGGTCACCAATGAGGAAATTCCCGGTTGTGGGCTCAAATTTATCATGGGGTCATAATTCAGTGGTATAACACCGAGTTTGAAACTGATATGCTTCGCCGATCTGACAGCAGCCTCCGATAGGCCACCCTATCTCTTTCGTTTTGTTTTTTATTTGCATTCGTTCTTGCGCTACCTTACCCTACATATTGTTTTTATGTTAATATAGGCTGAGATTGTTGCCAAGCCCATGCCACGGCAGGCCAGCTCATCCGCAATCTCATTTCTTTCAATGCACCCACCAAAGTTTGACTTCATTGTGGGTGGCTACGGATTGAAGCACTTTATCAGTCTCGAGGCCAAAGAGTGGGAGCTAAAAGCTCCGAGTGCGGCTTGGCTATCTGGAAATACATTTACGTTAGCGCCCTTGATGCCTCTCTGTAGATTAATTAAGACGTAGATCTCATCGGCATGGACGTCAGCTTGAAACATGCAGCTGGGGAATGTTCCCAAGAGGCACGGAGATTCTAGTATTCGGCCCAAAGATCCTAGCTGACTTTCTGATTAAAGATCTGTAACGGCGAGATGCTAATTATAGCTTCTAGAGCTGCTGAAGGGCAGGCGCGCATAGCACCGGTAATACCAAGAAAAGCCATCCGTTGATGTTTTTCCAGTTTCTTGGCTGTAGTCTTTTCGAAATGCAAAACAGTTCAAATTGTGTTTTTTGAGCTGTGAAAGCATACCTTTATAACTTATACCTTTATAATAATAATGGACACCTTCATAGTTACAGACGTTCCTCTACTCAACCATCGAAGCTCTAGATTCTTTAGAGTAGTACACTCAGTAGTTAGTACTTCGGTCGTTCTTCCTCAATTACCGGATGACTATAATGCAAAAGGGATTGTTAGCACCCTTATAATGTAGAACACAGCACGGGCTTTAAGGAAATGGGGAATGGGAAAAGAGGAGAAACCGAAGCACATTGGTCTTAAATGTCTGCAAACTATAATGGTCAGGAAAAACAGGGTGCGGTAGGGAATTCCACATTCGTGTTGTGCTGCAAATGAAAGAATCTTTATATTTCAAAGTACGGCCGAAAACAGGCTTTAGGGTAAGCTGATGGGCATAGCGGGTATTGCGGCTGAAATGTTCGGGGGGGCGGGAATGCAACTGGCTATCTCGTTTGAGCACTTGTGGTGGAAATAGCGATAAAACAATGTTAGACATGATACATTACGGTGGTGACTAAGAGGCACATGCGATTTTGCGATGTCTCGATTGCCGATGAGTATTATCGTGCGTTTTTGGATTCTGTCCAGTAGCTCCAGATATTATGTAAATGTCCATTTAATTGATTTTAACCTATCGATTACATCAATAAAAAGACTATTACTTGATTGTATATATTTTAATTTTTGTATTCTTTTGCTTCTGTCTATGAAAGTTGTGTTCTTTGGTGAGAAATAAATAAATAAATAAATGTGTAGTTGTAGTATGTACATACATATTATGTACATCATATGTTTTCAATGTTTCCAAGATACTACTTGAAAATACAACACCCAAACCACAAATAAGGGAACAAATTAAACCTTTAATCGAATACAATGTTGATTAAACACTTACTTACTTACTTACTTAAGCCAGAACTACATCGGAACAAAAGTGATAAAAAGTAGAAGTGTGCACACACTGAAAGCTCACTCAATTCCAACTGACCAACAGCGCCATTAACGGATGAAATTATTATTTGTTTGACATTTGAAAGCTCCAGGAAATGTATTTCTCCGCAACCATGCACATTTATTCATTAATAGTGGATGAATAATAAAAAGGAAAATTGATTTCAAGCCTATAATTCTAAAAAAATGTACGGGAATAATAAAATCGGTATTTGCTTTCGTGAATATACGTCTAAAATCATTTTTTAATTTCTTTGGATATCAGCTGGTAAAGAAAAACGTGAATAAGCGCCATCTATGGTTGTATAGATGTATGTGAATCCAATTGGATTTACTTGAATTCATATAAGATCGTTTAAGTATTTGGTTGGAAGAACAACAGGAAAGCTTTCGTGCAAAATCACCGCGGCCAAAGCTAGGGTATGCTCTAGCTTTAGCCGCGGTGAGTTTTATTTATTTGAGAGGAATTGATACAGATGTGCCATGGGATGGAGGAGTACAACACATTGTTTTGAGTTTGTTGTACTTTTTATCACTTTTGTTCCGATGTAGTTCTGGCTTTAGTTGGCGCTACAGCTCGAGGTGAACCGGGGCCTGCTTCTCGCAACCATTTGTGTGTGCGTGTTATATTTTTGCACGAATGGAAGGGACCTACAGTTTTTTTTGCAGACTCTGAACGGCGAGTTGAGAAGCTCAATCGTGATAAATGATACTCTTTGATGCTTGTCAGACATTCGAAAGAGGTGGGCACTGTGAAAAACTTTTAGGCCTAACCCCTTAATACTTGAGTCCAATTTGGAGTTTGCAGCGCCATTTCGTTAATTTGCTTAAAAACCTGCGTACAATTTTTTCATCACATCTTCCGCTACTTTAGCCCTTTAGCTTTTTGTAATTTCTCCTCGATCCCGTTCAAAGTCTTTAACAGGTCTTCAATGGGCCTTTTCAAATATTACGCATTGCACTAAGATCAAATCGAGGGGGAAGTCATCATCTTTTTAAAAAGTCTCTTGAATACAGAATTCACATGAATTCAACTGAATACTGAATTCATTGTGAATACTGAATTCATTATGAATACTGAATTCACTATATGAATTCGTCTAAATAAAAAGTGAATACGTTGTGAATTCCGGTTTTGTGCAATGAATTCTTTTGAATACACTGAAATTCTTCTGAATTTCCTGAATTCACATCGGAATTCACTATTGATTAAAAAATTCAGTTTGAATCCATATTGAAAGTTCCTTGAATACACTGATGACTTCCCCCTAGGATCAAATGCTCAAATAAAAAAAACGTACAACTACTAGAGTTGGGCTAAGTGGTGAGTTTATATTCACAGGTATAACTGTGAGCGTGATATTTTATTCACTGTGAATATAACCCGTGAATGTGAATTCACGACGATGCGACTATG
Source organism: Brachyopa scutellaris (assembly GCA_949775065.1). Taxonomy (NCBI): domain Eukaryota; kingdom Metazoa; phylum Arthropoda; class Insecta; order Diptera; family Syrphidae; genus Brachyopa; species Brachyopa scutellaris. The sequence continues at coordinate 8,647,737 of OX459116.1, forward strand.
AAACTACATAAACTACTATGAAACTACATAAATACATACAATGAATTATTGACTATGTAATGTGTAAATATGCATGTACATACGTTTGCATGTATTCTATCCTTATCAGTGCCGTTAAAAACACTTCGACGCAATAATTCAAAAATATACTTACCCTAGAAACTAATGATATTAACGGATGCTTGATTTCCATATCGTCGGCTAAAGATGCAAACCTCGTAAATCCACTTTTTGCCAAAAATTAGATTTTTGAAAATATATAAAGTAGGCATTGAAATCTATGTCTGGATTCACGAAAATGCATTTAATTGTTGTATTAAATGGCAAAAAAGACGAAAAAGAAAACATCTTAACTCATAAAATGCATACAACTGATCATTAGTTGAAGATTAGAAATCACTGTCCTGCACAATTTACAAAAATGGATTTACGAGGTTTGCATCTTTAGCCGACGATATGACTTTTCAAACTGCACAAATTACATTTTGCGAAACTTTCGTCTAATTCAAAGAATTTCCACAGAAAACAAATTTTTCTTCGCTCTGTTATTGGCGGCATCTTAAAAGTATTTTTTTTTTCTTGAATGCGTTGCGTAATCCATTTACATTTCCTTATAATCCCATATTCGCATGCACAGAACTAAACTAGCACTCAAATTCTAAGAACCGCTACAAATTTCAAACTTCATCCCTTTTTCAACGGAAATTCTCAATGCAACCCAGCAAACAATATACATAACACACTATACATACATGTTTGTGTGCGCAAGGCAGCATTATTCAGTATAGTATACACAATATCGTTCACCGCGTTCTACTTTGTTCTACGTATCATTCACTGCCTCGCACCTCACGTTCATACTCACGACCGCGACTTTTGTTGTGACATCGTTATTTGGGAATTTCAAACTGTGACGTGAAACTATTCACGTTTTAGCGATTCACTGTTTATTTCCAAGTCGTTAACAGACTGCGACTGTTATTTTTCATTCACGGTGAATAATTCACTGGTAGTGATTTTTTGCTCATCACTAACAACTACTAGGAGTCACCTGTTATTTGTTAACTCTTAAATACATATATATGTGCTCTTTCGGGTCGACTAAACATTTTTTTCCAATTTCACCACAATCTTTACACGGATCTTGGGGCATTTTCACTTTCAATGACAAACAAGAAAACATTTTGGAAAGAGCATGCATCTAAGCACACGCAATATTCAAATAGAATGTGCGCCGTGCACAGTTACGAAAAAATACGTCCCAGATGTCTAACGGTTTTTGTCAGATAAAAAGATGTAAATAAATCTGTGGTGAATGCCGGAGATTGCACGTACGGCACAAGAAAAAGCGCATGTAAAGGGTGATTCATTAAGACCTGTTTTTTTTTAATTTTAAATTAAACACATAATGGATGGTAGAAACTTTATTATTGCCTGAAAGAACAGTGTTTGACATTTTTTTTTGTAAATATTACTTCCTGTAAATGTTGCCCGCGACTACGCCGTACATGGTCTATTCTGATGGTCCAAATTTGGATCACTGCTTCCAGCGCTGCGACCGGTGTTTGCTGAATTATGCGAGTAATGTTGGCTTCCAAAATCTGGATCGTAGCTAGCTTATCGGCGAAGACTTCACATAACCCCAAAGAAAAAAAATTCGCCAAGTGCTCGAATACGATCAGCCCATATGTTGAGATCGGAGTCGAATCGATTGCTCACGATCTTCAGCCACATTCGCCGCCACAGCCGCAATGTTCTCCTCACTACGGGCTGGATGTGGACTATTCAGTCGCGTATTATCCAATAACGTACACCGAGACTCGGAGTTTGCGGATGGTAAAGGCAATAACGAACTCGGAAGGTCGATGATGCACACGGCACACCATATGTTGCTCGAAGCGCACGAAAAACATTTTTAATAATTTGGAGACGTTGTTGAGGTGTGAGCCTTTTCATGATGATGATGATTTGTCAAACAATCTTTATATATAAAAATGAGCTGTTCGTTTGATACCCCAGAACTCATAAACTAACCATCCGATTGAGTTGAAACTTGCAATATATACTTTTTCGGATGTTTGAAGTGTTCGTACATCAAAAAATTTCAAGTTTTCCGCTAGATGGCTCTGGAACTAAAAAATGTTTAAACTCACCGTACGATTAAGCTGAAACTTACACAATATATTTGTAATGAATTCAGAAATGTTCGTACATCAACAGCTCTCAAGTTTTCCGATAGGTGGCGCTGGAACACCAAAATTTCAAAACCACCCGATTGAGCTGAAACTTACAGAATATATTTGTTATGAAGTGAGAAATATTTGTAAATCAAAAGTTTTCAAGTTTTCCGATAGATGGCGCTGAAAACCAAAATCTCAAAATTGTTACTACAGCAATGCACGGTGGCAGTTAACAGCTTACTTTTGATTAACGTGCACTTCTCGCTTCATAACAAATATATTGTCTAAGTTTCAGCTCAATCGGATGGTAAGTTTTTGAGTTTTTAGGATATTATTGTTTGGACAGTTTTCTTAAATCCAAATAGAGTTGTCGGCATTTAATTCTCCATAGGCATTACTATTCACAAATTCATTCGAAAAAATTTCATTACATATATTACATAAACACTGTTTTCAATGGGTGTAGCGAAGTGCACCGGGTAACCACTAGTACTGAATAAGAATAACACGACACCATGAGGCCAGTTACGCGTGATCTGTAAAAAAAAAAACCTATTGAAAAGAAACAAGTCTAAGTGAATTACCCTTTACATATGTTGAGTTAATACAAATGTATTTAGGGTTGTATTGGTGTTTAGAGATTTATTTTTTATGCGCGCTAGTGTAAACAACGCGTGTAGCTATGTGTATGATCATACGAGAGAAAAACCTGCTCTCATAAGTGTGGACACTGAAATTTCTTTCGGGTGAGCAAGGATAAATCAAGAAAGTGCATAGCTACTTTAACAAATAGCACCAAAAAGGCAGTGTGGATTAAAAAAGGCAATATGCGTAAAAAAAAAGGCAAAAAAGGCAAAGTCAGTAAAATCCGTTCCCTGGTTATTAAGCTAGAAACTAAACATAAGTTATTTGATTTGGAATTATATATTAAAAACAAATATTATTCACTTCTTTTATTTACGATATTAACAAATGTTTTTTTTTATTATTTTATTTTCCAGAATCGTGTAAATTAGGATGCCCACAATGTAAGTATTTCCAAATATACATGGCTTTTTCAGAAACTAAACGAATGACTGTGACATACCTTGTGCTGTAGGAGATGGAGGTGGGAGGAGTTAGGAGTTGAATTTTTGGACGCAAGTGAGGGTGTGGATGGGATGTTGGGATGGGAAATGACAGGAAAAGGAAAGAAGGTCGCATACGAGGAGCACCCGCTTTCCCATCCTTATATCCCATCCACATCCTCAATTCCCGTCAACTTTCAAACTCATAACTCCTCTCACTAACCCTCCTACACAACAACCTAAGTACTTTATTATGTGTTGTGACTTCAGATATGCGTCAAAATTCATATCAAAATCACATATTCGGAATCATATCAGCATCACAAGGGATCAGAGATTATTATTGAAGGGTGAGATGCACCGCGGTCTTAAGATCTATTGTGTCCCCTGCAAGTCCTAGACGAAGGAAAATCCCTCACGTCATTATTCCTATTGAAATCGGTTAGAGAGACCTTCGCTCACACCTAGCCCAGGTGAGAATTCCATAGGTCACAGCACCTCATCCAGATCAATTGTCCTGAGGAATCGCAGTTGGAGATTGGGTGCTATGAATGGTAGATCCTCTGCTATAATTTGGCATTTACAGTTGAACTTGAATGCCCCACATTCCACCAGTATGTGCTCTGAAGTTTCACTGGACTCACTGCTAAATCTGCATAGGTCTTCATCTGATAGACCTAGCTTCCTGATATGTCCCTTGAGTTAATAATGCCCCATAAGGAATGCAGTCAAGATGCGGAGTTTGTTTTTGTCAAGGCTGATGTAAGCTTTGAACCTTTTCACATTATAGTTAACCAAAAGTTTCTTCGCCTGTCTTAGACCCTGAGTTTTTATCCAGGACTTACTCCTGTTTGTCTTCTTCAGTGATCGGAGTTCCTCCTTTATGGTGTGCGGGATAGATCCGCATAAGGGTTCAGCGCCCCCAAAGAGTGTGGCAGCCACTTTCTTGGCAAGTTTGTCTGCCTCCTCGTTACCTTCTATTCCCAGGTGTCCTGGTACCCAGTAGATGGTGATATTATTTCCTCCGTCGAGTCTTTTAAGTATATCTGGGCAGTTAGGACGTCTTATGAAAGCTAGTTACCCTTAGAAAATACTGACCGACTCGTACTTAAGCGCCTTTTTTCTGATTCCATGAATATGACCAATCTTAGCGCGACCACATAAAGACCAAACAAAAAAGAGTGACAGTATAATTTGTTACATAAATAAGTATTGCAAGCAAATATGGCATTTATAACGTTAATTTCAGCTGATTCTGGCATTCTGCGATACGCGCCTGGTAATGTCTACGAATACAGCATTGACAGCTTGCTGACTGTCGGTATTAGCGGCAATGATGCGGAGGAAACAGCTTTAAAGATAAATGGCCAAGCGAAACTCTATGCTGGTGACAATTGCGGTTATACCCTGCAATTGGACCGGATCACCGTGAGTGCTGTTAAGGAATCTCTGGAAAAGCAAATCACTCAGAACCTAAATAAGCCTATCAAATTTACCATGGCAAGCGGGGAGCTACAACCAGAGATTTGTGCTGATCCCACGGATACACCGGCATCGCTTAACATCAAGCGTGGTATTATATCACTGCTGCAGGCTTCCGATAAACCCCACGAGACAGACGTTTTTGGTGTCTGCCCCACCCTAACCTCCATCTCAAAGTCTGGATCAGCTGAAATCATGACCAAGGTGCGCAACCTGAATACATGCGCTTATCGTGAGCAAATCTCAAATGGTTTGGTTAGCGGTGTAGTCAATGGCAAGGCTGGTATTAAGTCAAGTGCTATCTTGAATGCTGACTATTCAAAGGAGTTGAAACTGGTTCGAGGAATTGCTGAAACCGTACAATTGGTTGAAGAATACAAATTTGCAGCATTGGCAAATGGTGCCGGTTCCGCCAAAGCTAAGGTAAAGACAACTCTGAAATTGGGAAAAGTCGACAGAGCAAATGCCCCCAACAGCGCTGGAGAGCCTGCTTCCATTATTTTTGAGCAGCCTGCCTTACCAGCTGTTAAAAATATTGGAGTTCTCAAGAAAGTCTTCACAAACACTGTCAATTTGGTTAATGAACATGTACAAGGGGATGCTGCTCAATACTTCACTGAATTGATTCGTTTGATGCGTTCTTCGGATGTCGGTACGTTGAATGACTTATCCGTTGTGCCACATGCGAATAAAGTGCTGGCCCGAAAAGTATATCTTGATGCTCTCTTCCGCGTGGGCACATCAAATGCTGTTAAGGCCATTGTACAACAAGTATCCAAGATGTCGGAACAGGAAAAGAAGTTAGCCTTTTTGTCGTTTAACTTGGTGCAATCTGTGGAAAAAGATGCCATCAATCAAGCAGCTGTAAGTATTTGGTTACTTGAAAATTTAAAAAATTAAACACTAAACCCATAAATGTTTCTCTTCGCAGAATCTTCTGAACCCCAACTCGCCAAAGGAGGCATTTTTGGCCATTGGAAATCTGGTCAACAAGTACTGCAAACAGGGCACATGCGATCAGAGTGAAGTCAACATTGTATCGAAGAAGTTTACTGATGGCTTAAAGCGTTGCAAGGCCAATACAAAGAAAGATGAAGACCGTTTCGTCAATATCCTGAAGGGTATCCGCAATACCCACAAAATCGCTGATGCATCCGCGCAGGTCCTGGCCGAATGCGCATCCGCCGACCGATCAGCTCGCCTTCGTGTTGCTGCTATTCAGTCATTCACTGCCGCCGCATGCAATCCAGCAATACAAGCTAAGGCCCTTAGCATTCTCAAGGACCGCAATGAAGATTCCGAAATTCGTATTGAATCATATTTGGCTGCAATCGCTTGCCCAAATGCTCAGCTTGCTAATGAAATATCTGAAATTGTCAACAGCGAAGAGGTTTATCAAGTTGGTGGTTTCATTACCTCAAGCCTGAGGTCTATTAGAGACTCCACAGATGCCACACGGGAGGCAAGTCGTCATTTCCTTGGAAATATTCGTGTCACAAAGAAGTTCCCAATCGATCCGCGTCGCTTCTCTTTCAACAGTGAGCTATCATATGCCGTTGATTCACTAGGGATTGGAGCTAGCGCTGATTACAGCTTGATCTACTCACAGAAGGGGTATTTGCCACGCTCGGCTCGCCTTAATTTGACATCTGAGATCTTTGGGTCAAACTTTAACATCCTCGAGATCAGTGCGCGCCAGGAAAATATTGAAGAGATTTTGAGCTACTATTTCGGACCAAAGGGCTACATCAATAAGGAAGGTAAGAACCTTATCGGCAGCCTCGCCAGCAAATCACGCTCGAAACGTTCAATCTCTGAAGATGCTGAGAAATTTGCCAACAAATACAAAACGTATGGCAGCAAGTCAACTGCTGACATTAACCTGGATATCGCTGTTCGCTTATTCGGCTCAGAACTGTTTTTCTTAAGTCTGGCCGATGACGTTCCTCAAACCGTTGACGATGTTTTACGGAAATTCACCGAAGCCGCTGGAAATGTAAAGAACACCTTGAAGAACTTCGATCATGAGTACGCCTGGCATGCACTCTTCCTTGATACCGAATATGTTTACCCTACTGGTGTTGGTCTACCGCTGGAATTGAGCGCTCAGGGCTCATCGACATCGAAATTAGGTATCACAACGGAAATAGATGTTGACGCCATTGTTGAGAATCTGCGCAAAACAAAATACCGTATCAAACTTGTACCCAGTGTTGACGTTAACGTTAACGGACAGTTGCGCTTCAATGCTTTGGTTCTAGTAGCAGGCCTTCGTGCGTCGAGCAGCTTGCACTCATCCACCGGCAGCGATGTTAATTTCGAGCTGATCAACGATGCTTCAGGATTCAATTTGGATGTTGCATTCCCACGTGAGAATCTAGAATTGGTGGACTTCAAGCACAACGTTGAGTTTGTTATCGCCGAACAGGACAAGGAAACCAAGGTTATCCCGCTGAAGCTAAAAAAGAAGAAGAATGCCCCTCAAGAGAACTGTTTCGATCAACTGCACTACATCGGAATGACTGTATGCTTTACTTCCATACTGCCAGATAGCAGTGGTGGTGATGCTGTTGGTTTCCCCCTCTCCGGACCTGTGCATGTCGCTCTTAGGCTGCAAACTGAGAAGAAAATTAACATTTTGGGAATATACGAAAAGAGTCCCGAATATCGCCTTTGGAAATTGAAATACTCCACGCCTGGATCTCAGGTGCCTCATGACACTGAATTGAGCTTGCAAGCTGGAGCCCAGCCAAAGATTTTCATTCGCGCAGCCCTTATACATCCCGAGATCCGTCTAAGTGGTGAAGCTGGAGTTCTGAGCGATGACAAGGAAATATCACTTTACGCCCAATATGATGTCAATGGAGAAGTCACCGTGCAAAAGATCGGCTTCACCAAGAATGGAGACGAATACCGCCCTATTATTAAGATCAAAACCAACAAGGGTGTCGTCAGTAATGAAATAAATGGCTATACGGCTGACGGCCGCATCCTTAAGCAAGGAAGCGGAGATAAGGTCCGTTTCACCTACGATAATATTCAATTGATAAGCAAAGACGGTGAACGCATTGTGGTCAATGGCTGGTCAGATCTGAAGCCATTTAAGACTGAGCTGAAAATTCAACTTGGTCAGGATGCATATGATATTAACGCTCACTTGTCTCTAGAAAATGGATACTCCACCGGCTTGTTCGTTCGCAACCAGAATTCTCCAAACAGCAACGGTGCCAGCTTAGACCTTCAAATATCGCCCAACTCTTTCAAGGATGCTCTGGTGGTGGCAATCTCCGAGTATAACTTAGAAATCAACAACGACTTCAGTTTCACTCGAGATGAAAATAATATTATCACGCAAACTAAGTTCAGCAATGACCTAAAACTTAAAAAGGGCAATCCAGTTGTTTTCAAAGGCAAGCTTAATGGCGAAGTTCAACCAAAACTAGTACAAATAAATGTGGAAGCTGTTAAGGATACAAAAAAAGCCTCAGTTGACTTTAACCTTGCTAAAGATCAACGATCACCGGGAGACTATAGCCTCGATGTAAATGCTAAATTAAACCAACACTCAGTGGACATCAAATCTAAGGTCGACGTTAAGGGCGTGCGTTATGCGACAGACAACAGCCTAACCTCAAGTTGGGGAACGCAATTGACTGCTAAGGGTGAGGTCGGTCAGAGATATACACCACAAGACGTTCACATTGATCTTCAAGGCACATTCCAAATAACCTCAAAAGACAAACAGGGTAATTGGCTGCTAAAGGTGATCGGCACCCCGGACAAGACGAACTCAGACTTCAAACTAAACCGCGACAATGCTGACCTAATTGTATTTAGTGGTGAGACAACCCATCCACAGGACAAAATCGCGTCTGGTAAACTTAATCTACAAGTCAAAGATTTGCTTGGCGCTAAAGCTGATTTCAAAATCAACAAGGGCGGTAAAGGTGATCTGGCAATATTGGTGAACCTTAAGAAGGCCCAACGCAAAGTCAACATCGAGTCCAAATTCAGTCTTGCAGCACCTAAATACGACCTGGACGCAACAATTGTGTACGACACTGACAAGAAAATATTCTTCAAAACCGAGAATGTCGTCGACAAGACAAAGCTATCGACCAAGAACCTCTTAGACATCAATGGCGACAAGCTTCAGATCGACGCAAGTGGATTTACCAAGGGTGACTGGCACCTGAACGGAGAAGTTGATGGCAAGTTGAGCTTGACAGTACCAAGTGGTCGGCAATTTGATGGCCAGCTCAATCGAAAAGTAACCATGGCAAAGAACGGTATAACTTCAGGAGCAATGAGCTTAAGTATCAATGATAAATTGCCAAGCAACGAAAAACGTACTCTCGAATTGAGTGGAGGCCTTGAGAAGCTCAATACTAAGACAAAAGAAATTATTTCCAATCTGAATATTGTCTACACAAACTTTGCGGGAAAGAAGATCGATATTAATCATAAATTGAAGCACCTAGCAAAGGGTCCCAATAAATCAATTGATTTTGGCTCTGAAGTCCGTGGCGATCTTTTGACAGCACCAATCGATCTTGCTCTAGTCGTGGATGAGTATTCCCCAACGCATGCAATTTTCCGGGTTTCCGGTAAATACGGTGAGCAACTTAATACCAATGTGAATGGAAACTATCAACTGGGCGATCGGGCTAAGCCGGCCAGCTTTGAATTGCAGGCTAACATTGCGGCACCAGACACCAAGTTCAAGTCATTCAGCCTAACCACCAGCGGCAAGTACCTACGTGCCGAGACGGAAGATGGCGTTCGCTCTGTGGAACTTCATGTTGACCAGCAGGATGGTCAAGATTCCATCAAGTTTAACGCTTTCGCTAAAGGAAACCGCAATCATGGCAGCTATGTCCTTGATCTCAGCAGCAGTCATATCGCAAACCCATTGAAATTGGACGGTAGCTTTAGCCGTGAGTCACAAGACAAAGAAGCTGGAAAACAGAAGTACACCCTTAACTATTCCAACGGGAATACATTTATTAAGACTGGCCTAGATCTTAGCTATATTGAATCGAAATCGGCAGTCGTACATTACATAGTGGACACGACATTCGATTCTGTGAAGAACCTAGACTTATTGATACGCACTTCAAAGGCTGATGACACCATAAATGTTAACAGTGAATTACAACTAAATGGACAGAAATATCTATTGGAAAGTTCAGTATTTACAAACGAGCACAAGAAAGGTACCACAATTAAGGTCACCTTACCGGAAAAAGTCTCCACAGTATCTGCTATTGTGGAACTTCTAGGAGAACGTAAGGGAAAACTTACAATTAACATTGAAAATCTTGGTGATCTGGACTTGGAGCAAACTGGTGAGGCCAGTCTCAAGGCCTATGATGATTTCTACATAATCTCACATACAAACTCGAAAAAATTAAAGATCGACAATTTGGACCTAGACGTTCGGGCAGAAGGCGGCGCAGGTGGAAAGGGCGTTGCATTGAACGTGAAGAATGGAAAGGGTGTGATTTTAGCTGGCTCCGCTACGTATACAATTAAAAAAGAGAAAAGCAAGACCATTGTAGAGGGTCAAGGTCAAGTTCAGTACTACCAAAAGGCGAGCAATGCCAATTTCAAAATCATCCATCAGCAGTACGAGGTGGCCTCCGACCAAGAAGTGGGATACTCGTTCACCGTCAATGGCACCTTTGGCCCCAAGAATGCTGTCGCTACACTCAAATTGACTAATAAGAACTTCCAAGCCAAGGTGTCCGTCTGCGAAGAGAAGAAACAATGCACCAATGTTGAGATCAGATCCATAGTTACAGTTGATCCAAACGATATAACCTCAATTCAACATGATCTCATGGTACTGATTGATCTCCGCGAGCTTGGCTACCCGCATGAGTTTGAGTTGCAATCGAAGAGTAGCCGCAAGGGCTTCAAATTCAACCATGAAATCGAAAGCAATATCATCTCAAACAATAACATTAAATATCAGCTTGCAGCCAGTATTATGCCTCAACTCAATAAAATTCAAATCAAACTGCCAAACCGTGAAATTTCGATTGAAACTGAACAGGTCCTGCCAAAGGACTTCCTTGGTCAGTACAAGAGCTCAGCTACCTTCTACTTCGATCGTTTGAACAAGCCCAATGATGTGACCAAGTTGATCGCAAGTGCTGACATCAGCGGCGTGGACAAGGTTGCCATTAACGCCAAGGGTGAGGTACGCTTTGAACATCCAGCTATTCGCACCCTGTCCATATCGGGTGTTCTCGATGCAAACCGTGACCGTCGTGTAATCAACAGCGAAGTTATATTTGATATCTTTAAGACGCCAGAGCAAAAGATAATCGCCAGCAGTTTGGTGCGAGATACAAATCCAGATGGAGCCCATGGCTTCAATATTACCGCAGAAAACCAACTTAAGAGCGCTGGGCTTGGCTTCCAATACGACATCTCCGGCAATGCAGGCCTATCACTTGAACGACAGGAGTTTAGTGCAGGATATAACGTGCAGACAGGCGTTGCAGACATCAAAATTAGCGGTGCACTGTTCGCCAGTAAAGATCGCATCGAAGTAATTCTAAATGGTTTGAATGAACAACTCTTAAATCTGGTAGCTGAAATCAACCGCAATAAGTTGTCCAGCAAGATAAATGCCAATGTGCAACTATTCACATTGAAACCGTTGAGTTTAGCCGCCGAACTGGACCAAAATTCAGCTAAGATTGGCTTAAAACGGGCCGGACTTCTTGATGCTTCGGCCGAAATTAAGTTAGGCAAAGAGGCCAAACTTAACATCAAGGATGGAAGCAAAAAACTGCTTGGTGGACGTATCGCGTTGGATGCTGCTCATTTCTTAGCCACAACATTCGAAAGTAATGAAGAAGACGTCAAGGCATTCTTAGTAAGTGAAAAAAAAACCTGACTTTCATGGTCTACAAATATTTCTTTATTTTCTTGCACATTTTTTTTTTTTTTAGAAATCTGTTGAAACAACTGTTTCTGAGGACACGAAGGTCGCTAAGGAGCAACTGCAGAAACGATTCAAAAAGATTGGCGAAGTGCTTGACCGTCAAACGGAATTGTCCAAAAATAGTGCAGTTGACTTGAGTGCCATCAATGAGAACATAAAGCAAAACATCGACGAAATTCTAAAAGAGTTAGAAAATGATCCTGCAATTAAGGAGTTCCTCCAAACATACCGCAAATACTACGATAGCCTTTTGAAATTCTATCAAGATTTGTCAAAGACCATCACTGAAGCACACAAACAAATAAGCGCCTCTGTTGACGAATTGGTCAAGCAAGTCCAGGCGATTGTAAAGAAAACAGTTCTGCCAGCTTGGGAGCAGTTTACTGATAAGATAGCAGTACTCTTAGGCGAACTTCAAGTGGAATCCGTAAAACTTCTAACTAACGTACTGGATCAAGTACTCAAGAGTTTGAAATCTGTCGAGGCCGATCTCAAAGCCCTGGGCAAGCCAATCTATGAAGTACTGAAACCCATTACCGATAGTGTGCAAGATCTACTACAAATTTTGGCTAAGGACTACGATGAGTTCCTTAAAGATCTTAAGCAATACTGGAGCAATTTACCAACATTCGAAGCCGTTCGCGATGAGATTAAACAGAAACTTGCAAAATTCAAGTCCGTTGATGAGATTCTGGCATTCTTGCGCAACATAACTGATCAGTTCAAAAATCTCTCAGCTACAGATGAATTAACAGACCTAGCGAATAAACTGTACGATTATATCGAGGCGAAATTGCGTGACACTCCGGTGAATGATATCGAAGCTCTGGAGGGTATCGCCAATGCCATATTAAATGCACTGCACTCAATCTGGAAGCGCTTGTCTGACTTTAAGCCGCCAAAGGCAAACTACTTCAGCCAAATTCCGATTTCATTAGAGCTGATAAGTAGCCTCCCAGTGTGGATAACTTTGCGTTCCAGCATGCTGAACTTCGTCATTAACGAGAAACTCGAAAGTGTTACCAACTTGTTTGAGCTACTAAAACCACCATTTGACTTTTTACCACCATTCAACTTGGTCGGCCACATCGCCGATGGTAAAAACGTATTCACTTTCGATGGAAAACAATTCGCCTTCCAGGGTTCATGCAGATATGTCTTGGCTCAAGATGCCGACAAAAATGAGTTCAGCGTTATTGGTACAATCAAGGATGGCAAACTGAAGACTGTAACTTTAGTGGATACTAAGAACTTCGCTGAAATCTCGGACACTGGAGTGCTCAAATTGAATGGTAAGCCCGCTGAATTCCCAGTACATGTCGAGGATATGCACGCATGGCGACGCTTCCACACGCTCCGCTTGAGAACAGAATATGGTGTTGAGGTGGTCTGTACCACCGATTTGAAGGTGTGTCACGTCATCGTTGACGGCTTCTATACCAGCAAAACTCGTGGCCTATTCGGTAATGGTAACGCTGAACCATTCGATGACTACACCACAGTAGATGGTAAAATTGCCGCCAATTATCGTGATTTCGTCAATGACTATGGATTGGGTAATTGCCCTGCAGCCGAGGCTAAGGACTTGGCGCAAGTAGAACGCGATCCGATCTGTTCTGATCTCTTTGCCCTGGACTCCAGCCTCGTGTTGGGCTACTTGTTCATAGATCAACAACTATATCGCGATGCTTGCGATGCAGCAGTGCTAGCTAGCCCTGAGAATAAACAAGAAGCCGCCTGCAACATTGCTCTGACATATGCCTCTGGTGCCATTTTGGAAAACCTGCCTGTATTCTTACCCGACAGCTGCTTGAAATGTTCCGGTGCTGCTGGGCAGCGCGAAATTGGCGATGAGTTTAGCGTCAAGATTCCCACAAACAAAGCCGATGTCATCTTCGTTGTTGACCTTGATTCCAGCAAAACTGTTATTGACGATTTAGTGACGCCTGCCATCACTGAATTACGCAATCAATTGAAAACGCGCGGCTTAACCGACGCCCAGATTATTGTGATAGCTTTCAGCGATAGTCAGGTTTATCCAGCTCTATTGACAAGCAATGGAGGTAAATTGAACTTCAACGGAAAGCTCAACAGTGTCGTATTAAATGGACCACGTCGACCGGAACCTGTCGATGTAGGACTAGCTGCAGCTAATAGTGTCTTAAAGGCACTCGATGACCTCCAGTATCAAATCGCCCCACAATCCGATGAGGCTGCATTCCGCTTGGCCTTACAATATCCGTTCCGTGCTGGCGCAGCGAAATCTATAATAGCTGTTCGTAGCAAAAATTTGGATTACACCAATGGTGTAAGTATTGATTGCAAATGTTAGAAAACAAATCTCACAATAACGCTATTCTTCCAGTTCAAGCTGCTGAGGGCTCACATAATAGGCGCTTTGACACAATGGGATGGAGCCTCACTTCATATGATTGCCCCCGTCCAAGACCTATCAGTTGAAGGCGTTCCGACAGAAAAACTTGTTGGTACGTTTCATGGAATACACATATATGTACTTACATACGCCACCAATGGAATTGCTTAAAATATTTTTTTTTATTCGCAGGATTTAACTCACGTATTGTTGCCACAACAGAGGGTAAGGATGCAAAGAAACGGCAGAAGCTCAAGTTCAAGAATGACATGGGAATCGACTTTATCCTGCAAAACAACGGTTGGGTATTTGGTGCACAAAACTTTGAAGCAATCAAAGGCGATGATCAAAAGAAGGCTTACCTTAACCAAGTGACCAGTTCCATTGCCGACACACTGTTCAAAACAGACATTGTCAGCGACTGCAAATGCGTTAAATCATTTGGACTGCATGCTGAACATAAGTGTTCCATTAAATCGTCAAACTTTGTGCCCAACAAACGACCAAAAGGAGCGTAATACAATTGCTAATGTACAGAACGAATTGCGGGAAAATATATAATGCGCTCGTATAAAATACACAACACGAAAATGTAATCAAATATTTTTTTATAGTTTACAATAATAAAAACAACAAATAAATAACAAAAAATCAAATCATATGATTGCTTTTAATTCGTCAAAAAAAAAAAAACCAGCTGTTAAGTGTGAACTGTCAAAGTATTCGGCATTCAACCAAATCGATATTTTGTTATTTGTTGTGAAAACAATTAATTTCGGTAATTTATTCAATGGATAATTTACATAAAGTGATATGAAATCATAATATAATAGATTATTTCTGTAATTGAAATTATATAATTTTCGTACACGGCAGTCTGTCAAATGGTCTACAAATCGCTTTCAGCGCCCCCTTACGATGAGTAGGCGTAAAATTCCTAGCCAGCTGCTTTTGGCTGGGGATAAAATCAAGAGTTGTAGGCAGCTGGTTGTTGTATTTGTTTTACGTGTGAAATTTGACTTTGCTAGCAACTACTGGCTAGCTACGTTTCAAAAAAACACGGCTAATGTATCAGAAAAAACAGTCAATGGCCACTGTCAAAGAGGAGAAATATTCTCTGGGCCGAAGCTAAATACCTGTGGTCGCCGTGGCGGTGGTGGTTAGTGCGTTGGACTACCACGCAATTCTGCCCGGGTTCAACTCCTGGCCGGGTTTAGCACCTAAAAGAGTTTTTTCACGGTGCCACCTCTTTCGAATGTCTGACAAGCATCAAAGAGTATCATTTGTCACGATTGAGCTTCTCAACTCGCCGTTCGGAGTCGGCAAAAAACTGTAGGTCCCTTCCATTCGTGCAAAAATATAACACGCACACACAAATGGTTGCGAGAAGCAGGCCCAGGTTCACCTCGAGCTGTAGCGCCAAATAAGTAAGTAAGAAGCTAAATACCTAAAGCTAAAATATTTGACTCCAGTGGATCTAGGAAATATATCAGAAGACCGGTTAATGCACAATGCCACCCTCAGTATACTATAACGACTGTTAAGCAGGGGGATGGCCGAACGATGATTTCAGCAAATATCTCTTGTAATGGGTTGGTCCATCATTTTGGATAAAAGGGAAAATAACCTAAAACGTTTATATTGGAATTCTTCAAAATATTATGCTGTCGCATACTGAAGAGGAAATGCCGCTTAAGTGGGTCATTATGCAGGATAACGATTCGAAACATACGGCGCAAGCAACAAAGAATTGATTTGAGGAGAATAAAGGAAATCTCTAGGAAACGGGTACCGACTATATTCAACTACTTGATATCGAATCACTCTCTCAGTCGGGTTTATAGTTTTAAGGACCTGGGTGTTTACTTTAGCCCTGAAGTTGATTTTAAAGAGCATATAAACCACATTGTGAATAAATCAAATTCAATGTTAGGTTTCGTTAAAAGATGGTGTAAAGAATTTAAAAATCCTTATGTCACCCTCTCACTATTTAACAGTCTTGTCCGTCCTCACCTCGAATATGCTTCGCAAGCATGGACACATTATCAGAAAAATCTCAATACTCGTATTGAAGCCGTCCAGCGACGCTTCATTCGATTCGCATTAAAATGTCTTCCCTGGGACGATCCTTTTAACCTCCCCCATATTTGCATCGGATAAAACTGTTGCAAATGCAGCCTTTGGCTCAAAGAAGGGTCAATAATGATATAATTTTTATGCATCAACTGATCTCAGGTCTGATTGATGCACCGGACTTATTATCATGTTTAGGATTAAACTTTCGTGGGGGATCGCATTACCTGCGTTTATTTATTGCTAGTGGTAGTGTTGAAATGTAGCGTAGCCTAACCACTAACACCAGCACTAAATGATGAGCCTAGCCTGTTGATGCATATTTTGCCCTGGCAAATTTCTGCTTATGGCTGTTGCTTGTATTAAGCACACCATGACACAGATCTGATAGTGTTTATAAAAGAAAGAAAAAAGTCGATGTAATGTTAAAGCCACCTAAGTCTTCGGATTAAATCCATTTGAAAATCTTTGGATTGACGTAAAAAAAAGTCGTGAAGACAGCTAGACCCAGAAATATGAAGACATTGTGAGTAGTGGGTCAAAAGGCGTGGGAGGCTATTCTACTGAAAAGACACCAGAATTGTATTAATTATATGCCACACCAGTGCGGGGTTGTTATAAATAAATAAGAGATAAACAACGAAATATTTAAGGAAGTCACATTCGAAGCTGAAAACAATTGAAACAATGATTTCATATTTCTCTTCCAGCACTGCTATTTTATAGGAAACCAAAAAAGTGTCAATTTCTATTCTTCGTTCTAATACTTTTTTTTTATCTTAAATCTTAGGCTAGTTACCAAACTAAAAAAAAAATATTTGGTAAATTAATGAAATATATTTTCAAAATGCCTTTCAAAGTGCATTGGTAGATGCATTGCTATTTTATTGAACACAGCTGTATATCTTTGGGTCTGTTTACACTAGTTGAAATTTACCTTTTATGATTGATTAGGTCTGTTCAGTAGCTCTGTGCTGGACAGAAAAGTACAGAAAAGTACAGGTTTTGGTGTTCAGTAAAAAAAGTTTCTGTCCGAGACTGATCTTTTTTGTGGTCAGTAACTGTGCTGCACAACTTTTCTGCACCTACTTTTGAGGTAGAACAGAATCGTGAGAAATGTCAAAATCAGCTGTAATTGAATATGGCTGTATTTTTCTGTGCTGACAAATCTGTGCTGTTCTGATCTGACTTTTTTTTACTGAACAGACCTATTATATGCCATTGCTGCCATGACAGCATTTTTAGTGATAATCTAGAACATTTCAAATGCTTTATTAACATTTTTCATATTTGAATATACAATTTGATAATATCGCCTTGTCTCTTTTATATACATACATTCATATGGAGAGTGGCTAAAAACGAGTCCGATCGTTCGACATCGGAATATTTAGATATAGCTGTTGATATTTTTTTTTATAATCTACACACGCTAAAGAGGATATGAATACTTATAATCTTTACACACAGCGCGAGCACATGAAGAACAAGAACGAGAGACAGACACATCGACGTAGTCACCCCAATTCCCAATGTCGTATTTCCTACTCGTATTCGACTTCAGTTGAATGTTCTTAATCTTATTCCGAAGTTCGTACTATGCGACCATACTCGCCTGTCTAATTGCCTTCTGTCAAAAGGAAATCATCGCATTCGACTCGTGGTATTCCCAATGTCGTATTTTGCTCGTATTTTTTTTTTATAGTCGAGAGCTCATTTGACTACGAGTGGTTGCTATTTTTATTGAAAAAATTGAAAAAAAAAAAAAAAAAAAAATTTTTAAATTTATTTCGAATTATTAAACATTTATTAAAGTTATTTGACTATTCCATATGTATATGTATGTATTTTGCAGGAAAGTAACGAATCGTAGCCAAATGGAGTATCTTGAATCGCTTGAAATGTTCACATTGAATGATTAATTTATTTTTTTGCTTTGACATGAGTTTTACCTAGTATCCAGGTATTTGTTTCTCCTTCCACAAATCGTTGTTCAGGGGTCGGCTTTGTCACAATTCGTCCATATGAACGAATCATGACAAGATCCATGATGTCTTGCAAAAATACGTTTCCGCATCTTGAACTTAATTCATCCACAAGGAATTTAAATGCTTCTTTGGACGCCCGACATTATTTTTTAAAGCTTTAATATTAAAAAAAAAACTTTGCCACAACACTTGCACTTTAGTTTTTAAAATGGTAAAATAAAATGCACCAGGAATTCGGTAGTTCTAATGGATTGGAAATATCACGAATTGTTCTGCCAGCCAAATTATAATTTTCCAGTGTCCTCTTCGTCGTTGTCAAAAAAAAAAGGTCCACTGAATCCATTTTTTAATTGTTTAAAATATAAAACAAAAACCAAACACTTCACAAAATGTTCTTTATTGATATTTCATATTTGACACTTGGTATTTGACATTTCAAATGTGCGTTGAAATGCATTCCATGCGATGGGTTCTCGTGTACATCGCATTCGACTTTGGGAATAGCAAGTCGGATGCGATGCGACTCTCAATACGACTATGAATACGGGCCGAAGTACGCCTTGGGAATTGGGGTGATTGATAGAAAACTCAGATGTTATGTTTCAATCAACTCTATGGGTGGTGCGAAGGATAACTGGAGAGTTGTGTATTATTGAAAGTTATGCCATTACTTATCTTCTTCAGCCACACCGTCATCCTACTGCCAGTGTTATGCCTACGCAGTAGGTTTTGATATTAGCTTCTGAAACTGATCAACTTGTTTTTATTTCGTAAGAAATAAATGTTTCGGCGACATCTGAATTTGAACCGTGGACCTTCAGCGTGACAAGCGACAATGACTACCACTACGCCACGGCCACCCACGATCGTGTGCCAATTGCGTTAAAATTTGATCCGCTGGCTAATTGTCGTGGAAGAAAAGTTCCGCCGGAATTCACGATAGCTATGAATTAAGCAAAGAAATCATTTCGATCGAGGTTTTCTCAACCAAGTTACCAACGAAAAGAACTATCTGCTCACGCTGAAGAGGCTGGGCAATTAGATTACTGCCAGAAAGATAAGGAAGAAGAAGGTCAAGATTCTTCTCAACAACATTATTTAAATGCAGTTGAGGCACCAGAGCCCTCATCACGTAAGACAGTCATCGTTTTCGATATCGTTAACGATAGCGATGCTTCACGTTGGCATACAAATCCTCTCTCGTCCAAACGATTATCGACCGATCACTTAAGTGTTTACGTCACTTAACAAGAAAATCTGTCAAGTACAATCGTCTCGGCGAGCGTGATAGCACGATAGCTATTTAGCTGTCGTGCTGTCGTGTGGTCGTCAATCGTCGGTAAAATTACGTGATGAGAGCCCAGGATTTTTAGGACAATGACCGGGTTCCTGGTATTACAATCTCTAATTTATTTACTTATTTATTCATTCATCAACTGAGCTTAACTCTAAATAGATTATTAACAGTTCAATATAAATTTCTTTACTAATCAACTAAATGCTGCAATGATATTTTAAATTCAGTTCTTACAAGATTTAAATCTATCTCACTTGGGAGTCTGAGGACATTTAATGCGATATGAACAGACCGTCTTTTTTCTAACGTTTCAAGGAGCACATAAGAGCACATCTCGTTAAATATGATGGCTTATAGTTAAGGTTCCAATTCAATTGTTTCACAACGAATCTTGTAAAAGATTTTTGGATTCGTTCAATACGAGTAATTGCATTTGAATAAAACGGATACCAAACAACAGGACAATATTCAAGTAATGGACGTATTAACGACATATAAACTGACTAGCTGATGTACCCGCTTCGCTGCGCATACAAAAACATTATCTTTGTATGTAGATATGTATATTTGTAATAAATTGTCTGCTCGAAGGGGACTTCCAGCTAAATGCTACACTTGTCCTTGCACCTTGAAAGTTGGCATAAATACTTGCTTCACAATTTCCTTAGCACCGAATGACTGAATGAATTGCTTGGATAAAGGATTTTCCATAGACTATTAAAGAAAAAAGTGACGCAGGTGGGTTAGCAATTTCTTCCAATCTAACTTTTTCGCTTTCTTAAATATTACAGCGCGTTCTTAACGTCAAAACGTCAAAACATCATAAAACATACATATCTGTATCTGTTCCAAGCCTGCATCTACTTATCATAAAACAAATTGCAACCAAATGTATCCAGTTATTGGATTAGAGTTGATCGAACAATTACAAAACATATACGTTAGCATGGAGCAATCCCAATCACTTATACTACACGCGTGTATCGCATACACGCATACCCGCTGCCGGTGGTGCATTGACGGTGGCAATGGTCTCCACTGATCGTTGTCGCGAAAGCATGCAAACAATATTTCTTTATGTTATTACTTTTCTCACAGAAAATGTACAAAGAAGATATATATATCAAAATCTTTGTTGTGAAATAATCTAAGCAAATGTGTAAATTTTATTTTAATACGTTTTTTAAGAACTAAAATAGAGCGGGATAAATGCCCAAAAGTAAAATATAAACTTTTCATTTTCTCATTTAGAAGATTTTTATTGAACTATTTTGATTTTTTTTTATCCATTTTATAGATTTAATCCAACCAGAATCGATTGCAAAGAACCGCATTCAAATCCGTTCAGTAGCTTTCTTGGTTTTGCGGCACATACATACATACTTTTTTTTAGACTTAATTTTATAAAAGTAGTGATTTAATAGCATATGGATTAGAAAATTCTGAACAATTTCGTTTTAGAAAACCCAACATCGAATTAGCTCTTGAAATTATGTAGTCCATGTGAGAAGAGAAGGTAAGCTTTGAATCAAAAATGATCCCCAGGTCTTTTACCTCAGTTCTACGCAACAGAATAGTATTTAAAATCGAGTATTCAAATAATAAAGGAGTTAAAGAACGATGAGCAGTAAAGACATGACATTTATTTATGTTCAATGGAAGACAATTTCTTTGACACCACGTAACAATAAGATTTAAATCACTTTTGAGATATAAAGTATCAGTCAAGTTTTTAACACGCAGGAATATTTTTATATCATCAGCATAAATTAGGCAATGAGCATGCATAAGCAAAGAAGGAATTTCATTTATGAATATATTAAATAGAATAGTGCCCAAATTACTACCTTGCGCGACACCAATCTTAACACTTTGCTTTCTATTCTTAAGAAATCTGGAAATCCACAGGAGAAGCGATCCATGA
This sequence comes from Brachyopa scutellaris, assembly GCA_949775065.1. NCBI lineage: Eukaryota > Metazoa > Arthropoda > Insecta > Diptera > Syrphidae > Brachyopa > Brachyopa scutellaris. The sequence goes on from OX459116.1 coordinate 8,669,080, forward strand.
ATTCCAAATGAAAATAATTTCGCTATTAAAATATCATGACACACTGTATCAAAAGCTTTTACAAAATCTGTGTACACGACATCAACTTGATAATTGGATTCAAAAGCATCAATTGCATACTTAGTAAACAGCATCAAATTAGTCGTAGTTGATTTGCCGGACACATATCCATAGCCGTGTTTTATTATCCCCGTGATCTGATCCGGATCAGATCAACAAATAAGTTTGTGTGCATTACAACAACAATCCGAGATCTTGCTTCTTGTCAAGATCAATTTTCGTGATCCAAAAATTAGTTCGACTATTTCTCACTATAGTACACTTTCGTTTGTGAATGTTGCTGTATTATCGACAATTGCCAAGGGTAAATGTTGCCAGATTAGAATATAAAAATATTATTGGCAATCCAAATATCATTAATGTTATTTTGTTCGAATAAATTAATTTTTCTGCTCATAATGATATTTAAGCGATGTAAAACTGAAATTATAGCTACAAAATATTATTCTGATTCGGTATCTGTTAATCAATATTTACAATTTCCTCCTAAAAAAATAAAACAAGCGCATTAAATTTTCATTTAAAAGAAAATATTCATTCGCATGGCAACTTCGCACTAAATGTCAAAATTTATTTAGCTTGTACAATCACCACAACACAGAACTTTGATCTAGTTTGTTTTATTATTCTGATCTGATCCGGATCAGATCATGGGGATAATAAAACACGGCTCATGTTGCGCACTACATATATGTTCTTTAATAGTAAAATACAGGTTAACCTTAACAATTGATTCAAAAAGTTTCGGTATTGCAGATAGTTTCGATACTCCACGGTAGTTCTCAACATTACACTTTGAACCAGCTTTATATATTGGAGTGGCATAAGACAACTTCCATTCATCTAAAAATATACCGGACGATAATGATAAGTTAAAAATGATCTGCAGTGGAAGAGTTATTGATGACTGGCACTGTTTTAAAACAAACGATGGTATCCCATCAGGACCAGCATTTAAGCAGGAATTAATTTTTTGAAAACCATTAAAATTGGCTCACATGTTTGATCAAAACAAAAACATCGAAATAAAATAAATAAAACACATTCTGTACACCTACTACATTTATTTCCATAAATCAAATAATATAATTCACACATCAAATATTTATATGTATTACATTTTTTTTACATTTATACATTTATTATTCCACATCTATGTCAATTGTATTTGTTTATTCTTAGTTTTTTTTTTTTTTGTTGTTGTCTTGTTTTTTATGATTCTCAGTAATGGTTTTTTTTTTTTACAATCTTTCCAAAATGATCAAATTCAATGTTTTATGCATTATTCAGTTTAAATGTTTTTATGATTCTCAATAATGGTTATTTCCTTCTTATAAACTATTTGTTTTGATAGTATGTTGATAATTTTGTATTTCAATAATTGTAAATGTAACTACACATTAAAAAAACAACTGGATATTTCAAAAAAAATTTGAGTCTCAATAATGGTTATTTTTTCATTCAAAAATGATCAAATTTGGCTTTGATAGTATATTGAAAATATTGTGTATTATAATATAACAATTTTATTACATATTTAAAAACAAAAAATGGTTTATTTCATTTCATTCATGCCCCAAGTAAGACAAAGTACATATATTATCATCAGCCAAGAACATTTTAATTCAATCTTATTGTCACAGTTTCAATGGAAGTGTGGGAGAACTACTTGGCGGGAAACAAATACACGCTTTTATTATTATAGTAATTAGTTTAGTATTATATGTAACCAAGTGGAACTGTTCACAACCAGAGCTGTGACGATAAGAATGTCGCCGATGGATTCACTTTTAAAATATGAAATTCAGATTATATGCCTTCATTTAGTGGAAATGAAGAAATACAATTTTCGATGCGACATGTACTACAGCGTATGATGTTTAAAATTGAAATTTGTTGCGTTCAAGTTAAACGGATATGAAAAAAGAAATTAGATCGGAACAAAAAACAAGTCGTAGGGTTCGAGTTTAACAAAAGAACCCTCGAAACCGACAACAATATATTCACACATATAATGGAATGCTATCAAGTATTTCAACTCGAAAGAAAGAATCTCGTCTAGTTGACCTTAACAGAGATGAAATTTGTCTAGAGAATATTTGCTCTTTACACAGTAATCTGAATAAATGTGAAGAGAGTTTCTCTCACGGATAACAGAGACGAATATTCAAGTTGAAATACAATGACTTAAACATGAGTGAACTTTTAAATAGATGATGGCCTATATACATAATTAAAAATAAGTCATCATTTAGTTGGTAAGTTCACCTACATATACTGTGGCGGCTAACAAATTTCAATTTCCATCAGAAAGTCAACAAACGTTAAGGAATATTCGTTACATTTTTTTTTTCCTGTACGAAGAGCTGCTCTTTGCATTTGCCGAAAGCTACAACACCTTATATTCCTTCATATTTTGATGTGACTAAATGAAGGTACTAGTTTTTAATCAGGCCGTGAATGAAAATTTGAAATAATTATACTATATATATATATATATATTTGTGGCTGCAATTTATTTTCTTCCTTTTAAATTAATAATTTAAAAGCCTGTTTGGGTTTCAGCTTTAATGATGTGTTTTCTTTTTGTTATTTATAAATAAAAATGATTTTCTTTTTTACTTATTTACGAACATGTAGTAGCTATTGATTATGATTCAAAAATTTTTATGTAGTGAATACAATAATACAACTAACTGGATATTAAAGAATTTGATTACTATTTTATTATATATATTTTTTTGATCATCGTCAAAAGATTGGGATGCTTGATTACTTCTATGCGAATTTTTTTATTTGATGATAGGAAACTGCCATGATTTAAGTTCAATATTACTGCGTGGGTTTTTTTTTTTTCATACTTTTATATGAACATACAACAAAGTCAAGTTGATTAATATTACATTTTGTAACATTTTTTTTTTTTAAAATTAAAGTTTTTAAATATTTCTCTATAGTAAGTTGACCTTTTGATCAAGGCCGTCCGTCACTGATCCGTTACTTTGTCGTGGCCAGGCCTGGTGGTTAACCTTTAAAAAAAAAGGATATTGTTTAGTTATATCTGTGCTGGTAGGCACGTGTTTTTTTGTTTTTAATTCAAGACATACCCAGTAATGATATAATTATTTTTTATATACATACATTATACGTATGCATGTATATGTACACATTTTTACCAAAAAAAAAAAAACAGATAATAAATGAAAAAAATTTAACGAAAAAGAATTTCAATTAAATAAGTAGTATTCGAAATTAACAAATTGATAGACATTGAAGGACACAGTCCTTTCAAGAATTTTTCAAAATCTGGTTGAATTTATATACAGTGATAAACATAAGTCTACGTACGTACACCCCAAAGAATGGGCGAAAAGTTGTAAAATCGCATCCTACTAATATATATGTAAATGTGAAAGTTTGGAAGTTTTTAGGTTTTTTGCTCAATCACGCCTTAACGGCTCAACAGATTTCAATGAAATTTTCGTGAGTAGATCTACTTCCTGGATTAGCGATTATGCTACTTTTTTATACCGAAAACATAATTCCTTAATTCCATAACTCCCATTTTTTCAGTTTAACCTCATATTGATTTCAATTTTTTTATGGGTAAGCCATTGTCATTGATTGTCAGTCTGTTGAGAGAGGGTTGCTCGTGTGAATATTATGCTCTTTGTCAGAAATAACTATCGCTACAGTTAACTCTTTTTCTTTCATTCTTCCTATGCGCGCATTGATCCAGAATATTTAAAAAACGTTTTTCGCTTTATCCTACTCTTTCTCATAAAGATTCTCTTACGACACATAAAATGTATTATAGTTTGCTAGCGATCCTCTCTTGTGTACAGAAAAAAAAAGTGCGTGAGAATCTCGTGCGTTAGAAGTGAAACTTCTTAGGTTCTATACTCTGGTCCACAAAAGTTGTCAGTACAGCGCAGATAGGATATTTGCCTCTCAGTATTGTTACAACAGCTTGCATAAATCTGTCCCTCTTATAAACACTCGCTGGATTACCGTAGTAGCATGCCAAATCGCCGCAAATCCGACAGCAATCCCCGTAGAGTTACCATCTCCTGATTTGAGAACAACACAATTCGTCGAACGAAATACAGATAATTATGTACAGAGTGGACACCACTTTTGGCATCGATGCATAAAGATACTTGTATTGCAATGTGCATTGCACAAGAAAGAAGTCTTATCTGCCACCAAAAAACTATCGAAATATTCAAAAGGGTATTGCAAGCTGAATTTTAAGGTTTGAATTAAAAACGACGTTATTTATTCTTCGTTTTGTCTTTAGGAATAAAACCAAAGAATATACAAACCCAAAAGAAGTCGCATCTCATATAAAATTTTTGAATGAAAACATTTTTACCCGCAGAAGAAATTGTATACATAAACTCCTTTTCACTGTGGTAGTATTTTTCGGAGCAAACTCCGTAGAAGATTTTCAGTCGTTTCTTACCGCAGACCTCAGTCCCTTCGCCAACAAAACCGATTTTCTGTCCGCAAAAATCATCTCGTGTGCAATGGCCCAATGTTTGCATGGTGGGGTTGAAAATAAGAATTTTATTTTCTTGGCTTGTTTTGTTGTTGTTTGAAAATAAGAATGTTATTTTCTTCGCTTGTTTTGTTGTTGTTCTCTTCGCTTGCTTGTACTTTTGATAATTTGAGGCTCGATATGTATGTGTATTTTTTTTTAGAAATTATTTTACTGCCTTTTGAAGTTGGAGAAGCGTTTCACTTTTTCGTCTGATTCAGGCAAATTTGCCCTACCGCGGCTAAAGAAGTTTCACTTCAAAAACCAACGATCGTCAACGCCTACCTGAATGTGATTGGTCGATATGGGGTGGTTTTTAGTGAAAACGCAAGAAGTTTCTGTTGACATTTGTGAAAACCCAGCGTATGGAGAATGCGTGAAGTATTATTATTATTTTCAGTGAACATGGTGACTATTTCATGTAAAGTGTTTACTTTTCAGTTGACATTGAAAAAGAAAGAATAGAAAGGAAAGAATGATTTGCCCATAAGAAATTGATGTGTATGGCATGTAAGTAACAATCCATAGGATAAAATAAGAAAGGCAGTAGAGAAAGTTCAGCCGCAACAAATGAGTGCAAATATTTCTTTGCTCTCTCTGCGCACATTTTCTTGCCCACCGTGATTTGCAACCGACTATACAATCCAAATCAGTGTGTAAGTGGAAATGTGTAGTGTAATACCCCGTCTCCACGAGACATTTTTCAAGACAAGTTCTTCGACTTGTCATACAAATGTTTCGTGGAGACAGGTTCAAAAACATGTCCGCAATGTCAGCATTTTAGCTTTGTCTTCTCGGCGGACTGAAAACCAGATTTTTCTTCGACATATGACCGGCAGGTAGATTTTCATTCGGTTGGAATTTCGGTATAGTGAGCATAACGCGCTGATCTGCTTTGGTAGTTAGATTTTCATGCTTTTGTATTTCTATAGAGTGAACATGCTGGTTGGGTAGGTAGATTTTCATTCTATGGTATTTACGTAGAGTATTGCACTGCTTTTAAATCGAGAATTGCGCGTTGTTTCCTTCTCAACATCTTGTAGAGTGAAATGTCCTGACATAATTTGCCCAGCGAAGGAAAACATAAAAAAATCTAGTCAAGATGTAGTTTTGACAGAAATATGTCTCGTAAGGAAGAAACCGGTTTCTTCAATTTTTCGCATAATGAAAAGGACCATTACTTTACACTTTATGACTTTTCGATAAACTTTGATGCCTTTCCATATGATCTCATCGTGATTGGCGATTCTAGATATATATGTTTGGTGAAATAATCAAACAGTGTCTTATAGGTGTGGGCAGATTAATGCCATCGTATCGCATGTAAACAATTTAGAAAATGATCAGCAGGACTGGGAATGGGATAGACCAGCACGCTCTGTTATGGATGGTACTTTTAGGTTTTTTTTGCGTATGTTTGTTTTTCCTGTGTTAGTTGAGAATAAATTTTGATATTTTGTGGCTCGCTATATATGTATGTATGTATGTATGTATGTACATCTGTGTGCGTTTGTGCGTGGCATGTATGGAACGAAGTATGCTCATATGATACGTTCATATAATGGGTATCAACATTAGACATTGATTGAACAAATGTAAACATCTCGTTGATTGCATCGTTGAAAACAGGTCCCTTTAGTTGTATATTGTTGCTAAATCCATACTTGAAATTGTAAATATGAAACTGGGGTCTGTTTGGGCTGAGTCTATGTCTATATTTCAAAACATACAAACTGGTACAATATGGTTCTAATCAAAATAAGGCAATTTCATCATATCAGGAATAGGTACTGTATAAAAGTATCATTCATTTTTAACCCGACTATGGCAAAGCTTAAAGGAAGGGTTATGATTCCAAAAGGCTATGTAATCGTTTCATTTACATATAGGGAACAACCACTAAGTTCAGTTTATAAAGACGCGAAATAGGGAAAATTGTTAAGAAACCTCACTCCACTGTTCAAACTGTAATAAAAAAAACTACCGTGAAAGAAATTCTGAGCACTGTGACTACTACTACTACTACTACTACTACTACTACAAAACTGTAGGTCCCTTCCATTCATGCAAAAATTTAACCACCACACACAAATAGCCCTGATTCAGCCCGAAACATAGCGCCACCTCAAGTAAAGTAAGTGTACGTGAACTTTTGGTCTTTGTAATGCATGAACTTTTCTTTATTTTTTTGTATTTTGTATTCTCTATAGCACCTTCACCTTATTTATGTTAATTAAAATTATTTGTGGTTTAGAACTGAATTTTTAATTTTTCGATACAAATTTGCGCTGTACGTAGACTTATGTTTATCACTGTAGACAAATTTAGCAGAGCAATGCCCATCCATCTACTTGGACTTGATCGTTGCTTTATCAATATGGCACTATATTGGCTCGTAATATTTTAATTGATATGTGCGAATGAAGACAAAGGGAAGTGGGAAGTGGGACAGCAAGGAAAACCGTTTGAACAAATATCGTTTATGTCAGAGAAATTTCCTCTGAGGAATGGGTCGCAATGTGCCCGTGGATCATAGAGAATGGAACACTACTGTGCTCAAATGTTTTAACAACAATGTTATACTGTACGCACAAAAATCAACTCAACGAACGAAAATAAAACGGACAAAAAGGCAAAACAAAAACAAAATATCGCAAATGAGGATAATTGAAATTATTCAAAATTAATAGATACTAACTTTAAAATTCACTCGATGAAGTTTCTTCTTCTTACCTGCTGCGTATCGTTACTCACGGCAGCAGTCGTTGACCCTTGTCCACCGCCACCTGTACCACTTCCTCCAGCAGCTTGAGTCATCCAAGATAGAAAGCCACCACCTTGGTTTGAAGATGCACTCTGACTATTCTGACCATTGCCGACACCAAAGCCCTGCACAATAAAATCAATTAATCATTTTGAACTTACTACTTATACTGTAAGCACACATACCTGTTCCTGTGACTGATTCTGTAGGTTACCAATCAAGCCCCATTGATTCAAAGCTGCGGCAACGATAGCTGGATTCATTGGAAGTGTATTCAAATTCAACCCTACACCTAGTGGATTGTTTAGATTTTGCCCTTGATTTGATGGATTCTGTCCCTGTGGATTTATGCCCAAGGATTGTAAATTTGGCATATCTAAATTTCCTCGATTTTGATTGCTCCATCCACCATTATGCTGTTGTGGAGGCATAGCTTGGCTCTGCATGTATACACCGCCGCCACCACGATTCTGTGAGTTGTACGATTGTTGCATTCCATCTTGTCTGCTCATTGGACTTGATGCTGAATTAGACGAACCAATGAGACCACCTCCATTCGTTCCGTTACTACCTCCACCAATTGAACCATTTCCGATAGCACCCACCCCCATACCACCGCCTCCGAGGCCATTACCCATCATACCTCCGCTAGCGGATAGACCAAGGCCATTTCCTCCACTTAAACCGCTTCCAACTACACCATTCATGCCACTACCATAGCCGTTTAGATTACTATTTGGATTATTACGGCCATGTGGTGACAACCCATGCATACTAGTCACAGGTTGGTTTGGACTACCATTGAAATTATTAAAGTTGTTATAATTGCCGTGGTTAGCATTGTTTCTGTTCTGTTCAGTTTTTGGCGCAGCGTTCGAAACATGGACGGAGACGCCTTTACAAAAGAGAAAATAAAACCAAATTGTCATTTTATACAGGATCAGCATTATTATTCTTACCTTTGACAATATGATCTTCGCCACACAGCGATTGAGCTACTTCTGGATCGAGAAAGGTGACAAAACTAAATGCCCGGAAAGGTTTTGGTATGAAAACATCTGTCACTTCACCGAATTTGGAAAAATATTCGCGTAGATCTTCTGCCGTCATATCTTCTGTGCAACGCCCAACAAAAACTTTACATGGTACCTGATGTACCATTCCTTGCTATATGAAAGAGAAAATTGGTGGTAAATTTCGGGCAATCGATCACTTGTGTATAATATTTTTAGATATTCATTTTCTGAAACCAAGCTAGTTAAGGTTGCAGTGCCTGTCGGCACTATATGCATAGGCCGTCTAGGAACGCACTTTCCATAAGTATATTTCCTCCGATAGCATGGCAGTCCCTGCTTGCTTTGAAATAATTCTAAAAAAAATCTGCAAATGCCCTCAACTTCTTATTTCTCAGCACATATCAGCTCATTTGCTCAGATCATTCGAAAAATAGTAAGAAGTAAACGGATAGGCAGGCAAAAATTTGTCCAAAAAGAACAAAAGAACTTATACACCTCCTCAAAAGTCGGATAAACCCAGGCACTGACTTTCTAACGGAACACTGTAAAGTCCGCAAATAAATCTTGGCTATACCTATAGTATAAGATCCTGTTGAATGTGGAACGAGAAGACAAATTATATCCTACACATATGCCATATGAACTGCTTAAAAAATAAACATGACATAATTGCCAGTTCACCCAAAGGCATAGCCAGTTTTATTACCAACTTAGGCTTCATGGCTGATCTCTTAATCCGAGGACATCACAATAGGCCCCAATTTCCTGTTGAATCAATCAGCCAGGCTTTAGAGAAGACCAAAGTTGCTCAACTGCCATAGTTAATATTTTAGACAATATACGAAAGGAGTTCGATATGGGATTTCTTACTTTGCTCAATTTCGCGAAGGCTTTCGACAACGTAAATCATAAAATTTTATGCTGCAAACTGGGGAACTATTTTGGTTTTACCAACAGGGCTACCAAACTTGTCGGTAAGCTACCTGAATGATAGATCACAGAGAGTCGCGATGAGTGGCAAATACTATGTTTCTAATTCGTTCAAGAACCGAGGAAGGAACGGGGGCAGGAGTGTTTGGGCCCGGAACTAAATTATTCGAACCCATGGGCAGCTACACCCGCATTTTGAAGCTGAAATATGTGCTGTCGACAGATGTGCCCTACTCAATCTTGATAAGCGCTACAACAGACGCGACATAGCAATAATTACGGATAGCCAAGCAGCTATCTAGGCAAAATAGGGGCTCAGATCATCAAATCTAGAATTATCTGGGAATGTCTAGATAAACTTAACAGATTGGGCGAATGAAACAACGTCACCATATACTGGGTGCCAGGACACCTGGAGATTGAAGGTAATGAAGAGGCGAACAAACTTGCCAGGAAAGGGTCTCCCACACCCTTTGTGGGCCTGAGATATTTTACAACTCCAAATAGTAAATCAAACGACTTCAAATAATAAATAAAAACAACCGAACCGTTCTCTTGTCAAAACACAACTCATCATTTGGGGCGAAGTTTCATATAGTGTCGTAGCAGAGATCAGGTAGACACACGCCATGGAAACAAGGAGATTTACACGTCAGGTGAGAACGTAGACGTTATCACGGTATTAGAAATGCAAGCAATGCATTCGTCTGCCTAATCACACGCGTAAAGAATTTTTGGATACTATTACGCAGACGATACCTTACACCACAGGCCCTGAACCCTTCTGCGGCATAGGGGAACACACAATAAAAGAGGAGCTCCGATCACTGGAGAAGACAAAGAGGACGAAGTCCTGGACAAAAACTCAGGGTCTAAGACAGGCGAAGAAACTTTTGGGTAATTACAATCTGAAGAGATTCAATGCTTGCATCAGCCTTGATAAAAACAAACTGCGCGTCCTGACTGCGTTGTAAACTCGGGGTACATCTCGGAAAACTACGTCTATCAGATGAAGACTCATGCAGATTTTGCAATGAGTACAGTAAAATTCCAGAACTTTGGAATATAGGGCATTAACCCAGAAGATTCAAGCATGTCTCTTTTCACCTCTACGCCAATGATGTTCAGCTCTATATATCGCATCCAATAAGTAAGGTCAGTGAGCACAAAACAAGCGCCTAAACGAGGATTTATGTGCAATCAAGAACTGGACCAGAAACAATGGATTAGTACTGAACAGTAATAAATCTTTTGCTATTTCCATCTTATTTGGCATCTTTTCGCAAGCTTCAAGAAGCGTTTAATGATTACATTTTCAAGCTGCGCACATTTTACCACGTTTCTATGTACTCGAAGAGTTTTCTTGGCTGCACACTAAAGCAATATTTGAATATAAGAAATTGTATATTCTTTCGTAAAATAACTAAGTCCTCACGACCGTACCTATTTGCTAAACTGGACTTCTCTTGTTCTCAAAACATTGAACATTAATACGCCTCACTACTATTATTTGAATTCCAAAATGTTATTTTTGGTTCGTGCTATTCACCTATGGAATGCCTTACCTTCAAACATTAAAGGCATATTAGATCTCAAAAACATTGAAACTGTTCTTTTATACTCTTTTCTTCAATTTTCTCACGCCTCACGCTTTCTCTTAAATCACTCTCTCTATAAAAATTATAGAGAACATACAAATCCATTTTTTTTTACCACTACTGCTGTGTGACTGTCCACGCTGTTAGAAGAATGAGAGCTCGTGACATATACTTCTTCGATGAAATGGACTTAATTTGAGTGAAGGACCTTCTGAGATTCATATCCTTTTCTATGTAGTTCTAATTCAGCGATCTTTTTATATTTTCCAGGGTAAAATCTAAAATGCTTATTATAAGCAGTTGAACATACTTTGTTACACTGTATTTAATTAGAGCACATGTTTGGTGTCAGGATATTTGAGGCAGAGATTCATGCTATTCAAGTGTGCGCCAATTTCACCCTCTATCTAAACATCAACCACATCTCTTCTTACTTTTAATAAAATAAAATTAAAATGAAAGAAAATATATTCCACTTACCTTTGAGTTGGGAACTTTTACTTCACACCATCTGCCATCGATTAAATGCCTTGTCGATAGAACACGCTTTTGTGCGTCATAATATGCAAATCTAACAAATCCAAATCCTTTCGATTGACCCGATTTTAAATCTTTCTTTACTTGTGCCATTAAAACATCACCAAATTCTTCAAAATGCTCGCGTAAACTTTCTTCAGTTGTTTTCCATGGTAATCCGAGTACAATTAAATCTGTACAACGAGGACGTGTTTCGACGCGTTTTGTTTTAGCCGTTGAGTTTTCTAAATTATCATCGCTTTTTCGTTTGTTTTCTATAAAAGCAAAATTTTACTATGTTACCGAGAAACAAAATATAATAATTCAACGTTTTAAAAACAATACTGGTCAACATTAATTTTAATTCCGAAACCAAGGTTAAATTTTGACTCTGATCTACAATTTGTTAAGTGCAGTGTTTCCTCGGTGGACCCTGTCCAGCGTGCTGTATGAATGTGTTAAGTGTAGTTATTGGCTTGGCAGATCAGTTATTATGTTTACACCAACCAACGCACAAAGGAGTATTTACAGCAAAGTATAGTGCATTTCGATGTAAGAAGCTATGAAGCTTTGAAACTTGCATGATATTTTCCTTGGTGTGCTATAATGAAGGTTCATTGCTGACTTGAACACATTATTTTTGTATCATTTTCGACATTATTTACAATTAACAACATTTTAGCATAAGCAAAGTGAAATTGAAGTCAACTGCTCACACAATAATAAGCATGTGGCGGTCAGGGCAGGGTATGAGTCTGTCCACACAATAAAAGGTATTTGAAGCGGTTTGGATCTAGTCTAGGCAAGGCAGGTAGTTCCACATTCCTATCTAGCGTTGGTTTTATTGACTGTGTCAAGTTTGACTGCTAGCTTGTAAGTGAGTGTAGATGAAGATATTAACGTGCGAACAGGAAAGCGTGATATTAGCTCTGAGATGCGAAAATCTGTCTTCAAGGGCCATTGCACAAACAATTCAGTGTAGTCACGTTGTGGTAAGCAAAGTACGCAAAGAAAGCCGGAAACGGGAAAATGAAATAAAAAGACCACTCGCTGGAAAAACAGCACTGCTGTGAAAATTAGCCTTTCAAACAGATTTCTTTCTTCAGGATCTGTAAGCCACGATCTCATGGAACACAATGGAATAAATATAAGCCTTAGAACTGTACACCGGAGACTAGAAGACGCGGGATTAATTGGACGAAGGGCAAGAAAAAAGCCTTCATTGACCAAGAAAATGCGAGTTGTTGGTCTTAAATTCGCCAAATAACATCGGCATTGGACTCAAAATGAATGGAGAAGAGTAATTTTTACCGACAAGTCTAAACTGAGCCTTAATCGGTCAGATGGCATCTCAAATGTTCGTCGAAGGGTTAATGAGTCTTTGCGTCCAGGTTGCGTAGTCTCCAGAAACAAATTTCCAATAAGTTTTATGGTCCGTTTTTGTACTATTCTGCTTCATATGGTTTCATTGTGCGTGAAGTAGACTTCGATGCAACGCACCGGAACGTATGTAAATATTTTAAAGAACACAGACTGAGGACTCTCCCAGAGGTAGTTTCAGACCAACACCGAAATGAAAAATAAAGAGAGCGTGGTACATATTATCGATCAAAGCTGAAAGCCAAACCTGGTGTCATTTTTGATCGAAGAGTCTCGCGCACATACTCTAGGTTTTGTTTGACACTCAAATCATCGTTGTTGTTGTTGTTGTTTTTCGACCCTCTCTTTCTTTGTTTGTTTTTCGAATGATGAAATTTGTGTACATACAATTGAGCGAAAACAAAGATGGCCGCTGATCGTCAGTCAGTAGCAAAAATGTTTGCACCTCTTCAGTTTTGATCGACAAACCATCAACCAGTTGTACACACTTTCAGTTTTGATGGACGTCAACAAAAACTGTCAGTGCTGATCGATAGTGTGTACCACACTTAATACCGCTTGAATCAGCGGATGAAATATCAAAGAACAATTCGAAAAACGTGCCTGCATCTAGATTCATCGTGTAATAGAAGACTTTGGACTGACGCAAAAAAAAAAAACCGTGAAGAGTAATAGATAAACAACAAAATATTGAAGGAAGTTACATTCAAAGCTGAAAATAAAAACAATTAGAAAAATTAACGGTTTCATATTTCTTTTCCAGCACTGCTGTTTCATCGAACACAAAAAAAGTGGCATTTTTTATTTTAATACTGCTTTTTTTAAATGCATTACAATGTCATACATTTTTTTCCATAAATCTTAGGTTAGATACCAAACTAAAAAAAATTAATATTTGATATTTTATTGAACACAGATGTAGGTACATATGTACATGTACCTTTTGTTAAATTTCGGAAAACAATCAATGAGACCACCATTAGCATAGACCTACCTTTTGGGAAGACGCAGAAATATATTTGAGTCCCCCATCCATTGTCAGTGGATGGTGGAAAAAATCTTCCTTCATTCAAACGAACTCCGCGAACGGCTTTAGTATCTTCACTGCGATACTTTAGGCCGCAAGAGCCGGGGTATTGCGCTTGCAGCGTGGATTGCAATAAAGTTCCATCCTCCTCAGTTGGTAACTCAATAGGTTCCTCACCTTCATCTTCGGCCACCTGTACGAAGTCCATTGGCACAACGGCTTATAGCTGTAAACAATTTTAAATATATATTGCATACATTTTTGTATTCCAGTTAATTAAGGAATTTAATGTTAATAAATCTTTGAACAATTCAATGGAACAGATGATAGCAAAATTAGAATAACACTCTTAATGCACACGTATGATAAGATTTTAAAATGCGGCACAAAACAAAATAGGTACTATGTAAACATAAATGTACACCCATTTTAAATATAGAACATTTATTAATTACAACAAAAAAAAGAAACGATATCAAACAATTGAAAGTTAGACCCCTTGGACGGAAATATACAAGAGAAAAACAAGAACATCTATATCATTCATACCTAATGTTAAATTAATGTTAAATACATACATATATAACAAATACTCCTTGAATAACAATAAACATTAGCTTTTCATCTACACATACGAATTTGTATGTTCATATGTAGTTTCTGTCCCATGTATAAATAAAAAACAATAACAGAAAATATCAATTTCACAAAACATACACTCTCAATCTGATCTCAATCGATTTTACTTTCTAAACTACAAATGTGTTTAATAAAAACAAAAAAATATAGTCCTTTTGCACAAAATATACATTCTCAGACTGAGACCCAATCAACAGAATATAAGTTCACGCTTTCATGTTTTTGTCTTGTAGTGCTGTTTATTGCTTCAACTGGAATCATTTTTAAATTTCAGTTTCACAACGTATATAGAGAAAGCACACACACATCACAACACTACGAAACGACAAACAGACAATGGAATCTGCTACTTACATTCTTCATAAATCGTATTATCAACCAATAAAACTAGATAGGTACTGAGCTAAAAAAATATAACCTTAACAGTATGTCATCTTGTTTTTCAAAATATCGAAGCTAAGCCAAACACTTATTTTTAGGAAGCTAATCGAAATTGTACTCGGTACAGTGGAAATCTCCTTACCCAAACTTCTACAACTTCTGTCTTCTGTTTTTTTTTTTGCTTTTCCAAATAATTGCAAATAACCTTAATCCCACTTCTTGCTCGACAAACGACGGAGGCTCTAAAAGATCCTTTTACTACTTCTACCAAACACCCTACACTAGCACATCAACTCATCTACGCCCCATTCTTAGTATACTAAGTTTAACCTAAGGGATAGCCACCAAACCTAACCTAACCTAAGCTTAGCCTTAAGACTAGTTTGTATCTTTGAGTTAGCTTTAAGTTGTAGTTTGTTTGATTTAGTATAAATCAATGAATAAAGAAATTGGCATTGGATATTGATTGAAAATATTTTCCACACGTTGGAGTCGGTCCAGTATTTTGGATATTGGACCATATCTTTGCACATTTGTTCATTAATCGCATGCTCTTTTGATATCAGTATTTGTTCAAAGAATATGTTTCTCTCGCAAGGAATCTTACAGCCGTAGCAGCTAGCGCAAACGTCCATTAGTAGGGGTGAATTCGTAAACGCAAAACTTGCAAAGCAAAGCATTGCAAAACATTGCAATGCAAATGTTCCAAAGCAGTTGCAACGTCAAAAGCATATATTTGCCTTACACGCAAGCAAATGCAGAGTGAAGTGAGCAACATTTATTTGAGAGTTGCGGAGATGCTCTTGCTTTTGCGCAAACTACTGGGTTTAAGAACTGTTTGCTTTGCAGTTATGCGTTTGCTAACGAACAATGTCGACCAGCAAACGCAGAAAAAAAACGACGTGTAACGGGCGCTGTGTGCACGCCTGAAATCTTTCGTCAGCAACCAAGTCCCCGTTATCAGTGTGGTTTTAGGCTAGAAAAGTCCGCCGGAACCCAATATTCACACTTAGGTAGATCTTGAAAAAACCCCAAGAGATCAATACTTCTGTTTATTCAATCGGGCGAAACTGTCAAGGCAACACACGAGGTACGATACAGTAATCCCTCGATTTACGTCGAGAGTTGTTCCAAGAAATGGGTGCGCAAATCGAGACGACGTAAGGCGAGAAGTACACAAATTGGCTGTTAACCCGAATTGTGCCAGCGTGACCGTACGGTCACACACAAAAAACCATAAAATAATGTCATATGTGTTAAAACCATACAGTTGAGATCAATAACGGGACATTCGAAAAAAATAATTACAGCACTATTCGGGTTAATAAAGTCGAAAAGTCGAAATAAAGCAAACATATCCATGCTGCTGGACCATGCATATTAGTATACTAGTACGTTTACATACTGCAGGTTTTTATTTAAAAAAAATAATTAAAATAATAAATAGTGTTCTGATGGTTTATTAATCTTCAACTGGCTATATTAAATGCCTTATCTCCTTTATCAACGCGTCATTCATTTCCACTTCTAATGATATGGCGTTCTTCTTTCTTATACGAGCACTTTCAGCGTTGTTATTCTTTCGTTTTCCTCTCATTTTTCACTAAATTAAACTTTGATTAGATATCAGAAATAATGGCGCAAATTCATAGTCAGATAGAGCCGACGATAAAAGAATTTATTCACCTACATAACCTAAAATATACTTTTTGCTATTCATAGTCACTTATAGCCGGCTTGAAATTTAAAATGACCCAAACGTCATTTTAAATAATTAGAGTCGGCTATAAATGTCTCATATAATATTTTGACGTTTGGGTTTGTTCGTTCAAATCACTTTACAAAAACATACCAAAGTCGATACTAACTAATGCAACAGGCAAAAATGTGTTTATGAATAACGAAAAGTTAAAGCCGGCTTTTTTATTTATAGCCGGCTGTAACTATAAATTTGCGCCAATGTCTATAGTGAGGGTTAATTTACCTAACAAAATTAAAGATAACTGTCTCAACCAAAAAAAAAACAAATAAAATGTTTGAAAATCACCTCGCGCGACCACGGAACCGAGGTAACGTAAATCGAGTGATTACAGTATGTATTTCAAACTTTCATACGCCGACGATATTCAGGGATATCGTAATCAGATTGCTCAATGG
Organism: Brachyopa scutellaris; assembly: GCA_949775065.1. Taxonomy (NCBI): domain Eukaryota; kingdom Metazoa; phylum Arthropoda; class Insecta; order Diptera; family Syrphidae; genus Brachyopa; species Brachyopa scutellaris. The sequence continues at coordinate 8,686,088 of OX459116.1, forward strand.
AACACTTTTCCCTGGATTGATATGAATAATTAGTAGAACACGACAAGACGTCACCGGTGGGTACAGAAATAATGGTTTAGCGGCTAAGATCGGTTTAAGGTTAAGGAATGTAAAACAAAGCATGTACCTATGTACATTTAAGCTGTTAACAAAGAGATGGCAGAGGTAGTAAAAGGCTTTGTTTACCTCAGCTCTGTTGTCACAGTCATCTCACCGGAAATCAAACGAAGGATTACTCTTGCAAAATGCTTTTCTTTTGGGTTAAAAAAGCCTTCTCCCGAACAGCTAAGGAATCTCTTCATCCCAGTCCTCCTACATGGAACAGAAACATGGAGTCTTGTCCAAAGCGGATGAGGATGTCTTTTATAAGATAAAAGGGAGCCTCAACCAACTTGGTGTGCGCAACTGGAGGCAGTTAACCTGATTCACCACTGCAGGGCCATCTAAGTAAGAAAACCATTGGGCTACGGGTACTTTTATAAAGCATAAGCATAATGACAAGACAATTGCCCCATTTTTAGGCAACTTGAAAAATTGATTTCAAAATTGTTAGTCAATGATTTTTGATTATGTATCATTAAAAGGATAAACTCGATAAAAAAAAAATCGTGATAAAAATTCTAGATTCCAAAAGAAAAAAATTCCCTTTCGTCAAGACATCGTCAAGAGCCCAGAGGCTCTAGCAATGAGAAAATTGAGGTAGGTACAATAAAACTTGTGAATAGTGGAATGCTTCGGTGCACTTTTTTGTTCTACTACTCGCAATTTTTCCACAATCGGCAACAATATTGTTTTTAATCAATTTTTGAATGTGTACGTTGTTACCTGTTGAATGTAGCCGCTCGCAAAATGAGACGCACATGTAAAGAAATAACCGCAATGTCAAAATTCTCGGAAATGCAAACGAAGCCGAAAAAATGTAAATGACTAGTCGCATTCATTTCTCGATTCTTCTACTGAAAGTTAATTTGCATGGGGAAAAAAGCAAAATCCGTTTGAAAAATGTTCCATTATTCAGATTTCGCAGCTTTCCACTATATAATAGTGAATTTGGTTGCAGATTTCACTATACACAAGTTGATCTGTATCTGATATAGTACAAACTGTCGCAAAATCCATCCTTTTGTCCAAATTTGGCTCCGTCTGACTTCCATTTGTTTCCAAATCTCAAGAAATTGGTGGCTTGAACACGTTTTGAGTCAAATGAAGAAATGACAGCACCCGTCGATGGGTATTTTGAATACATTCCGGGACGGAATCCAAGTGAATTTAGAAAAACTAATTAATTCTTAAGGCTGAACTATAATAGTCGAATGGGTTCGTACGACCACGTACGAAACTGTGCGAACACAAGGAATTCGTATTGTACAACCATAATAGCTTTTCGCTTCGATTCGTTAAGTTTTCGTACACTTTTGCTCACTTACGAAAGGAGCGAATCCATCCGCTCTTTCGTACGAAAATTTGACATTTGGCTGTATCAGCTGGGTAAATTTAAAACTGTAATTTCGGAAATAAAGAAATGTTGTTTTATTAGCTTTTTGCAATTAATAGCATTATCATTTTAAAGAATAGTTGTTCTTAGATTTCATTCACATACTGTTATGTATGCATTTGCAAGTATGTAGTACAATACATTACACATATATGTACGTCGAACATAAAAAAATGGCTTGTACATAGGACTACGATTTGCTTTCTTAATGGAAACATAAATTAATGTAAGAAAAGTGTGATCATTTTTATTTTGTTAGGTAGTAATTTTTTTCGATTTCATTACTTATTTTGCAAAACAACAAACAAATCACGGGCAAAACGACCAGAAACTGGCAATCGCCAGTGACAATCGCTTCCGTTCGCATTCTCCTATTATGAGCAACCTAAGCAATTGACATTTCGGAAGGAAACTTAACGTAGGATTTTGACAGTAGCTTCCGATTGCTTTCGACTATTATAGTTCAGCCTTTAACCTAAAGAACAGTGTTTTTTTGCCAGGTCGAGAACTTTTCCTATTAATTTCCTGTGCCTATTTTAGTTTGACTTTGTTTTGAAAAATCGATAACTGGGCGGCTCCACCCGAAAGCTTGAAACAACAATCAGAAGCAGGACATTGATAATTTCTCTACACCTGTGAAAAACTGTAATATTCACCCTGAAATATGTATGTATGCACAGATGTACGTAGAAGGAACAGCAAAATTCGATCATATAATATCAATCAAACTAAAGTAACTACACCAAATACATAGTTTTTCTCGATCAGACGCATGACATTTGGGATTTTGGTATACTAAAAAAAATGGCATCTTCTGCAAAACATTTATGCATACATGTATAACTAGCTATAGCTACGCCTACGAGTATTAATCAAATGTTTCTTTTTATTTTGATACGCTCATCGAATCACCGAGGCTAGGTTATGAATCTACTTAACTTTTATTTCTGATATACATATTTTTCTCTTGCATTCTCACAAAACTACACTGTCAAGATGGACAATCCTTTTCTGGATTTTTGTTTCGTTTTTTTTTATTTTTCTTTAAAAACAAATAAGGAAATTAATATAATATGCCACACTTTCAAACAAAATAAATTAAAGAAAACAAAATAAAAAAAAATACATTCACAAATACACAATCTTTTCACCTTTCTTTTAAAAAATGTTTCACACCAACCACAACTCAATATACTCGTATTCTTCCAAAACGCATAAAACACTTCCAAAGGGAACAGAGCAAGGACAAAAATAATTAACAGAAGAAAAAAATCTCTTTTTCACTGGCAATCTGGCATCCACTCTTGCAAATTATACTATAATCTATGTTTTATCTCATTTCATCTCATCCTCGCATTGCACCAAAATCGCAAAATCAAATATCATCTCAATTTCATTGATTATATCATATGAATTATATTGAAAATTTACAATTTTATAAGTACGCTCGAGAGGTCCATTTTGTTTTATTTTTATTCTTTTATTTATAAGTTTTCTATTATATTCTGTTGGTGTCCCGAAATCACTTTCTTGGCGTTGCAAAAAAAAAAAACACAATTTTCGTTAGTTTATTTGGAAAAGAAATAATGAAATAACTTTGTGGGGTAAAAGAAATGATTTTAAGTAATCTTTTTATTATTCTCTGCTAAATCAATTGGCGAATCCACAACGCGTCCATCCCAATTTACACGTAGTCAGAGACTTTCAACTCAAGAATGAAAATTGATTATTGGAAATGGACTACGTACTGTGAAAATCTATCTCATTTCTTTGTTTGTATTTTGTATATAGAAAATACTCAGAAGTCAGAACCATAAGTCAGTGCTCCCACATCCACAATAAACGTAGTATGTTGTGTTTCATGTAATTAGCTTTAAATCGTAGTAAAAGGAAAGGAGGAGTCATAAAGAGGAATACAAAACGAACAATCTGAACAGGTACAGCGCCTCCTAGATGTGAAACAGGTCGTAATACTCCGCGAAAATGTCAAATGTCATGTGCACCTCTTGGCTTACAAAAGTTTTTTCTTGAGTTTTCTATAGTTATTGTTCGGATATTTCAGTCGGTTATATTTGTTTATCAGTTCTTTTTATTATTGTTCACACAACATTCGTACACGGCACAACACATTTTTCAAAGTATTGACAAAAAAGGTAATTTAATAGTATTGAAAATATTAAAAAAATTGTTTTCATTTTTTAAGCGTATGTCAAATTTTTAAGCAGCAAAGACGAGCATACCTTGGTAAACCAACCATTGGGCGAAACTTGTCATTTTTGTCAGAGTTAGTTACCGCTACAGAATGCTTCTAACGTCGGAATTTTCATAGCTTATAACCTACATAAAACAAATATACATAAAATCATTAATTTTACTATTTATACTGTATATACTAGTTCAATTATATTAAATACTTTGAAGTTACCAGTCGAGCTGAGGGCTAAGCCAATGCTTTATAATTCATAAAAACTATCGTAAATGCATTGGTAAATTGTAATAAATCAATCTTTGAATCTTGAATCTTAAAAAAAACCAAAATTAAATGCAAAAAAAGGTCACAGTTGGCGGCCATTTTTTTGAATTTTTGACAGATGCGCGAACTTGAACGAAAATGAACACTCTGAGTATACTAACTTAGCTACGTGTACTGTGGGCTTGTATGTTTCTATTATATAAAAAATAATGTGTGTATGTTCGTACCGTATACGAGGGCGCATCGCTCATCCGATTGTGATGAAACTTTGGTAAGTTGTTGTGCGCATACCACCGAAGATGATAGGATAAAAATCCGCTCGCTAGGTAGCGCTGGAATCAAGTTATTAATAACTTCTATATTTTTATGGACCAAAAAGGCTCATATTCACAATATATGTTAGTTCAGTGCCAGAAGAGAAAATTATAAAATCTGGATCCGATAGGTGGCGCTGGAGTCAAGTTATTAAATCCATAAAAATTAATGCATGTATGTATGTTTGTCTTTTATAAAATTTTCAGAATAGGTACGTGTTTCTTAATAAAGAATACAACATAGCAACAGTGCGGTTACTGGTGGTTTTGGTACCTGTCATACAAAATTTCGTAATTTCGGGTGAAATGTGAATATGAATCATATTGGTCAATTAAAATAGACAGACAGACAGACAGCCAGACAGACAGATAGAAAAACAACTATGTGCGTGGGTAAATTTTGAAAAGATAGGTGGAGAGAAGCGCACCGGGCTACGGCTAGTTATTACATAAAATGTGTCCCCTATATTTCAAGTAATGTTTACGAATTTTTTTTGTAAATAATTCAGTGAGTGTTTTCTTTTGCCGCATGTTGCATTCATTCTTTTGACAACCGGAGAAACCCAAACGTAAAAAAAGAACAATGGAAAATAACTCTTCCATCTCTTTTTTGAAGTGAATACTTCTTTAGCGACGTATTTGTTTTTGAAAATGTAGCGTTACGATAAATGTGTTACGACAAATGTATTACGATAAAGGGGAAATGATACAGGGGAAATATGTATAAAGAAAACATCAGCTGTCTACTTGTCCATCTGTCCGTCTCTCTGTCAGCCTGTCTATCTGATGTCTGTCTATCTGTCTGTCTGTCTGTCTATCTGTATGGATGTATATATGGCTGTATATCTGTATGTCTGTATGTCTGTTTGTCTGTTTCTGCCTGCCTGTCTGTCTGTCTGTCTCTCTCTGTCTGTGTCTACCTGTGTACGTCCAAACCGCTGAACCAATCATAATTTTATTTTTATATTCTATAATAATTGACCAAAACACACACAACCGCTTTGGATTGGATTGGTATTCGCTTTCCCCGTGAGCTTATGCGGATGTGGCTCACACATTTTTGATTGGTTGAGTCAATTAGCAATTAATCATTTTAGATAATATAATAATTTTTTTATCGGATCTGAATATATTTGCATGTGCGCATTCCTTGAGTTTTCCATCTCTATAATTTCAATTTCAAAATATTGTTTTTTTTTTTTTCAATTTTGTCAACAACTGACAGCTCAAGTGTCATAATCTGTCATAAATATCTCTGTGTTACCAATTTTTTCCAGTATAAATAGGTGTGTTTGGTAGCATGCGAATTTGTACGAATTCTCACAAATTCCTGTTTGTTAACCCAAAAGATTTGTAATAATTCGTAAAAAGGAGTCAAATGAGAGATTAAAAACTTTCCCATCAACTGAAAGACTTACGAATTCTTTCACCAACTTTTTTTTAGGTGAAGTCGGTAAATCCTGCCAAACCAACTGTTTGGCAGTTTCTTTTAGTGAAATTTAATCATTGTAAAGTTAAAAATAAATTGACAGTTTTTACCCACAAATGTGGTTTAACGTGTTTGTTAACTTTATTGCGAATTTTCTATTACCTGAAAGGATTTTCCCCTACTTTTCAAATTATTTATTATTTGACAAGATTTACTAGCTTGACCAAAAAACGTTAGCAAACAGACCTAATCTATCCAACGATTCCCAGCCAGCCGAACCCAGCTGACTTACCTCCAAGTTAGTGTATGTAATCCGGTCATATGGAATCAGCTGTTAAGTGTGAACTGTCAAAGCATTCGGTACACCAAATCTATTTTTTGTTATTTGTTGTGAAAACAAATAATTTAGATAATTTATTCAGTGAATAATTTACAAAAAGTGGTATGAGTGGCATCATAATATACTTGTTTATATTTGTGAAAAGTAATTGAAATAATTTTCGTACACGGCAGTCCGCCAAATGTTCTACAAATCGCTTTTAGGGCCACCTGACGATGAGGTATCGCGAAATTCCTAGTCAGCTGCTTTTGGCTGGGGTTAAGATCAAGAGTTGTAGCCAGCTGGTTGTTGTGTTTGTTTTACGTGTGAAATTTGACTTTCGCAACTACTGGCTAGCTACGTAGAAAAACAGCCTTTATTTTCTTTGTAGAGGCCTTAACGGATTAAAAATCAATCACAACTAATATTTTTATTTTAACATTAAAATCTTTCTTTTATTTAACTACCATTTGCAAGTATGTATGTAGCGAAATATCTGACCACAACTACTCCATTCTATTGTTCACTGATTTTAAGCCTCGACAAATAACAAAGTCGGCTGTTACACTGTGCGTGATGCGTGAGACTTCAATAAGTGCAAAAGAGAGAGATAATGAAACAAAAAATACATTTGCCCGGTGCATGTGGGCAAAGATTTTCTTCGCGTGTTTTTGACATTTCTTTTTCTCCTTCTTCTTTTTTTTCGAATTTGATTTATTCTTCTTTGGCTGTTGATATGAGGATAACATTTGAATATGGCGGATGAATTGAAATGGAGCAAAGAATCTACCAGCGAATTAATTTTTAAATATGAAATGCACCCGATTTGGTATCCATGCATTCAAGAATCATTTCTGCAGAGTCTAGTAAATTATTTAGGTCTTCAAATGTCATTTATGATTTTTCAATTAATTTTCTTATCAAATTAAACAATGAGCACCAAAGATTAAATGAAAGATAGCTGTTAAAGGCACGCAAAACAAAATATGAGAAAAAGGCTTGGTGTAAAAACGCACGCATCACAGAATGACAGCCCAAAGGAAAAAAAACCAAAACACTCGCGTCAAATCAGGCGCAAGTGTAAAAGCCGTCAAAGGAAAATCTTTATATGTCATTTTTCAGCTGATGATCAGAAATTTTGAAGAGGGTGAAATGCTTTCAAAGATAGGAAAATTACGAAAAAGTAAACAAATGAAGGAATTATGTGTTTTCTGTCAAATTTCGAAAAGTCGGAGTGATATTCTCTCAAAGATAGAATACAAAAAAATAAATATATATGCGATTTGACAGATTGATTTGACATTTTCATTTACCTGCGCAAAGAAATTCTAAAATTCATAGCATAGGGAAATTTCTTACTCTTTTACGAGAACTTCGAAATTAAAGTACGCAAACGGTTTTTCGTATCTTTTCGTAGATTTTCGTAGTTTTAGGAGAGTACGCGGACGGCCGTTATGTGACATATTAGGGCTGTTCCCGTAATTTCTGCACAAAAATTCAAAGAATCTTTAATTTCAAGGAGCAAATAATATATTTATACAGTAGTTGCCAGACTAATATATGTAAATACACAACAGTCACTTTGCCGGAAAAGCGACGTGATGTCATACCCACGAGCCATTATTCATATCTGCGCTCATGCCGGGTTCGGAAAATGTCTAGTGCAGACCACAATCAGTAAGACAGATTTTGCACCTCGCCATCAATGTCTGAATTTCGAGTTCGACATGTGTGTCTGGAAATGTACTATCACTTTGGTGAACATTTTTCAACTTCGATTACATGTCAAGAGAAGTGATATAAAGAGCCAAGACATGAAATGCCCCCACAAAAAATTTGACGTTCATTCGTCCGCCATAATTAAAAGCTTGTGGAGAGGCGGTGTAATTTGAGGGTTTCGAAATTGTTCAAACATTTTGTAAGAACCTAAAAATAGCTCTTTAAATGTGATTCGAAATGACCTATGCTGTAATGCCTTTTTGCCCCGGAAATACGAGCACCCCTTTTCTTGTCTCCTTTCTCTTAAAACATTTCCATGGTTTTGTTGTACCTATGTGACGTCCCTGTTAATAACTTCTTTTTACAATTGAATGCTAATAATTTAAATAATAATTCTAGTAAGTTTAGTACATCTAGCCAAAAAAGAAGAAATCATGCAAGCTAAATCTAAACTCAAAGGCACAAGTCTATACATAAAAAACGATTTATCGATATTAGAACGAACAAAAAGAAAAGAAATAATGAGTATTGCGCATGAATTGAGGACTAAAGGACTAGATGTAGAGGTCAAAAGAAACAAAATATTTGTTGATGGAAAGATACTGGATCCAGCCAAAATGAAAAATGAAACAGACATTGATAACGAAACAATGCAGAAAAGGAACCGATCTCCAGAAGATAAACAAAAGGATATTAAGAACACGAAAGGAAGCTTGTTGGATCAATTAAATAACAACAAAAAACAAAAGCGCTCAAACAGTAAAGGAAGGAGGATAGAAAATAATAGGGAAAACGTTAAAGATTCATCATCAATAACGATCACAACGTAAAGAACACTTCTCACAACTGAACAAGAAAGATATCACGGTAATAGACAAGGCACGAATAAGGTTAACGAGTATACAAAATTGAATTGAATTCAATAAGAAATAAATTTGCACGGCAAATAGTAGAAAGAGAGGAAGGCAACGGGAAACCACCTCTCTTAAGTATTGAAATAAAACTATTCCCTAGAAAAATCATCATGCAGAATCAAACATACCAAATGGCCCTCAGTCCCCGGCAGACCTTAAATGGTCAGAGGGTGCTAAGAATCCCCGGTGGGTATTTTAAAATGGGAACATGGAACGTTCGAAGTATGTATCAAGCGGGTAAGCTTGAAAATATTATAAAAGAAGCGAAAAGAATGAATATAGATATTTTGGGAATTGCAGACGTACAATGGAAAGGAAATGGAATCATAACAAAAGACGGTTACAAATTTCATTATTCATGTTCGAACGCAACCCATAATAGATATGGAGTAGGGATACTCATTTCCGAAAAAATGAAACAATCAATAATAGGAGTTTTGAATTTATCAGAGAGAGTAATGCTTATGCAATTAAAAGTAGAAGGAAATATAATGAACATCATTCAAGTTTATGCCCCAACAAATGATTGCGAAGAAGCGGTTATTGAAGAATTTTATAATCAAATTGAAGAAGCAATCAAACTAACAAAAAAGAAAGAAACTTTGTTCATTTTAGGCGATTTCAACGCTAAAGTTGGGAAAGGAAAGATTGAAGACGTTGTAGGAGATTATGGGCTAGGAATTAGAAACGAGAGGGGTCAGCGACTAATAGAATTTTGTCAATTATATGGACTCACAATAACAAATACATGGTTTAAGCTTCCGCCTAGGAGATTATATACCTGGACATCCCCCAGACACACTCAAGACTCAATAGTCAGGAATCAAATAGACTACATCATAGTAAATAAAAGATTTAGAAACTCGTTGAAATCAGCTAAATGCTATCCAGGCGCTGATGTGGGGTCAGACCACAATCCAGTTATAGCTAAAGTTGACATAAAAATGAAAAAAGTTCAAAAAAGTGTTAAACAGAAAAAACTTCAAGTAAACCTTTTAAAGAATGAAGTAATACAAAATAATCTTAGAAGGGAATTAAATGCAAACTTAAACCAAATAAACACAAACCGAATAGATGAAGAAAATATTAATCTAAAATGGTCAGAAATAAGCCAAATTATGATGGAAACAAGTAAAAAATACCTCAGCAGTGGGAACCAGCAACCCAAAAAGGAATGGATGACAGATGAAATTTTGTCCCTAATGGATGCAAGAAGACAAAACAAAACAAACCAGAGTAGATACAAGGAAATAGATAGATTAATAAAAAATAAAATCAGAGAAGCCAAAAACCGTCACATGCATCAACAATGCGAAGAGCTAGAACGGCACGGCAGGAACCACGATAGTTTTAATCTCCACAAAAAAGTTCGAGAAATATCCGGCGTTGAACGCAAATCGATGTCCAATGCCTTGAAAAATAACGAAGGTCGATTTTTGTTAAATACAATGGAAAGATTAGAACAGTGGAAAAAATACATCGAGGACCTGTTTTGGGATGAAAAAGTCCAACTAGAACCCTATAATGGACCCGAGGGACCAGAAATAATAAAAGACGAGGTTGAAAAAGCGCTTCAAGAAGCGAAAAACCGAAAAGCGACAGGTCCTGATGGAATACCGAACGAAGTTCTTAAGCTAGTCGGGGAAGAAAACATTCCAACACTAGTTAATCTCTTCAACGCTATTTACAGACATGGCAAAATTCCAGATGAGTGGTTGAAATCAACTTTTGTTACGTTGCCAAAAAAGAACAAAGCAATAAACTGCTCGGATTACAGAACAATAAGTTTGATGAGTCACGCATTGAAGATCTTCCTGAAAATAATTCACAAAAGGATATACAATAAACTTGAGGCAGATATAAGTGATTCTCAATTTGGTTTCAGAAATGGTTTTGGAACACGTGAAGCACTATTTGCGTTCAATATGTTAATACAGCGAAGCTTAGAGATGAACACAACTGTCTTTGTATGTTTCGTCGATTATGAAAAGGCTTTCGACAAAGTGCAACATAAGAAAATGGTGGAAATCTTGAGAAGCAAAAACATAGACAGGTATGATGTCAGAGTCATTGAGAATCTCTACTGGAACCAAAAAGCAAAAATAACCATAGAAGGTGAAGAGTCCGAGGAAATAGAGATTCGCCGAGGAGTAAGGCAAGGCTGCATTTTATCACCGCTCCTCTTTAATATGTACTCTGAAGAAATATTCAAGAACTCAATAGAAAATTCACATGGAGGAATCAAAATTAATGGAGTCCAGATAAATAACATCAGATATGCAGATGATGCGGTAATAATGGCAAATGACATTAACGAACTAAACACTATTATGAACAGAATTAGCGCGGAAAGCAACAAATTCGGTTTGAAAATAAATATAAGCAAAACAAAATTCATAGTATTCAATAAAAGTCAAGAAGCAGGAAATTATAAGCTGAAGATAAACAACGTTGAGGTAGAAAGAGTTAACACCATTAAATACCTGGGAACATTTATAAATAGCAATGCAAACCCTAACAAAGAAATCCAATGCAGAATTGAACAGGCGAGGGCAGCTTTCTGCAAAGTAAAGAAAGTGTTACTGAGTAGAGAGATACACTTAAATCTAAAAATAAGATTTGTCAAATCCTACATTTGGTCAGTTCTATTATACGGAGCAGAAACATGGACACTAAAAAGCGCAACAATAAGAAAAATAGAAGCTTTCGAAATGTGGGTGTATAGACGGATTCTACGAATATCATGGATTGACAGAATTACAAATGAAGAAGTTCTAAGAAGAATAAGAAGAAAAAAGGAAATATTTCTGTTAATAAAACAAAGAAAACTTGAATACTTAGGACACATAATGAGAAATAACAAATATCAACTTCTCCAACTAATTCTACAGGGAAAGATCGAAGGAAGAAGGAGCGTCGGAAGGCAAAGGTCGACATGGTTGTCAAATTTAAGAGAATGGCTCGGTCTTTCAACGGTAGAAATACTTAGAGGAGTGACAAACAAACAAACACTTGCATCGATGATTTCCAACCTCCGGAACGGAGTGGAACTTTAAGAAGAAGAATTTAAAATAAACATTGCTCTAACAACTGTCCAAACTTTTTTTTTGCTGTTTGTTCAAATTCACATGAATTTGTCAACTTTTGACGAGGTAGTGTCAAATCTTTCTTTCGGTGTAAGCACCCTATTGAGATTCCAATAGGTCTGTTCCCGTACCTGTCCAAAACAGCCGAAATCAGCCAAATCCTGTTCCCGTACTAAGATTTTTCATAGGTTTTGACAGAAGACAGTGTAGTTTTTGGCTGTTTTCGGCTATTTGCAACAGTACGGGAACAGACCTAATATTTCAACCTCAAAACCTCGGATTTCGTTTTGGTGTAAACGTAGTATAAACGCACTTATATGTAGAAACAATCTGCTACTTTTAGGTTGTCAAATTCCGAAAATAATTAACCATCCCTAAATTCCTTTTCAAAACATGCTGTCTCCACTAGTGATAAATTTATCGCAAAAGCAAAAGCAAAGGCAAAAGCAGAACGCAGACAGCAGAAGAAATGACAGATTTTCTTTGGTGGACATTTTATTGCATACTTTTTCAGTATAGTTGATAGTTGATATTACAAAATTGCTATGGAAATGACAAAAGGGACTGCGAAGTGACAACTCTATTGGCGATGAGGTGTATGATAGATGATATGCGATGAGAGCATATACCAATATCGGTACAACCGTTGTTAGTAGCACACACACTATACAATCAGCGTGCGATTTCCATACAACGGCGCATCCAACCGCAGGTTTTCGAATCAAGGCGTACAACCGTGCGATATCGGTACAACCGTCGTAAGCTAGCTAACACACGATACAATCGTCGCATACAACCGCAAATTGCAAACAACCGTTGTACAACGATTGTATCGTGTATTTCCTGCTTTACACATGCTATCAAAAAAATATAGCTGCTATAGAGACCGCATGTAAAAGGTAAATAATCTGTCAAGCAAATAGTTCAATAGGCGTTTTTCTTTATTAGTTTAGAGCTGAGCGGATCGAGCGCACTCTGAACTTAGTGTGCTCAGAGCGCGACTGAGCACTGAGCGCTCTGATTTTTCAACCATTTATAAACTTAAATTAAGATTATGCATAATCAAACTAATTGTTAATATTAATTAATACAATTATTAAATTGTATTAACTATCTTCTACGCCATAACATAAATCTTCGTCTGCTATTTCAATTGTTTTCGATTTTTGTTGTTTTGGCTGCGCTCAGCATTTTACTCAGGATACCCAGTCAATTTATTCTGATGTCTAAAACAGATGTGCAGAATTTAGCATGCAGCGCAATTAGAATGTCTGCTTTTACACTTAGACTGGTGAGTCTAGACTCACATGGGTGCAAAAGAGTAAGAAAGTTCGAAAAGATGAGAAGGAAAATATTTTGCCCTGTGAGTCGAGGGTAAAGTTTTTGGCGACTCTTTTTGACGTTTTCCTTTTCTCTTCTTCGTTTTATCATTGTGTTGCTTCCCACCTAGTCATCTGCACAATACAAGAACTGCAAAATAAAAGAGGAATGTCAAATTTGAGTCAAGGAAAAAAGTCTGAAGTGTAAAAGCGCAAGACTCACGGATGTAAATAACAAAGAGAAATTCGAAAAAAGTCTAGACTCACAAGTCTTAAGTGTAAAAGCAGTCAATATAGTTTATATGGGAGCGATTACATGTGTATTCTGCATGCGGCTCAGCGCGCAGAAAACTCTGCACATCTGTTTCAGATACAGATTAGGATGCGGCGCCGCGTGCGGCCCGCCAGCACATGTATTTAAGGCATGAGCATGAGAAAAACGTCTAATGTGAACACCGCTGTAAAGACATTTTCGAGATGTAATAGATCTGTAATAGATTTCGAACATACAGCAACAATTTGAATGGATGTGCCACGCAGTGCTGCCGTTGGATCTTTTGCGTATTGAAAAAATCAAGTACTGCTGATTTCGATTGGGCACTTTTTCTAACTCGAGCAATTTTTATCGCTCTAGTACAATTTTCCACCCGACCAAATAGCACTTTTTTTTCTGCTCTAGATCAATTTTCGTGAATCTCGGATTCAACTCGAGATTTACACCTACTTGCACTAGCCCCAACACATTTTATACGAAATGTCAACGGAGTACATCAAAATATTATCAATCAACAAAAGTATTATCAGAAACTCCGTACAAATCAAGAATATATAAAGAAAATGTATTTAAAATTGTATTTATTATTTTTCTTTATTTCCTTTTATGAACAAGATGTCAAATGGCACACTAATACTATTGCATAACTAGTAAGTTAAAAACAGATTTATCTCGTTTATTTTCCATTCAGCACGAAAAATCTGAAATCTGAGAGCAAAATCTGAAAAGCCCAATCGAAAACGACATTAATTTTCTTTTTTGTAAATTTTCTGGTGTTTGGGGAGACCAGCGACTTATTTGGGGCATCGGCTGAATAGTTTACACATTTTTCAAGTGGATATCGGATGAATGAGAGCAGGGGCTGAATTACCGCATCCGTTAACGAGTGAGTGAGTAGGACTTGTTATCGAATGATCTAGTAAATGATAAGTAAAATGATACTTGATAACGTGAGCGGTAATGCCAAATCGTCACATTTCGATAATGAGTAACTCGTTAACGGATGCGGTAATTCGGTCCCAGTTTATGGTTGATAACATTTTGGAAAAAGAATTTAAGGAAGAGGAATTGGGTACATGACTGGTTGAAAAAGCGACCAAATTTTTCTTAAGTCAATTTGCTTGCAGAAGAACAATTGAATTTTTTATATTTCCAACAATTCTTTCCAATACACAGACATTTTTGATTCTCCGGCAAAAACCGCACCGCTTGAAATACATTTCAGCAATGAAATTTGCTATATGTCGGACAGACAAGCGTTCAAGTTATCAAATATGTCCGTCAAAATTAAAATAAAAACATATTAGCAATTGTGAATCACGCCAAAGTCTGTGTAGCTTTGAATTCGATATTCATCATTTCCGTTTAAAAGTATTAGAAAATACTTGATGCACGGCAACGCTAGTACCAAGCCGAAAACATCACATGCACACCCGATTCGTAAGAAGCATGTGTCATCGGCGGGCTCGTGTATCGTGTATGTCACTTTTGTAGTACAAGATAGCAGCGCAAACTGTAAAGAAAGCAATCGGTCTTCGTTAAGTTAAAATATTGTTGCCGTCGACGATACCTAGCGAGTTTTTGTATTTTCCACATAGCTTTAGTGAAAAGTTGATAAAGAATTTATTGATTAAAAACAAGTATAAACTTATATCATAAAAAAACCGGTGACCGGAGTTTTATTTCTATTTTTTTTATGTAATTTTGACATCTATAATTATACGGTGTGTGGTTCATTCATCTGTGCACTTATTTGTTCTCACTTTTTTTTTATAGTGAAATTCATCCGAGTGTGGGGTACTTGTAGTGTGTTGGCTCTATAGCTTGCGGTCGGCAAGAGTTTTGAAAAAGGGCCAGTCGTGTATCGTGTTTGCATTTTTTTTTTTTTTTTTAAAGAAAAAGGCCCAAAGCAACAATTAAATATACAAAGAAAAATAAAGTGATAAGCGATTGCCCTCTTTGGTTTTTTTTTTATTATACCCTTTATACAAATGCAATTTGGCATATTACATTATCTTTATTAATCACAGAAAAAAAGAGACGGACATACACAAAAGAAGGGCAAAGTGAATGACAGAAGAAAATAAGAAAAAAAAAAACCAATCTAAGAGGTACAAAAAAATACCCGTTTCCTGGAAATTAACAATTTCAATCGTTTACTAAGCCAAGGATCTGTTTGATAAGGTAATTATTTGTGATTCATAAGGTCGAATAAATGCGTATGTTGATTTCGTCGATAACAAATAAATAAAAAGTATCCTCAAAAATCGTCTTGCTCCTATTTTTTGCGGTTAAGTGGGTTCATCACGATGATGGTCCAAAGGTGAACGTTTTTTTTTTGTTGTAATTTGAAATGTTATTATTTTCTGTCTCGCTTTTTTTGTGTAATCTATGTAAATCATGTCCTCTCTGTCTTTCGTTTACTTGTTGACATTTAAGTGAAAGCTTCCTTAAATTGTTTAGAAATGAGCCCTTTTTGAAAAAATTAAAATTTAGTAAACTAAAAACTATATGTAATGCTTTCTCCCCGCCGATATTTTAAATATTTATTGTGTGCATCGTAATGGATGTATACTTGTCCAATTTAATTGATTGGCTTTTCTATTATCAAAGCGAGACAAGAAAATATTTGGCACCTCAATTCTGTTGATAAGCTCATTTATTTACGGAATTGGCATTCAGTATCCTTCAGGATGAGCCTTTCCAGCCGCTTGACAGCACGGGGGAGATTTTTACTATTAAATGTCAATATTTTGTACAGTGGTTAGGGGTCGGTCAGGTCATGATAATGATGATGATAGGCAAAATGATGTGCGGGGGAATTATTGGTATTAACGGATGTGTGTATGTCACCTTCTCGTTCCCTCTTCAGTTACGCCTTGTTCTAATAAGTATTTCTTCCGCTGAATGAAATTTGAGTAATTCTGCTGCGGCTGTAGCTGAGTGCTACTATTTAGTGATGATTATGATTGGGGGTGCCGCCTTTTTTTTTGTATTCTTTTGTTTGGTTTTATTTTGCTTTATTAATTAATTAATTTTATTTGGTTCTTCAACTATGTACTTGATTAGGGAATTAGTCGCTTTAATTGAACGTAATTGTTTGTCTAAAGAAACGAGACAAGGAAAGCGCTGATCCATCTCTTTACAAAGAAAATCGGAAAGGGAGTGGCTTTCTTGTTAGGTCCTTGGTTTTAATTGTTACTAATAAAGCACGATCACCATTGCCGTAGCATGTACAAAATAACATCATTCTTGGTTTTTAATGCGATTAAATGACGCAAAATTTGATTAAATAACTTTTTACATGGATATGGCCAGTTTGCACAATTTTATTCGTCCAATATTGACCGTATTTTGGAAAAATCCTTTGCTATCCAGAAGTTTGAATCTAATTTAGAATTTTTTTCTTGTTTACAAATTGGCATTGTGGCATTCAATAAAAGCGTGCGTGCAATGAAGTCCATATTATTTATTTTCATAAATAAACACTCAACACTAAATACATATCTTTAAGCTAAGCAATATTTAAATTTTGTTTAGTACTGATTGAAGCATGGTGTTAAGTTGGCCAATAATTTTTGGAAAACATGTACGTGAGTAGAAATTGTATTCTAGATAGATAAAATTTAATTCTTCTCGGACAATTGCTAGAAGGTTCCTATCGCTGGTGGATACCAAGGATTAGGCTCCTGCTATTGAATTGTGTTAAGTGCAGTTTTCACTATTCCAATACAATTTACAATCCATACTTAATTATTATAAGCATTTTTGCATTTAGTGCAATTTCTTACTTTCCTTTTAAAAACATATTTTTTTGTAGCATACCTACCGATCATTGAATTAAACAATTGAAACCCTTTTTATACAAAGTTTTGCGTTTTATTTGAAAGAAAGATAGATAGATAGATTAATTTTATTCAGCATTAAATAGCTATTTACATTAATTAGCTTACAATATTGCTGCGTTATTTACATAATATAAGTTGCAATCTCTGCAATTTTATACATTTCTTAAATTACTTACATACATACATATATGGTTGTGAATCATATGCAGACGTCCAGTATAACGAATTATACCTATAATGTTTAAGGTTATTTGCTATATCGAGCTCGTTCGTTATATCGATCTACTTTTTATCAGAAGTCATTCAAAAATTCGTTTATTTAGAAATTTTTATTTAATGTTTAATTGAATAGATGATGGTCCTGCTATGTAACATATTTTCCATAAAAAGCAGGCGTGACATGCGACCCCTACAATGTCTGTAAGACACAAATCAAGATCTACCGCAGCATGCTGTGACCTTATTGTCACTGCATTAGACTCGAGAGCTTATTCCATGCTCCATCAAGAAGGACAAACAAGAGTTTGAATTCTCTTAGCACAATGCTGATGTTTACCACTACAGTTTGAACGCATAACGTCACTCAGCAAGCTATTGCGGTAATGGAGCTCTGTTACGCGGATGGCATTTTGGTCCATCGGTTGTATTAACGGTGGATCGTTGGGTGGCATTAGCATTACACAAATTCGACCATCGTCCATTCCTTTACCAAATTCGTTCGCGGGTGACTTGGAGCGTATCTATTAGGAACAAAATAAATATGTACTTCCAAAATTTGCTTATACGTTCCCTATATCGGATAGCAAATCGTGGGCACCATTCGCTATATAGAGATACTCACCCCAATTATGCAAGTCGTATCTGGTATCTCACTTCAAGTCGTACTCGCATCGTATTGTATTTCGTTTGTTATTATGCAAGTCGTATGCGTTGAATACGACTCTATATAAGTTGCTGCATGTTAGCAACGCATTACGTCGCACTTCAAACTGAACTTTTTCCTGTCAGTACTGGTTTCCTTGCCGGCGAGGTCCAGGAGATGTTCTATTACAACTGCTCCCGAAAGATGTCACCACAAACTCAATAGATTTATTCTTTAATGAGCACATGAAGGAACATCCTTAAAAGGAATTATATTCACAGATTGTTAAGAGATAGTTGAAACGCAATAAGTGCCAAATTCATTGTGTATGTATGTATGTATATATGGATGTATTTTCCGATATTTAAATTACAATTTTCTAGCTAAAAAAATAATTGACCATTGCATTTTAATAAAACTATTCTGTTGACAACCATTTGTTCATCTTTTAGATGAACGTGCAGCACACATCTGTCATTTGCGATGCCGACATTAATCTCCGTAGCATATACCAAAGCTTCGAATTGGTTGCTGTTTTTAAGTTTTTTAGAAAGTTAAAGTAATTTAAGTAGTAAAATAACTTCGAAAAACATTAAATCGTTTCCATTCAAGAGTATACAATTGTTTATTTTTCATGTTCGTTGAATTTCGTATAGAGTCACTTAAGAAATCGCAGCCGAAGAAAATACCACTAAAAACGTTCAAAATACGACTAAATACGACTTGCATAATAGCTAATATCAGCCGAAAGTCGTATGCGATGGCATCCGATTCTGTTGACAGCTGAAAAGTCATTAGCGTACGAGTATGTTCGTAGTGACACGACTTCCATAATAACAAAATACGACTATGTTCGTATGTGACTCTCAAATACGACTTGCATAATTGGGGTGACTAATGTTAATCTGAAAAGCGTTCGTTATATCGCAAATTCGCTACATCGGATATTCATTACAATGGATGTCTACTGTACTTACATTTTATTTTACAAATAAAAAACACCATTACCAAGAATTTTTTCCCTTGCGCTTAACCACATTATCGGAGTAGGTAGAGGTTTCATACATTTCAAAATGATTCTCATTTCTCTGTTTTGACTACGCTATCAACTAAGAAACATATGCTCACTAAATCTTTAAGCGTAAAATATAAGAAAAATACCACATGTGTGTTTTTATCATTACATTATATGTTAAATGTTTATAGCGCTTGTTAATGAAATGTTTCTGGTAAAGAAAAACATTGCTGGACAAACATACTCCAGATGTAGATTACTTTAAATTTGATTCACTTATGACTCCTAAATATTTAACTCATAAGTACATGAAGTTCATTTGTACATTGTTTTTATACTTTGTTGTTTGTTTGCAGTGAAACGCTTTAATTAAAACAAAAAACCGATTTCAGAACAGTTTGTTTTTTTATGGCTAAGAAACGGACTTGATGCAGAGAGGTCATTGGAAGGAAATATTTCATTGTGGAGCATATAGAGAATAAATAAATAAATAAAAAGAATAGCTTGAAGAAATCGACGGGCGACATTTGTGGCTTGACGAAATTGGTTCAAAATTTGCAAATTGCAAAGCGAATAGTATTCTATTTCTAGCTGGCCCATGTTCACCTTGCCTGCTTACCACATTTATTGGTTAATGGAATTTTTATTTACTTTATTATCATAATTAATAGCAGTGCTTCCATGTACACAAAATTTTCTGTCGTGCTCTCAGGCGCATGTACATACACATGTACATACATTTAACTAAATAGCTTTTTTCTGAACTTACCCGAGAGCACTACGTACAATTGAACATGAAAAAACACGCATTCTCAAGATCAACACTATATTAAGGCTCAGTGGCGATCCTGCAGTTTTGTATGGGGAAAACGTTTTTCAATTTCTGGCCATTTCACGTAAATGCTATGAAAAGATCAGACCGACCAAATGTTCTGACATAAACCATAGCGTATAACATGTTGACCTACATTTTCTACATTTTCATGACTATTCACAGTTAGGTCAATATCTTATAGCAGCCGTTATAGGTTGCAGTCGTTTGGATTCTATTTTATCATATGTACATATACCCAGAATTGGTTAAGGAGAGTCCTAACAAAACTTAAACCGTTAAACTATAGATGCAGGGTCATAATTCGGTACCCATAAAAGTACATTGCGAACTACGGTTTTTGTGCTTTCCAAAAATCTACCGACAGGATTCACTGTAGACGAAGTCTACTTTTTTGGGTTCAAAGTCTAATTATCGAATTTCTTGTTTTTTTTTTTTTTTATATTTTTAAATGCTCCTTATAAATATGTACATAGTCAACAAAAAATTATCAAAATCCGTTCAGCCATTTGCCGCGTAGGTCCATGCAAAGGAATTTTCACTTTGAATTATATTATTAGGGATTAACTTAAAATTTAAAAATGTTAACCAATTTCGGTAAAAAAAATGGCACTTAGAGGATTCGTTTCGTGCCGAGGTGTGATACTGTGTTTCTGTCAATTTTTTGAGCGCAATAGCACTGCCAGTCTCAAAAAAAATAAGAATAATAATCTAATTAAGGAATAAACCAGCAAGTGGTCAACCCTTTAGAATTGAGGAAGTTACATACAGTAAATTTGGATTCCTAAATTTAAAAAAAGAAGAGTCTTGACTTGATGGCAGCGTAAGTACATACATATGTATGTACATATGTGACGTTAGCATTATTTAGTTTAAGCGGACTAGGGCGGCATAAATCGATTTGCAGGATCGAAGTACATTTTGGTTTATTGGGTTGGTTCACGACAAAGAAAATAAATCAATTGGAAACGTAACCCTCTATATAAATTTCGGGGATATGAAGAAGATTTAATTACAGTATTAATATGGGTTGCATTTATTTTCATACTTACAAACCCTGGAGGATAATACATATGAATAGTAATGCTAATGTAAGTGTTAGTCACATTCTGATATACTTGTAGTAACTACTTAAAACAATTTCAAAACGCGACAGTCACACCCAGCTACGATTACGCTTAAGGGAATTGATGCGAGCAATATATGTATGTATGTACTTATATGTTTGTTGGTATACTCAGTGGTATGATCCATTAGTCTTATTGAATATTCTAGGTATCGTCTTTTATCTCTCCTGATGTGGTAAAGTGTTGCCAGAAAAGCTAATCTGCATTTAAGGGGATGAGGTATGGAGAGGCACGAAGAGAACGGTTACATTTTGTAACTGTGTGGTTTTAATTATCTGGTAATTCGGTGGGAGACATACGGAAACAGTTCAGGAACTTGTTGCATTCTTAGGGCGGTGTTAACCGGTCCCAACCACTCTTAAGTTACGTGCATTTATATTTTAAATACCTACGAAATGATTCGAAATCAGTTGTCACTTCAAATTTAAATAATTTCTGTTGATTTTAAAAATGGGTAGAAAAAAAAAGAAATCCGAATCCATCCGACGAGGGAAAGAAAATTGTAATGAATTGTATCCACCAACACCAATTTCACCATCTACAGCTCCGTCTACACATGTTGCATCATCCCCATATTTACATTGCCATTTGTCAATGACATGTTCGAAAAAGAGCGCCATTGACACTGAGCTCATCTGTTGGTCTTGATCGTGTTATAATTAAGGTCTATCTGAAATCACTAACTAATATAATGATTGTCCCACCCAATGGTTGCTCGCTCCCTTTTAAATCTTGAAAAGTTCGATTTAGTACTACAAGAGTTAAGAGATTTGTGTGCTATTGTGCATTAAAGCCAAACAACTATAACTTTTTTAAGTTTCATCATATATGTAGATTATATCGAATTGTCGTGGCACATTTTATTTTACCAGTTTCAAGCTAGAATTCAGGCGTCCTACATTTCTTTTAAGATGTATCTGTCTGCAGTTCGACAGTTCATCCCCCCCTCTTTTTTGAGGGAGCCTTTGCCATGCGTACATGTTGATCTGGTAGTGTAGTATATGCTTCATCGGCTTGGAAGCGAGTGACTAGTTTGATACGCCCCTCAATTCTTTAGTTATTCATTCTTCGTTAGGTGCCGCTAAAGCTCGGGGTGAACCTGGACCTGCTTCTCGCAACCATTTGTGTGTGCGTGTTATATTTTAGCACGAAAGGAAGGGACGTACCGTCTTCTGCCGACTCCTAACGGCGAGTTGAGAAGCTCAATCATGACAAATGATACTCCTTGATAAGAGGTGGCAACCATGAAAAACTTTTTTAGGTGTTCGACCCGGGCTGGGATTGAACTACTACAGCATGTGTAGTAGTCCAACGCACTAACCACCACGGCCACGGCGACTCTTCGATAGGTTATTGAAATCAAGTTCAACTTTTTTACCGCTCAAGTAGGTGCAATAAATGCTAATAATCACATGCCTTGTTCACAAGTTTCAAAAGTGTACACGATTCATCGGCTGGAGTACGAATACTTGATATTTGATGTTTATCGGTTGATAACCAGAATTATTTTGGAAGGCACTCTCATTGTTGTATACTTTTGTGTTGGCATTTCGTCGTCAGCTGTGGCTTCTGTAGCGGAGTTACAGTTTTGACAATGATATAAAATTATAATCTGGCCGTCAATACTGATAGCAGTTCTATCCAGGATTTACCGATTATATATTTGTTTCTAGCATAATGGTTGGAAAGTTCAACTCCATGTGCTATCTTACTTTACTTTAGGTGGCGCTACAGCTCGGGGTGAACCTGGGCCTGCTTCTCGCAACCATTTGTGTGTGCGTATTAAATTTTTGCACGAATGGAAGGAACCTACAGTTTGTTGCCGACTCCGAACGGCGAGTTGAGAGCTCATTGACAAATGATACTACGTGTTGATTCCGGGCAGCATTGCGTAGTAGTTCAACGCACTTACCACTACACCATGGTGCTATCGATATATATTTATTTCGTACATCGAAGAGCATAGACATTCGATTAAAAAGACGTGTTTACTGGTCTTCGAATCTAGTTTGTTTACAATCAGAAAATCGTAAGCCACCAGTTTTTTGTTTTGTCTTAATTCATGCGAACTTTTTTGATTACCTATTTCAATTATACACGTAAACAGCAACTTAGTTCTCGGTCAAAAGAGAAACACATGTGACCTTCATTAAGTCTACCAATATACAGTACGCATCGGTCTGTTGAGCATTAATGTCAGTGCTAGTCGCTGAACTGCAACTTAAAGACATTTCAACAGATAAAAGCTGAAACATATGTACATACGTAGCATTCAAAGATATTTGATTTGGGGGGAGTGTTATCTCTAATTATGAATTTATTTTAGCGACTTGTTTTCACTTCACAAAAGGAAAAGACTGTGCCGTATAACTTATCTAGCTACCTTATCCGATTCGTATCTGTGTGAATATTTTGTATATCTATAGTTTTTGTGAGTGTGTTTCGCGTTAGATTACATTTGAAACGATTATAAGGTGTAATCAACTCAACAAGAGTGCTCAGCGCGTATTCTAGTAATTTTTGTTCTTAGGAACTACATGACAGCAATGAGTGGTAGCTAAAAATATTTTATCAAGATTGTTTAAATCAGAAAGTGGAGTACCGCAAAGATAATTTCTAGGGCCGATTCGTAAGTGAGTCATTTACTCGCTTAGTATTGAATGCGGATGATGTAGAACTCCAGACGTTTCTCTGATGAATGAAGACTTTCATGCTATACTTCTGTTGTCCTAACAAAATGATCTTTCCCTTAACCCAGCAATGTCAGTGCATTCAAATATTGCCGGAAATTCTTCTATCGTTTGCATACCTGTTTTGTACAGTTTTCACTTTTTTACTTATAATGAACACGAAAAGGCGTCCTATCCATGGAAGCAGATAGTTCAGAAGTAGCATTTTGTTCCGTCGGTATGTGCTGCAAATATTGCTGTTGGGTTATCATTACCGATTTCTAAGAAAATTCGAATCACCATTAATCCTTTTTTCCCCCTTTTTTGAAATTTACAATTTGTCACTAATTACCCGCGACAAGTGGTTGGAGACAGGGTATACTTTGGAATTCCAGTTGCGGGTTCCATTCGCAGTGTGAATTTGAGTCAGGTTTATTGTATTAAACACGTCTTAGAAGTAGAAAAGTTAAAAATGGGGTCTGGAAAGATGTTACACCAAACAAAGATCCCAAACAATTAAAAAAATGCACCAGGAGGGATAGTTTGTCAACAAAATTGCAAAACTTTTGAGCCGCAGTCGTACGGTTGTTTCAAACTATTTAAAGGATCCACAAAAATACCTTGACGAAAATACAGCTTGACATCAGCAAATCAGCAGTTCCTACTAAGAGAAGCATCAAATTCTAAAGCAATAACAAGGGAAATCGCGGTAACAGCAGGCATTTCGAGTGTGGACAGAAAACTAAGGACTTACCATCGTGTGTTAGCTGAAGCGAAACATCTTCAAAGAAAGCATTTGAAAAGAAACGCCGCTCTACTACAACGTCGTCGACACCCCAATTTGATCTTTGCCATAAATCATAGATCTGTTCCTTTAATTTCTGCTCCAAAAATAGTAAGTTATTCAATTTTATGGAGTGCGGGTAAAACTCTCTCAGAATAAGGCAAACTTACAAAAATTAAAGAGCTTAAAGGTTTAAGCCCAATTCACAATGTCGCGTTCGGGCGCTCTCGCATTAATGGGCTTTATATCGACTTTAACTTTCACCTGAAACCTTTCGCCAAAAACCTGATTGGCCCATAGCAATGCGGTTTTAGGCCAGGAAAGTCCACCATAGACCAAAATTTCATATTTAGGCAGATGCTGGAAAAAACCCAAGTCCAAATCGATACCCACCACCGATTTTAAGGCCGCCTATGACAGCATCTGGAGAGATGAACTGTATAGAGCCATGTAGAGTTTGGACATCCCTGGAAAAAATTAGTCCGTCTGTTCTGGGCCAGTAATGACCTCACCGAGACCTTCGATGTCAAAAAATGATTCAGACAAGGTGAGGCACTGTCATGCGACTTCTTTAACATCATACTTCACAGAATTATTCGAAACACACAAGCCAACACACGAGGAGTCCGTTCAACTACTTGCATGCGCCGACGACATTGACATCATTGGTAGAAGACAGCGAGCTGCCACTGGTACGTTTGCGAGTATAGAAATGGAAGTGGCTAAAATGGGTAGTAAAGGACTTTGTCTGCCTCGGCTCTGCAATAACATCAAAAAAATGACATCTCGTCGGAAATCAAACGAAGGATTACTCTTGCCAATCGCTGTTTCTTTGAGCTAAGAAGGCAAATGAGTAGTAAAGCCCTTTTCCGGAGACTCTACCATTATCATCCCAGTCTTGCTATATGGAACTGAAGCATGCACTTCCTTGGTCGCATCAAGAGAGATTCAACCACGAAACATACGAGCTGTACAGCGCCATCGGACTGGTAAACGTTTAAAATGGCTAGAGCATGTAGAGCGAATGGAGATCAACGCTCCGGCCTGCGGAGTATTCGATTCAACCCGGATTGTCAGAGGACGACCTCACCTAAGGTGGCGCGCACATGTGGAAAAGGACCTCAACCAACTTGGAGTGCGCAACTGGAGGTAGTTAACTAAGGACCGGCCCAACTGGAAACGGTTATTGGCTGAAGCCTTTATACACCCCGGATTGTAGCGCCACCACAGAGTGTAAGTAATCCAATTGACATCATAATATACCATACCATACCAACAGAAGAAAAATCTAAAAACACAAATATCACAAGTATTTTCATTTTTAAATGATATTTCATTATCATTCAATTTCATAAAGAAAAAGTTTAGGGAAAACACAAGCAATAAAACGACGAGAGGAAACTATCCGTGTCCTGACGAAAAGACAAAGTGAGCATTTTCAATGCGCTTTCCACCTTCGCTCTCAACTACTTACCATATGTACATATGAACCTATATTTGCAAACGGATTAATTGGATTTATATGTACTCGTGCTTGTTATGCATATGCATGCATTCCTCATCTCATGTGTGTATTTCCATTCATGAGTTATGGCAGTTTCATTGAAATTGGTTGGTATTTGCTGAAGTAAAATGCGAACAATTTAATCTAATTGGATACAACTCGTTCGTCATCTCCAGCGTATAATTAAAAATATGCAATGGATGTGAAAACTGTATGGGATAATTGTCATCGAATTTCATACGCCCATTGCATACAGTAGCGAGCATAGAAACTGCAACACGAAAAAAAACCCACATCTCTCTTCATATCTACCTTTTTTGTCAATTAAAAAAAAATCAATAAAATCAAAAGTGTTTTCCATAAATTGTTTACCAACTTGTTGGTAATAAAACAACATGTAAAACTATTTGTTACAGGTATCCGAGCAAATCAGAATTTCCAAGAAAGTGTTGAAAAAACCATATAATTTCTTGCCGTAGGTGACAAGCCTTGTCAATGTTTATTTATTGTCATCCAACTTGTACATTTTGGAATTCTGAGGCAAGAGCATTTACATTTATAGAATTTAGTGGAATATTAATACTTTGTAGCGCCTCCTTTATTTTTTATGGCCTCCTTAATTCACTTAGGCTTTGAATCCACTAAATTTGAAGGTGTCCCATGGATATTTCCCTATCCCAAAATTCTTCAATTACTACACTGGGCATTTTCATTGCGGTAGGCATTTTGCTATTTATTTTCAATGCCATAATATGCCAGAGATTTTCGATGGGGCTGAGGTCCGGTGAATAACCTGGCCAGTCAAGTGTGAAAATTCCCTTGTCAATCATAAATTCTTTAATCTGTAAAGAAAGTACATTTTATTCATTTTTTTTCGTTGTGTAGAGTTACTAAGAAATAGAATAGAAATAAAAAACGAAAATAGCTTACCATTTTGGAACGATGTGGCATGGAGCAGAGCCATCTTAAAAAATCACATCGATAGCCTCTGAAAAATGCTTTTCAATTGACGGTAAAAGTGAGTGACTAAAATATTTTTGTAAACTTCCGAGCTTACAGTTCCTTTAACGAAGCATAAATCTCCAACTCCATAGTAGTAGAAACATTCCCATATCATTTGGAACGCTGAATCTTTCACTGTTCTCTCAAGGAAATTTATCCTTAAGGGCTGTCCAGCTCCTCGGCGCACGTATTGAATTCCATCGGATCCGTAAATGTTGGATTTGCTCTCATTGGAGAACATGACTTGTCTACAATCAATTTCTGTCCACTTTTCATATTTTTTTTGCCCAAATTGGCCGAGATTTCTTCATTTTAAGTCGTCTACATCGGTTGTTTTTTTTTTTTTTTGGTGGACGAGCCATTATGCCAAATTCTCTAAGACTTCGATGCACTGTATGCACACTAATGCAATTGCATTTGACTCCACAAACTCTTACTTAATTGGCGCTACAGCTCGAGGTGAACCGGGGCCTGCTTCTCGCAACCATTTGTGTGTGCGTGTTATATTTTTGCACGAATGAAAGGGACCTACAGTTTTTTTTGCAGACTCTCGAGTTGAGAAGCTCAGTCGTGATAAATGATACTCTTTAATGCTTGCCAGACATTCGAACAAACTCCACAAACTCTGCTCTTGGGCCCTACTCTGTATTTCGTTTCGAAAGTGAAATTTTCCAAAAACGAATATTTTGTACTCTCTATTTCGATAACGGTTTTACATTTCCGAAAGTGGAAATTTGGTACTCTGTAACTCATTTCCTAATGTCAAAAGCATTGAAAAACGGAAAATTTGTTTCTACAACTTATTCGTTAACGGAAGGATTTTAAAGTACCTGAAAATGCAAGTTTTTAAAAAAATCTTTGTGATGATAACAATTATAAGCAAGCAATTCATGTGCGCACATCCCGATTTAGTCAAAGGACAATGAATTTTTAGGAATTATTAAATCTTAATGAATTTGTGCCTTTATTTTTTTTGTTTATTGATTTATTAAATTATTTGCGATTTGCTCTCGTATTCTCTTAACAATGTTGGAGTAGGCATCATTATGTTCTCCATGTTACTGTTCAATGCTGTTTGATGATGCATCATCGGGTATTTTAAATTTACAGGAACTCCAGTGGATCCCAAAGGAGAAGGAAGTTCATCTCGCATGCAATTCAAAACATACAAAAAAGCATCCTTCGAAATGCGAAAGTTCCGAACAAAACTAAAATAATAAATGATAAGTAATGTTGATATGAATCCAATCAAGTTTTACCTTTTATCATTTATTTGCATAATATTTGATTTGTCCCTTATCATCTTCCGTTCAATCCGTTCTTCGCTTGTTTCTTCATCCATCCATAGTGCCACAGAGTCCATTTTCTTATTTTACTATATATATGTCTTAATTTAAAACTTGCAATGCCTTTTTCACGTTCACTTTTATTTCTTTCTCGGTTTATTTATTTGACAGTTCTCAAAAGAAATACATCGAAACTCGACAAAAAAAAAATCCTTAAGTGGAAAAACCATCTAGTACTATTTTTAGTACTATGTTTCCGAAAGTGTTACAGAGTACCAATTCAAAAGCGAAACGGAAAGCACTTTCGAATAGGATTGACTTTCGGAACGAAATAGAGAGTAGCCCTTATCTATACAGCTGTTTGAAAACGGTTCCTCAATGACATCTGGTGTAAAACTCGATCATCCGCGGTAGATGTCCTACAAACCCCTTTGTTCCTTTTTGCGGTTCAACTGTGCTCCCAAGTATTTTTTTTCTAAAAAACTCCTAACAGTCAACTTGCTGCAACCAACCTCTTTACTTGTTTTGGTAATACTCAACTCTTCCACTTCAAAACGTGCAATTATTTGATTTTTTTTGATCCTCCATCAATTGCTCGTAATTTGACATTTTTTCAAAATTATTAATTTTTACACCAACGCTGACAACTTTAAAAACAAAAATGACTCTGAACTACTTGCAGCACTCTTATATGCCCATAAAGGATGAATTTAATTTAAAAAAAAGCCGCTACCTAAAAGTTATTAATCATTGTTCTGTTAAAAATGGGTGTTGCATTTTCTATGCTCGCTACTGTACATACATATGCATATTCATGGATTTTCAAAAAAAATATTTTCATGCGTAAACCTAAGGGTCAGATCAGTTATTATTGTTTTGTCTTAATTGAATTCCTTAACTTTTGTGAACTTTATTAATCCACTTTCTGTCAAAGCAGATGAAGAAGGACCACCGTCTCATATAACATACAATAATAAAAGAAAAGGGAAAAACTTTACAAATTAGGGGTAAAGATTTTTTTTTTCCTTTTGCATGGCTTCGTTTTTTTTTACCTTTTTACAGTATGTATTACCTTTCATTTGTTGATTTGTAATAAAATGTAAGTAATCAGTCGGAGAGACACAGTCTTTTGAGACTTTGTGATAATGGATTGAAAAACTTTGAATCCGCCACGAGATGCGTTACGGAAGGGGGTTGGCTATGCTTTAATGTTTCATTGATTTTACGGGTGGAAAATATAAATATATTCTTTTGAGAGGAATGTATTTGGAATACCAAGTAATTTATAGAAAAGCGGAATTCTATTAATTTTTAAATAACCGAATGTCAGAAGAGGGGTTTTCTTTGCACTGAACTCGCCCTGTTACCAAAAAGGAAATCTGATTTTAAGTGACACATCGAATGCTTTATGCTTACAAGTTTGGCGTTAAGTTCACTAGTGCGAAATTAACTATATGCTATATTATTATTATTATTATTTAAAAGCTAGGCTAGTAATTGAAATTACTAGTTAGCTGGATAGCCATAGCAACAAAGGCCTTCGGCAAGTTAATTACAATATTAGATGAGGTTGAACATGTTTGTTATTTTGAGAAAGTCTATTATAATTTTATTATTTTTTGGATTGGGGTTGGAAAGGAGGAGTAAATGCTATAAATAAAGCCAAATATAGGGTTTTCCAGTGAGAGGTGTTATTGTGAATGGCCCGCTATTTCGGTAGTTGTCACTTTTGAAGCTTTTATTCTTTGACATTTGACAAGTAGAAACTACGCCATTACTAAAAATGGAACGATACACGCTTCAACAACGCATTGAAATTATTAAAATTCACTACAAAAATGGTGAAAATCTTGCAGTCACAGTTCGCAAAACTAAAGCATTTTTTGGTCGTCGTGAAGCACCTTGTCGGACCGCAATACAGAAATTGGTGGAAAAATTCGAGCTGTTGGGACAAGTTGGTGATGTGAAGAATAAAACCCGTGCACGTCGCTCAAGAACAACTGAGAATATTGCTGCTGTAGCCCAAAGTGTTGAAGAAAACCCAGGTTTGTCCATTCCTCGTCGTTCTTTGGTATTGGGCATTCCAGTCTTAAGGCTTACAAAGCTCAGTTAACACAAGAACTCAAGCCGGCCGATCATCAACAACGTCGTGTCTTTGCTGATTGGGTCCTTGAAATGCATGAAAATGATCCGGAATTCCATCGAAAAATCATCTTGACTGATGAGGCCCATTTCCACCTCGGTGGCTACGTCAACAAGCAAAATTGTCGCATCTGGGGCTCGGAAAACCCAAGAGTTATTGTTGAGAAGCCTCTCCATCCTCAACGTGTGACTGTTTGGTGCGGTTTATGGTCCGACGGGGTCATTGGACCTTACTTTTTCGAAAATGAGGTTGGATCAACAGTTACGGTGAATGGATTGCGCTATCGAGAGATGATTAATGATTTTTTATGGTCGGAGTTGGATGGTATTGATCTGGACAACGTTTACTTTCAACAAGACGGCGCTACGTGCCACACAATCTCTTACGGGAAAAGTTTCCGGACCGAGATCTTGAGATTTAACACCTTGCGACTTCTTCCTTTGGGGCCACGTGAAAAATAAGGTTTACGCCAACAGCCCAGCGTCGATTCAAGACCTCAAAGATAAAATTCGTGAGGCTATCGAGGACATAGGCAGCCACTTTGCGGTTTGGTTATGGAAAATTTCATGAAAAGGATATGGTCCTGTATGCGTGCTTGTGGTGGCCATTTGGCTGATGTTGTTTTTCATTATTAACGGCATACCTTCCTCTTTATTATGAAATAAACATCCGATCATTTATCTTAAATTGTGGCATTTTTCTTTAACCATACCAAAATAACACCTCTTATTGGAAAACCCTTTATATCAGAATTTATAGCATGCCATGCATAAGACTACTTTTGAAAATAATGGGAGAAAATAAGTCGGATAATTTTTTCTAAAGTAAATTGGGACTCCTGAAATCAAAAATTAACACAGAAAGGGTGTTAAAGCTTTCGTTTACCTGTAAGTAAGGTGTGAAAATGTGAATAAGTGTCTCAAGGCACTCTTGGGGCTCAGAGTCAGCTGCAAATAAGGGTGCCTTACGGAGTTCAACGCCTTCTGACACCCTGAAGACCACACAAATTCTGAATCTTTTTTCAAGAGCTTATACAAATCTCTCAAATGTTGTAATAATAATTTATATATGACTGCAACTTCTGCAAATTTTGAGGTGCTGGAGCCTCGACTATAGCACGTATTTTTTCTTCATTAGGACGAATTTGGCCATTAGAAAGAGTATGACCTAAATACCGCACTGTACTGAAAAAGACTTGAGACTTTTTCTCATTGATTTGGACATTATGTTCACTAAGCCTTTTAAGAAAATTAAGAAGATTTGTTTTACAGTCCTTAACATCGCTACCTCCAATTAGAATATAATTTTATAAACAAAACACATTTTTAAGATTTTTTTTAAATTTGGTTCATGACCGACTGAAAGGCAGATGGGGCATTTTTCAAGCCAAAAGGCAACCGTTGAAATTGAAATAAGCCCTTGGAGGTGTTAATCGTAATCAGAGGACGACACGACTCAGACACAATCAACTGCTGATAAGCACCGGATAGGTCAATCACACAAAATATTTTGCAATTCGCAAGTGAGGCAAATATTTCCTCTATCAATGGTAGAGGATAGTGTTCCGTCACCACCGCTTTATTTAATGTGACACTAAAATCTACGCAAATACGTATTTCTCCCGATGGTTTCGGAACAAACACAATTGGACTAGCCGACGAGCTATATTTTACAGTTATTATGATTCCCGTATTCACTAACCGATCGATTTCATCGTTTACTTTTTCCTTAATTCGAAGTGGTACACTGTAGGGCTTATGAAATATCGGAGTGATATTATCTTTTAAAACAATATCCACCATATAACCTTTTATTGTGTGATTGGACTGCGGTTCAATTATGTTCTTAAAATTGCCTCGAATATACTCTCTAACATGTGATTTTTATTTCTATCTACTGACTTTACTTCATTGTTTCCAAATATCTTTTCCCGCCAATTCGGTATTAAAATATTTAACCAGGAGCGACCGAGAAGTGGTATAAAATTTCTCCTGGATTCGATGACAACCATATCCAAATCGTACTTTTTCGATACATATTCCACACAGACTCTGATTTTTCCTTTACAGACTATCCCTTCACCTGTAACAGAACAGAATTGTGTTCACAAGCTTCTAAATTAACATGTGAAAAATATTTATGATACTCTTCTACTGCAATGATTGATGAACAGGCACCTGTGTCAACTTCCATGGGAATCCGTTGTTTTTCTATGATGATTGACTTCATCGCTCTATCCGTCTCTGCAAGCTGCACTTGATGTACTGATTTGATTCTTGACTTTCTATTAGTGTTGTGTGTGGTTTTTTTGCAACGACTGAGGTGTGACCCATGCGGTTACATTTAAAACACTTCCAGTTTACTGCTGTGCATTTGTCTGGATTATGCTTGCGACCGCATCTATAGCAACTCCACCCACGACTTGTTGTTTTCGATTTTTTGTAAAACTTCTTGCTCTCTCGGCCTGATTGATGTTTGTTTTCAACTCTCTGACAAGCTTTTGGTTGAATAGCCAGCGATTCCCTATGGGACATTTCCATTGTTAGGGCTATGCTGCAACACTTTTCAAAGCCGCAACTGTCATCGTTTAACAACGCTCTCTGAATCTCCTCTGATCGAATTCCGACGATAAAACGATATGTTAATGCGTCATCGAGTGCTTGTGCTTTAAGTTGTAGTGGCGATGCGACTGCAGGTTCTTTATAAGCCTCACAGCATTTGGTTGACTTGTACTTGATGGTATAGACAAAAGATATAACCCAAATGCACATGTACCCGCGAGAGTCTTAAGACGAATAATGAATTCTGTAAGGCTAGGCGCGCACATGCGTATTCCGTCGCACGACTATTCAGTCGCAAAAAATAGAACATATAACTTTCAATGTAAGTGCGCGCAGATGATACCTATCAATCGCAACGTTTAAAAGTCTGCGATTTGTTCCATTTTTCGTGCGATGCGATTGTCACAAGCTAAAATGAATCATACGTACTGGCAAGTGTCTCCACACACTTGCGATTTAAATCGTTACGATTAAAAAATCGTAGTCGCAACAAGATATTGTTATGCACGCACTTGTGGTTTCTGTCGCACGATTATTTAGTCGCAAATTATGAGACACTCAGTTTTAAATTTGAGTGCACATACATATATGCGATTTAATAATCGCAGCGATTAAAAAAAATGGGACAAGCTCTATTTTATTTGCGATTGTTTGACCGCAAATTAAAATGGTTTGTATAGATAAGCATGGATGTTCGCGCACTTGCATCTGTTGAATGGTTATCCATGTGATCTAGTTTATTTTGCGACAAAACAATCGTCAACAAAATATCGTTTGTTGATCGCTGCTATTGTTTGACCGCATTTGTGTGCATTCACATTGAGACCTGTGTGTTATATTTTTTTGCGACTTAATAATCGTGCGACAGAAAACCACAAGTGCATGCATGGTCTTATTTGGTTACGATCACTATTTCTTAATCGCAGCGACAGAAAATCGCATGTGCGCGCCTGGCCTAATACTTTCACCTTCTTTTTGACACAGTTTGTTCAACTTATAGCGCTCAGCACGTACACAGAGACCAAAAAGTCTCCGTACTTCCGCACTTCTTACTTCTCAACTCATATAAACATCAAAGCACAGTGATTTAAGATAAAAGTTTCACCCTAATTTGAAGAACTACATCTAACGAAGCAATATTTTAATAAAAAAAACATACAAAAAAAAAAATTAATTAAATTCAGTGCTTAAATAAAGCCAAAAAAAAGTCTGTGGTTAATTTTCTTAAAAATATAAATAAATATGAAAAAAAAAAAATCAAATTAATACGTAGTTCATCCTCTATTATGGATGACGTCTTTTAATTGGTTTCACATGGAATGAACCAGCTTGGATGTGATGTCTTGGTCATTGTTTGTCCATTCATAGATTAAAATTGTTTTGGCTGATTTTATTGCTTATAGAATACTGGCAACTTTCATTTTAAGTAATTCCACAAGTGCTCGATGGGGTTCAAATCAGATGACTGCACTGGGTGTTTCAGCTTCCTTTGAACATTGTCAAGTAACCAATCTCTAACCAAACCTGAGGTGTGTTTTTGGGTCATTGTCTGGTTGGAAACAGAAAATTGTTGCCAGACCTTGATTTAGCTGTGCTTAAATGTAGATTTTCTCTGAGTATTTTTGGAATTGCACATTTATCCACTCAGCAATCGACGAAAATGAGATTTCCCACGCCGCGCCGAAGGAGGCCATGCAACCCCAGACCATTTCGTATCCACATCCGTATTTTACTGTGGGCGGTAAATGTACGATATCCGTTTCAGTATTGGGCTTTTTCCACACTATACGATGACCATCCGATCCAAAAATGTTAAATTAACTGTCATAGCTGCATATAACCGTGTCTCAAAATGAATTATCCCTGTTAATAGTCTCAATAGCGTACTGCAATTTGGCTTACTAGTTCTATTTCTTGATGAATGGACCCGACCATTGAAACCATTTCGATTCAACTCATTTCTTAGCCAATTCTTATTATCTGTTTAGAATTAAGTTAACTATAAAATATTATGACCACCCTACTCCTCATATTGACCACCCTATAACATTCACAATATTGTCAACCACTCTCAGATATCATACCCATTCCCATCAAATTATCATCCATGCACCTTTACAGGTGCTTTCCTATCACATTACGAAATTATTCCCATAGAATAATTTTGCTGACTTATCATTTTAGCTTGTAAATTAGAGTATAAATAGCCATAAGAACAAAGAAATAAATCACTTTGCATTCAGAAGTCATTCGTTTAATTTGCTACCCCCCACCAGCGGTAAGGAGCATTTTATATCAACTCTGGAATCAAAAGAGGTTCCAGGTCAAACTTTTGCTTCCCCCCACCAGCGGTAAGGGGCAAATCTCAAGCATACAAACAAGCGTAAACCAGGGCTTCAAACACTGGTTGATTACAAGCACAAAAAGTGATCTTGCTTCAAAGCACAATATCCATAAGCGTCTACCAGGGCTTCAAACACTGGTATATTTCAAGCAATTAAGCCGAAGTATCATCCGGATTTGCAGCACTTCAACTAAAGTTCAAATACCTATTGCACCTTCGTTGGACCTATCGCCGAGATTTCATCGCCTGCTAGAATTTCGACATGGACGAAATGGCAGTGTTCAAGATCGTGGCCAGACAGAAGGCCATCACAGAGGAGCTTCAGCGATTTAGAACTAACA
The DNA here is from genome assembly GCA_949775065.1 of Brachyopa scutellaris. Taxonomy (NCBI): domain Eukaryota; kingdom Metazoa; phylum Arthropoda; class Insecta; order Diptera; family Syrphidae; genus Brachyopa; species Brachyopa scutellaris. The sequence continues at coordinate 8,721,748 of OX459116.1, forward strand.
TTGGCAAAGACGGCCCGACCGCAAAACCACCGCGTATATGGCAAAAAAATACGAGGTTCTGGAAGCACTATGGTCGGAGTTCCATTATAATCACGAAAAAATCAAGAAATTCGTGAAGATAGACACTCCATATGTACAAGCAAATACGTATGAGAAAATCAAGAGATTTTACGCCGAAATCAAACTCACTTTGGACTCAATTATGCCCAGCGATGCTGACAACTCTAGTAAGTTTGTCTTTACCAGGTATGATGTCGAGTATTCTTCCCATTTGCCATTTTAGCGGCGGTAAGTTGTCTTCTTTTACCAGCACTTTGCATTCAGAAGTCATTCGTTTAATTTGCTACCCCCCACCAGCGGTAAGGAGCATTTCATATCAACTCTGGAATCAAAAGAGGTTCCAGGTCAAACATTATCTATTCACAAACACTAATTTCATCACTTGTTTGAAGATTTGCAGCTATTGCACAGGCACTTCTTTTCGAAACCTTGTCCACTACCCTCATAATCTTCTTCATAAGCGACTGGTAAATTTTTCTAAGTCGTCCAGAATTTTGGTTTATTTGTTATAGTTTTTTTTTTTTTTTTTGTTTTTTGTATGATGACATATTGCACCGAACAACCCATTTTGTTAAAAATTTTTGAAATTTTAGCTAGAGATTTACCTTTTTCCTTTAGATAAACCATATTCTTTAGTTGCGATAGAAATTTGGTTATTTTTTTTTTCCTCCCGATTAAAAAAAAACTCACTTTTTTAACCAAAAATTAAAAAAACACAATTGATCGTTTCCGAAAAGCAACTTTCAGCATTTCTTATAACACAAAAAACACCGTAAGATCATGGGAACGGTAGCTGTACGGAGACTTTTTTGGTCTTCAGAAACGCCCGTACAGGACGTTTGCGTTCATAAACTTCAAGTTATAATGTGAAAGTAAATGAAATTTGGTAGAAATAAGGAAGAAAAGATTCTCTTACATAGAAATGCTTCTTTTTTTTATTTAATCATTGTATTTGGGCACCGTAGCGCAAGTGGTTAGTGCGTCGGACTACTGTGCAAGCGGTCTTGGGTTCGAATCCCGCCGCAAACACCTAAAAGTTTTTCACAGTGCCCACCTCTTTCGAATGTCTGACAAGCATCAAAGAGTATCATTTGTCACGATTGAGCTTCTCAACTCGCCGTTCGGAGTCGGCAAAAAACTGTAGGTCCCTTCCATTCGTGCAAAAATATAACACGCACACACAAATGGTTGCGAGAAGCAGGCCCAGGTTCACCTCGAGCTGTAGCGCCAACTAAGTAAGTAAGTATTTGGATCTCATTGAAGCATTTATTTCGGGCATGTGCTGCTGTACGGAGACTTTTTGGGCTCTGTGTATATTTACTCTCGGCGAGAAATGTAATCTCAACGCTATTAATATTTCTTCAAATTGAAGATCTTTAGGATTGTTCGGCTGGACCAAATCCTTCAGTATTTTGAAGCAGCTTTTCATAATAAACGACAATAGAACCAGTGGTTTTTTATCTGCTTTAACCTCATTTATTGTAAAATAAATTCTGATTCTGTCTTCATAAGACTCGAAATCTTCACCAGGTTCAAACTCCTCGACTGTTCCAATGCAATTACGCGATGGCATTTTCACGTGGTAATCGACTTTTTTTTGTTTACACACACGCTTTTTCAAGTATTACATTAGTTATTTATTTAGTAATATTCAGTCTTAGTTTTATCCTAGTATATAAGAAGTAATGTCTTAGGTCTATCTTACTGGAGGGTTGGAATCAGAGAGACCGGAAAAGATGGAGTTTTAATCATTCAGCATCGACTTTTTTTTTCTTGTCTTTTGCTACCAACCTTTCAATATCACATTCAAGTAATAAGGATAGTTCACAATAATCATTTAATGCAATCAATACTTTACTCATATATGTATAACAATTTTGATATTCGAAAAACAATTGTTGTTGGCTGTTCACTGTGCAGCATTTAATGTTGATTGCATTTTGTGCAAACGCACTGCCAAACCAAACCTGAAAATGGTTAATCTGATCAAACCGCAAATCCGAAATTGGATGCTTTAATTATTCATCATGTTTTAGCCCTGGTTGTGAAGGTCGCTCAATAGATGGAGACTGCATTGTTCGCTCTGCCTTTAACGGTCGCTGAGAGGATGGAGACTGCATTGTCGATTAAAGTGATCGTGATCACTGTTTGGGCGACCTCATAAATGCTTGTTTTGAATTGCCACAAGACCAGCAGCAATCGTTTCGCAAAAATCCGGGAGTTCGAGCAATTTGTTTTGAATACTTATGTATAAACGCGTTTTTATCCCCAGTAGCTTTTCAAATTTGGGTACTGATGAATATACATATATACAGTGTTGTGCAAAACATACCGGATTTTTTTTGAAAAATTTTCTTTTGTAAATTCTAGTGAACAAGAAGATACTACGTACATTATTTACACTTATTGCATTAGTATACAATTAAAGGAAAAAAAAACGAGGTCCTGCTGTAATAATTTTTAATGTTTTAATGTTTTCATGCCTGTGCAAAGCATACCGGATTTTTGGTAATACTTAATAGTTTGCCAGTAGCCATTGTTTTTGCTTACCTCTGCGCATCTTTTAGGCATGGACGACACTGAATTTTCGATTACAACTTTTGTAATGCTCCACTATTCATTCGTCAATGATGTAAAAAGAGAGTTTTTGGATACGCGTTTCATTGAACCTACCCGTCTCTTAAAAATTTGCCACAACTTTGGGATAGGGCTCAGATCGGGCGATTGAGAAGGCCATTCTAATACAATAATTTTTTTCTTCACAAACCACTCCTTTAGCAACTTTAAAATATGCTTTGAGTCATTATCTTGTTGAAAGACCCAACGCAGTGGCATCTTATTTTCTCCTTATGGTAGCTTTTCGGATTCCAGTATATCCCTACACTACTGGAAACGATTCGTAATATCGTTTATTTCATGTAGGGGACCACATCCTTAGCCAACAAAAAAAACATCCCCGCACCATGATCGAACCTTCTTCATGCTTCAAAATAGGACGAAGACGTGTCCCATTCTTTCATCTAACAGGAATATTTCTATCAAAAGGAATAAAGTTAAACTTACTATCAGCGCTTAGTTTCGGACTAATTTTAAAATTGACTTAGTCTCGGACCAATTTAAATAGTTTATTGCGAAATCCAGTCTAAGAAACGATTAGCCTCAGCAAATTGATCAAGGACTAGCTAAAACAACAAAATGGTACGTTTTCTGTACATGCTTAGCAGTTAGTAGAGGCTTTTTACATGGTCGAAAAGAGCAAAAGGCAGCTTCTTTTAAACCTCTTCGTACGTTTCTTGTTTCAATTGCAAGATTGAGTTCGCTAACGATCTGTTTTGAAAGACAATAAAGGATCTTTTAAGCCCATCTTTAGATTTGCCGGTCGGTTCGGCCTGTTTTTTTTCGTGGACGTTCTTAAGCATAAATGGTTTCAATCGGTTCTCCCCTCTGAAACATTTTTCTAATATCCTACATTGTCGATGATGCCATTTTGTACTTTTCGGATAATTTTTTTTTTGTGTAAATCTGCCTTGAAGTCAGCTACAACTTGATTTTTAACGAACCTACTATATTTAGGTTTGCCCAATTTAGTAATAACAACTTTTGAAACAACTAAGTTGCTAATGTCGTTTTCACTTATATTTTGTCTAAAATTCAATTCAAATGACAGTCAAAACCGCTTTAAACAGGATCAAGAGGAAGGAAATGTGGTGCTTTTGGAAATCCGGTATGTTTTGCACAGGCATGAAATAGAGCTGAGTTGAATTATTTGATAAAACATTAAAAATTATAACAGCAGGACTTCGTTTTTTTTCCTAAATTGTATTCTAATGCAATAAGTTTTTGTTAGTATGAAAGAATTTTACGTAATATATTCCTGTTCACTAGAATTTACAAAAGAAAATTTTTCAAAAAAAAATCCGGTATGTTTTGCACAACACTGTAGGTACATACATCAAAATTACGATGTAATGGTCGAAGTCGTCAACATTAATTTTGAAATAACTTACCATGTTATCGGTTAGAGCTGCGGGTTTCCTCAACGATCATATTCATAATATTTGCGTCGAAAAAATTGCAAAATAGCTGCAATGGAGCTTCGAGCTCCATTATCCCAGCTGGCAGCGAAGAATCTCCTCGAAAGGCTACGTCGCTGACATGCAACTGCATCGATTGTTGTCGTCATATTATTTTCTCTGGCTCTTTCGTTATCGACTCAATGTGTAAACACAAATTATTATGTCATTTGTATACCATTTCATGATTGTGACCTCTTACTGGAACCATTGAAGCCATCAGAAGATAGGAAAGATACGCATGCTAAGTCCTTCAATGGATGGCGATGGCGGTCGATACCCTTTTTTCTATTTTCTAACATTTTATTTCCTTTATATTTCTTCCTATAAATAAAACAACGAAATTAACAACTTTCTTTTATTTTTTTCCTCTTCCATTACAGCATAATTGAAACAATACATCTTTAGAGGAACATAACCAACCAAGGATCTTCATCGTCACTGAGGACCAGCGATCAGTTAATGTTTTAAATTGTTTGATTTTGTATTTATAATTTTTTTTTTTTTGGCCCACATTTACATTTCGTATTATATTTGGCGAACAAAATTTACATCAAAGAAACCTCTTTCAAGCGAGTACACTTTGTAACTTGTGCAAAAACGCCCCGAAAAAAATATATCGTATTCCATTTTCAATATGTGCTAGATCTAGATAAATAATACAAACGACGTGAATTTTTTTTCTTTTTGTAACAAAACAAATTTTTTTACAAATATTAATATTTTTAAAATTAATTTTTTTGTATAAACTTAGACTTTATCATTGTATACATATATATACATATATTTATATATTTATATATATGTATATACATAGGTATTACTAGTTATATTTATATACGCATATATACAGATAGGAGGGTTTATTTTTATAAAAATTAATTTTTTTTGTTCCATAAAACGTAAGACACAAATTAAATTTAATACAATTAAAATAAGTTACAAAATAATAACATCCAGCAAAACAATTAAACAAACAAAATGCGCGAATATAAAATTGTCGTCCTTGGCAGTGGTGGCGTTGGTAAATCAGCATTAACTGTGCAATTTGTTCAAGTAAGTATTTTCAATTTTATCTTAGATTAAATAATTTAGTTAATTTCATTAAATTTACAATGTTACTGTTTAGACTGGTGCAGCCAATCTAATCTATTATTATTAGATTATTTTGCACGCATAATTTTTACTCGATATCGGCCAAATGTGGGAGAGCTCCAAAGTGGAACATCTTAATTGAAGATTGTTAGATATGTTGCGACTGAAGATATGACACATTGTGGGACGTTCATGTCCCATCACCTGGTCTTTTTGTGAGACCATTTTGGAGCCTTAGAATGGTTAAAGTAACCCTTAGGTTATGGGGTGGCGGCTTAGCCTCACATACCACAACTCCTCAGAGTAATCAGTTAATTTCTGTTGCTTTGTTTAAACAAAATGAGCTTGTCTGTTGAGCAAATTTAATGAGAAGGTGAAGTTTTATGTCTGCCACTTCTACGAGTGAGTTGAAATAGAATTTTCCCATTAGTCTGTGCCTTCTTTTTGCCAGTGCAGGACAAGCGCACAGGAGGTGCTCTAATGTTTCTACCATACCCGGTTCATTGCAGTTTCTGCATATGTCCGATGAGACTAGTTTGAGCCTACGAGCGTGATAACCTATAAGGCAATGCCCTGTGATGACGCCTAGTAGTAAATTGCATTCCACTCTTGATAGCGAGAGGATGTATTTGGTTCTATGGCTACTGCAGTGCGGCCAGCATATTTTCGTTATTCTGCAAGAAGTGGAATGATTCCACTTATTGTCAGCTGTGCTTTGTAATTTAGCATAAATTTTTGAGAAGTAGTGCTGGATCGGTGCTACGATGATTTCGGGTTCTGAACTGAGTAGAACTCCCTGTTTAGCCTGTTCATCAGGTTTTTCATTGCCTATGATACCTTGATGACCAGGAACCCAATATAAGCAGACTGTGCTGCTTCTGCTGAGTTCCTGAAGTAAAGCGTAGCAGTTTAGAACTGTTTTCGATTTTATCACATTACTTTTTAGTGCTTTGAGCGCAGCTTGACTGTCAACATAAATGTTAATGTAGGAGCCTCCTTCGCAGTTCATTAGAAGCTCTGCGGCTTTTTGGATCACCAAAAGTTCAGCCTGAAAGAAGCTGCAACTATCTGGCAATTTGAAGCATTGTTTGTAGATAGATTTTGGATTGAAGACTCCAGCGCCCACGCCTTTGTCCTGTTTCGATCCGTCCGTGTAACTACTAATGCTGTCGAGTGGATCAGCTGTACGCTGTATCCAATATACTCTAGAGGGAATTTTTATGGAAAAGTTTCGGTCAAACAGGGTTATTGGCTTGAGATAATCTGTACTAATATTAGCAATATTGATTACGTTACCATGTCCAAATAGTCTAAACTAAACTTGAAACCATTAGACTCTTTAAGCCTTATCACTGTTTTAAAAACGACACTCTTAGCAAATAGGTCTATTGGTAACAAGTTCAGTATGGTGTTTAGTGACATCGTTGATGTTGTTTTAAGTGCTCCAGTGATTCCAATACACATCAGACGTTGAAGTCTCTCTAGTTGTTTCAGAATGTGTGTTTTCTCCAGGGCTCTCCACCATACCGCAACTCCGTATAGTAAGATCGGTCTTACTATGGAAGTGTAGATCCAGTGAGTCACTTTAGGTTGTAATCCCCATTTTATTCCAAACATTCTCTTGCAAGCGTAGTAGGCATTTTGGGCCTTTTTAATGCGTTCTTCGATATTAGGTTTCCAGTTGAGTTTTCCGTCAAAGATAACTCCAAGAAATTTAGCCTGGTTTGAAAACGGTAAGTTGAGTTGTTCATCTTAATGCCTCTAAATTTAGGTATCTTGTATTTCCTAGAAAATATAATAAGCTCCGTTTTTTGCGAATTAATTTTCAACCCTTTTTGAAGCGCCCAATGGTTTACAGAAGAGAGTGCTCTTTCCATTAGCTCACTCATAGTGTCTAGAAATTTGCCTGACACAAGTAAAACTATGTCATCAGCATTAAGTAACCCTTAATTTGAGTTAATGTTCAGAATCGAGGCTTCTTCGCATACAGCCAAGCTATGTTCGCCGCAAAGGGGGTTTCGACACCTGCCACACCTGATTTTCGTCTTCCGGCCATTATCCGTTGTATAGATTACACTTTTTTTGGAGTAGAAGCAGCATTTGGCTCAACTAATTGCCGTTCCTGTGGTCCTGTGCAAGGCAAAACCGTTTTTTGGGGTACATATGAGTTAACACTCACTTTGTTGAGAATACTATAAAACATAGCCAACGGCCATCGTTTGGTCCGCCTGGATACACTGTATCTATAACAGATTTGGTCTATCAAAACAATAACACATTATGTGCATAATTTTTAATGTTTGACTTTGGCGGACAGTATTTTTAACTATTATCTTTAAATACTTATTAAACAAATAAAATTGATTTCATTTATCCACAACAAAAAAGAAAATACGGAAACTTGAAAATATTACAGTACAGGTATACCCCGGCTAACGTTGCCCCGCGCAACGTTGTTTCGCTATAACGTCGTCACCGAATTATTACTGTAACGTTGTTTGAAAAAAAAAAAATCCAACAATAAAATAAAAATGTTTCCAAGATTTCGCCAACTTCCTTACGGAAATAAATACCATCCAGATCTTATATTGCAACAGGATGAAAAGTCATTGCCTGGACATAAGAGTTAGTTGAAATGTAGAAAAAAAAACACCTGAGTTTCCTATCACTACGCCAATCTGTCTGTCTCTCGTTCCTGTCCTTCATATGCTGCCGCTGTGTGTAAACATTATAAGGGTATTCATATCCCCTTTAGCGTGTGTAGATTATATAAAAAAAAGTAAGGCTGCAAAATACAGACTAACGCTATTACTGGGTGGAAATGCAACAGGAACTTTTAAAAATAAGATCAATGTTAGTTTACCAATTTCTTAATCCCAGAGCTTTAAAGGGTTGCATAAAAGAGAAATTACCCGTAATTTGAAAGGCAAACAAAAAGGCTTGGGTCACATGGTCTCTTTTCGAGGAATGGTTTTTACTCATAGACCATTTTCGCCCAGCTGTAGAAAAGTTCTGTGGTGAGCAAAATCTCGCCAATAAAACATTGCTTCTATTAGACATCCGACTGATTTAGTAAACTTGCCAGAAGGAAAAGTGAAGGTAATTTTTCCACCACCTAATACGACGTCACTTCTGCAACCAATATCCAATTTCAAATTTTAAGCATCAATACACAAAACTTGCTTTTTCGAAAACGCACAGCATTCAGTTGATAGAAAAGGCCTGGGAGAAAGTTTCAACGAAATGTTTGTAAGCATCCTGGAAAAGCTGTGCCCAGAAGTTTTTCCCAACACCGGCGGGCTTGGAGAGCCTACACCTGAACAGATTCAAGTGAAAATTGCCAGCGTAGTCAGGAGTCTTGGCTTTGGCAACATAGAAGCTGCTGACATAGAGGAACTAGTCACGTCACATGATGAAGAACTGTCGGCCGAAGACGGTATTGATTTTGAAACAGTCAATTCTGATGAAAAGGACGCTAAAAATGATGATAAAACTGCAAAAAATCCTCAACTAGACTAGTTGATCGATTTAAGAAACGCACTGGATCATCTAAAAAACGCACAGGAAATTTTCGAAAAATGTGATCCCGTTGCGGAAAGATCATCAAAAGTCCGGAGGCATATAGATGAAGCGACAAATACAATATGCTACAAGGAGTTGTATGAGCAGAAGAAAAAGGCGACTATACAAACGACTATGCGCCAATATTTTCCGCAGCCAGCATCTACAAGTGCAGCAGTACCATCATCGTCATCAGCAAATAACGAAACTTAAATCTAACTTTTATTTATTTGTTTTTTTTTTTTCTGTAAAAAATTTACACATGTTTTTAATTTATGTTCCCACTAGCTGTTGCCTGCCCGGCGTTGCCCGTGCTTTAAATCAGTCGCGTCATTTGATTGTAGTATGATAGAAAGGTAGTAGTAGGAAGTGATATTATTTAAATTAAGATTCTAAAGAATTCTGAAGCCAATACATTATTATCTGAACTAAGTGGTTGTTCCCTATAGATGAAACGATTGCATAAAAAATTGATGGAAATGTAATATACCTGTGTACAAACACGTCTACACACATATGTACATAATATGTATTTTATGAGCATCAAATAATGGTACTTTCTGCTTTCTTGTCTCTAATAGTTGTACTTAATGTTCATATTTAAAGTACAATAGCATTATGTAAACGCCAAAGATATTAGGCTTTGTTGTAAGCATTGATCGTGGAGTAACTGGTGAGGTTTGTCTGAAATCACCAACTATTTACTAATTTTAAGACTCAACATCGCCTGCCTACCCCCTACTACAATATATGTATTTGTGAATTGAATTAAGGTAACCAAATACCGCTGTCAAGTGACCAAAAAAAAAAAGAAAGTAAAAAAAATCGTGCATTTCCCCCTTTCTGTATATTTAGATCCGCACGCTGATGAAGCAGAAACACAACTAACTAAAGTCGGTAGCAAATATCAGCAAAATCATCCCTCCTCTACTTTGAGTCACAATCCCATAAAGGAGCATTAATTATTAACACGAACAACCCTCTCTCAACAGAATGACGATCAATGGCAATGGTTTACCCCTCATTCAATGCGCGTATGGGTAGAAAGAAAATTAAAGAATAAGCGATAGCGATGGATTTGTGGCGAAGAGAAGAGCATAACATCTACAGAAACAACCCTCTCCCAACAGAGTGACGATCAATGACAATGGTGTACCCAAAAATAATGACCAAATAATAAAAGCGGAAATTGGAATAACTCGAATTATGGAATCAAGGAATTGTATGTTTTATTTAAAAAGTAGCCTAATCTCTAATCCAGGAAGTAGACTATCAATTCACGAAAGTTTCATTCAAGTCTGTTAAACCGTTAAGATGTTATAGAGCAACAAACATCCAAACATCCAAACATCCAAACATCCAAACATCCAAACTTTCACATTTATATATTAGTAGGATTATCTTATAAAATGAAATAAAATAAGTTATACGTTTTTCCGGGGGTAAATCAGCCTTGAAACAATATTTTTCTTGTCTTTGCCCCGCACAACGTTGTTTCGCTTAACGTCGTGTTTTCTAGGAACGCATTAACGACGTTAACCGGGGTATGCCTGTATTCGTATTCGTACTCTGGGATCCAGGGGACCCTGACGTTTTATAAAAACGACTGTTCCGCACATGAACATATGATTAACCGATTATCGGCTGCCTACTGACGTTGTTTGAGGCGCCGCGCCGCTGTATGTTTTGTAGTTTAAGAAATATTTACAAAAGTTTAGTTTGAGCATCGCGCTTGAGCCGAGGGTAGGGTTTACCCTTTAACGTTAAGCCTTTCTCCCATTTTCCTGACATTGCGAAGTTGTAACATTTTTTAAATTTATTTAATTATTTATTTATTATGTTATCAATTCACAATTAAAAATTGTTACCAATATTAATTTACGATCAACAAGCACAGCATATGGTTCAGAAATTAATATAAAAAAAGTTGAAAGCTTTTAAATATTTTTGATGGTTTTCAAATGTTTATAACGGCTCAGTTAGACCCCCACACCCGTAAAAATTATTACTCAAGCATTAACCTAGAGAATTGATGGCCTCCGAGTGACCTCTTAGTCCATAAAAATCTGTCATTTTAAAACGAAAGAGGCTATGCAATGATTGACAGTGATTTCAAGAATTAATGCGATTAAGTTTTATAAATTTTACTTTTAGAACCAATTAATTTATCACCCGTTACTTTGTGCATTACATAACACATATGTTTTTTTCATTATTGATCAAAAATCAATCCACTCCCAATTTGTGTTCAAAAGCTGCATAGCGTATATTACGGATATCTCTGGACGTAGTCTTACTCCATATTAGTGGGTGGCTGTGGCGTAGTGGTAGTCGTTGTCGCTTGTCACGCTGAAGATTCACGGTTCTCAATGAAATTAGTACCCCTATTAGGAAAGACAACTTAGGTTGAGTTGAGTTGTAATCATATCATCATACTAATATATGAATCTCAATGTTACGCTTTTACCTGTCAGAAGTAAATCTTCGTACACTGCTTACAACATCCTGTGCCAAGTAAAAACGTATATTAAGTACCGAGTTTTAATATAATTATTTATACAAGTAAGCCATTGGTGGTGATTGGTGACGTTTAAAGTTATTGTACAGAACCCATCTCTGGTAATGATCCGGTTCAATAGACTCTTGATGATGACGTAAAGCGCAGAGAAAACTTCGATTTTTGCGATAGTTGTTGTGGTTTTCCCAACTTTTTGTCCATTTTCATCTTTTTAAGGTGTCGTTGGGTGTCATATAGCTTACGTTGATTTCATTTGGCTCAACAGTGGGATTTCTCCACACGGTGGGCTCCTAAAGTCCAGCTTTTCCGGCCTACCCAAACGAAGTTCATCTTTTAGGTCAAAATTGCCATTCCTAAACATTGCAACCAACGCCGACATTTGAATTCGCTGAGAACACCGTCTCCATACACATTTTGGATTTCTTAAGTGGCTCCGGACCACACAGATTGAATGAGCAATATATCCTAGAATTTCAGCATTAAATTGGTTTTGTGCACGTTATGGCCATTGAAATTAGCAATCCCAAAAAAACGCGTAATACTTATTGACGTGAGTGCACCACACTCTTCTCTACCCATGTCATACGAAGCATACGCATAAGGGACTCACAACGCGGCGCATAACAGCTACGATCAGAGAAGAACCTGCGAAGTTTGTTTATAGAAACTAGAAACTAACTAGATGATCGGACGTTGAAGTAAACAAGCGACCGGATGTTTAAATAAATTAACCAGATAAATGGATCCACTTCCGATGCACTACATATGTATCTACGTTCGATCTGCTGTGTTGACGATTTTGCCAGTATCAATTCCATGTAAACAGTTGGTCAATGGGCTGTTTTATGGCTAACGACGAATGCGAGCGTCGCGTCGCACAGTGTGAGAATTCGCTTATCTAGCGGAATTAAATTCGTTTACAAATAAAAGTGTTTGTTAATTTTTTTTCGTAGATTTACTAGAATTATTATTTTCATAAAGATTCACATTTTTGGAGAAAAGAGCTAAGTACTTTGGAATATCTAAGAATTGCAGGACTTCATGTTCAATAAAACATTTTTTTTCTATTTGGAATAGACCACATACTTGCTAAAAATGGATCTGAGGATATAAGAAGCCTATGAAAAAGATCTGTGATCGTGTCCAACCTCGAAGTTTTTCTTGTAAAGAGCTCCCGAAACTTTCGACTTTCTTTATTCCTAGCCTCTTGCGCCTCTGCTTAAAGTTGACCAATCTTACAATATCCGTGTTTTTTTTTGCACGCGTATACAAAAATGCACAAAAAACGCCAAATCGTTCAATTCGAACGGTCGTTCAAACAACTTATCGTATGGTTTTTCAAATTTTTGAATATTTATTATTATATTTTTTTTGTGTATTCAATGAGTAAACATCGAAAATATGGTGTCGAGCGCGGACAAAATGTTTTGAAATTCTTGGTATTTCAAAGATTTAAAATTCCAAAAAGAGCAGGAAACAGAAATGGAAGGATTATCTACTATTCATTTGGAATTCCAAGACGATAATGCTGCAATTAAAGAATTAAATAAAATACCCGCCCCATATTCACAGTTCGCAGAAATGATGTTTGTCAAACTTATCGTACAATTCGAACGCTAACCCATTATCGATCAAAACTGACAACCAAAACTGATGTCATGTTTGATCGAAGAGTCTCGTGTACACACTATAGGTTTTGTTTGACATTCAAATCATCGTTGTTGTTGGTGTTTTTCGACCCTCTCTTCCTTTGTTTGCTTTTCGAATGACGATATTTGTGCACATAAAACCGAGCGAAAACAAAGATGGCCGCTGATCGTCAGTCAGTAGCAAACAATTTTGCACCTCGTCAGTTTTGATCGACAAACCATCAACCAGTTGTACACACTTTCAGTTTTGATGGACGTGAACCAAAACTGTCAGCTTTGATCGATAGTGTGTACCCCGCTTAATTTGGTCGTCCAACAAGTGTGCCAAACAAATCGTTCAATTTGAATCCCGCTTATCGCCGCTTAACGAATTCATCACAACGATTGGCAGCACAGACATATTTATGACAGATAATTACAACGTTTACATGCAGGGTTTCAACCTCAGCGCCAGGGAAAATATATTGTGAAAAATATTTTTTTTCTATTAAACTTTAAATAAAGGGTTTTCCAATAAGAGGTGTTATTTTGGTATTCAAAGAAAAATTCTATTTTTTGAGATAAATGATCGGATGTTTATTTCAAACAGGAAGGCATGCCGTTAATAATGAAAAACAACATCAGCCAAATGGCCACCACGAGCACGCATACAGGACCATATCCTTTTCATGAAATTTTCCATAACCAAATCGCAAAGTTGCTGCCCTATGTCCTCGATAGCCTCACGACTTTTATCTTTGAGGTCTTGAATCGACGCTGGGCTGTTGGCGTATACTTTATTTTTCACGTGGCCCCAAAGGAAGAAGTCGCAAGGTGTTAAATCACAAGATCTCGGTGGCCAATTGTGATCACCTCTTTGAGAGATAACACGGTACGGAAACTTTTCCCGTAAAAGATCAATGGTTTCGTTGCTTGTGTGGCACGTAGCGCAGTCTTGTTGAAATAAACGTTGTCCAGATCAATACCATCCAACTCCGACCATAAAAAATCATTAATCATCTCTCGATAGCGCAATCCATTCACCGTAACTGTTGATCCAACCTCAACAGTATGGACCCCGCCGGACCATAAACCGCACCAAACAGTCACACGTTGAGGATGGAGAGGCTTCTTAACAATAACTCTTGGGTTTTCCGAGCCCCAGATGTGACAATGTTGCTTGTTGACGTAGCCACCGAGGTGGAAATGGGCCTCATCAGTCAAGATGATTTTTCGATGGAATTCCGGATCATTTTCATGCATTTCAAGGACCCAATCAGCAAAGACACGACGTTGTTGATGATCGGCCGGGTTGAGTTCTTGTGTTAACTGAACTTTATAAGCCTTAAGACCCAAGGCTTTATGCAAAATACGGTGTAATGACGTTTGTGGAATGCCCAATACCAAAGAACGACGAGGAATGGTCAAACCTGGGTTTTCTTCAACACTTTGGGCTACAGCAGCAATATTCTCAGTTGTTCTTGAGCGACGTGCACGGGTTTTATTCTTCACCTCACTAACTTGTCCCAACAGCTCGAATTTTTCCACCAATTTCTGTATTGCGGTCCGACAAGGTGCTTAACGACGACCAAAAAATGCTTTAGTTTTGCGAACTGTGACTGCAAGATTTTCACCATTTTTGTAGTGAATTTTAATAATTTCAATGCGTTGTTGAAGCGTGTATCGTTCCATTTTTAGTAATGGCGTAGTTTCTACTTGTCAAATGTCAAAGAACAAAAGCTTGAAAAGTGACAGCTACCAAAATAGCGGGCCATTCACAATAACACCTCTCATTGGAAAACCCTGTACATAATAACTAAAATAAAATGGATGAAGAAAATGAAGCTGTATATTTATTTGCATAAAAGATACTAAAAGAGAATATTTAATTTAATGTTTAATGTTTTCACATTGTGGATGGCACAAATTCCGCAATATTTCCCTTTTTTTTTTTACACTTCCAAAGAATTTTTCGAAGAATTTCCATTTCTTTTGTTTTTTAAGAGATCTGTCAAACGGCGCGCAGCAAAAGTTAAAAGTTGGCCAAGTCGTGCTACGCGGCACGCACTATTGAGTTTCTATATATTTATACTTTGACAGCGCGGCATACTACGCGGCAACGGCAAGCATTGTGTTCGAGCAGTAAATGTGAGCTGAGTTGAAACAAGGGTGACTGACTCGACTGAGATCGGTCGAGTTGAAAAAATGCATGTATACCTGGGTTGAGTCGTTGAGTGGTTGAACTGACATGTAGTCCCTGCGTGTGTGTGATCTCTATGTTTGTGTTTTTTTTCCTTTGTTTGAAGCGGGAAATCATTTGCTTTGATTGCGTTTATGGCTAGTTCCGGTTAAAGTGTGCTAAGTTATCTGTCAGTTCAACCACGTTTGAGAATTTCAACTATTCAACTCGGTGTGTAGAAATACTCAGGTCGAAATACTCAGGTCGAAATACTCAGGTCGAAATACTCAGGTCGAAATACTCAGGTCGAAATACTCAGGTCGGAATACTCAGGTCGAAATACTCAGGTCGAAATACTCAGGTCGAAATACTCAGGTCGAAATACTCAGGTCGAAATACTCAGGTCGAAATACTCAGGTCGAAATACTCAGGTCGAAATACTCAGGTCGAAATACTCAGGTCGAAATACTCAGGTCGGAATACTCAGGTCGAAATACTCAGGTCGAAATACTCAGGTCGAAATACTCAGGTCGAAATACTCAGGTCGAAATACTCAGGTCGAAATACTCAGGTCGAAATACTCAGGTCGAAATACTCAGGTCGAAATACTCAGGTCGAAATACTCAGGTCGAAATACTCAGGTCGAAATACTCACGTCGAAATACTCAGGTTGAAATACTCAGGTCGAAATACTCAGGTCGAAATACTCAGGTCGAAATACTCAGGTCGAAATACTCAGGTCGAAATACTCAGGTCGAAATACTCAGGTCGAAATACTCAGGTCGAAATACTCAGGTCGAAATACTCAGGTCGAAATACTCAGGTCGAAATACTCAGGTCGAAATACTCAGGTCGAAATACTCAGGTCGAAATACTCAGGTCGAAATACTCAGGTCGAAATACTCAGGTCGAAATACTCAGGTCGAAATACTCAGGTCGAAATACTCAGGTCGAAATACTCAGGTCGAAATACTCAGGTCGAAATACTCAGGTCGAAATACTCAGGTCGAAATACTCAGGTCGAAATACTCAGGTCGAAATACTCAGGTCGAAATACTCAGGTCGAAATACTCAGGTCGAAATACTCAGGTCGAAATACTCAGGTCGAAATACTCAGGTCGAAATACTCAGGTCGAAATACTCAGGTCGAAATACTCAGGTCGAAATACTCAGGTCGAAATACTCAGGTCGAAATACTCAGGTCGAAATACTCAGGTCGAAATACTCAGGTCGAAATACTCAGGTCGAAATACTCAGGTCGAAATACTCAGGTCGAAATACTCAGGTCGAAATACTCAGGTCGAAATACTCAGGTCGAAATACTCAGGTCGAAATACTCAGGTCGAAATACTCAGGTCGAAATACTCAGGTCGAAATTTCAGCTGAGTTTCAACTCAACCACTCAACCCTACATGTAAACGTGGTGAAACTTGAGCTGTCAGTTGTTGACAAAATGGAAAAGAAAATATTTCGAAGAAAAAAATTATAAAGTTGGAATGCACATTCAAATATATTTAAAGCCTCTAGAAATCATTTAATATCTTAAATAATCAATTTATTGCTTATTGACTTAACCAATCGTCGGCAAAAGAATTAATAAGAGATGGAAGAATTGTTTTCGATTGGGTTTCTCCGGTTGTCAATAGAATGAATTTTTTCATAAGAATTCATCGCAAAGAAGAACTTTGGATTTGGGTATCACTGTTTTTATATCCGCTTAACTTAGCGCGGATACTATTGCCGCTTATTTTACTTTTGTAATTTGCAAAATAAGCGTATGTACGCGTGCAAAAAACGCGGCTATTATATAATTATACAAGAAGCAATCAATTGTCTGCCATGAAAGAAGACCTTGTGAACACTTACTGGCATATAAACTAAATCGTAATTTTTAGGATATAGAGGTCTCTTGTTTTCGTTGCATGTGTATCTAATGCTTTTAGGTTGATTGGGAACCCAGCGGCAGAATTACCGCACTCGATAACGAGTGAGTGAGTAGAACTCGTGTGATCGAGTAACTTCATTGGTATTACGGCACTCGAAAGCTAACGTTTCGTATAAAAATTGATAAACTAACGTTTTTCAGGTTGATTTAAGGTTAAAACTAATCTAATTGTTTTCATAGGCACTCGATAGCAAAATTGTACTTTCAGGATCAATGCTCAAATCTTAGGCCCGAGACGATGACCTGAAAAATGTCGCACAGTGTTGTAGTCGGTGACCACGATTTCTCGGAAACTATTGAACCGATCCGTCTCAAATTTTAACACAGGCGCCTTAAGTATATTTTTTAGTAATTAATCGAAGGTTTTTTCTCACCGATAAATATATTTTTTTTTATCAACAATTTAATTCCGAAATTTTGGGCAAAAATGTTCTTGCTTGCTTATTCCTTCGATTAATACCTAGATTATAAATGTCTTCAACGATATCCGTTTGATTTTTTCATTTTCTATGATCCAGTCCAGAGATATCGTGGTCACCGCAAGACACCTTTTTTGAGAGGAGCTCCGGGAGATTAGCTATAGCAGCCTTCAAAATTATTATTTTTACAAATAAAAAACCGGCCAAGTGCGAGTCAGACTCGCGCTCAAAAGGTTCCGTATTCTTTTTGGATGATATTATCGAAGAAGTAAATCCTGTTGGAAAATATAAATTTGAATAAATCAAAAAATCATAATAAAGAATAAATTTTTTCTATTTTTGTTTGTAGTAGTTTGTAGCGAGTCGGTTTTCCTCCTTTTGCCGCAGTATTACTGTGTTTGCGGGTCCCAAGTTCGATTCCTGGCGAGATCAGTACTTTTTTTAATTTTTTTATTTGAATTTTATGTGAATTTCTTATAAACTATACGCTATAGTTAAATCTAGATACTTGGGTAAACATATACAAACTATGATTTTTTCATATTTTTGACTCGAGTAGTTTCGGAAATGGGGTGGGGACCACGGTGATTTGCACACATTTCCAGTACATTTTCAGTAATAACTCCCGAAGTTTCAAACGGAGAAAATTGAAAAAAATATTTTTGGAATCTCTGCTTTGGGCCCTTTCGAATGATATTCCACATGATATATTTTGCAGAATTTTTTTTTTCGAGTTCATATTTTGCCCACCCTGTATAGTTGTTTCATAATATTTTTTTAATGATTAGTTGTCTCATATATGTGGACCACCAGAATGTATAACTGTGCCAAATTTCAAGTTTCTAGCTGCAACGGTTCTTGATGTTTTTATCGTGACAGACATTTTTGAGTTAGAGCGAACTTATAATGGTTCCGTATTACCATATGGGTACGGAACCTTAAAAATGTTGAAATATAGTTAAAAGTTACCTGAATATGTATAAAAAAAATTACATTAATAACTTTAAAAGTTTTCTCAGGAAAAATTCGTGCAAAATCGCTTCTTTTTTTTAGCTCTCCTGACTGTATATAATTATTAATTCTACATATATGGAGGAAAGAAAGCCCACTTATGCATATCAATTTGTCGTAGAATGTCATAATCAACCTTGTTGTGTGACTGTCTAGATTGCCCTCCACCCCTGGATACATTCCCAGGAATCATTATATGACTCTTCGTCATCCCATCTATATCCATGAATGTTGTTTAAGTTGCGTAGGTACTCCCTTTTCTTAACATTTCCACTTTCATTTCCTGACTGCAATACTTTGGCACACGTGTTATTCAATATCTTCGGTTCTGCTCAGATGGACAAAACCAAAATTTCAAAATCGCAAATGTCAGAGGATAAAATACTTCAGCCCCGCCGCCCGGCCCCCTGGTCGGGCAATACAGTAATTGTAAGGGTACTGAGAAAGCAATTTAAAAGGGGAAATGACGACAAACGTCGTTATAGAATAAAACGCCAATCTAACGCGGATGGGTGTGAAATGAGGGCGAATGGCTTTCGAGAGATTCTTAGAATGTGATGATAACCACCTCGTTAGCCATTGCTGCCTCACCTGCGCTCCTTTTTTTTAACCCCTTTTACCATAGTTACAGGTGTGTACGAGTTCGTACCTACTATGTGTTATTCCCCTTGAAATCAAATTACGGTATATCTAACATTTTCTTTAGAATTATCCTCCCAAATGTATTTCAGTTTACGATGTTAGTGGGGGTGTGGATACTTTAAAGCATATCTGGCATTTGAAGCTGATTAGACGGACTTATTGATTAATAAATGGTTACTATAGTTGCAGTCGGCCTTTTTAAAAGGATTGCAGATCAGTTTACCTTCAAGCCTAGCTGTAGGCTATACAAATGGGGAAATTCTATTACAATTAAATCTGGGTTGAATCAGTATAGCTGTTCCTTGTGAGTTGGCAAAATTGAGTCTGCTGTACAGATACTCGGGCTGTCGAGTCTTTCCAAGTATTCGTTAATGTTATCTATAGCATAACTAGTTCTCTCTAACGGACAGGAGAGATACAGTTGGACGTCGTCGTCTGCAAACATGTGGACACAGCAATGTTTTACTAGTTGAGGAGGTTCATTTACATAAAGCGAGAACAATAACGGCCCTAGGATGGAACCCTGTGGTACCCCTGCAACTAATCCAAGAAAGGAATACTTTTTATTTCCTACTGGTACACATTGTTCCCGCTTTGTAAGGTAGGAGTGTATGAGTTTGACTGCAAGAGGGGAGAAATCGAAATTGTACAGCAACTAATGGCAAAGAATGGTGTGATCCACCGTGTCGAAAGCTTTTGAGAACTCCAATAATGTTAAAAGGTCTTGGAGAGTATTAAAGCAGTTCAGGACTGATTTGCAGTCAATCAGATTTGAGGCTAGTGCTTTTATAGCTGCGAGTATATGGATGAGGACACATTTTATTCCCGATTCGAAGATGACATTGGTGCACATTTGAATGACATGAATTTCTGCTTGAAATATAGTACACTTCGTCACATTGGTATCGATATTCTAGTGTATACCAGCACCCATCCCGGTGTCCATCTTCGAAGCATCCGTATACCAATTGTTACCTTTTAGGTCGGAGGTTGGATTTTTATAGTTCCATACTTCACGGCTTGTGATTACTGTATCGTACCTCTTGCCGAAGCACAAAGTTTTAGGTAAGCGGTCATTTACCCCGCAGATCATGTCATTCTCTGGGATTTCAGAAAGAAGATTTACTTGCAGTAGTCGGACAGTGCTGCTAAATGCCATCTTTTTTATGAAAAGGTGGAGTGGCGTTACGCCAATGAGCGCTTCTATAGCAGCTGTGGGTCAAGTGCACATAGCGGCTGTAGTTCCGAGGCATGCCAGTCTTTGTAGGTTTTTAAGCTTTGAGATGGTTTTGCTCCACCATGAGTATGTGATAATAGGTCGTATCATCATTGTATATATCCAGTGTATGACCTTTGGGGTTATTCCCCAGGTCTTACCGTACATACGACGACAGGCAAGGTTACTCTTACTGAGCCTGTTCAGTATGGCATCCATGACGAGTGACCACAGTAGGGGTGAGAGTACACCTCCTTGTAGACAGCCTTTAACAACTGAGACTGTGAAGGGTGGTCAATACCTTTCCTGGACATGGATTCTGAGATAGAATCATAACCGGTATTATCAAAGGCACCTAAAATATCTAGGAAGGCACATAATGCGATCTCTTTTTGACGGAATGCCTCTTTAATCTGTGTTACAAGATCTAGCATATTGCATATTGATGTGGGTACAGAGGTGCATTTCTAAAAGAAATGTCCTTTCCATGGTTTTAAGAAAAAACGATGTTAGGCTAATGGGTCGATAAGATTTGGGTAGCTCACTTGGTTTGTCTGGCTTGTGGGATTTATCCTCAATTGAAGCTGGGCCCAAATACTTTTTTTGTATCTCAAATAATTTCAACATGAAAAGCTTTTTGATTGAAAACCAAAAACAGTTAGAAAATATAAGAAAATCAGAACACAAATACGCGAAATAATTATATTAATTCAATGATTTTAACAAAGAAAAAGTTAAGTTAAAAATGTCAAAAAACCATAATGCCCTATGCATAGGGCAATATGGCGCATCCTGGTGGGCAATATGGCGTGATATATATGGCGTCACAGCTATCACAAGTGTTTTTGAATGAAGAACATGATTCGTGGGACCACTTACGAGTTATTATAATGCCTGTTCAAAGCCCATATAAAAGAGCTCTTTTCTGTTAGGAGCGAATATCCATGCGCTTGTAGTTTCCTTACACGAGCCACAATTTTCTGCTCGTTTTCTACTCCTTGGCATGTGTGAGCACCTAAACATGTTTCCTGTCGTCATCGTTCTAGAGTCTTAGTATACATTTTTTTTACTTGGTTTACATGCGAACTCTATAAGGGTCAGAGTGCGCCATAATGCCCCTACGGCAAGTGCGCCATGCCGCCATATTACAAAAAAGGTGCATTTGCACAAAAATTAAAAAAAAAAACGCCAGTGGGGTATTTTTTTGTTTATTACAACTTAACATGGCACTCCATCAAGGAAGACTCAAGTTTTCCCATCGTTTTATTTTCTATAAGTAAACCGGAAGTGTGGGATTTACAATATGCGCCATAATGCCTCCTTCTTAGGTGTAGTGAAGTCTGTGCTTTAATTTCTTAAATTTCGAGTCATCTACCGACATCTCGCAGATAATGTTTTATTCCAAATCACGTCCCGTTCTTTTAAATATCCGGACCTAAAAAATATCGATGTTGTTGCAAGTCAAGGTAGGTAGGTAGAAGTGGTGCTTTCGATGGAAGAAAACCCAAATAGCGCGTAAAGCGCCGTTTTGATATCACAAACCTCAGGTGACCCATTTATTCGGATGTAATGTTGAGATATCTATAACCACCCTGTGGAGTTTAAAAAGAGGATCAGCTCTCCAATTCTTTTCCCAGATATCTCTATAAGGTCGTCGAAGAATAGTTTGTCCAGAATGCGTTGCCTGGCTCTCGCTAGAGCTGGGCATTTGCACAGATAGTGAATAAGCGACTCTTTTTCATTTTCATCTTTGCAGATGCGGCAGAAACTATTGTGAGTGATCGCTAGTTTTGCTGCATGGTCTCCTATTGGCCAGTGTCCTGTACTAACTGCCACTACTCTAGCGATGTCTATGCGGGTTCTTTGCAGCAGCTCGTTTGTTATCTTTCTGGATATGACACAGTTTGTCTGACCGGTCCACCTGAGACCGGCTAGTTTCAAGAAATGTGAGAGTATATTGCCCTTAACAGCACTTATAGGAATATGAACTAGTGAGCTGTTAAGGGCTGACCCTCGCCTGGCTAGTTTGTCGGCCTTCCCGTTTCCTTCTATGTCCTGGAACCCAGAGATGAGTGACTCTTCCTTGATTGCACAAGCGATCAACCAGTTTTGATGAGGTGATTTCCGAATTTATGGCTTTAATTGCGGCTTGGCTATCTGTAATGATAGCGATGTTGAGTTTGGGTGTTGGGTCGTTTATTAAGTTATGACAGGCCTCGAGGATCGCTAGTAGCTCCGCCTGGAAGACGCTAGCGAAGTTCGGTAGGCGATAGGACCTACCCTGCATTCCAGCTTCGAACCATCGGTGAATAATGTTGTATCGAAATCTGTCACTACTCTCCCTCGCTTCCATTCCTCTCTGCTTGGAAAGCGTGCAGCAAAGAGCTTCCTGAAGTTAAGTTTGGGGATATTATAATCCTTTAGAGACGTAACCAGACCATCTGGTTGCAAGTCAAACTCATTCCAAGAAAACTGAAAATCTAATTTTGAGTCTATAATTTTTCACACCACTGTATGTGCACAGTTCCACCCGTCTGAAAACAACAAGTGTCACGCTATTTCTTGAAAATTTAACTAAGCACTTAATTACCATGTATCCTCTGACAATTTCTGCGGGGCTAAAGACTGTAACCGGACCATGTTGGTTCTCGAGAATGTGGCGTACAATCATTTCCATCAACTTGGCCTTAATGCTGCTCCACACCGCCATCACAGCCTTGCAAACAAGTTTTCACCAAGCAGTCTGGTAGATAGCTGATTACTCACCACCACCAATAAAGAAGGTTCGCGGTTTGGCGGATGTATAGAAAACTGTTGTCTTTGCATTTTTTTTTTTTTGTTTTTTTTTTTTTTTAGGAAGGGGGAGGTCTGTTCCAGAGACCCGTTGAGTTGTTTACCAGTTTTTGTGCCTTAAAGTACTCAACTTCAGCCTTATACCGTGTACTGACATTATCCGCGGGCCCAGCGCTTTGCTGTGCCTGTTTTTCATAATAGTTCCGGATGAATAACCTTAACCACGTGTATTGTGGGTTGATAAGGAGTACTTTGGCCTAAATCGAATCACGGTATCCTGGCTGGAGGCCAATAGTTCGTCCTGCGATGATGTTCCAGACATGTTTTTCCCGATAAAAAGTTGGCAAATATGGCGAATAGCCACTGGCGGCCATGCGTTTTCATTATTTTCAACTTCAACAATCTACTTGTTTACTTAAACCGAAGCGACGCACGTCAAGGTTGAACCCCGTGACGAGGTGTTTTTTACAATAATGTTTTTGTTTTGTTTTTAATTGAATACCTGTTGTTATTCAAGAAAGTCACGATTCATTGAATTATTTTTCTTTGATCTATTTTGCACGTCAAATAACTTTTGTTTTTTCTGAAGACTATATACGAGTACCTTGTTTACAGAAAAGTAGTCTGCATTAATTTCTGGAATAACAACGCATATTTATGTGTATTTGGAATTTGTGGTAAATCACTTTCTACATAATGTAATACTGCAGCTCTTTAATCTTCATGTTTCGCTTAGGACTAATACTACGTTTACACCGGAGCCGAAACCTCGAGGTTTCGATGAACATTCACCAAAACAACGAGTTGAAGAGGTTTCAAATGTCATTAACTCTCAATTTTGAAGTGGCTGGCAAAACTAGCGATTGGCGATTGAGAATTAGTTTCACGATCGAATAAATAGACAATTCGGTGTTAGCAGAAAACAATCGAATAACTATCAAATCATATTCTAGAAAATTTATTTTACTAGGCTAGTATACTAATGGTCGATTGTAGAAATGTATGTCTCATTTTATTCATCGTGGTACCAGTGTGACTTTTGAATTTGGATCTGAAATCTCAACGCATGCAACCATTGATAAAAAAAATTCTTCTTCGCCCAAAACAAGCGCGCTAGAACAATCGACTCCTGCCAACTAAAGGAGCTCACACATCGGAGCGGTATAATGGTACGAAATCCTATTGCGGTAAATATAGGTAGGTGCACACACTGGGGCGGTTTACAATTTTGTACCGCAGCAAGCTACGTTGACCGCGTACCGCCTGTCAAAATGTTTCGTGAAAAAAGCTCAATCGTGACAAATCTTACTCTTTGATGCTTGTCAGACATTCGAAAGAGGTGGGCACTGTGAAAAACTTTTAGGTGTTTGCGGCGGGATTTGAACCCAAGACCACTGGCTCAGTAGTCCGACGCACTAACCACTTGCGCTACGGTGCCCACCTGACTCATTCAAAGTATAAAAATATAAGATAAACGGATAAAATATGGAAAAATATAGCAGGGACAGAGCGCAGAGAACAATCGAATTATTCGATTGTTTTTATTCGCAATTGTCCAGCTCTAGGCAAAACAATTGTTTGTTGACATTCCTCAGTAGGCGACCAAAATGTTCTTTTATTGTATTTTTTCGTTGCCCATTATAAATTACTGAGAAAAACAGAGAAAATAAGAGGCATTGCAATGTCTGTCAAAATCTAAATAAATAAAGAAAACTTTGCAATCCTTAGTTCAGTGTCGTGTGTTGAATTATTCTATAAATTTAATTTTTTGTTATAATCCCCCCTGTTCTGCATTTCGAGTGAAAGTGGATTGAAACCGAAATTGAAATTCACTCGGAATGGAATTCAGTGTTCTGCATTCCGAGTGATTTCGAATTTTTGGAATCCACTTCGAATTCATTTGTTTGAAATGTCAAACACAGCTGTCAAATCATTTCTAAATCATTGGAGATTTTCAGTTCTTGGTTTTTTTTTTGTGCAAGTGAATAAAAAACATTTAAGAAAAAATATATTTTATGAAAAAAATGGAAAAAATGGAAAATACAATTTTTAAATGATTCGTGAAAGCCGCGAAGAAAACCGAATGGAGAGACTTCGCAGGAAGATTTTCCGAGATAAATCTAACATTCTGGATCTTCCCGAAGTTAGACAACTGAAGAAAAATAATTTATTTAATGATTTTTGCATTTTTAAAAACAGTTTTAGGGTGAGAAGTGGAGTCAGAGAAATCTTGATCTTGGAAAATCTTGATTTTCTTTCATGTAATTCAAAACAATACTCTCTTGCCTCTAATTTTTGTGCTGTACTATATTAAACAAAGGAATTATTTTAATACACTAATGGAAAGTCTTATTATTCTACTCATATTTTTCAAAATGATTCTGATCAACAAATTAATTAATTAATTGACTTTACAACGGCATGTGAATTCAATTCACGTCAAGAATCTCAAGTGAATTCAATTCCCTAAAATCACAGGATTTTCGGAATGCAGAACACGAATTTACAGCTGTCATCTTGAGTGGAATGCAGAACCCCAAAATATTCACTTTCGAACATACAATCCACAATTCATAGTTTCGTTCGGAATGCAGGACACCCAATTCCACTTTTGGTGGTTGAATTCACTAAAAGTGGAATGCAGAATAGGGGGGAATGTGCCAAAAATATTATTAATCTAATGTATATAAAATGAGTTTCACTGGAAGACCGTGAAAATCTGTGAATTTTGAGGGAAATAACTATCACTAACTGCATATTATTGAAATCCTTTTTAGGACAAGGCCATTTTAGCGACATCCGAAGAACAAATAATAAACCACTTCTTAATGAAAAACTTAGACGCAGATGGATTAGAGAGCTTGCACTGTTTTCGTCAGAATTTATTATTAAAAGAATACAATATAATAATTATAATAACAGGGTTATTCCTGATAAATTCATTGCTGGGGGTCCGCATTCCGCATACACTTAAAGGTTGAGAAACGTTGGATTAGAGAATCTATTTTCAACAAATCGGGCTATGTAATCATTTTGTCGAAAAGAAGATAAAAATCCAATAGCTTTTTTTTTGGATTCCTCACAGATTAATCAGGGTCCCAATTACCGCATCCGTTAATGAGTGAGTGAGTAGGACTCGTTTTCGAATGATCAAGTAAATTGTATTTAAAATGATACTCGATAACGTTAATGCCAAATCGTCACATTTCGATAACAAGTAACTCGTTAACGGCTGCGGTAATGCCAACTCTCATCTTTTGTTTTGAAGCTCCCCAATTTGGATTATTTTCCGTGTTTTTTTTTACCTTTTTTACGTTTTTTACACAAGCATAGTAAAAATTCAGCATGTAAAAAACTAATATAGAAAACGTAAAAAACGTAAAGTAAAAAAGTCGAACACCATCGGTAATTACCCAGGCGTTACTTCGCCTGTCTTAGACCCTGATTTTTGTTTTAATTTTTGAACTGCATAGCTTTATAGCAGGCATGTCAAAGATAAGGCCCGCGGGCCATGACTGGCCCCCGAGACAATTAATTGTGGCCCGCGACGTCATCATTAAACTATGTATTTCACCACTCATTCACACAATTCTTACACAATTTCGTAAGCATATTGTAACGTTTGTAGCTCAAAGAGGCAAACCCATGGAACACAGTGATGTGGCTTGACTTTATGTTCTTAGTAGATATGACGTTTGGACGTTTAACTTGAAGGAAATAATAAAATCGACACGCAACTATACTCAAGTGTTCAAGCTTTTGAAATGAAGCTGAAGGTTGCGGGAGTCAGAGCTGTAAGGCACGTACAGTGCAGATCAATTTTTGAAGCATTGATCTTATTGCTGAATTTGATATGTGTTTCGCAGATTTTCGCGAGCTCAATACGTTTAACTTTACACAGTGTGTCAAATAATATCCCGGACTCATGCGTTTTAAAGCTTGAATCTTTCTCTACTATCTGTCATGACATTTCACGATATCTGGTTGACATTGAACAATTATAAAAATAAAGCAATTGTTTTCGAAAGGCATAAACGTTTTTTGGGCGGCAGAGAGACGCTGGACGAAATACGAAAAATTCCTTAAAAAATCAAGAGAATTTTACTGCCACATATTATCTTGAACTTTTGAAGCGATTGATGGCCAGAATCCATTGTATTCGACCCGAAAATTGCGATCCAAAAAGTATGTGTCTGCTGCACGATAATGGACCGAGTCACACAGCATCCATTGTTCGTCAATTTTTGGGGTCGAAATCAAGTGTGTGTGTTAAATCATCCGCCATATTCATCTGATTTGGCACCGTTCGACTTGAAGTTGAAAGTATGCTTTTTTGACGACATTCCCACCATTCAAGCAGCTTCGACACGGCCGCTGGAGGCAATTCCACATTATGAGCCAGAGCAGGCATTTGAACCACAATTGAATTGTTGTTGAATCGGAAAGAGAATATTTCGAATAAAAAAACTGCAAAAAAAAATTAATTATGTTTTCTAGAGCCAGTCCGAGATATTATTTGACATACTGTGTACTCTTTTTAATGTATATGTACTTGCGTTCGATGTGAGTAAAGAACCGACTAACTTGCAAATGGAACTTTAAAATAGATTTGCAGTGCGATTTAAAAAATAAGTTCAATGAAGTCTACATTGCATACAAAGTAGGTTAGGTTCATACTGCAAAAATCGAAATAGCTATGTTTTATGAAGTTTATATGTGAATAGATGTTTTCCACAATGATGATTAATAAATCTAAATACCTTGCAAGACTAATAGGTAAACATCTTCAGTCGATTTTGAAAATAAGTATAACATCGTTGACAGTTGACACCAAATATCGATGAGATAATGAAACCTAAAAGAAGTCAAGTTTCTGCATCCTCAAAATAATATTGCGGTTCAATACGTCTCTACAAATCTAAAAATAACTTTTTATATATAAATTTTAATTATATTGTATTAGATTTGTATTTTATTTTTAATATGGCCCCCTCTCATACTCGGGACAAACAATTGGCACTTTAAGAGTTTGAGTTTGACACCCCTGCTTTATAGCTTAAAGACGTTATGAATGATGTTAACTAAGCATATAATAAATATATAAATCATTAATATCTTATTTCCTTTCTCTTTGCAGGGTATTTTCGTTGAAAAGTATGATCCTACTATCGAAGATAGCTACAGAAAACAGGTCGAAGTTGATGGCCAACAGTGTATGTTGGAAATTTTGGACACTGCTGGAACTGTAAGTCAATTAGAATTACGTATCTATTTTATACCCATACCCACACCCCTCTTGTTTCATGTATTCCAGTATTGTTTTTAGATTGTCATCTGTTTGTTAGAAAAAGAAAACAAATTTAAATAATTTTTATTTCTTGCATTTATTTATAAGTTTTTTTTTATGTTGTGTTTGAAATGAAATGAATTGCGTTTCCCTTAATAATACAATAGTCGCTTTGTAGCTTGTACATATGCATACCTCACTCTTGTATCCTTGTGAACGTACTTATAAATAAACTGGAGTAGTGGGATACTACTCGTACATGTGTACAGATGAGTCCGCATGTCCCCATTTAAACTACAATGTCACAATGTACATATGTATACGAACCTCAGTATGTCCTTAGTTGAATGAAAAACCAATGTAGCGAAGCTTGTAGGTGAATGCTGCTATTATTAGGTTGATAATAACTTGTAGCTGCCGGACAATATATCGCAGAACTGCACTCTATCTGTGGCTATCAAGGAGAGGGTAGGTTTTATGGCCACTCATTCGTCGTATTGTAATAAATTATTGCGTGTTTATTGATTCAAAATATGTCCAAATCAATAATAACTATTAACGAGAGCCCACAACTTAAGACACAGATGACTGCTTCGGAATGATTTTGTTTTTTTTTTTTTTTTGTACAGGGGACTGAAGTCAGTATAAAATGGCCAATTAGATATTCCGAGATTTGATTTAGATCTGGGTGAAAAAATTCGTCTTCAGGTAGCTAAATTTTGAGCTGTGTTTTCCCGTGTTATAAATATACAGTGACGCTCGAAAAATGTTGCTCAAACTATTTTTCTATGTGGATACAGGTTAGGTGTTCCAGAGCTGGATAAGTAATTTTTTAGGATCACCCTTATTGCGAAGATCAACTATCAATTAATAATTGAAATTTATCAATCAATTTTATTAAATCGTATTGTGACTGTCAATTGTCAATATTGTTTATACATTGTGATTTTTTTTCTTAAATCTATTGTGAATGAAAAAAAAATGGTATTATGAACAACAATTTTCATCGATTTTCTTGTCAGCTGTCAATTTTTCTTTCAATCGTAAATTTGCAGTCGATGAGTTCGTGCTAGCTAAAAAAAATAACTAAAAAATGTTAGTTGTGAATTAAAGTAAATTAAAATTCTTAATTTTTTTATTTCCAAAGGTCTAAAAAAGTAGTAAGTAACAAAAAACAGTTATGCAGATTGGCCAAGCGATTTTGTTCCAAAGCTGAAAATTTAAAAAAAAAAAAAAAAATAGAAACGGAGTAGAGTACGTACAGATTAATTAATATTTATCTGAAAATCGATTTACATTTGGCTTTCCAATTCCAAAGGATTGGATGCATCCCTCAAACTTCTTCGCATTCTAGCCATTTCGTGGATGTCATCAAAATATAGTTCAGTTTTCTGTTTGATTAATGATTTTCTTTGTACGTTCCTTGAAAACAAACCAAACATCTGTCAGACGCACATTTCCATTCACAATAAAAGAAATATTTTGAAGGGATTCACAATATTTTATCAATTCATTTTCACAATACCGATTTTTATTTGAATTGATAAATTCTATCAACCGTCAAACGGTTGATAGTTGATCTTCGCAATAAGGGTGGATGTCAATTGACTCTGGACGCTCCTTTGCAATCATAAGATTTATGATTGACCAGATATTCTCAATTGGATTGAGGTCTGGGCTGTAGATGAGGCTTTCTTCGAAGTAATTTTTAACTTAAGAAAAAAAAATACAAATGGAGTTTTTAGACATGTAGGTCATTTTAAAGCTACAAATTAATCTTTGTAGGACAAAAAAAAACCAGTTCATATTTACAGTTTTGGTTGTATGGCAACGAGGATTTTCCAGTTGCAAAATGAATCTGCAGGTGTCACCTTTTATGAGCCTTTTTCTAACTGAGCGTGCTTAAACTATTTTTTGTGTACCTCGAAATGGATCACTTTTGATATCCGCTGAAGTCTTGAACCGATGCCGACGGTTTTGGAGCACAAAAAAAAAAAACGATCTTCCACTGGGGTCGGTCGTCTTTGTTGGCTTCCTTCTGTTAGTTTTTTTTTTTTAAATTCCATGTCGCAGTTCGTTGAGCAACATTAAGGCCGGTAGTTATGGACGGCTCATAAGCTAAGAGCCTCATAAACCTATTCACCAACCGCTATTAGTGCGTATTTATGAATATATTACCTATTAGTGGTCGGTGAATACCAACCAAAAGTTTAGGCTTATGAGCCTCTTAACGATTATGAGCGGTCGATAACTTCCGCTCTAAATCTTTCAAAAATTCGACGGGTTGTCGAATTTAGACGTTACGGGCACAACATATTACATTTGCACTCGGAACTGATTTTTCCCATTTTTTGTTTTTAAATTACTTACTGGTTCATCTATATC
The DNA here is from genome assembly GCA_949775065.1 of Brachyopa scutellaris. Taxonomy (NCBI): domain Eukaryota; kingdom Metazoa; phylum Arthropoda; class Insecta; order Diptera; family Syrphidae; genus Brachyopa; species Brachyopa scutellaris. The sequence goes on from OX459116.1 coordinate 8,752,560, forward strand.
CAAGAGTATCATGTGACTACATAATGGACATAGGTACTTTGGTCTAAATGATAGCTAGGTTGTACTAAGCAGAATTAAATAAATACTCTTCTTTATTGGAAATCTTATGTTTTCGTACGTTGTTGTCCAACAACGACTATGCCGGCGGTGTCATTAAGTGAGGGCAATTCCAAATGAGCCAGGTCTGCACTTTACCCCACTTGTGCTTCCTGTCGTTGAATGTTAAATTTGGACTCGTCTGCAAAATTAGCCGTGTTCCAGAAATTTGAGTCCTTGGAAATGTACTCCCGTGCAAAGGCAAGTCGACTCTGCTGGTTTGTTTTGCTGATAAATGGCTTCTTACGAGCTACTCGGCCATGGAAGTCATGATCATGAAGCACACGGCGGATAGTTATGGCACTACACGAGTCTCCAATTTTATTCTGCACCTCTATAGCCAGCCGGTATTTTCGGATAGGCTTTGACTTTCGACGAGAATCGCTCGTCTGTTGAGTTAGATATCTTATTCGGTGCACCTTTGACCTTGTCCTGCAGCCGACTCTCGTGCATAAAATGCTCGTGTATATGCTGAACAGTCGAGGCACTCAAATTGACTATTTCAGCGATTTTCCGGCGAGATTGGCCATTTTTGAAATGTTTTATAACTAATTCATGTTTTTCAATTGTTGTGTGGCGGACCCATTTTTAAATGAAGCACAATGGATGCTTTCAATTAAAAAATCAGACTAAAAATGGACTCAAAGTTATTGGGAACACAATAAAGAAGACGTCGAATCTTAAAACACCGTTACATGTCACGCCGATATATCGCAAAGGCGCTCGCAAGTGTCTGGAGCAAATAAGCTGCAACATACGTATTTGTGCTGTGTAGTTCGTTTTCCCCTCGTGCGGGGCGAGGGAGTTTCGTTTTATGAATTTTGTTCGCTGAAATTCATATTCAAATTTTTTCGACATTTTTTTTAGTTTGGAAATTCTAGCAACTTCAAGTTAAAAAAGGCAGTGTGTTGCTGTAAGCTGTTACCCACTGTATGCCCATGTGAATTCAGTAACCATTCAGACATTGACAGAGGATGGGTAAGGTTAGGCTAGGAGGGGTGTGTGATTGTTTGAGTAATCATTTCCACTCGGAGACCCGAAGGTACATTGTGAATCCCCTCATAGTTTGGTAGTAAATCCTCTTTTTTACCAACTCGTGAGCCAGTTTGTGCTCATGAGGAATCTTAGAAGATCCGATATCTTTCAATTTCCGAGTTCTGTTATGTCTTCCAAGAATCTATGACCTAAACCTTAAAGTACGGAGGCGTCGTTCTTGGAGGGCGGCACAGTAGCGGAATAGATGTTGGATCGATTAGCTTTCTTCCTCATCTCCACAGCTTCTACAGATATCGTTGGACTGAGGTAGCTATGGTACAGTGTCCTGTGATTATTCCGGTAACTAAGCGCATGGAGGATTTATCCAGATGTACCATCGTCTTTGTCCTATTCAATCAAGCTTCAAGCTTCATCAAGCTTCGCCCATAAAGATCAAGATGTAACGCAGTCGGTTCGTGTGACCATAGATCTTGGGTCTCTTTTTCGGTTTCATGGTCGATTATGTTGAACGGTGTTTTAATCGGTGGCAGTATCACTGTCGCTCATGACCGATCAAGTTCTAGTTCGAAATATATTGGATAACATTCTTCTTTCATATGCAAAAGAAAATCTTCCCATAATTTGGCATTGACAGGCAGATAACGATCCAAAACATACAGCTAAAGCGAAAAAAACCTGGATTACTGCATAAGGAATAAAAGTTCTGCGTTGGGCGTCCCAGTCACCGGACCTTAATCCATTGAAAAACTTATGGAAACAAGTAAAGCATATCGTAGCTAGAACAAGACCCAGAAATCGAAACGAACTCTGGTAGGACTCTATGGCAAATACATGTGCAGCAAAAAATATAAAATAAATGTCACGAGACTAGGTACAAAATGACTAACTATAGGGTTTTCCAGTGAGAGGTGTTATTGTGAATGGCCCGCTATTTCGGTAGTTGTCACTTTTGAAGCTTTTATTCTTTGACATTTGACAAGTAGAAACTACGCCATTACTAAAAATGGAACGATACACGCTTCAACAACGCATTGAAATTATTAAAATTCACTACATAAATGGTGAAAATCTTGCAGTCATAGTTCGCAAAACTAAAGCATTTTTTGGTCGTCGTGAAGTACCTTGTCGGACCGCAATACAGAAATTGGTGGAAAAATTCGAGCTGTTGGGACAAGTTAGTGATGTGAAGAATATAATTCGTGCACGTCGCTCAAGAACAACTGAGAATATTGCTGCTGTAGCCCAAAGTGTTGAAGAAAACTCAGGTTTGTCCATTCCTCGTCGTTCTTTGGTATTGGGCATTCCACAAACGTCATTACACCGTATTTTGCATAAAGACTTGGGTCTTAAGGCTTATAAAGTTCAGTTAACACAAGAACTCAAGTCGGCCGATCATCAACAACGTCGTGTCTTTGCTGATTGGGTCCTTGAAATGCATGAAAATGATCCGGAATTCCATCAAAAAATCATCTTGACTGATGAGGCCCATTTCCACCTCGGTGGCTACGTCAACAAGCAAAATTGTCGCATCTGGGGCTCGGAAAACCCAAGAGTTACTGTTGAGAAGCCTCTCCATCCTCAACGTGTGACTGTTTGGTGCAGTTTATGGTCCGGCGGGGTCATTGGACCTTACTTTTTCGAAAATGAGGTTGGATCAACAGTTACGGTGAATGGATTGCGCTATCGAGAGATGATTAATGATTTTTTAAGGTCGGAGTTGGATGGTATTGATCTGGACAACACTTACTTTCAACAAGACGGCGCTACGTGCTTCTTGTTACTTGTCATAAATTTCATTTAAAAAAAAAAAAATTTCAATATATTTTGTTATGGAAATTAGTCCGTATTTATTTTATTGTTCACACAAAACACACTAGTTTCGACATTTTGTTGAATTTTACAAGAAGTGCAGTGAAATTCTCCATCAGACTAATGGTACAAAGTACACTTCTATAACTACTTACTAATAGGTATGCACAACAGCAGCTCATTCCAATCATTAACAGAATAAGTGAACACAATATATATTAAGACACCAGCCTGTATTTATTTTTTTTGTCCATAAGTGTATGTCCGGGTACTCAGCACAGTCTAGCCTTGTGGTGCCTTATGGCATTTAGTGCATTGCGACTGCTTTTGTGTTTGATCATATTGCCTTTAGAGCTGGCTGACTATCCACAGCCAGCAGCCCTTTCAATCACCAGTAGTTCCGCCTGCAAAACACTGTATGTAAATGTTAGTCTGAAAGATTCCCGTTTATTCAGTGTATCTAAGTAGAACGCTGCTCGGGTTCCTAGGTCCATTTTTAAGCCGTCGGTGAAGAGTGCTATTTTCCGGTCTCTGATTACCTTGTTTGACAGCAAGTCTCCCCTACTGGGAAAAAGGATTGGTCCATTCAACTTGAAGTCATAGTTAGGAATAATGGAGTCTGAGGTTTTGGTTAAAATTTCAGGATTGCATCTCCTCGGTTGTTGTATCTCTCTGAGTATCGCCGCATGTCCATACGTGGTTTGTTCGGATGCTCCTATTCTCCTATAGAGGGCTCCCTTTGCTGCTGCGCCTCTGATGAACCTGCCATGGGGAAGGTTATGAAGAATCATATCCAATCCCGCTTGTGGTTTATACTTCTTATGGCTGACTGCCGCTAATCTTTGCACTTTGCTCAGCCTATTTATGTCTTTTTACTTTGGTAGCAGTCCACCATGCGGTGGATCCGTATGTTACAATGGGTTTGATGATTGCAGTGTACATCCATTTGATGGTATAGGGTTGCAGTTCCGAAAGGTCCTTTTACAGGCTTCATATCAAATTCTCATATCAAATATTTGACAGAGGATAATTTTAGCTATCGTAAAATTCGGACCATGGGGGAAACCTAAATACTCACTTCTTCATACATATGAAGTCACGCTTACAATCCACTAATTGCATGACAGATAACGAAGTGTATACATGCTTGAAGCTATTTCGAGAGTTGTTTGGTGGATATCTTTTGTTTTGTAGCTCCTTCCTGTGGCCAATTTTATCCCTGCTACCCAGTTCTGTATGTTTATTCAACCCAACCCACTACATCCCCGTCCCACCTTTTAAAATTGTTTGTAAACTTTTGATTGTTATAATTTTTCATCTATTTATTAGTTTTGATATTACACTCATTAGATTATTTAATTATTTTCTTTTCTATTATTTATCTCATATTAAAAACTCGCGCTAGGAACAATTTACCGCCATGAGAGATTTGTACATGAAAAACGGTCAAGGTTTTGTTTTAGTCTATTCAATAACAGCACAATCAACATTTAACGATCTCCAAGATCTGCGGGAACAAATTTTAAGAGTAAAGGTTAGTTTATATTTTTAGTTAAACATTGTTTGTATTTTTTATTTTTTTGTTGGTTTTTATTTTATTTATTTATTTTTTCTCCTTATGCGTATATAGGATACGGATGATGTCCCAATGGTACTGGTAGGGAACAAATGTGATTTAGAGGATGAGCGCGTAGTTGGTAAAGAATTGGGGAAAAGTCTTGCAAGTCAGTTCAATTGCGCATTTATGGAAACATCTGCCAAAGCAAAAATTAATGTTAACGATGTGAGTATGTTTTTTTTTTTATTATTATAAATGTTGATGTTTGCATGAGTGCTCTTTGTTTCTCTTTTTTTTTTTAATTACATATGAAATGGTTTTATGCCAGATGGGGGGCTTGGTATTTATTTAGAGAACATGTTTTTCATACGTCGCAGTCATTCACAGGTGTTTTTAAAGTAAGGTAACAATTCGGCTGAAAAGTTCGTATCGTTTTGAAAAATTCGATTTTATTATTCAATATAGGGCCATCGAGGGCGATACACCGATTATAGCAATCTTTCAACTTTCGATACCATTTTTGAAGTACGAATTGTCTTTTGCTTCAAAATAGGCCCCAGTCTCAGCGATTACCTCTTCATCGGCGCTAAATTTCTTTCCAGCGAGCATTCTCTTAAGGTCTGAGAACAGGAAAAAGTCGCTGGGGGCTAGATCTGGAGAATACGGTGGATGCGGAAGCAATTCGAAGCCCAATTCATACAATTTTGCCATCGTTTTCATTGATTTGTAACATGGTACATTGTCTTGATGAAACAGCACTTTCTTCTTTTGCAAATGCGGGCCGTTTTTCCGCGATTTCGTCCTTCAAACGCTCCAATAACGCTGTGTAATAGTCGCTGTTGATGGTTTTCCCCTTTTCAAGATAGTCGATGAAAATTATTCCACGCGCATCCCAAAATACAGACGCCATAACTTTGCCAGCTGACTGTTTAGTCTTTTCACGCTTTGGCTTCGGTTCACCGCGTGTAGTCCACTCGGCTGACTGTCGATTGGACTCAGGAGTGAAATTATGGAGCCAGGATTCATACATTGTCACATATCGACGCAAAAATTCGGGTTCATTACGATTGAACAGCTTCAAACACTGCTCAGAATCATCAATTCGTTGTTGTTCTTGGTCGATTGTGAGCTAACGCGGCACTCACTTTGCACAGAGCTTTCGCATAACCAAATATTCATTAGCGATATGTCCAACAGGTTCCTTTGATATCTTTAGAGTGACAGCTATCTCGATCAAAATCACATTACGGTCATCCGAAGTCATTTTGTGGATTTTTTTTTGATGTTTTCGTCCGTAACAGCCTCTTTTGGACGTCCACTGAGTTCATCGTCTTCGGTGCTCATATCGCCTGTACGGAATTCAGCAAACCACCTACGAATGGTTGCTTCGCCTGGCGCAGAGTCCGGATATCACTCAACAAGCCACTTTTTGGTATCAGCGGCATTTTTTTTTTCATAAAGAAACAGTGTTTCATTAACACACGAAATTCCGTTTTATCCATTTTTTTCAAGATAACAAAAGTTGCTCCACTCAAAATGCTATATCTCACAAGCTAATAGCATTGTATTTATATCCTATAGTAATGACAAGAAGGGCATACAAATTGTTTGCAGGTTTCCTCGCAATCTCTGTGGCGCTGTTAAGAATATGATGTGTGTGTGGATTGTGTATAAGACAAGAATTTTGATTTTTAAAGTTTCGAATTGGTTTGTGTTTAGAAGAAAAGCTTACTCGGAAATATAGCTTGCAGGACAGAAATAGATTACGCTCACATTCTTATCTACACAACCAAAACGATGTTGTTGAGATAGGACATTATTCTGTGTGTATGTATCCCTTTTTCCTTTTATTAAATTGTTTTCAGGTTAATCGGTTGGTGAACTCGTATGTTTCTGTACGATACGAATAAATTATTATCTATTTTATTTATTTGATCTTTATTTCATTAAAATTCTAAGCTTAATATAATGTTAACAAAAAATAATGATTATGTATAATGGCTTCAGGAAATATTACTAAAAACAGAATTCGAGAATTTACTTTACAATTGATAAGCAAAGATTTTAGTGAAATAGTTAGGTACATTCTGTTATTCAAGAGAATAAGTGGCGAATGAACCTCAGGTTAAATAAGACTTAAAACAATGAATGTGGGGATAATAATTCATAAATATTCTTACCTAATCTGTGCAAATACCTATGTATATAAACAGAACACAATTTTTGAAAGGATCTACAAATTTAATCAAACTATTGGATTAACAATATTATTTACAAGTGAATGGTTTAAAGAAAAAAGCCACATTTTAATTTTACGTAAAAATTTTGATTCATTACGCTCACATCTTAAATCATTGGGTAATTTATTAAATAAGCGGGGCGAAATCACAGTATAAAAAAGACAAAAGTGTGACTTATTTATTCTAGGAACTGTTACCAAATTACAGTTGTTGGCTCTTAAATTAAGCAAACTATGGGTGGGATTTACATTATAAGACTCCATTGATATGAAATATTTGCAAGATCATCACAGTTTTTGATTGTTAATACCTTATCTCCATCCTTAATTCTCACAAGCACTGTAGAGTTACGAACCCAAACATATTTGCACTTATTGTTGAGTTTAAGATCCTTAGCCTTTTTTAGCAACAAACGAGTGTAGGCTGTAAGGCTGTCATTGATGAAGATTCGGTCCTTGACGTTGTTGTAGCTTCTATTGTTATTTTCTTTGCTGTTGGTAGATCCATGTCCAAATAGTTTAAAAGCGGACAACTTGGTTTTGTTAGCATGCATCTTACTCATCACTTTCTCTTTTGTAGCGAGCGAAGAGAATTTAACACACGCAATGCTAGTAGCAAATGGTCGGCTATCAGCTCTCTGTTTTACGTAGCATGATACGATGTCTTTGTCGACTATTGTTTCCCCAATTCCTTCAACGATAAGTTTGCAAACACTCTCTTTGACATTTGCATTATTTACATTAGGCAAGCCAACGATATCAACGGAGCATTGCAGTTGAATTTGTTCCAGTGTATTCACCTTATGCTCTAATGCATCCACTTTTCTTGAGAGAGTGCCATTTCTCTCTTCCAAAAATTTAATTCTGGTATCTTCTTGTTTTCATATTCCTACACTTATGTATGTACATATGTATGTACATATGTGTGTATGTAATGTATATGTGTACCTCATGTGTGCTGTAGTTGGTATGCATATTACACTACATAATTTGATTATAATTTATAAGTACATAATTACATATGTAGGACATTATGTATTTGCATCATATGTCACAGCTGATTTTCATAGTCCTTCTGGCGGTAATGTTATTTACCTTTCTAGGCCTCTAGCTTCTGATTTCTGATCCAATTTTTATGTTTGACCCACTCTCTGTTTCACCAGAACCACGATGAGGACGTGGTGGACCGATGGTTAAATTTTATTTGATTAAGAAAGAATAAGGGGGTATTCTATTCCATATAAAGAGCTCCTCCTACAGTAGTAGGTACCTACAGTATTGTGCAAAGCATTTTCATTTTTTTTTTCAAATACCTACAGTGATTTTGTATTTTAATTACTCTAAAAAAAGGCAGAATTCGAATGAAATACTGAGTTGAAAGTACTTACGTTGAGTTTATTATTTAAAAGAAAGCAAATAAATCCCTAACATATACCGTTGATGTTTTATAACAAATAAAAAAAAAACGAACACATGCAATTATTTTTTAAAAATATGTAGATATTTGGTACAATACAAAGTATTATAGCTAAATTGTTTCTTATTATTCCTCACACCTTTTTGGTATAGACCAAATAAGGGAGTTTATTAGCTAACAAAACATCAGAGAAAAAAAAACTTGCAAATATTTTGCACAATACTGGATGTACTGCCAAGATAAAAAAAAAACCATTTGTGCAGTGAAAATGAATTTACGGTATGTAGCTGTAAAGGGAGGGTGCATCCACATTTACCAACTTCTTGCGATAGGCGCACGTTTGCCACAGAACATTTTTTTTATGGTTTTAGTTCCTCTGATGTGTGCCCATAAACACAAATATAAACTTATTCCAATTGGTTAACGTTTTTTTATGATTTGGGAGGATAGGACCTTATTAGGCGCTGGGCCTTACATATTTTTCAGAATTTTTTTTTTTCGAGTTAATCTACATTTCGCCAACCACTCCCTCAATTGTTTCACAATACATTTTTGAGTGATAAGTTATCTCAAATATATACATACATATGTACATATGTGGACCACCGTAATGTATAAATGTCCCAAATTTCAAGTTTCTAGGTACAGTAGAATTTCGGAAAGATGAACTATTCCAAAGGATGAACTACCCAGAAAGATTAACGGAATTTATTCACCATTGCAGTATTGTAAAAGATGAACAGGTTGATTTTTGGATACTTGAATAGATGAACGCTCTACCCACAAATTTGTTTTTCTTCCTTCTTCGTATTTTAGTTATTCCTAGTAGATTCATATAACCGTCATTCTTTGGAAAACTGTTCTTTTCTGCTTGATTTTGCATTTTTGCATTTCATTTCGTTTGTTTGCATACCAGTGTGAAGTGAATTTATATAGAGAAAAAATGCCACCAGTTAAAGGTCGAGTAAAGTTTGTAAATTTAAAATAAAAGTGCAAAGTGTACCTATAGGTACTCAAAAAGATGAACATTTCGAAAAGATGAACAGGCCGGTTTTTTATTCGTTCATCTTTCCGAGATTCTACTGTATAATAGTTCTTGATGTTTTTATCGTGACCAACATTTTGGAGTTCAAAACGAACTTATAAAAATTCCTTATTACCATATGGGTAGGTTACGTTCGAAACCCTAAAAACGAAACTCCGGTCACATTTCCTTTTCCCTTGAAGCAATTTCTATAAGCACAAATCATTTCTGCGAAAAAAACACACATACGCATAATCCATTCGCTTATGGCAGTGAAATGAAATACAAATATACTCCACACAATAGGATAGATATGCTTATGTTGTGAAGTAAATTCTTGAATTCAACTTGTTGTTGTTCTTACGCTACCTCTTGCTCTTTTCATCTTCCCCACATTACTAACCCACCCTTTAGATCAATAGCTTTTTTTCTTTTCACAAACCATAATTAAGAACGACGAATAAATAAACAAACAAAAAGCTCGTTTTCAGATATTTTCTCATTTTGGTACAACTATCGGCATCTAGTGAGGTAACCTGCAAACGTCCTTGTCATTACTATAGGATATAAATACAATGCTAATAGTCCGACAGCTGTCAAATTTATACACGTATCTTTTGTAGGTTGGTACTAACTGAAAATGATATGGATTTAATTCTAGTGGCGCCCTCTCATAGGAACGATACGAACTTTTCAGCCGAACTTTTACTTTTGTCAATAATTTGTCATGCGATTACAAAAATCATATAATATACATATATCAGAACACATTATTCTGTAGAAAAGGATTAGTCACAAACTGAAACGTATACATAAAACCTAAGTACGTACAGAACGTCCTCAATAAAAGTTACCCTCGATACGCGCAACTCCCCGATAAAAGCATCACTTAAAATCTTACTATTGTTGACTCAGTAAATGCAACTGTACAAAAAAAAAGTGGCTCGATAAACGCAACTCTTGTTTCATAAATTCTTACATCTTTCATTATTTGTATCTCGTTTTTCTTGTACACTTATTTTTATTTTACCAACTGCACCGCAATCCTCCAGCCAATGAATCAAAATGTGATCGGCTTGACTAAACTCTATTACAATAAAAAAAAGTCTAGTGACACGTTTGGTCTGAAGCGAAGAGTCAGATTTGGAATGAAAAATTAAGGCATGTCATAATTGCCGCTCGGCACTAGCTTGGTCTAGGTAAATACTAGTACTACTAGCAGAGGCTATTATTTCGTTTACTAAAGTGGTACGAAATTACAGGCCAATATCTAAAGTTTTTGCAGTAGAGTTGGGCAAACTAGTTCAATTCACTGAAGTAGTTCAGTAGTTCTCGTTCAGTAAAAAGAATGAGTTCAGCAATGTAGTTCAGTAGTTCTTTTAGTTCAGACTCAGCTTCACCATTCACCTCTCACTTACCACAATCAGCTGAACTTATGAGTGAGTTGTGAAACACAGACACAATACAGATTCATCTCATCTCTCGTACTCATCCATAAGGTATAGTTTATATCCAGAAATAAACCAGTCAGTCGTTCGTATATGTTCGTTTACAAGTTCGATTGAGAGGAAATACGAAATAAAGGGTTGCAGTAAAATGGAATATAAAAAACATGTGTGTATACCGAAGTCACAACACACTGGAGTACGGTTGACTCGCACGACAATGCAACTCAAAATAGTTTGAATTGGATCGATGCAACAATCCTTTGGGTTGCGCTTCCGAGTTGCGTGCGATATTTATGTATCTATCTGTGGTCTTATCTCTCTCATACGGCAGTGAATTGTATACCTATACCTACTACGGTACTACTAGAATTAGAACAAAGGATACGTTCCCAAAGAATTCGTGTAAAAAAAAACCTGTTTTTTATGGACATACGTACTTATCATTTAGTTCACCAAAGTGAGCCGATCTTTTGAACGGCTCCTTCATGAGTTATACAACTCTACTTTGCAGTACCAAAGCTGTTTGAAAAGTTAGTAACCCAAAGGCTTTATTTTTCAGTTGAAGTATCGATAACGTCAAAACAACATGGGTTTGTTAGTGGCCGGTCAACCGCGACTAATTTGGACTTTTTTCCCCATTTCTGTTAATCTGTGGAAAGCAGAGAGCAAGTCGATGTCTTTCTTAAGCAGCCCATAAACAATTCAATTCAATTGTCAATTGAGTTTACAACTGAATTGATATTCGGCCACACACTGCACCCACTGAGTTGAAGGACTTTGTATAAAATGCCACAAATATCTGGAAATCTTACTGTTTACTTTTCGCTCACACACACTTTCACAGATTTCACAAGCCTAGTACAAATTCCCCTCAATTCGACAGCAAATCAAATGACTTCCCCACACACAGTTCAACTGAGTTGAAATCAACTTCCAAAAATCAAAATCTTTTCATTTTACCCCAACCAACTCGTCAACCGTCAAATCGATCACTTGACAACGCCACACACGGGTTAATTTCACCATGAACCGACTAAGTTGACGGTTGAGTTTAATGGTGTATGGTCAGCATTATACACTGACTTTAGTAAGGCCTTTGATAGAGTTCATCATGGATTATTATTACAAAAACTTCGAAAGCTAGGACTTAATGTAACTTTCCTGAAATGGTTGAAGTCGTACTTCTCAAATCGGAAACAAGTAGCTCAGATTGATGGTTTGAAATCATTTTTCATTGAGGTGGAGTCTGGTCTTCCACAAGGTAGTCATTTAGGACCGATTTGTTCGTGAATGATGTATCTGGCAGTTTAAAATGTTCGGATTGTCTGATGTTTGCAGATTATTATTTAGCCAAATATTTTTCAATCAAGAAGGAGTGCCTGAATTTTCAAAGCGATATTGATTTATTTTTAAATTGGTGTTAATATAACCATCTAAATCTCAATTCATCAAAATGTAAAATCTTAAGTGCCCACAGAGAATGTTGTCGTTGTGCTATTTCCCAGTCTTAAATAAAACACGTAGCCTTGCTTGATGTGACTTTCTTTTATTGTGGTACAAATTCAACTAACTCTCAATCAAAGACGGAGACCACCACACTAGATATGTCCGTTACATTAGATGTTCGTGTATTAATGCGTGTATGTGAATGATGATAATCACTATGCAAACTATAACTAGTCAATTATACATCAGTCGTCGCCCTCTTTTTTTTAATCTCAGTCGTACTCTTACGGTGTATACATACATATGTATGTATACCTGAAGTCCAGTTGCATACACATAAGATGGTTATTTCTTACGAAGTATTGCAAAGCATATCTCACATTTCCTTAAAGCCAATAATGCTCACTTCGAACACATGTCTATTCTTATAGTAAAGCCGTGTTATAATCAAATTGAGGTTAGGGTGTGCTATAATTGGAAATCCTTTAATCTGCCTTGTATGATGCATTTTGTGCATGATTGCACAGATTATTGCTTTCATAAAAATCTCTGTTCAATGTCTATTCAATGTCGTTCTTATACAGATGTGAGGAAATGAGGCTACGTACGTAATTTTATCGCTTAATGAGACTGAACTTAAAGTATTCAAATGATGATGTCATTGGATTATTAGCATGCAAGTATGCGTGCGGAAGGTACATATATGTACATATGTACAAAATTACACTAGAGCCTAAATTTGAATTGTCAGTTATATAACAATATAATAGATGTCCATCCCCCTCTGCGAGTAACTGGTACAGACAGTTCCGTGATTTCGGGGGTACTCTATAGTCCCGTTTATCATGTAGTGCCAAAACACCAAAAATCCTTCTTCTTTGATTTACCGACAAAGCTTCCACACCCACAGCAGAACTGGACACTTTTCTGTATCTCATACTACTTGATCTGCATGTAATGCACCTTTCAAGCAAGACTGCGATCAGACTTGCTAACTTAGGCTACTTCAAGAATAGTAGCTACGCTCACGGCGCTATTCTTTATGAACTTAAAATTGATAATCTCAATAGAACGAATGACATTCTCCCAATGACAACCCAAGATCGGACAGCATTACGCCTACACGCCAGAAACACATTGCGGTTTTCACGGATGGGTCGAAAACCGATCATGGTAATACGTCTTTAAGACTTACGGACGACTGGAGTGTCTTTCAGGCAGAGGTTCTGGCGGTACAGAGAGCGGCGGGCTGTTAGTGACGAAGATGATATCAGATAATCATATCAGCATCTTTATCCGACAGTCAGGCCGCGTTCAGAGCGCTTGAATCGTATATCGTTAAATCGGCAATTGTAGAAGGTTGTCGCTCTGCACTCAAAACCCTAAGCAGACATAACAGGGTTAAACTATGTTGGGTACCAGGACACTCTGGTGTAGAAGGAAATGAGCTGGCTGATGAGCTAGCAAGAAGGGGGGGGGGTGTCACTGTCTGTAACCGAGATGGTGCACTTAGCGCCAACATCATACGGCATCAGGGCGCAAATAAAGAATACCATCATTAGCATGGCGGGCAATAGATGGTCAGGAGTAGATGGACATAGAGTGTTTAAGACTCTATGGCCGGTCTTAGATCACAAATGGACCAAAGTAATATTTGAACTACATAAATAGAGCAATGTTAAGAACTTTAATAGTAAAACTTTCCGGGCACTGTCCTGAGAAAGCATGCCAACTGAATGGGATATTCTAGTACGGACGAATGCAAATACTGCAATGACTTGAGTTTAGCGGAGAATGTCGAACATATCCATTCTGAATATCATGCCATCGCTCGTTCGCGCAAAAAAAGGTTTAGGGAGTTACTTTTTTGATACATTGGGCCAAACCGCCCAATATCAAATTTTAAAATTTTGGAGGGAAATTAAATGTTTAGACAGAAATGTTCCGGCTTAGGTACCGTCAATATGTGGTTCCAGGGGATCGCGATGGGCCCATTATGGTGCCTAGTGTTTCTCTGATGGCTCAGCCCATTTCATGTTTCCGCCATCAGTAAGTTGGCGTTTCCAGGACAAGCCAACCATTTGCGCTAATAACCATTAATTTTATCCATTATCAATTTTATTTAAATTTTTTTGTAATAAAAATAAGCATGCTCATACTCATCTCCTATTTACATATGCTTTGACTTTCATTTGTTTTCTTTTATTCTCTTTTCGCAGATTTTCTATGATTTAGTACGACAAATAAATAAAAAATCTCCGGAGAAGAAACAAAAACAAAAGAAAAGATCAATCTGTGTCCTCCTATAAATCATTTACAATAAAATTACATGTATTAAATCAATATCAATAATTTGTTAACCAAACTAAAAAGCATCAAAAGTTAAAAAAGAAAAGGCGTCAACAACACAGACATTCTTTTTTTTTTTTTTTCTTATAAAGAAAGCTCGTAAAACAAAATATTAAACGTAAACTACATGTATTATGCATAAAAAAAAAAACAAGTGAACATTATGGTTTTTTTTTGTGACCGTCTTACGTTAAGTGCAAACAAAGAAAAACAAAATAGTAAAAATAAATTTAAATTTTATGTATGAAAGTAAAAACAAAAAATAAAAAAACACCCAAATATTATGTAAATGATGATGTTAAAATTGTATACACTCCAAACTCTCCTTAAAAACAAACACTGCAAGTTGTGTGTGCGTATGTGTGTAATTGTTAAACAACAAAAATATTCCAAATGTCAAAATTCCAAATAAAAGAAAACAAAAAAAAAAAAAAAACTCCCAATCGCATTGAAAGATTCCAAAATTCCTCAAAGTAGCAATTTAAAGCAAATTGGATCTCCTTCTCTTCCTTAAGTGGATATAAAGGTGAAACCTTATAGTTAAACGTTATAAAAAAAATATATATATATATTATTATAATTAATAGATAACTTTGGAAAATAAACATTTTTAGTCTAAAAACAGTTAAAAAAAAAACAATTTTTTCATTCACATTATCTTCCAAAAAACCAAAACCTTTTTATTATGTGTAATTATTATTTCTGGTTTATTTAACATGTAAGAAAAAAGAATCATATTTTTGTCAAAAATAAAAAAAAAATAAAAACAAAAAAAATCCTTTTTTTTGTATAGTATATTATATACACTTTTTTTAAAAAAAATCTTTTCACAAAATAAGATGGTTTATTATTTTCTTCTTCGTTAGAGAGAACAATGTTTTATTGCTCTTGTATACGTTTTTTTTTTTTTTTACTTATTTTAATGTTTAATGTTATATACAAACTATTTTTTTTACAATAATTGTATTAACAAAGTCGTGCAAAATAATAGCGAAACACAAAAAAAAAAATAAATTAAAATAAGAAATCAAAACAAATTTTTTTTTTCATAAACATACATGAAACACATTTTTAAAATGAAACTAAACAAATTAAGAAATATTAACGTCTTTCCTATAAGTAAATACAATTAAAAAGAAAAACTGAATTAAAGAAAAATGAATTGTATATGTGGAATCGGACTTTTATTTGAACTAATAGCTAGCTGTACTGTTTTTAATATACGAACAAGTGGAAGGGAATGTAATGGTCGTGTTCGATTGGGCCTGGGCTAGGTCTTGAATAGCAAGTTCAATGGAGAACATGTATTAACTCTTACATCATTTTATTTAGTTTTTTTTTAAGCAATGAGTTGAATAAGCTTAAGCTTTAATTGTAGGTATATAGTAGGTTCCACTCACCCCTATCATTAAATCCGCCGGGGGAAATGATTCACGAAAATTCGAAATTCGGTATCATTGAATCCGTTCGAAGGGAATCGTCCACTTGACGGTGATGTGAACAACTTTTCACTTGATCATTGAAACCGAACGGATCGAATCTCCCCATACAAAGTTTGACGTTTCAGATCCGCGAGAAATTCATTACGTTTTTGGTGTTTGTTGTGCTGAATTTTTGTTGGAAAATTTAGTTATGTAGGTTTTTTCTTCAACAAATTTAATTATTTCGGTGTGTGAAATTAAATTGCTTTTAGGAAGAAGACTACCAACAGAGATCAATTCAGAGAATTGGTAACTGAAATGAAAATGCACCCGGACATTGCGAAAAACATGACGAAACGGCCGCCGGAGAAAGTAAATGAGTTTTGGGAAGTTTTGCGAACGAAATTAAATAGCCACCGCATAAGGAAGTCCTTGAATGGAAAAAGGTAATTGTATGAGTTTTCATATATTCTTGCCATTTATATAAAACATCCCGAAATTCAGGTGTGGAGCGATCACAAATCTCATTTAAAAAAAAAATGAGTGCAAACAAAAAAGAATTCAAGGCAACCGGCGGTGGACCTAACAAAAAGTTTTGCTTTACCGCAGAAGAGGAGGAGGTAATTGAGTTGATTCAATTGAACGAGTCAGTTGAAGGCATTCCATCGGCTCGTTCTTTTGGATTACCAAATTACTCCTTCCAAAGAGAGCTTCCAGCGGTAAGTGAACCTAACCCAGAAGATGAAGTCAACTTACCGGAAGAAGAGTTACAAGAAGGCAACTCTCCAGCCGCTAGGAGAAAAACAAGCGTACGATTACCGCAATCGGACCTTCTCGTAAAGCAAATAAATCTCCAAGAAAATTTCTTCCGGGAAATGACTAATGCATTGGACGGGCAGAAAGAAAACAGTGCCGATTTGAATTGCGGGATGAAAATGATATATAGATCACTAGACAAAATTTACGAACGTAACAAAAAGTTAGTAAATGTACTTAAAGAGCAGGTTGCAGAAGACAAGAGGCATAATTATGAAATGGAAACTATTGCCAAAGAAAATCTTATGCATAATAGTGCAATGCAAAAAATTGCAAAACAGAAACTCTTAGTAAAACAAAAATTACTTGAGATTGAAATTGACAAAGTAAATAGTGCTCTTAACTCATAATTTGCATCCAGCAAATTATGGCATTTTTTATTTTTGTATTATTAAGAACATGACTGAATTTGAATCTTTTGATTTTTTACTATTAACAAAACTGAATTAGTACCTTATTTATTTTGTATTGTTAAGAACATAACTGAATTTGAATTTTTTCATTTTTTACTATTTACATGACTGAATATGTACCTTATTTATTTTGT
Source organism: Brachyopa scutellaris (assembly GCA_949775065.1). Lineage (NCBI taxonomy): Eukaryota > Metazoa > Arthropoda > Insecta > Diptera > Syrphidae > Brachyopa > Brachyopa scutellaris. Next base: position 8,769,726 of record OX459116.1, read on the forward strand.
ATTATTATTAAGAACGTTACTGAATTTGAACATTTTTTTTTGTTTTAGTATTCAAAGATGATAGAATTAGAAATAAAATGTGATGTTTACCTTTTATCATTACTTGTGATATTTAGTTTTACTAACAACACAAGAGTACCTTAAATAAAAATTATGTTTATAAAGTTATCATAATATCATGTCTTATTTGTACTGCTTCGGTTGCATCTGTTTGTGCCCTGAACTCTCCTTGTTGATTTTCTGTGTCATTTCGTTGTTCCGCTGGTTCCTCCAAAAATGTTTTAAAATGTAAACAAACATTATGCAAAGCGCAATAGACATTTATAATCTGTGCTGCTTTGTTCGGCTCATAATGGAATACTCTCTCTGACATTAAACAACGGAATCTATTTTTCAGGACTCCAATTGTCCTTTCTACTATGTTCCTTCCTCTGCAGTGGTGTTGATTGAATTTACTTTCCGGAGAATTTGATTCAACGGATCGGAATGGTGTCAGAAGCCACGGCAAAAGGGGATAACCAGCATCAGCTGCGAAAGAAATTGAAAAGTGAGTATCTATTGCACTTAGAAATTGTAAGACTTGCCTAGTAGTCTGGTATGTCTGTCTCCTCCGTGATACATGTTCGCAAAATAAGTAGAGGTATTACTGGTATTCCATATAAATGAGTCGTGATTAGAGCCCGGAAACGTTGCGTCCACATACCGTATCCATGTTATTGTCACAAATCTGAAAAAAGATACGTATTAAGATTACTTATTTAATAGAAATACAAGTCACTTACTATCATCGCGTTGATACTGTGAAATCCTTTTCTGTTATAGTAAAGATGGGGATTTACTGCAGGAACTTTGATGGCAATATGGGTTCCATCAACACACATTACTACACCAGGTATCTTACATTTTTCATAAAAATATATTTTTGCTTGTGTATTCTGTTCAGGACTGTTGTATAGTGATATCCACTTGGGACATAATACTCTTTCAAATACGTCTAGCACTGGGCTCAATACTTTACAAAAAGTAGATTGTGCCATGCAAACGTTGTAGTCCTTACCTGTACCATGCTGGTAGCTTCCTTCCGCAAAAAATCTCAAGCACGCAGCTAATTGATGTTTTGGTGAAATAGCGAATGTTTTTGAAGCCGGTGGAAGCTCCTTTATTAGTTCCCCCAAAACATAAGTGAATGCGGCTTTGTTGAGGCGAAAATTCTTTACAAACCTGTTAAACTAAGATAAGTTTCCTTGAAGGTAAGCCACAATAAAGATTCAACTTACGATGCTTCTGACAGCTCCATTACGTCTTCTGTATGCTCCCTTGCATACGTCCGCGCTGTTCTTTTATATGAAGAACCTTCATCATCACTTTTGGCCTTTGAATCTGAAAACAACTCTTATTAACAAAGAAACAGACAGAAATTATCAATTACTTTATTCTTTATTTCTGAATTTTGTTAACACAATTGCCTTTTCAAATGTCAAATGAGAAAACAGCTGATTTCGAAAACATAAAAAGGGATGTAGATAAAGTAGTGCATCCGGCGGATTTAATGATCACGTGGATAGGTGAATGTGAACCGAATGAGTAAAGGGAATCTCAGATCCGTCGGATTTAATGATAGGGGTGACTGTGAGCAGACACAGTGGGTGATCAAGTTATTACGGCCACAAGAAAGAATATGACTTTTTGAAAAAGAAACGCACGTAGAATACAATAATATTTTATAATAAAATTCATTAATTAGATTTTGCGTTAAAACATGTTTCAAACGATTTATGTGTATTCAATTGAAATTGAATAGTGACTCACATTCACAGCGTGGCAGTAATAGGATTAAGAAGTGGACTGAAGATGTTGGCTGAGTTCCAAAACATCAAAAATATACGCATCGGGAATGCATCACTGCCATTGTTATGCGATGTTACGATGCTTTCATTTCGCAATGCATCATGATGCTTTAAAAATTTTGACTTTTTGGAACGGTTTGTCCATTTCATGTCATGTCTAAAAAATTCTGTACATTTTTTCTGAACATTTTTCAAGAAAATAAACATATAGTATTTTTTTTTTATTTTGTTTTGTCGCAATAAGAAAAAAAAATCCTCAGGTCACAATGCATCACAATAAACAATGTTGCGTTGTTTGCTTTTGTTTGCGCAGTGGTTGCTTTTATGATGCGATTTGGAACGCGATACATTGCATCACTGCTATATATTGGCGATATGGAACACTTGACTTTGCAGTACTGCGGAAGAACTGCGTTTTGGAATTCAGCCGTTCTTAACCTAAGCCAATAGCCAGTCTTCGGATGTCCAGTCCTTATGTACGTTAGCCCATTTAACAGCCCTATTATGCTTAGCGAATCGAACGAAAAAGTTGGCGAATGTGATAATTTGGAATAATGGTTAGCGAATCGATCAAATTACATTTGCTTCACACGTCAAAAATCAGGCGAACTGAGATATCACCAGGTCTGTTTGGTGTGCAGGAAATTTACGTAAATTTACTGAACCTGTCAAAAATCAAGAGAATAGAGAGCCAAATGAGAGTGTCAAAAAATTTCCCCTTCTACGAAATCGTGCTAGACCACATCCATGTAGTAGTCCCGGGACATCTATCAAACAGCCATCTGACAATTCGTGAAATGTCAATCTTCATTTTTGTTTGTGTAATTAGAAGTTTCTGAGAGGATCCCCCCCACTTTTCAAATTATTAACTATTTGACAGATGTCCCATTTGGATCACGAAGAGCACACCAAACAGACCTACCTTATCATCGTTAGCGAATATTCGCTAAACTTACCATTTCGTATGTCAAGTCGAGCGAATGAAAATATACGGTGTCATCGAATGATTGTTTTTTATTTTTGTTTTTTGTTTATTTTTTTGCAATTTTTGCTTGCTGTTGCTGCAATGTGAGCGGCAAAGGTAAATACACACAAAATTATTAACATAGCATATGGAAAATTAAAAATAACTTTAAAACACAGACAGAAGTAGCAACCGGAGCAGGGCCGTGTATGCAGGTTTCTTTGCCACTATTGGAGCTGGGCTGTGGACGAACTGCCCAATCTTCAAAATGCAGTCAATACTGCTGGTAGTTGTTTTGGCGCAACCGTGGACCTTTATGAGAAATTGAAGAGGATCTGTAACAACAAAATTCATATCGTGAAACACTTGCCAAGTCGTACCGGACCATGGATTAGAATTATCCCGAATAATTCTTCGTAGTCTACGCATTGTGATTGTCCTATTTGCTCAATGTCCTCATCAAAAAATAAATTAATCACCCTATCATATATTTTCACTATTTATGTATTTTTAATAATTTCACTATTAAATCCTTTTAAATGAATATACTCTAGAATACAATCACCCCTATGCCCTATCAAGTGAAAAGACATTCACATTACCGGCAAGTGGATGATTGCCTTCGAACAGATTCAATGATGCCGAATTTCGAATTTTCGTGAATCATACCCCCCGGCGGATTTAATGAGCCCAAACGATCGGATCGGATCTCTCTAAACAAAGTTTGATGTTACAAATCAGCGAGAAAATCGTTGCGGATCTGGTGCTTTTGCTGTGGAGTTAGCTAGCATTTTTTTACTGCCAAAAAAGTTTGAACGTTGAAAGTGCAGAAACAATCAAATGATGAACTAACTTCAAACATACGTAGAATACACAGATCATTACACAAAACATGCGACCAAAACATGGAAATAATGGAAATAATATTTACATTTTCAAAACGTGGAACTTTATAAATAAAATAAATGAAACACGACATTGGAATGTAAACTATTGCATTATTTGAGGTATACAAAGTTAAGATTCAACTAGCATTAACTAAAAAAAGCAATTCCAAAGTCCTAGGTGGTGCAAGTTGAGAGAGGTTGTGGAGACTGAGTCATTTCAAAACACTAGATACCAGAGTGAGCCCATCGCGATCTCCTAAGAATCCGTCTAAGGATGGCACCTAAGCCGCCACAATTTCCTCAGAGCATTTTATTACCCTGCAAAATTTTAGAACGAGTCTTTGGTTGATTCGGCCTACCCCCTCCAGGGTAATAAAGAAGTAGGAGCCTGTAATGTTCCTGCGACTGCGTGCTATACCCTGACATTCACACAGAATATGTATTTATGTGCGATATCCTCTACTACGCCTATATCATTACAATATCTACACAAATATCTGTGCCTATGAAGGCAATGTCCGGATAATATTCCTATGGTTATTCTCATCTGTGCCCTGCTAAGTCTAAGGATTTCACTGGTCTTTTTACGGTCCAGCGCCGGCCAAAGTGCTTTGGAAAGCCTATGTCCTATACTGTTAGACCTTCTCGCAATCGTATCTTTCATATTTGATTTGATGCAGCATAGCGGTGGAGCTACTTCCACATTGTCGGGTAGTGGCTGCTCCCCCCCTCTTCCCTTGCCAACTCATCAGCAAACTCGTTGCCTACTATTATGAGGAAAAGCGATATCGAAAGTACAAAAAAGAAGATCATGTTCAGAGATACCGCCAAATGAGAGTTAATCATAGAGGAGAACTGCAGATGGATAAGAAGGTCAAGAAAGCTAGGTCATTCGGACGAAAACAAGTCGGGTTTGAATTATCTATTAACTATTGTTAGACCAGTAGACGAAGAAAAGTCAGAAATTTTATTGGCACATAGACCCATTTTCAATAAGTCCGTATTGAAGTCCCCACAAGTAATAGTACTGAGACGTCATTTCTGCAAGGCTAGAGAAAAAGGGTTCAGGAGAAATCCTTCGCTCGGGCTTAAGGCCACGGCTCATAGAATCCGTCGACTTCGTTCCTTTGTACTTTGAAGTTGAAGTTGAAGTATTGGCCCATAGAATCCGTCAACCGTCAAATATCTACGTAGAAATGTCAAACGATTCTCTTCACTCTCTCTATGTTTCCACCAATGAAAATGCATACTCTCAATTTATGTATGCGTGAACTTCAATATGTGAATGTGTGAACTTTAATGCGGGAATGTGATGTGAGTACTGACAAAGTATCGACGGATGCAAAAAGTAGAAAGTAGACATTACTTTGTCCTTCGAAGTTCATGCATCCGTTGGTTATGGGCCATCTCCCATAAGAATGTGGGAGATGGCCCGTCACTTGAAAATGAAGGAGCAACGGATTGACGGATTCTATGGGACGGGGCCTTTATGTATATGTACATACATCTTCTTTTTTTCTTTAGGTGGCGCTACAGCTCGGGGTGAACCAGGGCCTAGTTCTCGCAACCAATTGTGTGTGCGTATTATATTTTTTCACGAATGGGAGGGACCTACATTTTTTGGCCGACTCCAAACGGCGAGCTGAGAAGTTTAATCGTGACAAATTATAGGGTGAATTCGTAAACGTCAATTACATGACGATGATCACGATCAAGAATTCGAAACCTATTGTCACTGCAGTTGATCGCAAAACATCGTGCAACAGCACATGCGATGGCATTTTAATGCGCTTGCGTCACAGCATTGCAAAATTATCATCGCAGCTTTTACGTGATCGTCGTGCAATTGACGTTTACGAATTCATCCATATTCTTTGATTGCTTGTCAGACATTCGAAAGAGGTGGTACCGTGAAAAACATTAAGGTATTTTTTTGGGTTTGAACCCGGGTAGCATTGCGTAGTAGTCCAACACACTTACCACTACACAAGGGTTACTCACTTCTATGTATATATATGTACATTGATAATACAAAGGTCCAAACTCATTTCTTCCTCTCCTCTCTCCATTTAAACGACGAGGTTATGATCAGAATTATAGGGATCACAACTCTCCCACTTCACTGCATTCCTACTGCGCCTATGGGGTTCGCCGATTCGGGCTCAAAAAATATCTGCAGGCCTCCCGATTTTGAATCACTTCATCATTGAGGCCAATCAAATGCTGGTGCTTCTGCATTTGTGTGATCCAGGAGTTTTAAGGCCTGCCTCTTTTACGCGATTGTAAGAGAACGTCGATTGCCATTGCCTTTTTGACGGGGTTCGTAGGATCCCTCCTTTGGACATGACAATACCAACTGAGCCGGTCGTGCTCCAGTTTCTTCGGGATGGGTTCTTTGACGAGAACGCTTCCTCGGATTTTGGAACTTCTTATTCGATCAAGCTTTGTTACTCCTGCTGTCATGCGAAGTATCTTCATCTTAGTTGCTGTCACTCATACTTTTTGTACATTGTCCAGCATTGTGAACCGTATGTGAGCGCCGGACGCAGTGTAGAGCCTTCCTTTCAGCTTAGGGGACAGAAGACAGCAGAGTTTTCCTGCCACTTCATTCACCCTACGCTTACACGATGATTGATGTCGTCATCAACGGTTGCTTCGCTGTCCAAACTCATTTATGATAAGGAAAACTATGATACGGATTAAAAAGTGTTACTAAATAATATGGAGCTTTCATAATCGTTTATCGGCACCAAATGATATTGCATCTGAAGACGTTTAAAATGGTGATCTTTATTATTTTGGCTAGATTCTTTTAATATATGTAATATATGAAGTCAATCATGTGTAAAACGTGATCCTGTGTCGAATTGTTCATTTAACGTTATTTGATTCAATACCTTAAATCGCACATCTTATGTACAATCAGAATAGCAAACAAAACATGAGCTATTGGAAAAGAATGCAGTTGACTCATGAGGTACATAATATGTAGTCAAACATACTCGCGTAGTATGTAGAATCGAAGTGTAAATGTTTGCTGATAAAACAGCAACGACTGGTTAGTCATGTTCCACAGCAGGTTCCTATATTTATGTTTGTGTTAAAATTTTATCAGGCATTCAGGGGAACTAACTTTTTTTAGTCTTTCCTGTTTTGCAAGTTATTTCTCGCACTGACATATGTTTTTAAAAGCATTTGATTAGTATTTACTTTTCAGAATATGGAAAATGATTAATATTGGGAAATTTCTGACTATGAATCCTGGTTGGTGGAGTGCTATAGTACTCACACCTTTGTCCGATACCATTTGTCTGGCATACGAACGAGTAACGACGTCACACATATGGAAGACGTATCTACCGTAATACCGATCTGCCTTGCTTATTCTTACAAAATTGTACTAAGATGACAGCATATAAGTACACCCCTATAGTGGAATCCGCCGTGGGGGAAGATTCACTGTTATTTAAGCATTCGGTATCGTTGAATCCGTCGAAGTGAATCTTTCCCTTGTCGGTAATGTGAATGAGTTTCACGGCATCGTAGAAAACGTTCGAATCGAATTTGTTTATAGAAAATCTGACATTTCTCACTCGCAGCTCAAATGTTGCGGATCTCATCTTGTTTATATTTGTTTTACTTGATAACATGATAATGCATATAAACACAAACACAGACAAAATTTATTTTGCAGCAAATAAAAGACTAATACCACAGATAATATAGTTACATAGATATCGCACGCAGAGTAAAAAAAAATGACCACATTTCCAACGGCAAAAATTACTCGCAACCGAACGATTTGTTGCATTGATTCAATAAATTGGTTTCAACCCATTTTAAGTTACATGGTCGTGCGAGTCAACCATCCTTCAGTGTGTTGTGACTTCGGTATACACACATTTTTTTCGTATTTCATTTTGCTGCAACCCTTTATTTTGTCTTACTTATGTCAATCGATCTTGCGATCGAACATATACGAACGGCTGGTCTGTTTCTGGATTTTAAAGTCTGGTGTGTTTGGGTGTATATGGTGGGGTGGTCATATTTTGATTTGTGGTTGTGTATATGTATATTCTCCGTCTATGTTGTTTTTGTTTGGTTTTATTTTCGCATTTCTGTGAAATTTGGATGTTCTTTAATTTCTGGTTGAGTGAATTTTTTTTTCGATTTGTAAGAAATCAATAAGAAAATTTTCCCGACTTGAACATTAGGCGTGTTTTTTTTTTGTAACCTGTATAGGCTAAACATGTTTCAGCGGCATTTTTACCCATGTAAAATACAACAAAACCTTAGCCTGGATAATTATCGAGTCTTATTTTTACTCTGAAAGCTTTTTCGAAGTCTATATAGGTTACAAAAAAACACGCCTATTTTTGAATGTCTTTCAAACGAAAAAAATTAGATTTTGAGTAATTTGTGGAAGCATATCTATACATAATCAGGCCTATCGTGAACAAAGTTTCCCGGGAAATATTTCCCATTCAGCAATTCGCGATAACCCTGAATGTTACATGGTACATAGACATAAATTGTAGTAGTAAAAGCGAGGGCAAATATTCTGTTGGGTTCCTGTAAATGCTTACAAACTTGAAATCAAAACAATGCCTGCCTACCTACTGTTTTCTGAATTCTAAGTTTCTATCATTAAGGCAGTCTGTACGCTACGTGTATTGATTTTTGATAAAATTAGAATTCGTCCAAATCTTAGGCTGAGTTCCAAAACTTCAAAAAAATGCGAATCGGGGAATGCACCACTGCCGTTGTTATGCGATGAAACGATGCTTTCATAGTGCGATATGTACCTACATAAGTATGTAATGGTTTATTCAAGAAGGTTGACTATTTTATTTACTCTTGGGAAATTTATTTTCTATTATTCTCAGTAAAGGTGTTAATGACCTTGGAATGTATGTATGTATAGGTATAAGACTAACAAACATCGAAAACTCGAACTGGTTTAATAAGCTCTCTGTATATCTCAAATAACTTTCTTACATACTTTGCACTTCTTGCTCTTTTGCGAAAACATTGTGCCTGGAAAATACAAAAAAGTACCTATTACATACCTACCAGTAAATATAAAAAACAAATCGAAAAACAAAAATGCAAAACAATTACTTAAAACCAACACCCCAAGAAATGACAACTTGCTTGCTATTAAATGTTTTTATCGCTAGATTTACTTTCCTGCGCTAATCCCTTCCCAGTTATCTTGAAAAAATTAAAATAACCTTGACCAAAAAACTCCTTGCATTGAAAGCCAGGGCAGATGACGAAATCACAATCAAAAAAACAAAAACAAACGCACAACAAAATAAAACGAATGAAAGGAAAAGGAAAAATAAAAACTAAGCAAACACGCAAAGACCAAAAGCAACTTGTTGAACCAACAATATTTTGGAAGAACATCATGTCTTAGCTTAATTCGAACGAGTTCGATCAAACTGGGACGCAGGAGTAAGTCCCAATCGACTGAAAAATGGTCATTTTTTTTACACTGCGTGCGATATCTATGTAACTATATTATCTGTGCTAATACTGATCAATTTAGTGTTTTAAGGGGGTATTCTAGTCTAGAATTTTGAAAAAAATCGTTTTTTTTTTATTTTATATTTTTAAAGACTAGACATTCAAAAATGTATCCTCCAAACGTTTCCTGAATTATCCCACAGAAAGTCGCTTATACACCATGAATTCTCAGAAGGTCTCTATATGAAGGTCGTTGTAACGTATTTTTTTAAATGCGTTTTTCTCGAAACTAGTTTTTCCAAGACGTCTGACGTGATTTCTCAAGTTCTAGTGAACCGATTAACTTGAAATTTGGCGTGGAACTTCTTTATATATCCCTATATCGTTCAAACTAGAATTATGTAAAAATGTTGTTATTATCTTGTTATTATAAAATATTAAAAACTTTTAAAAAAGGGCAAAAAATCACTTTTTTTTTCAAACAGCCGCCATTTTGTGATTATTTTTTTTTATTTCCTTAGTTCAGACGCTAGCGACATTCTTACTGATAAACAATCTTTTTTTCTTTTTTTTTTTCTGATCACCAAAAGGGTTAGAAACATGTCAAGAAGGACGCACCCGTTTTTTACCACCCGACTTTACCAGCCTGTAACTTTTTCAATTTTCAAAAATTGTTTGCTTTACATTTTTTTTGTATTGTCAAAATATCAATAAATATCTAATAAAAAAATGGCCGAAATTAAATGCTGCTGGAGAAGGCGTCTCAGCATGTTCTAAGCATAGGTGATGCTAGAAATTATATATTTGCTTGAGAAGGCGACTCGGCAAATGGTAGAGGAATTTCCATTTAGGAGAAATGAAACACAACCGTTTGAAGCACGTTATAAAAGATTGCTTTATTTGAATTCAAACTTACAAATTCGAATGCTCAAAAATGTCGTTCTAACTTAACACTAGACCTCGGTTTATTATATACTGCGCTCAGCTGTGCAGTGTGTGGTCATTGACCTTGACCGTGACTGTTTCCCCTTTAACTAGTTAAGTAACTAGAATTATACGAGTCCACCGTATCATCATGTGAAAGAGCGAGATGGCAGGATGTGATAACTGGTGTGATCTGCCTCCCACGCCATTTCGCCCGATTTCATCCTAGTTGGTGTGAATGGATTGGATGCTTGTGCCTCCTGTTTTATTATGCGCTTCGCATGATGGGGAACGAGATCGACTGTGTGTTGACGATCGATGGTTTGGCCTGTTGGGCACATTTGACAGTTGGCCTTCAGTTACGTTCATTTCCTTCGTCGGTGTCTAGTGATGTCTCGGAATTTAGTGTTTAATTTGTTTTGTGTATTCTTTTTTGCGTTCTGTGCACCTTTTACTAGTGCTTGGGATTATTGTTTTGACCTTAATTGAGGCCTACTGATCATATTCCAATCACTAGTATGATGCACCCAGGACACCTCATCGATGTGCCATGTGTCCTGTTCTGTGACTCGCGCTTCGGGATTTCGGTGCCTTTTGTGATGTCTGTTGGGTCCCAACACCCAGTATAAATATGATTATTTTCCAAGACAATTCGTGGGCAAGCTGCTATTTTAGGATAGGCACTGACTGGCTTTAACTTGGCAAAGCCCAGTGTTGTAACTGTTACTACACATTGTAACTGTTATTCTACCTTCAAGTGGTAGCCATCGGGTGCTGGTCGCTGACCTCCCTGGCACGACTGGCGTTAGGCAATAACGCCCAAATCGATTTGGAAATAACGCCCAAACAAATTTCGAACAATTTGTTGCTGTAATTTTTTTAGTCATTTTGGGTGTAATTTCCCAGTCAGGGTTCATTTTATAATAGGCAGTAAAGCCCAAAATAACAAGTGGAAATATTCGAAAAGGAAATAATGCCCGATAAAGGAAATATCACCCAACACAATTAAGACAAAATGAAATAACGCCCAAATAAAATTAAGAATTGCCCAAATGGCAATATTGTTGAGTAATTTCTACTGAGAATGTAGAATGTCATTGAAAAATGCAACCCACTCAAAGTTCGATGACAGATATTGCAAGCATCTCCGCAGTTTTGAATAAACTGGACTTCACAATTAGTTTGATTGCTTTTTTAAATTAATGCCCCTATTCCGTAAGACAACTTTTGTTAAGTTGAGTTGAAATTTGGTTGAAATTTGAAATTCGGTATTACTGAACACAACTCTGAGAAAAAGAGTTGCCTGTCAACATAAAACCAAGATGGCGAATCCTCTCTAGAGTTGTGTGGGAATTTTTCTGGTATTATGGTAGACAACGCAGTTATGTTTTGGTTGCTAGAGCTGTCAAAAACTAACAACTGGGTTTAAGCAGTTGTTTGAGAGTAAATGTTGAGATACGAAAGATGGAAAATGGACAAAAAGACGTATATCGGACAAATGAAATAATGCAATATTATTAATAACGTCATTAAACAATGTGTGCAGCTTAAAAGCATATAGTCCACATTAGTTGGAGAAAATAGTTTTACATCTTCAGCACTCGGAACTGGTAGTGGTATTGCAATTGCAATCGAGCGTCCATGCAATTTTAACAAATCTTTGGTTTCGATTTGAACGAAGCAAAATGCTTCTGTGTTCAGTACAAAAACACTTGTAAATATTTAAAAATAACAGAAGTAATTTACACATTGCAAATGCATATTCTTTACTTAGCATTTTTTCTAGTTGGAATTGGAATATGTCACGGATAGATTTTCATATGCGCACAACAATAACAATATTATCATCATCATTATTATCATTTAAAAAACCAAATCAAAACTTATTTTCATTCTGTTTTTATTGAATATTGAGTTTCTGTTGGCAAAATTATTTTCTACTTCGTCCACCAGAGGTCAGATTTACGTTAAATAGTCAATTTGTAGTTGTTATTCGCATCTAAAAGTATCCAATTTTTTTTACAATCACAACTGAAAAAGGTTGTTTTATGTAATATGAAAAATTCGTTGAGTTGCGCGAAAGTGGAGTTGAATGACAGCCAACTCGAATAAATTGAGTTGTGTTATGGAATAGGGGCATAAACAACAAGAACGATTGTACCAAACTAAATTATTCCCGCGGCGCGGCGCTCCATGTCAGCGTGTGACGCGAACGGTACGCGGCCGCGGACCGGTCACCCACGTCCCCCTTCAGCGTTTTTCATTATTCACTAATTTGGGAACAACATACGCATTGGTTACAAAGTTTTGTTTTTAATGGGTACTAGCTGTCCCGCCTGCCTTCGCCCGTGTACTAAAACAGTCTCGTTAACTATCAGGCAAAATGCAATTTTCTTTCTGCCTTCTTTCTGAAATACAGCAATACGAAAAAAAAAAAAACAAAAAAAGAATCATGAAAGTCAGCCCAGCAGTTATCGAGTTATAACGTCATCGAGTTTCACGCCGAAGGAATTGTGTTTATGTTATAAAGAAGATATGCACTGTCTTTATATCGCTGTTTTGCATGATTCCGCATGCATATAAAGAAACTTAACATATACATATGTCATAGCCAACCTCGCATCTACTAATATGAATTGGAAATAAAGCCCAAAAATCTGGAAATATCGCCCAATTTTTACAAAAACAATTCCCATTGAAAATTTTTGGGCGATATTGCCTTTTTATAACTTGGGTGATATTGAGTTTTGGGCATTAGGCTTTATTTCCATCTTCTTGTTCATTTTTGGGCGAATTTTTTTTGGGCTCTATTTCCGAATCGATTTGGGCGTTATTGCCTAACGCCGTGATTCAACAAGGTTTGTCGGATTTTGGCGGTTCTTATTTCTACCCAGAACCACATTACTAGAGCAGCGTTTTGCTTAATAAGTAATGCGACTGCTATTGGGCGCGGGCGAAGCCGGGCGAGACAGAAAGTATTAAATAAATTCAAAGTTCGCTTTGAAAAAGATGCTTTTTTAAATCTTCGGTTTGGAATAAATTGTTTTTGATGGTAGAACAAAACCAAAATATGTATCTTTGGAAATAGTAGGCTTATGAAGCTTTCCAATACAGCTATAGAAAGCTTTAAGTACTTAGACCATCATTTTTGAAATGGCATTCTTGCTGGAATGATTTCCAAATAACACTGTGAAGTCAAAAGAAAATTGAATACACTTCGATGCAGTTTTCGAAAAGTGCTCAAAAAAATCAGGTAATACGAATTCTCTGGAGTTAAAATATTTACTATTGAATGTTCCTGTGCTAGTGAGACGACGCACCGGTCAAAGTACCGAAAATATCGCAGCCGTAAGTGCTTCAGTTCCAAATCAGCCAAATCAGTCGATTAAACGCCGTTCACAGGAATTGGGAATCTCTCAGTCCACATTGTGGCGAATTTTGCGTAAAAATCGTGGCCTAGACCATAAAGAAATCAAACTTACTCAAGAAATGAAGCCTCTTGATCATTTGAAATGGCGAGTGTTTCAAGATAATTGGATGGACTTGATATCAGTGATATTTCTTTTTACGGGGCAACGTTAAGTCGTTGGTTTATGCCAAAAAGCCAACAATATTAGGGGAGCTCAGGAACCATATCGAACGCGAAATTGCCAACTTTCCGGCCGATATTTAGATTAGATTAGATTTTTATTTCGTTTATAATTAACAATGTGTTATCGCACAATTTACAGAATTTGGTATACAGAGATGTGATATATGGTTATATCTTTCTACTGGAGAACTTATTTTACATTTACAAAAAAAAAATTATAACAATCAAAAAACATATATTGAGGAAATAACGGAAAAAACCTCAAATTTAAGTAAAAGAAAAAAAAAATTTACCCATTTATATACATAGGAATTCAAAATTACGTATGACTAACAAATAATAAATAATATATAATATATGATATATAATAAATAATAAATAATAAATAATAAATAATAAATAATAAATAATAAATAATAAATAATAAATAATAAATAATAAATATGTATTAAATAATAAATAATAAATAAAAAATAAAAAATAATAAATAATAAAATAATAAATAATAAATAATAAATAAATATATATATATAAATAACAAATAAATAAATTAACATAATAATAAATTAATAAATTAACAGATAAACATATAAGTAACAAATAAACAGAAAGAACATGATATTATAGGCTTAAATCATTTATTAAGGGGTTATCAGGAATATCACATCTGATCTTAAAGTTGTCATTAAGTTTGCGTATTCTGAATGAGATCAATTCAACACCAGCTCTTGTATGCAAATCTAATGTAGAGTAATGCCAAGGGAGATTAAGCATCATTTGTAATAGTTTGTTCTGTGCAATTTGTAATTTTTTGATGTGACATGCTGCACAATTTCCCCAAACCTGGCAACCATACAACAGGATTGTTTGAAATATAGTTTTGTGTATTATTAACTTATTTTCATTTGATAATAATGTTTTTCTGTTAATGAATGGATATAACATTTTTATGGCAATATTTATTTTGTTGAGTGTTTGTGTATTATGTTCTTTGAATGTTAACTTTGAGTCAAGATGTATACCCAGGTATTTTACAGAAGGCTTCCACGTTATTGCATGACCGTTGATTACTAACTGGTTAGCCGGCAGAAAACAAGTTTTTCTTTTTCGAGAAAAAAAGATGGCTTGGATTTTGTCGGCATTTAGCTTTATTTTCCATTTGGAATAGTAACTCTGCAGTATTACAAGCGCATTTTTTAAATTTGTCTCAATATTCAGACCGAACTCATGCGATGAAAATATTGCTGTGTCATCGGCATATATTGCTGTTTCGCATTGTGGTAAATTTGGAATATCAGATGTGTATAAATTGTACAGAACTGGTCCAAGAACAGAGCCTTGGGGTACTCCCGCATGAAAATTTATTTTATTGGATACACTCCCATTAACATGTACCTTAAAACAACGATTTGCTAAAAAGCTTTGGACAATTTTACAAAGGAAGGGCGGGAAATTGAGATTCAACATTTTATAGATAAGGCCATTGTACCACACCGAATCGAAAGCCTTTTCAATGTCTAGTAGGATCATACCAGTTGAACGTCCTATTGCACGGCCGATATGTATGGAAAAATAACGCCGAAAAATCGACCGCTGAAAACGTGCTCACGGTGGTCATATGAACGAAAAATTAGAATGTCCTTATTGAAAAACCCTTTACTTTTCTGTACAGAATAGCACACGAGCAGAGCGCGGCTACAATTTGTGAATTTTTGTGATTTTAGCGTAGTTAATGTTACATTGTTTTGTATTCAAAATAATGGCATTTTGATTGACTGTGCAATAATGCATACTTTTAATAGAATTTTATGTTATCTACAGGTTGCTTTCTAGTATCTCTTAACACAAATCTATCTATCTATCTATATAATTAAATCACTAGCACAAGAGCTTGTGATTCCTCCTGAGAGTTTATTTCTGTACCGATTTCAATGATTCTAGCACTGGTGGAAAGCTTATCAACTGAACTTTGTTCATTAGTATATACAATTTTGAAACATTATTTCCACGTATATTAATAAATGCGGCATCAAAAAATGAGAATATCCTGGAGCAGTTTTAAATTGCACTCTCTTTTTATAAATAACTAGTTGAACCCGTTCTCGCCTTGCTTCGCATTCTAATAGCTTTCTCATGCATACAAATATGCAAATATGCAATTTCAGTGGGAGCGAAGAAACATCAAAGTATTTGTCTAAGTCCACAAAAGTGTTTAGTAAATTTTGTTGATTAACTGCGTTCAGCACAGCACCGCAGCCCATCAAGACTTCCGCCTCTACCAAATGTCGTTGCAGAATTGTAACTCTAGGTCGGGTGTACATAATTTAGGTGGGCTCAAGTTTCTTAGAAATATAATAGGTACACCCATTTTTAGTTTAACTTTATGTGATGGAAGCCCTGGATGGAGCAGATAGAAAAATTAAAAATTCGACCATATAGCTGGTTGTTACTTCTTGGTCCACAACCCGGTTGATTGAAATACATTCTGCACTTTGACCATCAACACGTGAAAATATCTCGCTATCAATTGCTGGAGCTTGATCATTCCAAGGCAACAAAATAGCTCCCTCACAAAGCTAAGAATTCTCACGGTTTGTTAGTTGTGATATACTATATAACCGTAAAAGGATGAGATAAGTTCTTCGGTAGAAGACACTGTTTGGCACAAAAAATGTGATAAACTTACTTTTCCATTTTCTTCCGGAAGCGTTCCTCCACCAATTTTAAGTAACAAATAAGAACATTTTGTACGTTTGGATTGCCACCTGTTCGTGCCCGCATATTGACGGTCAAGTGCATTTGAGTAACATTAGACCCCCGAGACTTGACTTTTTCAGACAGGCATTTACTTCATCAACTTTTGTGTCTCATGGTACTACTGATAACGTTTGCCTTAAGTTTATCCTGTTAGGCTCTGTTAACGGTTTCCACTGCCTTAAGGTGCATTGGTCCCACACAATTAGACAACAGTCACGGAAAACTCGGGCTTTATCACTATTCCGGGGAATAACGTAGCTACTAACCCTGACGACGCCACAGCCACGGCCAATATTACCTTGGCTTTGTATCAATGAACAACCAATACTTTCCAGATGATTAATTTATGTGATGATGATATGCATATGTACATATATGAACCAAAATAAAGCAACAGGAGTTCATTATGGGTTGAATATTTGTTTTTGATCGTTTTTTTTTATTTTTTACTAATACTAATAAAATGAAAACGCGATTCACTGCTCTAGAAAATTATCTTTCTTTTGACACCTCATTTGTTAAGATTGGTTGAGTATGAGAGCCGCAAATGCTTGTGATGATTGTAGCACATTAAAATGCAAAACAAATGGTCACATCAGAGCGCGCACACACACTATTGCAACGATACCCACTGCTGCACGGCTGCTGGTAATGGTCTCCGCTGAAAGAAAATTGTGGGCGATGCTTTGAATAATTGTTTTGAAAATTGCTCAGCTTCAGGACAACGCAGAAGGATGTTTTATATCTCAAATGATTGAGGGACAGATCTACTAATTTCACCTATTTTTTTGTTTTTCAATCCGATAAGCCATTATTGAGTTAGGGCTGCATAATCATAATATTCCTCACCAATATATAGTTATTTTGACTACTATGTAAGAACCATTAGGCTGAGCAAAAAAATACATAGCTTGTGATCATCCCGGGTACTTAAGAAGCATTTCAAAAAAAGTTTCATCGAAATCTGTCCAGCGGTTTCCACGCCATTAGGTAACCAACAAAAAAACCTCTACAGTTTTATAATATTTATAGATTATAGATTATAGATTATAGATATTTATAGATTTATAGATATAGATTATAGATTACAATTTGTTAACACTTAATAGGTCTGTTTGGTGTGTCGAAAGTTTTTGCAATACTATGTTAACTATCATAGAATCATGACAGTTGCACGGCTCTCAATTTTTTTTTACTCTCATTTGGCTCGCTCTTTGCGATGAATTATCTGCAAGTATCTGCAAGACCTTTTCCTCGGGGTGGACTGTTGAACTCTGTCAAACCAAGCCATCTGACAGTTTGAGAAATGTCATAATCTTCATTGTAGTGGAAAACAAAAACAAATCGACAGGTTTTGTTTCAAAAGCGTTTGGTGTCTTTTGTTCAAGTTTTTTTTTCTCTTTGAGAGGCTATCTCTCATTGAGAGGATTCTACTATTTGACAGATATCAATCACTTGCGCGAAAAAGACACACCAAACAGACCTAATATTTCTCAGGTCCACGATCAGGAAATGTAGCCACTAGGTTCGTAAAACGTAAACGGTTGTAGGGTTTCTACATGCGAGATTTCTCGCACTGGTCCACTAGTTTAAATTCAATGACTTGATTTTTCCAATACTAACTTCATTTCAAAAATATGCTTAAGGGGCGCCAATTCGCCCTTTTGTCCGGGGCGACGTAACCGCTAGAGCGGGCGCTGTCGTATCTAAGATCATACATATACGAGTATGGCAGAGCTTCTTATTCTTGCATACCCATCTTGGTCAGTTTATGGAAAAGTCCGGTTTCGCTTTTTTTTTATTGTTTCTAAAGCCTCCTTCAAGTCAAACACTGTTTCAAGTCAGTAAGATTTGTCTAACGGAATACATTGTAATCCATAATAGCATAAGCACTTTAGATTTGAAATTCGCTGGGAGACGGGAACAACTCATAAGGTCTTGGTTTTTTTTTTATAGAGGGCTCTCCTTCACCCTAGACCCCTTCTTCAGGGACTACGTACATTAAATTACCCATCTACCCCGTTGAACCAAGAACAAATTGGGGACATTAAATGATAATCTCATACATGTTATTGGGGCCGCATTTATGCTCAATGTCCCTTCACTTGCACGCAAACCAACGATTGCTTCAATTAATCAAAAAGAACTGAATTCAAAATGATATATTTCCTAGAATAGAGACTCATTTATTTTGAAATCAATTTCAAAGTTACACGAAATATGTACTCGTAAGGCGTACCTCCAATTTTCATGTGTATCCAGCTGTATAGCACACATTTCACCAGTTGAAGAACAAAGAGATTTGGCCATGAACACAGCACGGGTTGTGATAGTTTGGTTGGAACTAGGGAGGATTTACCTTGACACACACAACTTTGTTGTTCATAGTTATATTAGACATTTCAATGCTAGGCGGAAACACCTACACTCTCCCACTTTGTATCACAGTCGATTTTTGGACTCCAAACCGACTGGCACTTGGTATCACTTATTGCAGGTGGATTCTATGAATAGTAAAAGTGATTTCATACCACAACCTCAGGTGACTCGTTTATTCGGTTGAAGGCTCTTGTGAAATATTTATATCCACCCTGTGGAGCTTAGGAAGAGGATCAGTTCTCCAATCTTTTCCCGGATATCTCTTTAAGATCGTCGAAGAAGAGTTTGCCCAGTATATCCAGCTCATAAACATCATTGCAGTCAAATGAAACTTGAATTAGGCTCTATCATGTAAATTCACAATAGCACCTAACGCTATCGACAAAGGTTTGCTTCACCAAACACTATTGCTCTGGTGTCGTCTATCACCCTCGTTTCTTGAAGTTTTAGAGTTATAAACACCTGCATTCAGTGCTGCCAGCCACTTTAAGTGAAATTCCCCATCACAGAACTTGAAATTCCCCTTTTTCCCCTTTCTTTGTGGTGGCAATCCCCATGGACTCCCTACAATAAAAAGCAATAGGTCCATTCGCATCCTTTTGCACCAAATATTGAAAAACGTGTGTGATTTGAAATATTTGACGGTTTTCATATAACATATCTGCTCAAAGATATTCCTTGAGCTAAAGTTCGCAGCGCTCTGTTTCACGAAAAACTACAAAAATTTCCCGTACTCGAACGGGATTTCGTAGTTCTTCATAGTTTTTGGGAGCGTTTAAACATACATAATAAAGAGCAGACCAGTAACAATTATCATAGCAGTGCAAAATCGCTTTATTGAAAAACAAATCAAAATTGCCGAACATTAAGAAAAAGAACGAGAGAATTGTAGGGATGGTTAATTATGTATGTACGTTATTGGTATATTAAGTTATCGAAAAAAAAAATGTCCTTAGTGCGTTTAAAATTAAAGCAGATCGACGTAACACATTCATTTGAATGCATTTGAAATGAACTCATGCATATGGCTCATTTTTCAATCAGGCGTAGGAGTATTAGTGATGGGAACTATCGAACGAATTCGACTATCGATAGTTAGTAACTGAATGATTTCAACTATCGAATAGTTTTATTCGTTCATTCATTCATTCATTGCGCACACTTTGCTGGGACCGTGGTGGGGGGGGGGGGGGGGATGCTTGATTTGCTCGATTTGCTACTATATTTTTTTTTCGACGACGCTTCACACGTCCGTTTCCAGAACACCGCCCCCATAATTTCAGGTAGGAGCTCCAATATGGATTTTTTTCCAAGAGGTTTCACCAGGAGGCATAATCCTCTATATACATATGTCTATTCATGAAGTAAAACATAAATTCAATACAAAAATTCATAAATGCAACGAATTCTTAGTTACCTAAAAGTAAAAAAACCAAATGCAAATTCTTTTGAACGATAAACAACAACCCGTTCAATGATACTGAACAATCAAAAACAAAAACAATCGAATACTAATCCGGGCCCCCATCGCCGGAGTCAGGTATGAAAAGAATGCATGCACACAAGTCAACCGATAGTCCAAAGTCCAAACGAGTGAAAAAATCATTCATTCAAACAAAAACAAAAACAATCGAATACTTTTTTCTTGTCCCCCATCGCCGGAGTCAGGTGTGAAAAGAATGCATGCACACAAGTCAACCGATAGTCCAAAGTCCAAACGAGTGAAAAAATCATTCATTCAAACTATCGGACTACTTGTATCCAAAGAGAAACATTCGACTTATTTTTTCATTTGAACGTTTTTTTTTTATTCGAATAATTTTTTTAGTCGATTGTTTTGTTTTGAATGAATGATTTCTGAAAAATAGTAATGAACGATTTTTCGATAGCTATCGAATAAATGAATATTTTGCAACTATCGAATAAGTCGATTGTTTTTATTCGATAGTTCCCATCATTATATATAGTATAAGACCTGCTACCTACGCACGATGAAGGCATGCGTGTGAGTTACGTTTACGCATTGCTACTAACACGTTATTCTTTTTTGTTATTGCTTTGTTACTCAATTAAGAATTTATTTATTTTTTTTTTATTTATTATTTTACTAGCTGTTGCCTGCCCGGCGTTGCCCGTGCTAAAAATCAGTCGCGTCATTTGATTGTAGTATGATAGAAAGGAAGTAGTAGGAAGCGATATTATTTAAATAAAGATTCTAAAGAATTCTGAAGCCAATACATTATTATCTGAACTAAGTGGTTGTTCCCTATAGATGAGACGATTGCATAAAAAATTGATGGAAATGTAATATACCTGTGTACAAACACGTCTACACACATATGTACATAATATGTATTTTATGAGCATCAAATAATGGTACTTTCTGCTTTCTTGTCTCTAATAGTTGTACTTAATGTTCATATTTAAAGTACAATAGCATTATGTAAACGCCAAAGATATTAGGCTTTGTTGTAAGCATTGATCGTGGAGTAACTGGTGAGGTTTGTCTGAAATCACCAACTATTTACTAATTTTAAGACTCAACATCGCCTGCCTACCCCCTACTACAATATATGTATTTGTGAATTGAATTAAGGTAACCAAATACCGCTGTCAAGTGACAAAAAAAAAAGAAAGTAAAAAAAATCGTGCATTTCCCCCTTTCTGTATATTTAGATCCGCACGCTGATGAAGCAGAAACACAACTAACTAAAGTCGGTAGCAAATATCAGCAAAATCATCCCTCCTCTACTTTGAGTCACAATCCCATAAAGGAGCATTAATTATTAACACGAACAACCCTCTCTCAACAGAATGACGATCAATGGCAATGGTTTACCCCTCATTCAATGCGCGTATGGGTAGAAAGAAAATTAAAGAATAAGCGGTAGCGATGGATTTGTGGCGAAGAGAAGAGCATAACATCTACAGAAAAAACCCTCTCCGAACAGAATGACGATCAATGGCAATGGCTTACCCATCATTCAATGCGCGTATGGGTAGAAAGAAAATAAAAAATAAGCGATAGCGATGGATTTGTGGCGAAGAGAAGAGTATAACATCTACAAAAACAACCCTTTCCCAACAGAGTGACGATCAATGACAATGGTGTACCCAAAAATAATGACCAAATAATAAAAGCGGAAATTGGAATAACTCGAATTATGGAATCAAGGAATTGTATGTTTTGTTTAAAAAGTAGCCTAATCTCTAATCCAGGAAGTAGACTATCAATTCACGAAAGTTTCATTCAAGTCTGTTAAACCGTTAAGATGTTATAGAGCAACAAACATCCAAACATCCAAACATCCAAACATCCAAACATCCAAACATCCAAACATCCAAACATCCAAACATCCAAACATCCAAACATCCAAACATCCAACACATTTATATATTAGTAGGATTAGTAGGAAGGATTAGTAGGATTTCCAAAAAAATTCAGATACAATAATTCATAGATTATAAAAATAAAGTTAAGAAATAAATGTAATGACATTTTTTATTTATATATACTTCAAGTATTTAAATAGTATCAAATGCCACTTCAATGGGCTTAACAACAGATAAATTAATTTGTGGGTGGGGTGACCCTTAAGTATCAAAAATTTTACATTAGCGTAAAAAGAAACAAAAAAGCGAGTGATGATATGCGAAAGAAAGAAAAAATAAGTAAGAATAATGCAAAAGATATAGAATAGTATAATTACACCAGAACGTCAGATAAAATGGATTCTAAACTAGCATAATCTAGATCTAAGAGCCAAAGCTTTACACGTTTTTCAAACCTTCCACAAATCGTTAGAGCTCTTAAGGACTGAGGGAGCTTACTAAATAGGCGGCACGATGAAACCAAATAAAAGCTGCGAAGTGCGGTGGTGCGATAGATCGGGATAGGCACTAAGTTCGAGAAGTTTCCTCGTAGATTATAATCAGAAATTATTCTGTAGTTACGATTACCCGATCTCATGAAGAAAGTTTTCAACACTTTAAAACAATACAGGTGACGGACAGGGAGAATTTTCAAATCACGAAACAACGGATAACTAGGATGTCGACTGTGCTTTCGGCATATAATTCTTAAGCCTTTTTTTCGCAGAATTAGAAGTGGTTTAATTTGATTTAAATGAGTTCCACCCCAACACGAGATACCATATTGGAGCTTAGAATGAAAGATGCCATAATAGATAATCCTAAGCAGTTTGTTAGAACAAATTTTTTTTAGATAATAGAAATGATGGAGAGTATAGAGAAAATAAATATTTCCTCAGGGAATCTGTATGATTAGCAAAGCTCATCCTAGAATCAATAGTTAGTCCCAAATACTTAAACTCCTCTACATGCTCAACCAAAAACTGAGAGTACTACAATAGGTTGGGCAGGATGCAACAGAGGCACAGAGACAGTTTGCCAGTTTAAAACTTTGGCATTCCGGTGCATGAAAGTGTACTTCAGCATTGGGACCTGTCTGGGTAGATAGATTGAAGAACATAATTTTTGTTTTAGAGCTGATGCTCAATCTGTGTTCGAAGAACCAGACCCTTAATAAATTTAGGTCCCAGTTGATATCCAATACCAAATTTAAAGCACTATCAGAACCATAAGAAAAGCCTACATCATCTGCGAAGGCAGTAAGTGTACCTTTGAAGTTTAAACTGGATAGAGAATTTATGTAGATAAGAAACAATGTAGGGCCCAGTACAGAGCCTTGAGGAACTCCCAAATTGTAAAACTGGAATTCACTTCTGGTTTCGCCAATCTTCACTCTTTGAGATCGATTGGAGAGGTATGATACACCCCAGGAGAGCATAAAGCCACGAAATCCAGCTTTTTCTAGTTTTTCCAACAATATAGAGTGGTTAACCATATCGAAAGCTTTTGTAATATCAACAAAAAGCCCTGCAGTCAACTTTTTAGAATCAAGATTCGAAAGAATGCTTGAACAAAAACGTAAAAGGGCGTCTTCAGTTGATTTCCCCGCTTGAAAGCCAAACTGCACCGCACTAAAAAACTAAGATTTGTTTAAAAAAGATACAATTCTAACTTTAACTGCTTTTCCAAAGATTTTGCTAACTACTGGAAGTAGCGAGATAGGTCTGTAATTTCTCAAATCCTCTGCAGAGCCTTTTTCAAAGAGTGGAACTACGTCGGCACTTTTGAGATCATCAGGAAAAACTCCTAGAAATATGCTGCGGTTAAAAATAACCGCTAAAACATCAACTACAAAGAAACCAATGCGTTTTAAAACAATATTAGAAATGCCATCATAGCCGCAGGCACTAGAGTTCTTTAGAGAAGCAATTGTTTTTAAAAGCTCAAAAACAGCTATAGGCTCGAAGGCAAAACTATTCCATTCACGACAGCTACCAACAATCGGACACAAACTGCAACCTTGTTGGCATATATGTGCTGGTAAATCACTAGCAATTGAAGTAAAGTAGCTGTTGAATGCATTAGCAATAACAAATGCATTATTGACATTCTATTTTAATTTTCCCCACATTTCGTTTTCGAAGGGAGTAGATTCCCCTTTTCCCGTTTCATCAAATTTTGGACTGAAATCCTCCAACGAAAAGGGGAATTCCCCACGAACTGGCAACACTGCCTGCATTGTTCAAAATCAAAATGTCATTTGTGCTCTCGTTTCAGATTTGTTTTCTCATTTTGGTTCTCTTTTTAGCTTTCTCTGTTTGGTTCTCTTTCAATGCGCCTGTTGTTTGGCTGCTTATTGCGACGAAATAATGAAAAAATGCATAAAATACACCATAACGATAGCTAAATAGCTATCGTCAAATCGCTATCGCTAAATCGCCGAGAAGGTAGATTTTGAGAGATTTTCTTGTTACGCGAAGTAAACTCTTAGTCGATCAGTCAATCATTTGGACGAGAGAGCAGTCTTATGCCAACCGCTGAAGTATAGCTGTCGATAGTGATATTGTAGACGACACGTCGACAGTCTTACGTGATGAGGGCCCAGTAGACGAGCAGCTTCTTGGCTTTTATCGTCGATGTAAGCTCCTCCAGTGTATGCCATCTAAGCCAGAACCTGCTACGCTTGGAAAATACAATCGTATTTGGGAAAGGGAATAGCATATTTAAGTAAAAAATGAAAATCAATTTCATAACGTACGAAAAACTTTGATTTTTTCATGAAAATTTAAGAAGAGTTTTGTTTTCCACGAGTGTACAATATGTACAGTCAAAAAAAACGCCTAAAAGTCCTTTAGATTCTTTTGCCCACTTGAATAGTAGCCGTTAGACGAGTAACACACTTTTGAAAACTTTCTGTATGCCTATGTAATGAAAGATCTTCTTGAATCTTGTGCAGAGAATCTGTAACCTCTTGCTGTACCTTAGGATATTCTTTTCAACTGTCTACAAACAAGTATAATACAACAACAACCATGTGAAACTATGACAGGCATTGATATAATCTACATATGTATGTATGTAATGTATCTCTTGGCGATTGTCCACGACCGCATTCAACAGAAAAAGATATCTATTCAAGGTCAGACGATGTTGCGCCCTATTAAAATGAACTAAATTACCGCAACACCAGCAATAACTATCATATATCACTACCTATTGTAACCGTAACTGCATTCTAGCCAGAAATCTATCAACTACCTGCTGACAATAGGAAAGTATGTAATTCAAATCGTGTTTATTCATATTTTTTTTTTTCTTCTGTCTTGCCAATGTCTTCTGTCTTGTCTTCTTAGTTAATCCACGAAACTTATCTACACACACACATATGTAGACTAGACTAATCCATAAAAAAAAACAAAAAAAAACTGATATTATATAAATACTGTTCATGTAAAGACAACACTACAATATATGTAATCAAACGGTGCGGCGCGGCGACACATTAAAATACTATATTCGATTTTAAATTTTGACCACAAAGCTGCCTGCCCCGCAAGATACTCTTACCATTGCTACAGCTCGCGCGCAGCGCCAGCGCCAGCAGAGACAAAGAAAACAAAAACAACAAAATCCATTTTTGTGTGCCAGTTTCGGTTTTGTTAGGGGCCAGTCAGTCAGTCAGTCCATTTGTCCAAATTCAATTTATTAACTTCGGATGGACAAAAATTCTCCTTTATACATTTCCCTACGTTCAATCGCTGCGCTTCGCCAAACGTCGCGCGTCTTTGTATCGCGCTCGCTCGTCTCTCTGATTATATTTATTTATTTTTTGTTATTGTTGTTGTCATGTTTTTCTAAAAGACTCTTCGGGCAATTTAAGTGTTTTATTTTAATTAATTTTGTTTTTTTTTTTCGGTTAGTACAAATAAAAATTATTTATTTTAAATATAATACAAAAAAAAAAAATGAAACAAATATATAACACATTTAATTAATTTTAAATCGGTTAATATTTAATTTTGTTTTTAAATCAAAAAAGAAGTGCCACCGTATTCTTAACAAATTTAAATTGAAATAATATACTTCAATTATTCAAAAAAAAAAAAAAAAAAAAAACGGCTTATACGAATAAAGCTTAAAAACAAAATAAATAAATAATAATTCTACTATCTATTTCTATACACATAATGTATATTGATTTATTCAATTAGTGAAAGTGTACAGTTTAAAATTGATGTGTTTATTTTGTTTGTTTGTTTGTTTTTTGTTTTTTTTTTTGTTTTTGTTTTTGTGTTGCACAGGAGACATAACGTGTGTATTTCTATGTGTTGTGTGCGATTGAAGGAAGTTTCATTTCTTTTTTGTTGTTGTCATCCAATGTGCGGCGCGGCGCGTCATCATCGTTTTTGTTTGAATATTTGAATATTGGTATTGTACGTTACGATTATATGTATATAGTGTAGTGTGTGGTTATTGTATGTTAAACAGGGCTTATGCCAAGTGAAAGTATGGTTACATATTTACAAACACAGATGCCCATCTGTCATTACAATATTGTTACTTAACAATTGTGCATAAATAAAAAATGCATTTTGCATTAATTCATATATTCGATTATGCTCGTGTATTCATCGTATTCGCACTTACCCCCACACATCTTATTTGTCGCAAAGACGCGAATGCGTGAATAGCTGCTTTTGGTAATAGCGAATTGCGCGAGGAAACTGTCTGTCGGCTTTATTGAATAATGATTACAATGTCATAATTGGACTTAAGTGCTGTTATGAATGATGATAGCCCCAAGACTGACCACCCCATATTATACACATGAGTATACGTTTTTTTTTTTTTTTTTTTTTTTCTATACGTAATACTATATATGTAGTCGTTATGTCTACTCGTAGTGTGAAATGAGATACAAAAGTAGATTTGTGTGGCTAGATATGTTCGGTTTGTTTGGTCCCTTGATCAGGTAATTATGTTATATTCCTATGATAATATATTCAACGTATATTGAGGAAGAAAGTTAAGTTAAAAGTTAGTTCATTATTCAAGGCCAAAGAAAGTGGTTTCAAATCATTGCCAAAGGGAAAATTAGAAACTTTTAATTTATTTATTTTTACACACACACACACACACACACACGCACAGTAGCATAATAAATGACGGAAATATGAACTCGGTTTTTTTTTGTTTTTTTCTGTAATGGAAACTTTGGATTACAAGGAAGGTGTCAAGGAAACAATACTTTTGTTCTTTTTTGAGGAAACGCTGGCCTTGAAATACCTTCTTTACTAAATGAATTTGTTTGGTTTGGATGGTAGCTATTGCGACGAAGCTATAACCTGAATGTAACTGTTTTTTTTTTTGGTTCAAAATACTATGTACACACTTAGGTCCTTCAATTATTATGAACATGTACACTGCGAGCAAAAAATAGCAGTGTATCAATCAATTCAATTCAATTCAATTCAATTCAATTTATTATTAGGTACTGCACGGAGTTACATGTAAAATTCCAGTCTTTTGTAGTACATTACAAAGTTCGGTGCCACGTAAGAAGTAGCATTAACCAAAAATAAAATAAAAATCAAGCAACGGTTTTCTAAAAAGGCGTTATTTTGTTATGATATGTAGGGGAGAGTAGTGTATCTCGGACCGGTTTTCAGAAAATCAGCGTTTACTCCTCACCATATTATCTCTTCATATAGTTGAAGACTCGAAACTATAACCAATTTATTACTCTTTCTAAAATATTTATTTAATATTTCAAAAATGTTGTCAATTGATCCCAGGAGCTAAATAAGTGATCTTGGTTTTCTTAGTCCAAGGTACACTATGTAAGTGTACCTTGGACCAGACCATAGTGTACCTCGGATCATACACACTAAATTGCAAATTTTATCGACAACAGTAACATTATTTATTTATTTATTTATTTATTTATTTATTTATTTATTTATTCGTGATTGCTTAAATACTGTAAGATACAATATCTTATTAGATAGTCTTAAGCTAATTTTACACAAATAGAGTTTTTAAGAGTTCAAAATACAATTCAATTAAAGATATATGATTTAAACTGAAACAGTGAACTGCAGTAATTTTAGAAACTATTAAAAAGTTACATATTTTAATCTTCAAAGTGAAATTGCAGTAATTATTTAATTGAAATAGTTTTTAAAAGTTTTCTGAAAAATAATTTCTTAATGCTTTTTTTATGCTTGTTGCGTTTCGTATTTCTTTTATATAACGCGGTAAAGAATTCCACAGACGGACGGCACTTACAAAAAATTGACGCTCAGATGTCAAGAACGAAAACCGGGGATGAATTAGCTGACGAGATCTATGCGAGGATGCCATTGTAATTCTATCAAAACAGTATTGTGGTTGGCGAGTTAGCAAAAAATCGGAAAGTAATGTCAAACTGCGAAGTGGAAGATAACTTTCGAAGGACATACCAAGCGGACGAGTGGCAAAACCAGACAATCTGTTATATCTCCTTAGCCCATAGATGTAGCGCACGATACGATTGAAAGCGACAGTGAGCCTACTTTTGCTAACAATGTTGCAGTTGCAAAAAATTTCACACCCATAAATCAAAATCGGTATGATAAGGGTTCTTGCTAGTAATAAGCGGGTGTTTACTGGTGTGAAAGACTGAGTTGCCCACAAGATACGCAGTACACCATAGACTTTTCCGACGAGAGAATTAATATGGTTATCCCAAGTCAGAAAGCGATTAAAAGTTACACCAAGGTTTTTCGCCGTTTCCACGTATTCAATGAGATCATTGCTCAACACGATTGAAGGAAAATATGAAAGGTCTAATCTATTCCTTGAGATAACTAAGCATTTTGACTTCTTTGGATTTAAAATAAGACCGTTTGATTTAGACCAAAGTTCAATTCTCTCCAAGTCTTCATCGACACATAAAGCACCGTTCTCAATGAGCCCGAGAGGACAGTGAAAGTATAATTGGACGTCATCAGCGTACAAATGGGTAGAACAGTTTTTGGTAACAGTTGGAAGCTCATTAACGTAAATTGAGAACAATAGAGGTCCAAGTATGGACCCTTGAGGTACACCGGAGAAATTGGGTAGAAAATTCGATAATTTATCACCAACTAGCACCGCTTGCCTTCTGTTTGTTAAATAGGTATAAATTAACTTGGTAGCAGCTGGTGTGAAATTATATTGTTGTATAAGCTTTTTACATAAGTTAGCATGGTTGACTGTGTCAAAAGCCTTGGAGAAGTCAAGCAGCACCAAGAAAGTAACTTCATCCCTATCCAACGCCTGTCTAATGTCATCAGTGACATTTAATAATGCTGTTATACAGCTGTGCTTTTCACGAAAACCGGATTGTTTCGGTGTCAACATATCATTTGCAGCAAGATAGGTACTGATTTGCTTTTGCAGGACTCTCTCAAAAACTTTTGAAAGAAAAGGCAAGATCGAAATAGGTCGAAAATCATCACCTTTTGCATTTTTAGGAAGTGGCAAAACTTTTGCTTGCTTCCATAGGTCGGGAAACTCACCAGACATTAAAATTGTGTTGAAAGTATGAGTGATGTATGGCAATACTATCGGCAAGATCATTTTCAGAAATGAGGGATGAATTTCGTCCAGCCCCACAGCATTTGATTTTATAGAAAGTACACTTTCAACAACATCAGTGCTATCCACCGCTTGGAACATAAAACCGGTGTTATCCTCTTGACCTTCAAATGGAAGAGAAGCCTCAGTATCCAACAGTGGTTGTGATGGTAATGAAACAAATTTTTCATTCAGCGTATTACCATCAATGTCAACTGTCTGATCGGCCTTAGGCTTACCTACCCCTATGTTCCGTAGGTATTCCCATAATTGTCGACTACTTAAGGAGGTACTAAGCTGATTTGAGTACATTTGGGATTTCGCTAAACGAATTTCCGATACTACTTTATTACGAAGTGAACAATAGTTTTGCCTGAACACATTTAACTTGTAACGCTTCCAGGATTACATTACATTAGGTTTAATTTTTATAGCTAAAAAAATATATAAAAATATCTTAACTGACAACTTATTACAAAAAGCAAAGAAATTTTACATAAAATGCTGAAAAAGTTGATAGCAAAGTTATTTTCCTTGGAAGCACATATGATAGCATGACTATTGGTCAAAACATCCTTTACAGTCTCCTCCAGTGAAGTTTTATCGACCTGAGGTCTTTTTATACCTGATATAGGTGAACTAGATTCAAATACCGAGAAATCCAGAAGGATTACAGATGAAGTATTAATCAATGTGTTAATTGGACCGGTCCATGGTACACCAAAAGTATTGGACCAAGGTACACCATGTGCACTGTATTTATTTTAGTAATAGTAACTTTTTTTTATTTTAGTAACTTAAATAAACCTGACTTCAACTGAATAGATGAGTCAGTAATTTGTTTATAAAAATTATCCGGAGCTTACTTTCACTCCAAATTTTCCCAAAACATGCTTTACACATATACATAAAATTTTACTTTTGGGGGTAAAAAACATTCCTAGCAAATTACTCACTAGGCTAACACGACACAGTGCCAGTTTCAAACTGAGTCAATGTGTTACAATATGGCACACAATTCGCAGAGGAACTTTTGCCAAAAGAACATAGATATACTAGAAAAATCCCCCTCGGACCGAGGTACACTTGGTCCAAGGTACACTACTCTCCCCTAGTACAGATAATAGTTTTTGATTTAATTAACATAAACTAACATAAATGCATTTTGTCGAAAAGGACTTTAAAAGGCTGAGCGATAATATAGCAGTGCTGTTTCTTCACCAGCTTGAGGTATCATCATTCCATGGTCCCGGAGGATCGCGATGGGCCCATTAAGGTGCCTAGTGTTTTGTGATGGCTCAGCCTCATAACCCCTTAAAACCTAACCTAACCTTGATAAACAAAGTAAACAAAAAATACTGATTTTAAATAGATAAGTACGAGGTGTTATTAAGGATTAACAATTAGTTAGTGGCATGGTCTTTGTTGCTTATTACAGCTGCGCGAAACCGTTTCATAGAGTCAACAAGACGCTGCCACCTATCGGCTGGTATTGATCTCCAAAATTGCTCAACTACCGTCCACAAATCGTTACTTTTTTGGTTCTTTTATTATTGCAAATATAGATAGATAGATATTTATTTCGTTTAAAAATACAATGGATCACTACCGCACAGTTTACAATTCAAAGATATGATAACACTATGTATCTTTCTACTGAGACATTATCTTATTTTCTAAGTTTATTTGTTTAAGGAGAAGTTTTTAAGTTTTGAAGAAAACAACGGACAAAACCCTCAATTTGATAAAAAAAAATAAAACTAATATTTACAACAAAATAAATGTAAATATATCTACATAATATGTACTTTGAGTGAGTAAATATGAATTTATTACGAATTACCGCCCCAGCTTCCCAGATCAAGCGAAATATCATGATTTGATTGTAAAGGGTGATTTTTTAGCTGGTTTGGTTTTGGCAACACTGGTTTTGACAGCTGACGTGTGTTTAGTACCTTGTGTCACTGTCAAACAGCTTCAGTTTGGTTTGCAATTTAACCATGGATCGTCTTACAAATGAACAACGCTTGCAAATTATTGAATTTTACTATCAAAATTCGTGCTCGGTTCGAAATGTTCATCGCGCGCTGCTTCCATTTTATGATCGGCATTCTCGCACCAAATTTACTTTGTTGGACATTAAACCACCAACACGTTTACGTACTGTGCGTAGTGAAGAAAATATTGCGGCCGTATCAGCTAGTGTGACAGAAGACCGCGAAATGTCGATTCGGCGCCGTTCCCAGCAGTTAGGCCTTTGTTACAGCACTTTTTTTTGCCCGAAATGGAAGTTCTTGACTTGCATGATATGTGGTTTCAACAAGACGGTGCCACATGCCACACAGCACGCGAAACAATGGCGCAATTGCGAGGCGAGTTTGGTGAACAGTTAATTTCACGTTTCGGGCCGGTCAATTGGCCGCCTAGATCGTGCGATTTGACACCATTAGATTATTTTTTGTGGGGGTATGTCAAGGCTAATGTCTATAGGGACAAGCCCGCTTCGATTGACGCACTGGAAGCCAACATCCATGCATTCATTCGTGAGATACCGGCCGATATGTGTGAAAGAGTATGCCAAAATTGGACTCAGCGGATGGGCTACCTGAGACGCAGCCGCGGTCAACATTTGCATGAAATTATCTTTAAACATTAAATTGCAAGGTTCAAACTATCGATTCAAATAAATATTTCATTCATTTTTTCGAATTTTTTGTGTTTTTTTTTTAAAAAAAGTTCTCAACCTCTTAAAAAATCACCCTTTAATACAATTCAAAAAAAAATAAAAAATTTAATTTATATTGTTTTTTCACTTTGCCCTTCTCCAGTTACTAAAGTATTTGATGAAAAACGTTTTAGTGGTCAGCCATAAAAGTTCTAGTGGTTGGCCAGGTCCAATAAACCAATGAAAAGAACATATTCAATGATCATTTAAGCGTTAAGTTGAATGCAAAACATTTAATAAAGAATATTTTATTATTTTTAATAGCATAGAAAAAACAAAAAAACACTAAGTTGGCATCAGTTTGTTGAAATCCGTTTTGTTGTATCAAATCATACTAACTATGTATACTTATTTTGCGTTATAATGCGTTAAATAAATATTGCTATAAACAAGGTTTAACAACAAAATAACAAAAAATACATAGTTAAGGAGCTTCAAAAATGTTTGCATGGAGCGTATTTATAGCTTTGCTTATTCCTTAAGCTTTCCTTGAAGCAAGTACAAGATTTCGTATTATAAATAAAGAAAACCAGGCCTGCAATCTTTGAAGGGTGTTTTCTTTTTACTGTCTTTAATTATCTTCTGAACAGTGTATTAGTAAATTAGTCGAACACTAGCTTGGTAATTTCAATAGTCGGCCGGCAGTGCGCCGACAACTTTAGTATCTGGCCGAGCCCAAAAATGTCTCAGACATTTGTGTGCTTACCAGCACATCTACCAGCAGCAGTATTTGCGTAATAATATCAAATTTGGGGATAGATGTGTAGGACATGTATCTGCTTGTATCTGCATGTTCACATTATGAAAATTCCTAACGGTATTTACATTACATGAGGAAAGGTGTTAAAGTGGCCGACCACTAGTGCCTTCACCCTATAATCCTACCTTTTGTATTTCCCTTTTAAAATTGTTGCTTCGATCACATTGGCTTCGGCATCGCAAAGCCGAGGTGGATTAATATGGCACGCCAACTTCCAACGGTAGATAATGTGGTAGTAAACCAGGCAAATCAAGAGAATTCAAAAATTTAGTGCGAAATGTTCGTTCTTGTTGCATCGTGTGTAATATATGCAGAAGATGAATTTAACTCTTTTTCTTTAGATTGTGATAAACATCAAGGGTTAAAGTGCTTTTTCCTAAAGATTGGCCTAGCTTCTCACAACGATTTGTGTGTGCGTGTTATTTTTTCCACGAAATGGAAGGGACCTACAGTTGTTTTGCCGAATCCGAACGGCGAGTTGAGAAGCTTCTCATGACAAATGATAACCTTTGATTGCTTGTCAGACATTCGAAAGAGGTGGCACCGTGAAAAAAGCTTTTATGTGTTTTTGCTGGGATTGAACCCGGACAGCATGCGTTGTAGTCCAACGCACTAACCACCACGGCCACGGCGACCACTATTAGTAGAAATTAACATACACTGTATGCACATACAGTGGTGGAAATTCCCATAAAAACATTTCGATTTTTGATGTTTTTTCAACCAAAACTTTATTGGCCTGATAAATCTGTTGCATCTGGATTGCAAATTCATTAGTAATTCAAAATACAAGAGTTCGTTTCAATAAATTATGTTTTATTCAGCAAAGTTAAAAAAAAAAATGAAAATAAATGAAAATGTAAGTGGAAATTCCCATAAAAACAGATTTAATTGTAGAAAATATGTACTTCGAAAAAAAAAAAACGGTTTTAAAGGGAAAATTAATTTTTTTAAAACTTTCAATATTTCGTGGAACCTCCTTGTTCCTTAATTATAGCTAACATCCCCCTTGGCATGGACTCGATGAGTTTTTCCAGCTCGGCTATCGAAATCGACGTCCACTCCTCAACTATTGCAGTTTTCAGCTGCTGTACAGTGTCGAATTGACGTCCATTGGCATAAACCCGCCTCGCAAGTATTCCCCAAAGGTTCTCTACTGGATTTAAGTCAGGACTTCTTGCTGGCCATTTA
The DNA here is from genome assembly GCA_949775065.1 of Brachyopa scutellaris. NCBI lineage: Eukaryota > Metazoa > Arthropoda > Insecta > Diptera > Syrphidae > Brachyopa > Brachyopa scutellaris. Next base: position 8,804,195 of record OX459116.1, read on the forward strand.
AAAGTTGTTATATTTTTCTCCTGAGACCAGTTCATCATTTTTTTGGAGACATGCATGGCTGCGTTATCTTGTTGGAATATAAAGTCTATCCCACACAATTCCTCTGCTCTTTCGACCATCAATTCCTCCTCCGAATTCATTCTTTTCGGAACGAACCCGATATCCGTTTTCCCACTCGCTGAAAAACCTGTCCCAGCCATAACGTTTCCCCCTCCAAAGTTGCGACTCATTCTAACATCTTCCGGAAGCCTTTTATCGTACCAGTATGATTGAAAATCGTCTGGACCGTCTAAATTAATTTTTTTTTTCATCACTGAAAAGGACTTTTCTCCCACTCAGCGGTCCATCTAACATGGCGTTCAGCAAAATTTAGCCTTTCTGTCTAATGAGCAACGGTCAGAGGGGGCTTTTTGCATCTTTTTGGAATTTTAAGTTGGGATTAGCGTTTAAAATCTGTCGTACGCGTCTGATTGTTTGTTACAGGCAAATTCAATTTAGCGACAATCTGAGAAGAAACCAGTTTTTTTTTTGTTGCTTCATGCTGAATCTATCGAATTTGACGAGCCGTAAGTTTCTTGTTTTCGGGCATGGTTCGCATTTTTCCAGTAGTTATCCCCTAATTTCAGGAAATTATGAATGACTGTATTGGATCTTCCGATTTTTCTGGCAATTTCGCGGTCACAAAGCTCGCAATCCTTATAAGCAGTTATTTTAGCTTTTTCTTCGTCGTTTAGGATTGAACGCAGCATGTTTTATTCTACAAAAAAAAAACGAGCTTAAATCAACTTGCTAAAACAGAATAAATAACTGCAACCTTTTATAATCATTTTGATAAATATTTTGGACGAACGAACGATAGTAAATACCCTTCTTACTTCACTGTTTTTATGCGAATTTCCACCAAAAAACTCTAACGGAACGGAACGGAACGGACTTTGTTGACTTTGCCTTTTTTTGTCTTTTTTGTACTCATATTGCCAGTTTTTGCCTTTTTGCGTTTCTTAATCCACATTGCCCTTTTTGGACTTTTTCGTGCATGTGTCAAAGTAGATGTGCACTTTCTTCTTAACCATACGATTTATCCTTGCTCACACGAAATAAATTTCAGTGTCCACACGTATGAGAGCAGGTTTTTCTCTCGTATTAACATGCACATAACTGCACACATTAGGTCCGTTCGCGTACTTTTTGCATAGGTTGGCAAGTATGTATCGCACCGCAGGTGGCCAACATAACGCCTTTCACACATCCGCTGAAAAAATTCCATGACAACTAACGGTAATTTGAGGAAAAGTATGGGTAGGAGGAAATAATTTGAAAAAAAGGAGAAATACTTTTGTATATTTGCTCATGGGTCGTCTTTTTTGAGGTGTAAAATGATGGACAAGTGTATCTTTTAGAACGTTCCCATGTTACAAAACGAGTGGTTTGTCTTATTGGGGTGTTTAGCTTTAAACTGTATTTAAATTATTTACGTATACAAATTTAAAGTCTACCAGCACTTTAATATTGACTCATTTGCCAGTCAACAAGATCAAAAATTATAAAATATCATTCATTTGTCATTTTTTAATTTGCTTTAATAAATTATTCAAAGAATGTTGTTTGTGTTAATAGATTTGAAGTAAGTGTGATATTTCTAATTAATACTTATTAAATATCATTCACGACAACAATAAGTGAGAATCAGACGAGCTTGCGCCGCCATCTTATGCTAAACTCTGTATCGATATGCCATCGTGTCTTCTGATTAAGCTATAGCCAGTTGTGTATGAGTGTGTGTGCCTGCTGTTGGCAGTTGCAGCTGAGTAGCAGATTAGCAGAGTCTTATAAGTAAGTACCAACATATTATTATAATATTTTAAAATGTATTTATTTATTGAATTATTGAAAAACATGGCAAGATGTTATCAATGTACATATTGCTATCTAACATACATAGATGTACATATATTTCAAATAAAATGTTTTACTCGTTAATTGTAAAAATTTATAAAATCTTCATTTCCTCGTCCTTTTCCAGTATACGACCTTATTTTAGCAATAAAATAAATCAAATATCCCTTATTTAAGCACTAAACTGTGCTTCTGAATAGTGTCTTCGAGAACGTTGCAAAAGAAAGTAGGTTATAACTGCACTAGTACCGGCCACTTTAATCTTTATCCATTGAAAACAAAATAACCGTTAGGAATTTTTTTGTTTTACAAATGCGCATTGAAAGGCGAACATACATATCTCTAATATACACATAAAATTTCATCTCGATTGTGTGTACGCAGTAGCCGATGGATAAAAAATTTCGTGTGTGTAAACTACGCGCGGCAGAAGTAAAACATTATCCTTTCATGTACATACATGGAGGTCAGTTAATGCGTCCTTGGCATAGTTTCTATTTAATATCTTCGCTGTTAATAAAAGTGGGCACCGTAGCGCAAGTGGTTAGTACGTCGAACTACTGAGCCAGCGGTCTTGGGTTCGAATCCCGCCGCAAACACCTAAAAAGGTTTTTCACAGTGCCCACCTCTTTCGAATGTCTGACAAGCATCAAAGAGTATCATTTGTCACGATTGAGCTTCTCAACTCGCCGTTCGGAGTCGGCAAAAAACTGTAGGTCCCTTCCATTCGTGCAAAAATATAACACGCACACACAAATGGATGCGAGAAGCAGGCCCAGGTTCACCTCGAGCTGTAGCACCAACTAAGTAAGTAAGTTAATAATAATTTTCAAAATTACTCCTATGCTTTCTCGAAATTCTATCCGAATCCATTTATTTTGATTTATAAATAAAGAAAAAAATAAATACATAAATTAATAATTTAATAAATAAATAAATAAATACATAAATAAATAAATTAATAATTTAATAAATAAATAAATAAATACATTAATAAATAAATTAATTAATAAATAAATATATAAATAAATAAATATCCTTACATAGTATAAAGCAATGTCCCGATCAGTGTCATATTACATTTGTAGTAAAGGATCTCAAGAACCGCTGAATAGATTTTAACGATTCTTTTGGTATAAGATTACTAATTTCTCGGAGAAGGTTTATCAGTTAGCTTTGAATTAGATAAGTTTTTAGTTTTAGAATTTAAGGGACTTCAAATGAGAAAACGAAAATTTAATTTAAAACAAACGGTTATTACTTCAGAACAGCTTCTCCCATGTGATTGATATTTATTCTCGGCTTAATTACATTCAATACGCAGATTAAAAGACCAAAATCATATCTGTGCAATTTCTAGAAGCTGCATAATAGTACAAAATGCATTCCAAAGTCGTTTTTTTTTTAAATTGTTTTTCAAGCAGAAGCTGAATTACAGCACTCAGTGGCGTTGATGACGAGTTTTTTTTTTTAAATTCTCTCATTGCACTCTTTTTCGTATTTCTAACATGCGTACCTACGCGTAGTGGGTTTTTGATTTTTTTTTTCAAAGCATAGACGGTTTTTACACTTGCGCCTGTTTTAACGAGCGTGTTTTGGTTATTTTCCTTTGGTCTGTCATTCTGTGACGCGCGCGTTTTTACACTAAAGCCTATTTCTCATCTTTAGTTTCGCGTGTTTTTGACAGCTCTCTTTCATTTAATCTTTGATGCTCATTGTTGAATTTTATAACAAAATAAATTAAAAAATTTTAAAAATAACATTTGAAGACCTAAATAATTGATTAGACTCTGCAGAAATGATTCATGAGTGCATGGATACCCATCCGGGTGCATATCATAATTAAAAATTAATTCGCTGATTAATTCTTTACTCCATTTCAATCCATCCGCCATATTCAAATGTTATCCTCACATCAACAGCCAAAGAAGAATAAAGCAAATTCGAAAAAAAGAAGAAGGAGAAAAAGAAATGTCAAAAACACGCGAAGAAAATCTTTGCCCACATGCACTGGGCAAATGTATTTTTTGTTTCATTATCTCTATCTTTTGCACTCATTTAAGTCTCACGCAACAGGCGCAGTGTAAAAGCCGACATACTGAGTGACTTTTAATGTGTATCACAGATCACAGTCGCAGCACACAGTGGCAATCGTGTGGAGTTGATGATGATTGTTTTGTAAGTCGCGCTCCTCCGAAACGGCTCGACCGATGTTCATGAAATTTTCTGTGCATCGGTACATATTTGGTAGGTAAGGTATGAGAATAGGTTGTAAAGTATATTTCATCTCGCTAGGTAGCGCTGGAGTCAAATTATTAGATCTCTGTATCCCAAACATTTTCAGAGTACGTTTTTCTTATAGAATATAACATAACATCAGTGCGGTTACTCAACAACCGGCGGTTCTGGTACCTGTCATACAAAATTTCGTTTTTTCAGGTGAAATGTGAATATGAAACATTTTGGTTAATTAATATATAATAAATGACAATGTATGTATTGAAAGTAACACTATATTTTTTGGACACGGGCGAAGCCGGGCGGGACAGCTAGTAATGGATAAATAAATAATTAAACAAATTGAATTTCGAATGACGTCACTTATGTGTGTGTGTAGCTTGTCATTCGATATCCATTTTAAGTACATAAGTCGTGAAATTAACGGTAATTTACCATCTCAGTGCGTCAGCCATATTGAATATCGAATGACGTCACTTATGTAGCTATTATGTGTATTTGTCTTGTCAAAGCCTTTCATTCGATACTCATATTAAGTAGGTCGTGAAGTTGACGGTTATCCACCATCTTGGTGGGTCCGCCAATTTGAATTAAGAATAACGTCAGTTAACTTATCGTATTCAACCTATCAAACCCTTTCACTTGATACCCATATTAAGTAGGTGGTGAAGATAACTAAAATCCGCCATCTTGATGCATCAGCCATATTGTACATATTATGTAGCTAATATATTCTTCTTGTCAACTCTTTTATTCGATACCCATATTAAGTACATGCATACATACATATGTAGGTCGTGAATATAACGAAAATCCGCCATCTTGGTGCGTCCGCCATATTGAATACAACTTACATATGTAGCTATTATATTTGTCTTGTCAAACCCTTTCACTTGATACCCATATTGGATGGGTCAAGAGGTTAACGGTTAATGTATGTAGATATGTATGTATGTGTGCATGTATGTATGTATGTTTGTATGTATGTATGTATATATGTATGTATGTATGTATGTATGTATGTATGTATGTATATATGTATGGATGTATGTTTGTATGTATGTAAGTCGACACACTTTTTCGATACAAAAAATTTTGACTAACGTGTGTATAAAAGTTTTACTTCAAAAATATCGCGATCGTCGAAGTATTTATAAAAAGTGTGTGGTTTTTAGTGTTTTAAAAAAGGTAGCTTTATTTGGAAACCCATGCAGATATATACTCTTTGCATATTCCCCCCCATAAATAGTAAATACACTTTTAATATCCCAGTCAATAATTTTTGACACCACTGTACGTATACATACATATGTAGGATCCCTATGTTTGAATTTTCAACGCATGTTTCCCTGTTGCGCAAAGCCTTACCAGTAAGTTCATGATCATTTGAATATAATAAGTGTGTGTAAACATAACATTACTTCCAAAAGCTGTGAAAAATAACAAGTACCTACTTTTCAGATTTTATGCGATACACAGGTACATACATATGTATATTCACATTCACATACTCGTAAAAAAGTGTACTCGTGTGCCTCATGCAGAAAAAAAAAAAAAAAAACAAACAATTATTAACAAACAAATTCTGTTGTCATTGATATACATATGAATGAAATATTTTTACCTGTCGTAGTGCAAACAACTTCCGAGACTATTTACTAATGAAATCAATTAGTCAGTCATGATCATAATTCAAGGTGGCTCTTCCGATATTCAGAGATCAGGAAATTTTGTTCAAAGATCAAATACGTATGTAATGTAAAGTACAGTTTTGGTTGTCAGTCAGTTAAAAATAAATCTTAGCTTTGTCCCAAAATTAGAAGTGACTTAAGTTTTTTGTTTGCTCACTAAGTTATCGATCGAGTCAAAGAATAGTTCTAGTGAAGCAAGTAGGGATCAGCATTTGTTATGAGCCGTCCGGGGTCTACCCACACGATGTACATATGTACAATTAGGTGCACTGTAACTAGGCAGTGTTGCCAAATTTTGATTCGGGAAATTTTTTTTTCCGGATTTTTTGTTTCGTTTGATTTTCTTTTTTTTCCAGTTTTAAATTCCATACGACTTTGTCCAGAATAGTGGTTCACTTGGATAGACGCACATAAATTATTTCCATAAATCTAATTGGGTTTTCTTATTTGCTGGAATTAGCAAACAAGTAAAATCTAGAGAATAAGCGTAAATTCATGCTTGGTGAGAGGCACCTAACGGTACTTTTAACCTTTGCATTCTTAATCATCTCAAATCAATGGCAATCTAGGTGTAGCCCAGGGATCCGTCCTTGGTCCTTTTTTGTGTCTTATTTATGCGAACTCTATAAAGGTGTCCCAGTTTAGAGGTAAATTCCGTTAACTGGAGCTTCCTGAAGCTCTAACGAACAAAAAATCATACAGCAGGGGTGGTCTATTTTCACCCAAACCCGCCCCCCCCCCCAAGTTATAGCCCGTCGATGTAATGGACCTCCAATTTGGTGGTAAGACCACTTTAAATAATACAACTTCTGAATTACTACAGCTACAAAAATAGTTTTGTAGATTTTGGAGAGGGAATTAGAAGCGCATAAAAAATGTTGAAGACTTTATGTAATTCTATGCAGCCACAAAAAAGTTATGGCTCTTTAAGCCGTGGCGTAGTGGTAGTCGTCGTCGCTTGTCATGCGAAAGGTTCATGGTTCGAATCCAGATGTCCAGATAAGTTGATCAGTTTCAGAAGTTAATATCGAAACCTACTGCGAAGGCATAACACTGGCAGTAGGATGTTGAATATGGCTGGAGAAATTGATCGCACAAACTATAATAATAAGAAACATCTGGAAAAAACTCCTGTGAATCATAAGCAATTACAAAAATAATACACAACTCTCCAGTTATCCGGGACACCACCCATAGAGTTAGTTGAAATTGAAACCTATCATCTGAGTTTCCTACCACTACGTCGATCTGTCTGTCCTTCATGTGCTCGTGCTATGCGTTAACATTAAAAGGGTATTCATATCCCCTTTAGCGTGTGTAGATTATAAAAAAAAAAAAAAAATTATGAAAATTTGCTGTCCCAATTTTTTACTTAAAATGGATTTTTCTCAAAACTTACAAAGCTTTGAATTATTAGCGATATAAACGCGATATAAAAGCGGTTTTATTTAAGTGTACCTCACAAGAACCCTCAGATACATAGTATATGGTATGTACATATGTGCGGTATACGTATTATTGTTCTCAATAAACAGTAGACGTTTCGCTACTGCAACAATCAATACCACATGGTTTGGATTTTCTTTCTCCATATCATTGTCTTCTTTCTTTAGGTGGTTCTACAGCTTGGGGTGAACCAGGGCCTGCTTCTCGCAACCATTTGTGTGTGCGTGTTATATTTTTGCACGAGTGGAAGGGACCTACAGTTTTTTGCCGACTCCGAACGGCAAGTTGAGAAGCTCAAGCTTGATTGCTTGTCAAACATTCGAAAGAGGTGGCACCGTGAAAAAACTTTAAGGTGTTGGATACGGGCTAGGATTGAACCCGGCTAGCATTGCGTAGTAGTCCAACGCAGTTACCACTACACCACGTAGTGGTTGTCTAATGCGAACAATTCTTCACAATGGGAATTGGACTTACTTCAACGTGCCAAAACTGAATAAGGCAATGCAGACAGAATTAACGAAAATCGCAAACAATTTAGGGTGTGGTTATATGGCAAGCGTGTAGTACAAGCGCTTGCTCGCGCAAGGTGGTTATGTAACAAAATTCTACAAGCACGAGTAAGCGCAAGCAAGCGCTTGTATTACACGCTTGCTATATAACCGCAGCCTTATTCGGGAAATCCCCAACTTGAGGCTTTCTACGACACGTACAATTTATGACATAATTTTGTGCCTCGCGTACTTTGCTTAAGGATTCGCGTCCGGCTAAGAGAGTTGTTTTTCAAAATTCATAAACTTATGTTGTCCGCGTCTGGTTAAGAGTGGACCCGTCCAAGAGAGGTAAAGTTTAAGAGAAAAACTCCACGTAGTAGGTGGGGTGTCCGCCTAATAGTCCCTTAGGAGAGTTACCACTGTACATTGGGGGAAGGTTTCTACTGCATTGCAATACCGTTTTCTTCTTTTTTTTCCATAAGCAAACGCATTCATCATGATCTCGAATCTGCCCTCGGTGGAGACAGTACAGTCGATTTTCACGGGTGCGAATTAGATTCATTTTTGAAAAAATTCGAGTTAAAGAGATTATTATTATCATTATCATATATATTATTTCTGTAGTATAGGTACCATTTGCGGCTCTCACAGTTAACCAATCTTAACAAATGAGGTGTTAAAAGAAAGAAAATTTCCTGGAGAACTGAAGAATTGTACCCTTACTTTATAATTTTGGATTTTGGGGGTTGGATTTTCTCTTGCGAGAGTTCTCGCACGGGGACACTAGTTTCTTTTAAATTCATATATGTATTCTTAGCGGAAATTTTTTTAATAAAACAGAAGGAACATTAATTAATAAAATTGTTTGGTATTGTGGATAATTTAGCATAGGCCCCGCCCACAGAATTATTTGTGATAGTACCAGTCTATTAGAGTTGCCGTTTTCATGGTATGTTAGAAAGTTAAAGAACATATTTTTGTTTTAACATTTCAGCTTAGAAAAATCATTGCGGCCTTCCAAAAAAGTACTTTACCATATTGAGGAAATACTTATGTCAAGTTTTGTAAATTAGAAAAAAAAAAATGGCAGTCGGGCGAAACAAACCGAGCACGGGTCAGCTAGTTATAAAAATGTATGCATATATATATATTTTTTTTTGTTAAACTTACATATATGTATGTGTGTATATTAGGGTGGGTCGAAAAATTAAATGTTGTCTGATCGTTTTGGAATAGCAACCAAAATGTGACCCCAACATCTAATACGCGTGTACATGTTTCTTAAATTTTTTATATCTAGTCGCTCTACCCGCGCATTTCATTTGAAATAGTGATTATTTTATAAAATATGCCAAAAAATGATGAATTTATCATTACTCGTAATTTTGTTTCCAAATAAATAATTAGGAACGTTACATTCAAAATGGAAGCATTTATAGTATTTATGACTCTTTCAAGTAAAGAAGAAATAATTTTCTAATTGATCAGAGATCAGAGAGAAAAATGATAATAGGTAGCATATACCCATTAGTTCAGCAAAAAAAAAAAAAAAAAAACACGGTAATAGGAACAAAAAACTTCACGTATTTCGTAGTAAAAATAGGGCTTTCAAGAAAGATACAGTTGACTTAGAGCAATACAGTCGAACCCGGATATAGTCACATGAACCGGACAGCCAAACTTTGTGACTATAAGCGGGCTGTGCTCTTATCGGGAAAAGAAAATATAGCTAAATGTTTAACAGTATATGAGGCACACAAGTTCATCCTGCTGATTTCTGATTAGAATAAGGCTAAATCTTAACAATTTTTATTCAGAGGCAACAAAACCTTTTTAAATTTGAAACTGAAATCAAGAATGCAATAAGTGACAGTCCTTAGAAAAAAGTACACAGAGAATGTAAAGTGAAGCTCAAGTAGGTATAGTCGTATAAAATCACGGTGGACTAGGGTTTATTGGAAGAGAAAAAGCGTGCGCGTGGAAAAGAGCTAATATGCGGACAAAAGTTCACCAGGATTTAAAAGCTAGTGCTGCCATCGCGAAAATGTGAAAAAACAGGAGATCTTCTGTTGGACTTACCAAAGTAACAGGAGATTTAAAATTTCGTCCTAAAACTTCTAAAATAGGAGGTTTTTTTTTTAGTTTTTTCATTAGGAAAACGTTTTTTGACACTACATTATTTGCTGTTGCGCTGACTCAATTTTATTGATATGTCGTTTCCCTTCAGCATGTCGTATAATATAGTCCACTTTCTCAGGTTCGACGAAAAAATGTTTGTTGCGTTGCAAACTTCTGTTCATACTTTGTCTTTTTCCCTGAATTCAACTTGAAATGGGATTAGATACAAAGTACGTGAACCTTAAATACATAATATATAATAATGTGCTTATATTGAGCTTACATAGCCAAAATCACGGAAATTGGCAACGGCTAACTTTACTTTTTTCAAATTGTGATATAAATAAAAAGCACTTGAAAGCAGTGTCAATGTCAATGTCACTAGGTCCGTTCGCGTGCTTTTTGCACCAAATACATACATATGTGTTTTCTATCAAATATCGAAAAGTCGGGGTGAAATTTTCTCAACGATAGGAAAATTACGAAAAATTAAACGAACGCGTTGAACAACAAAAAAAGCAAAATATATGTGATTTGACAGTTTTCATGTAATCTGCCCAAAGAAATTTCTTGTGCTAAAACTCGCCGCCTGGGGAGATTTCTTACACTCTCTTTAACGAAAAACTACGAAATTTTTGCGTAAGCGAACGGGTTTTCGTAGCTTTTCTTTTCGTAGATTTTCGTAGTTTTGGGAGCGTACGCGAACTACTGTCATGGTAGACTTGTAGTGCCAATCAAAAACCCAGGAATGTTATTGCTTTGGGTTTACACCGTAGATTATTTGTTGCTTTATATTAGCATTCCAGTTCTAATTTTGTTTTTAATAATAAAAAGTAAACTAACAGACGAAATGGTCAACACATTTTCTGGGAACAGGAAACAGTAGATTTCACTTTTTCGGAGTGATTTTTTAACTGGTTTGGTTTTGGTAACACTGGTTTTGACAGCTGACGTGTGTTTAGTACCTTGTGTCACTGTCAAACAGCTTCAGTTTGGTTTGCAATTTAACCATGGATCGTCTTACAAATGAACAACGCTTGCAAATTATTGAATTTTACTATCAAAATTCGTGCTCGGTTCATCGCGCGCTGCTTCCATTTTATGATCGGCATTCTCGACCTTCTGAGCAGTCTATTCGGAAGATTGTGACCAAATTTCGCACCAAATTTACTTTGTTGGACATTAAACCACCAACACGTTTACGTACTGTGCGTAGTGAAGAAAATATTGCGGCCGTATCAGCTAGTGTGACAGAAGACCGCGAAATGTCGATTCGGCGCCGTTCCCAGCAGTTAGGCCTTTGTTACAGCCTTTGATAACAAACTTTTTTTTGCCCGAAATGGAAGTTCTTGACTTGCATGATATGTGGTTTCAACAAGACGATGCCACATGCCACACAGCACGCGAAACAATGGCGCAATTGCGAGGCGAGTTTGGTGAACAGTTAATTTCACGTTTCGGGCCGGTCAATTGGCCGCCTAGATCGTGCGATTTGACACCATTAGATTATTTTTTGTGGGGGTATGTCAAGGCTAATGTCTATAGGGACAAGCCCGCTTCGATTGACGCACTGGAAGCCAACATCCATGCATTCATTCGTGAGATACCGGCCGATATGTGTGAAAGAGTATGCCAAAATTGGACTCAGCGGATGGGCTACCTGAGACGCAGCCGCGGTCAACATTTGCATGAAATTATCTTTAAACATTAAATTGCAAGGTTCAAACTATCGATTCAAATAAATATTTCATTCATTTTTTCGAATTTTTTGTGTTTTTTTTTTTAAAAAAAGTTCTCAACCTCTTAAAAAATCACCCTTTATAACAGGAGAAACGGAAACACTATTTGAAACAGTCTACAATAAGCACAAAAGATGAGGATGTAGTTGCAGTAACGAGCTTCATCTCTTATATGTATTAGCTTTGACTACACTAGCACATATAATTATACTTCCAAGCCAATATGTATGTATGGCAACTGCATTTGCCATAATAATGTGTGATATTAAGCGGAAAAATTGACTAAGAAATTATTTTGTCAGGCTTATTTTTGAATGACTCTATGCGGGTTGTGATATAAAACGAGATGCTATAAAGAGGTTTAATTCCAATACAAATTATGTAAAAAAGACATCTGGCTTTAACATTTTGTGATATAAAGCGATTTGTGCTTCTAAGCGATGTGATATTATTCGGGTTCGACTGTACTCCATTTCATTTGATGACTCAGAAAGTACTCAAACCATTATTTGCCATCAACTTTAAGATTACTGTCCGAAAACAGACATACTAAGACTACCAACCTTGTCCAAAACGTGTGACCGATACGGCGTGTCAGCTGCTGCAGCAATTGCATATGCTGCGCTTTAAGACACCCAGTCACAGTCAGCTGTTGAAGTGATAAATAAATCGAAATAACGTTGTAAAAGAGCAAATCTTCGCAACGAAGAACGAACACTGTGTTAAGGACAGTTGTCTAAATATTCCAGCATTATAAGTATTTTGATGGCAAGAAGAACAACACTAGACGAATAGACTGCAAAAAAATACCACCAAGCTATCGTCAAAGGGCATATAACCGTCAGCAATGAACCAGGCTCAAATTATATCGGCTACGCTGTTCCAAATGACGGGACGTCTCAGGCCATCGAACTTGCTATATTTCAATTGTTTTCTTCTCAAAATATTTATTTAAAAGACACAAAAGCTGTGGGCTGCGATGGTACATCGATAAATACTAGAAAGAAAGGCGGTATAATAAAACATGTGGAACAAGGTTTAAATCAACCCCTACAATGGATTATAGTATGTTTGCTACATATGTATGAATGAACTGCCTGACACCTGTTTCTACACTTAGATACTTGGGTACAAATACTGGACCAATTTTTATGCAGAGAATATTGGAAACCTTCTTGAAGACGGTAAAAGAAAATCTATTGTGCAGTTTAAAAAGTTAGATTGTTGTTGACATCAAATACATCACATTATATTTTATATGCTTAAGGATAGACCATTAGGTATACGGTTGTATGCTTCAAGGTTTGATTAGAATATAGAGGAAATACTTTAAGAGAGATCAAAGCAACCTTTATCAGATAACACCGGCTGTCATAAATGGCGAATGCAAACAGATCTCCAGGAAAGATACCACACGGTCGTTAGATGAGAAAGTTTCTAGTTCTCGATATCTTCCAGCTCATCTAAAGAAAGTAATAGATCCAGTTATTAAGCGCAACAATTTCTTTGCACATTCTGAAAATATTTTACTATCAATGCTAAAGATCCTCAGAAACACATTCGAGTACTTCCTGGCAGGAGATTTTTAAAGACAAGGCGTAAGAATAATTTTTATCAGCATCCTCGTTTGTTTACTATCCTGGACATACATCTTAATGCAAATTCATAGACTGTTAACAAGAATATCAACGGCTTTCTGTTCTTCGAGATATAATAGATGAAAACTGTTTTCTCTAGTGGAATCAGGAGGTGATAACATAATCACCCCTATCATTAAATCCGCCGGGGGGAATGATTCACGAAAATTCGAAAATCGGTATCATTGAATCCGTTCGAAGGGAATCGTCCACTTGTCGGTAATGTGAACAACTTTTCACTTGATCATTGAAAACGAACGGATCGAATCTCTCCATACAAAGTTTGACGTTTCAGATCCGCGAGAAAATCGTTGCGGATCTGGTGCTTTTGCTGTGGGGTTGGCTAGCATTTTTTTTACTGCCAAAAACTTTGAACGTTGAAAGTGCAGAAACAAACAAATGGAATCAGAAACAGTGCGGCATAACATCCACCATTAGATCGATCTTATTTTCGACCAAAACTAAGACAGAATGCAATGCAAATAGGACAGAATTCCAATCTTCTCTAGTGTTGTCCCAAATCGGGAAGGATAAGTGTGTATAAATGGTCAAGTCTGGACTCGACGCGTATCGTCAAAAGTCTCCAAAGTTATGTAAAGGGAATCAATGTGTCGCATAACTCCGCTTTTCGAGATCAGCCCCAAGAGTAGTTTGAAGATGGAGGATCTAGAAAAGACGACAGAAGTTCAAAAGAATGGTACTGGCACAGAGTTGACCTAGTCACTGCCAAAAACTTTGAATGTTGAAAGTGCAGAAACAAACAAATGATGAACTAACTTCAGGCATACGTAGAATACACAGATCATTACACAAAACATGCGACCAAAACAAGGAAATTTTAATGGAAATAAATGTAAATACTAAAAACGTTTAACTTTATAAATAAAATAAATGGAACACGACATTGGAATGCAGAATATTGCAAAGCAAAAGCTTAAAGAAAACCCAAAAAAGTATTTACTTATATTTTTTTATTCCTTTTGTTTTCACACCACGCCTCGCCTTTTCAAGTGTCAAATCAGGAAACAGTTGATTTCGAAAACATAAGAAGGGATGTAGATAAAGTAGCGTATCCGGCGGATTTAATGATCACGACGATAGGGAAGGGAATCTCAGATCCGTCGGATTTAATGATAGGGGTGAATACCTTTCTTAAGACTTCCATGTCACACTCAGGCAGTAGAACGTTCTGTTAAAACGGCAACAGAGTCTTCGATGCAGTTTTACAAAACAAAAAACTCCAGAGAAGGTCTCATCAAAGCAAAAATGAGTTCAAAAAGATTTATGTTAAAATTTGTGAGCAGTCTAGATTTTAAAGTTCTCACTAACTACTTTTTTAATATTTTTACTGAGACTTGTGCGTTCTTTAAATAAAAAAAAGGTTTATGTTCATTGTAATTCTTATTTCTTATCTTCCTAAAAAATTCAAAACTTTTTTTTTTTGAGTGAAATTAAATTGGCATTTTACGAAAAATATCGAAATTTTCAAAATCAATGCGCGGGTAGAACGAAGGTACGTAGAAATGTTTTTTACGCTTTCTAGAATCTCTTAGGTATCAATGTTGCCGTTTAGCTGACTTTGTCACTATATCTAGTGGAATTTTCACTTGTTTAGTGACAAAACAAATTTCCATGTCACCAGATTTCTAGTGCTTCTTCTAGTGACTTCTCAAGCAAGCATTTTTGTGGCATGCAAAAACATATTTTCCTTAATATTCCATCTCTTTTCAACTTACTTAAAATCAAGCTGTCTTGCTGGACACGTTTTTCAAGTTTCAATTCCAATCCCATGATCATGCAGCCCTCCATTTTTGTCACTGAGCTGAATAACATTTTATTTTTCCTACAATTTTTTTTCCTGGTGACTTTTCTTCAAAATTTCAGTAAATCTAGTGACTTTTGGAGGTTGGCCTAGTGACTTTTTATTTCAGCTTGCGGCAACACTGTTAGGTATGGGTCAATCTTTTATCACTATTCCAATCCAAAATAAGAAAAAAAAAATGTTTTCCATACAACAGTGACCCATCCTAGTGTATATGTTTCTTCACTGTAATTGTAATTTTTGAAGTGACACTTCCCTCTATTTATTTTCATTGAATAAAAATGTCACTAACTATTCTTCTAATTTTGTAAAATTTGGTACAACAACTGAAACCGATTAATGAATTACTTACTAACATACACATGTTAGTAAGTGCATATAGGCACATATTTTTATCCGTAAGACTAGTATAGAATCAATATTGCCAAAAAAAAAAATATAGACAAACAATCAAAGTCTTACTCTTTTTACCAGGTGTGTTTATAAGCAGAAGCCTATACAAATCGTGGCAATTGTACGAACAACTTTTAATAACCTTTACTACTGTTGAGTGTGCCGTATTGGCTTCACTAGGTAGCAAGTGTGTAACCTAAGCCCGAAGCCTTGACAAATGTAAATATTTGCAGAAATAATAAATATACCGACAACAGACAGGTTAGATCATTTGCTTTATACTATTATAGTTTGTTAGTGGTTTTCAATTCGATGTGCGTATTACGTATCGCTTGAGGATGCTGTCCAGGGTTACCGACAGGCGGTATACAGTGGTGTGCCAAATGAAAGGTGTAGAATACTTCGTTGCTAAAAAAAAGTCAGTCTTCGCAAAGAACTAAAGGGTGATTTTTTAGCTGGTTTGGTTTTGGCAACACTGGTTTTGACAGCTGACGTGTGTTTAGTACCTTGTGTCACTGTCAAACAGCTTCAGTTTGGTTTGCAATTTAACCATGGATCGTCTTACAAATGAACAACGCTTGCAAATTATTGAATTTTACTATCAAAATTCGTGCTCGGTTCCGAGCCGAGGATCCGCTTTTTTATCGAAAAATTGTGTTCAGCGATGAGGCTCATTTTTGGTTGAATGGGTACGTAAATAAGCAAAATTGCCGCATTTGGAGTGAAGATCAGCCAGAAGCATTGCAACAGCTACCAATGCATCCCGAAAAAGCCACTGTTTGGTGCGGTTTATGGGCCGGCGGCATTATTGGGCCATATTTCTTCAAAGATGATGCGAATCGCAGCGTTACTGTCAATGGTGAACGCTACCGAGCGATGATAACAAACTTTTTTTTGCCCGAAATGGAAGTTCTTGACTTGCATGATATGTGGTTTCAACAAGACGGTGCCACATGCCACACAGCACGCGAAACAATGGCGCAATTGCGAGGCGAGTTTGGTGAACAGTTAATTTCACGTTTCGGGCCGGTCAATTGGCCGCCTAGATCGTGCGATTTGACACCATTAGATTATTTTTTGTGGGGGTATGTCAAGGCTAATGTCTATAGGGACAAGCCCGCTTCGATTGACGCACTGGAAGCCAACATCCATGCATTCATTCGTGAGATACCGGCCGATATGTGTGAAAGAGTATGCCAAAATTGGACTCAGCGGATGGGCTACCTGAGACGCAGCCGCGGTCAACATTTGCATGAAATTATCTTTAAACATTAAATTGCAAGGTTCAAACTATCGATTCAAATAAATATTTCATTCATTTTTTCGAATTTTTTGTGTTTTTTTTTTTAAAAAAAGTTCTCAACCTCTTAAAAAATCACCCTTTATAACAGGAGAAACGGAAACACTATTTGAAACAGTCTACAATAAGCACAAAAGATGAGGATGTAGTTGCAGTAACGAGCTTCATCTCTTATATGTATTAGCTTTGACTACACTAGCACATATAATTATACTTCCAAGCCAATATGTATGTATGGCAACTGCATTTGCCATAATAATGTGTGATATTAAGCGGAAAAATTGACTAAGAAATTATTTTGTCAGGCTTATTTTTGAATGACTCTATGCGGGTTGTGATATAAAACGAGATGCTATAAAGAGGTTTAATTCCAATACAAATTATGTAAAAAAGACATCTGGCTTTAACATTTTGTGATATAAAGCGATTTGTGCTTCTAAGCGATGTGATATTATTCGGGTTCGACTGTACTCCATTTCATTTGATGACTCAGAAAGTACTCAAACCATTATTTGCCATCAACTTTAAGATTACTGTCCGAAAACAGACATACTAAGACTACCAACCTTGTCCAAAACGTGTGACCGATACGGCGTGTCAGCTGCTGCAGCAATTGCATATGCTGCGCTTTAAGACACCCAGTCACAGTCAGCTGTTGAAGTGATAAATAAATCGAAATAACGTTGTAAAAGAGCAAATCTTCGCAACGAAGAACGAACACTGTGTTAAGGACAGTTGTCTAAATATTCCAGCATTATAAGTATTTTGATGGCAAGAAGAACAACACTAGACGAATAGACTGCAAAAAAATACCACCAAGCTATCGTCAAAGGGCATATAACCGTCAGCAATGAACCAGGCTCAAATTATATCGGCTACGCTGTTCCAAATGACGGGACGTCTCAGGCCATCGAACTTGCTATATTTCAATTGTTTTCTTCTCAAAATATTTATTTAAAAGACACAAAAGCTGTGGGCTGCGATGGTACATCGATAAATACTAGAAAGAAAGGCGGTATAATAAAACATGTGGAACAAGGTTTAAATCAACCCCTACAATGGATTATAGTATGTTTGCTACATATGTATGAATGAACTGCCTGACACCTGTTTCTACACTTAGATACTTGGGTACAAATACTGGACCAATTTTTATGCAGAGAATATTGGAAACCTTCTTGAAGACGGTAAAAGAAAATCTATTGTGCAGTTTAAAAAGTTAGATTGTTGTTGACATCAAATACATCACATTATATTTTATATGCTTAAGGATAGACCATTAGGTATACGGTTGTATGCTTCAAGGTTTGATTAGAATATAGAGGAAATACTTTAAGAGAGATCAAAGCAACCTTTATCAGATAACACCGGCTGTCATAAATGGCGAATGCAAACAGATCTCCAGGAAAGATACCACACGGTCGTTAGATGAGAAAGTTTCTAGTTCTCGATATCTTCCAGCTCATCTAAAGAAAGTAATAGATCCAGTTATTAAGCGCAACAATTTCTTTGCACATTCTGAAAATATTTTACTATCAATGCTAAAGATCCTCAGAAACACATTCGAGTACTTCCTGGCAGGAGATTTTTAAAGACAAGGCGTAAGAATAATTTTTATCAGCATCCTCGTTTGTTTACTATCCTGGACATACATCTTAATGCAAATTCATAGACTGTTAACAAGAATATCAACGGCTTTCTGTTCTTCGAGATATAATAGATGAAAACTGTTTTCTCTAGTGGAATCAGGAGGTGATAACATAATCACCCCTATCATTAAATCCGCCGGGGGGAATGATTCACGAAAATTCGAAAATCGGTATCATTGAATCCGTTCGAAGGGAATCGTCCACTTGTCGGTAATGTGAACAACTTTTCACTTGATCATTGAAAACGAACGGATCGAATCTCTCCATACAAAGTTTGACGTTTCAGATCCGCGAGAAAATCGTTGCGGATCTGGTGCTTTTGCTGTGGGGTTGGCTAGCATTTTTTTTACTGCCAAAAACTTTGAACGTTGAAAGTGCAGAAACAAACAAATGGAATCAGAAACAGTGCGGCATAACATCCACCATTAGATCGATCTTATTTTCGACCAAAACTAAGACAGAATGCAATGCAAATAGGACAGAATTCCAATCTTCTCTAGTGTTGTCCCAAATCGGGAAGGATAAGTGTGTATAAATGGTCAAGTCTGGACTCGACGCGTATCGTCAAAAGTCTCCAAAGTTATGTAAAGGGAATCAATGTGTCGCATAACTCCGCTTTTCGAGATCAGCCCCAAGAGTAGTTTGAAGATGGAGGATCTAGAAAAGACGACAGAAGTTCAAAAGAATGGTACTGGCACAGAGTTGACCTAGTCACTGCCAAAAACTTTGAATGTTGAAAGTGCAGAAACAAACAAATGATGAACTAACTTCAGGCATACGTAGAATACACAGATCATTACACAAAACATGCGACCAAAACAAGGAAATTTTAATGGAAATAAATGTAAATACTAAAAACGTTTAACTTTATAAATAAAATAAATGGAACACGACATTGGAATGCAGAATATTGCAAAGCAAAAGCTTAAAGAAAACCCAAAAAAGTATTTACTTATATTTTTTTATTCCTTTTGTTTTCACACCACGCCTCGCCTTTTCAAGTGTCAAATCAGGAAACAGTTGATTTCGAAAACATAAGAAGGGATGTAGATAAAGTAGCGTATCCGGCGGATTTAATGATCACGACGATAGGGAAGGGAATCTCAGATCCGTCGGATTTAATGATAGGGGTGAATACCTTTCTTAAGACTTCCATGTCACACTCAGGCAGTAGAACGTTCTGTTAAAACGGCAACAGAGTCTTCGATGCAGTTTTACAAAACAAAAAACTCCAGAGAAGGTCTCATCAAAGCAAAAATGAGTTCAAAAAGATTTATGTTAAAATTTGTGAGCAGTCTAGATTTTAAAGTTCTCACTAACTACTTTTTTAATATTTTTACTGAGACTTGTGCGTTCTTTAAATAAAAAAAAGGTTTATGTTCATTGTAATTCTTATTTCTTATCTTCCTAAAAAATTCAAAACTTTTTTTTTTTGAGTGAAATTAAATTGGCATTTTACGAAAAATATCGAAATTTTCAAAATCAATGCGCGGGTAGAACGAAGGTACGTAGAAATGTTTTTTACGCTTTCTAGAATCTCTTAGGTATCAATGTTGCCGTTTAGCTGACTTTGTCACTATATCTAGTGGAATTTTCACTTGTTTAGTGACAAAACAAATTTCCATGTCACCAGATTTCTAGTGCTTCTTCTAGTGACTTCTCAAGCAAGCATTTTTGTGGCATGCAAAAACATATTTTCCTTAATATTCCATCTCTTTTCAACTTACTTAAAATCAAGCTGTCTTGCTGGACACGTTTTTCAAGTTTCAATTCCAATCCCATGATCATGCAGCCCTCCATTTTTGTCACTGAGCTGAATAACATTTTATTTTTCCTACAATTTTTTTTCCTGGTGACTTTTCTTCAAAATTTCAGTAAATCTAGTGACTTTTGGAGGTTGGCCTAGTGACTTTTTATTTCAGCTTGCGGCAACACTGTTAGGTATGGGTCAATCTTTTATCACTATTCCAATCCAAAATAAGAAAAAAAAAATGTTTTCCATACAACAGTGACCCATCCTAGTGTATATGTTTCTTCACTGTAATTGTAATTTTTGAAGTGACACTTCCCTCTATTTATTTTCATTGAATAAAAATGTCACTAACTATTCTTCTAATTTTGTAAAATTTGGTACAACAACTGAAACCGATTAATGAATTACTTACTAACATACACATGTTAGTAAGTGCATATAGGCACATATTTTTATCCGTAAGACTAGTATAGAATCAATATTGCCAAAAAAAAAAATATAGACAAACAATCAAAGTCTTACTCTTTTTACCAGGTGTGTTTATAAGCAGAAGCCTATACAAATCGTGGCAATTGTACGAACAACTTTTAATAACCTTTACTACTGTTGAGTGTGCCGTATTGGCTTCACTAGGTAGCAAGTGTGTAACCTAAGCCCGAAGCCTTGACAAATGTAAATATTTGCAGAAATAATAAATATACCGACAACAGACAGGTTAGATCATTTGCTTTATACTATTATAGTTTGTTAGTGGTTTTCAATTCGATGTGCGTATTACGTATCGCTTGAGGATGCTGTCCAGGGTTACCGACAGGCGGTATACAGTGGTGTGCCAAATGAAAGGTGTAGAATACTTCGTTGCTAAAAAAAAGTCAGTCTTCGCAAAGAACTAAAGGGTGATTTTTTAGCTGGTTTGGTTTTGGCAACACTGGTTTTGACAGCTGACGTGTGTTTAGTACCTTGTGTCACTGTCAAACAGCTTCAGTTTGGTTTGCAATTTAACCATGGATCGTCTTACAAATGAACAACGCTTGCAAATTATTGAATTTTACTATCAAAATTCGTGCTCGGTTCCGAGCCGAGGATCCGCTTTTTTATCGAAAAATTGTGTTCAGCGATGAGGCTCATTTTTGGTTGAATGGGTACGTAAATAAGCAAAATTGCCGCATTTGGAGTGAAGATCAGCCAGAAGCATTGCAACAGCTACCAATGCATCCCGAAAAAGCCACTGTTTGGTGCGGTTTATGGGCCGGCGGCATTATTGGGCCATATTTCTTCAAAGATGATGCGAATCGCAGCGTTACTGTCAATGGTGAACGCTACCGAGCGATGATAACAAACTTTTTTTTGCCCGAAATGGAAGTTCTTGACTTGCATGATATGTGGTTTCAACAAGACGGTGCCACATGCCACACAGCACGCGAAACAATGGCGCAATTGCGAGGCGAGTTTGGTGAACAGTTAATTTCACGTTTCGGGCCGGTCAATTGGCCGCCTAGATCGTGCGATTTGACACCATTAGATTATTTTTTGTGGGGGTATGTCAAGGCTAATGTCTATAGGGACAAGCCCGCTTCGATTGACGCACTGGAAGCCAACATCCATGCATTCATTCGTGAGATACCGGCCGATATGTGTGAAAGAGTATGCCAAAATTGGACTCAGCGGATGGGCTACCTGAGACGCAGCCGCGGTCAACATTTGCATGAAATTATCTTTAAACATTAAATTGCAAGGTTCAAACTATCGATTCAAATAAATATTTCATTCATTTTTTCGAATTTTTTGTGTTTTTTTTTTAAAAAAAGTTCTCAACCTCTTAAAAAATCACCCTTTATAAAATAAATGTAAAAATAAACAGTTAAAATTCACTTAACTGCTAATTACTTGTCTTTTCAAAGAATTAAGGAAGACTTAAGTTACAGCCTTTGTTGGTTTTCTTGATTTGTTCTACGGAAGTAGCCATTTTCAGTGTACTTAAAATATATTAATAATATGAATGGATACAAAATAAAAGAAATGGACGAAACGGGCAGATTTAGATCGATGTATAGTCCTTCTTCACCAAAGTACAATGGGCCTACTACCGGTCCACGTGCTTGTTCTATGAGATAACCACATTCCAAGTACAATACAATACCAAGGAAATCTGGGCTTTAATAAAAACAAGTTGAGGAAGGAAGGTAAGACCTATAGCTTTTTAGCTGAAAAGGTTGGCTGCTCCAAGAATGTGCGTCACCGATTCTCCAAAATGGCGTAAAACCGATGGAAATCAAGGCACGCTACTTAAGACGACGAAGACAGCGGGTCGCCCGATTGTCAGAATAGTGATAAAGGATCCGTTTGCTACTTTTCTTCCCAAATACTTACTTACTTAGTCAGCGCTACAGCTCGAGGTGAGCCAGGGCCTGCTTCTCACAACTATTTGTGTGTGCGTGTTATATTTTTGCACGAATGGACGGGACCTACAGTTTCTTGCCGACTCCGAACGGCGAGTTGAGAAGCTCAAGCTTGATTGCTTGTCAGACATTCGAAAGAGGTGGGCACCGTGATAAAACTCTTTTAGGTGTTAGACCCGGCCAGGAGTTGAACCCGGGCAGCATTGCGTGGTAGTACAACGCACAAACCACCACGGCCACAGCGACCAACAACCCTGGTGCTACCTGATTCATATGTCTTGTGTTATGTCATAGTTCACTTCGAACGTTTGCCACAACACATTTAAGGTAAGACGGAAATGAAGCAACAAGATTGTGTTTCGAATAGGCCTTTTTATTGTTCCACTTTTGGGGATGACTGTAGCATGCCTCGAGATCAGCCGATTCGACTTTAACCTTCATTTCTTGTTTGTCTCCTAAGCTCCTGAACCGTAATGGTAGCCGGAAATGGACAGCATAGCATAGTATTCAAAAACAGTAGCCCCACTCAAAAGTATCCGATTACAGTAGATGAATAAAAAAAACACACACACAAAACTAATAAACTAACCGGACTTCGCATGTGAAACGCACAAAAAGTATTTCAGAAACTCGAATTTGAATTGATTAAATAAACAAATCAATAGTTACTAGGTAGGTACACCTAAGTTGAACGACAAACAGACAAAGTTTATGTCAATGATGTACATGCACATCCGAGAGTATTTGCTTTCAGTTAATTTTCGTTTTGTCGTTCCTCTACGCAAAATAATAGCATTTACATACATATGTGTGTACGTGTAACTACTATTATGAAATCCATACGCCTTCAGTGTCATATTATTCGTTCGTTTGCCCGCTGCTGGCTAGTGTCAGATTAAACGACAACAATGATCGTTGAGTCGATGATCTACGATGACAAACTTCTAATGCGCGCGCAGTTAACAATTTGAAAATGGAAATACTAAGTGAAGTAATCGTCCAAGTCCAGTACGTTGGAACAGTATCCCCATTAAGATCATCTGCCGTCGATTGAGAATCATCATCATTCTAGCCGTTTCCGTAGTACGTTCTAGTTCCGCGATTTTATTATTTATATACTTTTACTCTCTAACTGAATGTTTTAAAATTTAAACTTGTTTGTGATTAAAAAATCTTTAAATTATAAAAACATGTAAGATTATATTGCTTAAATATTTTTTATAGTTTTAGTTTTTGATTTAAAAAAAAAAAAAAATCAAATTATACTTTTAACTGAAATCACAAGTGTTTTTCATTACAAAAAAAATTCAAATGCTTACACAATAAAATAACGCAAGGCGCGATGTTTTTTTTTTTTTTAAATTACGGTTACTTGGTGTTTTGTTAACACTCATGTAACAATGTTAACTATAATCTATAATGTTTTTTGTTTTTTAAATAACTGTAAAAAGTCTTAGCTTAGTTGCCACACACATAACATTACGAACATGATATTGAAAAAATTACCGAGATATGTTTGAGATTTGTTTTTTGTTGTGTTGGGTGTTTTTTTAATTTGTTTAATTGTTTTTACATTTCAAGTGTAACTTAATCCATACGCGGGAAGTTTTCACTTTTATTGGCAGCAATCGCAGTGTGGGTTTTCTTGTTTTGTTTTTTTTTTTGGATATTAATTAAAAATTAATTTAAAATTTAAAATTAAGACTAGTAGATAGTTTGGACATTTAATAGAATTATTTAAAAAATTACTGTAAGCTTGGATTACTTTGTGGCAGGTGTTGGTGTTTTTTTTATAAAAAAAATCGTTTGTTTCCTCAAGAAAAGAAAACAATAAGGTTTACCATTTCGATCCTTAAACCTTTGATGCCCAGTTTTGCCATATGAGAAAATGACGTCCCGTATTTTTACAAGCTTTATATTAACTTCACTTTCTGTGAGGGCGGAATTTGGGAATCGTTTTTACACCCATTTCCAGATATCCGATTATCCTGAAATTTTGCAATAGTTCCGGAGACAATACAATACGTGCTATTTGATGATGTTGTAAATCCAATATGGCGGACGCTTTTTAACTTTTCCATTTCTGTGAGGGTGGAATCTGGGAGTCGATTTTACACCCACTGCCAGATATCCGATTATCCTGAAATTTTGCACCCGTATATAGTTCCGGAGACAATACAATACGTGCTATTTGATGACGTTGTAAATCCAATATGGCGGACGCTTTTTAACTTTTCCATTTCTGTGAGGGCGGAATCTGGGAGTCGATTTTACACCCACTGCCAGATATCCGATTATGCTGAAATTTTGCGTATCCGGTGACAACTCAATATAGTATATTTCATGTTCTTGTAAATCTAATATGGCGGACGCCCCAAGATGGTGGATTACCGTTAACTTCCCGACCTCCTAAATATGGGTATCAAATGAAAGGGCTTGGCAAGTAGAATACAATACGCTATAACGTCATTAAAAATCCAATATGGCGGACACCCACAAGATGGCGGATAACCGTTATCTTTACTACCATCTTAATATGGGTATCAAATGAAAGGGTTTGACAAGTTGAATACGATTAGCTAAGTGATGTGATTCTAAATTCAATATGGTGGATGCCATAAAATGGCGGATTACTTTTTTCTTCACAACCCGCATGACATGGATATCAAATAGAAGTGTTGGCGAATAGAATCTCAAACAATATAGCATATTTTATGACGTTGTAAATCTAATATGGCGGACGCCATAAGATGGAGGATTACCGTTATCTTCACGACCTCCTTAATATGGGTATCAACTTAAAGGGATTGACAAGCAGAATTAGACTAGCCAAGTGACGGCATTCTAAATTCAATATGGTGAGTGCCCCAAGATGGCGAATTACCTTTTTCTTCACAACCACCATGGCATGGGTATCAAATGAAAGGGCGAGTAGAATCTCAAACATATTGAGTAAACTTTCTCATATCCAACCCACCCAAGCTAATATGCATACATATGTATAGACGTAAATTTGTAAAAAAAATTCAGATACTAAAAAGTTGAAAATAAATATAAAGATAAAAAAAGTATTTTTAAAAACAAGCTTTAATGAACTAAAAAGTAAAAAATAAGTTTTTTAGTACGGTATTTCGGGAACACTATAAAGACCCCTTTTCAATGCCAATTTGGGTTCAAGCTCCCCACAAAAAGGGGGGCAGTCAAGTCGTGCTAGCCTATGCAAGTGTAATTCACATGATAAATCATCAAAATTAACAACATTAACAACAATAACAACGTTGTTGATGTCATACCAAGTTTTATCCTTCGGTGCTTCCAACAAAGTCCACTTTTTATCAACTTGCTAATCAAGAAAGTAAGAAAGTGTTACCATCAATCTCGGATTTCCTGTATAGCGTGTTTCTGGTGTGAAGTTGCAGTGAGGCCGTACTTACTTACTTACTTAGGTGGCTCTATAGTCCGGGGTGGACAAGGCCTCAACCAACAACCTCTCCAGTTAGCCCGGTCGTTAGCTAACCGCCTCCAGTTGCGCACGTCAAGTTGGCTGAGGTCTTGTTCTACTTGTGCGCGTCACCTTAGGCGAGGTCGTCCTCTGCTGCGCTGACCCTCCTGGTAAGAGTCGAATATTCTCCGAGCCGGAGCGTTGATGTCCATACGCTCTTCATGCCATAGACATCTTAAACACCCAATGCGCAGTTTTTTGACCAGATCGATGTCGCTGTACACCTCGTACAGTTCGCATGACAGCGCGTCACCTTGTCTGAATCCTTTTTTGACATCGAAGGTCTCGGTGAGGTCATTACCGACCTTGATGGAGCAGCGAGCTTTCTCCATCGTCATCCTGCACAGACGGATGAGTTTGGCAGGGATGTCAAAACTAGACATGGCTCTATACAGTTCATCCCTCCATATGCTGTCATAGGCGGCCTTGAAATTGATGAACAGGTGGTGGGTATCGACTTGGACTTCTTGGGTTTTTTCCAGGATCTGCCTGAGTGTGAAAATTTGGTCTATGGTGGAATTTACTGGCCTGAAACCGCACTGATAGGGGCCAATCAGGTTGTTGACGAAATGCTTCAGGCGCTCACACAATATGGCAGATAGGATCTTGTAGGCGATGTTGAGGAGACTGATGCCTCTGTAATTGGAGCAGTTGAGGGGGTCTCCTTTCTTGTGGACCGGGCAGACGATGCTGAGATTCCATTCATCTGGCATACTTCCATCTGACCAAACCTTGGAGATGAGTTGGTGCATGCTCACTACCAAGCTGCTTTAAATAGCTCTGCGGGTAGACCGTCAGGTCCAGCAGCCTTGTTGGACTTTAGCTTGGATATTGCTATCCGCACTTCGTTTTTATCAGGCGGATGGAAGTTTTGACTATCATCATCTAAATTGAATGGTTCATTCTGCCTAACAGCGGAGTATTGGTCTTCATCGCCATTATTATACAGTCTGCAGAGGTAGTCTTTCCATATTCTCAGCACCGACTGTGTTTCCACTACAATATTTCCATCCGCGTCTCTACAGGTTTCTGTACGGGATTTGTTTTTTACCTTCTGGCAAAACTTCCGTACATTGTTCCTGGAGTAGCATCTCTCAATATCCTCGATTGCACGCTTCTCGTGCTCTTTCTTTTTCCTTTTTAGAAGCCGATGTTCTTCCCGTCTCTTTTGCTCGTAGAGCATGCGAGCAGATCTAGTCCTTCTTTGCAGCGCCGCTTTATACGCTTGTTGTTTTTCCGCGTTATCTAGTCTGCACTCTACATTAAACCAGGGGTTTCGTGGTGGTGGTTGTGTGAAACCCAGCACATCATTCGTGGCACTTGCTGTTGCTGCGGTAGGACTCGTAGCGAGAGATCGAGATATGCGTTCTCTGTAGGCTCTGGCGGTGTCTTGCGATTGTAGCTTGTAGTTTAAAAATTGGACATACGCTTTAAAAATGGAAACTATCTTCCTTAGCTCTCAAGTTATACAAATTGCAAAATTGGTCAATGTTCCCGTTATATGAGTTCCCGTTTAAATGAAGGAGCTCGCATCTTGATTTAAAAATTATTGAGACATCTTTATATAGGGTTTTCCAATGAGAGGTGTTATTGTGAATGGCCCGCTATTTCGGTAGCTGTCACTTTTGAAGCTTTTATTCTTTGACATTTGGCAAGTAGAAACTACGCCATTACTAAAAATGGAACGATACACGCTTCAACAACGCATTGAAATTATTAAAATTCACCACAAAAATGGTGAAAATCTTGCAGTCACAGTTCGCAAAACTAAAGCATTTTTTGGTCGTCGTTAAGCACCTTGTCGGACCGCAATACAGAAATTGGTGAAAAAATTCGAGCTGTTGGGACAAGTTAGTGATGTGAAGAATAAAACCCGTGCACGTCGCTCAAGAACAACTGAGAATATTGCTGCTGTAGCCCAAAGTGTTGAAGAAAACCCAGGTTTGTCCATTCCTCGTCGTTCTTTGGTATTGGGCATTCCAGTCTTAAGGCTTACAAAGCTCAGTTAACACAAGAACTCAAGCCGGCCGATCATCAACAACGTCGTGTCTTTGCTGATTGGGTCCTTGAAATGCATGAAAATGATCCGGAATTCCATCGAAAAATCATCTTGACTGATGAGGCCCATTTCCACCTCGGTGGCTACGTCAACAAGCAAAATTGTCGCATCTGGGGCTCGGAAAACCCAAGAGTTATTGCTGAGAAGCCTCTCCATCCTCAACGTGTGACTGTTTGGTGCGGTTTATGGTCCGGCGGGGTCATTGGACCTTACTTTTTCGAAAATGAGGTTGGATCAACAGTTACGGTGAATGGATTGCGCTATCGAGCGATGCTTAATGATTTTTTATGATCGGAGTTGGATGGTATTGATCTCGACAACGTTTACTTTCAACAAGACGGCGCTTCGTGCCACACAAGCAACGAAACCATTGATCTTTTACGGGAAAAGTTTCCGGACCATGTTATCTCTCGAAGAGGTGATCACAATTGGCCACCGAGATCTTGTGATTTAACACCTTGCGACTTCTTCCTTTGGGGTCACGTGAAAGATAAGGTCTACGCCAACAGGCCAGCGTCGATTCAAGACCTCAAAGATAAAATTCGTGAGGCTATCGAGGACATAGGGCAGTCACTTTGCGATTTGGTTATGGAAAATTTCATGAAAAGGATATGGTCCTGTATGCGTGCTCGTGGTGGCCATTTGGCTGATGTTGTTTTTCATTATTAACGGCATACCTTCCTCTTTATTATGAAATAAACATCCGATCTTTTGTCTCAAAAAATGGCATTTTTCTTTGAATACCAAAATAACACCTCTTATTGAAAAACCCTTTAGCTGAGGGAATCTTGGAAGTAGTAGAATAAAGCTGGCTATAGAGTATTCTGCTTTCCGATTGACAGGCATTTTCCATCATCTGATTTCGAAAAGAATCTTCTAGTTTTTGGATGATTTCGTAGAATTTCACTGTCAACAGACTAATGTTGTTGGGCTTCACCTCAGATTTTGTGAAGTTTTAGCTTTTTCTGCAAGGTGTTTGGTAAGATCCAGGGTTGGATTGAGCGAAACTCAAAAATATTTGTATTCTTCGATACATATATATATACCTATGGATACATTACATTAAACATTTTGGATATAATTTCAATGATATCGCATCATTTTCATAACAAAACACCACGATGATGCGTCTTTAAGCTGACCACATTTATATGGAGGTAAACGACACCAGAAAGTCTCCATTTCACTCTTATTACGGTGTTTATAGTAATTTTATTTACGTTTGAATTAGCTTAATCATATGCAGGGATGGATTTCATTAATACCACAAAAAACACGTAATATTGTCTATAATGACAGATTGATTTAAGAATACCTACTGTGGTAATGTGTAATGTGTCTTAAACAAATACACTTGTAAGATAATAATGTTTCAGTAGAGAGATACAAAGTATTATGGATTGTATAATCTAAATGGTGCAATAATAAGCCTTTTTATATTAAAACGAAATAATTATCTATCTAAAATCATTCTATTTACCAGTTATTATGCTATTAATTGGATGTCGTAGGTCATCACCAGGGAACGGATTTTGTTGACTTTGCCTTTTTTTACTCATTCTGCCCTTTTTTGCCTTTTTTACTCATATTGCCTTTTTTTGCCTTTTTTACCTTTTTGGTACTATTTTCCAAAGTAGCTGTGCACTTTCTTCTTAACCCATTAACGCTCAGCGTCCTATTTATAGGACAGTTGCGGACGAAAAATTCTAGTGACTAAGAAAATAATTAAAAGACAAGATCTGCATTTCTAACGTTTAGTTTAATCAATTGTCCATGTAATTGACGGGTAAAATAAAAAAAATATTATTTAAAATTATTTTTTTTTAATTTTAAAAATAATTAGTTTTTGGTTAAATAATACACTTTTTGGGGAAAAAAAATTTAAAAATATATGGTTTCAATATAAATGGATGAAACCTCAGATTTAAATAACTAATTGATTATATATTAAAATGGGAAGTCAGATTAAAAAAATATAAAAATCAGGACGAAACTGGAAAGGATTGCAATCAGGTGTCCTAAAAATATGACGCTGGGCAGATTTGATAGCTTTACAAAAAAAAAAAAAAAATGGTTGCAGTTTGAATGTTCATTTTGATATGTTTTTTTTTAAGTTTCGTTGCATTATAATTGTAAAATATTCGCTACTTACTATATAGCATATATTATACTCAATTTTAAAGTCTGAGGGTGAATTTTCTGTGACGTAATATAGCATTAGACACATATTAAAAACATTAAAAGCCATTCAGATTCACAACCCTTCCTTTTGGCTTTGCCATAGTCAGGTAAAAAAAGAATACAATTTAGCTTTAGCATTCAAAATGTGATGCGAAGGACTCTGAACTGAATAGTTGAATGGAGTAGTTCTTACTTTTTCCTTTATTGATTCATTTTGCAATTTAATTTTCAAAAAAAAATCGTTGGTTTAACTGTCGACCAAATTGCCGATATGCTCGAGCAACTTCAACGTAATTCAAAAGTCGAAGATGCAAGTGTTGCAGTTTTACCTACGCCTTAAGACTATGTTACTGACGAGAATTCCAGGTTTAGAAGAGAACTACATAATTTGTTCTCTAGCTTCCATATATTCTAAGAAATGACCTATGTATGAAAACGATAACGGAAAATCTCTAGGCTAAGATCCTGTCCAGTTATTATGAATTGTTGAAATGAAGAAAACGATCGTGGTTTCTTTGACCGCATGTTTGATGTTGCAAAGGAGATTTTCATAGTTCAATTAGTCACATTTCCTTCAAATTTTGATCGTATTGAACATGCAAGCCACTGCTCGCACTACTCACAAAAAGAAAATAAACGAATTGAATTAATTGCCTCAGCATCAGTTGGTAAAGCAGTACAACTCTCACAAGTGTGAAGTTGATAAATATGATTGACTTGCCTCCAAATACAATACTGCAATAAGCGGGGAAAAATGGTACTGGTGCACTTCACCCGAGTTTAGGATATGGCTATGGTGAATGTTTGGGTCATACACAAGTTTTTGGTACCAGAGAAATAGAAATAATCATCGCTCCTGCAGTTAGGAGGAAGAAGTTTTGTCTCTTATGCTACACTGTTCACTGTGTTTTTATTTATTTAAATTTTAGCCTAATTATCAATTAATTAATTCTTCGCCTGGCATTTATTTCGTTTTTTGGTCAGCAGGCATTTATAAATTCCTTAAATAAAATAAAAAAAAAAATTAAAATAACTGAAAATTATTTACATAGGTATCAAATTTTAGACCTCATATCTGCCCAGCGTCCTATTTATAGGACACACAGTTTTGGAACTTCTGTTGCAATATTTTTTTTTTTTTGTAATATTTTTTCTTAAATTGTCTATCGGTAAGTAACAAAATACTAAAAAATTAACAAAATTGGGACCAAAATATTACTCTGAGCGCTAATGGGTTAACTATACGATTTATCCTTGCTCACACGAAAGAAATTTTAGTTTCCACACCTATGAGAGCAGGTTTTTCTTCGTATGAACAAGCACATACATAACTGCACGCGTTGTTTACGCTAGCGCACATAAAAAAATCGCAACACACCAATACAACCCTAAATACATTTGTATCAACTCAGCATACATGCGCTTTTTCTTGTGCCGTATGCGTGCAATCTCAGGTATTTCCAGCTGACAAAAACCGTTAGACATCTGGGAAGTATTTTTTCGCAACTGTGTGCCTTTTCATCTACATAGTAATATTCTAAGACATACTGGTCATACTAAATGCTAGTCTGTCGAATATTGCGTTTGCTTAAAAGCGTGCTGTTCCCAAAATATTTTGTTGCGTGTCGTTGAAAGTGAACATGCCCCCATGCCCATGCATGTAAAGATTCAAGCCGATGGCAAAAGTTTGTGGTGAAATTGGAAAAAGATTTTTAGTCCAGCCGAAAGAGCACATATTTAAGAGTTTACAAATAATGAGTTTACAAATCTGAGTGCAATGCGTACTATTTAGGAAGGCCTATTGAAGAGGTGTTAAAGACGAGGAGAAGTTACAACAAGCTAAAGCTAAAGCTAAAGCCAGTAGCTGAAGATGTGATGAAAAAATTGTAAGCAGTTTTTTCAGCACACGAACGAAATTGGACTCAAATATTAAAGTCAACGACGTGACATCTCTTATCTTGGCTCCACTAGGCTCTGCCCATGTCGCAGGATCCTTTATTTCATTCAAGGCTTTCTTGAGAGACAATCGCAGGCGATCGTTATCAGAGAACTTCAAAATGTTTTGGGTTGTGCAGTGCTATTACAATGTTAATAATAATGCATAAAAACCTTTATTATTAAATGCCTTTTTTTGCCTTTTTCTGCGGTATCATTTTGCCTTTTTTGGCTTTTTTTGGTCAACAAAATCCGAACCCTGGTCATCACACTTCCATCAAGTACAGGGAGTTTGCCTGATGCGCTAGATCTACCTATTTCACAATTATTATTTTCGTGGGTAAATAATTGTCATTGAACGCGAACCTGTTGGGAGAGGGGTGTTTGTTATTATTAGCCGTGTTGTATCATCCTGATCTGATCCAGATCAGATCACGGGCATACCACGGATACAGACATTTAACAGGTTTTTTGCGCAGGTTTCTGCAGACATTTAGCAGGTTTTTAGAGCAGGTTTTTACCGCAAACACAGATAAGCAAAGCTCACCAGCGGAAGTGCATCCTACTGAGAAATAGCCGAACTAATTTCTAGATCCCGAAAATTGATCCTGATAAAAAGCTAGATCACGTAGTGTTGTTGTAATGCATACAAACCAATGATCTATATAAATCATCGGGGATAATAAAATACGGCTAACAATAGTATACAAAAAATTATAAGCACACTTTCCCGAGATAAATGCGATTTTCACAAAAATGGGCTAAAAAAAAATCTGTGTATAATCTCAAAAATAATAGTTTGGATGGTAATAGTTTTTAATAGTTTTTAACCATTATAAACACTATTCGATTGTCTATAAAACGAGCCTACTTTGGTTGCTCTAAGTTAAGTACACTAGAAATTATAATTGAATAACTGTTGGTACCAACTTCTCTGATGGATCTTTTTCAAACACCCTGTTGCTGAATGGGTGATGATGATAGACGTGATCGACGTGATCTAAGGAACGGAAATCGTGTTTTCAGAACTTTTTTGAATGCAAAATAGTTGGTCTATCTGTCAAAATTTTAGTTTTACCAATGAATTATGTCACTTTTGTTGTTGATTACTGCTGTTATTCGTCGTGGCATAGTATCTACTAATTTTTGACAATCTTCAGCAGTAAGGGATTGCCAAATATAAGTAATCTTATTTTTTAGATCCTGAAGAGTCCTGGCTGGTGCTTTTCGCAGTTTCTACTTCATTTTGTGCCAAACAGTCTCGATAGGTGAAAGGTCAGGGCTGCTGGAAGGTCATTCCATTAAAGGAATTGCTTCAGCGGATAACCATCCCATCGTGGACCTAGCTGTTGTTGTGGCGTCTGTTTTCTTTAATAATTTGTCCCAGCACACGACAATCACGAGGTTTTGCTATCGTTGTGCGTCCCTTTTTTTTTTACCCGTTTTCACATTTCCCAAATTTTTATATTTCGTAATTATGTTTTGCACTGATGATCGTGGCAAATTAAAATTTTTGCCAATTTTGTAGCTAGATAACCCCGTTTGGAAAGCTAGGTAAACCAACTATTTTGCATTTGGGTCGTATTACTCACGTTTCTAATACCATTGTAAATACATCTGCATACCCGGACGAATAGAAAAAAGCTAAGATTATGCCAATACTAAAAAAAATAAATAAATATTTGGCTTCAGCAGTCCTAGGTAGAACCAAGCCTAGCTTCACGCAACCATTTGTGTGTGCGCGTTATATATATATTTTTTAACGAATGGAAGGGACCTACAGTTTTCTGCCGACTCCGAACGGCGAGTTGGGAAGCTTTACATGACAAATGACGCTTGTCAGGCATTCGGAAGAGGTGGACACTGTGAAAAACTTTTTATGTGTTTGCGGCGGGATTTGAACCCAAGACCCGCTGGCTCAGTAGTCCGACGCACTAACCACTTGCGCTACGGTGCCAATACTAAAAAGTCTAATAGTAATTTATCTAAATACAGGCCAATCGCAATTCTGCCCTATCTTTCTAAGCTTTTTGTTGAAAAGGCCCTACTCGCACAACTACTCCAGCACCTTTCGCAACATCAATTAAGCTCGTGTCAAGCGGGCTTTCGAAGAAAGCGGAGCTGTAAAACGGGTTTATTATTTATTAACTATTAACCTATTAACCCCGGTAAACCATGCACTGTTGTGCTCTAAATTGATAAGCAATTGTAATTTTTCCACACCATCGAATAAATAGGTTTTTTTTATACCAAACTGGTAGGCAGTCGTTGAAGATCGAGCATCCGACATGTTACCCATGAGAACGGGCGTACCGCAAGGGTCTATACTCGGACCCATTCTTTTTTCAATGTATGTAAATGAGCTTCCTAATATTGTTCAACACTGCAGAGTTCACATGTATGCAGATGATGTGCAATTATTTATACAATGTCCTACTAGTTTGGTAGAATCAGCGGCATTTAAAATGAAACAAGATATCCGTAATATCCTGAACTGGGCGCAGGCTTAGAACCTTTGCCTCCTCTTTTTCCCTGTTGCAGCTAGGGGTTTCGAACATCGAAAAAGTTGAGTCTGTCCGAAATCTGGGTATTACTTTTAATAGAACATTGTCGTGGGATGTTCATATTACTTTAAAAATTGGCAAAGTTTATGGCTTGCTCCGTCTTCTTTGGGCTTCGCGTACCTATATACCAACAAAAACTTAAATGATCCTGGCAAAAACAACTGTCCAGGATATGGGCACAGTTGTAACATTTGTCCCATCTCATTAAAAGTGCATATATCTTTTTTCTATCACTCCTTGAGGATTAAAACTGAGTTATAATACTGGAAAGAAAACAAGCAATCCTTTGGTGTAGATCTTTGATAAATATTATAGCATAGAGATTATATGAGCTGAAAATCAAAGTGTTACTATTGTCCCCGATCTACCCTACTTTCAGTGTTCGCGAGACATTATGCCGCGGATCAGAAGATCAAACATAGATAAAGGATATTGAATTCACTCGAATTTCAAAAGTATTTCATTCAATCAATAATTGAAATTCGAGTGGCGTCATCTGTTATCGATCGCGAATGTTCGATAAAAAAAAAAAAAAATTCGGGTGGGACGTAGTTTGCCGGGTCTGCTAAACATATGTATATATGAACTTACGCATGATTAAACTTCTATGACTATGTACACACTTACACATTCGTTTACCCGAACCTCACTAATTGTTTTCAGCTCTATTCACGTAGGGATGCTAAATTTTAATTCCGAGAAACTGTTCTTTTCCAAATCTATATCTATCTATATCTATCTATCTATTCTATTTATAAAGACGTGACTACTTTAATGTATGTTCAAAGTATATTCGGGAATTAATAAACGGATTTCGATGAAACTTTCGCTAAAATATTTGTTGAATTTGTCTGCTGTTGTTAGGCTATATATCATAGCGCTTTATTCCTTCAATTATACTTAAAAAAAAAATGTTTGTTTGTATGCTTAAATTAAAACACTTCGATGCACTTTACGTGAGAACGCCTCCACCTATTCCAATGAAATTAATAATTGGTTAAAATTAAAAGGCAATCAATTAGATGAGTAATATTTATTCATTTATATTATATAAAATATAAAGATAACAAATGATTTTTAAAAACAAGCTTAAATGAACTAAAAAAGTAAATAAATAATTTTTTTTTCTTTGACAGATACATACAGTGGCTCACGAAACTATTCGGACCTGTGGAATCAAAAAAAAGATCGTAATAGAATTTAAAAAATTCCAATCAATTTCAAATTTTAAAAATGAGGCTTATTTATTTACTATTTTGTTTATAAAAAAAACACAGTTAATTCAATTTATGTTTAATAGCATAACTAAATAAATGTAGTTTAAGCACAAAATCCATGTCACAAAAGTATTCAGACCCAAACTAATTTTTTTCTTTTAACGACATTTTATAGGCATTTTAATATTTTGTAGCGAACCCTTTTTGCCTGATTACATCTTGCAGACGTTTCGGCATCGATTTAACCAGCCTTGCAGTTTGTGATGTTGCGATTTGGTTCCATTCTTGAAGCAAGACTTCTTTTAAGTGCGGTATGTTACTTGGCCGTCTTGCTGCCACCTTCTCTCCCAATATAGCCCATAAATGCTCAATCGGATTCATATCCGGGGATTGAGGAGGTGTTTCCAATCTTTCTGGGGTATTATACAACAGCCAGAGTTTAGTTTTGTGTGCAGTGTGGTTTGGATCTCGATCTTGTTGGAAAATATAAGCATCATGAAGTCCTAACATTGAAGCGCTTTCACCTAGATTTTCGTCTAAAATGCCAATGTACTTTCGATGATCCATTTTTCCGTCTATGAAGACAAGTTTTCCTACTCCTGCACTTCCCATACATTCCCAAACCATCACAGATCCTGTATTTTTTTCTCTCCAGACATAATTTCTCCCATCGGAACCAAAAAGGTTAAATTTACTTTCGTCACTAAAAATTACTTTTTCCCAAAATGTATCAGGATAGTTAACATACTTTTTTGCAAACGCTAAACGCATTTTTTTATTTTTTTCTGATATGAGGGGCTTCTTTCTCATCACACGTCCATTTAACCCAGAACTTCGCAGTACCCTTCTAATGCACTCAGCACTGCAATCCTTTTCCATTTCTTGATTAAATGTTGCTGCGACTGCACTGAGTTTCTTAACTTTTTCTACGATTTCACGTTTTTGTCTTTCATTCAATTTAGATGGTCGACCCGAACGCTTTAAATTATTTAATGTATGATGTTCATTGAACTTTTTAATCACACTAAAAATTGTTTGTTTTTTGCGGTTTATGGTATTTCCGATCTCAACGTATGTTTTGCCTTCATTGTGTAACTTCAAAATAATCTTTTTTTCCTCAATAGTTAACTCGGTTCCTTTTCGACCCATTTTCACGAATAATTTTCGAATACCGTTTAAACAAAGATGTTTACGATGTAAAAGTTACAAATTAACTGATCGATATTATCCAAGAAATCCTGTCTGTGCAAGCAATGCTGATACCGTACTTGGAATTTTGTCCCGTTACATATTTGGTAAAATTCTGACAGGGAGTCCGAATACTTTTGTGACATGAATTTTGTGCTTGAACTACATTTATTTAGTTTTTTTGTGTAATGTTATTAAACATAAATCGATTTAACTGTGTTTTTTTTTAAACAATATAATAAACAAATAAGCCTCATATTAAAAATTTCAAATTGATAGGTACTTTTCAAATTCTATTACGATCTTTTGTTCGATTCCACAGGTCCGAATAGTTTCGTGAGCCACTGTATATCCTCTGTCTGACAGATATATCCTCTGTCTCTGGGTAGAATTTGTCTGAATGATGATGAAGTGTTCTGATTAAACAGCTACAGTGACACAAAATGTGTCCTGTTGATTCTTCCTCCTCGTTACACATCGTGCATGTGTTGTCTTGTACCTGAGCGCCGCAAGCTTTAATCAATAGTCACATTAGCTGGAATTATTTTTAAGAGATATTTTTGTGAAAACATAGAGCACCTCGAAAGTCGATGTTCTGAAAATTGAAGGGGGAATGTGTAATAGTGTTCCGTAGTGCTGATTTGCAACTACTTGAAAAAAAAAAACGGCAAAGTAGTTTTAAATCTAGTTATATTTTTGTTTAAATAACTGTTTCGTTTCGTTAGCACTAAAAACGAAAATGACCCACCCCTGTTTTTACTTTACAAACTTATAATAAGTAATATTATTCACTATGAGAAAATTGGATAAACATTAACCCTCAACAGACCTAGTATCAATTTTGATACTATTTCGTGGAAAAATGTTGAATAACTTTTTTGCTCGCAGAGCTTTAGACCCGTGCTCTAGTGACTTTTATTTTGTAGATCAGTGGTGGCCAAACTTTCAGCCTATGCGTTCGACTTTTCGCTGAAATTGGTTACGCGTGCTACCTTACCTACCCATTATATTTACTTGGAAGAAAATACATATAAATATGAAGACATCTGTACCAAAAGTGTTTTTCTATACATTAAAGGCCCCATAGTATCAAAACTTACTATACGCTTAATTTCAGTACTAAATGTAAAGAACATCAAACAAATTCAAGCTTTTTTTTTTCTGATATTGGCGCGCATGATACTTAGCATAAGCCAAATGCATTTTTATGTGTTTGTATGAAGTATGCATGTTAAATTTTTGATTTTTCTTCATTTCGATTTTTTGCCATTTTTTATTATTCAAATAATCGATTTTCGACTCTCGTAAATTATATTTTTTTCTTTTTTTTATTAATAATGCCCATTCGAAAATCGTTCTGCTCAAGAATAACAAAAGAATGGCGAACAAAACTGCATCATTAGATTTTCTCATTTTGTTGTTTGCGTGTCTTCGGAACTGAGATTTTAGCTGCAGGGTCATTTTTGATACTAATCTGGATAAGGAAAAAAAATTGAGGGACGGTTGAGGGTTAAGAACGCGGATGAGTGTGCAGCGCGCCGATTTTCCTTTTTTGCACTGTACTACTGAGTTGTGGGCACCGTAGCGCAAGTGGTTAGTGCGTCGGACTACTGAGCCAGCGGTCTTGGGTTCGAATCCCGCCGCAAACACCTTAAAAGTTTCTCACAGTGCCCACCTCTTCCGAATGCCTGACAAGCATTCAAGAGTATCATTTGCCAACTCGCCGTTCGGAGACGGCAGAAAACTGTAGGTCCCTTCCATTCGTGCAAAAATATAACGTGCACACACAAATGGTTGCGGGAAGCTAGGCTTGGTTCTACCCAGGACTGCTGAAGCCAAATATTAGTATTATTACTACTGAATTCAAGGGTCTCGGGTTCATTTCCTGGGAAAATCCGTATTTTTTTTTTTTTTTTTTTGTATGGCAGCACAATTTCGAATATCCTTTAAATTTCTCAAAATCATTGTTAATCGAAAAGTTCAGTAGTTTACGAGTTGTCGGCTGAGAAATTGAATTTTTCGACATAATGGCCCCTATTTCGAGTGTCGATCAACGATCGATAAGCGACAACTATCGATCGTCGAGTGCTGATTTTGGTACTGTATATTGTGATTGTGATCGATATTTGTCGATTTGACAGTCGCCTATAGTCGATCACAAGTTTCTAGTCGATGTTTTTTTTTTTAAATGTGAAAGAGTTTTGTGCGAATCAATCGACGCAATCGACAATTGTCGTGACGATCGTTGATCGACACTCACAATATGGGCCAATATTAAATTTTTCGACTTGAGTTTCTCAAAAACTAAAAAGCTTACGAGATCCGTTATATTTTTCTTTAAAAATATAGTTAATCACCTACAATCTGTGATTTTTTCATATTTTTGACTTTAGTACTTTCCAAGAAAACACTATGGTCCATTTTGTATGATATTTTGCACACTTCTTTGATCACATTTTACTGTATAGTTGTTTCACAATATTTTTGAGTAATATGTTGTCCATGTATGTATGTGGACCACCGTAATGTTTAAGTGTGCCAAATTTCTACCGTTTCTAGGAAGAACGGTTCTTGATGTTTTTATCGTGACAGACATTTTTGAGTTAGAGCGAACTTTTAATGGCTCCGTATTACCATATGGGTACGGAACCCTAAACAGACCTTTAACAAATAATAAAGCTAAGAACTGATTGATTTATAACTAAACAATTAAATTTTATGATTTTAAGATTAAAGCTTTGTTGCACAATTGAAGAAAATGTGATTATTTCCTTGTAAAAAAATCAAAAATTCTGAAGTATAGACCGGGGACCATGCCCCCCCCCCCCCCCTGTCCTACCCTGCGTGTGCCTATGATCGTGATAATGCTTAGTTGCATAATGTTTGGTTCTTTTATTAACTTATCTACATACATCTAAATCTCTATGTATGGACATAATGTTGTCATTTCTAGTTACGAGTACCAGAAGTATATTGACACCGCTTCTTAGCACTTTGTTCTGAGCGGTTTGTATCATTTGTATATTCTTCTTCGTATAATCCCATAGCTGTATTCCCAAGTTCACATAAGCTGGTCTCCAAGCTTGTTGGTAGATAAACAAAGTTTGTTGCAAATTGAAATGGAAAGTGAGAATATCTTCCTATTAACCAATGTACACATGTGTATATACACATGTATCTCATTCATCCATTTATTTATTTAAAAATATTTTCACAGCAAGATTACATTATGTCATAAGTAGTGAAAGGCTTGAAAAAAGATTCAACTTGTAACAAGATGAAGAATTTTACAAAGTTAAGAGCTCAAAAGTAGATACAATTTATATTCAGATGTTGATAAAGGGAACATTTTCGAAGCTTTATATTAACTACACTTTCTGTGAGCATGGAATCTGGGAATCGATTTGCCACCTACTACCAGATACACATACGATTATGCTGAAATCTTGCATGTCCGGTGATAACTCAATATAAATAGTATATTTGATGAACTCGCGGACCCCCTAATATGGTGGATTACCGTTATCTTCCTGACCTCCTTAATATGGGTATGAAGCTAAAGGGATTGACAAGCTAAGTGACATCATTCTAAATTCAATATCGTGGACGCCCACCCAAGAAGGCGAAATACCTTTTTCTTTACAACCACCATGGATGGCATGGGTATCAAATGAAAGGGCGAGTAGAATCTCAAACATTCTGAGTAAACTTTCCAACCCAACCAAGCTAATATACGCATCGACGTAAATTTGTAAAAAAAAACGTTCAGATACACCTCTTAACTGGGACAACCTGCCCATACATATATATTATTTCTTGCCGTATTCTATGGAAGATTGTCCCAATTTTATGGGCGGGAAGCTGGATGTGTCCGATTTCTGTTTATAAATACATACATAGAACTTTTGATTTCACTGCATTAAGGGACAAGTTGTGTTAAATAATTTCTAAAGCTACGAGCAGACGATATGCAAAAGTCGCATATATATGCGAGTGCTGACGTCACGAAAAAACTCGCAAATTTATCGCAAATGCTATAAAGTAGGCATTGCTTGTGTTCACACGATATGCGACTTTTGTCCCAAAACTCGCAAATGCATTTGCGAACATGGTGTTCGCATATGATATGTTCGCAAATGGGGTCGCAAATGTTGTGGCCTATATGCGAGGTGTTCACACGATATGCGACACAATTTGCAGATCACATATTTTCAATCATATGCAGATTTGCGAGCATTAGCAATCTTTTGACGTTTTGTATTTTCTGTAATGTGTTGGTGATTTGTGACAATTTAAAGTCAAAAAGGAAATGGGCTGCTATTGCTATTTTGGCAATAGATATGATGGAAAATGACGACGATGATGGAAGCCACGAAGAAGCGAGTGTGCAAGTGCAAAGGATTCGTCGTGTATTTGCCAAAGATTGGGTGCGACTTCGCGAGACTGAAGGCTTTTGCGCAAAATTGTTGCTAGAACTGCGTGGCGATAAACCGGAATTATATCACGGTTTCGTTCGCATGTCGTCCGATCAATTTGGTAATCTACTAAGTTTGGTAAAACCGCGTATTCAAAAAGCGGACAGGAAAATGCGATTAAGCATTCCCGCGTCAGATGGCCCGTTGCTGATGCTGCGCTTCTTGTCCACTGGCGAAAATGTTTGGTCTTTGCAATACCATTTCCGTATTCCAGTGAACGCGTTCGATTATTTTTTCGTGATTTTTCTGTCTTTGAGAGAATTTTAACCCCACTCTTCGAGATTTAACAGAAAACTCATATTAAGTGCAAAAAGTACGCAAACCTACTATGTAAACTTTCATAGAATCATGACAGTTTCATGGCTCTCAATTTGTTTTACCAAGTGTTGTTTCAAAAGCGGCTGGTAACTTTTGTTCAAGTTTTCTATCTTTGAGACGATGTTACTATTTGACAGGTCTCAATTCCTTGTGCAAAAAAAAGTTACCAAAGACAAAGAGACCTACTATTTCGACTATAATTACATGGCGACACGTACCGCTAGGTAGCCTACGAATTGATTACTTACACAATTACATATAATAGGTCTGTTTGGTATCTTTTTTGTGCACAAGCGAGCATAACTCAAAGACAGGAAACTTGCACAAAAGTAAACAAACACAGTTTTGGTCAAACCTTTCGATTTGTTTTTGTTTTTCACTAACAATGAAGATTTATGAGATGTCATAAACTGTCAGATGGCCTGATTTGACAGAGTTGTCCAGCTCATCACAAGAAAAAGATGTTGCGTACAATTTCATCGCTCTTTATTTTTTACGCTCTCATTTCGCTCTCAGCTTGCGATGTACCGTGATTTTTTCGAGTTAACAAACGCAGATTCATGTGATTCTATGTAATTTTACAAAGTATTACGAAAAGTAACGTATTACCAAACAGACCTAATAATTATCTTCACAATTTAACTGTCACAACTCACAACACAACCCAACCAAAGCAAAATGTAAGATAAAAATAAAAAAACCTGCCTACACACACCCCAAACTAAATTTTCAAACTTTTGAGATCTCGGATTTGTTCGCAAATCTGCGGTCATATGCAATGTAAGGTTTTCGTCCGGTCGCATATGGTTGGGATGCTTGCAAATGATCGCATATGCTCGCAAATTGTCACAAATGATATGCGAAAGTGTTCACACGATATGCGGAAAAGTCGCAAATTGGTTTGCGAACTAGGTGTCGCATATTGTCCGCATATCCTTTGCGAGCATATGCGGGCTGTCCCAAATAGGTGTTCAGACGATGTGCGAGCATTAATCGCAAATGATGACGCAGAAATTACGTCAGACTCGCATATATATGCGACTTTTGCATATCGTCTGCTCGTAGCTTAAGTCTTCGCTTATTTTATCTAAAGCATAACTAATTCTGTCTAATGGGCTGAAATGATAGAGTTTAGTTTAGCTTTATTCTATCTACCGAAACTTAATTCTAACAGATTTCAGATTTTTTATTTTTTTTTTAAAGGGATACTGACCCGCCAGTTGCGGGGGGCACCGCGACCTAGAAGATCGATTGTACCACAGAGTCAGTTTTAGGGAACCAGGAGAGGCTCAATTCTTTTGATGAATTTGAGGATTTCTCTGGTGGAGACTGTACGAAGTTCCGTGGGAGTTAGGATTTCTCTGTGGAAATGTTGTCTCCGAAGGGCACAAAGTGCCATGCAGTCACATAGAATATGTTC
This sequence comes from Brachyopa scutellaris, assembly GCA_949775065.1. Classification (NCBI taxonomy): domain Eukaryota; kingdom Metazoa; phylum Arthropoda; class Insecta; order Diptera; family Syrphidae; genus Brachyopa; species Brachyopa scutellaris. Next base: position 8,847,626 of record OX459116.1, read on the forward strand.
CGCAGTTTCGTCGTCTTCCATACAAAGACGACATTCAGTTTCCTGAATAAGACCTATTTTGTTTAGGTGATATCGAAGATGGCAATGCCCTGATAGAAATCCCACTAATCATCTGATATCATTTCTACTGAGGAGTAGGTTGTTTCTGGATTTATTTTGGAAGGGTAAAATGGCTCTTTTAGCCTGACGAAGACTCTGGGTATTTTCCCAATAAGAGATACACATGTTGTGCTTCCAACTTTTGATTTTTAAGTTAATAGCCGAATTTGGAATATTGCAAAACGGCTCAGGGCCGATGAAGGATTCAGCCGAACCTTTCCTAGCCAGTTCGTCAGCTTTTTCGTTTCCATCAATACCCTCATGTCCAGGCACCCACCAAAGTTAGACTTTGTTTCTGTGGGAGAGGTCTTGGAGAGTATTGAAGCACTTCAGGGCTGATTTGGAGTGAATCAGGTTTGAGCCTAGTGCTTTAATGGCTGCTTGACTATCCGTGAGTATATGGATGAGGACAACTTTTATTCCCGGTTTAAGGATGACGTTGGTGCACACTCGAATGGCATGAATTTCCGCTTGAAATACACTAGGAAATTGTCCCATTGGTATTGATATTCTAGTGTTTGGTCCAAAAATACCAGCACCCATCCCGGTGTCCATCTTTGATCCATCCGTATACCACTTGTTACCTTTAAGGTCTGAAGTAGGATTTTTATAGTTCCATGCTTCACGGCTTGGGATCACTGAATCGAACCTCCTGCCGAAGCATAAAGTTTTTGGTAAGCGGTCATTTACCGCGCAGATCATGTCAAGCTCTGGGATTTCGGAGAGAAGATTCATCTGATCTATGTGCTTTATCTCCCCCGTTTGTTGTAGTCTGACAGTGCTGCTAATTGCCAACCTTTTTATGAAAAGGTGGAGTGGCCTTAGGCCAATGAGCGCTTTTATAGCGGCTGTGGGGCCGAGGCAAGCCGGTCTTTATAGCTTTTGAAGCTTTGAAATGGTGGATTTTTCTTTGGTCTTGTTCCACCATACTACTGATGAGTAAGTGATGATAGGTCGTATCATCATTGTATATATCCAATATGTGACCTATGGAGTTATTCCCCAGGTCTTACCGTACAAACAACGACAACAGATTTCAAATAGTATATGTACATATATATATTCAAATATATAAGGTTTAAGTTCAATTTAAACATAAAAGTAATTTTAATTTTGACCTTTAATAACTTAAATCAATTTCAGTACAGACCGAATTAAATAATCGGATACATTTTGTTATGGGCTCATTAAGGCCATAATGATAGTAATGCCTTGGATTTAATAAAAATTCTCGAGTACGAATTATTCTTTTCGGTGCGTACAATCGGAATATTTTAAGTATATCAGGACAAATTATACGATATGAAAAGACATCATGAACAAACAATATAATTTTCAGTGAACATTTCTTCTCTTTTTCAAGGTATCTTGTCCTATTAGTGCACATCTTGTGGCGTAAGAGGACCGATTATCAAGATTCCATTTCATTTGCTTTACAACAAATCTAGGAAACGACAATAAATTGGACACCAAACTATAGAACAATATTCAAGAAAAGGACGAACTAGAGACATACATATAAACAGATTTAAGAGCATACGGATTAGAAAACTCAGTACTGGTTCTTTTAAGAAAGCCAAGCATTGAGTTGGCTTTAGCAACGACATAATCAGCATGAAACGAGAATGACAGTCTTGTGTCAAAAAACACACCGAGGTCTTTAATCTCGGTCATACGATCAAGAGTTGTCCTAGAAATCATATAGTTGTAACTTATGTGAAGGAGTTAAAGAGCGATGGACGGAAAAGGAATGGCCCTTATTTATGTTAGGAGATAAGCGATTTTGCTGACACCAGTCTACTATTACACTTAATTCATGTTGCAGATATTCACAATCATAAATGTTTTTGATACGTGAAAAGATCTTTAAGTCATCGGCATACATTAGACAGTTCGCACGATGAAGCAATTTAGGGATATCATCAATAAAAATGTTGAAGAGCAGTGGTCCTAAATGGCTGCCCTGGGGGACACCCGATAATACTTTAATAAGCCTAGATTTAGAACAACCAATCTTAACATATTGTTTTCTATTTTGCAAGTAACTGGAAAGCCACTTACATAAGTAATGCCGAATGGATTCCAAAAGACTGTATTTTCTTTATAAGAATTGCATGGCACACTGTGTCAAATGCCTTTACGAAATCGGTAAATACCACATCAACTTGATAGCCTGATTCCACGGAGTCAAAAAGATAATTTGTGAACAGAGTTAAGTTCGTTAAGGTTGATCTACCTGATACAAATCCATGTTGATGCAGGGATATTTGTTCTTTAAAGCTAAAATAGAGTTTTTTAGTGACAGGATGGCAGGAAGTTTAGATATTCCCCTATAATTTTCAACTTTCTTCCTAGATCCTGCTTTATAACTGGGACGTATAAATGAAACTTTCCACTCATCTAAGAAAGTACCGGTAGACAAAGATAAGTTGAATAAAATATTCAAAGGATAAATTGCACTGTTTAGGAAGGTCAAAAGGAATGGAATCAGGACCAGAACTTTGACCAGATTTTATTAATTTAATGCCTTAAAGTGGGCACCGTAGCGCAGGTGGTTAGTGCGTCGGACTACTGAGCCAGCGGACTTGGGTTCGAATCCCGCCGCAAACACCTTAAAAGTTTCTCACAGTGCCCACCTCTTCCGAATGCCTGACAAGCATTCAAGAGTATCATTTGTCATGTAAAGCTTCCCAACTCGCCGTTCGGAGACGGCAGAAAACTGTAGGTCCCTTCCATTCGTGCAAAAATATAACGCGCACACACAAATGGTTGCGGGAAGCTAGGCTTGGTTCTACCTAGGACTGCTGAAGCCAAATATTTAATTTTTATTAATTAATAATTTTTTGAACACGTTTCCAAATATATTTCCACTAGTTCTAATTTTAAACTGAGCTCCAGTTGAAATTCTGTTTCTATAAGAAAGTGCTATTTTGCAGTATTTAAATAACTTTGGAATGTCTAGATCATTAAGTAACTCTATTATTTGCTCATCCATTATAAAATCACGTCCAAAGATGCTTCGGCGGGTCTCTCGGAGAATTGGGCATTTTCCCAAAAAATGCAGTACGTCCTCTCTCTCTCAGCAAGGTTGCAAAGGCAGCAGTATATCGGTAAATCCTCCCTATGAGGAATATAGTTCAGATCCAAGAGTTCCGCTCTAAGTTTTAATATCATCGATATTTCCTCAACTTTATGCTTATCATGGAAGTAGTTTCTTTCCTGTAGGCGATGGTTCAAACGACTGTAGATGGATCGATGTACGGATAACGACGCTTCTTCGGTATACTTTAACAAGAAATCTTCGTCTACTCTAGCGATGAGATTGTAAAGCACGGGCTTCCAGTTTGAACGGTTTTCAACATCAAGATTTATATTAATTCCACAACTATTTGCTAAATTTATCCATTCTGCATACCAGCTCGTTTTGATAGAAATTGCGTTAAGTGCAGCTATTTTTGGAAGACGGGAATTCGGCATATTTAAAACTTTAAGGATGTAATCAATTTGCAGTTTAAGTGTTTTGATAAATAGTGGAGACATTCCGGTTTCAACCATAAGGACGTAGTTTGGCGTATTCGGAGGTAGGTGGAATACACGTTTAACGTAGTGTCTGAGCAGCTTTTCAACTGTATTGTAATATTTATATCCCCATGCTTGAGCTGCGTAGAATAAAATGGATTCAGATACCGCATCAAAAACTCTAAACTTGCTACTTTGGGATACAAATTTATTTGCAAAACACTTTTTCCATGTTGAATTGATGGCAATTTTGGCATTAATTAGTCTAGCTTTAAGATGGTTTTCCATATTGAGATTTTTTGTGAAATTTATGCCAAGGTATTTGTATTCTGAAACCACCTCGATGGTTGCCCTATTATAGTTCCACTTCTCGTTCCTGCAAAGTCTGCCTCCTCCTTTCTTGAAAATCAATATTTTGGATTTTTCCAGGCTAACCGAAAGGCTCCATAAGCAGCAGTATTCGTACAAGCGGTTAATTATGAGTTGAAGGGTTTCTGGTGAATTTGCAAGCAGTACTATGTCATTCGCATATAGTAGGGCTTTTATGCCTAAGCCAGAGAACTCAATACCTCCCGGCAAGTATTCTGTTAGGTCCTCAATAAAAAGTGCAAATAAACATGGACTGAGTGCACATCCCTGTCTGACTCCTGACTTCGCTTCGAACCAATCGGTTTTTGCCTCTCCATCCCAGACCGCTATGTAATTATTTGTGTAAAGCTTTTCCAAGGCCAACAAGAATTTCCGAGACATTCCCATACCATAGAGCTTGTAAAATAGAGCATTTCGATCAATGCTATCAAAAGCTGCTTTAAAGTCTACAAAGAATGTGTACAGTTTTTTACCTTGCAAGATATATGACTCTGCTATACTCCTCAAAAAGAATATATGATCCACCGTTGAATAACCGGCCCTGAATCCTGCCTGATATTCCTTAAGAAGGTTGGTGGAATCAATCCAAGTTGTTAGCCTTTTTTGAAGGATGGCAGTAAAAACTTTGTACGACCCATTCAGAAAGGAGATGCCTCTATAATTAGAAGGATCTGATGTATCGCCTTTTTTATAAATTGGGTACATTAATGCTTCTTGGAAACGATGTGGTGTAATTTCCTGATCCATTACCTTATTAAATAGAGCTACGAACTTATTTAAGAGCAATTCGGTACCAAATTTATAAAATTCACAAGGGATCTCATCAGAGCCCGCTGCTTTGCCGTCTTTAAGATAATTAAGACCTTCCAGTACTTCTTACTTAGTTCTCACGAAATAAAAATAAGTTGATCAGTTTTCAGAAGCTAATATCAAAATCAACTGCGAAGGCATAACACTGGCAGTAGGCTGGTGGTATAGCTGAAGGAATTGATCGCGCTAACAACAATCGGAAACATCTGGAAAAAACTTCTGTGAATCATAAGCAATAGCATAACTTTCAATAATACACAACTCTCCAGTTATTCTGGACACCACCCATAGAGTTGAGTTAAAGCCTAACATCTGAGTTTCATATCACTACGATGATCTGTCTGTCTCTCATTCTTGTTCTTCATGTGCTCGCGCTGTTTGTAAACATTATAAGGGTATTCAAAAAAAAAAAACTGTCGAGCAGGTGCGCATACCTTCTTCTTTTTTTTTTATAATACACGCGCGCTAAAAGGGTTATGAATACCCTTAAAATGTCTTGCACAGCGCGGGCCAAGGGAAATTTAGGGAGTATGAAAGAGGAGATACCGATGCGCATTGGTCTTAAATGCTTGTAGATCGTAACGGGAGGGAAAAATCGTGTTTGTACCTTTGTAGCTGTTGCAGCTTTGAAATGGTGGATTTCTCTTTAGTTTTGCTTCATCATACTACAGATAGATGATGATGTGATGATGGGTTGTATGATAATTGTATATACATATGTATATCCAATGTGTGACCTTTAGGACTATCCGCCAGATCTTACCGTACTTACGACGATAGGCCCACATGGCTTTTGTTGCTTTGATAGTTTTATTTTAAGCCTGTGTCTTCTAATTTGGGTTTCTGTCAAGAACCATTTCTAGATATCTTACTTCATTGGAATCAGTACTACCTATGTATAAGTCCTGACCGCCTTTGAAATAACACATCAATTGTTAATGTATTCTTTCCAATTCGAAAGGTATAACTGCCAATAAGTCAATTCATCTGGCAACATAGACTACGCAATAGTGTTTTTGTTATTACATGAGTGCAATGCAATTATCCAACATTTGTGAAAGCCAAATCGTAGCTTCTTACATTCATCATAATCGGAATTAATCGCAAAATGTACTTTTAGTCGATAAATATCGCTCACACAGATATGTGTCAGAGGGAGAGAAAAAACGTTAATTAATTAGCATTCGATGCGTCGCTACCACTCTATGCAATCATAGGGTTGTCTATCAATCAGCTTGGTTTTTTTTTTCTCGAGTGCGCTTAGTGAATTACAATACACCTGCCAAACACATACCGTATCGCTGGCGTGTTGTCGTATCCTATGTCGTCGCATTCACCGTCACAGTGTATGCAAATCTCTAATTTCAGTTTTATTTGCCCATTTGAAGAAACGATTTCTTCATTCATACGAGTGCATTGCATTACAAACGCGCTCCATACACAAACTATATACATACATACATAAATGCTTTTACAGTTGTGATTCGTTAATTTAAAAGTAAATTTAAATTAAACTTTTCTTGCAGAATATTTGGAAAATAACGATACTACAATGCATATAGAAACAGAAATGAATATAGAGGATCAGCTGACGCCATTGCAGAATTTTTACTATGGTACGAATATCCTTATAACCGGCGGTACTGGATTTTTGGGAAAAAGTAAGTACATATTCCATTTGTCATAGAAAGTGATTTTATTTTGCTTAATTGTTTTTTTAGTTTTGCTGAATAAGCTCTTTACATCATGCCCAGGAATTGAAAACATTTATATTCTTATACGAAACAAGAAAAACAAGGATGTACACACAAGAGTCGAAGAGATATTCGATGATCCGGTATGTATTAGGTTTTTAAATATTTAATCTACATATGTTGACCCATTAGCGCTCAGAGTAATATTTTGGTCCCAATTTTGTTAATTTTTTAGTATTTTGTTACTTACCGATAGACAATTTAAGAAAAAATATTACAAAAAAAAAATATTGCAACAGAAGTTCCAAAACTGTGTGACGCTGGGCAGATATGAGGTCTAAAATTTGATACCTATGTAAATAATTTTCAGTTATTTTAATTCTTTTTTTTATTTTATTTAAGGAATTTATAAATGCCTGTTGACCAAAAAACGAAATAAATGCCAGGCGAAGAATTAATTAATTGATAATTAGGCTAAAATTTAAATAAATTAAAACACAGTGAACAGTGTAGCATAAGAGACAAAACTTCTTCCTCCTAACTGCAGGAGCGATGATTATTTCTATTTCTCTGGTACCAAAAACTTGTGTATGACCCAAACATTCACCATAGCCATATCCTAAACTCGGGTGAAGTGCACCAGTACCATTTTTCCCCGCTTATTGCAGTATTGTATTTGGAGGCAAGTCAATCATATTTATCAACTTCACACTTGTGAGAGTTGTACTGCTTTACCAATTGATGCTGAGGCAATTAATTCAATTCGTTTATTTTCTTTTTGTGAGTAGTGCGAGCAGTGGCTTGCATGTTCAATACGATCAAAATTTGAAGGAGTTGTGACTAATTGAACTATGAAAATCTCCTTTGCAACATCAAACATGCGGTCAAAGAAACCACGATCGTTTTCTTCATTTCAACAATTCATAATAACTGGACAGGATCTTAGCCTAGAGATTTTCCGTTATCGTTTTCATACATAGGTCATTTCTTAGAATATATGGAAGCTAGAGAACAAATTATGTAGTTCTCTTCTAAACCTGGAATTCTCGTCAGTAACATAGTCTTAAGGCGTAGGTAAAACTGCAACACTTGCATCTTCGACTTTTGAATTACGTTGAAGTTGCTCGAGCATATCGGCAATTTGGTCGACAGTTAAACCAACGATTTTTTTTTGAAAATTAAATTGCAAAATGAATCAATAAAGGAAAAAGTAAGAACTACTCCATTCAACTATTCAGTTCAGAGTCCTTCGCATCACATTTTGATTGCTAAAGCTAAATTGTATTCTTTTTTTACCTGACTATGGCAAAGCCAAAAGGAAGGGTTGTGAATCTGAATGGCTTTTAATGTTTTTAATATGTGTCTAATGCTATATTACGTCACAGAAAATTCACCCTCAGACTTTAAAATTGAATATAATATATGCTATATAGTAAGTAGCGAATATTTTACAATTATAATGCAACGAAACTTAAAAAAAAACATATCAAAATGAACATTCAAACTGCAACCATTTTTTTTTTTTTTTTGTAAAGCTATCAAATCTGCCCAGCGTCATATTTTTAGGACACCTGATTGCAATCCTTTCCAGTTTCGTCCTGATTTTTATATTTTTTTAATCTGACTTCCCATTTTAATATATAATCAATTAGTTATTTAAATCTGAGGTTTCATCCATTTATATTGAAACCATATATTTTTAAATTTTTTTTCCCCAAAAAGTGTATTATTTAACCAAAAACTAATTATTTTTAAAATTAAAAAAAAATAATTTTAAATAATATTTTTTTTATTTTACCCGTCAATTACATAGACAATTGATTAAACTAAACGTTAGAAATGCAGATCTTGTCTTTTAATTATTTTCTTAGTCACTAGAATTTTTCGTCCGCAACTGTCCTATAAATAGGACGCTGAGCGTTAATGGGTTAAACTTTTTTCCGGTTCATATACATATTTTTTTTTGTTTTTTAAAATCCCCACAAATATTCAAAATATGTATGTTACCTGCTAAGCTTAAAGATTATCTGCAGGTAGTTGAGTTAATCTCGAAGAAAAAAAATCTCGAATTGATATTAATTTTTGAGACAATGGTAACAATGCGCGCGCGCTAATTATTACAATTGTCTCAAAAATTAACATCAATTCTAGATTTATTTGCATAGAAAAGTGTTTGATTCACGATCACGAGCCCGAATTTTTCGGGATTTTCGATACTTGGTGGATTTTTTCCAAAAAAAAAAAATTCATTTTTCATAGCTCTTAACCACTTTTTTCTACCATTTCAATTTGTTGAATAATTATTATTATCCCGGCACCACCGAATCGAAATCGAACTTATAATAATTATATAATATTATTATTATAATAATTATTATCACGAACCAAAACAAAACCGAAGACGAAAACCGATGCACCGCGTGTGCGTAAACGTCAGTTCAGTTGTGCCTGGGGGAATAAATTATTCAACTGCAGCGGGGAATTTGCTGCAATTTTCCGGCTGATCAGCTGGGGTGGGTTCGGGAATAGAGTGGTGTATTCACAATGAATACGAAGTTAAATTAATTTTAAGGGCGCCACCCAATTTTTGAATAAAGGGATTGGGAAACCTTTTTCGAAGTAAACAGAATAAAACCACCGATGATCCTGTAATTCTGATGAAGAAAAATTATAAAGGCGAGATGATATTTTATTTTGGACCTCGTTATAAGTTACTTGGTCGTTTTATTAGAGTCAAGGAACTAAGGCGAATAAATTACACACAAAATAAGAATTTAAAGTTAGGGTGGAGTTGGAAAAAATCTACCGAGGTAGATGAAAAAAACCAACCCAAGACTAAGAAATAAAGATGGCCGCACCGAGTATATGCAAGATAGCGATATTAAATATTGGATGTAAATTAAGGTCGATACTAATTTAAGTGGAATTAGGTAATGAAATCAATATATATGTATCGGTGGCCAACGGAATAGCTTCCGATTACCCTTACGGTTATAAGACAGTTCCAGAGTGGAACGGGTCGCGAGTCGTTAATAATAGCAGATTATTTTGCTGCCATTAATGGAGCGGTACAAAGGATTACTTCTAAACTTCCCTACGTTATACGGAAACTCTTTTAAACGTTCTACACTTCTTTTTATATTTTCTACACTCTACTTATCTGTTATCCTTTCGCTTCAGGTGGGCTACGGATTCTCCAAAAAGGGCTATCTCCTGGGGTGATAGGGAAAGATAATTCTCCGCCACAGTCACTACCTCTATCTGTATGTCCTCAAAATCCTCGTTCTCTAGTTTCTCGTTCTCGGTTGTGTCCTCTATTATATTTTTGCCTTATCGTTGTATTTTAATCGTCTTTTTTTTTTGTTTCTAAACTTCTTTGTCGTTTATCTTTTTTTTTTCTAATTTCTCTCGAAAATGGTCTGTGAACTCTCAGACGGTCAACCAAGAAGTGCTAGTAGCCGCACTGAGAGCTTTGGACCGCCATTCACACACACATACGCACACATCCATAGCATGCGAATTCAGCCATCTCGCCTTCGTTAAGCTCTCATTGAGAGCACTTCACCAACACTTCCTGACGCACTGTCTCTTTGGCGGGAAAGTTTTAGTGGTGTTAGTGATGATGAATTCGCCTTGCCATTGTTAGTTGATTCAGCTGCCAGAACAATCACATCCAGAGTTCCGACAGCTGCCTCCTCTGCAATTTCCAGTCACACTTCCAATATTCGCAAGTTCTAGTTCTGTTTGTTTTGAGGTACTAGTGACTGTTTTGGTTTGCATCTCCACCCGCCCACAATAACCATTACTTAACATTTACACTCAACAATGAACCTGACTGGAAGGATAAGTAACTTTCGCGGATTTTAATGAAGTAAACCTTTTGGTAGAAGAAACAAGGGAGCAAAGAGAACCCAGGGAATCAGAAGCTATTCTTTACATGAGTTTGCTTAAGAATTGGGGTTTACAAAATTTAATTTCTTTTAAGAGCAAACAATAGGGTTTAGGTTGGGTTCAGGCCTATCGATTGATGAAGGGGTTTCTCATGGGGCGTCTTCGGTCCATCCCTTAGAGTTTCCAGTTCGCCGACTGGCTCTGAATCCGGGGTACCTGCTTTGCTAACTTCAAATAGCATGCGCAAGCGAAAGGAAGCCCAGTAACTTTCCACAAGCGCGTTGCTCTCTGAAGGTAGCGGAGTGGAGAACAAGAAGAAAAAGGTGGGAGCGGAGAGAAGGAACGGAACGGAGCTTTTGGTGCGATTTTTGAACGCAACAAACCCCCCTTACCTCTAAGGAAATGTGCCTACACATTTCGCAGGGTAAGAAGGAAGCTACTGTAAGGTTAGACAACAAAACACATGGGACCAAGGCCGATCAGTAAGAAAAATGCCAAGGGTATCGCCGTCACTTATGGGTCTTCTCTCTCGTCGTGGTGTGGCTTTAGATCCTTCACGTGCCACGTTCCTCGTTCTTTGCCGGTGTCGTCTTTTAAGGGATATGTCCAGGGGGATACCTTTTTCGAATTTTAAAGGGGCCAACATACTTTGGTGCCAATTTTGCCGCGTAAAAGTTAGCTGCATCTGAAAGTACAAAATTTCTTCGCCATACAAGCTCATTTGGGAGATATTGCACATCTCTCCGCCTGAGATTGTATACTTTCGATGCTTTCCTGGTTGACGCTGCTAACTTTTTGCCTATATCTTCTCTAAGTTCCCTTAATCTTTTCCCTACTTCGGACATGTCTATTGGTCCATCCTCTGATTCCTCATGTCTATCTCCTAACTTTATTTCCCTATCATCCCTACTATCTCTATTCTCTCTATTGGCCCTTCTAGTTACAAATGCACGGCTACTGGCATATGTAACAATCTCCTTTCCAAAATTAGCATAATAAGGGGAAACTCCTAAAACATCATGTTGGGATGTGCGAATTTTCTAGCAAAATCATTTGGTTAAGTGCACATGATGAGATGAGAATCCAAAAGCGCTGTTCTTTGTGATTCTCATTAGGTGCACTTAACCAAACGATTTTTGTATCTAGTATCTACCAAATGTGATGTGACCGAGCGGGAAGTCATCAGTGTATTCAAGAAACTTTCAATATGAATTCAAAGTGAATTCGCGGGAATTCAAGGTGAATTCAAAGTGATTCACGTGGATTCACTTTTTTTAATCAATAGTGAATTCCGATGTGAATTCTGTAAATTTAGAAGAATTTCAGTGTACTCAGAAGAATTCATTGCACAAAACCTGAATTCACAACGTATTCACTTTTTATTTAGAGGAATTCATATAGTGAATTTAGTATTCATAATGAATTCAGTATTCGCAATGAATTCAGTATTCAGTTGAATTCATGTGAATTCTGTATTCAAGAGACTTTTTAAAAAGATGATGACTTCCCCCTCGGATGTGACCCAAGTGTCAGCTCTACCCAAAGAAAATTACAATTGCACGTGGAAGATCATAGCATTAAGTTTATTACACGTATATCGTGGGGGATTCCCCTTATATGTACTTACTCTGTGCCTGGCATAACCACCACCCACAGAAAACTCTATTACCGGTTACATTATGCACTGTGTGCTGGAGAGTACAATAAAATAATGTATATAGCGGTTTACATATGTGAATAGAAACTTTTGCATTAAATCTAGTTACTTGCAATAGTTCCTAAAACCATCGATGTTTTCGGTAGTCATTTACTATCGATTAGTATCGATAGACTTTCGACATTTAAGGAACACTAATCTAGTTCATAGTGCGCGTTTTGGTAAGCTCCTCGGTTTTTTGGTTCGGGTAAGGGTGGTGTTATGTAATGTAATGTTTATAGTAATGTTTCCTTTTAAGTATTTGTGATGAATATCAATTTATGAGAATCAAAAAGAACAGCACTTTTTGACGCTCATCATGTGCACTTAACCAAACGATGTTTTTTTATCTTGTTTATAGCTCGTGTTGTGTTGTTCTTAGTTTTTTGTTGGGTGGTATGGTGAGTCATAGGAAGAAATCGTTCTTTTAAGAATGAGAAAATATCATAGTTCCGCAAGGAGATACAGGAATACCTCGATTTACGACGCTAATTGGTTCCAACAGTCTTGACGAAAAACGAAAACGACGTTAATTGAAGCACTGTGTTTTTTTATGTCATTATGTGTGTATGTATGAAAAAGTAAACAAACTGATCAAATTATTTGAAAAAAAAACAGCCTACCTAGTATGACAGTTATTGACAAAAGTAAAATTTGTTTTGTTTTTAATTTTAAAAAGTAACATATTGACGTAAGTTCGAAGCAAAAACATTGTAAATGGAGGTAGCTTTCTTCCAGTCGAAATGACGTTAATCGAAGTCGTAAATCGAGGTATTACTGTAAAGTTATACAATTTGATTCAAACGAAAAATAGATAAAATAACCGCATATTCACGAATTACAATATCCCGAATTTGGAGAAAATAATAGCTTAAAATTCGGCCGTGCGAATTGTGATTCGGGATTTTGTGTTCGGGATTTTGTTTTCGGGATTCTGTAATTCGGGATTTCATACCCAACCCATCGTTAAGTTACTACTACTAAGTTGGCGCTACAGCTCGAGGTGAACCTGGGCCTGCTTCTCGCAACCATTTGTGTGTGCGTGTTATTTTTGCACGAATGGAAGGTACCTACAATTTTTTGCCGACTCCGAACGGCGAATTAAGAAGCTCAATCGTGACAAATGATACTCTTGGATGCTCGTCAGACATTCGAAAGAGGTGGTACCGTGAAAAAAACCCTTTTAGGTGTTAGAACCGGTCTGGAATTGAACCCGGGCAGCATTGCGTAGTAGTCCAACGCGCTAACCACCACGGCCACGGCGACCACCATCGTCAAGTTGGTAGAGTACAATACGAACAAATGTGCATAGTTCCACCCTGCTAAACAACAAGTATCACGCTACTTAGTACATGTGGGTTAATTTTTTTTTCTCCAATATACATGCATATGTATGTAGACCTGTTTGTTTTGGGCTAACTCATTTGCATACATAAACAGTGAATCAAACACTTTCCTATATAATTAAGTAAATCTACAATTGCTACCATTTTCTCAAATATTCAAGATTTTTCTCTAGATTTTGTTTTTTTCAAGTTTTTTGTTTTCTATGTTATATTTTTCTAGTCATCGTGGTGAGCCCGTTATAACCACCAGTTTACCGTTGTTTTTTATTGAATGTTTTGAAGCACATATATTTTAAATTAATTTTTTTTTGTTTGTCTTACTTTTTAGATTTTTAATTTAATGAAAAAAGCAGCACCAAAATTTCGTCATCATTTCCAAGGCATCGCTGGTGATTGTATGCTACCAGGCTTGGGCCTAAGCTCAGCCGATCGTCAAATTCTGACTGAACACGTTAATATTGTATTTCACATGGCCGCCACTGTACGATTTGATGAAAAACTTAAAGTAGCAATGCAGATCAATGTGAAGGCCTGTCGTGATATTATGTTGCTGTGTAATGAAATGAAAAAATTGAAAAGTGTTATACACGTATCGACAGCGTACACACAATGTCCATTAAGGAAAATCGAAGAGAAATTCTATCCGCCGCCGAGTGATTCGAAAAACATGATGCTGCTCATGGAGTGTGCACCGGATAAATTACTGGAAGGCATGACACCTATGTATGAATATTTGTTTTTATTATACTTTTATATACATATACTTTGAGAACTTGTGTAAGTATCATTTAAACATTATTTCCAGTGTGTATGTTTCGGAAACAAATTCTTAAAATGTTGAAATAAATAAAACGGTTCGGGAGGTTCTATAGGTGTGTTTTTTTTTAAGGCTATATAGAATAAGCATGTTTCAGCAACATGTTTTCAATATAAAATACAACAAAACCTTAGCCTGGATAATTATCGAGGCTAAGGTTTTGTTGTATTATGTATTGAAATTTTTATTTTTATTCTATGTAGGCTAAAAAAAAAAACACGCCTTATATAAAATCATATATGTAGTAGACATAACAGTGTGAAATGAAAACCAAATGATTTTGAAAGTCGCAAGAATTTTCCTCGTTTAGTTTCGGGCAATACTCATTAAATAAACTTGAACAAAAACACCATATGTGCTTTGAGCCAAGATGTGAAGTTATTCGATAAGAAGATCGTAATAAATGCTCCTACAAACTTATGTCCAGTGGCGAGCAAAATAATCGCAGTGCTACTTTGAAAGCAACATTTTTTTTATAATAATATTTTTTGTGACTTTTACTATAATACTGTACTCATCAACAGTAAGTCGTTCACGTGACGTCATATTGGAATGGTAAACCCCCAATTTTGCTTTGAAATGTCAATCGGTAGTGCATCCCATACTTTTTGATAGGAACAAAATAATAAGGACTGAACCGAATAAAATCTGTAAATTTCAATAACGGCTATACCTCCCATGTGTAAATAATTAAATACCATTTTATTCCCAAACTGTCTTTCATACTATATAGTTTCAGTTTACATTTGATTTTGGTAAAGTGCAGTTGTAAATATTTATAAAAGATGAGTCAAGAGGAATGCCGCAAAAAGATCATCGACAAATGGCTCGAAAATCCTTCGCGACCGAACCATTTTATTGCAAAAAATTTGAACGTATCACGCAGTACAGTTGATTCTGTTATAAAAAGATATTTGGAGACGTTGACTATCAAGCGAAACCAGAAAAGTGGAGGAAAAAACGGAGCACATGATAAAAATTTGAACAAAAAAATAGTGGGTGTCATCGTTAAGTACCGGACCATGTCATCCAGAGATGTTGCTCGAGAATGTAGTACCAACCAAACAATGGTACAAAGATGTAAAAAAAAACGGGCTGGTATAAAAACGCGGAAAAAACAGAAAATACCAAAAGCTACCGAGAAGCAAAAAAAGGCCATAAAAACACGAGCTCGAAAGTTATACGACTTGATTGGACGCAAAAAAGCCTGCATGATTTTGGACGACGAAACCTACGTCAAAGTACTAAACTCTTCCAGGTGATCAGTTTTATAATTCTTTTGAAGAAAAGATTCTCCCACAATCAGAAACATCGATTGGAGTGGAAAAGTTTGGATCGAAATATCTCGTATGGCAAGCGCTTTGCCAATGTGGACACAGAAGCACACGTTTGTTACAACTGGAACAATTACCGCGGAAGTGTATATCAACGAGTGCCTGAAAAAACGGTTAATTCCTTTTGTAAACAAACACGAAGCTTCAACATTATTTTGGCCAGATTTGGCTTCAGCTCACTATGCTCAAAAGACGTTAAACTTGCTTGTGGCTAAGAACATAGATTTTGTCCCAAAAGACATGAATCCACCTAATGTCCCACAGTGTCATCCTGGCCTTAGTTAAGACGAAATTGAGGAAAAGTGAGCAGTGTGCTAAGGACCCTAAAGATTTTGGTATTCAATGGAAAACAGCATCCAAAAAGGTCACGGACCTAACTGTCATCAACCTTATGAAAGACATTCGAAAGAAGTTGCGAAAAGAATGGGAGCCAAAATAATTTTTCTGATTTCACTTACCGTAAACAAATTTAAAAAGATATATTTTTTGAAGCAAATAAATATTATCTACATAAATTATCACAAACGATTTTTTTTTTGTTTGGTATGAAGTTTCCAAATTTTATTCGTTTCAGTCCTTAGCAGTGCTTATTAGATTTCGGTAAAAAAATTTCGGCGCAAATTCATAGTCAGTGCATATAGCCGACTATAGTTACAGCCGGCACTAAATATAAAAGCCGGCTATAACTTTTCGTTATTCACAAACACATTTTTGCCTGTGTATTAGTTAGTATCGACTTTGGTATGTTTTTGTAAAGTGATTCGAACGAACAAACCCAAACGTCAAAATATTGTATTTGAAATTTAGAGCCGACTATAATTATTTAAAGTGGCGTTTGGGTCATTTTAAATTTCGAGCCGGCTATATGTTTAAAGTCGACTATGAAAAGCTAAATGTATATTTTAGGTTATGTAGGTGAATAAATTCTTCTATTGTCGGCTTTATCTGACTATGAATTTGCGCCTTTGTTTTTATTTGATGTTTGAATCTTAATTATAGAAAAAGCTTCCAGTTTTTATTTTTAATCAAAATGTAGTAAAACCGATTAATCTTTTCCGATAAAAGTGAGCACTGCACAACGGAGAGGCGCGAGCTAATTCAATTGCTTATAACGGACGGGAAAATGTACAAACGAACTCAGGAACTCCTGGATGTACGTAGGCTGTTCGATAAGTCAGTGACTTTGACGATAACCAGCAACCTAAACATGGAACCCCATTTAAAGGACAAACTTATAAAAGCAAAAAGTGCGATATGCACAACCTGGATGAGGTGCTTTTCCAATAAACTTGTTGCACATAGTGTCAAGTACAGAGTTTTTCGTACGGCGCGGCGACCGAATCAATAACGTTGTATGCAGCACAAGTCTGGGGTTACGACAAATATGAAACGGTGGAAAAACTCCTACGCTATTACATAAAAGCCGTGTTTTTTTCAAAGTGGCTAATAATGGCATTAGCCAATTTCGGTTATAACAATTATTTTGAAAGCTGATTTTTTTGAATTTTGAAACAGTCTGGCACAAGTCTTGCCACGCTTGAAACGTCTTGGACCTACATTTTTGAGATGAGATAAAAGTACTCTATACAATAAAACTATCATTGACTGGTTATATCAATTATCTCAATTTTGGAAAAACATGGATTTTCAACATAGAATTACTCACAAAAGCCGCGACCATGAACTGCAAGACTTTCGTTTATAGTATTAGCCTTACACCAGCTTCCATATTATCTACTATTTTTTCGGTTATATTTCATACACAAAATTTGCTGTGGGCTCTTGGTCTATAAAGGGATTTATGATTAAAAAAAGCCACTACGGAGAACTATTTTATTCATTGGTCCATGTTATAAAAAAAAACATAAAAGAGTGTGGGTCTATGTTCAACACTCACGGAGCTATGCACATGGGGATTAAACAAGTTCATTCAGAGAAGTAGGTAGGTACCAATAATATTATTAAACCCAGAGCAACCAAAGTGGGTCCGTGCGATAGATAGCTGATCACTGTGCGCCGTTCGAAATCGAAAGAATTCAGAGAAGTAGGTAGGTACCAATAATATTATTAAACCCAGAGCAACCAAAGTGGGTCCGTGCGATAGATAGCTGATCACTGTGCGCCGTTCGAAATCGAAAGAATTTGACCCAAAGTATACCTGCCCAAAGGTTAAACATGGCGGCAGGAACATAATGATTTGAGGTGCAATGTGATGATTGATGAGTTCTAGTACCTTAGTAGGACTTTGACATTATCTCTTGGCTGTCACCTTTCGATTGTTGGTTGTGATCTTAGATAGATAGATCTTTTGCCTTTTCGCGGAACCTCTGACCAGCTAAGCGGGTTTTCGTAACTATATACCCCGGATATGTACATACCTCATGATATGGAACAATTCTGCTTATGTACTTATTCCGGTTAAACTGAAGTATGCTGTGCGGAGATAAAATTATTTATGAATTCAAAAATAAAAACACGCTTACGAAATGTCGTTAATTTTAAAAAAAAAAACAAATTCAATCCACACATATTTTGTGGATTGTATTCGTTGGTAGTTTACACAAAATCTTGATATGTAACAAGAATTTTTTGCGCTGTCTTTGATAGATACTTAAAATGATCTGGAATCATTACGATTTATTTGTTGTTATGTTAATAAAATATATGTAAGTAACACGACCTTTTTAATACCTTAATGCAGACTTTTAGACAAATGGCCAAATACATATACGTTTACAAAAGCAGTAGCTGAGGATGTGATTCGAATACATGGCCGTTCATTGCCAGTTGGAATGTTTCGGCCTGGTATAGGTAAGTAAACCACATTTGTTTTATCTCTGTCCACTGTACACTTGTATTCCTGGGTTACAGTTATATCAACGTATCGCGATCCTGTTTGCGGTTGGATTGATAATTTTTATGGACCAACTGGAGCGATTGCTGGCGCTGGGACTGGTGTCATACGAACGCTGAGATGTGATCCAAAAGCTGTTGCCAATATGGTGCCAGTGGATTTATGTGTAAATAGTATCATTGCGGCATCATGGGATATATCACAGAAATACAGGTAGGCTATTGTACATGTCTAATACAACTACTATACACAAGTATAGAAAGAAGAAAATCACCAGTCTAGCTGAACTTGAG